>OU026114.1:3750000-5000000 GCA_907269095.1 Blastobasis adustella | reverse complement strand
TAAAAAAACTAGAGTATAAGTATATTAATAAGCCTATTAATAAGCGGAGCGTCGGTGACCGGGCGGTTGAGTATCCAACTCGTAAGCGAGAGGTACCGGGTTCGAATCCTGCTCTGGCCATGTACCAATAACTCTTTTCTGAGTTATGTACATTAGTTAAATTCTAACCGATGCTCTTACGATGAGGGAAAACATCGTGATGAAACCTGCAAATTCAGGCATCTGAATTTGTAACCAGTATCCGATCTGGTCAGGTTCCCCTGGTGGCAGGGTCACGTAGGTCAGATGACAGTCGCTCCACTGTAATTATCTGATGTGCCAAATCCTGGATCATGGTCACGGCGGACCTCAGGCCCTCGTGCGCGAGAGCACACAAGGGACATTAACGCTTTAAGATGATATATTACTAATCCCCTAGTCTTTACTAACTATACTAAACTAGCACTTTCGGATATGTAGTTCAAGCCCAGCATTGGACTGCCGTAGGTAGGTGGACGCGTTGTAGTCGTGCGGTATGATATAAAATATTAACAAGTATCAAATTTTCTAGTCGAAGTATACGAGGCACAGACACAAAGAAATCGTACATAGAGGCAAAGCACAGACATGAAAATAGTATTTTTTAATATTTTAAGTTCACAGACTGATACAGTACAATGATACCATATTAACGATAGTGGCCCTCAATTTTTGTCACGACTTTCTTGCCAGACTATACATTTTTGTCATAAATCTTCTTTGCTAATTTGTCAATGCCAAGTGATATTGACAGTTTGGAACGGAGTCTGATGCATAGAGAAAAAATGTTATATACAGAAGGTCTGATGGCCATTTGCCAGGCTGAAAGTGGAACTCAATTTGAACGACCATGTCGGTTTTACCCACAGACCTTCTGTATATAATTTTTTTCTCTATGGTTTTAACACACAGTACACAAAACAATCAGTAGGCCATTTTCATACAAACCGTCAAACGGTCTGAAGAAATAAATAAAAATAAAAATAAATAAATAAAACGCGCCTTTCACTTCCGGCCAATTTACTTATTTGTTTATTTTATATTTATTCATATTTAACAGCGGTGTCACCAATTTTATCAATTGATCACCCTAATGTGTTTCTTCTTGAACATACCTACTTAATATTTCACTATTTCACTTAGTTCATTAATCAATTGTTAAAATTTACGACACCGCTGTTAATGCCGTACGAATAAATAAAAAATACCAAATAAATAATTTACGCGAAAGTGAAAGGCGCGTTTCGACCGTATCTATGAAAATAACCTACTCACAATGAAAAAAATGAATGATAATGAAAAAAGAAACAATTATATTTAAAGATTTGTACGTCTCAGCATGCGGGCAAAGGATAGAGAAACTATTGAAGATAATGATAACATCTGTAATACCTATCTTTTACAAATAAATATTTTAAATATTTTGTAGTTTTTGTAGTTTAAATATTGTTTTGTGTACTGTGTCTGAACTTGACATTGTCAGTAAAATTTAGTTTCACTTTCATCTGGGCGAATGGCTATCTGTCTACTATTTTCTTTTTCTATAAGTAAATAGGCATATTTTCTTTAATAATATTCGTTTTATGCTGTATTTTGTTCGACCCGACTGTCTTCTAGAATTTAAAGACAATTTCAAGGTCCTCTGAAACAGGAATTGTTTTACGTGGTGAAATTGTCAAATATACCTAGATAAAAGATGCAAGCGGAGGAGAAGGTGATGTACGGAGTTCTAACTGCATACCGCGAGCGTGGCTTGTACCTGGGCCGGCTCGAACAGTATGAAAAGGCCAAGGCAGCGTTCGACGAGGCGTACCGCTTCGTACCTGATGACATACGGTTGCTCATCGGCCGTAGCGAGGCATGCGCGGACGCAGTGCAATCTCACCAGGCCTACGCCGACGCGGAGCTGGCGCTCGAGCTGCAGCCAGGCAACTTGGTCGCCCAAAGTACGCAGGCGCGCGCGCTATACACTATGTCGGAATTCGAGCGCTCTCTCGTCATGAACTACCGCGGGTCTTGGCGACGCGTCCAGCCGCCTTGCTTCACGGAGGGCATCAGCCAAGGTCTGGAGACCCTTAGGGACTGCGTCGGATCCAATGCTGGTTTTATTATGCTGGACCTTTTGCCTTTAATTAGAAAGCACGAGGAGATGCGAGGTGACGATGACGAACCCCAAAAACGACAACATGAATCTCGTATTCCACGTCCCGAAGCTGTAAAAAAACTTACTCAAGAACAGGCGAGAAAACGCACGATTTTGGCTCGTGTGTTAGCGTCGAAATATTTGGGTCCAATGATGTATGATAAATACTTTATACAAGAAATATTGGAGGACCATAACATAAAGTCAGCTAATACTACAGGCAGTGTAAAATTAAAAAAAACAATACAAGAAGCTCTTCGATCAATGTCAGAAAGGCAAGATATCCTTAGAAGTCAACGGCCATATTACACTATAAAATTGGCAGAAAAGACTGTATCGCGCCATCAGACTATGTTCATTAGAGCAATGCTGTACGAAGAACGACAGATCTCCCGAGCAACGGCTGAGCAAATGCTGGCCGCTATTGAGACATGCCTGCAGAGTCAAAGGACAGTGGATTTGATTGCTAAGGCGGCGCGCATGCAAAAATTCCTGGATTCAAGAACACCACGGAATTTGCCAGGAAAGGACTATTACGTCGATCGTCTATATCGCTTTGTGGGCGAAGGTTACCTTACACAACATCGGTTATCCTATAAGTTAAGCGAGCGAGGCAACCGACGCCGCATCGCCTTCCTCATGGGCCTTCCGTCTGAGCGGCCGACTTCATATGACTCAGTAATAGCAAATTTTCCCCACAAATTTATCGATATTAAAGCGGCTACAGCGAAAGTTTTGGAAAATCTGAAATTGTGTGAAAATTCAACTATGAAGTGTTGGTTGATGTATGAATTAGCAAGATTACTTTCAACACAAAAAAATTATGCACTCTCTAAGTTTTATGGTAAACGATGTCAAAGAGAAGCAAAGATATTGAACAACGCAACGTGGTGGTTAAATGGATGTTTGGTTCTTATGAGTGGCGACATGCAGCAGGGCAATGCCAACGAAGTCAAGGCTTTGGTAGAGGAAGCAAGCACATGGACTAAGAAATTGCAAGAGCCGGGTCCAGAGGCACTGGAGGTTTTTTTAGCCAAATGTGCTGACATGGCAAACGAGCCTACGACAGGGGACCAGCGCAAAGCAGTCCGCCTTCGCCAAAAACAAATCCTAAGCGTGATGTGTGACGATAACATCCGAGGTGAGACAGAGCAGCTGTTTAAGCGCATGTCCTTAGTGCCGCCGTGGCGACGCATGTCCGTGCTGCCGTGCAAGCCGGAGTACCGGATGGCGGCCGCGCGTCGCAGATACGACCAGCGCGGCCTCACCGTCGTTCCGGGCAAAGAGAAGGAGCTGCAGAAACCCCCGCAGTCAGGTGTACTTGGACTCCAATTATTCGACTATTAATTTACTCTGACAAAAAGAAAGCCTTTTGCTTCATGGCTTCATCCGTGATGTAAAGAATAACAGTTATCTGCGGTTAATCACCCTGGCTTTTCGATTACAAGTTTCAAAGTGTAATAGAATTAAGAATACAAGAAAGTGTAAAAGATTTATCTATCTGCCTATGCCCGTTACTAGTTTTATTTACTTACTTTATAGACATATTAAGTTTTATAGCGATTTTGTTATTGTTTTCTGAAGTGTTTTTCTTTCCGTATAACCAATATTTCTTTTAGAGTTTTAATTTGAATGGCATTCTGTTTCCTGAGTGCTCAGTCTTTATATATTTGTTGGATGTTTAGATACTTATTTATAATTTTGATAAGAGTTTTTAGGTTTACATAATTATTATTTGTAATGCGTTTTCTAGGTTTTTCTTAATTATAATTTGAATATATTACCTTTTGAGCCTATTACCACGTTAGGTGTTAATTACTTTTTTGACTTCGATTAAATGATTTTATTCCATTAAAATATGTATTTCATATTTTTTTAGGATTCCTATCCCGGAAAGGAAAAGTTATTCCACAATACTAACCATGGTAAAAATCCCGATAATGTGTAGTAAATAACCACGAAAGTCTTAAAACCTATGTAAAAGTCTGTCCGTCCGTATTATATCCGCTCAAATATGACTAGCGCAAGTATCTGCGTTCATCCGATAAATTGTTTACTTAAGCCAGCGATATGAGTTTTTTAATAAACTTAATAATAACCTAGGCAGGCATTTGACAGATATTTCACCTGATGGGAAGCGATGATGCCGCCGATAGTGAAGCATGCTTCTCCAGAAACAGCCTATTCGCTTTGGCCTTGAAGAATTCCAGGTGTTCCCTAAACGGTATACCGTTCAGGGAACACACTAGCAGCCAAAGCGTTCCATACCTTAACTGTACCATTAAAAAGGTCGAGCTTAATCGGTTCGTGCGGATACCCTGTGACCTACTACCTGGTACATAGGGTTAAAACGCCTGTCCGCCTCTTGTGCCCCGAAGGCGGAAATGGGCCGACTGGATTAGAAAAGCGCAACCCTCATCATCATCACAGCCCATAGCAGTCCACTGCGGAACTTAGTTCCTCTCCTACACGAAAGGGGAGGTTATTGCCATAATCTCCACGCTTGGTAGGCAGGTTCGAGATCGCAGTGTTGTAATAAATATAAAATATTGGAAAACGCTACTGCCCATTTTACAGGCTACCGAGATTTAGATCTTCTGTTTCAAAAATATTAGTGGCCTTGTAAGACACCCGCGAGTCTAATGCTATTTCATTCTGATGGACATCATACAACCAACCCTACTGAAATTGTTATAGATCTGGTTTGTTCAAATTACAGCTCCAGCAGGTACAGCTGGCACTGTTATTTTTAACATTTTTGTATTTTAAGAGAAAGGATGGTTGAAATAGGGTAATTGAATTTGAATACAGGCAAGCGCTTTAGATTTTGTAGTTATTACGACCACGGCATAAGACCTAGACTTATAATTATAGCCTCTTAACTCATATATCTTTAAACGTCTGCGTGTACTTGCCTAAACTAATAACTAAAGCACTGTGCACTAAACTCATCTCACCTGGTGATTTATTTACTTCCACGGGCCTTATTTTTGAAACCGCTCGCATTCACGCGAGCGCTCTCGTGCGCTACCTTGTATCTCTTTCACACTCGTGGTAAGTTGCTACAGATAGAAAAGACAAACATTAGAAGGCGAGCGCCTGCGTGGATGCTAGCGGTTTCATGAATAAGGCCCCACATCTTACACGTGCGCGGTAAAAAGGCTCGCGATTCTCGTAGGGGATTGTAGCCCAAAACGGGTGTACCGCCTAAGACGGGTAAGCGCTCGTACGCTGCCATGTCAATGTGTAGTGTCGATAATATATGTACATGTTCCAAGAAAACCGAATATTGACGAGTTTCGATCCGTTTTGCTCGGGCACCGGAGCTGCTTAATGGCGGAGGTAGGTCTACCGACAGTTTTTTACTTTTATTCTTTAAAAAAATCAAGATATGTGTTCCCTGATTAGTCGAATTTTTTTATAATTAACACATTGTTAGTATTGCGCTTCTATTTTAGCACGTACCCCACACGCACAAGGTGGACCGACGACCGTAGGTAACAGCTGGATGCGAAAAGTCCAGAATCGGCTTTTGTTTGGGTGAGGTCTATACCCAGCAGTGCGCGTCTTTCGGCTGATATGATGATAACTTTAAATTAAGACAAGGAGTAATTTTGGATTATCTTTCAGATTGAGGTCTTTAATAACTTCACAAATACATGTGCTGTTGGGCAAAACGGGTAGGCAAAATATGAAAAATTTAATACAAAACGGATAACACGAAAGACTTGGTATAATGTAAACTATTTCAATCTATATTGTATAAAGTTAATCTACATGTAACATCAATAAAAGGGTAATTAAGTTAGGTAGTTGAGGTTGTTAACTTTTAAACATTTTAATAGTAAACATAGTAACAAATGCTTACAGTTAAAATGTTAAACTATGATCGGTAGCTACAGTGTTGTATCCTAGTTGTTAGATTTTAAGCTTAATTTAACTATCCTAAAAATTCTAGCTTACTAATCTCGTCGTCTAACGTTCTAGAAAATTTGCACACTGAAAACAAGGACTCCTCCTACTGTTGCTTCCGCTCAGTCCATCAATGACAAAGCAAAGACTTTCCGTAGAACGTTACTACCTGTCTCTGCTGCTTATAAGTAAATATTTTGCATCACGCTCGCACAGAGTCGCGTTCTTGAATCGAGAACAGCTCAATTTTGGAATTTCTTTTAACTGAACGTCTTTGCTTTACCAGCTCTAGAATTATTGAACTACCCGAGGTTTTTTAGTGCAATTTCTTTGCATGCCAGATGACTGAACTAATGGCCGAGTTAAGTGAGTAACTTTGCCGATATTATACTTTGAAGGCAATCGTGAAGCCCAACAAACTTATTTATCGGCCGATACTGAATCGTTACAGTGTCACACGTCTTCATACTGATTAAGAGCCCGACTAAATGATCGGCTGACAGAAGTCTGCAGTCTGCGGGGGCTTCAACTACATGTAATAATTAATTCACGGATGTAGAAAACTTAGCAGTCGAGAAAGTTCAATGTCAAGTCTCTGTGGACGTAGCTTTGGATCTTTGGATTAGTTTTTCTAGATTAGTCTTTACTCTACGGATTAATCAAAGAAAAAAAATGCGATCCAAAGGAAGTTTTTGTTCCGAGAAAACGATAGTATTTATTGTATTTATGCTGCATTTTTGTCAATAATATGCATATTTTCTAGAACCCGACTATATTCAAGGATTAAGAGACAATTTCAAGATAGTCATTAACATAAATTTTTTATTTGGTGAAATTGTTAAATATATCTAACTAAGATGCAAACGGAGGAGAAGGTGATGTACGGAGTTCTAACTGCATACCGCGAGCGCGGCTTGTACCTGCGCCGGCTCGAGCAGTATGAAAAGGCCAAGGCGGCGTTCGATGAGGCGTACCGCTTCGTACCTGAAGACATGCGGTTGCTGATCGGCCGCAGCCAGACATGCGCGGACGCCGTCCAACCTCAGCAGGCCTATGCTGATGCAGAGCTGGCGCTCGGGCTGGAGCCCCGCGATATAGTCGCCCGAAACACGCAAGCGCGCGCGCTCTACACAATGTCGGAATTCGAGCGCTCTCTCGTCACGAACTACCGCGGGTCCTGGCGACGCGTCCAGCCGCCGTGCTTCACGGATGGCATCAGCCAAGGTCTGGAGACCCTTAGAGACTGTGTGGGGAAAAATGCCGGCTTTATGATGCTGGACTTTTTGCCGCTGATTAAAAAACACGAGGCAATGCGTGGGGATGATAACGAACCTCAAAGACGACAACATGAATCTCGCATCCCGCACCCCGAAGCTATAAAAAAGCTTACTCAAGAACAGTCGAGACAACGCATGATTTTGGCTCGTGTGTTAGCGTCGAAATATTTGGGTCCAATGCTAGATGATAAAGTATTCATTGAGGAAATATTAGAGGATCCTAGTATTAAATCCGCCAATACTTTAGGCAGCGTAGAATTAAAAAATACGATAAAAGAAGCTCATCGAAAATTGTCGGAAAGGCAAGAAATACTGAGAAGTCAACGCCCATATTACACAGTAAAATTGGCAGAAAAAACTTTGTCGCATTATCAGAATAGGTTCGTGAGAGCAGTGTTGTGTGCAGAACGACAGATCGCTCGAGAAACTGCCGATCGAATGCTGCTTGATATTGAGACATGTCTGCAGACTCAAAGGATAATGGATTTGATTGCTAAGGCGTCGCGCATGCAAACATTCCTGGATTCGAAAACACAGCGGACTTTGACAGGAAAGGAATATTATGTTGATCGTCTATATCGCGCAGTGGGCGAAGGTTACCTTACACAACATCGGTTATCCTATAAGTTAAGCGAGCGAGGCAACCGACGCCGCATCGCCTTCCTCATGGGCCTTCCGTCTGAGCGGCCGACTTCATATGACTCAGTAATAGCAAATTTTCCCCACAAATTTATCGATTTTAAAGCGGCTACAGCAAAAGTTTTGGAAAATCTGGAAATGTGTGAAAATTCAACTATGAAATGTTGGTTGATGTACGAATTAGCAAGATTATATTGTACCCAAAAAAATTATGCACTCACTAAATTTTATGGGAAACGATGTCAAAGAGAAGCATTGATATTAAGCAACGCAACGTGGTGGTTAAATGGATGTTTGGTGCTTATGAGTGGCGACATGCAGCAGGGCAATGCCAACGAAGTCAAGGTTCTAGTAGAGGAAGCATATACATGGACTAAGACACTACAAACTGGACCTGCTCCAGCGATACTGGAGTCTTTCTTAGCCAAATGTGCTGACATGGCAAGCGAGCATACGATAGCGGACCAGGGCAAAGCAGTCCTCCATCGCCAAAAGCAAATCCTAAGCGTGATGTGTGACGATAAAGTCCGAGGTGAGACAGAGCAACTGTTCAAGCGCATATCTATAGTGCCGCCGGGGCGGCGCATGTCCGTGCTGCCGAGCAAACCGGAGTATCGGATGAAGTCCGAGCGCCGGCGCCACGACCAGCACGGCATCACCGTTATCCCGGGCAAAGCGAAAGACCTCCCGGTGCCCCCCACGTCAGGTGTGCTTGGACTCCAACTCTTCGATTATTAATTTACCTTTATTTTTCATGGCTTCATCTACATAGATTTACGGTCGGGTTCCTTGGCCTTATGTATTATTTAGGTATATAGGGATATTTAAGTCTGAATACCGCCGGTAGGATCAGCATGGCCTCATCGTTATTCCAGGCAAAGAGAAGCCCCCGCAATTCGGCGTACTCGCAATCCAATCATCCATATACGATGCATCAGTAGCAGTTAACTACGGTTGGGGTCTTGTCTGATCCGTATAAAGGTTTAAAGAGACAGTAACAGAACTAAGAAGAAGAACCTTGATTTATGTTATTGTTGCAAAGAAATAAGTTTATAGCTAGTGCATTAAGACTCCATTCAGTGCAGAGGTTTTCATATTACTTCTAGATAATTGGGACATTATGAAGTACTCAGAAAATCAAAGAAAAGAAATACGTAGACGTAAATGTACGAAAGTACCTACCTACGAAACTATTCCTTTTCTCCAATAAAATTATTCATGAGAACTGCACTGCAATAAATACTGTCTTAAGCTTTTGATATTTTCACCGTTTTTTACATTATTCTTTTATTAGATATTGTTAACTGATTTTCGTTTTGAGGATGTTTATTTATATTTTTTTATAATCGCCTTTGCTCTTTATAATGTTTGTTGATAATCATTTTTTTATTTTTAAATTATTTTTATATTTTTGCTGTTGTTCTGAATTTTCTTTTCATAATCTCGTATTTATTTTCTTTTTACTTTAGAACTTTAGATTAATACCACGTTAGGTGTTATTACTTTGAATTTGAATAAATGTGTTGTTTAAAGACACTTTTGTGTGTTGTTCAAGTTTTATTATTTCGCAGATTTGTACAAAATCTTACTTAAAGCCATTTCAACAATAATTTCAGTAGAAGTAGTTGAAAAGCACACATATTTCGTTCCCTTCACATACATTATTATATATTATGACATACCCACTAGGGTCTTAATGATGAAGTCTGGAGATGGACAGTGGAATTCTGCCACCGTTGCTAGTAACCTTGGCCTATGGTCCAAGTTCTATGAGTAACCCCATCGCGTTGTGATTTATTCGGTTGTTTAAGATGAATTCTGTAGAGTATCGTTGGTGACAAGGGTCCCAGTCAGATAGGAGTCAGGAGGTGGCCTGTGGAACTCTTCAATTATCTTATAACCCCGTGCCTGGGGCTCATTTGGTAAATTTTGACGGGTTGTTTGCAGTACATTTTGCGACGAGAGGGTTTAATAAGTATTAATTTCTTGTACTTAGTAGCAGGTGATTGAGGGTTAATAATCTCATTACTAATTATAGCCCATGGTCCACCAACGTGAACGCAATGGGTGGATTATGGGGAAGACTTGGTCTGAGTCAGGAGGTGAAATATATACTTATAATAATATACATTATATTATATTTAAAAATAGGCAGCTGCCCCCTTCCCCCTAGCAAAGTGTACGAACTGAAGGACAAAATAATAAGAGATCAAATTTGCATTGCATCTAACTCGCTTCTTGATTTTAGGAGCCAAATACCATAAATACTGAGCTCTCTTCTCGTGCTCATTCATTTATTTGGTTTCTGTTATTTTTATTATGGTTGCCCCAGCTCTTTTGAGCCAAAATTCGATATTTTCGAGCTTGCTGTGCTCGCTCATTTTTTAAACATTCACACCGCCTGCACCGCGTAGTCAATTCGAGCTACACCCTTGCTGGTAGCCCAATTAATTGCTTTGCAAAAAGGGTATCTGCCTTGCAAAAGGTCAGATATTGGCGATTGACAGTTCTACAGGCCTTCACGAAAAATCCAAGTTTTTGAACTCGGGGTGATGCCTTTACTGAATTGGGCCTCTGGAATATCTTTCAAACTTTTTGTTACAGACATAATACATCCAAGTTGCAGTTTTAATTAAAAACAAAACATAACCAGAGGCCTTATTTTTGAAATCCCTTGCACCCACGCGAGCGCTCGCATTCTAATGCTTGTCTTTTCTTTCTCTAGCAACTTACCACGAGTGTGAAAGAGATAAGTACAGTTCGCATACACGCAAGCGATCACCTTCTAATGCTTATCTGTTTTATCTCTAGCAAGTTACTACGAGTGTGAAAGAGCACGCGAGCACTCGCGTGGATGCGAGTGGTTTCAAAAATGCCCCCTCTTGAACCTACACGATGAAGTTAAAATCATAAAGTAAATACCTATTTTACTTTATAAATTAAAAAAGAAGAACATAGAGAATAAATTTTAAATACAGAAGAAGTGAAGAAGTATACAGTTATATGTCTGTGAAGAAGAAGTAAAATAGTTCCAGAGACATGAAAAGTAGTGTCACAAACTTATCTGATCCGGTGGCCAAAGCTAGGATTAAGTGTTGCCATTTTGTAATGCTATGTTAGAGGCTATGCACACTGCAACGCAGCACGGGACGGTTGTGCGTGACGTGCGTTAGTGCGTGACACAAAGTTCTTTGAGCTGTTATGGGTTTCTATGGAAATCACACATAGTCGAACACACTGAAAACGCATCCACGCGCGTTCGTGTGGATCCGTCGTTTTTTTTCTTTGACACATACACGCGTGCTCTGTAGTCAGTATTGCCATGTAGGTCTATTGTAATACGTACCGAATTTATTGCTGAATCCAAAGAGATGGTATGCATTGGCTGAATTCACGCGCTGTCCCCAAGAAATGTACAAAATATCTAATGCTTTGTGGGGAAGTTTTCGGATTGTTCAGTGCAATGTATAAAAGCCAAAGCCAAGACTTTCATGTACCAAAACTTTAGACGATCCGCACACTGGAAACGCAGCACCGTACGTTTCCATAGACAACTCTAGAGCTGTGTTTCCATAGCCAACTTCAGTGTTACAAGATTGGGCGCTTTTCTCGTCAATCTGGCGAAATTTGGAAATAAGTGAATGTTTTTAAAACAATAAAATAAACTGAGAATTGTCCAAATTGCTTTAGTCTTTCGCAAAACTAATTTGAGAATTGAGTAAATTTCTGAACACTTATCTGACAATCCTGGAGACCTCACTTCATATCAGCACCCTACTTGTCGAATTTAAAAGTAAAAAATACATGAGTCACACAGCCCGACCGCCTAACCCCAAAATCCAAAGCAATCTTTACCAATCGCAGCAAGGTATCCTATAACTTAAAGGGCGGTCGCACCCCACAGGGTCATTTTATTGTTTTAAATTTATCCACGTCCTGTCAATATGAGTTAGTTCACGGTATTATTGTCTTTCTCTTTCGTATGAAAATTAAGTATAGACAATACAACGGGCAAACTGTCATTTGAAGCCGATGTCGATGCATCGCTCACAAAGTGCCAACTGGACACTTAGTGTCGCCATTTTTAAATGTTATTTTGGTATTAACATCAGCGCCATAGTCTCGACGTCAGATAAGTCTGCGGCACTGGTACTAAACTCTACAAAAAATTTTAGACAGTGCTTCATCTTTAAGACCCGCAGTCATTAGCGAAACTATTTATTAACATTAAACTAATATAAATATTTATTATGAAATATTTGATTTATTTATTATAACACATTAAACAATTACGTTATTACACTCTACAAGTTTGACAGCTGTCATAATAAATGTAGATCGAGTACTATCATTTCTCTTTAGGAACTAGGACCAATAGTGTCCGAGTTATAACAGTTTAAGGTTGTCCAGGTGTCACCCGAAATGCCACATTTGCTCTTCTTATTTTGCTCTTCAATTCATACAGTTTGATAGGTGGGGCGAGGGCACTATGCTGGCTACGCCCATGTGCATGCCGCCATATTGAAAACGGACTTTTCCAATAGGCGGAATGTTAGTTCCTTTTTACGCCACGTTTATGATGTATTCGTGATCATTGTCGGTATGTAGATACTAAAGCTTTGGCACATTAAACTCTAGGCTTTGCCTTATATATTACATTGAACACTCAGAAAACTTCCCGACAAAGCATTATATATTTTGTACATTTCATTAGGGACAACCTACGGATTTAGCCAATTTATACTATCTCTTTGGAGTCAGCAATAAATTCGGTACATATAACAGTAGACCTACATGGCACTACTGACCACAGAGCAGGCGTGTCATATGTGTCAAAGAAAAAAAAACTACGGATCCGCACGAACGCGGCGTGAGCGTGGACGCGCTTGACACATTTGACACGCGTGCTCTGTAGTCAGTATTGCCATGTAGGTCTAATGTAATACGTACTGAATTTATTGGAGAATTCAAAGAGATAGTACATATTGGCTGAATCCACGGGCTGTCCCTAATGAAGTGTACAAAATATCTAATGCTGTATGGGTTTTATGCTACCACACACACTTCTTGGATGCCTTGATAATAAATGATAATGCTGATAACCGAAGACTGATTTATTGCGTGATAAGGAATACCATGCGGCTAGGCGTCCGTGTAAGTACTGATACAAAAATGGCGCTATATTAATTTTAATAAAATGTTGTTATGTTGTGTTATTGCTGCGCGCGCAGAATACACGCTGTACTTTGTACAAATGCTTTGTGGGGAATTTTTCTGATTGTTCAATGCATTATATAAAAGCCAAAGCCAAAGTTTCATGTATCAAATCTTTAATATCTACAAACCGACAAGGATCAAGCATACATCATAAACGTGGCGTAAAAAGAAACTAACATTCCGCCTATTTCAAAAGTCTATTTTCAATATGGCGGCATGCACATGGGCGTAGACCCCGCCCCACCTAGCAAAATGTATGAACTGAAAAGCAAAATAAGAAGAAAAAAAGTTGCATATCGGGTGACAGCTGTCAAACCTAAAACTGTAATAACTCTAAAACTTATGGTCCTAGAACTCTACATATCTACATATCGGATGACAGGTGTCAAACTTGGAAACTGTAATCACTTGGAAAGTATTAATCTTGGAACTCTTTTTCCCATGAGTGTTTACCAGTAGTCCCACGACTGCCAGTGATTTATTTATCACGATCTTTCGTTCCTTGATAATATTTCGTATAGCCGCGTCTTTTTCGTTTCATTGTCTCTATTTCTCTCTTTCGTATGAAAGCAAAAATATTGGAAGTTAGCTACCTTCATGGATAAATGTCAATTTTTTTTGGTCTGTGTGTAGGGGATGCTAGACGCTTAATATTTATCGTGATACGTGGATTGCGATCCTGGATCACGATATTTATCGAGTGTGTAGGACCCACGGATCGTGATACGGATCACAGGATTTCTAGAAAATCAGAAATCCACGATCCGTATCGACGATACGTATCGCAGTAAATATCGTGTGTGTAGCATCCCCCCATGGAAGCCATAAATAATACCAGGGACTAACTAAATTTAAATTTACAAATACACTGAAGTCGATCACAATCATGATTCAAATGCATCGCCTTCTGACTATAATCATAAGTAGTAGTACATTGAATACTTGCCAATCAAATATATTTGCTCTAAACTGATAATAATGTTGTAAATGTATCCTATTGCTAGAAGAGGGCGACGTTCAATTCGAATATCGACCGCCTAGGTCGGGCTGCGGGTCAGATAAGTTTTTGGCGCTGCACTTTCTACATAAAAAGGCGTCAAATAGGCCTTTGCTGTGGAGTGAGGTCTCCAGGATTGTCAAATAGGTGTTCCGTTACTCAGTTATCAAATTATTTTTCACCTAAATAATATAATTTTATGAACAGATATAACAATTTGGATAATTCCTAAATATTACATTGTATATCAAAATTACACATATTTCAAAATTTCGCCAGAATGATGAATAAAGGGTCCAATCTTGTAACACTAGAGTGGTCTGGAAATGCAGCTCTGGAGTTGTCTATGGAAACGTACGGTGATGCGGATCCGCAGCCACGTGCGTGGATGCGTTTTCCGCAGCACCGTACGGTGCTGCGTTCCAGTGTGCAGATCGTCTTAATTCCAGCAACAGTGACGCGATAGCCGGGTCAGATCATAGAGAAACAATTTTATATAAAGAAGCAGAGAGTATATTTCGAGTTTAAATACGAGACAAAATGTCACACATCTCTATAACACACACACTAATGCAAATGCAGAGACGGAACAAGGCAGCTCATCTGCAGATAAGTTATATTTTGACTTTCTACTCTATTTCTACTAGACTTTCTACTCATAACGAACACAAACAAATCTGACTTGTATTTCGCTCCAGATTACGCAATTTTTTTTTAATTTGTCCTTATAATTTAATATTGTCATTATAATAAACACGCCCCGATACCTACCACCGTCTTTTCGATCTCTCGATCCTACATACCGTGAAGCAGCTTGCTTTTGCAAAAAGGAGGATATATGATTTTGACCTGTATTAATGTTAATTTGTTGCCTCATAACTTCTAAACTAAGTAGGTACCTGCTTACTTATCGTTAGAGGCGGCTTCATTGTCCACAGGTGTGACTACACAATAAATTGAATATGATGTCCTCTAGAGGACATAGTCATGAAAAAAAGAATAATAATGAAAAGGATAGGTACATTAATATATTAAACAGGCAGCACAGTCTTTGTTTTCAGTAAAAATTAATATAATGCTGGTGCACCAGGACAGAAGGGACTTGCATCTGATTATTATCTTGTCCTTCAAAATGTTTACAACGCAGCACTTCCAATTTGCAACCATCACCCAGAAGAGACATCACCATGTATGGTCTTTAGGAAACCTAGAAAAACAAATATTTATGTAAATAAACGTTGACACGCGATTTATCCGTTGTTTCATAAAACTGTCTCAAAAAGTCTGAACATTTTAAATGTCATCTAGGTATATTTTTGGTATGAAACCCTAATACATATAAAATTGTGGACCGCTATTTACAAGATTTGAGTATTAAAATTCTATACAATAAATACTAAGTCCGACCCTGTTAGCTTCAAAATATTTTCGTACATATTTAGAAACCGAAATATTGCTCAATTTGCCAATAATCTTAAATTTATCTCTAATGGCATGTTGTTTTAAGGTAAAGCATTTCAATTATTGCAAATTCATACTATTACGATGCATATTTTTGTCACAATTTCTAAAATTGATTCCCGATCGCCGCGACCACGAATGTTTACTTACCGGTGCAAGGTTAATCCAGGTGTATTTCCATACTTTGCGCTTTCATATAAATGTGCACTAAATTACACACAAAATTACAATCTTTTAAATGGTTTGATTTAAATATTATTAGGAAATTATACAATTTACACCGATGTTTCAAAAGAAACGTCAGGTCATTAGGCCCTCGAGCAATATGTCGAACGTTCAAAATATTGCGCACGTCATTTTCCGTGAACTTATTCCAATGGATGAAAAAACGGGATAGCAAGATTTATAATCATTGTAGAGCGAGCGAACAGGGAATACTTGTGATTTGTGTTTAGTCTGTTATGTCTGTGGGTCAGATAAGTGTGTTTAACTTTTATACTCTTTGATAGTTAAATGTCGCCATTTTTTACTTGAAATGTTTTCTTCCATTTTCTAAGCATTTTCTGTTATATCTTTTTTTACTCTTTTTTTATGTTTACAGAAGCGAATTCAAATAACAATTTCAGAAACCGCCGGCTTCTTTTATACATTGTAGTTATTACTTAATATTTTCGACAAACTATTTGTTAAACCCAAAGAAGTTTCAAGATCTTTTATGAATTTCAAGATATTTACAAGCAGAAATTGTTTTACGTGAAATTGATAAATATACCTAGATAAAAGATGCAGACGGAGGAGAAAGTGATGTATGGAGTACTAACTGCATACCGCGAGCGTGGCTTGTACCTGAGCCGGCTCGAGCAGTATGAAAAGGCCAAGGCGGCGTTCGACGAGGCGTACCGCTTCGTACCTGATGACATGCGGTTACTGATCGGCCGCAGCGAGACATGCGCGGCCGCCGTCCAACCTCAGCAGGCCTATGCCGATGCAGAGTTGGCGCTCGAGCTGGAGCCCAGCGATATAGTCGCCCGAAACACGCAGGCGCGCGCGCTCTACACTATGTCGGAATTCGAGCGCTCTCTAGTCACGAACTACCGCGGGTCCTGGCGACGCGTCCAGCCGCCGTGCTTCACGGATGGGATCAGCCAAGGTTTGGAGACCCTTAGAGACTGTGTGGGAAAAAATGCCGGTTTTATGATGCTGGATTTTTTGCCTTTAATTAAAAAACACGAAGATAAGCGTGTGGACGACAACGAACCCCAAATACGAACACGCACATCTCGCATTCCATGCCAAGAATCCAAAACAAAGCTTAGTCTTGAACAAACGAGGAAACACCTGGTTTTGGCTCGTGTGTTAGCGTCGAAATATTTGGGTCCAATGTTAGATGATAAATTATTTATTGAGGAAATAGCGGACGACCCTAGCCTAAAATCAGCTAATACTACAGGCAGCGCAGAATTAAAAGATGCGATAAAAGAAGCTCATCGAAAATTGTGTGAAAGGCAAGAAATACTGAGATGTCAACGTCCATATTACACAGTAAAATTGGCAGAAAAGACCACATCGCACTACCAGAATAGGTTTAAGAGAGCTGTGTTGTATTCAGAACGTAAGATCGCTCGGGCGACTGCCGGACAAATGATGGCCGCTATTGAGGATTGCTTGCAGTATCGAAGGATAATGGATATGATGGCTAGAACTTCACGCATGCAGCAATTCCTGGATTCAAAAACGCCACGGAATTTACCAGGAAAGGAATTTTTCGTCGATCGACTATATCGCCTTGTAGGTGAAGGTTACCTTTCACAATATCGGTTGTCTTATAACTTAAGCGACCGTGCCAACCGCCGCCGCATCGCCTTCCTCATGGGCCTTCCAGGTCAAGAGAGGCCGACTTCTTATGACTCTGTAATGGCAAATTATAATTATCAATTTTCCGATATGACAAAAGCTACAGAGAAAGTTATGGAGAACCTGGATATGTGTGAAAATCCAACTATGAAGTGTTGGTTGATGTACGAATTAGCAAGGTTACTGTGTACACAGAAAAATTATGCACTCGCTAAATTTTATGGGAAACGATGTCAAAGAGAAGCAGCGATATTAGACAATGCTTTTTGGTGGATTAATGGAAGTTTCGTACTTATAAGTGGCGACATGCAGCAGGGCAATAGCAATGAAGTCAGGATTCTGATAGATGAAGCATACACATGGACTAAGAAACTACAAGAGTACCAGGAGGTAGTAGAGTCTTTTTTACTTAAGTGTGCTGACATAGCAAGCGAGACTGCGGTAGTGGACCAGCGCAAGGAACTTATACAGCGCCAGAGACACATCCTAATGGGGATGTGTGACGAAAACGTCCGAGGTGAGACAGACCAACTGTTCAAGCGCATATCCATAGTGCCGCCGGGGCGTCGCATGTCCGTGATGCCGACCAAGCCGGAGTACCGGATGAAGTCCGAGCGCCGGCGCCACGACCAGCCCGGCCTTACCGTCATCCCGGGCAAACCGAAAGCACTCCCGGTGCCTCCCAAGTCAGGTGTGCTTGGGCTCACACTGTTCGATTATTAATTTGCTTTTATTTTTCATGGCTTCATCTACGGTCGGGTTCCTTATCCAACCTACGAATTTATTGGAATGCGACGTCAAATTAACCTATAACCCTTGAGCAATACTTCCCTAGGCATACAATAGCTGCCACTGGAAGGGTTTTCAGTTTGGGGGAATAGCGTTGTTGTTTAAAAGGCTTCTCGTCTCCAATAAAACGAAGTACTCGTTTATGCTGCTAGTTAATCGTAAAATGATGTTGATAGAAATCAACCTACTTTTTTATTTTACGGTGTTTTGTTATTGTATTCTGATATGTTTTATTTCTGTTTTATTAGATATTTTCAGAGCATCTGTTAATAATTTTATAGGATTTTTATGTAAACTCGCCGGCACAATTATCTACCCACCCAATAATTTTCCATATAAGCTTATGTATTTCTGGCGCTATAAATCAGTCATTAATGAAGTTAAATACTTAATAGATCTTAATTAGTGATTAGCTCTTCGGTTGACTGGTAAATGAAGCTATGATGCTTTGAACAGGAATGTGCATTTAGTTTAAATAAATAAATAAATAAGTTTTTCGTGGTTTGATAGCCAATAAGACAACGATTACCTCTGTATTGTAAAATGTTGTTTAACGTTAAGCTAACGTGTTAAAGATGTAATTAAAAACAGAGATAGTCATTCTCTTATCATCATAGTCTTTCTTTAAACCGAGAAAATTAAACGTCATTGATATCGATTGAGTATTTAAGAAGCGAAAAACTTATTTGTATTACCAGAAATGTATGAAATATGCATTTATGTACAAGTACTTGGTGGGCGGATAGTTGCGCCGGCGAGTATAATATATCTATAAATATATTTTTTATAGTTTTGATACCACTACGTCGTAATGCGTTTCTGTTTCTTATTCATATATTTATTTTCTTTTAGACTATTAATTTTACGGTTGATAATTAATTATTGCCCTTCGAATAAACGTGATTTAAACATGAGTACACACTCTTTTTTTCCGAGTAACAAAACAAATGTGAGAGGTGATTTAACCTAGTTCTACATATCGTGTATCAGAAACATATTTTAGGTTTCAGGGTATGAAATGGTACAAATACTGATCCAGAACAGTATTCGTTATTAGACCTGTACTCGGGGGAAGATTAGTTTATTGTAGTTATTTCCACAGTATTATGACTTATGGCATACTGCTGTGGGGACACGCTGCCGACTGGCATAATGTATTTGTACTGCAGAAAAGGGCTATTCGCGCGATTTACCAATTGATACCTAGAACTTCACTTAGAGATAAATTCAAGAATATTGGCATTATGACAATGCCGTCACAATACATATATGAGAACTTGATCTATGTTCATAAAAATATACACTTGTTTATGAAGAACAGTGATGTTCATAATAGGAATACTAGAAATAGAGATAAACTTGTTACTAGTACTTGTCGTCTGGCCAAAATCCACAAATCATTTATGGGTCAATGTGTACGCTTTTATAATAAGATTCCAACAGATATACAAAATTTACCATTGAATAAATTTAAAGTCACTATAAAAAACAAATTACGTCAAAAAGTTATTATAGTATATCTGAATATGTAAAGGACAAAAGTCCATGGACTGAACTGCTGTTCTATACAGGTATTTAATTTTAAAATAGTAAATAGGAGAATTAAGTACGCTCTGTGGGTTTCTTGCCGTTTCATTCCCCCACGTAGAACCACCTTGGAAGCGGCGTTAATTTTCCTTCCTTTCCCACACATAGTGACTTCTGTCTGCGGTTAGGTAGGGGTAGGGTAGTAGTTAGAGTAGGGGTAGGGTAGGGGTAAGATCGTGGTAGAGTAGGGGTAAGATAGTGGTAGGGTAGGGGTAAGGTAGTGGTAGGGTAGGGTTAAGGCAGTGGTCGAATATGGTAGGGGTAAGGTAGGGGTAGGATAAGGACAGGATAGAGTAGCGTGGGAGCGGCTACCTATCACTGGCAGCATGAGTAATGCAAGCTCACTTAAAAGTCTATCTGGCGGTGTCGTGGGGGCCGGGTCGCCTTTTTTCCTCAAATATGGTTGAATTGGACGATGGTTGGGCCCTGCGTTCTACTCGTGAACGGGTGCTGCCTTGGTGGACTGGCTTACTCTTGCTGTAGTTTTAGTTGGTTTTTCTTAATTATACTAGACATACCTATATAATATATTGAGCGCGGTCTGCTGCGGCCATGGAGCGGCCAGTGTGTCACTGTGTGCTTCCTTCCTTCTTTCCTATCCCCCTTCTTTTTGACGATTGAAAGAGATATTTAATGTCCTAATCAATAAAGAAATTTTTAATTTTGATTCTGCGGTGAAGTTTCGTGCAGACCGCGTGCCAAAGATGCCAAGGATGCCAAAGATCGAGAGAGGTAAACAAGGAAAATTAGGAAGGCGAACCCCGGGCCCTCGCGCTTCGCGCTTTAGCACAGTCGGGGTTGCCGCCAGGATGACGATGATGATGACTTGTACCTACTAGCTTCTGAATGTTAAAGCATAAGACATAGTTGACTATCAACAATGTATACTATACTGTGGTTATAAATAATACTCTTGGCGTTGCGGTAGGGGTCCACCTTGACCATGATCCAGAATTTTGGCACATCAGGTTCACGGCGACCGCCGTCTAACCTCCGTGACCCTGTTAATAGGGGAACCTGACTAGATTGTTATGGTTACACATTCAGTTGCCTGAACGTGCAGGTTTCAGTACGATGTTTTCTGTCACCGCAATTTAAATCTCGTATTACTATGGATTTTAAACATTCGGCGAAGTGCTTCTGTACTCTCGTCCGATACAGAACTCAAACAGAGTTTTCGTTTGTCAATACGAACAATCCAGCGTTGGAAGGAATCAAGTGGAAGGAGTTGATATTGAGTAAAACACATAATTAATATATATTTATTTACAATAAAAACATCGCATAGGCTGCCACAGATGTTCTCGTTCCGGACTCGGCCGAGTCGCGTTAACGCCCGCACATCTAGTTGGCGTGGGGTTCGCAGACTTGCTTCGTCAGCGTTGGCCATGTCTTGCAGCCATTAAGCGCCACTGGCCGATCGCGATCGCGATTTTAGGGTCGCAGGTGACAGCCGTGAGTTACTGAGTTAAGCATTTGGCCTAAGCTTCTGAGACAAGGGAGTTGACATCGTAGCCGATATCAAATGAAGTTTCATTTGAATTGACAATAACTTTTCACTCACAATTATTCGAGAGTTGTCGCTGTAGTAAAAGTCGTAGAAAGTGAAAAATCCTATCCATGATGAAAAATTTTCATGTGTGGGGGCGCATGAAAAGTCTTGTCTACAGCGAGCCAAATCCAGTTTCGTCTGTGGAAGAATTAAAAGAAAGGATTGTGGATGCAGCAACTCAAATGAGGACAACGTTGACCACGGGAGTGGTGAAGACTGGTCTCCGTAGAAGGATGCGACAATGTATTAGAAACAGAGGCGGCCATGTTGAACCAGTTTTTCTTTCATTCACACCTACATAAATCGTCACTTGTCTCACCCGCACGGTGCGTCTTAACTTGAAGGACAATAGGCGCGGGACAGTTAGAACTGCTACCTGGAGCGTCCCAACTACTTTTTTCCACGAAATGTAATACAAATCCTAGATTGTTATACCTCGTTAGATGGCTGATGAAACGTAGATATTTTAAAACACATCTGTCGAACAACTGCCATAATATTTTTTTAGATATCCCTTAGAGAAAAATAAACTATCTAATTTTTTATTTATTTCTTAACTTTGACTTGTCTACTACGGCCTATTCAATTAATTTATGTACGATTTTAATGATTGACGTCCTAAAGCATCTTATTACACATGTAAAAATGCAATAATAATAATTACAATAAGACACACAAAATAACAAAAATTAAATTTAGTAGCCTAAAAATCGACAATTTTAATTAAAAAAATTAATAGTCGAATATCTCGAAAATTGTTAAGTTTAGGGTAGGGTGTTTCATAGTGAAATAAGTCAGAAATGATGGGTACTCCACGCCCTTACCGGATTTAGCACGACTTTTCCTGTAACCCTGTATGTCTAGGGATGATTTCCGGGTTTTGTATGAAAGTCACATTATCTTTCAGTACTACATTGCCGACTAGACTATGTTGCCGGGAGCGCCAACTCCGCGACGGCGTAGCCTTTGTAACCACTACAATGAGAAGACGTACGTAGATTCTACGACTTACAAGGCCTATTGCATTTGTCACTAGGTGAGAGGCACGGAAGAAAAGTGATTAGAGCTTTGAAGCGAATTTTTTCTTCTGAGGATTAGAGGTATAATAGTATACAAGACTAGTTTGCTGTACCCAAGAAATGCAGTCAGAGAGCAAAAAAAAATTTGCCGTGACGGTAGCTTAAACTTTTTAAAACTTTTTTGGCTTGCCGCTATTGTTCTGTGAGTTTTGGACTTTTGTGGTAATTTCTTTCATACCGATTTCAACGGCCAGCACCATTTTATGAAGATAGAATAGGAGTAGTTTGTATCTTCTCTCTGGTTTTTTCGTCATTGGCACGATTGCCATAATTATAAAAAACTGCTTTCAACTTTTAAACCTAGCTATAAACCAATTTTACGTATTTAATATATTTATTATATTATACTAAATAATATTCAGTGAAAACGATTATTTGCATTAAAACTTTAAAGGAATTTGACAGGATTTTTCTAGCAGAGGTTGTGTTACATTGATCAAAATGCAGAAAAGCTTAGTGCCTGAAGAGAAGGTGTTGTTCGGTCACCTGCGCGTGTACCGCGGGCGCGGCATGTACCTGCGCCGGCTCGAGCAGTACGAGAAGGCCAAGGCGGCCTTCGATGAGGCGTACCGCTTGTCACCGGATGACATACTGCTGCTGATCGGCCGCAGTCGGACATGCTCGGAAGCTGTCCAACCCCAACAGGCCTTTGCCGATGCGGAGCTGGCGCTCCAACAGGAGCCCGACAACATAGTCGCGGCAAACACGCAGGCGCGCGCGCTCTACACAATGTCAGAATTCGAACACTCCGTCGCTAAGAGCTACCGAGGCTTCTGGCGACGCACCCAGCCGCCGTGCTTCACGGATGGCATCAGCCAGGGTCTGGAGACTATTGAAGACTGCATCGGTAGAAACTCCGGCAGTGTGATGCTGGACTTTTTGCCTCTGATCAAGAAGCACGAGATGAAACGTGTGGACGACGACGAACCACAAGTGCGACCACACAGATCTCGCATTCCACGGCCCGAACATAAAAAGAAACTCTCTCAGGAACAGACAAGAAAGCGAGAAATTATGTCTCGTGTACTAGCGATGAAATATTTGGGTCCAATGGCTTTTGACAAATTTTTTGTTCAGGACATGTTGGAGGACTCTAACGTAAAATCTGCCAATGTTCCAGGTAGCGAAAAATTAAGAGTAACAATACAAGAATCTCTTCAATCATTGTCAGATAGGCAAGAAATGCTACGACGTCAACGGCCATATTACACAATAAAACTAGCAGAAAGAACTGTGTCACATCATCAGAACTTGTATAAGAAAGCAGTGTTGTATCAAGAACGAAAGATCGCTCGGGCGACTGCGGAGCTTATGTTAACTGCTATTGAACAGTGCCTGCAAGGTCACAGGATAATGGAGTTAATTGCTAAAGCGGAGCGTATGCAGCTGTTCCTGGATGTGAAAACGTCACATACGTTGCCAGGAAAGGAATTTTACATCGATCGCCTATACCGTTTCGTCGGCGAAGGATACCTAACACAACATCGGTGGTCCTTTAGACTTAGCGAACGGGGAAACCGGCGCCGTATCGCCTTCCTTATGGGGATGCCAGTCGATCGGCCTACTTCTTATGACTCGGTAATAGCAAATTATCCTTATAAATTTGTAAATATAAAAGTGGCTACAGAGAAAGTCATGGAAAATCTCGATATGTGCGAAAATTCAACAATGAAGTGTTGGTTGATGTACGAGTTAGCAAGGTTACTTTGTACACAGAAAAATTTTGCCCTCGCTAAGTTTTATGGTAAACGATGTCAAAGAGAAGCAGAGGATATACAAAGCCATGTCTGGTGGCTGAATGGCTGTTTAGTGCTCATAAGCGGCGACATGCAGCAAGGCAACGCCAACGAAGTCAAGTTTTTGATAGAGGAATCGTGCGAATGGGTTAAGAAGCTACAAGACCCGGAAGATTTATGGGCGTTTTTGTTGAAATGTGCCGACATGGTAAGCGAGCCTGTGGTGGCGGACGACCGCAAGGCCATAATGCGTCGCGAAAAGCAAATCCTGAGAGGGATGTGTGATGATATGGACCGAGTTGACACGGAGCAGCTGTTCAAACGCATATCGCTGGTGCCGCCGGGGCGGCGCATGGCCGTGCTGCCCAGCAAGCCGCAGGGCAGCGCGCACGCGTCCGAGCGCCGCCACTACCTGCAGCACGGCCTCACCGTCGTGCCGGGCAGGCAAAAGCCCATGCAGAGGCCGTACAAGTCGGGCGTGCTCGGACTACAATTGTTCGATAGCTAATTTGCTTACTAAAGCCAGTCAATTAGTAAGTTTGGTCATGATAACATGGCCATGAATTCAATATCGTTTATCTGTGATTGTTGTCCTAGTTATCTAACTAAGAGACAGATGAACTTTAGCTCATTTACGAAAGAAATAGAGAAAAACAAAGTACAATATAATTAGACAGTCCAGACTAAAGATAGGAATAAATAGGTAATACAATAAGTATCTAGGTGACACAGCAATAGATACTAGGAATCCGTAATTATTTGTAGCGTATTGTTAGATTTTGGGAATTTGGCTATTATTATTAGGGTTTTGCTTAATAATTTAATGTAAACAACTAGGTATATAAAGCACCTATATTTTTCTTTGTTTTTTTCTTAGATATTCTTATTAGTTTTTTAGAATTATTAGTTTTTTCCACGACTATGTTTATTATGCATTTACTTATCTAAATATTATCTTTTATTTTTAGACTATTTGTACTGGTAAGTATTAATTATGCCTTTCAATTTGAATAAATGCGATTTAATTTAATTTAATAAGGTACTCTTTTGTTTTCTCCCCGTCTCAGAATATTTTTCTTCGTCGTACTAGCGGTCAATCCCGGTTCTGCGAAGTTTCCTTTAGGAGAATATATAGCCCTATAATCTACATCAGTTAATGACTTATAATGAAAAAATAAATAGTATTGCGATTTGAGGCTGATAACATTATTCTTGAAAAGCTTGTTAAATACTCTAATGTCCTCTAAAAAGCGAGTTAGGTGCTGTGAATTTGTGCATTTAGCAGCTTACCTAGTCGAGTTGCTTCGGCGCAGCAAGCAGGATGGCGCACGGTTCTGCGTGCTATGTATCTATAGTCCACCAAGTAAAGCTACACTTTAAAACCTTTGAGCTTTTGATTGTTAAACATGACGGGATCGTTAGCTGTAGCGGCCGAATATAATATTTAAAGCTGTAAGAAATAATGCTAGATCATTGGATTTCAATATTCATAGTATAGGGGAGAGGGAATAACTATAAAAGCGGGTACGCGGATTAAAATCTGGGTACCCGCTTTAAATATTAGCGGCATCCATTGGTCTATTTGTTGATTACGTATCGCATAATGAGATGATTGGCCATGACAGTTTGTAAACCGTGATTTGCGTGCAAAGTAGGACGGGCAGAAATGTATGGATCCCAGCCTATATGAGCAATAACGTTGAGCGATATGTCATTGCAAAGCATTTTGACAAAAGATTATGGTCAATACAATTGGTTATAATAATACAAAATTATGTTTATTCTAATTGACCATAACTTTTGCTCACAGCAATTCAAGGATTGTTGCGATAGTAAAAGTTGTAGAAATTGAAAAATCTATTCTAATGACATATAGCTCAACGTTATTGGTCATATAGGCTGGGTTGTCCGGATCCCCTAAATTTTTATTACGGTCAGCGATTTCTATTGAAAATCCGTAAAGTAGGACTGACTTTTAGGCGGATTTGTTCTACAGTATATCAAGTTTACGTCTACACGACTGTAATAATGAGTATGTCAAAGACGAAGCACAGCACCAAATGGCAGTATGACCATTTTATAATTATCAAATGTTTATGTTACTTAATTAAAAAATATTTGAAATATAGTGTATTGAGATTATTATAGCAGGCGATGTAAACGCACCTTTAGTGGTGTTGCAATAGTGGAACTAAACGTTCATTCAGAAACGTCCGCGCGTCGGCTCGACTTCGCTCGCCGTCTCAAATATTGTACTAAGCTTAAAACCTAGACTTATTATTTTAAAACGTAATAAACTCTTCACATCGTTATTTCCCGGGTGTTATTTATTAAGTTCTCCCGACGGTGTGCTACAGTACGTCAAAACGAAACCAGGCGTACTGCCTCTATGCCCAAGTTCTTTGGGGCGTTCCGATGTATGGGCAATACCGGGTATTATAGTACGTATTACATTGTCATTGGGTATCATTGACATTATGTCACTATTTTCCTTAACACTCGTATTCAGTCAAAAACATTAGGCACCTCACGGTGCACGCGAACGCATACAGTTCCAACTGACATATTTAAGTGGCGATCAGCACTATGCGTCCTTCAAAATGAACGAAAATGACCAATCATAAGTACAATAATGAAACATACTAACATAACAGCACATAAGTTTCATCCCCTCATATTCATGACAGTGCAGTGTAGTGAAAAATATTCTACAACCCTAAGTTGAACTTCTGTTGTACCCATGCAATAATTATCTAGGCTCACCTTTCGCGATATGTGTCACTGGGTCTATCATCAAAACTAATAGACCACTTTTTTAGCCAGTTGTACCTAATATGTCACAATATCATGAAATATGTATCTAATTTTCAATAAGGAGTACTAATACCTTATCTAGATAGGATGACTTAGTGTTATATTAATGAGGTTGGAATTTTGGGGGTTATGGGGCCCACCAGCATCTCAGGAGCCCTAGCCAATCTCACATAGTGCTTGTGATCCCCCCGTGGTACGGACAGACGGATAAGCGAGGCTCTGGCAAGTCGGCGTTTTCCTATCGGATTGTAGGGGATCAGTGGTAGACCTCGCAGGTAAAAAGCCAAAAAAACCTAGGTATAAAATATGACAGGCCAGTTCTACAACAAAACCAGACATGGCTAGGGCATCCCCTATTAGGACGCGCAATAGTGTCGCCGTAATGTGTTTCTTCTTCAACATGAATAGTATTTTTATTATTATTATTATTTACTTGCATTTGTAGTGTTCATTAGTCAATTGCAAAAATTTGCGACTCCGCTATTTGCGACTTAATCGTGAAGGTAGCTAACTTTCCAATCTCTTTGATTAGAACACAAATAATTTTATAAGAGAACCAAAGGTTCCTTCAAAAATTGTAGATACAATATAGAAATAGCAGAAATACTTGTGCTTGCTATGTAAATGCTGCGAAAATTGATCCCCTACCTAAGTATTCTGAAGTTCATTGTCACTAGCGCGATGTAAAATACCAATAGCGACATCTCTCGTGAATGTTAAGGACCTTCGCAGTCCGAACTCTGTATCTTTTCACGGTTGAAGTATAGGCCAGTCATAACTTACACAAAAAATCGCTGAAATTGCAATAATTGCGGTAAAGTTGCATTTTTGATAAGTTGTTTGGGTCCGCCTAGATAGTATTTATCCATTTGCAGCACTCTAAATTGTGAGCGCGTTGAGGTTTGGCTGAAAAAACGTAAATTTTTTTTTTTAGTTTTCTGCAAAAAGACCACATAGGAAGGCTCTGACGATAAAGGTTATTATAACTTTTTCAAAGTAGATAAAATTCCCGACTGTTTGAGCCCTAATCCAATTTTCTAGGTCTAATAGCTCCCAGAATACAGGTGTCCAATTTTCACAATTTTTTTCTAAAAACTAAAGAAATGGGAAATGACAAATTTTCGACCGAAATATCAGGTATAATGAGGTATCTACGGGAAAATTTATGGGAAATGAATTTGTAGCAAATTTAATAACCTTCATTTTGAGATTAGAAATGTGTCCGTGGGGGTGATAGTTTGTTCGATGATGACCATAACCCAAACAAGCCTAAATCTAGTGTTAATAGGAAGTTACAATAAAATTAATAGAATTCCTCTCTATGTGTTATCTAGTTACATAACATATTATCATCATATCAGCCATCATATAGACTTTAGGGTACCAGCTATCGAGACTTTCGAAATGAATCAGTAAACCCTTCTTTTTCTGGTTGTCGACAAAAATATTAAAATAACATTAAACCAATCGATATCAATAATTTTAACTCCTTGAATCCCTATGAACTTATTTTGACGCTTTCGTAGTGACATTGTCACAATAGTTATTCCTTCCGTTTCTTGTTTAAACCATAGAGATTTTTTTTTATATATTTTATATTATAAAACCACCCGGCACGTTTGCAATTGAGGAATACAAGATCAGATAGCGTTACTGGAATATAGGCGGAATTAAAATTATTTAGTACTAGGTATAGATGTCATACAGGTCTATGCACCGACTTCGACTCACTCCGATGATGAAGGGGTTTTATGTCTGTGGTTTAAACCGACAAACTTTTTTTTTCGGCTATTATTGCCAGTAAAATAACTTTAGTACCTATACTCATTTTTCCGCAACCTGTCAAAGTAACCTAAGTCCCTGGTCTATGACTAGCCTAGTACGCGATCTCCTATATTTTTGTAGGTAGTTTGGATCTATACTACATTTCAGCATTCTTGCATTTCGGGATGTACCTACGTATCATTTTAAACACAGACCTGGGCCTCAAGTCCGCTATATACTTGCTGCGATTGAATTACCTTGAACTACCAAAAAACTGCCATTGAGCTGCGATTGGGTTCCAATTACATTTCAATCGAGGTATTTGTAAATTAGCGGACTTGAAGCCCTGTACCCTCTTTCATAGGGGTTGGAGAAAAAAGTTACATATTTCCAAATCTAAGCCTTCATACCAATTTTCTGCTTCTTAAGACTTCGTGAAGTGCCCTAGAGGTTGATAAAGTATTAAAAAGTCAGAAAGTGTCGAAATCGACGTGTTTTAGGTGCTGATATAATCATAAATAAATAAATCATTTATTATCAACTGGACGCCACAACACAACATTGAAACACAAAAATTACTATAATTATCAACACACAATTATACAAAATCAAATCAAATTATAAAATAAAATAATGTAATTTTTAAAATTAAACACCTTGTCATTGCCGTGCTGTGCCCTCCCGGTCGATAAAAGGACCTCACTTAGCATGAGCCGTAGCTTAAGCCGCGGCGCTGGTCTTCCGCGGGTCCCGCGGAATGAGGTCCGGACCGCTACCCCTACTACGTGCGTTTTTCCGTTCAAAAAATAATATATTTAATAAATAAAATAGTATATTTTAAGAATGTAATAGATATATGTATATACAAGGTGTGTAAGTGTGAAGTGAAGATATACGTCATAAACTTCCGTTACGTGCCAGACAGTTACTTGCCCGCTATTCGCCATTCAGTTACGCCCGCAACTTCAAGTAGTCGAGTCGAGTGTCGCAAAAATAACAACATTAAATAGATATAATGTCTAAGTGAATTAATGTCTGGTGCAGTATTACTCTAATGTAGATAATGAATGAAATGAATCTAAAATAGATAATGTCGATTAGATGAATAATTAGAAATTAGAAATTAAAATTTTCTTATAAATATAATTGTAGGTATGTCAAAATAATCAGAAAATAGTTTCCTGAAATGTCCAACCTAGCAAAATTATAAGCAATATACGTAATTTAAAATGTGTTTTTAGGCACCGAATAGGAGGTGGAAGATTATTCTATACCTTGGCTAAAGCGTACTTGAAACTACGTTGAAATGCACTGGTACGATGTTTCCGTACTGTCATCAAATAGCTGCTAGCCCGAGTTCCGTGCTTGTTATTGTCTCGCGACCAACATAACCTGGAAGCCAGGTTAGACGGATACTGGTATCTACTCCAAACAACATTGTCGCAAAGTTCACATACTGCCTTGCGCTCATTTTTAAAACCTTAGCCTCGTTTAAGTACGGAGTCACATGCGAGCGGGGTGGTATGTCGAAGCAGAATCTAGCACAAGCGTTTTTGGCTCTCTGTATTTTTTGCTGTGTTTTCTTCAAAATACAAGGACCGTACACCACGTCCATATAGCTAAATTTGGATAAAATTAGCGAATCACAAAGTTTAATCTCATGTTAGTGGATAAATAGTTGCGAACCTGGTAAAGAACCTTCAGTCTGTAGAAGCAGTTGCTAACGGTATAAATAATATGTTTCTGAAAATTGAGTTCCTCATCGAAGAGCAGACCTAGATTCCTAGCTTCACTGACTTGTTCTACCGGCTCATTGCGAATATAAATATTGCTTATTTTACCATTAACTTTCTCAACTACGGTTTTAGACCCCAATATCAAATACTTAGTCTTACCTCCGTTGAGAACAAGTGAGTTTTGCTCTGACCATCGTACAATATGTTCCAGATCGTCATTCATCCTACTTACCGCCTCACTTACCTCATTTGGCTTACAATGGACATAAATTTGTATATCGTCAGCATATATGTGGTATTTTGCATGTTGTATGTGGTTAATACGACCACGTTTCTAACTTTCGTGCTAAGCTTAAATGGCTTCCTATTAGACATCGCCGCAATCTGCGAGTTCTCTGTCTTCTTTTTTCGGTACTCAACGACCCAGCTGTTCCTGATTACTTGAAATGCAAATTTCAGTATCTCAGTGACACTCATGATCGCAACCTTCGGTCAACTGATACGCGCTGCTTGAACCTACCAATTCACCGTACAGGTTTCCTTACACATTCATTCTCCTTAACAGCAGTGCGTCTCTGCAATGACCTCCCGGTGGATATAAGACTATCTTCAAATAAATATGCCTTTAAAAAAGCGGTCCGGGAACACTTTTTAAATAAACTCTAAATTCTATCTAATAACCTTATGTTGCTTCTTTTATAATCTCGCACGTTGTGTTGTCTTTGTTTGCTTTCTTTTTTCTTTCTTTTTCTTCTGTTATTTTCTGTTACTATCAGTCATGATTTGTGAATGTATGTCAAATTTGCTTAAACATAAGTACTTAGATTTAATGTATTCTCCAATATTCGTGTCATACATGTTACACCGCCCTGTAATTTCTCATACTATCAACTCTCCGGTTGACTGGCAGAGAAAGCTATGAAGCTTTAAGTCCGCCTTTGTACGTAACAGTGCATGAAGTTTTAAATAAATAAATACATAAATAAATTACATCTGCACAATAAATTGCAAATAGTATAGGTCCCAATATAAAGCCCTGTGGTACCCCCCTACTCAATTGCCGTCTTTCCGACCTTACTGTGGATCCACTAACATCATCCATCGTTTCCACGTATTGTACCCTCTCTGTAAAATAACTCTGAAACCAATTGATTGTAGTCTAACTGAAACCATAATAATGAATCAAATGAAACTGTTGCGCAAGCCTCAGGGAAATAGGTGCCTGAACCTGTCGGTATCAGGAAAGAGGCTCCGTGGGCGACCCAAGAAGCGATGGATTGACATCGCTGAGTCGGACGCGAGAGCAAACGACCTACGACGCGAGGATGTCGAAGACCGGGCGAAGTGGAGAAGAATGAGTTGCGGAAAGCGGACCCCGGCAGAGGCCGGGATAAACGCTAGGTCGATGATGTATAATCAAATGAGACTCTGTATATTTTAATCGCCTACGAATATCTCCTCTTAAAAATTGTACCTTCACCTTTACCATTATTCATACCGAAACTGAAGGGTCTCAATATTCTACAAAACGCGTCAAGAACGAGGAAAGGTAGGTACTGCCCTGACTGATGTTGCCCCCTAAGTAATTAATTAATTAAAGTAATTTGCTGATCTTGCTTCCTTGCACTTCCATGCCCCCAGATTACTTCGACAAGGTTCCATCTATCCCATCTGGTTCGCATGTGGATAAGCTTATACAACTCGTTACACTTTTACAATTTTGATATAGCAATGACGTCGTCTGCCAAATGGTTTGGCGTCCCTGGTAACTTCGTTTACGCGCCCAAGCTGTATAAATAACAACAGTAGGCTAATTACGTAACGCTGTTGCCAACAATTCTCTGATTTCAATGATTGAAATTGTTACTTTTGCGATTCCGTATCATCGATTTTATGGGTTCAGTTGCTAACAAAGTTTCATTGCAACGAATTGAGACTATGAAATCGATCATACGTATACGTGCAAAAGTATAAATTTCAATCATTGAAATCAGATAATTGTTGGCAACAGGGTTACGTAATTAGCATACAGGTGATCGAGGTAAACGTTGTCATTTTTGCAAAGGGAGGTCGTTCAGTGTTGCACCGTTGCAAAAGTTTTCAATAATAGTAACGCCGTCTACCGGAAACTAGCGCATTGCGTTTTGTCGCCGCTTATCTTAAGCTTATGCTTAACATATTGGGCCCCTATGTCCAATTTCTTTGCCTGTACTGCGACGGCTAGCGCGAGTATCATTGTATTGACACGAACTAAAGTAAATATTGGCCGCTTTACGTAGAGCTCGTTTAAGCTGAAATGACGCGCCCCACTATCGCATTAACGCACACAAGCAAATTTAAAATATGGACGCATTACATATACAAATGCCGTTGTAATTGGTCAATCAGTTGCCGGTGAGACTCAAACGTAGGAGCACGCGTCGTTCGATTGAGCAGTGGACGCTCCCACACAGATGAAGTGTCGTTATTAATATTTGCACTCCAACATCGAAATCAACTAATTAAGTAGTGGGGCGCGTCATTTCAGCTTAGATAAGCTCTAAGAGCAAATTATTAAAAATAAAAATTAATATATAACATATTACGAGGGCCCGGGGTCCGCCTTGACCATGATCCAGGACTTTACAGATTAGATAATTACTGTGGAGCGACTGCGAACAAGAGGAAATGATTGACTACCCCAGTAAAATAATCACCTTAACGTTAATATCCCGGTTGTGATCTAGGGCCGGTTGTGCTCTCCACGAGGGCCCGGGGTCCGCCTTGACCATGATCCAGGATTTGGCAGGTCAGGTAATTACAGCGGAGCGACTGCCATCTGACTGGAGAACTACCTGCTACCATGGGAACCTGACCAGATTGGATCATGGTTACACATTCAGTCGCCTGAATGTGCAGTTTTCATTACAATGTTTTCTCTCGCCATAAGAGTATCGGTTAGTATTAAACTAATGTACATAACTCAGAAAAGAGTCATTGGTATGTACCATGTGGCCGCAGCGGGATTCCAACCCGGTACCTCTCGCTTACGAGTCGGATACACTAACCACTCGGCCACCGACGCTCTACACCGACGGTTGACTACCCCAATATTAGATCAAAGTCAAAGTCAACATTTCTTTATTGATTCTGAGTAGGTCATTAAATACCTCTTTCCATCGTCAAAAAGGACAGTTGGAAGGAAACACACAGCGGCATGTTGGCCGCCCCATTTTGTTCATCACAGTCCACAACAGTCCACAACAAAATTTAGGGTTTTCATGGGAGAGCCCACGAAAGGGGAGGTTATTGCCATAATCTCCACGTTTGGCAGGCGGGTTGGAGATCTCAGTTTTATAAATTTAATTATGGAAAATGCAGCTACCCTTCCCGCTCGAAAACATTACACGCCTTATACGCATAGATATTTCTTTTTATAAGTATATAATAAAATTGTATATCTGTGCTTATAAGACACCCACGAGTGTAAAGGGTTGGTGCTATTCTACTCTGCCGACCACCACACGGCCAACAGTCAATATAATTCTAAAGAATTAAATTAAAGTTTTAATATAATATCTATTATTAATTGTTGCTTGCCAATGACAGCATTTACTGAACAAACTTAGAGCTTCTAAACCTTCGGCCGAAGGTTGGGGCTAAAGCCGTTTAATCGGCTTCGGTTCTGACCCACCTTCCCTCCCTTCCCCTTTTAATAACAAAAGTGCAAAGATATATGCATATTGCAAACTTGCATTGCTGTTGATTGATGTTGTGAAAATATGTGGGGAAACTCTATCTCTACAACATTTTTGTACGTTTACGCCCGCTTCATGACTAAGCAGCTCTAAAAAGACAAGAAATCATAAAGTTATTTGCGAATTTCGATGCTAAACTTATTATAAAAGTGAAACTTCCGACGCTGTCCTAATTGGCAACGGTCTTGCGGCCATGGTCGTACGACGGACATCGCCCGACCAATAGGAGATCTTAAAACAACCCGTTGCACGACCATGGTCGCACGACCTTAGGAGTAAAAGAGAAAATACCAATATTAGGTTAATATCAAGTTTTTTACTTCTCCATCCCTTGTGTATAAATAAAAAAAATAAAAAATCCGTGTATAAATATACAAAATATAAAAAACGTTCTAAAATGCAAACGTTGATACAAAATATTCGAAAACAAAGTCACGGGCAAAAAAAAATTAAATAAATTAAAGATCGAATAATTGGAGTCCAAGTACACCTGACTTGGGGGGCCTCCGTAGATGTGTCCGATGACTCGGAGAGATTATGGTGAGTCCGGGCTGGCGGTAGCGGCGGCGCTCGGCTCCGTGCAGGTAAAAGTCCCGCTTGTTGGGCAGCACGCAGTACCGCCGCCCCTTGGGCACGATCGCTATGCGCTTGAACAGCTGCTCCGTATCAACCCGGACGTTGTCGTCACACATCAACTTTAGGATTTGGTTCTCGCGACGCTGGATAGCCTTGCGCTCATCCACCTCCACAGGCTCGTTTACCATGCTAGAACATTTCACCAAAAATGTCTCCATAGCTTCCCGATGGTCGAGCTTCTTAGTCCACTCGCTCGCTTCCTCTATCGTGAGCTTCACGTCGTTCACATTGCCCTGCTGCATGTCACTACTCAAAATCATCAAACATCCATTCATCCACCAGGTCGGGTTCCCTACATCCTTCGCTTCTTTTTGACATTGTTTTCCATAATACTTAGCGAGTGCATAATTTTTCTGTGTACACAATATCCTCGCTAATTCGTACATCAACCAACACTTCATGGTTGAATTTTCACATATATCTAGATTTTCAAGAAGTTTATTTTTTACCACTTTCATATCGAGATATTGGTAAGGGTAATTCGCTAGCACTGGGTCATAAGAAGTCGGTCTCTCAGTCGGTAGTCCCATGAGGAAGGCGAGGCGGCGCCGGTTAGCCCGGTCACTTAGCCTGGTGGACAACCGGTACTGTGACAGGTAACCTTCGCCCACGAAGTGGTATAGTCGATCAACGTATAATCCCTTTCCTGGTAACGTTCGTGACGTTTTAGTATCCAGATACCTCTGGAAGCGCTCCGCTTTAGCAACCAAATCCATTATCTTGTTACTGTGTAAGCATGCCTCAATAGCGTTCAGCATTCGCTTGGCATTTGCTCTAGCGATCTTTCGTTCTTTATCGAACACCTCCTCCAAGTACTTATTCTGACGTTTGGACGCCGTTCTTTCTGCCAGTTGTACTGAGTAATAAGGCTGTTGACGTCGCAGCATGTCTTGCTTATATGACAATGCTTCAATAGCTTCTGTTATCACTTCCTCTAATTTCTCACTCCCCGCAGTATTAGCTGATTTGATGTTAGGGTCCCCTAATATTTCTTGAAGGAAAAACTTTTCATACGCCATGGGGCCCAGATATTTTATCGCCAACATGTGGGATAGAATCGCGCGGTTCCTCGTCTCTTTCTGAGTAAACTTTTGTTTTGTTTCGGAGCGCGGAATACGAGATACGTGTTTTTGTATTACCGGTTCGTCATCATCTATTTGCTGGTCCTGGTGCTTATTAATCAGAGGCAGGCGATCTAACAACATATAGCGGACATTTTCGCCGACGGCATCTTGAATGTTTTGCCGGCATTGGTTAATGCCATCCGTGAAGCACGTCGGCTGGACGCGCCGGCGGGCTCCGCGGTAGTTCATCACGATGGATCGCTCGAATTCCGACATGGTGAAAAGCGCGCGCGCCTGCGTGTTTTGGGCGACCACGTTGGCGGGGTCTAGCTTGAGCGCCAAGTCGGCGTCGGCGAAGGCCGGTCCTGGTTGTACAGCACACGCGCAGGTCCGGCTGCGGGCCAGCAGCAGCCGCATGTCGTCGGGCGCGAAGCTGCTGGCAACGTCGTACGCCGCCTTGGCTTTGTCGTACTGCTCCAGCCGGTGCAGGTACAGCCCGCGCTCGCGGTACGCGGTCAGCCCGCCGTACAGCATCTTCTGCTCCTTCTGCATACTAACCAAGATAACAAAGCACTTCGCAAACTCTCCTGATGAATTGATTCCAAATACGTTATTAAGACCTCTTAATTCAATACAGTTTTTTTCAGAAGTTTGCTTTTATTTTACATCGTCATCATCATTGTATCAGCTGTAGGACGTCTACTGCTTATAAAAATAAAATACTTAAATTAATTAAAAATAAGTAAAAATAAAACTTCACTTAACCTAAGTTTGCCCAGTGACTGATTATTGACGTTTATTTCTTAAACTTCTTCGTATACACCACAGACAAATATAAAAAACAAATTCTCCATGGTATCGTAAAAATCGAACACAAAACACATGTCAAATAAAATCGATTTAATAGCTTCACTTTATTGCAATGGAACTTTGTTAGCAAATGAAACCATGATACGTAATCTCAAAAGTAACAATTTCAGTCATTGAAATCAGAGAATTGTTAGCTGTTGCTCTCTGTTGCGTTACGTAATTAGCCTACAGATGTAGACGGTGCTGTTTGTTTTATTTTCATAGTACGTAAAAGAATGTTCCTCTACCGCTTATTACCTACTTTAATCTATAATACTACTTGTAAACCTTTACGCGTAAGCCTTTTCTTCAATCTTGATGAGTGCAAAATACCTTAACCATTACGCTGACCTAGTGTGGGTTGGTGGTGGGTTTCATAAAGAAAAAGCTCCGAGAAAAGGTTCCGATTAGGCGCACTTACCTCTATGTAAATACGATAGGTTCACATAACTTACGTAATAGTAATAAATCTGGATTTGGATGAGTCTAAAGGCTCATCATCTCAGCCGCAGAACCTCTAATGCTTAACATAGGATTTAGTCGCATAAAGTCAAAGTCAAATAATTTTATACAATTTAGGTTTACAAAACTCTTATGAACGTCACATTTTCGTTGTAGATATCTTTTAAATTTCCGTCTCTAGAACTGAGACCAAAGAAATAGAAATAACGAAATACAGTAGCTTGTTTGGTCCCATCAACACGCGGCAGGAAGGTGACCCAGTTCACGCACGTCAAACAAAGAAGCATCATTATGCGCAAGGACTGGCGCCCAAAGAAAGCCGGTCCACATTGATGCAAGTGCTCTTTTTACGCGAGATCAATCATAGCCCACTCGATCTCGTTACGCGACTCATTTGAGGAGGCTTGCTAGGTGAGGCGGCTATTTGGGAAGCGACGACTCTCACCGCGGCGGGGTTGCGCGGGCGCCCCCGCGTCGAGTGCCCCAGGCGTCCGCGCCGCCTATAAAAGCATCGCACACAAGTAGACGCACACAGTTTGAAGTAGTTAAAAATACGAAGTGCTTTTCAACATGGCTTGCAAGGTACCTTCCTACTATTCATTGAAATAATTATGATATAAATACTACACAAGACAGGATGTCAAAGGACAGTATTAACTTATTTGACAATGTGCCAAGGTCCAAGGATTTATATTAACTAACGATTTTGAAATAAAAATTACGTTAGTTAGGTGGTTATCCTAGGATTTTTCGAAAACATTGTCTTCACAGTATTAAATATCAGTTGCCAACTTACTGTTTGATTTGTGTTAATGGATGATCAACAAATTCTAAAACAGATTCGGATGAATTATTTACCGGAAATCTATTCAAATCAGCTTAAGCCAAGCTAGTTTACAGCGCCATTAGACAGTTAGCATTGGGGATTTTTTTTTGCGATTTCAATGGGTTTATTATGAATACCTATCGTTTTCCAGATCGTTGTGCTCCTGTGTGCTGTAGCCGCGGCTCAAGCGGGTGTAGCGCCCGCAGTTTACGCGGCGCAACCGGCACCGTACGCGTACCACGCCGCCCCAGTGGCGTACCACGCAGCTGCCCCCGTAGCGTACCACGCAGCTGCCCCCGTAGCGTACCAGGCCGCCGCTCCCGTAGCGTACCAGGCCGCCGCTCCCGTAGCGTACCAGGCCGCCGCTCCCGTAGCGTACGCCGCGCCCGTGGCCAAGGCCGTCGCCCCCGTGGCCTACTCCGCGCCGCTGGCGTACGCTGCGCCCGTGGCCAAGGTAGCGGTGCCGGTAGAGCAGTACAACGCCCACCCGCAGTACAGCTTTGCGTACGACGTGCATGACGGCCTCACCGGCGACGCCAAGAGCCAGCACGAGACCCGCGACGGCGACGTGGTGCGCGGCGCGTACTCGGTCGTGGACCCGGACGGCACCAAGCGCACCGTCGAGTACACCGCCGACCCGCACAACGGCTTCAACGCGGTCGTGCACAGGGAGCCGCTCGTGGCCAAGGTGGCCGCCGCGCCCGTGGCCTACGCCGCCCCCGTGGCCAAGTTCGCCGCCCCCGTGGCCTACGGCGCCGCGCCCGTGGCCAAGGTGGCTGCTCACCTCGCCTACTCCGCCCCTGTCGCCTACTCGGCCCCCGTCTACCACCACTAACATTGTTTTGCCTAGTCTCTTATATAATGTTGTTAAATAAGTTCATAAATAAAATGAAGTAACATATTTATTCAAATTGATGAAAATGTTTTACCTTACCTATTCAAATTCACAGACCTCAGATTCATACAAAAATGTATGTCTTAATTTGTAACCCTGGGCGTAGGTAATCTTTTTTTATTTCGAGCGTCGGTGGCCTTATGGTTAATGTGTCCGACTCCCCTATGCTCTTACGGTGAAGGAAAATATCGTGATGAAACCTGCACACTCAGGCGACTGTGCATCCGAACGGATCACGGAGGTCAGATGACAGTCGCTCCACTGATCCACTTACCTGATCTGTCAAACCCTGGACCATGGTCAAGGCTGGAGTCCGCCCTCGCGCGCAAGGGTACAACCGGGACATTAACGCTAGGATGACCATGACCACTTATCTTATTTTGATTTCTGTAGGCGTAAAATTGAACGACGGAACAAGAATTAGTTTGGCAAGTGCTTCACTGTATAGGCCAGAGGCGGATAAAATGTCTACATTGTTTTAGTCTTAGCATCTTACGTACTTTATAATATCTTTATAAATGCCAACAAGATCAAAGTAACAAACCAAGCATCGAAACGAATATTCCCGTTGTCCCCCATTCGGTGGATAACATTTGGTGGACAACGGGAATGAGCCATATAATTTTTTTACGTTTCGGTTATTTAAAAACCTTGAAATAACAATTAGATGTTTTATCGAGTAGCTAGATGGGGTGGCGATTTCTGAAAAACCATTTGCACGGTGTAAGCATAGCAAGTTTATATAGGCGGGGACCAGTCAGAGACTTCATCATCCACTTGCCCTTATCCCACAAGGTGGGGTCCGCACACAGAGCAAAAAAAAATTGCCTCTCAGCCATTAAGGTAGCTATCTTTCCAATCTGTTTGCCTATCACAGACCCCACCCCAGTGAGTGATGTCGCGAGATGTGTGGACTGTAGGTATTATAATACGTAATCGCAAAAGTACAATTAATCATTATAATTTTTAGTAACAGACCTTATGGACCATAAGAAAGGACCTCTTTTAGGTTTTATTTTTCAAAATAACATGTTACGACAGCGACAGCTTAGACATTAATCTGTCAATATCCATGTTATTTTGTTTCTAGAAAAAATACTCAAGTTCTATGAACTGTTGAAACTTAATGCGATGTAGTAGATATTAATTACTTTTAATTGTATTCATTAGATCTGGTAATACTATAGTGATACATTTACTTAAAACGCCCAACTTATTGTCCAGTTAAGCCTAACATTTATACGTATCCGCACCGCATTAACAAGATCCCAGGAATTTTGAAAATATAAAGAAGTCTCTCATAAATGTCGGTATGTTTATTTAAAATCTATAAAACGTAGTTTCTATCTCCTCTCTGTCTATATTTTTAAAATACTTTAAATAAGCATTAGACCATGCTACTGACCAGCTGTTTGCCCTAAAGTCGCACTGAACAGGGCCCTTCGGTCACGCTTTAGCGGACGACAAGCAGCTACTACCTACCTACAGTCTTGGAATTTGTTGGTAAACAATCTCCCCAATGCGTTCACAATGCAGAGCTGACATCCCATGTACTGGATTGCCAGATTTTTTCCTCTCTAACATATCCCTATGAGTGGATTCTAATATGGTTCCAGGTTTCAAGGCAATTGCTGTCACAATAAAATTGCTTGTGTTCTATATAAAACTTTGCGCAACTCTTGCCTTGTGATATTAGGAGTAAAATAAAAGACCAATCAACCATGCTCCCCTACAGGTTGGCGCGAGTGTAGTGCGCGCGGCACGGGCGGCGCGGGGCGCGGCCTGGCCTGCGCTGGGGGCCGCTCGTCCCTCGCTGGGGGCCGCTACGCCAACACTGGAGGCAGCTTCGCCTGCCAACGGCAGCGTGCGGGGCTGCTCCAAGTTGCACGACCCTCTGGACCACGTGACCGGTATCCAGAAGCGGGAGCTACTCGCAGCTCTCGCTGGGGACTGCGACCCCTTCCGTATGCTGTCTATCAAGCGCGGTAAGCTACTAGACATTAGCTTGGATTTGTGGATGGTAGATCCTACTCCGCACAACAAACATTGCAAGCACAGAAATCAAATAAATATAAATGATAAATTTTGGCAGCTCATGTAGTTACAGTGGTGCGATTGTCATCAGGTGATGAAAACCGGCCCTTACCGTAAGAGCATCAGTCAGTATTCAACTAAGGTACATAACTCAGATAAGAGCCATTGGTACATGGCACAGTAGGATTTAGATTCCATTATAGATTCCAACCTGGTACAGTAGCGAGAGGTACTAGGTTCGAACCCCGCTGCAGTTAAGGCATCCGACGCTCCTCAGATATCAAAATAAGTCTGTTGAAGTCCTATGCGCGCGTGGCTTCAGATGACCCGAGGCATAGTCTCCTCCATGCCCGAGACATCTTGTCCAGGTGTCCAGCGGGAATGTTTTGATTTCAATATTAAATAAAAAATTAAAGAATAAGTTTAGAGTATTTATTATATTTTTTAAATGTAACAAGTGTCTGCGGATTTCACTTCTTAAAAATGTCTTCCAACTGACGTCCATTTCTCGCAATACACTCTTGTAAGCGAACCCTAATATTGGCAAGCACGCGAGAACAAAGCTCTAGGGGAATGGCAGCGATTTCACGCCGGATATTTTCTTGTAGGGCAGTTATGGAACGGGGATTATTGCAGTACACTTTGGGCTTGAGGTAACCCCACAAGAAAAAATCCCATGGCGTCAAATCCGGCGATCGAGGTATGTCTCCGTACTTGCTTATTAATTATCTATTATTCATTTTTTTTTTTCAAAATCACTTGCACGGTCGACTTCTTAATGCCTGTAGAGGCCGCAATCTTTCTCACTGATTTCCGTGGATTTCTCACGATTTCTTGTCGCACCTGTGCCACACGTTCTGGCGTTGCTGCTGACGTAGACGGTCCTGTTGGCAGCCTATTAACCGTTGTCTCATCTTGTCGGAATCTTTGCACCCACGACCATATAAGCTGCGTGCTCGGACCATCGTTTAATCGCCGAATATCAAAGTGGGAACAGAAAGCACGACGCGCTCGAATCAACGATTCCCCACATTTTAAATATTGCTCTACCGCAAACGCGCGGTGCGCTCCCGCCCAATGACTCCTCATGGTTACTAACAAATCCGCAAAGACGACGCAACGAACGCTACCCCTCCCGCGCACCTATCCCCTCTAATAAACGAGTAACGATGATTTAAACTTGAAAAATTCCCGCTGGACACCCTTTATCTGACAAATGACAGTCTGGCGCAGTAGTACAGATGCTGTCTGCTTGTCTACCACTTTAGTGGTACACAAAAATGCGCAGAAATGGCCGAAGTAGCGACCAACGTTTTCGATAGTTAGACGCATCACATGGCATTTCTATTTCCTTATTTTGATTTCTACGATTGCAAGGTATGTTCTTCGAAGAAATTGAAAGTACGCCTTGCAAAGTCAATGAGCCTGTTATCGCCGCAATCCACCTACATGCTTATGGAGACCTACTGGGTAGAGAAACCCCTTCCAACTGGTGCAATATAGGGCCACTTCTGTTTTAAGGTAGGTCGATAAGACGCACCGCGTAGGCCTACAGCGGCAGTAGTAGAAGTACTAACTCCATGCTTAACAGGAAGCGTGGAGGTTAGGACGAACCTCCACTATGCAAGGGTTTAGGGTCAGTTCACTCGATACAAAATATAATTGTATTTACTACACATTAAGATATTATTTATAGAGGGATGCTCAAGACCGGGCGAAATGGAAAAGTATGAGCCGGAAAGTGGACCCTGGCAGAAACCAGGATTGACCGCTCGGAAGATGATGATGATGAAGATATTTTATTGAAATAATTCGAAAATGCCCCGCGGCGTCGCGCTACGTTGCGCGGCGCATCGTGAAGTCGCCGACAGCGTCTCACGGTGGCACTGCTTCTGGCCTCTTTAGGCATCGTTGCGTCGCGTCGCTTCGGGTCTCGGTGTAAACTGATCCTAATGAGCCCATGTTCTGAAATGCTTGTCGATGTTAATCATTGATTAAAACTCTATCCGTCTCTGCCACCCATCACCATAGATAAGGATGGCGAATTTTAAATGATAATTAACAATAGATTAACGTACGAGAAACTGACCGTTAGTCTCATACTTGTCCCGCGCTGATGATGATGATAAACTTGTCCCACGTTCTCCGCAGGGCCAGGCACGAAGGCGCGCCCGAACCTGATCCCGAGCGCGTTCGACAAGCGGATACTGGCCTGCAACTGCCACCCGGACAACAACCACCTGGTGTACATGTACCTGCACATTGGCGAGCCGAAACGCTGCTACTGTGGCTATTGGTTCGAGTTGTGCCCGGTCGCGCCGCTGTGATGCTATTGCTGTGATGTGCTGTATACGTTGCTATGTATTTTAAAATGTGCTGTTGTAGTTAGTAGTAATGAATGTAGCCTGAATTAGAGTGGTGTTTTAGTTCAATCATCATATAATCTTATACCGATTATGGTCTAGCGCTAACTTAAGAGGTTAGGTACCTAGGTTTCTTTTCTGCGACAGCGGTGTTTCCCAGTTCTTACGGGACATACATTGGCTATTGGGATGAAGGCTTTGTTATTCTGAGGTAGGACCTAAAGCTATAAAAACACTGCAAAATTTCAGCAAAGTTTGTTCAGTAGCTTTGAAATAACAACAAATATCCAAACATCGGTTCTTAAAAACTATAGAAAGGCAACACTATAGTAATTATTACGACTCCTCTAGTCGTGGTTGCCTAATTGCCACCCGAGAATCGTTCCTATGATCCCGAGATCAGTGACGGACGCGTATGGGTATTTTTCCTTTCTCATAGTTCTAAGACATTCAGCAATCTATCACCAAATTCCAAATAAAGGGACGACATTCACAAAGAGTAATTTAAATAATGAAAAATTAATTAAATGAAACAACTAAAACAAATTTATCCTATTATTATTTACTATTATTATAACTTTATCCGGGCGTTTATATACATTAGTACATTTATCACATTTATGTTTTGTTGGGATACTGTCTGCCGAATTTACGTACTATCAAACTTCGAGTATTACTAAAAACGAGCCACAACCCACAGTATTTGGAGCTAGAGGTCCCACCAAAGCTAGAACTGGCATCAACAGCGAGCGCCGCCGTTCGCCGACCCACTTTCCGCCCGACCTTCAGCCTTATCCATGCACTTCACACCGGAACTAAGGCCGGGGTTCAACCATCTCTGGAGCTCGAGTTTCCACAAAGTTTACTTCGGTTTGTTTGTGTACTTCATTATCCTATGTACGTAGGTTACTTATAACGGGAGGTATAATAGGACCACGATAAGTCCGAATCTACTGACAGTAGTAGACATTATAAAATGTGAATATGGCAATAATCTGGGGATAATCTGTCCTTGTCAGTCTTTGTCAGTACTTCTTGTAAATATTCAGATATTTGGATTGAACTTGTACTTTTAGTTTGACTAAATTATTAATCATGCTGAAAATTAACACTCTCACTTCCTTTTTAATTGTTTTGCCCATTATTTAATAATATTTTTAATAACTCACGTAAATAAACAATCCTACAGAAATCAAATTGTTTGTTATGACTTTTATGAATGACGTTCTATTACTTTTAAAAAACTTGTAATAAGTTGCCATAAAGAGTTTTTTTTTTTAAGTGATTCGGACTTAGCGTGGTCTTATTATATTACCCAACGGGACAAACAGTCTGAGATGAAAGGTTTGTCTGTAAAATCGATGAAGTTCTTGCAATATCATCTGAGATCAACTATACCAGAATTATAGTTGATCTAAGAATAATCAAATCGACGTAAGTAATTGCTGCTTTTAGTCCAATTTCTTCGTTTATCATCATCGAGTGACATGATACGATTCATTTCTCACGGCAACTGTGATAGAAATGACCTATGTATAATAAAAACAATTCCAATAATGTTTTAATTCACAGAAAGTTTATAATGCATTTAGTTTAGCATTCTAATAGTAATAATCTCTCATCTATAAACTACATACAATATTCAAAAGTAATATTAATTATCAAGAACGTCAAGAAGAGCACCTTACATAGCTACGCCATGAAGAGCAGAGCACATCCGCCGGTGCTCATCGTAAAATATTCATCGAAATTCACAGTACGCTTTGTAGCACAAATATTTAATTTCTAGTCATTAGGAAAAAAGAACTGTCCGTATGGCTTCGGCGGTTCCTCCACCTCTTTTCCCGGGGTGAAGTACACGCGTGACGCACTCTCGTAGCGGGGTGCAAGGCTTGGTATCGCCACGGGCGTTGAAGTGTGTTGAGATGCGGGTGGTAATCCTTGAAAGGGAGCTGGGCGAAACTGAGGTACATATTGTCTAGGCCAAAATGCTTGCAGTGCTTGTATTTGTGAAGGCTGAAGTGGCGACTGCTCCACGTCGACGACAGCGATGAAGCCCTGCAGTGGGTCTGCCGTGTACCTGACGGTTCTCTGCGACCCGTCAGCCTCTACAACCGAGTAGGCGCCACTCACAACGGCGCCCCGCCCCGCTTCATACTGGCTTTTCGCGTCCCCAGTGGCCGGGTCAGCCACAGAGTACGAGAACGCGTACTCGGCAGGCCGGGGAGTGTCGGGCACCACGATGCTCAGCGTCAGCGAGCATGACGCCGTCAGCACCGCCAGACTCTGCAATTAAGCAAGGGATTGGCATACTTTCTGGGTAAGCTCGCTCCGTTTTCGACCGGGTCAAGGACATAAACATATTCACAGTAAAAAGAAAAGTAGAGATATGGCGGAAGCAAAGGCTCAGAAGGGTTTTTTTTAATAAGCCGATTCGGACTCTTTCTTATTCGGAGACCTTATGCAGTGTGGGACTGATTCTAGACTGGAGCGAGTTGTGATCGGCATATTCGCTATTTGCCTATTCGTGTAGGGTGGTGGCACTCATTTTGGCGTACTCCCACAGCTTGGCAGAGTCCGACCAGCGAAACCTTGACGTGACGATGACGATGGCGGAAGCAATAGAAAAATGTATAGGACATACGTACCCTTAACATTGCGGTAACAGGGCGGTTAGGAAACAATGCGCCGGCAGCAATGGCCGACGCCTGCGCACTCATAGCGTATTTATACACGTTCGTTCACGACGCACATTCACCGAGTGCTTATAGTGCTGTGGTTCGACAGTCGACTATCGACCGTTACAATAACACCACAATTTAAATAAAGGATAATTTAATAACTAGGGATATTATAGGATAGTGTAGGAAAGCGCTGATGATATCGCACTGGTGAACAAGCTTAGACGGGATCTTGAAATACGTTGAAGGAAGTGCTAGAAACCGGGGGTTTAATACTGAACATCGCCAAAACAGAGTATATATATGCTACCCACAGAGAAAAAAAGGTTTGCCATGAAGGTAGCTAACTTTTCATGCTCTTTGTGGCTGTAGTACGGATCTTGAAACCATCCATATACGTGCACGTTCCCTTGTTAAGTATCTCTGCAGCTTGGGCCAAATGGCGAGAGCTCACGCCAGTCACCTGCCACTGTCACCCTAAAATCTCCATCAAACTCAATTAATAACTCGGTCTAAAAAATGTGATATAGAGGCCCTCGGTTCATACAAAAGAGCTTAATTAGGCCTGTGATGCTCTATGGCTGCGAGACTTGGCCGGCGCTGACGAAATACGACCGCGAATTTCACGCCAACGATATGAAAATGCTACGGTGGATGTGCTGCGTCACACGACTCGACCGAGCCCGTAACGAGTACATCCATGGCAGCCTTGGCGTGAGAGACATTGCCGTTAAGATTGAGGAGACTCGCCTGCGTTGGTTCGGCCACGTGCTGCATAAGCCCCAAAAACCGTAGGGAACATTACAGGTGTCTATACCTGCCAGTATCAGGATCGAGATCCTGCGGCGGGCGGCCCAGGAATCTATGCATTGACAACGCCAAATGTCTACGAAGTGATGAAAATGAAGATGATTACAAGAATTAAGTAAACGATGAATCAAATTGCCCTTCTTTATAAACCTGCAAACTGCAACTTGTTTATATAATCCATAGATAGATAGTCCAAAACAATCAAGGTAAGAAAGATCCAAAAAGTTTGGTATACCAGGGTATGAACAGTTTTATTTTATAGAACTATGATATTAGCCCAACACTAGTTTTAGCATTGCATCGACTCCAATTGTCTTAGTATTAAAGATCATAAGTACCTTTACCTTTAAAAAACAAGTGCGGCCAAGATTTTGCTTTGAATTTAGCAAGCCTTTTAAATTGTGTTGTGGACGTTTTGCTTTCAAATCGTTTTATGTAGCGGTCGATAGGTATGTCACTAAGAACGTTTAGCCCTTAGGACGCTTAGGACCTTCCGATCCGAAAAGATCATCGTTTATCATCGTTAAATGTTACATTTTACAAAATTCAAAATTCAAAATTACTTTATTGAGTAGGATATTACATATCTCTTTCAATCGTCAAAGAGGAGGGGGTAGGAAATTAGGAAGGAAACACACAGTGACATGTTGGCCGCCCCATGGCCGCAGCACACCCACCCCCCGCCGACAACGGCCGGACCATGTCCGACAATACCAGTGATAGGTAGCTGCTCCCACCCTACCCTTACCCTGCCCGTAGCCTACCCCTATCCTACCCTACTCATCCCTACCCCGGCCTACCCCTTAACCTAACCTAACCTTACCCCTACTTTTCCCCTATCTTATCCTACGCCATCCCTACCGCAGTCCGCGCAAAGCAGACGCCCCCCAGCCCCGCTACGACCAAAAGTCACAGTGTGAGGGAAGGGAAAGAATGTTAACGCCGCTTCCTAGGTGGTCCTCCGTGGTAAAGAAACGGCAACAAACCCACAGAGCCTAAGTTAATTCATTTTTTTTTTTTTTTTAATTTCTTATATACTAATACATTATATTTACATACTAATTTTAACTAAATTAATACCTGTTTAAAACTGCAGTTCAGTTCCATGGACTTTTGTTATTCACATATTCAGGTATACTATAATAACTTTTTTGGCATAATTTATTTTTTATAGTAGCTTTAAATTTATTCAATGGTAAATTCTGTATATCTGTTGGGATCTGATTATAAAAGCGTACACATTGACCCATAAATGATTTGTGGACTTTGGCCAGACGACAAGAACTAGTAACAAGTTTATCTTTATTTCTAGTATTCCTACTATGCACATCACTGTTCTTCATAAACAAGTGTATATTTTTATGAACATAGATTAAGTTCTCATAAATGTATTGTGATGGCATTGTCATAATGTCAATATTCTTGAATCTATCTCTGAGTGAAGTTCTAGGTCCCAATTGGTAAATCGCGCGAATAGCCCTTTTCTGCAGAAAAAATACATTATGCCAGTCGGCAGCGTGTCCCCACAGCAGTATGCCATAAGTCATAATACTGTGGAAATAACTAAAGTAAACTAATCTTGCTGTAGCCTCATCAGAATAACCTCGCATCTTCTTTACAGCATATGCTGCAGAACTTAGCCTTTTCGCCAATTTATCAATTTATCAACAAGATCCAAATTTTCGCCGTACATAATTTTTTATTCGTATTTAAAGTAAGGTGACACACCAAATTTCGCCGAATTGTTGGACATTGTGTTGAATTTTACATGAGATGTTGTTGATAGGATTATTAGTATATTTTGAGTTCATCGATTTCGAAAATTCTTTCACTATTACTGAGTAGTAGATCAGATCGCCGAACAACATTTAGCATAATTATGTACTATATTTACTTCATTCTTTGTCAGCATCAGCCCATAAAGTCCTCATTTGAGCCTCTTCCATATCATGGGAGAGTTTTACAATAATCTCCACGCTTGGCCGCTTGGCGCTTAATTTACTCGGCTATTACTGCATTCTGTCTTGGAGCGAGACAACTGCTGCTGCGACTCTACCGTCTAATCAACTAAAGAGAGAGGACCGATACTAGTCCAGTCAGTATCATGCATGGCCGGAGACGCTTGCTGTTAGCAAGCAAGTCATCATCATCTTGGCGTTAATGTCCCGGTGGTGCTCTCGCGTACGAGGGCCCGGGGTCCGCCTTGACCATGATCCAGGATTTGGCAGGTCAGGTAATTACAGTGGAGCGACTGCCATCTAACCTCCATGACCCTGTTACTAGGGAAACCTGATCAGATTGGATCATGGTTACACATCCAGTCGCCTGAATGTGTAGGTTTCATCACGATATTTTCCCTCACCGTGAGAGCATCGTTTAGTATTCAACTAATGTACATAACTCAGAAAGAGTCATCGGTACATCGCGGCACTGAGGTTCGAACCTGGTACCTTTCGCTTATAAGTCGCACAGCTTAATCATTAGGCCACCGACGCTCTGACGCTCTCGCTACCCGTACCCTCCTTAGCCCTTTTCTACAAAGATTTTATATGACTTAACGGAGAAAATATGCGCTATTAAAACTCTTTAAGGCGTTACATTACCGAATCAACGATTTTTTTTACATACGCGGGTACCCGGGTATGGCACTCATATTGTACCCGGGTATCAACCCCCTTAAATACCCGGGTATACCCGGCCCCAAGTACCCGGGTAGATAACCCTAGTACCCACTCAGCATGCGCTGTGAGGCGCAAGAAACGTTATGTTCAATTCAAAGAGACAGTGTACTTTGGTCCTTGCTCTCTTTATAAATTGAAATAAATAGATAGATAATCTGTAATTGTAGGTAGGTACTACAATATTTAGTGTGAAGAGTGGCGCTGTTCTCTGTAGCCTGACTATATACTTATAATAATGTTTATAGTTCTGCTGATAATTACGGAGCTTTAAAGATGCAACGCTATTTAACTTTGCGTGCAGCTGAAAATGGAACTAAATTTGACAGAACAGTGACCAACAAAAATAGTGACAGGGACGCCATACCTAAGTGCAGAGTTGTCTTGTGCGCACTCTACCTAACCAAATAAATAAATTATCTAATAGAAAATGAAACATTTCGGTATAGGGTAAGTTGGTGTAAGAACACAAGAAATGGAAATATATTTTCACAACACCCAAATTTAACCCTAAACTCTCGGTCATACGGACAGTGTGACACCTAAACCTAATTGTGCGCATGCTTACTTGTCGGTGATAATAATACTATACGGCGAATGTCTACATGCCCACATATCCCGGCACATTATTTTTGAGAGAATTATAGACTTTTCTGGTGTAATCGGGTGCATCGATGGCGCTTACGTAGCCGTAATTCGGCCAAAGGATGACGAGGAGGATTTTCATGACTGAAAATATTTTCAATATAGTATTTAAATAATTTATAACTTTATACAAAACATGAGTTATACAAAGAAATCACATGTTATGCTTTTTGACACCTAGTATGCGACTAGATCTTAGAATTAGGTACTCTATATTATAATCGGGTGATGTCCTGGGCCTTAAGTCCACTAGTTTACTAGTGCCTCTATTGAATTGTAAGTTTACGCGTTTTTTGGTACTCTACAACTGTTACTAATGGCTCGATTGAATTGTAATTGGATCGCAATCGCAGATCACTGGCAGTGAACACATTTTCTGTCTTCTGCTACAATTAAAACTGCTACTGAGCTGCTCTTGCGAACCAATAACATTTCAATCGCAGTAACTAAATAAACGGACTCGTGACTCTGGACGACGGTACACCATTCCATCAGGTGGACTGTCTGACCTTGTGCCCCACAAACAAAAATTGTATAGCACACATGGTTTGCAGTCAGTATCACAGCATATGAAGTTTAACAGTCCTTTTGACGTGAACATTTGTTGAGTTAGACAGGGTATTCCTTCACCCCAGGGTCCCCAGGCTCACTCGGTCGAGGTCGGTGGACAAAACTTGACTAGTTTAAACAGGTTTTAAGCTTATCTCTCGACCAGTTCCATAAATCTTATTACCTACGTAACTAAATCACGCACCATTAGTATATACATGACAGGCCAGCCCTGTGCTAGACATTATTATGTCAGGTCATGTCGTTATTATACCTACACGCACGCTAGTGTAGAAGTTTGTTTTATGAGAAGCAATACAGCCACCCGAACCTGGGGGTATTGGGTATTTTAGGTGTCTTAAAGAAAGAGTGACGGTTGATGTTGGTGCAATACATTTTCTTGTTAGGAATATTTTAAATATTAAGATTTTGTGACAGTACGATAGTTATGTGGGCTAGTTAAACTTCAGTGTTAAACTTAGAACGCTAACTTTGACAATTTGAATGTAGGGCTTCTCGGTAACATTTTTAAAACGGAACCGAACTGAAACTTGAGCTAATCACCCACATCCAGACCACACTGTTAGCAAAATGTATTCGCTAATGACAATGTTAAATAATTCCGCTTAGCGCAAAAGCCACATAAACTAACAGTTAACGCTTTTAACCAAATTTTAAAGTAGTAGGTAGGTTAGGTATACTCAAGCCTTTACGTAAGTACCTATACTTTGCTCGTACAAAAATGAAAAGACACTAAAATACGATTCCTCTTATTTATTACCTCAGCTTTAACAGTAACAACTTAGCCTATGTGTTTAAATAGATCATTAACATTAAACTGTAAACGCATTCCGATTCAGCACATTGCAGCAATTCGGTTGGGCTGCCATGACACTATGACAATCAATCGATTGCGAAATTCAACCTTACGATAACCTACTGAGTGTCATCGAAACCAAAACCTTTTAATTGTCATAGCGTCAGATAACCACAGAACCCTGTCGGACTAGTGTAAATAGGCAGGGGCGGCAACGGCTTTGACGGCGACCCCCGCAGGCTCTTTGTGTACCACCGCATTGAACCCGTTGTGAGGGTCAGCCGTGTACTCCACCACGCGCCGGGAGCCGTCAGGTTCGACCAGCGAGTACGAGCCCTGCACCACGTCGCCTGAACGGCTCTCCTGCTGGCTCTTGGAGTCGCCTGCATGAGAAAATAACATGGGCAAGTGCCTAATTGCTCCAGTGAAGAAAAACCACGTACTTAATGGGTTTGAATGCTATAAATAGTCGTAGACTTAGCCGAGGTGAACCCCTACTATCTCGTGAGAGCCACGAGAAGTTAATGGAGGCTTTTGGGACCTTTCCCAGCAAAGGACGTCTGTCTTTAGACTAGTATGACGATGATAACTTTATTGAGTTATAGAGATACAAAGACACCTAACTATCTACCTAGGGTCGTACTAGGTTAAGCCTGAAGAGCTCGATTAGGATTGAAATACGATTTGAAGGATAAGATTATTATCGCAATTAGTATATGATAATCCTTACGGTAACAATCGGTTACACCTTTAAGAATAGTAAAAAAATTTGCACCATATTTTCTTTGCGTGCTCTCTATCCACGTGAATTTAGGTAGTACCCAATTCGATCACCAGTGTCGCCATGCAAGTACACAAGTTTTTCTGAGTTGTGTACCTACATTCGTTGTACACTAATCGATGCTGTTACGGTGAGGGAATACGCCGTGATGAAACCTGTTATTCAGACTGACTGAATGTATAATCATCATCCAATCTGGTCAGGTTTCACTGTCAACAGTGTCAGCGGAGGTCAGATGGCAGTCGATCTACTGTAATTACCTGAGTACCAAATCCTGGATATTGGTCAAAGCGGCGCACAACCGAGATATTGACGCTTAGATGATCTTTTTTAATTTAACCTCACGTACTCACCACTGAGAGCGTCGGTGGCCGAGCGGTTACAATATCTGACTCGTAAGCCAGAGACCCCGGGTTTGAATCCCGCTTCGGCCATGTACCAATGACTGTTTTCTGAGTTATGTACATTAGTTGAATACTAACCAATGCTCTTACGGTGAGGGAAAACATCGTGGCAAAACCTACACATGCAGGTGTCTGCATGTGTAACCATGATCCAATCTGGCCAGGTTCCCCTGGTAGCAGAGCCAAGACGCCAAGATGTTGATGATGACTCACCAGTGAGAGCGTCCTGTATATCGTAAGCATAGGAGTACTGCGGATTGGGGTCGTAGTCCTCCACGGGGGCCGCGACCTTCGCGACGGCGGCGTAGGGCCGTGCGACCGCCAGCGGCGCCACGCCCAGCCCTGGGTAGCCGTAGGGCGCCGCCACCGGCACCACTGCCGTTACACGCGCCACCGCGAGGATCGCTGCTAGTAGTACCACCTGTGAATATCATTAATTTTTGTCTAAAATGGTGAAAGTCCGGACCTTACAATTCCTAAATTTTTTTCACTATGGCGGCTGTTACCTGTTTCTATACCCACCACCACCACTGGCGTGTTAATTTTAACTGGTTAATGTTAATTTAAATATCATAGTTTACAGTTATAGTAAAAATGTTTTCTATTTTACATATAAAATACATACACCGCTGCCCCCGGAATAGTGCCCAGAAAGCTGGTCGCGTTGTCTCTTTGAATACCGATGCTAATCAGTTGCCCGAGGAACGAGCCAGCTCTCCGGCCACCAGTGGTAAATATAATTGAATTAAATCACCTTTTGTACATGAGTTTTACCACACCAAAGTGGTACTAGTGTACAAAAGGTGATTTAATTCATGGTATAATTGAGTTCAATCACGAAGTCACAACACAAAGTGTTAAATATTTAAATGTGTACTCGCATCATTATTTTAATGGCGTAAAAAAACAACTTTTGGCCGATATGACATAGCCAAAATATTGTTGTAGCATTAAAAAATTAGGAATTGTTTTCTCTCAATTCTTCTCTTTCTTCTCCACTCCTTCTTTGGCATCCTCGCGTCTTAAGCATAGTATGAGACACTACCTATTAAAACAGGATGCTTCATGTCTAACAAGCCTACTTGAAGTCGAGCAGCTCTAGCTCAGCTAAACTTCGCCAGCTCGGACGCACTCTAATAGATTGGCAACTACGAAACACATTGAACCCGAGTAATCCCGACCCACGAGTAGGGAGTGCATGAGGGATAAGTCAGTATTTAGTAAGTGTAGAGCATAAAATTAATAAACAACAGTAACGTCAATCGCAATTAAATGATGCACGAATAAAATGTACACCGAACATATCGAATAAAATACACACCTTCATGTTGGTTGTGTCGTCGGCCGCCGCGCTCAGATAGCCAAAGGGTGCGCACGCGCCGCTTATATACCTCCCGCTGCGGCTTGCCGGGCTATACTCGAGTGGACTGACAACAAGACGCTAGATTTTCCACTCACTGAAGCGACAATTGTATAGTGGTGGCGTGCAAGCATAACTAAGGTTAAGCAACGTTCGCAGAGGCCGAGAACTATATAGATGGGTGACCGTTTCGTACTTTGAGGCTAGTTGAACTTCAGCATCGAAACGAACGCGCCATTCGTTAGGTGTTTCTCTAATATCATATAACATCATTTTCCCAGAGACTGCTTGAGAGAATACTCTAGGGAGACGGTTAGTATCCCGTTACGGTATTTAATAGATTTTTCAAAATAAATGCTTTCCAACTGGATAGGAGCACTTTCTTGAAGATCCCTGGCAATATCCCTGGCAGAAGTTAGGATTGACCGCTCAAACGATGATGATGAATAGTAGCTCTATACTATCTACCTGCAATGGATGCTTATCCCGTATGGTAGCCTTCAACAAGCCCTTTCATGTCGTTTTATGGTGTTTTTTTTAAAATGCTGCGGTGGATGTGTGGCGTTACGCGCCTTGATCGAGTGCGTAACGAATACATCCGTGGCAGTCTTGGCGTGAGAAACATCGCGGATAAGATCGAAGAGGTACGCCTGCGCTGGTTTGGTCACGTGTTGCGTAAGTGGTTAGCCCCAGGGATACATAGGAAATAGGTGTATAAACCTGCCTGTATCAGGAAAGAGGTCTCGCTGGAGACCTAAGAAGCGATGGATTAATATCGCCGAGTCGAACGCTTGAGCCGACGGCTTACTATGTGAGGATTCTGAAGATCGGGTGAAGTCGAAAAGAAAAGTAGGCAAGCGGACCCTGAAACATGCCGGGATCGGGATTGACGTCGGACGATGATGATGAGTCAAGTTCGCCTAACGCATGCGAGTAAAGTAAGTAGGTATCGTTAGGTACAATTTTTAAATATTTCTCCGGGACTCCCAAAAGCATTGTTTTTATCTGTGTGTAAACAGACCACCTTCTACTCTTATATTCATAAGCAACTATTGCACAGGCAGATATTGTACAATTGACAAACATATAGACCAGAACTACGCGCCAGTACTAGCTAGCCGAACACTCGAGTATCGCGCAGGATTACTTACGTTTAATCTTGGGTCACACAGCTGCGCTTTACTTATCACGCGTGTGATAGTGTTGGTGTAACAGATCATGCAGGGCCCGGTCCTATACTTTTACTAGGGCCGGGCCCGGCCCTCAAGGTCGGCTTAACGCCCGTGGTCTCGTTTTACCTGCTAACTACATCGGCCGGCAGTTTATAAGAAAATAGTTATTACTTTTAAGTTAACATTTTCTTGCGAAAAACACACACAACACAGCTTTTAAAACCATATTAACCGTAAGGTTTAGCGATCAACGCAAAGAGATTCTTTGCCTCCCTCCCTCGATAGTCCGGAGGGTGCCATTATACCCTTTGTGGGAGGCACAAAAAATCCGTTTGGCAGGTGCGCTCCCCATCCTTATGGGGTGTCGAATTCGACGAAACCTAAAAAGCCTTCCCGGTTATAGGTACTCCCAAGGCATAGTTTATCTGGTAGGCGTCTAGGTCACTTGCGAATCCAGCCGACCAGCCGGACGGCCGCGCTGGTGCACATGATTGTTCTCAGTCTACCGGATCCCTCGATAGTCCAGAGGGTGCCACTATGTTTTGACGGTCAGACAGACCGACCACAGGGAATGAGATGTACAGATTTAATATTTGGTATTTCACGAGACCACAACTTCTCATAATCAGGGATGCAGCTGTAGCAAGCGCGGATCTACCGTTGTGGACACGATGGGCATGCCCACACCCCTCATTTTGGACCAAGGCTAACGCTGTATAGAAAAGTTAAAGTGAAAAACATGTAAGTACAGTACATGTACCAACACAACAACATCAAATCATTTGTTAGCAACAAGATTTTGTTTGATGACATGTAGGTAAGTAATTTGTAAAATTCCTTAACCATGGTGCGTTTAAATGACATTTCTAATGCATTAAAGCTAGTACTACGAATTGGTCAAGCTGTATATCTGATTCTACCCAACCGAATTAAATGAAACATGGCCTAGATTTTAAGTTGGACCAAAAACTACCAAACTGTTAAAACCCTAACAAAATCCATTGGGCGCCATTTTTATATTTCTTTAATATTTTGCAAAATCAAATACACTATATGTTGCCCAGACTTAGTAGCTACACAACAAAAAAAGTTTCATTCAAATCCGTCCAGTAGTTCCAGAGATCTGCGTGTACAAACAACCAAACCCACTTATTCTATTACTATTTCTTCATCGCCCTAGATAATTTTTTGTAAATTTATTCAATATATATACACACTTTTTTACTATTTTATTATACGTATAATCCAAAGTCCATATGCTACAAAGTTATTACCAACAAATAAAAACACTTGTTTGAAAATACCGCTTCTTATTTGTTGTCAGTTTTTCATCTTTTATTATATTTTTTAGATATAATTTTAGTTTTTTTAGTTTTAGTTTATTTATTAGATATAGAACATACAAACTTTAATTGTAATAGGTTTATCGGTTTCCAAGGAATTAAAAATTTTGCTTGTATGAAAAATACAAATTTTCCTCTTGCATAAGTCCACTACTTTTGCATGGTTGCAAAAACTGTGATTATCTATCCCCTCTCGTATCATTGGCTATCAGAAATTAATTCAAGTACAATACGAGTACCTTATGCAGAGCTGCCTGCGAGAAATCTTCCCTCCTTCCTTTCGAACCTTTTATCGAATCAGAGGGTAGATTAGATTGCGCCTTAAACATATTATGGTAGTCGGAACTCACTTATGCGCTTATTACATTTGACTAAATTCAGTAGCCTAAATTCAGAAACAAAAAATGTGAGAGCAAATCAAAGTGGAACGTATTTCTCATAAAATAAGGTCCATTTTTGTATCACGGCTTTTGAAAAGCGGAGCGATACGTAACGTAATATAAGTGATTCAAAAATGGACCTTATCCTATGATATAAATACGATTTTTAACAAACAACCCTTGACCATTTTTATTGTTCGATTTTTACTTATTTCATGTATCAAATTCTAGTTTATAATAGTAATCTTTCTCTAACAGATGCAAAGGCGTTGTAAAAAAATGATAAAACCTTAAAAATGGGAAAGAAGCTGTGCCGACGTTTTGCTTTCTAAAAGATGTATTTCTATTAAACAAATGGACTTCTGCTATTCACCAAGCATGCTGGAGTCCCATCGCAGAAACTTTTGTGTGCAGCAAACATTTGAAAGTTATCACAACTGCTTTAAACCATGATATTTGATTATCCGCGTTGAAAAAGTACATAGGTACAATGAGTAAATAGGTAGTTATTTTTATATACTTCTTACGTCTTATTTAAGTACCTAACTTAAATAAGACTGTTTACAATGTATTAAACCTAATATTGAATAAATTGGGCAATATTTTGGCTGGCATAAATTATTTTATTTCATAATAGCTTTAGACCACGACTGCGTCCGCATAAAATTTGATTATATCGTTCCGGATCCGTTCCCGCGGCAATCACATTAAATTTCGGGATAATTGATAGCATATGTGCTATTCGGGGCTATACGCTATATAACTGCCAAATTTCATTAAAATCCGTTCAGAAAATTTTGCGTTAAGGAGTTACAAATATCCATTTTAAAAAAACCAGACATACTCGTACATTATATTTCGGATTTATAATATTAGGATATTACAATTGCAAGTAGGTAGGTTGGTAAATAATACAGGAATCTATCCAATTTCATATTATCTAATTTATGCATATACTTATTTATATACTCACTAAAATGACAAATAATATTAATGACGACGACCGCGATAATATTTTAAAGTCATTTTCAGGTTCACTAAAATTTAAAAAATGCGACGTTGACAAACTTCTGCGCATGGCTTGTAAACCAAATGACGCCCCACACGAGCCTTACACAGCCAACCAAAAATAGAGCGCTTGGAAGAATACAATTTTGTAGCTAAAGGCGAAGTCCCTCATAGGTTGGGCAAGTAATGTCTGTATCATTCTGTATCCGGTGGTATGACACGCATCGGACGGTATGCTTGTGGCGGCTGGGCAGTCCAAGCTTCCTGTGGGACGGACGGATTCATGCCCGGCTCTTCTGTATTATCGGTGCTGCCATCTAGTGATTCCGGGTGCGGACGGGTCTGCGTTGCGGGCCTCAGAGTAGCAAAAGTTTCCACGGAAAAAATAAGATGGCGCTGAGTGTATTTTACAACGCGCTAATGACTGCTACCGGTACAGCAAACAACTCCAAGGGATTGCTAGAAATTACTCCCAACCCACTCGTGCGAGAGACAGCAGCCTACTCTCCCCGCCCGGTCTCCGGCCACGTTATCCGGAGGCCGAGACACGTCCTCACGGACCCCCCCAACGACCTGTCGAGCGCTCTGAACCTCCTCCTGGAGGCTCATGTCGACCCGACACAGCCCCTCCCTGCCGTTTCAGCGGCCCCCGTAGGCCCCAATTCCAGTCCACAGCAGCGGGACCCCCCTCAAGGGTCGCGCTATAAGTGACGCTGAGCGCACCCCGTCCCTACGGGGTGTCGCATCCGATGAAACCTGAAAGGCCCTTCCGGCTACAGGTGCTCCCAGGGGGTGTTTAGCACGTATGCGCCTAGGTCTTTTATTTTGGCCAGTCGTGCATAACCAGCTGGCCGGCCGGCTGGTACTCATGAGAGTTCACCTCCTCCCTCCCAACCGCTATACCGGAGGGTGCCCATTTCCTTTGCTTTGTGAGCAAAAAAAAAAAAAAAAAAAAAAATTACAGTTACAGCTTGTATGGAAGTTTGCATAGCTAGAGTCAGCGTTTCATTAAAACACTAACCCTGGCGATGCAAGCTTTCATATAAGGGGTAACATAAACATATAATAATAAATAGTGCGTGCGGGCGTGCGTGTGTTCATCAGTATCTGAAAGGCTAACACTCGCAGTGCGCGCGGAGTAGAAAGAATCCGCTCCGCGTTATTACCAATTGGCATGCGTGATGAGTGTGAATTAATATAAGTTTATATTAATTAAACTCAGAAAGTAGTAACCCAGTCAAATAAGACATTTCAGTTTACAATAATTCGCATAAACCCTAACCCTAACCCGTTGTGGAGCCTGAGTAGTCCGCCTGATGGGTTAGCCCCGTTTTATCTATTTTTGCTGCCAAGCAACGAAGGATAAGTTCGCCATTGTACTCATTTTCGTTTGATGTATCTAATTAAGTACGATGAATGTGTACGATAAAGAATACAATAATAATAAGGTAGCCAGCGCAATTACATGCATGAGGTATTTCATGCCGTAGGTACTGACAACGCACCTGTGGTTCTGCTTTCAACCTAAAAGCATGAATCGTAGATGTTATGGGCGACAGTCACTGTTTATCATCAGGTGGGCATCCGCTCGGTTGTCCCTGCGTAGAAGAATAAAATCGTTACTTTTGGCGCCCAACGTGGGTCGAAAGTAGTCGGTACCCGAAAAACTTCATTGATAATCATGTCATCATACTCACTTTGTGGGATATTCTATTGCACATACATTATTATACAGCATTATTTACCTAGGAGGTAAATAATGCTCTGTAAAGCGTGTCTCTGTCGCAAGTATGCGAATACATAAGTAGTTGAAGCTACTGGTGTATCATCATCACGGCCTTGGTGGTTCTCCCAGCAGAAAAGAGATTATTGCCATTATATCCACGCTTGGCAGGCGGTTGGAGATATAAGTGATAAAAATAATAAACTCTGCTACCAAGTTTCCACTATATCTAGATCTTTTTGCCTCAAGAACGCCTTATACACTCGGCCAAGAAAGTGCTTTAGCACCCTAAGGTTGAAGTTAAGTTGTACTTCATAAAAACACAAGGTTGATTTTCCCTCGATATAAGGTCAGGGGACAGAGAAAGGAAACTGTTTATACCACTGTGCCAAGACCTCATCGATGACGTTATTGGTTTGACAAACCGCCTTTTTTCTAGTCAAATAAAAAATAATAGAGTAGAAACTCTTTAATTTTGTGGTACCTACCTAAAGAACTGGTACTGGTATGGTGTGGACTGTGGTTGCTAGGCGACCACAGTCCACAGAAGGTTAGGATGCTACTCATTCCTACCCTGTGTTTCTATCGCTGTATATCCTTTGGCTGTTGAGACTCGGAGTCTGAGAACCACGCTGCTCATACCAGAAATGTAGGAGCATAAACCTAGAATTGTAGGTCATGCGTAGGAGGCAACCAACTTATTTCTTATTTCTATAACTTATGCATTCGGCAAAATGTAATAAATAATATGTACAAAACGAACATGTTATCGTGATGATTTATTTTTCTACATAAGTACTTAATAAATTGAATACACATCACTTCGTCCAAATTTTCACAACGCTTCGATCTTCCGAATAGAATGAATTTACCAGTCCTTGATTTAAATAATCGTTAGAAATTCTTGTTCATTCCACAGGTTCATCCATGATAGGTATGGATTGTTTTTATTTCGCGTCATGCTTACGTCATCAGGGGCAGGTATCCAATTAGTTCGAGATAATTTGAGCATTATAATCACTACAAAAACTAGGAAATCACTTTTTTCGAAATTTATTCAAAATATATAATTTTAAGTAAAATTCACATTCGTGATTTTTTATTAATTCGAACCAATTATTGACAATGGTTGCCATGGATTTATTATTTGAAACGTCAGTCACGGGCCCAATATGACAAGAACAGAAACATCGTTTATCTTTGCCCTCTATACGAGAATACCCGTGAATGGTCGAATTACATCAAGTCCCCGAAGTGTTCGGACGCTTTTGACTACCTTCTGACCGCGACTTCATTCGCGTTAATTTCGGGTAATTATCTTTGGAGATTCGAAATCTCAAAATTAAATTAACCTCGAAATGGATTGGTAACCTGATTGCCATCGATCTGCTTGCCAAATTTTATCCAATTCTGTTCAATACATTAGTTAGATAATATGAAATTGGATAGATTCCTGTACTATTTACCTATCTACCTGCAATTGTATTATCCTAACATTATAAATGCGAAACATAATGTATGTTTGGTTTTGTACGTAATGGATGTTTGTTACTTCTTCACGCAAAAACACATGCTATAATTTATCCCGATAGTTAGTGTGATTCAAGTGGGAACGGGTCCGGAACGTTATAGCCGAATTTTATGCGGACGCAGTCGCGGCCAAAAGCTATTACGAAATAAAATAATCTATGCCAGTTTATGCAATTTTATTTAAGTACCTAAGAATATACAAACTTACTACTTACTTACTTATTATATCTACATACTTTTTCATCATCGTGGATAATCAAAGATCGTGGTTTAAAGTAGTTGTGATAACTTTCACAATGCGAAAATGTTTGCTGCATACTAAAAATCCCTTGGTGGGACTGCAAATTGCCCGGGGAATAGCAGAAGTCCATTTGTTTAATAGAATTACATCTTTTGGAAAGCAAAACATCGGCACAGCTACTTTCCCATTTTTAAGGTTCTCATCATAATTTTAAATGCATTTTTCAAGTATAACAACGCCTTTGCATCTGTTAGAGAAAGATTACGATTATAAAATAGAATTTGATTTATGAAATAAGTAAAAAACTAATAACAAAAATGGTCAAGGGTTGTTTCTCAAAGTTCGTATTTATTAAATTTTAGCACAATTATAAATATATTTACCTTTATTTACCTTCGTAGATGGTCCATACAAACGCGTTAATTTACAGTTTTATCAATACATCTTTAATTTATCATCATAAAATTCATAATTTTCCCGCACTTTGACATGTAAACAATGAGTAAATCGATTCACAGCGACGTTGCCGTTCCGTGCTACAGCATGGCTTGTAAGATGAAGGAGGCTATGATATTACCCGATTAAATTAAAAATGCTAGCTCTAATACGTACCGTGAGCTACAAAGTTAACGTAAACTTGTGTTTGCCGAACGCCCTCCATACAAACGTAGTTTGATCTTATTTTCAATACTAGCTGTGCCCGCAATTTTGTTCGCGTTGACTACAGGATGTTTGATATGTCTAATATTATGCAACACGGTAGTCTGGTGAAGCACTCTTATAAAAAAGGAGCTCTATACTTTCCATGTAAAATTTTCGTCGTGGTTCACACAATAAATGTTGAAGCAAAGTGGTTTGAGTGAATAGTCTTTATAATTTGGACTGTAAAATAGTGTCATTACGCCAAGGCTCTCCTTTTGGTAGTCGAAAGAAGATGGGGGTATTTAATTTTTCAAAATTCCATTCATGTAATGTCCTACTCGGTAAAGAATATTGAGTAGGACATTAAATATCTCTTTTAATCGTCAAACAAGAGGGGACTTCCTGTCCCGTAGGAAAAAAACACACAGTGACATGTTGGCCGCTCCAGGACCGGAGCAACACCCACCCCTCTCCTGCAATGGCCGGACCGTGTCCAACAATACCAGTCAGCCGGTCTGTGCCCGACAGTGCCAATCAGAGCCGGACTGCGCCCAACATAATATATAATCTTTAACTTAAGTAAATTACCAAAAACTACAGCAAGAGTAAGCTGTCCACCATGGCACCACCCGTTCAAGAGTACAATGCAGGGCTCAGCTTTTGTCCAATTCAACCATATTTAAGGGAACAGGCCAAACCGGCACCCACGCCACCGCCAGACAGACCTTTGAGCTAGCATGCATTACAGATGCTGCATGTGATAGGTAGCTACTCCCTCCCTACCCTATACCTAACCCACCCTACTCTTACCCTGCCCCCAAAATATCCCTATCCTACCCAACCCCAGCAATATAAAATCAACCAATTGTACAGTGTTGTTTTAAGTTCACTCCAAAAAATTATTGTTAAAATTGTTTGTAATTTTTTAACACTCGTGGAATATAATTTTAGGTGTTACGAATTTTTTTTCTATGAATACCTACAAACATTTTATGCCCAATGAATTGGCCATCATCGATTTATCCGAAAACGACACCACACTCAGCTTTGTATGTCAAATGTGGCCACTAGATTTTTTATTTCGAATGCAGGATGTCAGGTTCTTTTAGAATATCCATTTGTTTGTTGGTTGCAATCTTCATTCTTCAACAAGAGTATTCTTTTTTATCGCATAATAAATAAGTACAGAAATGACAAAAATATAATTTTACAAAGCAAATGTGCATTAAGGGCAAGATTTCATTGAATTTATAGGGCACAAACTTCTATTGAACGATATTTTTTTAGTCTGACAAGGACACGCGGCCTCTGTTCTCGCTGTCTCTCGGCTCGGGCTAGCCTCCTTACCCATGACAACGCAAAATAGCATATGAACATAAGGTTGCTTTTCGCAATTGAGAGTCATCTGTCCTGTTAAAAATGATAAGTCCATGTCACTGTCATTGTTGTTTATATCCTCTTTGGCGTTTGTTTTGTTAACTTTTGTCGTTTTGTTCACTGTTCAGTGTTGCCGTTAGCATCATTTTACACATTTGACATACCTTTTTATCCTCCCATGTGCCATGTGTAAATGGGGTCCATTTTATATACCTTTTGAACTTAACATGTTTGAAAGGGTTCGGAACGTAAAGTTCCGAAATACTAAACCTTGCAGTTTCGTGTTAGATACGATCTCCACCACTCTAGTAGTAGATACACCATAAAAAAGCTTCCCTGTCACAAATCAACTGGTGCATAGGTACACTTATTTCTTTGATGGCCTAGTGCCAACAGTGAGTGGAGTACCTACCTACTAATAATTTGAGAAACTCTCCCGCCTAGAAAAAAGACCACTTCTGCTGGCGAGCAAATTGCGAGAGAGCGAGAGAAGCTGTGGTGAAGTGAGCGATTATAGTAAAAAAAGTCTTATGTATCTTTTTACCCAAAAATGTGCCCACCTTTTCAGCGCTGGACTGTACGTTTTGGAAACTTAGTTGCGGCAACACTGACGTTGTGTTGTGTTTGTTCATGTTTGTTCCATCGATCGATCGGTCGCCGGTCGGTAAGTCTTACAGCGGACTCTGTTTTTTGCATTGTTTTGTTTACCAGGAAAGACTTTAAAAATTTTCAAGCCGAAATGTCTACTACTGAAGGGGCTATAATAAACGAGTTAACAAATGCTACAAAAGAGTGTAAGCTACGTTCAGATTCACCTGATATTGTAATGGAAGAACAACTTGATGTAAGACTTTCATCTCAATGGCCTAAAATAAAAAAGAGGGTACCTACAGTTTTCTTACACAAAACCGAAGATTTTGCAAAGCATGTTAAAAAGCTTCTCAAACTCCGAATAAACTTTTACCAGCCATGTCTTGGGACAAACTACACAAAAATAATCTGTGAAACATTTGATGATCATAAGAATATGCTAAAGTACTTTAATAAAAATGAGTTACCCTATCATACATTCGGCCATCCAAGTCGTCAGAAGATGCGAGTTGTAATACGCGGTCTCCCAGCCGAGATTGCTATTGATGATGTCAAGAAACAGCTGAAGAATTTGTCAATTCCGATCATTCGGTTGCATGAAATGCAAATGAAGTCGCACAGAAAAAGTAAGAATGTAGTTCTGTTGGCAGTGCTACCATTTAATGATGAAGGAAAACAAATATTAAGTGTCAAAAAGTTGTTAGGACACGATATTACAATGGAACCTCCAAAAATAAAGATAACTCAATGCTATCGTTGCCAAAAATGGGGACATGCTCAAAGGTACTGTCACGGAAAAGTAAAGTGTGTCAAATGTGCTGGTGACCACTTTTCGAAAAAATGCAGCCGGGACCCTGACGCAGATTCACCCACTTGCGCCAATTGTGGTGGTGACCATACAGCGAGTTTCAGACAGTGCTCCTACTGTCCAGATTCTGATGAATACAAGAAAAAAAAGCCCAACAAGAAAAACACTAACCTATTTCAAGCTGATAATACTGAACGAGTAATTGTTACATTGGATAATTTTGAAACCAACTTATATAAACAAGTAAAAGTACTAAAGCACAAAGGGTCTGACAAAAAAGGTGCAATTGTTAAATCCTAATGTACCTACCAAAAGCATGGCTACTGGTGGGGACTTTTTTTACATATAATACAATATAAAATAAAGTGTCGATCAGCTTGTTGGTAATTTCTTCTACCTCGTATTTGAATTTCGCCTTGGCTATATTTTCGTCGCGCCACAACATAGACGGTACGGACGTACCGCGCCGTTCAATATTTTTTTTACATTAATATTAGTGAATAAGTTATTTGATGTTTATGTTTTTGCAATCTACATTAAATCTCTAATGTAATATCTCTGTATTTCTTTATTGTGTGCAGTAAATAGTTAAATAAATAAAAATAGTGGACTTTTAGTTAGTATTTTTTTTCTTATAATTCTTCATATAAAAATCTGAAAATATAAGGATCCCGTGTGTAATTTTTTAATACTGGTTAAATATAATTTTAGGCGTTAAGCATTTTTTTTCTATTAATACCCACAAAATTTGTATCCCGAATGAATTTGCCATCATCGATTTATCCGAAAACGACACCAGACTCGGATTTGATGTCACATGTGGCCACAACTGTGGCTTCTCAGGTTTCATTTAGGAGCGTATACGAAGCAGTTGCACGACCTCATTCCGCCGGGCCCTTTCCGCCATCGGGAAACGCGATCTGGTCGAACGCTTCATCCTTAAGTCGTGGATCTTCCAGCTATCCGCCACTTTGGTTCAACCTTTATAATGCATAGCTTAGAAATGGAACATGTTGCCTGCAAATGTGTATAACCTGTCGCATCGTCACCTACCACCAGGTGAGATGGTGGTCAAATGCATGGATAGTCTAATTAAAAAATATATGTACATAATCGCAGGGTACGCAACGCAGGTTGCAGGGGAAACAATGCAGGCGGCGCGCGTCAGCACGTAGTTACTAGGACACTAGACTATCTAGGAGTACTGAAATTGATGCAAGGAGATTCGTGCTTATTTGAATCTCCGGAGACCAGCATTTAACACTTTAAAGTAACAATTTGAAAACTGCAAACCAATGTTATAAGTGTCATTGAATCTCTTAACTTTAATTCTTCCAAAAATGCTTAGTTTTGTATTGATTTCTAAGTACACGAAAACCGAAGAGATACATCCACATTTTCCCCTTAAAAAATAAAACAATGCATCCCCATACAAAACATAAAACAATCCCACATTAGTTAATTGATTTACATTTTTGACCTACAAGTGTCACTGTGCGTAATAGGGTGTGTAAGTCAAAATGAACTGTACATTTTAGCAATGGCTTCTTGGACTATACAATTTTGCAGTTCACAAGTTTGTATATGATAAGGCTCCACCCCCTGACCTACTTATTTAATAAAAGCGCGCCTTATTTAGCTAAGACTGTTAGATACAATATTATACAGCTCGTTTGTTTTAAGAAATTTATTTATGAGTCCTACAAGATTTAAAATTAGATTTTGTATCATCAGACGAAATAATACGTTTAAAAGACTTATTTTTGAATTCATCCGGATTCGTAAGAACGTCATTAATTTTCTAATGCGCATGCGCCAAAAACCAAGCGATCGTTGAAAAGCCAGGCAATGAGCGATTTTCGGTACCAGGACAGCATAAACGCGAGGTAGTAAAAGCAGGTATTTAATAGACCCCACCCTCGCTAGTTGCTCTTAAATTTAATTCATCAATCAGTACCTATATAGAATTCCCCCCCAATATTTGCAGGTGGTAGGTAGGTGAGGGGACAACACCGATATCGATGTTTAGCTTTCAGCATATTTATCTCTGCTACAACCGTGTGCCCATTTGCCATCGATGATAATAAAATTACTGTGTCACGAAGAAATAATATGAAAATATGTATTTATTTTGAGGGAATATAACGCTTTATAAGTAACAGATAGAAAACTACAAACCAATGTTATAAGTGTCATTGAATTCTTAACGTTTATTCGTCTAAAAATTGCTAAATTTTATTATGATTATGATTATACACAAAAACCGAAGAGATCCCAACACATCTTCCCCTTAAAAAAGAACACAATGCATCCCCATACTAAACCTAAAGCAATCCCACTATAAATAATAATTTACATTTCCGACCTATAGTGCACATTTTAGCGATGGCTTCTTGTACTATAACAGTTTGCAGAATTCGTGGGGTGAGATCTGACTTCACCCCCTGACCCCCTTTGACGTCATTGATTTTCTTCTGCGCATGAACCAAAAACCAAGCGATCGTTGTTTCGCCATACAAAAAGCGTTCTGCTGTACCAGGACAGTATCAACGCGAGGTAGTAAGAGTTAATAGACCCAACCCACCGCAAGTTGCTATTGGTCAAGCAGTATATGAACAACTCACCCTTAATATTTGCAGGTGGTAGGTAAAGGGAAGAGCAACATCGATGTCGATGTTTAGACTTTACAACCGTGTGCCCGTTTGTCGATTTTAATTAAATGACCGTCCTGTAGTATTTCTATATTTTCGAAATGAGTCCTTGACCCTCTACTATTTGAAGGAGGTTCAGGCACAAAAACAGATCTGTAGGTACCCTATTTATTGCTATTGTATAAAAATAATTTCTACTTGGCCTCCGACACAAAGAATGGCTATGGAGTATGTATAGCGAATCTATATAATGCGCTATTTGTGCCCAATCAGTTAAGTGGAGTTTGCGCCGGTCTTTCTGGGCTTCGTCCAGACATCGATACCACGGCCCTCCAACCGGGATCTTGCCAGTTACTCGGATCAGGTACACGTGTTTCCATTCTTTCTACGTGGCTGAGTCAGCGACGTCGAGCAGTTTTATGTCGGACACGAATTCTTTCTCTTCCACAAAATTCCTTATCCTCCAATGCCATACTCCCGCCTGGTCCCAGAATACGTCGAGGTTGGTCTTATGCAGATAAGCTCTGACTTATTTTATGGAAAGCTGCTGAGCATTTTAGGGTATTTTTTATATGGATGTTAATATTTTAAAAAGTTTTCAGAAGTAGAAGATTAGGAAAAATAGTTCCTACCAACATCCTGTAAATAAATAAAATATACAGGAGCAAAGAGTACAATCCGAGTTTAAATACGAGACAAAATATCACACATCTCTATAACACACACACTAATGCAAATGCAAGGACGAAACAAGGTATCTTGTCTGCAGATAAGTTATATTTTGCTACGAATTTCTAATTGTAACGAACACAAACATATCTGACTTGTGGGCGTATTTCGCTCCTGACGACTTCGTAATTTTTTAAAACTTGTCCTTATAATTTAATATTGTCAATATAATAAAATGTGGGGTGTCTAGTGAATCCACGCCCTGATACCTACCACAGTCTTTGTGATCTCTCGTTCCTACATACCGTGAATCAGCAGTGGTTAATTTTTCAAAAAGGAGGGTTATGACTTCACAATAAATTGAATATAATGCCCTCTAGAGGACATAGTCATGAAAAATAAATAATAATTAAAAGGATAGGTACATTAATATAATAAATAGGCAGCATATTCTTTATTTTCAGTAAAAATTCATATAACCAGGACAGAAGGGACTTGCATCTACTTATTATCTTGTTCTTCAAAATGTTTACAACGCAGCACTTCCAATTTGCAACCCAGACATGACCATGTCTGGTCTTTAGGATACCTAGAAAAAGAAATAAATGTAAATAAACGTAAATACGTGAATTATCCGTTAAGTTGTTTCATAAAATGTCTGATCATTTAAAGTCACCCTAACACATATAAAACTGTAGACCGCTATTTAAAAATTAATCCTAATCTCACCCTGTTAGTATGAAAAAACGGGATAGCAAGATTCATAATCATCACTTTTATCCTGGGAAAGTTAAAAGTTCTCGCGGAAAATTGAAATAATCTAGGATCAAGAATCAAAGTTATACTCCCTCTACGGAAATAATAGAATGTGAATAATATTCTCAGAGCAAAATAAGATGTCTCAGCACGTCTCGTCGAGGCAAGTTGTGACCAAAATGCTGGTCGTTATTTAGAACAGCGTTTAAGCATTGCCATTCAACGTGGCAAAGCCGCCAGCATTTTGGGCACCTTGCCTAATGACAGCGGTTTATTTGATTAGTTTATTAATTATTATTAGTATTATTATTATTTTTAGTTAAATTTAGTTTTAGATTATACCTAGTTTTAATTAGTTAAGTTTTGTTATATTTCATAAATACAAAAGAAGAATCTAATTTAAAAGTACTTAGCTACGTACTTACCTTTATTAATCCTCTCCCCCACTCCCGAAACTGTTCAGTCAAATAAGTTTGTCTGATTATTTTACAGTGACTTTAAAAATTCCCGCCAAAATGATCCCGCTCAGTATATAGTTGTTGGTTCATGGCGCATAGGGCGCCACAGATAAATAAAGTTTGGTGCTACTATTTATTTATACTGGCAATATTCTGTTTTTGTTTGTTGAAAGATCAAAGAAACGTCACAGTATTGTATTTCGCTTTGCTTGTATTTCGTCTTCCATGAATGTGTAATTTTTTACAAAACAGACCTAAACACTGCGCTTTGTTATGCGTTGACGAGTTCGTTATAAGTGTTGGTGTACGGCAGCGATGGCAGACTTCGACGCAATATATCCCGACGAGACGGATAGCGATGAAAATATAGAAGAAACACATGTGACGTTAGTGCCTGACCCGATCATCGTCCGCGGAGCTGGGAATATGACTGTGTATGCTTTCATGTTTATTATTTATCTATCGATATGTGCAGATAACTCCCAGGGTTGGCCATCCGTGTGATATGCCTTGCTGCAATACCTACATAAGAGTCTTTGTCATAAATGACCTGTGGCATTGAAGGACTTTTTCTTCCATTGCCATGTCTACCAGCTGTCGATTTTGTTGCTTTGTGTTAGTCACTGATACTGTGAATGCACAAGGTTATTAGCCTGTAATATGTAGGTAGATAAACTTCTTTGTGTGCTGATATAAGCTTTACAATAAAACTAATATTTATCCTCAACTTGACATTCTGATGTCTATGACATCTGCCTAAATTATTCATTGTTTGGCTAATAAAGTATGTAAGGATATAAATAATAAACACATGTTCGCATATGAGTGTACTGTTACCCAATTTAAACTGAATTGAGCCAAGCGATTTTACTGCTGCGAAATCTTGTCACTGTGGAAAGTTTTTATTAATAATACCTAATAATATTATGCAGATTCCCTCCTTGAAAATTTAATATTAATTAGGGACATCATCACTAGAAACCAGAAGTAATTTTGGTAGAGGAGGTAAAGGTAAAAATATTTGGTAGAGGAGGCTCTGAAAAAAGCTTGTTATATTTGTGTGAAATGTATATCTGATTGTTACTATCTCAAGTGCTCAATTGCGTATGAAGCTGAAAATCATATAACTACCTATTACTAATATTAATACTTGTATATTATAAAGCGGAAAGTATTTTGAGGTAATCTCTGAAACTACTAAACCAAATTCAAAAATTCTAAATCTATGACCCGAGGGTCATAGGGTCTTTATATCCCTGAAAAATACCGGTGTCCTTGATAGCTATATGTTGGTGAAAACTGTGGAGTCCACTAGTTTAGTATAATGTGGAAAAGCTGGCATATTTGTAAGTTTGGATGTTGGGGGTAATCTTCAATGCTACTGCACCAATTTTGAATATTCAAAATTTAATTAAGACGCATAAAGCACATGTGATTATGCATTAATATTTTTGCTATGTGAATTTATCATTTATCTCATAATCAGCAAAACAATATTCTCGGCCATTGCGAAATAAGCATTAAACATATTTCAAACAGCAACTAGGGAACAGCAAGTAACATTGAGGTCCTAGAAAGGTATCTAAGGGTCTATAGCTTGAACCTGTACAGTAGTTGATTTATGGGTGTGACATCATCAAGTGAAACATGAAGAAAATGCTACCACAAAGTGGTAAAAATAATACAATTTTTATGTCAAACAAACAAATTTTGTAAAATCCTGGCAAATCATATGTCAAGTTGTTTGAAACACATTAACTACTATGTTATACTTACCATAAATTTTATCTAACTTAGTCCACAGTTGACACAAACTTTCCCTTTGAGCTGATGATAGTGATGCAAGAAAATGAGTATATAATTGACTATTCATTTTTTAATTACAAATTAAAGTGTAGCATTACCTAATTGTGTACTGTTATGGCCTCAATACTATAGTTTTAATGAGGTGCATTAAACCAATGTAATATCTTAACATAGCAATTCAAATTATTTATTAATATGAAATATTTTTTGCACTTTCTATTAGGAATTATGAAGTTGAATGTTTTTGTAGTGATTGATGGATATTTGTTACTCTTTTGACTGCTTAATGGATTTTGATGATACCTTATAATGTTGTATATATTAAGATTTTCATAATAAGAACTTAACTTCTATACATAGTATAAAACAAAGGCACTTCCCGCCGTCTTTCCCTCTGTATATATGTACACTAGATCTTTCTTAACTATGCAATGGCCTTTAATGCGGTTTTCAACAGTAGATAAGAGTGAGTCAAGAGAAATGTATGATTACATACTTTGTTTCAATTCTGATTGTGTTGTTATTATTTTTAAGCGATTGTGTATTGATTTAAGTTTGTTTTCATGTATATCTACATAATGTATGTCTACATAAGGTATATTTAATGTTGCCAATGTTTTATGAAATTACTATTATTCATTCAGAGCTAAAAGCATCAACTTTTGTTTTATGCCACTTAGTTGGCAAACTAGCTTGCAGCCTGATTATAAGCTGACCCCGCAGCCTAAGGACGTTTGCAATACTAAAGGCATCACCCATGCTTTATGCCCAATATGCTTTCTCCTCTGTAAAATGTAGTTTAAAAATGTAAATAATCTCTTGTAATACTCCAGATTTGGGCTGAGTAACCGTTTCACTGGCGAGTTCCCAACGGGGCTGCAGTCGCGGGTGGCGCCTGAGGAGTACCAGGCCACAGTGGCCCGAATCAACGGGGTGCTGAAGAAGACTCTGCCCGTCAATGTGAAGTGGCTGTTCTGCGGGTGCGTCTGCTGCTGCTGCACCCTCGGCTGCTCTCTTTGGCCAGTGATATGCCTCAGTAAAAGGGTGAGAGAACAATCCTTTTTAGCACAATTATAAGTCAAGCTATCGAACTACCCCATATTTTTTCATAAACACTCATACATGTTTGGCGTTACAAATCAAACTTTTAACTTGATAACACTCAAACCATTTTAATAAGGTTTTTAGCCCATAAGACAATGATTATCTCTGTATTTAATTAATTTTTTCAATACGATAGCTTTCAGCATTTTCCTATGTAGTTTGGTAGGAATCAGCTAAAAAATAACTGCAGACAAAGTCGCGGGTAAAAGCTACTTAATAAAAGTTATGTTTTTCATTTGTTACCCCTACTTTTTCTTAGTAGGGGGAGCAAATGATAGGCGGGCCGGTGGACCGCCTTACGGCATATTAATAAACATTGCATAACCTGACAGCTAGGAATAGCCATAGAAGTTTCTATTGCTAATTCTAGGTGTAAAGTTTCCCTTGAGACAATCAATTCAATTGAATTATCGTCGAACATGGATGAATATGTTAATCAGTGTTCACTATGTAAACTGGACCAGGAAGTTTCATTATCACCCTAAGGTTGAAGTTCAGTTGCCGTCGTAATGCAACAAGGTCGATTTTCCCTTGTTTGGGTTGATATTCTGACAGTCTCAAGTCTTAACAATATTTTAATTACCAAATTAATAATCCACTTTCTTGGCCTAACTGTGAGTGATTGTTCAATAATTTAATGTTTTAGGTCGATATATTAAGCATAACTACTAGGAATCCTGCATGGATCGCCGATTGTGACAACTGCCAGTATACACGTAGTCAGATAGAAACAATGTAGTCTTATCGGGGCTGTTAGGGTGCGGGGGTGCAAGGAGATCATGGCACCTGGGCGCAGGGCCCAGAGGGCGCACAGCCGACGTTCCGGAAAGTTATTTCAAAAAGTTAAGATTACAAGATATTAGCAATAAATTGAAACAAATCTTGAATCGTCTTGAATCTGAAATGAGGGTCGGCGCAGCCGGACTGTGGAGCATAAGCGCTGATGAGGTTCATTGTTCTTCCCTCAATTTGCGCCGTTCCGATACTCGTCGCTTACCATAACAGCGACTCTATTCATCCATCCTGCCTATCCCGTGCACAAAAGCTTATACCCCTGCCCGGCGAGCCGGTGAAACTGCCGGCTTGCTTCTTTGAACTCCATAAAGAGGCGCGCCGTATGAATTGTCAACGATCCCGTACTAACAAGCAAGTTAGCGCCACTGGCTGACCGAAGAGACTTCGTCTTCTTGTGTGTGTTCTACCGGCAATGAGGAGTGTTCTGAGGAACTGTTTAATCTGGTGCCCACAGCACAATTCCGCTGCCGCGGTCTGGATACTCATCCCCACTACGTAGAGCCTCTGTTGGTTTCTACGCGAAGATTCGAAAGATCGTTTCTCGCTCGTACGATTCGGATGTGGAATTAGCTCCAAGCCACAGTGTTTCCTTTGGACTATGACATGGGATCGTTCACTCGGCTTTCTAGCGGTAAAACGGTCTATAGGTACTACCTTTAAATTTCGCTTCGATTTACAGGAAATTTCTTGGAATAAAAGTCTATAGAAATGTGGGCAACGGCGACTAAGCCCGAGTAAATCAGAACTGCTATCAGATCGTTAGGGATAAGTGCACTATTGACATTTGCTCTGTGCGATGGCAAGCGCACACGCATTGCACACGTGCAAGCTGTAAAAGCTTTGGACAGGATATTTCCGGAGGGAAAACCGGTGGCGGCGCGACACGTCAAATAAACGCCTGCTTCCAGCGTTCTGTACTGAAATTGCGCCTCATGCAAAATAACTCATACGCTCAAGAGTTTCCAGAGCTCTTCAATAGCATACACCATGCAATCTCAACCGATCAGGGGTATAATAAGCAGTATCAATATCGGTATTGACTCTGGACGTCGTGATCGCCGCATTCGAGCCCATCAGAACTGCGCCGCACTAAACACGATTGTTGAGTCGCGACGCATACGTCCTCGTCGCTACGATTTTACGTCGCCGACGAGGTCATCCGCCGCCATCCAACCACGGTGGTTGGATTCGGGCTGTGCCCATGCGCACCGTAGTCATACAAACATTACAAAAACATCGTTGTTACATCGACATATCAAAAATTATTAACAAATTAGTAAAAGTGGTGTAGCTTTATAAAAAAAATCGGAAATTTATTTATTTATAGGATTGCCTACCAGTGGCGTAGCATGGGGGGGGCGGAGGGTGCGGTCCGCACCGGGCGGCACTTTGCCGGGGGCGGCGCTGCGGAGGTGGCAGTTAGAGAAAAAAAAATTCAAATATAAAAAAAGTTAATTTCTTTCAGTGTTTTTTTCGTAATTTTTTTTGTTGTTACCAAATACCCAGTTACCTATGCAGGTTCTATGCATGGGTGATGCAAGCGCAAGGTTTCTCAATAACTATTATTTAAAAAGGATTATTATTTTTCTCTGTAATTTTTCTAAGTGATATTCTACCTTCTACTCTATGTCAAAAAATGTTAATTTCACTTTTCAGGTTAGTGTTATTCAATAAAAGTACTCTTTTTACCATGCCCCAAATTTTTTATAATGGATTGCAAAAATAAGAGGGCGGCAAATTTGGAATCCGCACCGGGTGCCTATGCTACGCCACTGTTGCCTACAGTGTTTACAATATAATGGTCATTAAAAAGCCCAGTAATTAAAAAAGGTGGTTTTCGAAATTTTAATCACTTTTACTCTCGCTCGCAGCAAAATGCGAGTGTGTTCACTGACCACAAGCGCCCTTTTCGTGCACATTCGGTGAACGAGTAATTTGACATTCCTTGTTGGTGTTTCCAGACCCAGCACTCGCTGAACAAGCTGCTCGAGTGGGAGAACAGCAGGCTCTACAACAAGCTGGGACTGCGCTGGCGCCTCACCAAGCAGCACTGCGACTCCTCGTCCATGATGGAGTATGTACTCCTCATTGAGTTCATACCCAAAGTACCGATATACAGGCCCGACTAAGCAGCTAGCGCACCTACATCGCAAACGACTCGTCAATACCTATATTATAATTTTTTTAATTATAATTGACAATATTTCAAAACTCTCTCTTCCCTTTTGGCTATTCAAGCAACGAAAAGCAAGAAAGCTGTTTCTTTTTTTATATTTTTTTATCATAGTATTGTTTACGAGTTATTTTATTACCTTGGGTAGGAGCAACAGGTGAACATTGAATTAGTTGGGTGTGAAATTCTTCGTGAGCCCTTTGTCCCAATAAGGCGGAGTATCAGTACAAACATTTGAACTTTAGTATTTCTATTTTTGCTCAATGAATTTTTAACATACATAAATGTAAGTAAACATTGCAGTGTGAGGCGGTAATTGTAGACGCAAAGCTGTTGCCGAATTTTGAAATCTTGTCAATGTCGGAAGTACGTCACCTGAGTAATGTCCAATTGTGAAATTTTGAGGCTAAATCTAAATTATATTTACAGTGTACGAACGCTATTCAAACGGTTTTTGCATAATAACCAACGCGACGAATTGCGGGTAGTGTCGGTAGACTACAGGGGGTCTGTTTTCGCGACGTGACATCTAAAATTCGACATTTTCTAGCCACAAATCGGAATTAAAAAGTCACTCAAATCTATTTACGACATTACACGATTGTCGAAAATAGCAGAGAATAAGCTTTTTGGCTGCAATAGACATTTAAATGTCAATATAAATGGAGATTTGAGGCTGCAAAACATGTCACAGCCCGAGAACAGGCCCCCAGGCCGGCGGGTGCGCGGGCGAAGCGAGGTGGCCTACTTCTTGCCAGTCGCTCACGTTGACGGATGCTTCGTTCCACCGCGCAGGCGCCGGACACTAAAATCATTATAGACATAAAGAAACGGACAGTTTCCGAACTGTAGCTTCACCTACACTGCAATAGGTAATCGAAGCTACGTTAAAACGAAACTGGCTCCGTGACCCGTTACTGTTTTTGATCTTTAATATAGGTAATTATTACACGTAAGGAATGCTTTAAATTAAAATTGATGTACAAACGTAGCGTGGCGCGGCGGCGCCGTCGGCCCCGTCGCGTCCACGCTGGGTACATTAAAAAAATATACGAGTGTGTATTAATGGACAAATAAAATGGTTATTGTTACTCGCTTTTTATGTATAGGTAGACGTCACCGTTTTAGCGCTGTTGTCGATTGAATAATCAGGGAACTGGCCGTCGGGCGGCGCCCCTCTATTGCGCGGGAAAGTGTAGTTAGGTAGTAGGTACAATACGAGAGAATTAGTGCATTACCACTATAAGAACTTTCTTTTACGATACAGCAGCGTACAGGGTATTTGGTGAAATTGTATTGGCTGGCTATTAAAGCCCAAGAACTGGTCCATGACCGGCAGGATTTATTTTATATAACAAACTAACATGTTAATAAACTGAATGTGATTATATAGGTGGTAATGCAAGCTCATGTTATGTTGTCTCAATAGTACACCCAATTATACAATCGACCCACGGCACAAATTATAGCAAGCTTATATCGTCGTTGAGGTTAGTTAGTTGCCGCCCTTCGGCAGCGGGCGCGTCGGGCGGGCCCTACGCTTTTAACTTTGTGTGCAATCGATTTTACATTATTTTGTATAAGGTTATACACCAGTTTTTAATAATTATATTACAATGATCCATCTACCTTTGTGTTTCACCTCATAATCCGGCCGAAAATATGAGCCGCAATAAGGAAATGAGTTGTTTGGTTGTAATGATTTTTAACGATTTTATTTTAAATATGGATAAGCTTATGATCCATCCCGAATGGGAAATAATGTGGCCTGCGCCGTTGGAATACACGTTTCTATAATGCTTCCAGATATAATATGCTCGACTTGGCAGGATCCTTTGCGCCTTAAGGCTCGTTATATTTTGTTAGTATCGCTTGTGTCGTCTCTTCCCGATTTATTTTAAGAAATATTAACCAAAAATATTCGGTGTATCAGTATATTCTAGTACACTTATGCGTAAACTGTGTTTGATGTTTATATTATACTCTGTACTAAAATTATAGCGATCGGTCCTAGTTGCCGTAGAATATCGAATTTTAAGATGTCAAATAGAGCAGAGGGTTATATATTACGTGTTAGGGTTCGTTATTTGGAATGAAACACTTGTGATAGGTTCCGAAAGTTTATTCTCTTCCAAGGTTTCCACAACAAGTTGATCTTCCATCAAATGTCTCTCGTAGTCCGTAGGAAACGCCGAAGTTACCTCGTAGTCGAAACTGAACTGTCTCGCGCCACACCGGCTGCTGTTTGTCGCCGGCCCCGGTTCTGGAATGTTCTAGAGATCTAGTCCGAACGTTGTTCGGGAACGACGAGTCGAGAATAGCCGCGGCAAGCATCGGGGCTCATTCTGGACAGTAAACTTTGGGCCTTATGTCCAGTAAATAAGATATATTCTGGCTTGTCGCACATTTATTACGACGCAATATGTGTGTGCGTATGTTCTCGAATACGTGGCCGCGACAATACCTTCGAATTTAAAGGAATTTATATTTACCTACTGTTTATTATGCCCTTATTATACTTCATTTAACGTTTCATATTAAACAGAGATACTATATTAGAATTTATTTAAAGTTCTTATTGTAATAAATGTTTATTAAATAGATAAGTCATACAAACTACTGCATAAAGTCTTTAACTTTTAACACTTAAATCTACTATACTCTGGAATAGTTTATCTAAGTTAACAGTATCATGTAGATTGCGTTGATCGATTTTTATCCTAGTGTAATGACAGGTAGAAAAAGGAGACCATTACGTTTATGTCTTATCTAGTTATCTCTTATTCCCTTAGAACAACTCCCGTGCATCGCTATTGATCATGTCATGTTTAAAGTCCCGTGGTTATCTGCAGAACTCCAAAAAGGTAGCTAAGGTAGAAACAACAGCGCCTCTTTTCCTCGGTAGGATAACTTGGCATACATCCTTTTCCTACTGCTTCACTGTTCATGTCGCGACGAGAGTAGAGCTTTCTCCCACATGAGGTGCGTGGTGGTCCGTCATTATCACTTTCTATCTAGTCCAAGTAAACTATATCGGCCCTGGCGACGTTCTAGGGCCGCGGCAGTCACTGAAGCCGCTGCCTCACCATTGCGATGCACGGAAGTGAACTGTAATCCTCATGAAAAGTCAATTTTAGGTTAAAAACAACGATATCGACTGCTCATACTGGTTATATTGATTTTTTAGTCTACGTGCCCTTTAGCCGTTCTCAAACAAGACGATATTTGTCTACTGAAAACGTAATATTTGTCTACTGAAAATGTTCCTGCGGTGTTTGAAGAATCGTGGTTGGTTGGAAACTAATCATATGCCTCACTGAGACTAACAACGCCCATTTCTCATATAGAGGTCTCCGACGAAGTGGCAAATGTTGCGTAAAGCAAGCCTGCCAAAACTAGGGCCAACTTTCAAATCTGTTCCCGCCATTTCTATTGTTTCTAACTATGACGACATATGTTATACACTCGCGCTAATCCTAATCGTTCTAAGTTGGAAGGTACATAATATTAATACGTGACAAAATACGTTTTAGGTAAAATTAAGTTTTAAGTAGTTTATGAATGAATGTGAAAGTCTAGGAGCTCGTGAACTCGCCTAACGCCATGATGTCAAAGATGTGCTCAACGGTAATGTAATGTAGGGTATTCGCGACGGGAACCACGCACTCCGTCGGACAGTCAACAAAGGAACGTAAACGTCATGGATCCACGTTTATCATATTAGTTTTTATTGTACCAATCAGATGTACTGGAAGATCGTATTCCTAATCGCATAATAACGAGCGCGGTCAAACTCTGTCGCTGCGAAGGCGAGTTTGGCGCCGCTCATACTACCTAGGAATGGACGCTGCAGTCGCCATTCCATCGGACATGGCCAGGAAACTGCGAGCAGAACGCTCTCAGTACCCACGCACCCAGCGTACTATCAGTGTATATACACATAATACTTGCCGCTTACTAGCAAAATAAGTTTCGGATCTACGCTGTAAATCTTTATTAAAGTTTAATTGAAATTACTAATTATAGAGAGGCCCCCATTGCCAGCGCTGGGCTGGCGCGCCGCCGAGAGAAACAGTCTGGATTATAAAATACCATAATCGATATATTTTGTAGTCTATCTTATATAAAAACATACTTTTATCCCTTACTCGGCCGGAAGCAGACCCAGCGCTGGCAGCGGATGTGCAACCCATATAAAATCTTCAATTTAAATTATATTTATTAGAGTAGATGAAAATCTTTAAAAAGAATATAATTAATGCCGATGCAAGTGAAGATTAGACAAATGTTATCTAAATAGGCAATGTTTGGGACTGTGTTATTAGGTAATTAGGTTAACATCAAGTATATGGTACGTATTCTATATTAGAAACGCCCGCCCATATTTCCCTTTTCTCGCGGTGTCGCGGCAGGCTGCCCGCAGCCGGCCTCTTGCCATCCTGGGACACGCCAAAACAACAGAAAAGTGGAACAGGGTATGTTGACATTAAGATGTAACTAGCTGTAAGGCAAATGTAAATATTATAAGTACATATAGATTATTTTTGTTCAAATAATAAATCTCACATATGTGGCAATATTCGTGTTTCATTTTGGGGTTACCCTCTGCGTTGTTTGGTATTATAAAGACGATAGTCGTTGTCGAAACCCGCAAGTCCAAATAACCTATGCGTAGTCACGTTTTTTGCACAGGAGTTTCTCTAGGCTTGTTGGAAAGCAATGTGGGTTAGCCCAGCAGGCTGATTACGTAACTCTGTTGCCGACTATTCTCGCGCTGTTGCAAGCAAAATGGTTGAAATTGTTACTTTTGCGATTACGTATCTTCGATTTGACGGGTTCAGTCGCTAACAAAGTTCCATTGCAATAGCAACCGGAATTTGACATACCGATAAAATTTATTCGTATGAAAATGCGATTACATATCTTTGTTGCAATGAAAGTGGCAGCTCGCATCCGAAAAATAGAAACTTTGTGACTTGACAACTAAAGTTTCAAAATATTAACGGGCAGTATAATACTGGTAAATGAAAACGATCCGTAATACATAACGCTTGTATCACAACACTGACTGTTTAAATAAGTTGGGTTATCGATTATTCGCCAATACTCGCGACAACTTTATGTCAGTGTTTCATCGATTGATATCGGTTGCAAGCTGGTTGAATGAGATGTTGCAGGCTGTACGTAATCGCAAACAATCGATAGAGATTTTTCGTAGTCCGCAACGAAACATTGGTCGCAACATGTTTCATTGCCGTTATGTAATCGGGCCACAGGTATGGGAGGCAAGTGACAGAAGGAATTCCCTTTCCTACTTTCCCTTCCAGTTCGAACGGTGTTGGGCGTCCTCGCATCGTAAGCCATTGGCTGTCTCGCATCCGAATCGGCGATGTCAATCCGTCGCTTCTTAAGCCTCCAGCGGAACCTTTTTCCTGATGCGCAAATTTTGCTATCGAATAACGTGTCATCGGCCTAAACACTATAATAGTTACATTGGCGTCGTGGACGAAAGAAACAGACAACAGTCATCATTTCCTTAAAACTCGAAAAATTCTGAACTTCCGTCGAAGCAGACAAGCGATTTAAATTAAAAACCAAATAAATTGTAATATTCTTTATTATATCAATATTGTCATCATTTAGTGTACATTACATTGATAAAGATTGAATACTAAGGCACTTAAAATATGGTCCCTTCAAATTAGATTTTCGAATAACGTAAATAAAAACATTTGGAAGGCATATCAACTAAATTTTAATACAATAAATTAACTGATTCAGCTCGCCCGAAACACTTTTCGACACGAGCCACAGGATTGCATGGACTTTCATTAATTTACTTATCGTCTTAACAGATTAGTTCACATAATACATAATAATAATAAATTGGATGACCTATAAGTGACGAAAGAAGACGTTTGGACCATTATCACGGACAGTACGCCACACTTTGTGAACCAAAGTATATGGGTACTGACGTCGAGAGTTCACACACTCAGAGTGCACATTGGGCTAGCCGGACCATCCGACCAACAAATACGCAACTCTGCGAATACCCGCGACGACGGGACACCGCTTACTCATCACATTCCTGTTTACCAAATCTATACACAAAAGCTTCACTAGTCTAGCATATCATACATTATTAACGGTACCCTAAGACCTATAACTAAACCTAGCTCTATATTATCAGATCGCTTCGAGACTATACATACACAACCTTTACATACTATAATACATTAATATTCTATTTCGCATGACCTATGCATAATACAAGAAATAGTATTTACAATCAGTCCTTCGCTACCCTCATGTAATCGTATGTACGCTGGACCAACTAAGTGCCTTAACAACTTTCACAAAGCTTCCCGCGTAGCCAAAATGTCGCTAAGGTCGAGATTGAAAAACATGACAGCTTCACCAACAACCATTATGTAAACACATGTGCCTACCAAACACAGTTTGACCACAGTCCATATTATATACCAAACCATACAGCTTTTTAGGTAGTTATTACATGATTAAAGAGTTTATTATACTCTAATATTATTTATTATGAGTTGTAAAAAGGCGGTTTATCAAACCAATGATGTCATCGATGAGGTCATGGCACAATGGTAAAAACAGTTTCCCATCTCTGTCACCTGACCTTATATCGAGGGAAAATGAACCTTGTGTTGTTATGCAACTCAACTTCAAAATTAGGGTGCTAAAGCAATTTGTTGGCCCAGTGTACATCCATCACTAGTGTCAAGCTCAATCCAGATCGCAGGCGAGGCGTAATCTGTTACTGTGACGCTAAGCTTGGCTTCTCATCGACGTAGCATGCTCCTGGTTTCGAGAGGTGCATCGCTATTTGGTTCCTCGTATGTTACGTATGTGCCAAGGGTCTCCGCTCAAACACTGTAATACATTCTATCTTTTAATTTCCACCTAGGTATTATCATTTCATTAGCTATTTGGTAGGCAGATACTTACATTCTTATATGGCAACAATGGTGCAATATATCTCTAATATAAATTGTACACGTTGATGGCTTTATAGACTCGCTGTGCCTAATATACTTTGGAACCGGTGTCGGGCCGGCCGAGCGCCCGCCGCCCGCCGCGGGCCACCCCCGCGACACTTCATTACGCTATATAATAATATCATTATTTCTTACGAAGGAGTTACCAATTAATTTTATTCCCGAATAAGAAATCCCTATAAAATTACAAAAATGGACAACGTGATATCACATCAGTCTTCGTAAGTGTGAAACTACGATACGACATTTCCAAAAAAGAACAATATCAAAGGTGTCTTGTTTCCTCGCAAGAATTCGCATCCGAATCGCCGGACGCCAGGATTTGAGTCCACGTTTGGTGTCGCCGAGCTGAGGCGTCGATGCTCGCGCGTCAGTCCGTCTGCACGTAGTTGAGGGGGAACTGTCCGCGGCGCCCGCGGCACTCGCCGTAGGCCCACTCGGCGCTGACATTGTTCAGGATGGCGATGCGGTCGCCGGCGGAGAAGGGCAGGTCGGCCGCCTCCACGCCTGGGAAGTCGTAGAGTGCGGTGGCCGTGGCGATGGCGACGGCGCGCGGCGCGGGGACCGGCGGCACGGCGGTCACCGGCGTGGAGACCGGCGGCGCGATGCGCACCTCCACGTAGCTGGCAGGGAACAAGCCCTCCGCCCCGCTGCGGGCGCGACCGAAGAACCACTCGTCGTCAACACGCCGCAGCAGCGAGATCTTCGACTGCGCCTGCGGAAAAATAAAGGAAAAACCGTTAGCCACTTCGACGTATATGTCGGTACATTCGCATCGTGCTCCTAATGACACCATATCGGAACCGACCAATTTTAATTTATCTCTCGCAACAGGCAATGCAGCTCAATAAACGAGATTCATGAACTCAATTCGCATATAGCATAACAAACAATTTTATCACATTTATGACGCTATGTTCACGGTCGTTATAGTTGTGCCGATTATGAGCTGACCGTTTCGATTCCGAATGTTTTATATAGATCCGTGTGTAAAGACGGCTGGAAGTTTCCGCGCAACGTCTCTCGAGATCGATGGTCGGGTATTAATAGAAGCGTATCTACTTTTCTGCAGCGCATTTCAATCTCCTGCATAATATATTTAAATCTGCTCACGTTCCATATACCGTGCAAATCAAAAATAGGCAGTCGCACGTTGGATAAACACCACATACGAGTAATCCATAACTTCCTTGTTACTATCAGCCGTGATAAAGTATCAAATCGAAAATCTCCCCGTGGTAAATACACGTTTATAAGCCTTTATCACGGGAGACTGCGGGTGATACATACGTAATGTCACGCCTTAGAGGGTGATCTTCAACGATAATGATGGAAGATGAGGTCGGGCGAGCGACTCAATTAGCGGGCCACCTCTTGCTACGAATATAAACGACATTGAACCAGATTGCCGATGTAACGGCCGGTAATTATGCAATTGTGGTTTGAATGAAAGTGGTAATTGCCCTCTTCGTGACACAAATCAACGGGCTATTCATGCTCCATATCCATTTAATTACAAAATCTAGTGACGGCTTCTAATTCACAGACGACCGGACGCGATAAGTCTAAATGCTACTCGATGGGAACCACACCACCTATCACTGTTGCGTTGCCAGAATGCTATTTCTTTCAATACAATGATCACGTTATTCGTTTCCAATTTGAAGAATAAGGAAGCCAGAGGACGGATTTAGTTAATTACATGAATTTAACCATGACACCTCACAGTGACGGTTTGGCGACAATAACGCAAAAAGCTAGAGCCTGGTATGAGATATACGAGTAGGCACATATACCGATTTTTAATAGACTGAAATACCAAAAAAGGCGTAACTAGATCCGGCAACGGATCAAAATGCGTGACAAGAGACGCCCTTATTAAATTCTTTATACTGGTGTCATTTCAGACAATTAAATTAAACAGGGTATGGTATGCGTGTTTGTAGTCTGTGGTATAGTCTAATCAATGTTGTAGGTAGTCTGCATGGACGAAGTAGACGCAAATAGAGCAGAATAACAACTTGTTATTCCGTTCGATCAATCGAAATTCAATTCCTTTGTTGAATAATAAATCATTTTATTATGAATTATGAGGTCCCTACAGCCGGCCATGTAGGTAAAACAATATACATAATATTTAGGTACAGGAAAAATAATAAATACAGTAATAAAAACCACAGCTAGCTTTCTGAAAACCATATTAATGCATGTACATTAACGGGAAATACTGCTCATTCCACGAATCATCCATTTATATTTGTACACTGTCGCAACGGTAAAGTTCGTGCCGATGCACATGGTAATTAATATTTAATTCAAAAAGAACGAATAATAACCCAAATACGCATACATTAGGCTAGAAGTACTTACACCTACGCGACATACTAACTTTACTACATTTTTGTGCCAACGAAGCCGTTGCCCTGTCGCACCAGCGAACAACGTCATGCCTATATCCGCTATTTATCGCTATTTATCGGGCATAAGATTCAATTAATTGTTTGTAGATACAAATATAAGATAGATAAAAAGAAAACTATTTTATCGCATCCCTGATTAGTACTATCTGTTAGCGTGGTGCGCCCCTTTAGAGACATCGCACAATGAAATACAAATCCCTGGTTTTGTTGAAACGCGATGACTTAAAACGTTATCGATAATTATATTTTTATTATACTTAAACGCTGGTGAGCTGCTGCGAAGAACCATGTCTCGGTCGCGCGAGGCTAATCTACGATAATGGTTTGACGGCGTTCTTACTAGAATTCCAACGCAAATGTAAATATTGAATTGATTTCCGTTACAGCGCGATGTTTGAACCACCCGCTTTGGACATCGTATAGGTACAAAGGAATAAGGATCTACGGTAGGTACTAAGTAGTAGTGAAGGTTACGAATAGTCCGATCATAGGTCACGACGTCAGGTGCCGGGTTCGCAATAACAATCATGCAATCAACAGTTTTCCGACCAATATGCACACAGCAAACATCCGCAGCGGTGTCGAAGATATCAACGCTTCCTTCTCGCCTGTTATTGTTTACTGAATTGGGAAGATATCAAGATTTCCTACTCGACAGCTTATTGTTTTCTGAATTGAGCTGTTATTTTGCGAAATATTTAATGCCTTACGGAAATAAACACGCAGAGGCTTGGCTAAATGACACGCATTCTTATGAAGAAATGCGGTATGTGTTGAAATGTTTGAAAGTAATAGCAAACTTTGATAAAATTACGCCAGTTTTTCTTTATCAACACTCTTTACAATATTATATGTAGATAAGTTTTTAAATACGAGCAACCTTTGAACTTTGTCTCGAACCCGTTGCGCTAAATAAATCTTGTTCAAATTACTTTTCTTACTTTCACGCAATATTTTTAGATAGCCAAACATTCAGAACTTGCTGGTTCGCTCATAACTTAGACACAAGTGTAAGTTTTTCTTGCTTATACTCTATTTATTGTTGAAAACCGCATTAAATGACAGCCAGTCACTGTCTATATTTAAAAAGAGAGTCAAGGAGTATTATCTTTCCCTGTCTAGTCCATAACGTATATATTTATGTATTTTAGATAGCTTGTTTTAATAATATGTCTAGCTTTATATACATATAATATATTTATGTATTTATATATTCAATTATTGTGCACGTCGTATCTGCGTTACTTTAGTCTAACATCACTCTTCTGTAGGTCTGCTGGAAGAAATTTCTTTTTAGAAATAAGCAGCGCCTGTTGTGTCTTCTATACTGTTATATTTCTCTGTATATAATTATTGTGTACAATAAACAGTTAAATAAATAAATAAATAAATAAAATCCGTCGCGTACTTTAAAAGATCTATGCTTACATAGATACATACATAGATTAATAAGGATAACTATTAGTTTGTTTTTCTACATACCTAGTCAACATGTGAAACTTGCCGTCATAATACTTTTCGTTTTACAATCACCACTACCATTACTATCTACAGGCTACAGCGTACTTGAGGCCCCTACTTCGATCAAGTAAACCAGGGCCCCCATGAAAAAGCGTGCCATGCCATCGCTATAGTTTCGCGTGGTCTTTAACATCTATAGACGATTTAAACATCGTCACTCTCTGTAGAGGCCAACAAGGAAAAGAAAAATTCGGTCACACAAGGCGCAGACTAAACTTTTACGACAATAAAAAAGTCAGTCACTAATGTTGTCTTCTACATTAGAGCCTTTCGTTTCTGATAAACAGGTATTGGAATATTTGAACATTGTAAACAAGTGTCCGTGAGCTGGCAGGTAATCTTGTTTATAACGGCGTATTAGCTGCAATATGATAAGCATGGTTTCCCAAAGTGTGTGTTATTCAGACCGAGAATCAGGCAAGGCCACGAACGCGTCTCGCGCGGTAAATAATTTGCTTATTTATGATACCGCGGTCACCTTTGCCGCGTTTTGTCGAAAGATTAATTTGTCACGAACGTTCAAGCACGTATCTGTACACCTTTACGCTGCCTAAATGCGTCTCATTCTATGTACACACTAGAGGTAATTAGTGGGGGCATCAGTCTGAAAGGCAAGCGGGCGAGTGACGCACATCGACTGTCTGAAGGAATGGAAGTATCTACTATTGTGCCAGGACCTCATTCAATGGCATTACACTCCACATAAAACCATGGAGCACCAACACGTGTTCGAATCCCGTGGGCCAGAGAGCAGCGAGTTGGAATAGCCGGGTCGTGTGGTTGCGCAAATCAAAGTCCGGACGGCGGCAATGTCCGACGACGATAACGAGTTCCTGGCGATATCGCAGCATTCGAAACCGCCTTATCGTTGACACACGACGCGCAGCACGGACGCCTGTATTCCCTAAACGCCCCTCGCGCCGTACCTGCGCCTATTTGCGTAAATGCCATGACGTCATTCTAGAACGGACGAGGAAAACGTACAAGTGAACTTCTGAAGTAACGTAACGAGTATATTGTATTCGTAAAGTTGTTTGTCAAAGACGGGTTTTGTCGAAGCTAAATCCACGGCGCGGTGTTTGCTTTCAGCTGTGACGTCACAGCGAACAGTGCGCCCGGCATCGCCAGCTGTGTACACGGGCCCCCGAACCAACGCAAAAACATGCATCAACGACCGCTCGCGGCTCCGTGACGTCACACGGCACAAATCATGTTTTCGAATTTGCTGGGAAACAGACATCTCGCTTTCCTAACGGTCAAACAAAACCAGTTTCCATTGTGCGTCATCAAATTACTGCCGAGGTCTAGAACTGTAGCGTCTCCATTATTTCAAATTTAATAAAAGCAACCGTTACTCGTTTTCCCATCGGAAACGACTGTATTGATAAAACAGAAACACTCAATCATTCACGGTTAGAATTCTATGAGTCATCATCACACTTAGTCATATCAACTCCATATTTGGTTTCTAATCTAGAAGAGATATCAGATAAAATAATTTAACGCTACGCTGCGGCCTCTACTTCAAAATACCCAGCAGGTTTAGTCGAAGGATAATTATTTAAATATATCTGCGCTAATAGGCAACAAAATGACGGTAAATTAAGGGAAATATTTAGGCATTGTGTCAGTTTAAAATGAATAATTATGAAAAACCAAGTCATTACGGTGATAACGAGCGAATCTTTCGCGGTGGAGATCGCGCGCCACGCATTGTTGCTAGCACGTAGCCATCATCATCACCATCACTTAGCAAACAGACGTGCAAATACAGGTGTAACAGTTTCGACACCACGTACAACGAGCTAAGCAATGAACATTTACGTTGGACAATGATATTGTTCTAAATTGAGCCATTCGGACATAGGGAAGTTAACGTTTGAATGGCACTCATAAAATATTAGTTCATATCCATATGAATGTTAGACCTATTGTGAACACATACTGTCACAGATGACAAGAATAGATAGCCATGAACTTAGATTATACTGGTTCGCTGAAGTGTAAATAATACTTAGGTATACATACATACACACACTGCACACATAATATAATCGCTCTATAAATAAGTACTGAGTTGGCTGCCCGCCATAAGTTATAAACAAACAAACAATATTTTTGTGTTGCTGTGGATACTTTCTAGAATCTTTATCAAGGCATTGGAAATTCCAGTAAATTATGTAATGTGTTTTCCTTGGAATTTCAATTTGCGATATCACTTTTACTATCACACATATTATTACGTACGGCTTGGATGTATTATATAAAAATAACATTGTTTTGTATGTTTGTGCCTATACTTGTTAGTCTTCTAGATACAACATTACCAATATCAGCAGCCCTTAGCAGTCCGCTGTTGAACTGAAGCCTCCTCCACATTAGTAAACGGTTTTGCCACAATCTTCTTGGTAAGTAGCTTCTAGGTAAGTAGAAAATTTGACAGGCGTCTTGTAAAACACCCCTAAAAAAACGGGAAGGGGCTCAACTACATGGCCAACTGTTTGGATTTACTGTATAAAACTTTGCTATGTTCTCTCTACAAAAAATATACTAGACATTCTGATACTGTATACTAAAGGTAATAGCTAAAATGGGGGCGTAAATCAAACAGAACGGGAACAGAGTCGCCAGGCAAAGTATAACGGTACAATGATAACGAAGATATCAAATATGACAACACAACACAAGTTCGAATTAGAGCCGCCCGACTGGGGAAGTACCTCCACCTCACAGAATACCGCAGCTAAACAATACTCTTTTAAGGCGTATTGTGTTTTTACCGGTGAATAAGGTCTCTAGTGCTCCATAGGGTGGGGATTTGGGGAACCGTGGCTTTTCGCTGTCAGAGCAACGTGTTATAGAGGTGGGCAACGCATTGGCGATACTCTTGGTGTTGCTAATGTCTATTGGCAGTGGTGACCACTTTCCATCAGGTGGCCCGCTTGCCTGTTTGCCTACCGCATGGCATAAAAAAAAACACACAAAACTCGCCAAAGTTGCTAAACCCTCCACACAACCCTGCCTTTTCTCTCTATGAAGAGACTCTTCAAACTTTTCTTCTAAGGGCTCTACAAACGCTAAAGCCGTGTTTTTTTCTGGATTTATACAACAAAGTATATTGATTCATAGCATGGGTCGATTGGTGTCGACGGGCTAAACTAGAGTTGATGGAACAGCTTTGCACGATAAAAGGAGACACAACAACGTAACATAATTTGGTCGTGCGTATATGCCATATGAATTGAAACTTAATTATTCATCATCATATCTAACGAAAGACGCCCACCAGAGATATCCACAGGGGCCGGTACTGTGGCATCCGCAGCCAGCCGGTAGCTGCGACCTTTAACATGTCGTCGGTCCACCTTACGGGTGGTCTACCCACGCTGCGTCTTCCGGTACGTGGTCGCCACTCGAGAACTATTAGCGATTGGAATTATGTTTTGAACCTACTTTCATGTGTGTTGCATCTATCTCACTTACCGAAAAGCTGAGGTCATCCTCGTGGTCCGTGAAGTAATCGTATAGCGCGATCGCGTAGGGCTCCTCCTGCTCGTCGGTTTGCCAGTCAGGGACGTCGTCGACCGCGGACGGCGGCGGCGGCGGCGGCCCCGCGGGCATCGGGGGCGAAGCCTCTCGCTCCGGCGATGGTTGGTCGTCCCAACTCGGCAGCTTTGAGTCCTACAAATGCAATAATACCCCTCCTTCTTGACAAGTCCATGGACTAAACTTACACTTTATTGTACTTTTTATGAGTTTAGGTCTTAGGTCTTATCTAGCTGTTACCAGGTTGTCGGAATATCGATAATAAATAACAATAATAAAAAACTACCCGCATGAACTGCTTTAGCGCCTACATACATAATAGCTAAGAATGGACACCTTCAAGGCTAGAGCGAATAGGTGGTTTTTAGACAAGCGTGTTTCATCTTCAGCTGCATCATCACTACCATCGGCTGAGATGGCGGTCAAATGTATGTAGTTATTGTTAAAAACTATACAGGCATTATTGTACCTAGTTACTGTACCTCTAGGTAAAGAATGAGTCACATATACATTGTGCATTACATTACATTTCAGGTCACAGGCCTGGAGTCACTCAGGTACAATGTGTAAGAAAGAAAGCATAACATATTAATTATCAATACTAATCACTCATGAGAAATTGTAGATACTTTTCCCAAGAATCAATTGAAAAGAATAGATAGGTAGATAAATGATAAGATACAATAAGAAAAATTACTAAGAAATCATTAGTATATTAAGAAATAGGAAGTTAATTGATTGCCTAATTTGTCGCTTTTGTAATGATTAATTTTGTAGGGAAGATAGTTTGCTAATATTCATTGATGTGCATAATCAGCAAGGGAAAATACAAATTAGAAAATGAAATTATTCACAGTGGTTGTGTAAGAACAGTGCAATCAGTGATGGATACTTACGAAACTGTCTCCAAAGCCATTGCACACCTTCTGAATTGGTGTTGTTGTGGTATTTACATTCATTGGAATCACTGGGAAGTTGCTACCAAATGTGTTTTTCAGTAAGGCAGAGTTGTCTGGAGGCTTTGGCCTCGCAGGCTTGGCTCTGATTATGGTTGGACCTTTCAGTGCAGAAACTGGAGGTTGGATAGTCGAATTGGTTGATAATTCAAAGAGATCCTTATTTAAGACTGGCTTCTTCATAATAGGTGGTTTTGTGATTATCTGTGGAGAAAAAGGATCCACAGCTGCAAAATCGTCCAGTGTGTCATCTTTGGCTATGGGTTTCCTGGTAGTTAAGAAGAGGTCAAAATCATCCTCAAATCCACTCTCTGCTTGTGAAGCATTACCTCCATTCATCATATTGTTGTGGTTGGTAGAGGTTGTGGCATCTGAACCGAAGCTATCTACGCTGAGCCCGTCACTGCTGGACCGAGTTGTGAATGTGGGGGAGCTTGGAGGTGAAGACAAGTCTATAAGGGTGCCAGTTTGTAAATTCTTTGGTTCACATTTGGGAAACATTCTATTTGCATCCACTTCAGAGCCAAAATCCAAATGTAAGTTCTGTGTATTCACTGCATTATTACTAGGGGCCTTGCTGTTATTTCTACGATTTAACAATGTTGATAAAACTGTTGGTTTCCTTATGAAGTGAGACGGTTTTAAAGGCACATCAGGGTTGTTGTTGATCTTGGGTGGGGGTGGACGAGGGGGTGGTAATTTCTTCTGGTTGTATTGAGGCATGGGTTCAAACACATCTGCACCAAATGGGTCATCATTCCAGTTAGTGACTGGAGAATAGCAGTTGACCCCCATGGGCGGAACAGGTGGTGCTGGCCTGGCTGGGCCTTTCATATCTGTAACAGACAAAATACTTTAGTCTCATTTTTATTGATTTGTCTTTAAATGAATTTTTATTACTGCTTCTGACATAGAAATTCAAGTCAAATACATTAATGAGTAATTAAATCACAGCAAAAGACAAATCGAAGGGAACACCAATAATTATCACCATCACTTTTTTGACTATAGAAATTGCAATATTATATTATTTTAACTCTTCAAATCTAAATGGTAGAAAATTTAAAATAAAAAAAATAAAACTCACTTTAAAATATTATTAAATAGCAATGTGGAAAACGACAGGTTCATATACAAAAACAAACAAAATTAAATTAAAACTGGACTAGCGTAAACAACAAATTATTGAACTAGTGTTATTGGCAAATTCACTGCCACTGATCAATATCAATGAAAGTATGAATGTATATATTAGGCACAAAATAGAAGTGGAGGTGATTCGAATTACGCGTAATTGCTGCGCGATAACAACTTGTTTAGGTATTTTTCATTTCACACTGGGAATATTGCGAACCGCCCACCGCGCAGCCGTACGGAGTGCGCCGCGCTCGCTACTCCGCCGCGGCGCCCGTGCCTGGCACGGCGAGCGCGGCCTTGATATACTGCGCCAGCCACACAGAACATTCATAATATACTTGTTGTTGTTAACACTATAGTAGAAAAGTTTCAGCCCATAACGTACTCCTATCCCCTGCACTATTTATACTGTACCAAATTAATCCGAAATTATTAACTTAATATTTTAGACAACTGTACAATAAAGACTACTTGCCTTTATTCTGTTTGAATAAATCCATGGATAGACTTCGTTAATTTTGCACAATCCACTTATAATTTCACTTCATTTATACTGTACAAGATATAATTTACAAAACAGTTAATGAATTTGGAAATACATGAAAACCGTTCAAATATGCTACGTAAGAAGATAATTTTCCAGTTAGAATTACATTACAGTACAAAGAAAAAGCGTTTCCTATGATTTCCTTCAATTTGACACCTAATAATAATGACATTAATGACATTGACAAGTATGTACTTTTTTTTGTTCAATTTCCTCACGGGAAAGGGAAAGGGATACAGCCCATACAGCCAAGCGTTCTGTTTTGAACCGTATTCAATATGTATATTACCAAAATAGAATGCCTAAACCTTTATTGCTTATCCTGTGTAGGTACATTGTTGAAGATGGTTTTGCAATATAAAGCGTACTCTACATGTTCGTCATTCCGCGGGATCACGAGAGTGTAGAGGGAGTATTCGCTTATATTCGTGTAGTCCCGTGCATGTTTGGCATGTCTCGCCTATTTCATAGAGAAAGTAGAGATAGTTTGTTGTCGTCTCGATTCGATCGATTTTATATTTATATTCCTAGCGCTTTTTCCCGTAACAGGTTCGGGGTACACTTGACCATGATCCAGGATATTAGTAGATCAAGTAATTACAGAAGAGCAGCTGCCATCACCTCTTTGACCCCGTTTACAGATAAGCTATATTACACAGATGAATCGATATAATGTCGACGCGTTTTGACACCCGCCCTAATAGGCGAGAATGTAAAGGGTCGACCAAAATCCCGGCAAAAGTTTCGCCGAAAGTTTCGGCGGACATGTGGAGTACGCTTAAGAAGAATAGTTCACCCATTGCGGGTATTCAAGTACAATGCAAATTCGAAGTAACAATTTGCTTAGGTAATTAATTAATAAACTAGGTTTTATACCATTTTTAATATTTTTGCCACCACCAACTCTTGACTTATTTCGACAGAAAAATTCATCACTAAGTCTAACAGTATGATGGACGACCACAAGCAAAGTAAGATACGGAAATCTTCATAGATAGTATTTTTTATGTCTGTGGAAAAATTAAGCTATAATTCTTATAGCGCCATATCATAGCCTCCGAAGGAGGCTATGGCCATATGAATTTGATGACAGATTAGACAACTTCCAGTGTTGCTACATAAAACGCAGAACTAGACCACCATTGACAGGTCACCTCTGTGGCTGATCAAGCTTTACTCTGTAACTATGTATTAGGAGCTTAGAGATAAAATTTTATATACAGAAGATTAGGAGAGTATTGACCTCCTTGCCTTTTAGAAAAGTTTCACTGAAACATAATATATTTATTTTATTAATATTAGTGAAAATTTCTACCTGACTAAGCTTTGACCTGTGTTTGTTGGTCCCGAAAAAACTGATTCCTGTTTTCAACAGGTGTATAATATTAGGGTTGAGAGATTTATTGAGTGTATTGTTGACATTTGAAATAATACGTTTAATATAAAAAGGGAATAGTGTCCCTCTGTAGGGTAGCAGTTTTACTTTCTGACATTACATACATTTTCGGTACTATGGTTTTGACTAATTTTATCAAAGAAATACGGTATAGTGCCAGGTTTATACAATTTTACAGTCTTATGGTTTTTTATACTTACTTAAGTAATGTGTCTCATACCTGATCTTTTTCTTCAATAGTTTTATTTACCATCGATGCCATTAGGTTTTTTATTTGCTTGATACTAAATTCCTATTATTTACGTATATGTACCTACAAACAGTTCTTGTAATAAGACTGTTTGCTTGTTTAGTTTGTGACTGTGAGTTTATCTTTATTCGTATATGGGTTATGCAATAAACTTGTTGTAATAATATAAGGCTTATATATTATTTCACAAATTTCTGCAAAGAACAGTGTTGGATTACAACCATTTGAACCGATGCAAAAAATTATCCAGTCATCTTTTGTAAGATTTTTTTAAATCCAGGTTCGACTTGTCATAAACATGAAGCTGGTTGGCGCACTTGGGTAAGTGGTTCCGTATATTTGGTACTGTTTTGCGTTACGTAGTGAGATCTTCTGTACCTCAATGAAGTACCGAGATTTGTTACTTGTTGTAATTAGAAATTAGTATTATATTTCTCGGTTCGTTTTAGGTAATACAGGGAACATTGTTAGGAGGGTAGTTTTGAGTACCTACTGTTTAGATTTTTTTGAGTTGATGAGTATTTATGTACTACTTGGAGAGGTATTGATCCGGATGTTTGTTTAAGGGCGGCGATTTCGTGGACTTTTCGACTGGAATGCAAGATATTTTTGGTGACTTTTCTCCTTTAAAGTAGAGTCTTATTGAGTTTAGTCTCACATGTTTGCCTAAATCGCTCGATTTATTTTTTCTAGGGACATTGTATTTGACTCCTTAAAACTCGTTTATCTGTTTTTTGTACGCTCGATATTAATTTCTCTTGAAAAGACTCTAAATGTTACGTTCCAGTTCCTTTATTTTGTCGGGTTTGTTCATATTATTTGGGAAGATAGGATAGGCCACGGATGAGCTCAATATCTTATTCCCTTTTTTTTTTATTTTGTTGGTATAAAAGTTGAGCCAATAACCGTAAATTTACATTGTCATCAAAAGCGCTGTAAGATGACATTTTGCTTGACCAATAGCCCTAAAAGCTGGACCAGAACTGTGTCAAAATATCGTCAGAAGGCGTCATGACACGACACTAGCTGACACGACAGAGGACGTCAGATCGTCAGAAGGCGTCACGACAGGACACATAAGTGTGCCTACTATAGCGTTGACTGATTGATATTTTTCAGCAGGTTAAGTTCACTCCACATGTTGTCAATTCCGCGGACACACGTGAATGTGGAGGGAGTATGCGCGCATCGGAGTGAAGTCCCGTGTATATTTCATAGAATAAGTAGAGATTATTATTCGACTAGAACCAAAGTAATGTATCACATTACTTTTTTTCTAGTCGAAACTCTACTAGGTCAATCCAAAAATGTACAAAATTCACGGAGAAATTCACTCACTATAAACCAAAATGTACATAGACAGCTCTGCTACGCTGAAAAATATTGATGTTGAAAAATGTACAATGTAATGACATTTTAAATGTTCAGATATTTTATGAAACAAACATACATTACATAGGTATATTTACACCACTTTGATTTTACATTTCAATACCTACAAGTTTTATAATAAACCTTTTCAAACTACTTTAGTATAAGCTAAAAAAGTTTTAACACCGTTCGTCCCATACCGATACAAAGGAGTTTTCATATAAAAAAGGCAGAAATCAATCTCAGAAATCTGGTCACATTATGAACGCCACGCTCGCCGCTCGCCGAACTTCGGCGGCCGAAGTGCTAGGGGGAGTGTAATGGCAAATGCAACGCGTGCTACTTCTTGCAGTGTGAGCGATGCATCACAGAGAAAAACAAGTATTGATTTATACTCCCACTGCAAACGTAGCTCTTGTCTCCTCTCTGTCCCACTCATTGAAAATGATTGGTCACTGTGTCTAGGTTTCGTTTGAGTAAATTTATTAGAGAACTATAATAAATACCTAATATATTTCAACAGTTGGCTGATTAAGTGAAATCAAAAGGTAGGTAGATATAAAGACTACCAAAAAAACTCAACTCACCAATTACCTTGCATATCTTCCTACCCCTGTGATGTGATCGATCGCCTGTTCAAACCCCTTGTGAACATCTAGCTATCAGGAAAAAAACTTTGGCTACTGTAAGTAGCGACTGAGCATATACATTGTGTGGCCTGGAACCGGGGCTAAAATTGAAAATAGAGACTTTCTAGAGTTTTGGTATTTTTTCTGAAAAGATTCTAGTAAACCAAAACCCATGCATTAAACACAATCAGAATTTAAAGTTACGATTAAAAATCAGTGATTATTGCAAAACGATATTATCGCTAACATTGTCAATGTCGTGGTACAGGGCATAAGATAATATCAACCGACACAATCCATAAAATGTCAACGAGATGTTCCGAGTAGCTCCGAATAAGTACGATCGAGTTGAGCGGAACTATTGATTTGTTTGCATTACATTGAATTTACAATTGAGTTTGTTAGAAAAAAACAAAAAGTTTTGATTTTAATTAGTTGGGACCATGATGATTTAATTACTGGTGACCTATAGAGCCTCTGTTTTTAGTATTTGTCCCGGTTCTAGGCCACACACTTTATAATATAAATTCTGTATATTAAAGCAAACTTTTTACATTGAAAGACTCATGCTTGAATCATAGATATTTTTTTTTTATATGCTTGAATCACAGACATAAAATATATTTAAAAAATTCTCTATGGCTTGAATCAACGTCAATTTGTGAGTTAGTCCATATTGTCATATGGTTGCCAATTTGCCATTATTTTAAGCTCCCCCAAGCAGGGGGCAGGGCGACGTGTTAAGGCGAGATGGCGTCCATTTTATCGAAACGAATTATTTTTAAACGTACCTCACTCACCATAGATTTGCTGACGATGTCGTAGTCATGGCCGAAACCCAGGAAAACTTATGCGCTTATTACACCTGGCTAATGCGCTTATTGCACCTGGCTAAATTCAGTAGACTTAATTCAGAAGCAGAACGCGTAAGAGCATTTCAAAGTGGAATGTATGGCTTATAAAATAGATCCATTTTTGTATGACTTATATTTTGTTTCGTGTAACAAAATATACGCGATACAAAAATGGACCTTATTCTGTGTTAAATACATTCCACTTTGATTTGCTCTCACGCATTTTGCTTCTAAATTTAGTAACTGAATTTAGTCAAATGTAATAAACGCATAAATTCAGTCTACTAAATTCAGAAGCAACATGCGTGAGAGCAAATCAAAGTGTCCATTTTTGTATCACGCCTTTTGAAAAGCGGAGCGATGCGAAACTGAATATAAGTGATACGAAAATGGACCTTATGTTATAAGCAATCCATTTTACTTTGATATGCTTGCACGCTTTGCCCTGGCTTTTTGCTGAAGCCGCCCCTTGCCCGGTACGCGTTGTCCATTTGTCTAAATTTAAAATCAAAGTTGTCATTTTATTGCTGGACGTAGATATCTTCCAATATACTCAGTAAAAGCATTATAAGTGGTGTCCTGTACTACGCGCACGCTATTTGGCAATTACAGAAAGGAGCACATCATCATCAACAGCCTATATCAATATCACTCCACTGCTGTCCAAATTGAGAAACAGTCGTACGACCATGGTCGTGCGACGCGCAGTTTTGAGGCGTCATACTCTACCTTGGTCAAGGCGTGGTCATCACTTAAAACGCGTCTACCCCATAGCTAACTTACCAGTTCTGTGACATATGTGAGCAGCCCAATGCCCGTTCAGCTTGCTAATGGGTAGGGCTATCAATGTCCATAAGTTTCTAAAATATAAAAAGTTCTAGTAGGTAGGGACATAAAAAAACAGTATCAACTCCGTTTATTTATTTTGGAATTCTGTAGTCGTACAACTGTAAGAGTCGATAGTAGTAATTTTTTTAATTGCTCAGTCTTATATAAGATCTCAATATTGCCTGACGGTAGATTGGAAATCTATGCTCAGTTTCTACTTCCAGTAGCCAAACTATAACCTATGATATTCGAGAATAGTGTAGCGTCCTACAAATGAATGAATTTTTGAAAGCACCTAAGTAATTACCTCAAAACCAAACTAACAAATATGACTACACAATTTTTAACTGTTCTACTATTTTTTATATACCAGTACTTGAGCATTCATGTTGAAGTAGTATCTCATTTGCTTTCCACTACAGCGACCATACATATATATAAAATGTACAAAGAAAATAGAATTGTTGCCCGTTCGCTACGAGTTTACTATAACGTGTTCATTTTTCTGTTTTTAGAACTTGAAACATAAATAATGGAAAATATAGTTGAATTACTGGAGAAACTGAAAGTCAACCCTTTTGATATAGGTTCTGCTACCTCGGTTGATATAACCCACATAAATAACCCTCACAGCTTCTATGTGCGTCCGTATGACCACCAGGCTTATCTGAAGACCATTGAAAGTCCAGGAGACTATATCAATCCAAATGATATACTACCAGATACTTTTGTTGTGTACATGTCTAAATTTCTGAAGAATATGGTGCGAGGAGTTATAAATAATGTTGATTCATCTAATAGAACATGTGTTCTGTGGGCCTTAGATTATGGTGTAATGGATATGAACATACCCTTTGATCTACTGCACAAGCCCAAATTGGATGTAACTATTGAAGGACTTGCTGTCCATTGCCGGCTTCATCACTGTGAACCACTACAAGGTAAGGATTGGGAGGAAAAAACGATTGAAGCAATGAAATCTTGTATTGGTAATGAGAAAGCTAACATGATTGTTAAAGATAAAATATCGGAACAGCTATCAGTAGAATTGTATAACTCCTGCCCAGATGACATATCTACGCTACTTGCCTTGACAGGATACTCAACCTTGGGCTATGTACCTTCCTCACACCATGCTGCGAAGCTAAATCCAGAAGATCACTGTTATACTTACTTGAAGATCAATGTATATGATCACTTAAATGTCAAACTTCTTTATAAAGAATCAGATACACGTTTCTATGTTGCTACAATGCAAGATTATAATCAATATTTGAATCAACAAAGTATTGTGACTTCTTATTCTATGCAAGAAAAGCAATTGCGCGAAGAGGGACTGCTAGAAGGCCGGCCTGTGGCTGTATTAATAGATTCAACTTCAAAATATGAGAGAGCTGTTGTAAAGAAAATCTTGATTCCAGGACATAAAGCCTTGGTGCAGCTTGTTGATGTGGGAAAGACCATTGAAACTTATTTATTTAACCTAAAGCCAATGCCTGGCAAATTATTCCAATATCCTGCAATATCTATATATTGTTCTTTAAGTAAAAGACAAGCTAATCAAAATCTAACTCAAATGTTCTATATCGGAAACATATTCAGCATCAGTATAACAAAACTTGGTGATAATCTAGAATCTCCACACATCGTTATTATCTCACCATAGATTAAACCCCTATTTCAATTCGACTATTGTCCCTAGGGCCCATAAAACTGCTTTGTATACATAGCAGAATACGTGCGTAGAATATATGAAATGGGCACACACGTCTCTGAGGTTTGTTGAATGGCAAATTCTTACAGCACTGCATTCATACTGCACTGCTACAGACTCCCTTTTGCCCCACTATTGGTGTGTTAAAGTGTGAAACTGAATTAAAAATTTGATTAATTTTGTCCCTTATGGCAGCTTTTGGTAAGTTGACATTGATTAATTTACATATGTACGGTTGAAGTTCATTATTATATTGCCAGTGTCAATAAGAATACTTTTATTGTAAGCTTTAAAAATTTCCATAAAGTTACGTTTGACCAGCCCCTCCAATTTGGTCACGGAAATAAAATACCGGTCTACTGCTTGTACAAGGGTGTTTATTCTGAGGAAATGTTTGACATTATATTATGTTTGCAATTTCTTGTACCTACTTTAAGTTTTATATTTATTGCTTTTCGCAATAAATATAATATAAATGCATCACTTTTACAATGAATTAGAATTAAGTATCTTACCAAAAATAAGTGTCTGTAAAAGATATACGTATTAGGTTTAGGTATTTGAGATCTTTAAGATAACGTAGACAATGTGCACTTTGTAGACAATTGTATTGTAGTATGCACACGTAGACAATTGTATTGTAATATGTAAGGTAATTATTTGCAATTTTTCTAAATTGTAATCATAATCAATGTGGTGTTGATGTAACTACTGCCAGTAGTGTTTTTAATTTAATTCAAAATAGATTTTATTTGCGGTGTCACCTAGTGAGCAATTAATATCTCGTTATTGTTGACTTAATTTACAATTATTGTATTATTTACAACACTTACTTCAAAGAAGCCTCAAAGACGGGCCCAACAGCGGCACCGCCGATCTCCAAGAGCATGAGACCACCCTCTGAAATAACATCTCAGAATATCCGAAATGCATGTTGTGACGTCATTCCAGAGGGTGGGATCATGCTATTGCAGATCGGCGGTGCCGCTGCTGGGCTGGTTCCCCACGTTAACTCTGTATTTTCACTTCGTATTTGAAATGCAATTTTTTGTACCTACTTAAAGTTTTATAAATATATGCTTTGTGGTATTGGGTTTAATATAAAACAAGCTTACGGTTGTTTGTCACCTTAGTGGTTTAAAAAAAACTTTTACTGTTAATTAGAATTAAGTATCTTACTCAATTTAATTGTCCGTAAAGGGGATAACTTTAGGTAGTTGAGACGTTTAAGATGACGTAGGCATTATACACTAGGTTAAGTAATATGATGATATACCAATTTGATTATGAATTGTATTGTAATATGTAAGGTAATTATTTGTAATTGCTCTCAATTATAATGTGGTCTTGATATAACTACTGCACGTAGTGTATTTAATTTAATACAAAATAGATTTTACTTACAATGTCACTAATTCGGCAACTTATATCTCTTTAAACCAAATAAAGACATAATACTTAAACAATGATTGTATTATTTACAACGTGTTCTGATTAAAAATTAATCTCCTTTTGTCTCCTGAATCTTTTAGGCTCTTCTTAACCTTAAAAGTACGAAATGTATTACAGTACGTAAAACATTCGAACATAAGGCTACAAAGAGGCTCAACGCTTCTGATTACCGAAACCAATGAACGTTTTCAGCATACCCGATGTCTAGTGTCCGTGTCCATTACTGGCTGAAACCGATCAATTGGCTATCGCCATAACCACCGGCCGAAGCCGAAAGCTTAAAAACATTAAGAAATTTTGTTCAAGATGACAATCTTAAGATTTTACAATTGTATCTAGTAGCCATACAAGCTACAATCCTACTAATATTATAAATGCGAAAGTTTGTATGTTTGTTTGTTTGTAATCTCGCAAAACAGCTCAATGCCGAAGGTTTCACCGAGGGTGGTTTTTTGCTCGAAGCTCGAATACCTAAGGGTCGCCAAGGTTGCCTGAATTAGTCAAGTGTAAGGTCTTGGAAACTGTATCAGTCCATAGCGGAGACGAAATGTCATTAATTAGGTACACATCTCGTGTCTGCTTAGCTCTATGGATACGGTTCAGCAGAGAGCGGCGGAGACGTCTTATATTTTGTATGGTGTGATAAAGCAGAGACGTGAGAGACGAGAAGGGATGTGAGCAGCGTATGCCGAACAGCACCGCTAGCCTAAAGGTATGTGATATGCATTTGATCACTAGTTACAAATCCTGGCAAACTTCTTGGTTAGACAGTTGTGCTAATTCCTAAGGTACTCATTAATTGATTGCAGTCAAATCCTAAGCTAATTTCATTTCTTTTTAATTAAAAACTAATATTCTCTACATAACGGGTAATTTCTAATTCGATTGCGGCAATTTTCTTGTTCGACTGGTGGCAACACTTTAACCGAGAGATGTTAGCGCAACCGCGACCGAGGACGGACTGAATCCAATAAGCCGTTTTCAGCTCCTCAATAATTCACAACATTTTTGACCAAATGGGGCTATTGTTGTAGTTATATGGCAAATGATGACTGGTGTGACTGTCATCATTCATTGCCACAGAACAAATTAAACCGCGTTAAAACACTACTTATTATTTAATAGTTGCTAAAGTCCTACCACGCTATGTAAAGTCTATTTATTTAAGCTTCATGGACGATGAGGACAAAGGCGGTCATAAAGTTACAGAGCTTTATCTTCCAGTCAACCAGATATCGATTAATAGAATCTATAAAGTTGAGTCCGAATAGTGGGGGTCTTCTAGTCAGAACCTTAAAACATTTTATAGCGCTATGCTCTTCACCATGTGCTTGAATTACTTGGGCAATGAATGTTCATTGCTCAAGTAATTCTAAGCATCTGCCAGGGTACAAAGGACCCCGCCCACCATATTTATAAAAATGCTTAATTTCCCTGTTGGCTACTACAGCAAGATTGGTATCATTTTCTTATAAAACGAAGATGTAGAATTCATTTCCGGCATTTATTTGAATTATTTTCATAGTATTTTTTTAAATAAATAATAGAAATGTAAAAAGTCCACAATTTTTTTCTGCTTTGAGAGCTAATAACTTTTAAACAGTAGAAAAATAAAACAAACAAAATATACACTAGAAAAGAATATTTTATGCGAATTCTAACAATGTAAATTTCAGTAACCTCTTACTACTAAAAGTTGGTAAAAAATTCTGTAACCTCGAGGTGGTGATAATATCCTCTAAGAGGCGATTTACTAGATTCCAGTATTATATCTAAGATCAATAATCTTACCAGATTGAATCATGGTTACACATTCAGCTTCCTGAACGTGTAGATTTTATCACGATGTTTTCCTTCACGTAAGAGCATCAGTTAAAATTCAACTAATGTACATAACTCAGAAAAAAGTCATTGGTCACATGGTCGCAGTGGCATGATACTTTATTATACAAAATACATACTATGCAGCTGTATTTTTTTACTAAGTTTATGGGTCGGGATCTTGGGCTACGCTTTGATCCCGTAATCTAAATAAAAAAGCTTAATTATATCATTAATGATGACATATACATATATGTCGAAAATAGCGACCCGACTTTTTAAATTGTTTTATACTTATAACTTTGAGATTAGATTGTTTATATTTTTAGACAGACTTTAATATACTAAACCACAAGATCATGAGCCTAGACATCATTTTGAATCAGAAACGCAACACTTTTGCAGTCGACCATCGACGAGTCAAGGAATGGAACTAGCTGCTCATCAATTGAAGAGATAAGTCTTGATTTATTGCCACACGTCACATAGCCGTAATCAATAAAGGAGAGTGTGAGTACAGAAAGGACTTCAAATAATAATTTGGACAAGGGCGCACGTGGAAAGATTTCCTGGCACCCTTGAGATTCGGCCACGCGGGACGGCCATGGGTTGTGGCGGGTCTTCAAACGACCTAGGGTTTGGTAGTTCCGCGTTACGTTTGCTACTGAAATTATCCTAAATTCATCCTATTCTTTTATTGTTTGCTATTTTTATTGTAATAATGCTTTATTATTTCAATACACTGTTAAACTGTACGGCTGATCCTTATTTCAACATAATATACCGAAAATACCCCCTGATCGATCTCTCCCCTGCTAGAGTCTGCCCTAATTTATGACATGCTATGCTTTGTCTATGTAAATGGACAACACTGGCTCTCTGTAGCTGCGATTACACACGCCCTAATGTAGCACCCTACATCACTACATGGCTGGATGATGTGTAGTGTAACCACAGACATAACAGACTAAACACAAATCACAAATATTCCCTGTTCGCTCGCTCTACAATGATTATAAATCTTGCTATCCCGTTTTTTCATCCATTGGAATAAGTTCACGGAAAATTGACGTGCGCAATGTTTTGAACGTTCGTCATATTGCTCGAGGGCTTAACGACCTGACGTTTCTTTCGAAACATCGGTCTAAATTGTATAAAATCCTAATAAAATTTAAATCAAACCATTTAAAAGATTGTAACTTTGTGTGTAATTTAGTGCACATTTATATGAAAGCGCAAAGTATGGAAATACACCTGGATTAACCTTGCACCGGTAAGTAAACATTCGTGGTCGCGGCGATCGGGAATGAATTTTAGAAATTGTGACAAAAATATGCATCGTAATAGTGTGAATTTGCAATAATTAAAATGCTTTGCCTTAAAACAACATGCCATTAGATATAAATTTAAGATTATTGGCAAATTGAGCAATATTTCGGTGTCTAAATATGTACAAAATATTTTGATGCTAACAGGGTCGGACCTAGTATTTATGATATAGAATTTTAATACTCAAATCTTGTAAATAGCGGTCCACAATTTTATATATATTAGGGTTTCATACCAAAAATATACCTAGATGACATTTTAAATGTTCAGACTTTTTGAGACAGTTTTATAAAACAACGGATTAATCGCGTATCAACGTTTATTTACATAAATATTTGTTTTGATAGGTTTCCTAAAGACCATACATGGTGATGTCTCTTCTGGGTGATGGTTGCAAATTGGAAGTGCTCCGTTGTAAACATTTTAAAGAACAAGATAATAATTAGATGCAAGTCCCTTCTGTCCTGGTGCACCAGCATTATATATATTTTTACTGAAAACAAAGACTGTGTTGCCTGTTTAATATATTAATGTACCTATCCTTTTAATTATTATTCTTGTTTTCATGACTATGTCCTCTAGAGGACATCATATTCAATTTATTGTGTAGTCACACCTGGACAATGAAGACGCCTCTAACGATAAGTAAGCAGGTACCCACTTAGTTTAGAAGTTATGAGGCAACAAATTAACATTAATACCGGTCAAAATCATAACCCTCCTTTTTGCAAAAGCAAGCACTGCCGATTCACGGTATGTAGGATCGAGAGATCGAAAAGACGGTGGTAGGTATCAGGGCGTGTTTATTATACCTAATGACAATATTAAATTATAAGGACAAATTTAAAAATTGCGTTATCTGGAGCGAAATACAAGTCAGATTTGTTTGTGTTCGTTATGAGGAGAAAGTCTAGTACAAATTCAAAATATAACTTATCTGCAGATGAGCTGCCTTGTTCCGTCTCTGCATTTGCATTAGTGTGTGTGTTATAGAGATGTGTGACATTTTGTCTCGTATTTAAACTCGAAATGTACTCTCTGCTTCTGTATATAAAATTTTTTCTCTATGAGTGTAACAGCAACCCTGTCTATGGTAGGAGTTTTATGTAGGGGCCATGGACTTATCATATTTAACAGGACTGAGCACTCTTCGGCTAAAAACGAGTTGAGCAAGAGGTGTAGAACAGATTTAATAGGGTGACCATATATTTTTATTTTATGGAACATCTATGGATAAATATCTCTTTAAAATACATTATCTGTCTAATAAAATCTACGTGCATGTGTTATATATACAGTGACAGTGACACATATAAAAATTACTTTGAAAATATTTTGAACTGTGGTATGGTCGCACCTTTAAAAGTAGATCATTCAAAATGGATCAAGTTTTCTCGTGTTTCATTCCATCATGAATTCATGGTAAGCCTAGTCGTCAATTATAATAACTTTAATAAATAATGTTATTTTTACCTTTCTATGAAAATATATACCGCAGACACCATATGATTCACTTCGACAAGATCGAACAAAAACCTTTTTCACCATTTATAAATTCGAATAAAGGTGTCACGCCACCATGTCGATTTCAAAGGGTTACCAGTAGAAATAAAATGAATGGTTTCAAGGTTTTTAAAAAACATGTTTCTTAAAGTTTTGGGCTGCGATGACTGTCCTGAGTTCCTTTCGTTTGAGATCTAGCAGTCTATTGGTTAGTCTATGGGATCGTTCGGCACCACCAACTTCGACTGTCTTCATCCTAATGTGCTTTGCCAACGCTTGTTATGCCAGTCCTTCGTGTGATTACTCGCATAGGCGCGCAGTCTATAAAAGGAAAGGAGTCGGAATGGAGCAGGACCAGCAGCTTCCACCCCTGATCCCTTTCTTGCTAACTCATCGGCGGCATCGTTCCTCGTCGAATTGCTGTGACCTTTGATCCATTGTATCGTGACCCCGTTTATAAGGAAGATATCCTCCAGTGCCTGGTGGCACTCCAGGATCAAGGCAGTGTTTGCACTGTTATTTTCCAATGCCTTCAGAACCGACATGCTGTCCGATAAAATTCGGATGCCTTAGTCGCGTATACCAAGTCGCTTTACTCTCATGGCGGCCTGTGTGATTGCCAGACACTCGCATTAGAATATTGTACGGTATTTCCCTAGTGGTATGGAAGTCTTAGTGTTAAGTTCCAGTGAGAACTGTTCTGCATCAGTGCTTTGGTCGGTCTTGGAGTCGTCCGTATAAATTCGGATTTCTCTTATCCCAGAATAATCTGCCTCCGTTTCCGCAGTTTGTGTTTGATGTCTTTTGCCAAATAGAACAATAGTACCTAATAAACATTTGCACATGCTTTTAAGAGCTAAAATTGAACTACCTTAGTTTCTTTTATTACGATCACTCCAGAAGGATCGGCAGAGGAAGGCCGAAATGTAAATTTTAGTCAAGTCTATTAAATTTTCGAAGTACGTAAGATAGAAACTATTTCAACGCCCATGATTTCAAGCACACATGTCGTGTGTAGGTAATGTATGCATTTTTGGCCAGTATCAATGAAGATGAAGATGGTCGCCTCGGTAGCCCAGTGGTTAAGGTATCCAACTCATAATAGCGAGAGGTTCAAATCTCACTGCCGCCATGTACTTCTGAACTTTTTTCTGAGTTAGATACTAATCGATCCTCTTACGGTAAGGGCCAATTGAATGTGTAACCATGATTCATCTAGTCAGGTTGACTTGGTAGCAGGGTCACGGAGATCAGATGGCAGTAGTTCCACTGTAGTTACGTGATTTCCTAAACCTTGGATTATAGTCACAGTGGACCACGGGCTTTCGTGCGCGAGAGCACAACCAGGACATGATTATTTGTTATATCAATGAAGTGACGACCCCCAAACACTTTGCTGGGAAATTCGACTAGCACTTGGTCAATTTTAAGATGGACTACGACCTTTTTAGGGGCTGGATCCGCGCCTCGATATTAAATCGATTCATCGGTGTAATATCGTTTATCTGATACGTTCTGCTGTGAACAGGTTCACAGAGATGATGGTAGCTGCTCTACTGTAATTACCTGATCTAGGTACTAAAATCCTGGATCATGGTCAAGTGTACCCCAAACCACCATTTTATCTGCGTACCCGAGCTGTCTATGCGCATTGTACACTTTGATTGTAGTGAGAAAATTTACTTCTATGTAAATTTTGTAAATTTTTTGGATTGGCCTAGTAGATTTTCGACTAGAGAACCAAAGTGACGTGATTCAACACAAGGCGAGACGACAACAAATTATCGAATGATAATCTCTAAAAACTTAGTTTATGAAATAGACGAGACTTGGCAAACAACACGGCAGCGGCACCGCCGATCTCCAATAGCATGATCCCTCCTCTCTGGAATGACGTTCCAGAATATCCGTAATGTATGTTGTGACGTCATTACAGAGGGATGGTATCATGCGATTGGAGATCGACGGTGCCGCTGCGGGACTTCACGAATATAGCCGAATACTCACTCTACATTCTCGTGATCCCGCGGGTTGACTAACATGTGGAGTGTGCTTAAAGGGATGTAGTGATGTAGGGTGCTAGATTAGAGTGCGTGTAATCGCAGCTAAAGCAAAAAACGTTGTTTTGTTTTGTTCGTATCCTTCCTAGGCACTTAAGTATTGATCGATCACGGTGTCTAGGTTTCGTTTAAGTGAATTTATTAGAAAACTATAAATAAATACATTATTAGTACCTATTTCAACAGCTGGCTGATTAAGAGAATTCAATAGGTAGATATAGACTACCAAATAACTTCAAATATTTCCTTGAATAATTTCATATTTCTGTGATGTGATCTTTTGCCTGTTCAAACCCTTTGTTCATAAACATCTAGCTATCTTGAGGAATCCTATTATTTTTCTGGAACCAATAGTAACCTTAGATATTCGGGAATAGTGTAGCGTCCTACAAATAAAAGAATTTTCGAAAAGAGTTCTATAGTTTCAGATATAACTTAAAAACCAAACTAATAAATATGGCCTCTACTCGCGCATTCATGTTGAAGTAGTATTTTATTTGCTTCTCACTACAGTGGCCAAAATGATTTTATATTAAATGTACTAAGAAATTACCCCTTTTGTTACGAGTTTATCATAACAATATTCTTTAACCTGTTTTTAGAAGTTCGGAACACAAATAATGGATAATATAGCTGAATTACTGGAGAGACTGACAATCAACTCTTTTGATATAGGGTCTGCTACCTGGGTTGATATAACCCATATAAATAACCCCCACAGCTTCTATGTGCGTCCGTATGACCACCGAGCTTATCTGAAGACCATTGAAAGTCCAGGAGACTTTATCCATGATAAAGATATACTACCACACACTGTTGTTGTGTACTTTTCTAAATTACTGAAGAATATGGTGCGAGGGGTCATAAGTAATGTTGATTCATCTAATAGAACCTGTGTTCTGTGGGCCTTAGATTATGGTCTAATGGATATGAACATACCCTTTGATCTACTGCACAAGCCCAAATTGAATATAGCTATTGAAGGACTTGCTGTCCATTGCCGGCTTCATCACTGTGCCCCACTGCAAGGTAATGGTTGGGAGGAAAAATCGATTGAAGCAATGAAATCTTATATTGGACATGACAGAGCTAAAATGATTGTTAAAGGTAAAATATCTGCTCAGCTATCAGTAGAATTATATAACTACAGTCCAGATGACATATCTACGCTACTTGCCTTGACAGGATACTCAACCCTGGGCTATGTACCTTCCACAATTAACAGATTTGCTCCAAAGATAAATCCAGAAAATCGCTATTATACTTACTTGAAGATCAATTTACATGATAACTTTAATGTCAAGCTTCTCCATAAGGAATCATATATGAGTTTCTATGTTGCTAAAATGGATGATTATAAGCAATATTTGAATCAACAAAGTAATGTGACTTATTATTCTAAGCAAGAACAGCAATTGCGCGAAGAGGGACTGCTGGAAGGCCGGCCTGTGGCTGTATTAATAGATGCAACTTTAAAATATGAGAGAGCTGTTGTAAAGAAAATCTTGATTCCAGGACTAAAAGCCTTGGTGCAGCTTGTTGATCTGGGAAATACCATTGAAACTTCTATATTCAACCTAAAGCCAATGTCTGCCAAATTATTCCAATATCCTGCAATATCTATATATTGTTCTCTAAGTAAAGAACAAACTAATCTAAATCTAACTCAATTGTTCTATCCCGGAAACATGTTTAAGATCAGAGTAATAGATTTTGGTGATAATCCAGAAGTTCCATACACCGTTTTTATCACACCATAGATTAAGCCCCTATTTAAATTTGGCTTAATTTGATTAAGCCCCTATTTAATTTTATAACTAATATGTATACATAGCAGAATATGTTCGTAGAATATATGAAAATGGACACACATGTCTCGTGAGGTTTGTTGAATGCCAAATTCTTACAGCACTGCATTTATACTGCACTGCTACAAACTCCCATATGCCCCACTATTGGTGTGTCAAAGTGTGAAACTGATTTAAATATTTGATTCATTATAGTCCTTTTTGGCAGCTTTTGGTAAGTTGACATTGATTAATTTTCATATGTTCTGTTGAGTTCATTGTTATGTTTCCTTTGAATATTTAATTGAAAGTTATGTTAGATCAGTGTTTCAAATTTGGTGGGCTAGCCATGAAAATAAAATACCTGTCTACTGCTTGTACAATGGTGTTTATTCTGAGTAAATGTTTGACATTATGCCTACAGCTACGCTCTATCACCGCACTGCTCATCTCATGGCTTCATCATGATGGATTTCATCCTCACATATTGGAACTGTGCGGTTCCAAAAGAACTTTCTCTCACTCACACCAAAATTGTGGAAAAAGGTTCTTTAAGAAAGCAGTGAAAGCATTTCCTGTTAACTAGTCTACGGGCGGGACCCCAGCGGAAGACCTTGATCAACCTCGCTCCGTCAACGATATTAGAAGGCACAGCTTACTAATGGCAAACTCGATGTGGTGCTGAAGCTCGTCTAGCCTCAAAGTACGAAACGGTCGTCCATCCACTTATCATACATTGCGAGCATTGCTTAACATTGATACACTAGATCCGTTTAGCTTCTATGAAACAAACATTTTTCTTTTTTAAATAATAAAAAGCAGACTTGCAGGCAAATTGCAAACATTCACATTCAGTACACCACTGCCATGAGGCTCTGGCTTTTCTAGGAAGCTACTGTGCAGTTTTCACTTTTCAATGCATCATAAACAGCAAAACAAATATAAATAAATTGAAGATGTAGAGAGTTGCTTTAAAGAAGGCCGAGGGATGGCTCCCCAAGATAACTCTGCACTGTCACTTCATATTTGAAATGTAATTTCTTGTACCTACTTAAAGTTACATATTTTGATGCATTGAATTACAATGAATTAGAATTAAGTATCTTGCCAAAAATAAGTGTCCGTAAAAGGGATGTATTGGGTTAGTTGAGATGTTTAAGATAACGTACACTATGTACACTAGGTTAAGTAATATGATGCTATACCAATTTGATTATGAATTGTATTGTAATATGTAAGGTAATTATTTGTAATACTTCTCAATTGTAAGCATAAACAATGTGTTGTTGATGTAACTACTGTAAGTAGTGTATTTAATTTAATTCAAAATCGATTTGTATTTACGATGTCACTAAGTGAGCAATGTTATTCTTGACTTAATATACAATATGCAATGCAATATGCAGGCAGATTGCAAACATTCACATTCGGTACACTACTGCCACGGGGCTCTGGCTTTTCTAGGCAGCTATTGTGCAGTTTTTACTTTTCAATGCATCATAAACAGTAAAACCAATATAAATAAATTGAAGATATAGGCAGTTGCTTCAAAGAAGGCCGAGGGATGGCTCCCCGAGATAACTCTGCATTGTCACTTCGTATTTGAAATGTAATTTCTTGTACCTACTTAAAGTTATTTTGTTGCTTTGAATTACAATGAATTAGAATTAAGTATCTTGCCTAAAATAAGTGTCCATAAAAGGGATGTATTAGGTTAGTTTAGATGTTTAAGATAACGAAGACTATGTACACTAGGTTAAGTAATATGATGATATACCAATTTGATTATGAATTGTATTGTAATATGTAAGGTAATTTTTTGTAATACTTCTAAATTGTAAGCATATACAATGTGGTGTTGATGTAACTACTGTAAGTAGTGTATTTAATTTAATTCAAATTCAATTTGTATTTATAATGTCACTAAGTGAGCAACGTTATTCTTGACTTAATATACAATATGCAATGCAATATGCAGGCAGATTGCAAACATTCACATTCGGTACACTACTGCCACGGGGCTCTGGCTTTTCTAGGAAGCTATTGTGTAGTTTTTACTTTTCAATGCATCATAAACAGCAAAACAAATATAAATAAATTGAAGATATAGGCAGTTGCTTCAAAGAAGGCCGAGGGATGGCTCCCAGAGATAACTCTGCATTGTCACTTCGTATTTGAAATGTAGTTTCTTGTACCTACTTAAAGTTATTTTGTTGCTTTGAATTGCAATGAATTAGAATTAAAAATAAGTGCCCGTAAAAGGGATGTATTAGGTTAGTTGACATGTTTAAGATAACATACACTATGTACACTAGGTTAAATATGATGATATACTAATTTGATTATGAATTGTATTGTAATATGTAAGGTAATTTTTTGTAATACTTCTCAATTGTAAGCATAAACAATGTGGTGTTGACTACTGTAAGTAGTGTATTTAATTTAATTCAAAATCGAATTGTATTTACGATGTCACTAAGTGAGCAACGTTATTCTTGACTTAATATACAATTATTGTATTATTCACAAAATGTGTTTTATTCAAAAATTAATTTGCAAAAACTCCTGGATCTTTGTAGGATCTTGAATCGAATTGAAGTATTCTTTATTGCACCAAAACAATAAAGTTTAACACATTTACATAAATATACAATGGTAGGTACAAAGGCGGACTTATCCCTCAGGGGGATTTCTTCCAGTCAACCTTTGAAACATCGAAAATAAGGAATCAGTTTCACTGGTTGCTTTCAGGGCAAATCTTCAGAAGCATTTCGCTCTTAACGAGGATATTTGAACAATTCCTTAAAATTATTTTTCTGCACTCACATAATTTCGTAATAAATGCCGTCACGTGTATTTATGTGGCATCGTTTATTAAAAATTTTAGGTAAAACGATCTGTTAGTGATTGGGTTATTGTCGAGTTAACATTTATATTTTTTAATTATGTACGCGCTTACTCTGCCTAACAACTTTCCCTTTCGATGTTTCAAAGGTTCATCACTTTTAGCGTTAATGTCCCGGTTGTGCTCTCGAGAACAAGGGCCCGTGGTCCGCCTTGACCATGATCCAGGATTTGGCGATCAGGTAAGTACAGTGGAGCGACAACCATCTGACCTCCGTGACCCTGGTACCAGGGAAACCTGACCAGATTGGATCATGGTTACAAATTCATTTGCCTGAATTTGCAGGTTTCATCATGATGTTTTCCCTCACCGTAAGAGCATCGGTTAGTATTCAACTAATGTACATAACTCAGAAAATAGTCATTGGTATACATGGCCGCAGCGGGATTCGAATCCGGCACCTCTCGCTTACGAGTTGGATACTCAACCGCCCGGCTACCGACACTCAGCAGGATATCCAGGTGCACAGTATTAAAAGCACTACTGAATCCAGAAGGACGAGTACGGTGATCTTTTTGGCCTTAATAGGATGTTATCTATGTAATACCGTCGAATATAAAACTACACAGAAGCTCAACGCGTCGTTTTGCTTGCAGCCCCTGTGTAGCATGGGCCATACCGACTCGACTATGCGTGTCTTACTTAGGTACCTACTATTACCCAAACCAATGAACATTTTCAGCTCAACCGATTACTAGTGTTCGACTGAAGGTCAATTTCTGGCCGAAGCCGATGGCTCTAAGAAATGTTGTTCACTATTGGCTACAAGCTACAGCTTCTAATTTGTTTGTTTGTTTGTTACTCAATCACGCAAAAACAGCTAAGTGGATTTTGATGAATTTTGGCACACAGATCAAAGGTTTAACTACAATATCCAGGATTAACAGATAGGCTACAATGTATCCCGAAATTCAAAGTAGTAGTAGTAGAGGGATCACTCTATAACCGAATTTCTAAGTCCACGAAGTCGCAGGCGAAGTAAGTAAGTAAAATAAATGATTTTAAAACTTAAATATAGAACTTTTGTTGGTTTATATTGATCGTATAATATAGAAAAGTAATTTAAATCATCTCTAGAAATTGTACTTGAGATGATAAAAAATACCTTGCAATTTATCTGAATTTATTTGTCATAAATAATAGGAACCACCTTCGGCGAACCGGAGGCGGTTTTTTAGCTTCAGCTGAAGCTGAAGCTTCGGTCGGAAACTGCCGATTTCCAACAAAGACAAAGCAAAGCTCAAATGCCTATAAGGGCTGCCAAGGTTGACCGAATAAGTCAAGTGTAAGGTCTCAGTAACTGCATCGACCCAAAACGGAGACGAGTTGTCATTAACTAGGAACACGTATCTGCTTAGCTTAGTGGATTCGGTTCAGCAGAGAGTCCCCTCCCGGAGGCACAAACTATGAACTAAATATGGCGGAGGCGTCTTCGCACCACTAGCCCTTATACTTTACCTAGTATGCATTTGATCACTAATTACAAATCCTGGTAAACTTCTTGGCATAATTGGGGAGACAACTAGACAGTTTATACTAATACTTACATAGTATAAAATAATAGTAGTTTATCTACACACATAGCGTAATGTAGCGAAAACAGTTGTTTAAAGATACATTTCCCATACTATTTTCAGGGAAGGCGTGAAAGTGTATCCTTAAACAAATGTTTTTGAATATGCAATTGGAACACTGTAGTGTAGATAAAGTCACTTTTCGGCACGGCAAATCATTCCCCCACTAAGCCTAAATTGTGCCAAGAAGTTTGACGAGATTTGTAACTGCGTTGCCTTAATGATCTGTCTCCATCTGAGTGGAGATGCTTGATGGAATATAGTAGAAGTGGCTTCCATAACTTGGTCAGACCATCTGAATGGTGAACGGTTGCTTTTGAAATAAAAAACCATTTACTTTTTTTAACTTTTATTTTTACTTAAATAATCATGTGTCTCATTACACTAACAAAGAAATAAGGCAGAGACCGCGTCGTGGGATTAGACCTAGTGTTGTAGGAACTTGCCTCAATAAATAATAAATAAATATGAATAACAACACTTTACTAAACAAACTTTAACATTATGACTAGAATTAATTTATCCGTAGATTTGAGACTCGTATAAAACAGTGTTAATCAGGAAATTGGTAGTTGTCTTGCGTATTACCTTTCTAACTTTTACTAATAAACGCACGAAGAAAATCACATAAAAATTATATCATCCGACTCTTCATTCATCTTAAAAACAGGAACAAGCGAGTATTTAAGCAAAATATAATGTTTAAAAATAAAAGTAAGTACAGAAATGCAATTTAACTGAAAAAAAGAAAACTAAAAACGATTTAGTTTCAACGCCCAATTGTTGAGAAATGCAAAATGTGCCCAAAATAATCGTGAATTATTATTGACCAATCCAATCGATTTCGCTAAATGAAAAGCATAGATAAGATAGGTGTGTCGTGATCGCGGGGCGCGGTCGTTCGGTGGGGCATCAACTCTTGGGCATGCCCTGGGGGGTGGCGGTCTCTACCATTTTCTTGTACTTGCCCACGAGCTCGGGCAGGTCATAAGCGATGGCCACGTCGAGCCGCGTGATGGGGCAGCCGCGGAAGTAGGTGCAGGTGGCGGCCAGTTGCTGGAACTCGTACAGCGCGTTCAGCCGGAAGAAGTCCCGGTAGGTCTCCGGGTCCGGCAGGTCGTATCTGCGGGGGTAACAACGAGTAAACTCAATATTCGTAATAGCCCTACTCTGTTTCTGAACCACACTCCCCATTTCACCTTTCTGATATAAGTAACAAACCATGGAAGCCATGAAGACCATGAATTTAATCAGCACCACTTACCTTGAGATGTTGGTGAGTGTGCTGAGCCCCTCGTAGATGTGATAGTTCTGTGGATTCTCAATTATGGCGTCAGCGATGAGTTTCCTGTTTCCGAAGATAGTCTTGTGGTTGTAGTAGGTGGTGAGGTAGCAGTCGACCATTTTCGCGTGATTCCTTACGCGGACCTGGGGACGGAACGGGTATCAGCAGTTTATTTTGTGTTTGGCCGATTGATTTGATAATGTTTATGAGAAGTTTAGTTCAATTTCCATTGTCTAGGTACAGGGTACGTACTACAGTAAATAATTTAATCAAATTCTTGGTATCCGAGGAAACCACCGCCCATATAATCCTAGAATGTGAGAAACTAATCGTTAATACAGGGCCAAAACGTCATACGAACTTTGCGAGTCGGAACATCGAGACTACTGCCTCTGGTTGAATCTGTTGGGCAAGTTGGGCACATACATACATACACAAATTACCTCACGCTCACTTACGCCTTTAAATGAGAAATATACTTAAACGTTCCTAACATCTACCGAAATCTTTAACAATCATCACCAGTCAATCACCGTTTGTCATAACAGCGTCTGCCTGATGAGATTGGTTGGACTTCGAAAACTCTCTGACGACACTGGGAGCTGATATTCGAAGGGTTTGTCCTTTTACCTGCTCTAGCAACTACCCATTTCCCAATGTAATGGTAAGAGATAGCGGGCCCCAGTACGGCTAGCACAAGTGTGCTTTCGCGCGCGATAAGCGAGAAAATGCGCGACATAGATACTGCTATCTCTTCCATTTCAGTGTTGAGAGAAGGAAGAAACGCTTAACCGCGGCGCGAGATGTGTCGCGGGTACGCTTGTGCTAGCCATGCAGGGCTGTACCCGAAAATACTGACCGCAAATCTTCTAGCGCTGGCGATCTTGTTCTCGATGCGCTTGTCGATGGCCTGCCGCAGGTCCCGCAGCAGCTCTCGCTCCTGGGCCCTCAGCAGCCGCACCGGCGCCGCCGGCTCGAACGGCAGCGACCACAGCGACGCCGTGTACATGACGGGCGGCTGCGCGGAGCTCATCAGCGGCGAGATGTTCCAGATGAGCGCGCTCTGCACACGCATCAGCTCCTCGGGCTTCACGGTGTCCGCCTTGTTCAGCACTATCCGGGTCTGCAGTGAGATAAAAAATGATACAGAGTATAAAACAAAGTCGCTTCCCGCTTCGTCTGTCCCTCTGGTCGAAAGGTACAAGTTTGTGCATCGCGGACGATCGCAGCCTTTTGCGAATCGATGCGATAATAATGTATGGAGACTATGACTCGTCGGCTGTAGGAGACCACGGAAGCGGCGTCATACATTTTAGGTAATGCAGGGAATATCATCACATCGACCCTTCGCGGCTGTTATCGGTCGCGATGCACGGACTTGTCCCTCAACGAACAATAGGCATAAACTTGACATGCCTAAGTATAGTGCTTTGTATAGTAGATAGGTACATTTATTCATCTTTTGCTATTGTACATATAACTTGACACAGCTGACATACAATAAATACCGTAATCGGATCCCGAGACTGTATATCCTGTCTCAAATTAATATTTGACCTAAACTAATACTTATACAAACATAAACACTCACTCCCGTAGACCACAGGGCCAGAGTTATCGAGTGCGAAGCTACGATCCGATTTATTTTTTACCTGATCTAACCGTGTATATAACAGAGACACTACATACTGTACACTTAATTAGATTGTAGATCGACGGAGACTCGCTTCACGAATCGACTATGCATAATCCTTCACTTTCTCCGCGTAAACATTTACAAAATCAACATTTCACCTGATTTTAAAGAAGGATTTGCATTTAGGTTCTAACAAAATTAAATTCAGAAAAAAAAATTCAGCGGAATGGTATTTAGTCACACGAGTATAAGCCCTGATTAAGTTGTTCCCAGGAAAACTGATTTAAATAAACGGTTATATTAAATGTCCCTTAAGGTATTCGGAATTAAGTACACTGGATTATTTTATGAGGGTAAAGTTTACACATGTAAGCTGATAAATTAGACCTTTTAGTTTTGAACTTAGGTCTGACATCGTAGGTGGCTTTGAGACTGTTGATATGAAATCGCTCAAAAGAAAGAAAGTAAATTTTAACTAATAATGTAACACTTTTACACACTTGATTGAATGTACAGAATTATCCGTACCTACGCAGTGCTCGCTGTCCACTGTCAGTACGTCACCCAACACTATTTAAAATATCAGCACTTTTATTACCTGAGACTCTCGGCCCTTCAGTTGGTCAAGGATAGCTTCTGTCTCCGGGCCGACGTCGAGCTTTGAAGGGTCGTAAACCAGGAAAATAATGTCAGCTCGATCGATGAACCACTGGCACGCATCATTAAAGGGGAAAACTCGGGACACCTGTTTTCTCACTTCCAAAATTCCCGGAATTTCAACAATGTTCACCTGAAATTGTACAGTTGAACTTTAATGTCTTGTATGTACCTAAAACCTATGTGATGTACCTATAATTAGTTACCTTTTCTAATATTTTACTCGGGTGTTTCAGTCCTCTTAGACGCTCCTCTAAACCTTGACCGAACTTTTGCAGCCCCGAGAAGGTCCAATCAGCTGCGAGCTGAGTGCCATCTAGCACTTCAGGTTCTTTGCCATGCATGAGGATATTAAAGTAAGCTGGCGATGGTTCCGCACCTGAAATAACGTAACATGTCATGTTAATTTGTGTAGAGTTCAAAAGAGCACCATTTCAGCATACAAACTTACCGGTTCGCAGAGACCATTCTGTAAATTCTAGTCCTGTTAGATAGTTAACGATACTGGATTTGCCTCCACTCCATGGTCCCATGAAAAGTACTAAAGGCTTGGAAAATATTTCAGGATCACCGAAATGTCTGTTACTTAAGTCTCTGTACTTGTAAAGACCTTCTAAAGGTTTGATGGAACTTTCGTACAGCCGTTTCAAGTCTCTAAGGACAATATCAGCCGACCTCTCAATTGTTATTTCCGATTCACTAGCGTCTTCATCTAGTCGAAGTATTTGGTTAATGTGGTCGCGTGGTCTTAAGTTTTCTGGTATTTCTGCGGTCTGAAAAAGTATTGAAAAAAGCCATTTTAAAAAAAGGTTAAAAGTAATTAACAAGGCATACGTATCAGTAATGAATGGCTATAGAATACGTACTATTAGTAAATCTTCCTCAGGAGCACCCTCGCCTTCCTCGCTGTCTTCATCAGTGTCTTCGGACGTTTCGTCCGCTGGCTCATCGGCTTGCTCTTCAGTGCCATCTTCCTTAGATTTACCATCATCTTCCTCAGATTTACCATCATCTTCTTCAGACTTACCATCACCCTCTTTGCTATCATCGTCGTCCTTATCATCAGTTTTACTATCATCTTGGTCACCTTCTTCTGTAGTGGAAACGTCAGATTTTTCATCTACCTCTTCTGCGGTATCATCTTTCTCATCGCTCTTATTGTCCTCACCAGACTTATCATCCTCTTCGGTTTCTTTGTCATCTTCTTTAGAGTTATCCGTATCCTCTTGGGTATCATTATCGTCATCATCTTTTGATGGTTCATCTCCTTGTAATTCAGCCTTTTCTTGAGATCCATCGTCGTCATCGGCCTTGCTATCATCGCCGTCATTACTATCATCACCTCCTTTACTTTCTTCTGAAGCAGCATCTACAGCATTTTCGTCAGATTTTTTATCATCATCATCATCATTGTCTTCAGAGCTCTTTGCTTCGTTTTCTTCACTTCCATCGTCATCAACAGACTCTTCTTTTGATTTATCTTGTTCGTCATCTGCGTCCTCTGCCGTATCATCCTCATTTTTGTCTTCACCTGATTCTTCAGACTCTTGTTTGGTTTCGTCGCTTTCTGAAAAATACTTAAATTAGTATAAATTTATAAACACATCGTTATCTGTTTTTCAGATAGACGCATCTGAACGATAAATAAATAATCTCAAAAACAGTTATACAGATTTTCATGCGTCAATAGAGGCTGATAGAAATTAAACATGGTGAGGAATCCTGAACATTTAGGTAACAGTACTTCGTACGGGATTATGGTCCCTTCCTAAATTAAAGCCCATATAATTCTCTACGAATTTAGATTAATCCGCTTTTTCAAATTCGCAAATGTTTAGATACGAGCAACACACTCTCGGTTGCAGCAGTAGATAAAACACTCTTTTCTTAAGGTATTGTATAAAAAATATAGAATAAAATATGTGCACGTACTTTATATATCTATCTACTATTAACAGTTTTGGTTTTTAACCTTTACTTGTGCTGTAAGACTTTGTTTCTTGTCAAATTTCATGATTGTAGAGCACCGATAAGCATAATGACAATTTCTCTAAGTTGGCGAGGTTGGCGCCGCCAAACCAAAAATGAACAGTGCCTTCTTAATGAATTTACTTATATATGTTATATATTTAGCCTCCCTACTACGACATCGGCCCGTCCATGAAAATTGAAACCGCATCGAAGGCGCTGAGGCGATTTAGTTTTAAAATTTTGTAAGTAGTTTTCAGGCACCTTTCGATACTGCGATCCTAACATCGGCCGTATTCAAAATTAATTGCTATGTTTAAGATTTATGTTAGAAATAGGAAAAATTTTTAATTAAATTTTAATATCAGTTCAAGTCTTCGTTTTGTTTCTCCTCCTACTGTAGCCACTCACCATTATATCTAAATTAAATAAAGTTTAAACACTAAACAAACAAACATACCACTAATATTATAGGTAGTAACTAGTAGGTGTATTCAATTTGAATTTACCGCGACCGGTGCGACACGAGCGTATTTTCGCGACTTGCTTTTGGCGCATGCGGCCGCCGCGGGTGCCACCAAATTCCATTTCAAGCTTTCGCGCCGCGCGCAATTTTTCAATTCAATTTCATTTATTTCGCACCGTCGTCACTGCGCTCGTTTTACGCGGCTAGTTGGCGCTTTGAAAGGAGCAAATTAAGCATTTGTTCTCGCAAGGTTCCCGTTGAAATTGTGATTGTGTTGGATAAGTTGGATTATTTTTGGCTTACGTTTTCGTTTTTTAGATAGTTCTGATGAAAAAATTAGTAGACACTATACAGCGAAATCTTTAACATATCGTCCAGAAATCTTTCTGGCGATATAGTTTGGCGAAAATCGTAATCATTTGTCATTAAGAATTTTTCTATTTTGTAAAAAATTAAGGTAACCTTATCCTTAAATCCAAGACTATACACAAGGAATTACCACTGGATAAACACCCCATTTGTCTTGTTTAAGTTGCTTTGCGAGTATCAAGTTCTATGACATAAAGCAACATTGAATAGTGACCTAAGCTACTACTAATCACAAGTAAAGGAAAACAAACAAGAACTTTGTGGATATACCACATAAAAATACATGTAGGTATATTTTATAGTTTTTATACTACTTACTATACATGTAAAATACATGTACCTTCATATTTTATAGGGGAGAGTTGTATAAAACTGGGTATGCGCGGGTCAAACCGGGTACCTCATTATTTCGGAAACTATTATTGGTATGTATCGCTCTTATAGTAAATTGCATCCTGATGGCAGAGATATTTTTTTTTAATCCTTGAAATGTTACCGATTTTCAGACTTACAGTTACACATCTGTAACGATGAGTATGTCAAAGATTAGGCATAGTATTAAGATCAGTTTAATGGTGTTATAAACTGTTTATATATATATTTTGTTTGAAAATTGTATGTTCTAGATAAAACCGGGTAGCAATATATGGGACAATACCGGGTATCATTGTGGGTAACGATATTATGTCACTATTGGGGTCACTACTGTGGGATGTAGTAAAAAGAGCAAGAGTATCAATCTTCCATCCATTCATACATCCGTGCCCACAAACTTTCTATTTCCTAATACTAGTAGGTAGAATAATAGGCATGGGGCACGATCGGGTATCACAAAAAATCATACCCGGTTATACCCGACCTAGTGGGGTAAAATAGGCAAATGTAATTTTTTGAAAAATAGTTATTTCTGTACATCCAGTTGCGTTTGCTAAATTAATTGATTTCGTTTTCGTTAGGATATAAGTGAATGTAGGCATTAATAATTTATTATTGAATTTCGTCCAACTGGAGCAATTCTAGAGATAATGAGAGCTTAAGGTCCCGGTTATGCCCCACCTTCCCCTACCTACTATATTTTTCATAAAATACCCTACGAAAATTGTGTTCTATCTACCGCCGCAACCGAATGTCTTGCTCATAAATGTTTGCGAATTTTAAAAGGCGTGTAAAGCAAAAGTTGTAAAAATGTGTATAAGCTGTAATTTAGTAATGGACCATATTCCCGTAGGAGGCACTATTTACAAATTATTTGCGAAATACCAAAAAACGGGACCTTTCGGGTCCCTTACACCAAAAGCTCCATAGCTATGGGTATGTTTTTGCACAAAATGAGGTCATACCAAGGTACATAATAAAACAGCAATCAGCTAGTTGGGAATTCTGGGCCGTCTAGAGTAGCCGTGGAAAAAATTGCTATGGAATGCTTACCTACTACACTACTAGTTCGTTTACTTGCAGCTGACTGTACGTTTAAATTGTATGTACGATACGATCCTATACTATCCTGTCAAATGTGTACTGAACAAATTTTCTAACTAAGCTAAAGTAAATGAAGGCAAATGGGGTCAATAAAGGGAATTAAAATACCATGACGTTACGCTACTGCAACTTGAGGTCTAGTCAAAATACGTCATGTTATTGGTCAGTAACAAACGCTTAATGGTAATGCTTGGAAACTAGCCAATAAAACGACTATATTTTGACAGTGATCAGACCTTACGCGCCGGCGGCGCCAACTGCTGAGTAAAAGAAACGGCAGCAACTTCTACATCACAAAAACGTACCTGCATCGGCTGCTTCGTCTTCAGCATTTGCTTGTTCTTTGCTGTCTCCATCGTCCTGCTGGTCACCGTCGTCATCGTCGTCGTCCTTCCCGGCGGAGGCCCCGTCCGCCTCCTCGCTGTTACCCTCGGCAGTGTCGTCCGATCCATTCTTTAGGTCTTCCACCGACGCTTGAGCCACGTACGGCTCGTCGGCTACCTCCACAGACGGCGTATCGTCCTCTTTGCTATCATCGTCTATCGTTTCCACACCGCCCTCCCCTGAATCATCTTGTTTCGAATCGTCGTTTACACTAACTTCACTACTGTCGTTTTTTTCTGTTGAATCTGTAAAAGCAAGAGAACTCGATTAGGCGGTTACGTGATCAATCGTGCCAACGAGGGACGATATCGCTGCAGTACGAACGGAGCTCCGGCTACGCGCCACTGTCGGTATGCGTGGCTTTTATAAATAAAACGTTAATTTTGGACGACCCTGCCTCTAGATGTGTTGGAGGACAATGATAGCGTATGTCACGTGCAATATCACGCAATTTATGAATGCGGCTGCTTGAATTATTTCACCGCTTCAAGAAAGAGGTAGGAACTATTTATATGTAAGTATATTTGTTGAAGATAACCATTCTTACGTACTAATATTATAAAGAGAAAAAAGTTTTTATGAATAGGGTAAGTAATCTCCAAAACTACTGAACCGATTTATAATTATTTCACTAACAGGAAACTATTACCGAGTGCCATAGGGTACTTTTAATTCCGGAGAAATGACGGAATCCCGCGCGGCAGTAGAATATTTACAGCAGAATTTTAAAACTGCGGGGGTCGGCTGGTACTTCGTTATACTAGCCTGGTATCTATAAATACAAAGGACTTTAAGAAACAGACCAAATTGTACCGACCGCACCTAACCGAATAAAGAATAAGGATAGTTGTTGCGATGATATGAGATTAATTACGCGTTGTGTTGGCCAGCGTATGTAAATCATCTTAAATATTCGGTTGTATAATAAATGTTCGTAGTTGTTGGCAACAAGATCAATTTATAATCTATTAACAATACAGACCTAGTATGCGCAGTACATAGGTGAATATGTGGTGTATAGGTCTGTATAACTATTTCGCCCGCGTTCAGTCCGGAACTCTGCTACCATTCGGACTGATACGACTAACCCGCGGGATCACGGGCAGAATGAATAGCTTCCTTTTATCGAAAGAATTTTCGAAATCGGTTCAGTAGTTACTTAGCGCGTTCAAACAAACATATAGTAAGATATAAGCAACTTTTCAATAAGGGCGGGCGATATTGAAACGGAACAAAACACGCTGTGTGAGGTATTAACGTTTTATTTTTTTTTAAAGGCCTATGTATGTATGCTATTGAGTACGAAATATAAAATCATAAGATGAGAGGTCCTATTTTCAATTAACCCTGTCGAATTTGAGCAATGGCCTGGGTTATGTAGACTGAGGGCTTCGGTCGCTTGCGGCCTACAAGAAAATGTCAGATGGTGTCAAATCTCACAATCTTGGTGAGCATTTCACGTCACCTGTGCCAGAGATTACCCTACGCTCAAATCGTTCATGCATGACCATCGTGTCGTTCTCAGTGCGGCACGTCCTGCTGGATCCACATGTCGTCCACGTTCATATAATTGAAATTGGGATAAAGAAATGGATATAATTTTCGCCGTTGACGGTGATTGCCAAACAAAAGTAGTTTTCAATAAAATATTCGCACCAAACAGTCACTTTTTGTGCATGCATTTTTGTGAACCTTGTGAAACTCGTGTGCACGACATCGCCCCAAATGCAGCAATTTAGTTGTAGCGTTATGAATTGCATATTGACAATTGGACCTCTTGGATCCGTGCCACTGTGCGAAGCCGCGGCCGACATTTATACAATAATAATAATAGTAAATATAATATTTACTTCAGACTTAAAAATCCATGGAGTTTTTGTAAAAAGTAGTAAAATACAAATGTCCACATTCATTACATAATTGTGGATCGGTAGCCTAATGAATAAGAGGACCGATCCGACTCGTACCCCGAAACCTGCACATTCAGGTAACGAATCATGCAAGTCAAAGCGGACCCCGGGCCCTCGCGCGCGAGATCACAACCGTGACCATTCCTTACATAATGGCATACACAGGCCTTTCAAATAATAAAAAAACGTCACCGGCCTTATTGGAAAATTCTTTAGTTAGATAACAAATCTATATACATAGAAGTCTTTGTCTACCTACAATGTTATTACTAGTTGGCACGGATTCTGATCTGCCTGGCACTCAGTGCAGAAATTTATCTACAGGGCTCAGGTTAAACCCATTTCATCCAACAGCGTGGCCTAAAATTCATTTCGGAGCACAAATAAATTATCAAACCGTTTATTCTAAGTCGGTGGACAATAAAACCGAGATCATTTAAACTTCTACTGACATTTCCGAAACGACGAAGGAAATGGTGATAAAATCTGAACGGCATGTCTTATATCGAGCGGTACGCAGCAATAAAGACGTAGGTAGATGACGTCGTGCGCTCTCCCGAGGTGGAAATAGAAACTACACTGGTAAATGTGGATTTCGTGTCAGGCCGAGGTTACTCTGGATTTAGTGAGGTCAGCCTGTAACGGTGAAGTCAGCATTGGCAGCGCTCACCGGCGATCGGCTACTTTGACGGTCCCATGTGATCAATAGAGTAATCTTTCCGAATTTCTATCTTTATAGGTATAATAAAAGAAGTATTCTCGATGATACTATATATCTCACAGTAACCTCATCCGGAAACTCCATCAATCAAAACAACGGCCTATACATGATCTTCTTATGTTATTTACAATTCAATTTACCTCTACACTAGGTAGCCTGAATATCTTACCTAATCTTAGCAACACGGGCCACTCGCCAACTTCGCCGGGCGTGTTGCTCTAAGTACATTAGTTTTACATAAGAGTTATGTACATTAGTTGAATGCTAACCGATGCTGTTACGGTGAAGAAAAACATCGTGATGAAACCTGCATAGCAACTGAATGTGTAACCGTGACCAATCTGGACAGGTTCCCCTGGTATCACGGAGGTCAGATGGTAGTCGCTCTACTGTAATTACCTGATCTACTAAATTCTGGATCATGGTCAAGGCGGACTCAGGGGCTCTCGTGCGCGAGAGTATAAGCGGGACATTAGTGCCAAGATAATTAACGTCATAAGTGGGCAACGATTTATAGAAATTACATAAGTAAAACAGGAGGACATTTTACAAACAATTACGGTGTGCTTAACTTGTATTTTTTTCTCTATGGCTTAACATACTCGTCGCATTTACCGTGCCCTGCGTTGGAACCTTATCGACGTAAGTCAACCTAAATTTCTACTTTGAAAAGGTTACTAATATTAAAATTTAGTGACTCAATAAACTCTGAAGAACACACACTTGGTTTAGTAAAGTATACTGGACATACAATTTCCCTAACATCCTGTGAAATTGTGTACACAGATTTTTTATTGTATGTAGGTATGTATGTAAAAATTGGTACCACCCTAGCGAATAATTAAATTTTCAGTTTTGGGCAAAAAGACGTTGAAGCAACGTAACCGTAGTGCAGCGCATTTGAATAAGCGCATATATCGTAGGTATTTTTATAATTTATTTTATATACTCGTATGAAAAAATGCTTCTTATCCATTTATATGCCAAGTGGCACTTTATGACGACACTATCGAACACTGTCTCTTAAGATACAGGATTTATTCCTAGTGTAGGAGGCAGGGTTGTAAATTTTTGTCATACTACTCACTTTGTAAACCTATATATTAGCTTATCAAAATGTTATTAGTCATGTCAATAAATTCATTTTTATTCTTATATATCTACTGATATGACATGTACATGTAGTTAATACCTCTTGATTGTGTATTAATAACATGATGTAAATGTGTCAAAACGGGCTTTACTTTTATAAGTCCAGTATACCAAAGATAGTACGGTATCTTCTATCTTCTAAATAATAAATAGTCAGTCTAGTGCGAGTCGTGCTAGCACCCGAAATGTACAAATAATTCTTATGTATAAAACAATATATTTCTTCCAGAGCAACATGTTATGCCTGAATATGCGGTTCACACTTAACCAGTTTTTATTACTTGATGTTAGTAGTTAGTATATTATTCTATCTAAAAATTGTATACGTCTATATGAACATGAACTGCCGTATTTACGATATCGTAAAATAACGCTATGCAGAAATTTTGCATGGGGACCCTTTATTTTTAATATTTGTTATTTTTTATTATTTGGTGTTATAGCGGTTAGGGAAAGGGTATTTTACTTTATTTCAAGTACCTATATACCTATTACGTTCCCAAAGATATTGCTCTATGACAAACTGGATCAATGTGAAGTCCAGTGTTACTTACTTGGCAATGACCAGTATTCGTTTTTTAAACAGCACGGTATACATTTTAATTTATATTTTTAAAGGGGTCCTTTATACCCACAACAAACGCATTGCCTATACCCCTGGTGTTGCTAATGTCTATAGGCAGCGATGACCACTTTCCAGCAGGTGGTGCTGTGAGTCGTTTCTTGCGCCTCACAGCACATGCTGAGTGGGTACCGACAGAGGCATGGGAGACTACGTACCTATTGGTTAAGATATTTTTATTATTAATGTTTCCGTTGTCTGTAACTGTCATGGTGTGCTATGTGTAATAAATGAATTTTCGTTCTTTGTTTCCTAAAAAAAAACACCATAATCATAGGTTTACAAAAAATAGTTTTTTGCCAATTTAAGGGTTAAGCTCTATATCCACATACGGTAACGTTAGTACTCCAATGAGTAAACATTTTTTCGTACATATAGTTGCGTAGTTAAAAAGATCTAAGCGTATAGACACATAGGGACAGACAGCGGGAAGCGACTTTGTTTTATACTATACGTTTAGATATACATGTTTATATGTATATGTCGCAGAAATCTGGTTAAACCAGCCATTTAATGATAAGGCTAGTCCGTTAATTAAACGCCGACATTCAATTGAATGCCTAGGCTGATCGCTGGTTGAACTAGCAACACTCAAGTTTAACTATTTGCCTTATAGTAACTAGCACTTTGAAGACGGCTGACGTAAAGTCAGGCAGTTTGTTGAGGCTGACGAAAATTTAGTTAAAATTTTATCCATAACAAATATGGCGTCGGAATCGCACTCGCACAGCAAAAAATGTTTTATATAAAATAATCATCTTGGCGTAAATGTCCCGGTTGTGCTCTCGAGAACGAGGGCCCGGGGTCCGCCTTGACCATCATCCAGGATTTGCCAGGTCACGGAAACGATTTCGGAGGCTCGCCTGTAACTATTTCACGTGCTAAATAAATGGTACGCCCCAAAGATATGTGGAAAATATGGGCCTAAACCTGTCGGTATCAAGAGGCTCTGCTGGAGGCTGAACTGAACTAGCGATGTTTTAATTGCTGAGTCGAATACAAGAGCCAACGGATTCCAGCGCGAGAATGTCGGAGCCCGGGCGAAGTGGAGCAGAAAGAGCGGGAAAGCAAACTCCCGCAGTAAATGATGATGATGAAAATCCGAAATGAAGTTACTACACAGAGAACGAAAGATATCGACGTAGCTCAGAGAATTTGTAAGCTGAGGTGGCAGTGAGCTTATAAAATTTGTCGTAGAACCGATAGCCCTTTGGATTAGGTGTGTTTTCGTCTGGAGGCCTCGATTAAGCATACGTAATATGGGACGATCTTTGTCAATATTTGACGATGATATCCTTTCGGGAGCCATGATGCCACAGACAGACGCAATAATATTCAATTGATGAGCTAGCCCGGATCTGCTGTCGGGTAGGGCTGCATCGATTGACTGCATCGCGCATGCACCGGGGGGGAACGAATGGCACAGACTGGTATTAAGTTTTTGAATTCTTCACTTTTGAATTTTCTTTTTTCCTATTGACAAGCCGTACGTACACCATGGCGTTCATCGCGCGAAGTTTGGATCTCTGTAATCATTTGACTATCATGCGGAATTTTAGTACATTTCCGTAGTCAAAAGTGCACTATGCTACTCTACAATAGTGTATGTAGAAAAGCTGATTGTGAAAGAATTATTGAAATAGGTTCAATAGTTTCGGAGATCACCCCCAATATCCAAATTTTATGACACACAAACTTTTCCTCTTTAAAATGTTTGTAAAGATAGGTGGTGATGAGTAGGTATTTGGCTGCCATCACACCAATATACGAAATACCTGAATGTTCAGATCTTTAGATAACAATACTGAATAATCTATCTACCGGTTGCACTTTTCCTTGTACAGATTAAGAAAATCTGCACAAAGATGCTTTTAGGGCTGGTGGTGCATACTAAATTAATGCTTACATAGATAGTCGTAACTAACACTCAAATACAGTACATAGTCGTAGTTGGGCAGCAAGCAGCCCAGAGTAGATTGTGGCAAAACTCTCCACAAGTATGGCGCAAATTATTTAACATAAAGACTCACAATTATTCATTAATGGGCCTAGACAGCAGTCCCTGCAGCCAGCCCTTGATGTCTGCATAACTGATCAATCATCAGCCATGTTATTAATAGCCCCAGCCCGGGAAAGCCCTGTGAAGTCTAGATGCTACGTCAGAAAAAATTGGAAATAAAGGGCTTCAGTATTATTTATTCTAGTCCAAAAGGTTCTCAGTTTTGAATTTTGACTGTTAAGATGTTTTGTTAAAAACAATAACAACTCCCCCACATTAAATGCTGCTAAGACCAATTATATACGTACATACATAAAGCTCACGCCTGTGTCCCACAGGTGGGGTAGGCAGAGACTATGGACCGCCACTTTGCTCTGTCCTGACAAAACTCCCTAGCCTCGCATATATCCATAACTCTTTTCATACATCTTCTTTTATTCTTACCACTTCGTACCCAAGCTTTTTTGAGAACATTACTGATCTGATCAGTGAATGTTTTGCTGGGTCATCCTCTTAAGGGGCGACCCAGGCTTAAACTATAGTTTTAGCATTTACAACGATACACAACCCAGTGGAGATATTAGCATAAAAATACATAGTTGCATGAAGAAGTTGACAATATAATGTAACTGTCCCATCATCCAAAAGGTTGCACACACTAAGTACTTGGGCGTATATCTGGACCAGCGGCTATTATGGGACCCACACCTCGAGCACGTCAGCAAAAGAATCCGTAAATTACCATAAATATTTAAGTCGCTGAGACATATTGTACCAAGAAACACTCACAACGCGGAAAGGGACCTACTTAAAGAGATATATATTTCCTTGGTTCAATCTGTCTTAGCCTACTGTATTTTAATATGGGGAGGCGCTGCCAAGATTTCTAGCGGTCGAACGTGCTCAGCGTAATATGATGAAAGTAATGTACTTCCAAATAAGGAGATTTCCTTCTACCATACTTTATCAAAATTGTAAACTGTACTCAGTATGGAAGCTGGAGTACATTATGAACCTTTTAATAAAAACACAGAATATTAAAATATGACCCTAAAAACAAATCTAGAAGAAGGCGAGACATAGTAATAAGAACCCCGAGAGCACATACCACCTTTGCATCCCGACAGTATACTATACGCTCAGCCTATTTGTACAACCTCATAAATAGAGACCTAAACATATATGAAAAACTAACACGTGGGGTTAAGACTAGCTTAACGCAGTGGCTAGAAGGCAAAGACTATGGTGCACACACACACACACACACACACATACACATAGACATACGCACAATGCACATATACTTGCTTTTATGTTAAGCTTATTTTGAATTATTTAATTAGGTATAGATAGGTACTAAAAATTAGATAATTAGGAGCGGAGTCTTCTAACACAGGCTACTCAGCTTACAAGAAGTCCCCAATCACGTAGATTTAAGGAAATTGTTAAAAAAAATATATATTTTCATTTTCATTTTCATAACAACAGTGAAATTTACTTAACCTAATGACAGACTACTTTTATTCTATAAAATACTCAGCTTGACGTTAATGCCTGAATGTCGTGAATGTGGGAATGCTCTCGCGCACGAGGGCCCGAGGTTCGCCTTGACCAGTTATCCGCCGTTTTGCAGTTAAGGAGAAATTATATAACATATTCATGCATCTGTTTACATATATTTTCTTAAACTAATAAGATAAAAGAGCAAAGAAGACTAAAAGAGCATCTTTTATTTTCTCTTGATTAGTCTTATGGAATATTTATAATATATATTTATTTAGTATGTTATATATTATACCTATAGTATTTATGTATAATCATAATACGCGTAGCTTTATAAAGGCTAGAATAATTTTCGAAAAAGGGATCAATGGATTGAAAAATCATAATCAATCATCAAAATCAAATATCAACAATTGAAAAATTATCACATGTAATTGTGTTAAGTGGCGTTTCAATTTCAGCCATATAAAAATTGTAACAATCTGAATGTAATATAAATAATCTGGTCTAGGTAAGTCCATATATAACGTAGTTTATTTAGAAATATAGTGCACTTTTTCCTCTGCTTCCCCGTTCCACATCCGGTAGGGTTGGCTGGAAGCGATTTCTTAGAGATAAGCCCACCTTTATAAACAACCTCTTGTAATAATTGTTTTTTAACTTGTTTCGTGTGCAATAAAGTATATAATCATTGTTATGTAAATAAAAAAAATAAAAATTATACTCTTGTATATAAGCCCTTTCAGCTTTACAGGGATTTTAGGGTCACAGGTAACTGCCGTGAGTTCCCGCCATCTGGCCCAAGCAGCAAAGATTCGGGACTTGACATCGGGGCCGATATTGCCGGACTCGTGCATCACGGATTCGAGGTATTTGGATTTATCTTTCCTATTGACAGCTTCGTTACCTACAAGGATGGTTTCGGGATCTGCGCTGCAGCTGGCCATATACTCCGTTTTGGCGACATTCAACTTCAAACCACCGTTTTCTAGCAGAGCCTTCCACGTGATCACTGATTAAGCTTGCTCACCAGTACAATGTCGTCAGCGTACTTCATAAGCCAAAGAGGCATGTCCTAAATTTCCGCTGAGAGGGCCGATGCCCTCGATGTGCTCGATAGCACAATGCAAAACAAGTAAGGGCTCAGCACAGAGCCCTGGTGAACACCTACAGTAATCGGGAAGGGATTAGTATGGCCTACGATGGTTTTGACGACGGCTCCAGTATTGGCATACATATCCTGTATAGTACTAATGTATGCTTCGGATACAGACTTTGACCTCAGAGCCCACCAGAAAATCTCCAGATGGACACTGTCGAAAGCCCTCTGCAGGTCAATAAATGCGTAAGGGTTGATTCTTACTGCAGTGAGACCCCTGGAGGGCTCTGAGGGCAAAAATTGGATCCATGGTGCTGCAGCCCAGCCTGAAGTCGTATTGACATTCCGACAAGGAACATTCCTGGCGTAGTCTCTTGTCCATAATACGTTCGAGTAGCTTCATTGAGTGGCTCATTAGTTTAATACCTCGATAGTTGCCGCACACTGCCCTTTCCTTTATAGATTGGCGAAATAATATTTACGCGCCACGCGTCAGGTATAAACTCCGTGGCTACGATCCTATTGAATTGTTCAGTGAGCAAGAGTACGCCTCGGGTCCCCATTATTTTCCAAGTTTCTATGGGTATTCCATCATGGCCAAGAGCTTTCCCGGTCTTCATATGGGCCAGAGACCTCTTCACCTCGTCAGGGGTAATCGGATTTATCAAGCCAAGGTTTGCAGGAAGCTGTGGTGGTGGCAAGTAGTTGTTGGCCTCGTTAGACAGTTCCTTGAAATGACAGCACCAGCGGTCTTTGATAGAGTTTGCACTTGTGAGCAACACGCCGTCTACACCTTTTATGGCAACACACTTTGTCACATCTAAACTATACTGATAGACTATGCTGATGTGTGTTACTCCGACGTAAATGCGGACCAATTGAATAAATTGGACCGTCTCCTAAATAATTGCATCCGCTTTATATATGGACTACGTAAATACGACCACGTTTCCACCTTTCGTGCTAAGCTTAAATGGCTTCCTAATGGACATCGCCGCAATCTGCGAGTTCTCGGTCTTCTTTTTTCGGTACTCAACGACCCAGCTGTTTCTGATTACTTGAAATGCAAATTTCAGTATCTCAGTGACACTCATGATCGCAACCTTCGCTCAACTGATACACGCTGCTTGAACCTACCAATTCACCGTACAGGTTTCCTTACACATTCATTCTCCTTAACAGCAGTGCGTCTCTGGAATGACCTCCCGGTGGATATAAGACTATCTTCAAATAAATATGCCTTTAAAAAAGCGGTCCGGGAACACTTTTTAAATAAACTCTAAATTATATCTAATAACCTCCTGTTGCTTCTTTTATATTCTCGCACGTTGTGTTGTCTTTATTTGCTTTCTTTTTTCTTTCTTTTTCTTCTGTTATTTTCTTTTACAGTCAGTCATGGTTTGTGAATGTTTGTCAAATTTGCTTAAACATAAGTACTTAGATTTAATGTGTTCTCCAATATTTGTGTCATTCATGTTACACCGCTCTGTAATTTCTCATACTATCAACTCTCCGGTTGACTGGTAGAGAAAGCTATGAAGCTTTAAGTCCGCCTTTGTACGTAACAGTGCATGAAATTGTAAATAAATAAATAAACTGGCTTGACTCCGCGACTTTGCTAGCTTGTAGATAAGCTTCTGCCCCTCCACGGAATCCAGCGCGTCGTAGAGTGGAGCCAGTTGAGCCGACCGCGCTTTTGCCACCTTCGTTTTAGCTCGCCGCTTTGCCCCTAAGTACACCTCCTTATCCGCAGGTGAGTTACTGTGCTGCCATTTCTTGAAACATGCCTTTTTGTCCCTAACGCTTCCTGCACCTCACCATTCCAACATCCCGTGTCCTTGTCAATTCTTCGGCCGCCTTTCGACGGGCCGAGTAATGTTCGTCCGAGATTGAGGATGAACTTTTGCAAATGGCCCCAGAGCTTATAAGTGGTTTCGCCCTTCGTGCTCCAATCAAGACGTTCGGCTGTCTCCATGAACCCCTGACCCTTGCTTTTTAGAGTCCACCACTTAATAGACGGTTTGGAACGTTCTGCAGTAGGCCGTCTACTACTTACTCGGACATCCATGACAAGGACTCAATGCTGTGCAGTGAGGCATTCCCCCTGGATAATCTTGCACTGGGATACATGGCCGATGTCACGTCTTCGGAGCAGCAGATAATCGATCTGTGATTGATACGGGCCACTTTTATAGGTGATGAGGTGTTCGGGTCTCTTCTGGAAGAAGGTATTAACCACGGCTAAGTCGGCGGCCAGTGAGGTTCGGAGAATTTCTTCTCCCTCACTGTTTCGCTGGCCGTAGCTAAAGCCCCCGTGCACCCGACCGAACTTCTCGCTTCTCTGGCCCACGTGGCCGTGAGGTCCGCACCAAACACAATCTGTTCAGAGGATGGTATACGTCGCAAGGTGTCCTCGAAGCTATTCCAGAAGGCAGTCTTTTTGGTGTCGGTACAACCGGACTGAGGAGCATAGGCGCTGATAAGGTTATACGTTGATCCTTCTATCAGCGCCTTGATCAGCATGAGCTGATCGCTCACTCTGTTCACCTCCAAGATGCCGTTCCGGAATTCGTCGCACACCACTATAGCGACCTCATTCCTCCCTTCTGCCGATCCGGTGTACACAAGCTTGTACCCCTGCCCGATCTCCCGGGACTTCGATCCCCGCCATCTGATCTCTTGAAGGAATGCCACCAGAACGCGGCGCCTGCAGAGCAAGTCGGCCAGCTCCCGAGAACGGCCAGTCAGGGAGCCAACGTTTATAGTGGCGAATAGGAGCTTGCAGGTATGCGCTAACGTTTTTAGCACTGCCTGCGCGTGGCAGGGTAGCCCTCGCCCATTTCTCACAGGTGTAGGGCGATGTCCCTGCGCGTCGTTAAACGGCGACGCCCTAGCCCGGGAAGTATTCTTTTTACCTGACCTGTCCATTACATTTAGCGGTGTTTTGGCTTTTTTACGTGCGGTGACTACCATCTGGCCCGCACAACCCTTTAGGGAAAAGCCGGTTCGCCAGAGCCTTGTCCGTCTGTCAGCAGGGAGACCACTGGCAGGTGAGGTTGACTTGGGCCAATGAGATGTTGATTGGGCCCCATACCCCCCTACTTCCAATATTGAATAATGCTGTTTAAATTAACTATATTACCTAATTATTTTTCTAATACACAATGAAATATTACTTATGGTCCCATTTTACATAATAAATCATATTAATTTTGTCCAATTGCATGACGTTTATGATATTACATTATCAACGTGATATCAACAATAATATTTCATCTTTCAAATTCTACATGTAGGTACTCTTTCTCTAATCTGAGGACCAAGCACGGAGTATAATCAGTGATTAAACGAAACTTACCTGAACTCAAAAGAGATGGCTAATAAAAAACCCAGACTCGCCCGTTTTTCATATGTGCCGTTTTTATATTCATAATATGTACATCGAATTTAAATATTACTGCAAAATCGATGTGGTGTACTAAATACTTTCTTCGCAAATGAAACAATCTCTATACATAAAAATCAATTATTTTTTGTTAGTCTCGCTATAACTCGACAACGGCGGGACCGGTTTGAATAATTCTTTTTCTGTTTTGATGGTCACGTTATGATTAAAAAAGGGTATATTACTTTGCCCCTACATGCCCTTTTTTCTTTGCGTTTAAACCTCTATATTATAGCGAACAAAACAAAAAAGAAATAGTCAAATCGGTCCAACCGTTTTCGAGGGTTAGCGAGACTAACGCACAGCAATTGGTTTTTATATAAGATGTATTGAATAGAATAGTTTCTCAGCCGTGTGGTGTCCGGCAGAGTAGAATGGCACCAACCCCTTATACTCATGGGTGTCGTACAAGGTGACTAATGTTTTCGAGGCAAAAGATCAAGAGTCTCCGTAGTCTGGAAATTGGGCAGCAGCATTTTCCATTATTATATTTAACACTGCGATCTCCAATCCGCCTGCCAATCGTGGAGATTATGGCAATGACCTCCCCTTTCGTGGGAGAGGCCCTAAGTCTTGCAGTGGACTGTTACGGGCTGTGATGACGATGATGATGATGTATTGAATAGAATAATTTTTTTTACAAAGTTGTACAAAGAGTACATTTTTTACATTTAAGACATATATGTTTTAGATATCATTTAATAAAGTGATAGTGATAAAATAGTGGTCAAGAAAAATCAATGTAAGAATGATTCTTATACAGTTTAATAACTTCTATACTAAATGGGTTAGGAGGCTGATTTAAAAACAGTATGAGTTTACTATAGTGAACCCATTTTCGTTGCCGGCGATTCTGGGTTTTTTATGAACTTATATATATAATATATTGGCTAACAATTCGTTTCTTCCAAATTATTTGGGGTGTTTCATCTGAATTATTAGAAAAAGAGTGCTAAAGTATCACGTGTACGGTCCGGTAATTTGTCCACATATTTGAAAGTAAATATAATAAAACTAGAAATAAAACATGAAAGCTTTGATAAGATGTACAATATGGATACTTACCTAAAATACATACATTGAAATACAAGAAAGGAATATATTGTAAAGGAGAGAGCAAACGAGAAGCACAAAGTACATCAACAAGATTAGGCTTCAATAGGAGGCAAGCTCGCGAGCCCCAGTACTAAAGAGCTTTTACATAAAGATTACGGAGTAGTTCAATTTTTCCCCGTAAGGAGAAGCACACAGCCCAGCATAACAATATTTTAATGTTTTGCTGATCCTGCTTAACATCTAAATAGTATAAAATAACCCCGCACCACGCAATTTTGATGCGGTTTTCAATATTAGAGAATTTTTTTCGAAGTAAAGACAAGTTTCTAATATAAAGAAAAGGCGAGAAAACCCGTGTGTACCCGGAGCGGGGTGCTAGTGTTTATTAAAGGATTTTGTGTAGCTACGCCATGATCACTGGCTTTACTTCGTGCTTGTGACATTCCAATTTGTGCCAATGCAGCAATGTGCCAATTTGTCCTCAAATTCTTTAGGGCCCAATAGGTAGAAACAAAAGGCGTGTGTGCGATGTCTTTACCTCACTTATTGAATTCAGTTTATATGCTCAATGCAAAAATTGCTTTGGGTGTCGAGACCCTGGGTCCGTGGGGCCCCGGGACGCTTGCTTTGTACAGAGAAATTGCAAAGAAATTGGTCGACACCACAGGTGACCGAAGAGCTGGCAGTTACCTCGCACAAAGAATAAGCATTGCTATTCAGAAAAGTAATGCTGCCAGCATCTTGGGTACGGTTCCACACGGTCCAAATTTTTTGCATATTTTAAGTTAGTTCATTTATATTTCTTTTTGTGTTAGTTTATAAATAAACAATATTTTCTTTACTGAAAAATCGACTGACATGAAATTATTTTAAGTGCTAGAGTTTGTGTCTCCTATAGCGAACACACACACATCATACACGTCACATCATAGCGAACAGCCAGCTCGTTCGCTGATATTTTTTTAATGGACATCAATACATAGTCATCTTTTTGTCAATATCCCGGTTGTGGTCACGCGCGAGAGGACACTGGCTCCGCCTTCGCAGATCAGGTAATTACAATAGAGCGACTCCATCTGACCTCCGTGCCCTGATTGCATCTTGGTTAATATTGAGTCCCTCGCAGTAATCCACTGCTTGCGCCAAACAATAATGCCACTTTTCATCAGGCGCAATACTCAATCCGTTCACTCTAACCCTGACAGTACCACGCCGACCATTTAGTTGCACTTCCCCGGACTACTCGTTGCTGCATTTCAAGAGCTAACGCCTACTTAGGTCCTACTGTAGTTTATAGATTTGCAATCATATGGATGAAAAATCTACGTCAATGTTGCGCTTTGCTCGTGGGTCTGGGCTCCACCTTTCTACCCCTCCTTGTCCACTTCTATGGTCCACTTCGCTCAATCTTCTACCTACATCCATGGTGGTAAGTTTGTCGGCACGCATGTCATCATTACGGACTACAAGTCATCGCTTCTTGGGCTGGCCTCTTTTTGCGGAGGTGGCATGGGTTTGTTCCTTACTTAATTTGCGAGAGACATGGCCTTAACATCAAGAACGGCATTCTTGCAACTTATTTGCGATGTCACGGACGTCAAAGCTACCGTGAATGTGGGCGTTTCACACAATGAGGTGTGTGTGGAAACTCCATATACAACTTGTGCCTTGCAAGAAATATGAATTCGCGCCCTGAACACGCGCACATTGAAATCTCAAATGATATGATGTCACAAGTCACGAAGTGCTACATATGTATAATCAAAAACGTCTGAGCAGCACCCATCAAGTTTACAAATACTCAAATATATATAAACCGATTTTAATTAAACAAACTAAGAACGATATTGATTAAACTAGCTTTCAAATATAGGACACCGCATCGAATCGGTCCATCAGTTCGGGAGATACAGTCAGACCGACACCTACACAGAGCCACAGATTCACACGCCAAACTTATAACACCCCCCTTTTTTCGTAGGAGGGTCTGTACCATCTAATGATTCTGTACCATCTCCTGAGGTCCTTTTATCTATAGATACCCATTTCGTAGCTTTAGCTACGCTTTGGCGTAGCTAGCTACGAAATAGGGTGTGCATGTAAGAAATGGAAAAGAATTTCCCCATCCGCAGCCGGCTAATGGTCGATATAATGTCTATATATATAGACATTATATCAATCATAAAGTTAAAACTATAAAGCTGGGTATCGACATTGCGAGGCTGCCTCGCGAGGGCGGTATGGAGACGCGTTTGCTTTGCGAGCTTTGCTTTGCCTCGTTTGACTCGCAAGGCTGCTCGCGAGTAGCCTCGCGATGTCGATACCCACCTTAATTAATAACTTTATGATATCAATGTCAGACTAAACATAAATACCAGAATGGCAGAAAGGTAGTGTCTAAGTTTCTATTTATTTATTCATTCTTTGTACAATATAAAGCTCTGGCGAGATTTTTAAATCATACGTAGTTATTATGTATTTAGCAACGAGAAATATAGGATTTAGGAATTTTTGATAATATACGCCTAGCTCAGAAAGAGAAACAGTGAAGACTAAACTTTTCAGTAACGTCATCCTTGAAAATATTGATGTTATACATATATGAATATAAAGGTAAGTTTCAGAAAAGGTACAGCTTATTTCTTAAATCAGACCTACAATGAAACTAAGGTTAAGTCGGTAAAGGACTCGCTTAAATTTGTGAAAACGTATCCGGATTTTACACTTTTGCTGTAAATGCTGTCGTAGATAATACACTGGTGGACTAAAAATGTACCCTAGGTTTTTTGCCCGACTTTTTGGTCCACCACTATTAAATAAATTGGACGGGACATACGGGGAATTGGTCGTTCGAAGCCGAAATGGTGGAAATATGTGAATGTGCAGAACTAAACGTGAAGAACGTAACAAATGAAGAAATTCGGCTTGCGGCTTTGGCGGAAGACGTACTTCGGCCATCATCAACATTTTAACAACCTAACCTCCACGCTCGGCAGGCGAGTTGGAGATTGGTTCGGAAGAACTGAACTGAAAACACCGGAGTTCATTTTAGGTTGGTGCGCTATAGGACACCTAAACCCATTTTAAAATGTAGCTATTGTCAACTGTATGTTAGTGCTTTTCAATCCCTCAAGTCTGGGGCCCTGCTGCCTTACTCCTTATGATAGCATTTGCGATAGCTTTAGGACTTCATCTCGTTTGCTCTATTCGCCAAGATGGCTAGCCGTAATAAGCTAGAGCGTTCAAGTTAGGCGGGAGGGCCCCTGTTACTTAGACAATCACTCCTTCAATTTACCTGGTTCCGCATCCCCTGATTCCAGCTCTTTTAGAGCTTTCTCGATGTATGGACGGCACTGAGACTCCGACGGGACCTCCTCATCGGCTGCCAACAGAAACATGGGTTTCAATTCGTGATCACAACATACAAGGCCCTGGCATCAGCTACAACTAAATCTTTATTACAACACCTACAATTCGACTGCCTCAAATAGGCGCCGCAATGCAAGCGCTGTCAGCAGTAATAAATGTCATGATTTGATACGTCTTGTTAGATTTTTGCCTCTGGACCTAAAAAGCAAGTAATGCTAGTTGTCCACTCTAGCACTGTCCCCAAGTGAAGAGTTAGAGATGAAGATTAGTCACCCGAGTGATAACTGGGAAGAAAATTCCCCATTGTCACCCCGGAGAACAGTGCTAGGAACAGGGAACTACTGCCACTGGGAGGGAATAATCGAAACTGACAAGACCCACACGGCTTCGAATTGTAGGTTACTAAAATAAAAACTTTGTAGCAATATTGTCAGGGCCGATTGGACAACAGAAAAGTGTCAAAGAGTTTCTCTCCTATATTCGATCTCATTAAACAATGCCACTCGGGATCTTTCTAATAATATCGAATATAAGAAAGCATCTGTTGTTTTCATGACCAATTCGCAGAACATAATTGTTAAGATTTCGCAAAAGCATAAATTAAATTGACACATGATTTCAGTACATAAAAAGACAAAACATAACCCGAATTTTGATACCAGTGTAAGCTTGTTAGGTGTGATGTGTGCATTCTTAGATTACAAGAAAGTATGTGTCTTTTGCTATAAAAATCGGTGATGATTCAAGATTGTTATTTTCGTCATTTCAACGGCGAACACAGTTCCGGTCTGGACACATCTTCAATTTATCTGTTTGACCTAAAAAACAGAACTCGGTACACTTTTCGCAGAGCATTTTTCGTACTTCACGTTAGACAACTTACCTAGTTATTGTAGATATTTACTCAAATACGATCCGAGTTTAGGGAGAGTGCTCCATTAGTCCTTAAACCACATATTTTAATTAATTTTTATGTTATGATTTTTAAGTAAAATTTATGCTTATTAATTATTATATTTATTACCTAGATGTAGGATAAAAAAATGTATTTGGAACGAGTTCCGCCCACAATTACCGCGTGCCCGTTTCGTGATATTCCGTAGCAGCTAGGTCGTTTGAATTTGATCATTCTAATCGAATTAATCTGAGTCGGGAATTGACGCATTGTGCATCGGTAGCAGGTGATATTGGCGGACACCCAACGCTATTAGCTGGACTGTACCTGCTCCTTACCAATAACCGCCCACGGTTGTCTATCAACCCAATTTCATAATGGTCCCCCGAGAGACGAGCCGGATGTCACACGCGAGTTTTATTGATGCGTAATTAATTAGTGCAGATTGTTTGAGCCCGCGACGCGATTTAACTGGTATCCAGCAATTGGCAGCTAGGTGTAGTACTGGTATTTAAAAGGGTTGATTGAGCAGGTAATTATTATGCACCTTAGTTGGTTACAATTATAAATATCAAATTGTAGAACCGTGCGATGTATAAATCAAAGATTATGACGATAGATATTGGTAGACGGTGTATAAACTTTACTGTTAGATTCACACGAGATTTAGAGAAACACACGTTTCAACTACGTAAGGAATGGCGTTATTTCTAGTTGTTATCATATTATTGTCGATTGTCGTCACTATCCTATCATTTTTCACAAGATGGCGACGCTTAGCGACAAATCCCTGAATTTCTATTTGTGTAGCTTTGTTTCTGTAACTGCGTCGGCGCACGGCCGCGGCTCCGGCCGCCCGAGCAAGTTCGCAAATTATTAAATATCTAGGTTAATAGATCATTTTGCTGTACAAAAGTTCGCCTAAGGCTATCGACAAAAATAGAGCAATGCGCGAGCTTTTTACATAATTTCAGCGCAAGTTACGCCGAAAATAGCTTGTTCGTAGTGACGCAGAGCGGGAGCGCGCCACCGCCGCCCGCGCCCCCGCCGCCCCGCTCACCTCGCACCACCGCCGCCGCCGCCGCCGCCGCCACCAACACGCACAACATAAACCTCCATAACGTCAACCTCTTGGTCCACATTTTGTTTAAGTTCGCCCGTTACGGCGGGCAATCAGTCATTTGCACTCACACTCGCGCACCCGATCGGCCGATCTGCGGACGTTTCACACTGCAGGGAGCGGCGCGCGCGCACCGCGGGCTGCATCCCGAGGAATGCGGCCCGCGCTGCGCCCGGCGCCGCCCGTCGTTGAAGCGCGGTATCGGCGACGGTCACTGCCACTCGGAATGCGCTATGGCGCTACCATCAATAACTCCCCGCAACTTTACATCAATGACCGCGCATTAACCGCGATTTAACGACAATAATCTGACTGTGACACTGACAGCGTGAACCTAGGCCGCGACACTGCAGTGTCTACCTATCTACCGAGATAGATAGCACTGCATCCAGACTCGCCAGACGTACTCTATTTCCGGAGACAGCACAGCATCGCTGGTCGGAGGGGTACTGGCGCGAGCGCGGAGCTCCCCGCGGCGGAGCTATACTCAGCCGCCGGGCGCGGGGCGCATGCGCGGCGGGCCCGGTGGGCGGGCGCCCGCGCCGCGCCGCCGCCGCGCCACTGCGCCGCCCGCCGACACGCGCCGCCGCAATTCATATTCCGTCTGCACGTTCACTGCCACCATACAATGCATCCCATACGACATGAAATGATAAAACGATTCCCTTCAAAAAGATTCAAAATACAACATAACCCCAGCCAGAGGCTACCTGTTACTCTTCATTAATCTCAGATTTAGCTCAAACCACACCATCCGCTTATTACATAATTGTCATAATTGTCATAGTGATCCACTTTATTAATCAACAGATGTATCTTGCCAAATGTGATAGAACTGGTCGGCGCCAACTGTCGTAATACCTAGGTATCTACATAGGTCTTGGCGCAAGTGGAAAGTGTCCCACCAAACGCGCGCTGACCCTGCGCACACGCAGCGCTGCATCGCGCCGACGCGCTCGCGCTCACGGCCGCACTCTGCACAAATAGTTTACATCCACGCTATTTGCGGCCGAGCCCTGTATCATCTGGGTAGGCGGCTGATACCTTTGCCAAGGGTTTCAATAATACAGGCACGTGTACGCAAGAGTTATGTGAACTCATTAATTAATTGCCATACTCATATTCGTTTCTAAAAAGCACAGAGATCATACAGGGTTCGTCACTCGAAGTGTTACCAATTATAAATGCTCTAAAGTTGTCAATTTTGAAATTTTTTGGTTGGAAAGTTATATATATATATATATACACAGAATACTAATATTAGGATATCGAAACACCATTTAAAAGTAAGAAAACATCGAGTCTGTCCCTAACAATTCGCTCGCTGCACGAATGCAGTTTGATGGTATTTTGTACCATCCTCGTCAAAGAGCAATCTTTAGGGCATCTCTTGTTTTGCTGATACTTTGGCGTCACGAATGGACCATATGGAAAAATTCATCGGGTTTAGATCCGGGGAATATTGTGGCCATTGCTGTACAGAAATGAAGTTGGAAAGATTTTCTTGTAAAAAACAACGGGTTTCAAAAGCTTTATGGGTTGATGTCGAGTCTTGTAGAAATCTCTAATGGTTTCTACTTATTTATTTACGTGTATAAGGTAACAAAGCATAATTTAAAATCTTTCGACGATAAAGTTTATGTATGTATGTATGATTTATCTTTACGCCCTGTTTAATGAAAATGAGTGGTGGGTGAGCGTTCTGTGGCAGATACCGCGGCCCAAACCATCACTGATGCTGACACGTACTTTCACAGAGCAGTTCGCTGATCTAAATTAGGTTTTGATTTGTACTTTAAACATACCAAACATAAAATTGCGGAACCATAAAAAATTTTTCATCGGAAAAAAACAATTTTTCAAGCCGGTCACGTTCGTGCAGCGTGTAAAGTCTTCTCGGGTATGCTAAGTGTGGCTACATGAGTAACACATCGAGGAAGACCTTGTATATTCCTGACTTTAAATCAACATTAGGGTAATGCCTAATGGCTTCTCGCAAAGAAGGTCTCGCTTTACTTCAGTCTTACATTGGCCAAGTGGCAAGGGCTTGCAATGATGAGTACAAAGAGTGATGTTTCATCGAAATATGATAACTAAATTGGAATAATCACACTGAATGCGTCATGCTGGAACTTGGCCTCCAGATATGCTGGTGAGCAATCTAAATGTGTCAGTGAGTAAAACTAACTGGGAACTCGTATGGAGGGATACAGATCAAAGATCACCTGGGGACCGACCCTATTACTGGAATTGAAAGCAGATGCTATCAGCCGACGCATGCTCATCTCACTCGGTTGCGGTTTGAGCGATTGAGCATGATGCATCATGCGATAGCCATCATCATCATCATATCAGACGAAAGACGCCCACTGCGGGGCATAGCCCTCCCCCAGAGATCTCCACAAAGGCCGGTCCTGTGCCTTTCGCATCCAGCTGGGACCTGCGATGTTTACCAGGTCGTCGGTCCACCTTGTGGGAGACATACCCACGCTGCGCCATCCGGTACGTGGTCGCCAGCGAGAGGTCTCGGGTTCGAATACCATGACTGTTTTCTGAGTTATGTATATTAGTTTATCACTAACCGATGCTCTTACGGTGAGAAAAAACATCGCGATGAAACCTGCACATTCAGTCGCCTGAATGTGTAACCATTATCCAGTCTGGTCAGATTTCCCCTGTTAACAAGGTCACGGAGGTCAGACGGAAGTCGCTCCACTGTAATTACCTGATCTGCCAAATTCTGGATCATGGTCATGCCGGACCCCGGGCCCTAGCGTGCGAGACCACAACCGGGATATTAACATAAGACGATTATTTTTATTAAACCGCGAAACGGCCTAGTCTACTTGCAGCGTGCATGCAGGACCGATAACAAAAGTTTCTGTCGCAGGTTTACTAGATGGGTGACCGTTTTGAACTAATCAAACTTCAACACTTTTCTTAGTAATAACATTGCCACTCGTTAGGCGGCCTCCTAATACAATTGGTGAAGCGAGGTTAACCAAGGTCTGCCGATGAGAATCTTGACTGAACATTTTGGGAGGCGATTTAGTGCTTTTATAACATGTAACGTGTCGATATTATCGTGGACGTTCACAATATTCATATTCATATTCATTTATTCGTAGTAATAATCTTACATCGTCATTATGAATATAATTACTGATAGTTAATGTCAATATTAAAATAAAATCAATTAAAATAAACAAAATCTAAAATAATAATCATCATGGTTCGAAATTGTCAAATGTGAAATTCAAATTACAAATACTTCAAAAATGTCAAATATGATGTTCAATTAAATAGACACAATATTGCATGTCAAACAAAGAAATAAAGATATATTATAGTATATTATTAAATTGCATTCAATTGAATGACCAGGAGTAGGTAATATCTATCCAATAAACGGAGAGGGACTAAAGGCCTCGCTCATCTAAAAACTCATTTACAGAGTAGTATGCTCTTTGGCCGTGTGGTGTCCGGCAGAGTAGAATAGCACCAACCCCTTACATTCATGGGTGTCGTACAAGGCAACTAATGTTTTCAAAAGATCAAGAGTCTCCGTAGTCTGGAAAATGGGCAGCAGCATTTTCCAACATTATATTTAAACACTGCGATCTCCAACCCGCCTGCCAAGCGTGGAGATTATGGCTATAACCTCCCCTTTCGTGGGAGAGGCCCCAAGTCCTGCAGTGGACTGTTACGGGCTGTGATGATGATGCTCGTTTCATTAACATAGCCTTTAATAGCTTGCAGAACCTGTGGTAGGTTTCGCATTCACAAATATCCTTATGAAGCCTATTGTAGATCCGCGGGCCCATGACATATAGCGAACGGGTATTAAACGGGTATTTTGTCAAGTCTGTGAGTCGGTATTGGTAGGTCATGTTGTCTGCTAGAGGATACTCGTAGACCAAGAGTTGCGTTATTAGGAAACTCGCCCATATTACGCCTCACGTATTTGGCTACTTCGAAGATGTGAAGTGAAGGAAGGGTCATGATATTTAGATCTATAAATAATTGCCTCGCTGGCTCATCAAGCGCCGTGTGTGAGCGACCCCGCACTGCCTTCTTCTGTAGAATGAACGGCCTGTTTTGGTCTGCTGCCTGTCCCCACAAGTCAATACCGTAGGCCAAATGGGAATGAAAAAGAGCATAATATGCCGTTATTAAATTTTTACGCGTCAGTGACCGTGTTAGTCGTATGATGGCGAACAGCCCAGAGTTCAGCTTTTGACACAGTTTATCAATGTGATCCTGCCACTTAAGATACCGAACGAACTCAAAGCCAACAGAGCGAGCACAGTCGACATTGGGAATGGGAACATCGTCCACACGCACCGGCATCGATGGTCCCTAACCGCGCCTTAAGGGAAACACCATTACAATAGTCTCAAACGGTAGATCATTCATCATCAGCAGCCAGATAATGTTTCTAACATTGGACCACTGTGATACGGATCTGTCACCGATCAGGTCGGGTTCAGACCTGCTGCTGCCTACATCGGTCACCTTCGTGCGATTTGACAAAAAAGTTAATACAATCTGAAGAGACACTCCACGTACGCCATCGTGTTCCAGTTTAGAAGCAATGAGTTTATGGTCTACCAAGTCGAAGGCAATATAGGGGAGAGGTAAGAAGGGGACATTTTTGTTGTAGAGGCTTCTCTAGTAAATCCCTTTTGAATACGTCCGATAATATAGTCACGTTGCAAATCATAAAAGCGCCCATTGGCATCCCGTACCGATATACTTATATATACAGGGTGTCCCGGAAATAACCGTCAAGGCTGAAACGGGTTTACGCCAAGTTATATAGTACAGAAAAACATTAAAAACCTCGGTGATTTTCAAAGTATCAAAAACAACATCGAAAAAACAGACAACCTGTGATGTCAAGTCCTGTCCAGACTACAAATATTAATTTTCTTTCAATTTATAAACAACAGTTTAAAATTAAAACATAACTGCGTCAGTTTTAAATAAAACGTCAGTTTTTAGATCAACATTTAATTGCTATATTACGTCTTCATGGAGGATAAACTTTTTGTTATGACGAAACCCGATTTCATGCTAAAAGCATGTCAAGAAGTTTTAAACATTATTATTTTTACCCGACTACGAGTACACGACCAATATTATTTTTACTTTTAATTTTCTGATAAAATCGTGACGACTTGTTCCGTTACCCGCTTCAGGCTTGACGTGGATTTGCCGGGACACCCTGTATAACATTATTACTGAACTGGTATTAATGAAACCAGTCTCTCATAACGAATAAACTACACGCATATATAATACGTTTCCGGTGGTTCTAGTCCTACGATGTCACAGTCAGACACACAGAGACACATACATATTAAAAGTTGTAGGCCTATCGTATCAGTGACGGGAGTAAAGACTGTACCGATAGCTCCCGTTTACTGTTAGATATTCTAACTCACACATACGTCTGAGTTTATTTCGGTCGTGTAATGTTGTTTGTAGTGTGCTTGCTTACACTGTTTCATACGTAACGTTGAATTAAAGTGCTGGCTGCAGGGACACACGGTAGGAGATTCCTTAGCGTGTTTTAATCATTACCGTCATGTGGATACGAGCTTTAATCTATACTATACGACTAAAATAATAAAACAGGCGTTTCCAGTGGCTTTCACAAACACTCAGTTCGGATCTCTGTAAAAGTTCAACGCTCATGCGAGACTCAATTATATCCCCAGGATAAAAAGAAACCTGTCACTCAGGTGCGGCTTCCGAATGGTGAAATTTTCAAAATTGGTCCATATGTTTTTGAGTTTATTCACTACAAACGAAAATACAAATATTTTTCCTTTATAATATAGCTAACCTTTGCCCTCGACTTTGTTCGCGTGTTAGCAGTTTATCTTTTCCCATTTTTAAATGATCTCCCTAATGTATGAAAGCTAGTACTACGGAGAGGTCAAAGTAACTCGTTGTAACCAACCGAAACATGGCTTAGATTTTAAGTTGGACTCCAAACTATTAAACTGTAAAAACCCCATCAAAAATCGGTAAGCGGTTTATGCTTAATGCGAGAATACAGAAGGAAAAAAAAACAAAAAAATAATTTTACATATCTACGTCCCAGAATCCCATCTAGACAATTTTTTTCTGAAATATCTTCAATGTACAGACACGGCTTTTTAACAGTTTTGTTTTTCAATAGTATAGATAGATACATATTAGTATAGCTAGATATAAATAAATAGCAACCCGCCCCGGCCTCGCATGGGTGTAGTTTAGAAAAAAAAGAAATGAGAAATACTTATACAAATCCTAAAATTATATCGACCAAAATAAATACCGTGACAAGGTGAAAATCGAAAAGGCTCCGTGGACAGATGGCGAAAACCGAATCAAAATTCGTTGGGTGGTTTAGGCGTTGTTAGCGTATACAGACAAAAGCGACTTTTTTTTTTGCGTACACTAGCGACACACCCTGGCTACGCACGGGTTTTCTCGACTTTTCTTTAATATAATATGAATGTATTATTGTACAGGAGATAGCAGAAATACATACAGACAGACAGATAGACGCGGTGAGCGACTATATTTTATACTACATAATTATAAATTAATTTAATGAATTAACTTAGGCTGTGTGGGTTTCTTGCCGTTTCTTTACCACAGAGGACCACCTAGGAAGCAGCGTTAACTTTCCTTCCCTTCCCACACACGGTGACATTTGGTCGTAGCGGGGCTAGGGGGCGTTTGCTCTGCGCGGGCCGCGGTGGGGATGGCGTAGGATAGGATAGCGGAAAAGTAGCGGTAGGGTAGGCATAGGCCGGGGTAGGGTAGGAGTGGGTAGATTAGGATAGGGGTAGGCTACGGACAGGGTAAGGGTAGGGTGGGAGCACCTACCACATGCAGCATCTGTGATGCATGCTCGCTTAAAGGTCTGTCTGGCGGTGTCACCCTTTTCCCTCAAATATGGTTGAAATGGACGATGGCTGGGCCTTGCGTTATACTCGTAAACGGGTGCTGCCTTGGTGGACTGGCTTACTCTTGCTGTAGTTTTAGGTGGTTTTTCTTAAGTATATTATAGTATAGGGTCCTATATATTATGTCGGGCGAAGACCGGCTCTGATTGGCATTGTCGGACGCTGACCGGCTCTGTCTGGTATTGTCGGACATGGTCTGGCCGTAGTTGGCGGGGGGTGGGTGTGCTGCGGCCATGGGGCGGCCAACAATGTCACTGTGTGTTTCCTTCCTACTTTCCTACCTCCTCCTTTTTGACGATTGAAACAGTACTCAAGTAAGTAAAGAAATTTTGAATTAAGTATAGATAAGGATGTGGTATTTAAGCCGTTAGCCATGGTTCTCCCACGCTTTGTCACAGTCGCCTTGTGTGTACATACAGCATAAAATATATATGAGCATCATGAACAATTTAACACTTGGTCACAGTCCTTTGTTCTCGTTACTTGAAAATGACTCCATGTTGTAAGACCATGAGAGTCAATGGGACACATTTGCTGAGACTGGAATACGGTCCGATGGGACTAACAAGTTATGATAAGTGGGTGTAAATTCAAGTCAAACAACAGCACTTCAACAGTTCAAAGTAATATATTGAAAATGTACTGAAACCTATAAAAGTATAATATTTTTACATAATTTATTCTCAACTTCTTATATAAATAGAAATTCGCTAATACCAATTCTTACCATATTTTGATCAAATACCTATAGCTATATATACCTTAATTAATTCAAGAATATAATGATTTCATAGAAATTAGATTTTATTGATTATAAAAATATAAGAATTATCATTATAATGTCAATAAATATCTAAAAGTTCTAAACCAGCCAGCCAGTAGAATCATGTACATCTAGTACATGATTCTACTGGCTGTTAGATAGTGTATCTAGGCAATAATAGAGATTTGTAACACCAGATGCTGGGTTTCAGCTCACCATTATCATTAAATATAATTTTTTTTTGCTCTATCCTATTTTAACTTGCACTTAGTGAATGCTCTATAATAATTTTATAATTACTAAATTAATTTTGGTAATGAGCCATTATACATAATATGACAACATATCTATATTATGGGCATTCGATCAATTTTATGTATGTAAAAACTATTAAATAACTAGTTTGAGAATATTTTAAATTACATGACAAAAGTTTCCTACTTGAACCATACCATACATACAGGTGCTCTTTGGGTAATTAATATAATTTTATATTTTTATTTATTTATATATAACTGTTGTTAAGATAAATTTAATCTTTAATTTTCATAGATGCATATTTACTGTTTTAAAGGCTGATGTACCAAAATAGAAATTATGTACAAAACCAATACAGAGTTTGTAGTTGTACAGTTGAGGAAACTGAATGTTCAGCAAGTTGACATAAGTCAAAAAACATGTTTTCCAAAAATGTTTATTGTAAAATTCTCATAATCATATTTCTTCGACTGTACACACCTAATACAATATTGTACATAACTACTCCTAAGATTGCAACATATTTTAATAACAATTTTTAGTTTTCACTTCAAGCACAGCTCCGTCTTGCTGGTAGCCATGAGTTATTATTATAATTCTCCTTAAACTTCTTCAAGACATTAAAAATAATCTTCACAATAATTAAAGTAACAGTTTGTTTTTGATAATACTATGCTTATATAATAAAATACACTTAGTATAGGTCATATAAAATACTGTAACTACCATTGATCAACGGAACACAGTTTGATCTTCATTAAGAGCATCATCATCACAGCCCATAACAGTCCACTGCAGGACTAAGAGGATCATCATCATCATGGCATTATGTCCCGGTTGTAGACCAGGCGGCACACGAGGGCTCAGGGACTAAGAGGATACTTTATATAAATAATCAAACTGAAGTATTTAACTATACATTTTTATCTGCTAGCTACATTACGAGAACTTGAAAATAAAACAACATATACAAATAGTAGTACTTCAGAATAAAGCATGACATATACAAGCAAATATCTACAAAACTGCTACTATAATGATTTTGTTTTGTGAGCAGCTTAATGATCTATAATAATGAGCTCATCAATGCTCCAGTCTTCATAAGAATGATCGGGCAGGTACCTTCGAATGATAATCGGGATCTTGCGCTGCTTGAGCTCCTTCATAGCAATCTGCAGCGGATCCGTCTCCCCCTCCAACTCCACCATGACAGGTGCGCACATCGCTATTTGCAAAGCTCTCGTGCCTGAAAAGAAAATACCTCAATGTTAGTTGCATCATAATAGTATAAAATAGGCAAATAATCTTAAATAGCTTGACTAATGTTTATTTCCACGAGCTATTGTATTGTATAAAGGAAAGGCACGTGGGGGTATTTTGTGAAGTGACTTACCCAAAACTCTAGCGCGTTCGTATTTTGTCATATATCGTGTGGTGATACGCTTGGACTTATCAACGCCTCCGCCGGCCTGACCCGGTGCTAAGCACTGCACGTTGTAGCCTTCCTCCTCTTGTTCTTCGGTTTCTTCTATGTTATCATCATCTTCAGCTATATCGTCGTAATCTGCTCCAGGATCTTCCGGCTCATATTCTTCGTCAGCCATGATTTCTAGCAATTTTATCGTTCACAATTACTCACAAAAGATCGCTCAGAAGAAAAATTCGCCGCGCTCAATGCTCAAAACAAAAAGCCACAAGCCAACAACGCTTTCACAAAACCAATTGAGGATATAATCGCATACCAGTGTTGCCAACGTCATTTTATCGAATCCACTTTAAAAAAAAGCAACCATTAGGAACCACTTTTGGCGATCCCTCAAACCACCAGAAAAACCAATAACAAATTAAGCCAGATAGATAAAACCTAAATATTATTTCAAAATAAAACAACAATATTATAATTTATATTATAAATTGTACTAAATTTTTGTTTGGTAGGTGCTAAAAAATTAAATCTTTGGAAGAGTCGGCTTCTTTTACGATTGCTGTTTTTGCAGAACGTCTTTCTATTCTACAGACTTTACAAAACTTTGTTAAGTACGTAGAATAGTAAGTCTTTCTACCCAAGTCTACACTCACCATCTCAAACATTAAAATATTGCATGCTATGGTTTTATCATAGAGAAAAAATTTTATGTACAGAAGCAGAGAGTAGATTCCGAGTTGAAATACGAGACAAAATGTCACACATCTCTATAACACACACACTAATGCAAATGCAGGGACGGAACAAGGCAGCCCATCTGCAGATGTTATATTTTGCTACGACTTTCTACTAGTCGTACACACAAAATCTGACTTGTTGGCGTATTTCGTTCCTGACGACTTCGTCATTTTTTTTAACTTGTACTTATAATTTAATTTTGTCATTATAATAAAAGGTAAGATGTCTAGTGAATCAAACCCACGCCCTGATACCTACCACCGTCTATTCGAGCTCTCGATTCTACATACCGTGAATCGACAGTGCTTGCTTTTGCAAAAGGATGATTTTGCCCAGTATGAATGTTTATTATTGTATGAATTGTTGCCTCATAACTTCTAAACTAAATTGGTATCTTCTTACTTATCGTTAGAAGCGTCTTCATTGTCCACAGGTAGGCCTATGTGACTTTACAATAAATTGAATATGATGTCCTCTAGAGGACATAGTCATGAAAAAAAGAATAATAATTAAAAGGATAGGTACATTAATATATTAAACAGGCAGCATATTCTTTATTTTCAGTAAAAATTCATATAATGATAGTGCATCATGAAAGAAGGGACTTGCATCTAATTATTATCTTGTTCTTCAAAACGTTTACAACGCAGCACTTCCAATTTGCAACCCAGACATCACCATGTCTGGTCTTTAGGAAACCTAGAAAAACAAATAAATGTAAATACGCGATTAATCCGTTGTTTCATAAAATGTCTGAACATTTAAAATGTCATTTAGGTATATTTTGTGTATGAAACCATAATACATATAAAATTGTGGACCTCTTTTTACAAGATTTGAGTATTAAAATTCTATAAATACTAATACTAAGTCCGACCCTGTTAGCATCAAAATATTTTTGTACCTATTTAGACACCGAAATATTGCTCAATTTGGCAATAATTTTAAATCTATCTTTAATGGCATATTGTTTTAAGGTAAAGCATTTCAATTATTGCAAATTCACACTATTACGATGCTTATTTTTATCACAATTTCTAAAATTGATTCCCGATGGCCGCGACCACGAATGAAATTACTTTCCGATGAAAAGATAATTCATTTGTATTTCCATACTTTGCGCTTTCTCATAAATGTGCACTAAATTACACTGTCTTTTCAATGGTTTGATTTAAATTTTATTAGGAAATTATAAAATTTACACTGATGTTTCAAAAGAAACGTCAGGTCGTTAGGCCCTCGAGCAATATTATGTCGAACGTTCAAAACATTGCGCGCGTCATTTTCCGTAAACTTATTCCAATGGATGAAAAAACGGGATAGCAAGATTCATAATCATTGTAGAGCGAGCAAACAGGAAATATTTGTGATTTGTATTTAATCTGTTATGTCTGTGGGTTTTATTCACTATTATAAAAAAATATGTTAACTGAACGCATCCATAAAAACTTACACCCGCCTGAATGAATCAATATAACAAACCATAGACTGCAGTTCTATATAGTTTTTGGTTTACTTGGCCATTTTGCCTTTGGCTCGGTGGACGCCTTTCCTTTTCCGGTTCTGCATCTAAGCTGAAGCCATGCCGGTGTGTATTTTTACATTTTTGATAAAATATTCTTGCTTTTTTGAATTTTCCTTGTGTTAATTGCGTTATATATTGTTTACTCTTTGTTTTCACGTTACTAGTTTTTGTGAACTCGTTCAGTTTTCATTTAGAACTCCAAATGGTGCAGGGCACATTGCAGCCGACGATACACATGGCAATTTGTGACATGTCTCGCTAAATATGAAGACAAGACTCGAGATTGCGCTAAATAATATCGTTCTAAATGATAAAATTTTGATCATTTTACGTTGAAATTACCAAACAGTATTAGGGATGTAATTGTTTGTAACCGATAATGTGGTAATAACCTAAATGTTTTGTGTCTTTCAGCTCGCCGTTGATTTGTTGCACCCTGCTCCCGTTTCCGAGAGGAGGAAACATAAGTTGAAGAGGCTGGTGCCTCACCCAAATTCGTACTTCATGGACGTGAAGTGCCCCGGATGTTACAAAATCACCACGGTTTTCAGCCATGCCCAGATTGTTGTCGTATGCGCTGGTTGCTCCACAATCCTTTGCCAGCCGACTGGAGGTCGCGCTAGATTAACTGAAGGTAAATTTGCATCTCTTTCTTATTTCAACAAAACAAAACCGAGACTGTTCCTCATGCTTGGAAGATTATTCCACAAGGGACTTTATCTGCCTATTTTAAATAGATTTTTCTTATTTAGATTATATTGCCATGCTACTGCCCTTTAGTTCAAGTTTTAGCACAGCGATGTTGTATTTTCAGTTGATTAATTGAAATCATTAATAACGTCTTACCTGGAAGAACCTTATTAGAAGCAAATGCTTTTTTATCCCTGCGCCTTCATTATTTTTTAAATTACCCCAACTGTTTACTCTCTTATTTTGTCAAGGGAGTAAACGGTTATCCCACTATGCCTTTTATGCGAAAAGTTTGTTGACATTAAATATTGTGCAATAGCACTTGTCTATTGTTTTGTTTCGAAATATACGGAATTGACATTGCACCATATGGTGGTTACCTACTATTGCACAACACACGAAATACTGAATTACATTTGCACAACACAAGAAATACTGAATTACCTTGTTGGTAATTAAATCAATTTTGCATGAAGTACAAAAAATAGAAAACAGTACATAATCCAAACAAAGATAAAACTCATAATTTTTAGGTTTACATTTGACTTCAACTCACCTGATGGAAAGCGACAATGAGGTTGTAGTTGTGTGCCTAGAAGATTCACTCTTTACAATTGAATATAATGAGTGTCAGTCTTATTATTATCAAATTGTCAGGTGGTAAATTGGAGATTTATCAAAATTTGTATCTCTACAGTTACTTTATTTATATTAACATGTGGTCAGGTGATCAGCCAATTCGTTGACTTTTTCTATTTGAAAATAGTTTTATGCATTGTTTGAGCCACCTATGATAACATTTGTCTTTATTTGCGAGTGAATTAACAAATATTCATTTCTGTTTCAGGATGTTCGTTTAGAAGAAAACAACATTGAGATGTCCCTGAGGGAGCCCTTATATTTAAGATTGCTTGATTACTTCTGATGTGAGATGGTGATGTTTATTTTATGATTTGTAAAACTTATTAAAGGCTTTCAAAGGGAACATTTCTTTCATTATTACTAGTTTGGAATTTCAATCATAACCTCTGTCATTAAATGTCTATAGGTAACTGCTTACCATCAAGCAGGCCGTAAGCTTGTTAATAGGGTTCCAGTCTGGGAATCCTTTGCACAAACTTTTGGATAAAAAGTAACAAAGTAAAAGGCTCTTTAGATTATATGCTCTATCTCTTGCAAACTTTGTGTGTAAACATCTAACTGCTTGGCTTGTTGTTGAAATTCATGAGAGTTTGCAGGAGACTGATAGATAAACTAATAGATGCAATCTTTGACATGAGAGGTAGGGTACAGTTATGGAGTAGCATAACATTTGTCAGCAGTCGCATTGAGATTCAAGTCGAATCCTTTTTGTGGATGAGTATTTCATAACCAATTGTTGAGGAAAAAAATGAAAAAATGAGGAAGACAATGATCATTTCTGTATATAATCAATTAATTCAACACGAACGCTTTACGCCAGACAACTTTTCATAGGCAGTTCTGATTTGCAGCTGTTTTAGTATGAGAACCGCCGTTCTTCTTTCTTTCTTTATTCTTTATTGTACACAAATTGATACAGTACAGCAAAAGAGATGTACAAAGGCGAGCTTAACTCATCAATTGTGCAATATTTTGAAAAAGAATGTAATGTATAATATAGGTGATCATTAGGTGTTTATGAAGTTACAGACAACAATTCTACCATACAAAATTAAAATGCAGTGAGTGCATTTTTCTAGTTTTGAGAACAACGTGTTTGCAGTACAGGTTTTTATTTTTTATGAAACAAATTTTGTTTTGACAAAAAGAACGGTTGAAATTACTTTTCTGGTAGAATAAACCGGGCATATCACTCATTTGGAGAAACAAAGACAAAACTGCATCTTTGCGATTTTACAGGAGAAGCAATCAAAGTTTTAGATGTAAGTTAAGGAAAAGTACTTTCAACAAATATTTGGATTTTTCCTTAACTCACACTTACATCTAAAACTTTGATTGCTTCTCCTGTAAAATCGCTAAACATGCAGTTTTGTCTTTGTTTCTCCAAATGAGCGATATTATGATTTTAACATTTAAATAGAAGAAACGTAGAATATGTCTTAGTTGTTTTCTTTTTTTTATGTTATCCGGCAGACAAACAGGCATGCGGGCCACCTGATGGAAAGTGGTCACCGCCGCCTATGGACATCAGCACCTACTGCGTTTATGCTAAGCGTATCGTAAATTTGGGTAAGCATCATCAATCTGCGTCAATGTTATGCAATTGCGACTGAATAATGATCATACTGCGTTTGTAGCTTATATTTTTTTCTTTCCCGAGTAGTTATCAAAAAACTGATCTTTGATTCGATTAGATTCCGTTTCCTGGATTCCGAAAATAGAATAAACCCAAAAGTGAAAAAATGCACTCACTGCCTTTTTAATTTGTGCGGCAGAATTTGATGCGCCAGACGATGTCAGATTGTATGCTGAAACATATGCGCCGCATCGATTTTCTTGCAACCGAGTGAAGTAAGTCTGCAACGGAAAACCGTCTGAAACCACACGCGCGTACTTCGGATGTCTGTAAATATTCAACTATTACCATTCAACATTGCCTCAGAGTGGCATACAGGATGGATGCCACCCCGAGGCAATGCAAATATTTCACACATAGGTACATCCAGTGCTATACGCATAAATCCCATTTTTATGCATATTGTTGTTTGCTTTGTTACTGGTGGTACTGAGGATAAACTAATAATGGGTACCACCGTTTTCTCTACTTCTTGTTGTATTCTGTTTTGAAGGTACTACGAGCAATTTAGTATTGTACACGTTGTGATTCTGCATTTTGTTATTATGAAACCTAATAAAAAAAAGTTGTGCTTTCGAGGTTTAAGGGTAACCTGCCTGCAGACTTCCTTTATATGATTTCATTTATTTGAAATAACAATTTCATGTATTTTCACCCTAGCGGTCGGTAGGAGCGTCGGTGGCCGAGCGGTTGAGTATCCGACTCGTAGGTAAGCGAGAGGTACCGGGTTCGAATACGGCTGTGCGGCCATGTATCAATGACTCTTTTCTGAGTTAAGTACATTAGTTGAATTCGAATCGATGCTCTTACGGTGAGGGAAAACATCGTGATGAAACCTGCAAATTCAGGCAACTGAATTTGTAATCATGATCCAATCTGGTCAGTTTCCCCCGGTAGCAGGGTCACGGAGGTCAGATGGCAGTCGCTCAACTGCAATTACCTGATCGCCAGATCCTGGATCATGGTCAAGGCGGACCCCGGGCCCTCGTACTCGAGAGAATAACCTGGACATTAACGCCAAGATGTTGATGATGAGGATGATCACCATAGAGATAAATCCCGGCTTGTGCCGGTTTTCTACTCTTGAAAATTCCTAAACGAGAGATCGCCACACAAACTGTCACGTCACGCCATTTCTTCACAAACAAGCATGTAAAGCCGTTGGCTCTCGCGTCCGACTCGATATCAATCAATCGCTTTTTGGGTATCCCGCTGGACCTCTATCCTGAATCCTGATACCTTTATTTTTATACACGACGAAGACAAACGGGCTAGCGAGCTGCGCCTCGAGTCGGCTAATTTAATAATGACTCGATCAACTTCACCGCTCAATGGCAGTTTGACTCGTTTTTGGTATTCTACTAATGTTACTAATGGCTCGATTGAAATGTAACTGGATCGCAATTGCTGCTCTATGGCAGGTTTACGCATTTTTTTCATTCTGGTACAGTTAAAACTGCCGTTGAGATGCTATTGCAATCCAATTACCTACACTTCGATCGAACCAAATAAAATACGGGACTCGAGGGCCAGGACATCGCACCGCCCCTCTATCCGCAACACCAGGGTTAGCCCCTATTTCCTACAGGGTGAATTAAAACAATATTGTTATAATATTTAAATCATAATTTATTTATTTAACTAATAATATGCAATAAAAAAATATCACAAGTTAAATGGATTCATCATAGGTATGCATTGCAGCAGTAGGTAATAATAAAATATAGTTGCCTTTATTGTCCATGTACCTACTTCTGTAGGGTCCTGCTGTACCTATGAAACTAGAGAAATAAGAGCGACACGTTTTTTTTATAAGAACTAGGCATTTGATCGCCATCTCCTATGTGGTGGTAAGTGTCGATGCGGCCGACGATGGAACATGCCCGTCTAGAAACAGCCTGTTCACTCTAGCTTTGAAGGTGCATTGTTGAGAGAACACACGCGCAGGAAACGTGTTACATTCCAAGAGGGTTGAACCAAAGCGGTTTGTATCGACGACATAAGCAGGGAACATCGCTCGGATCCCGTTTCGCTGAAAGGGGTCAACGGAATGGGGTCGTGCAACTGCTTACACTCCTCGAAATGCCTGTAGAGTCGCGCAATTCTACGTCGATGCTCAAAATCTAAAGCGGCCAGCACGGCTTGCATAAGTGTACTCTCGCGCGCGGTTCGCGAGAAAATGCGCGAAATAGACACTGCTATTTTCTTCATCTCAGTATTGAGTGATGTCGCAGGCACACTTGCGCTAGCCATGTTTTGGTATTTGGTAATCCACCCAGAGGTGACAGCAGTACTCCGTGCAGGATCGGACTTGTGCTTGTCGCAACTGTGTGTGACACTGAGAGGACATGAAGTTTCAGGGCAGCAGTTTTTGCTTTGGATTCAATGAAATCGACCGCAGTTGAGATTGGTGGATAGATCAACACCAAGACGCTACAGGTTTTCGGTAGTTATATCACGTGCATTTCAGAAAGTCGGAGGGGACTTTACCTTCAACGTGAGTCAGTTTATTTTTAGCACACCCTATAATCTTCCCCTGCTGCCAAAAATCTAGACGGTTAGGGCTTATTAGTGCTCCCTACACGTGATTGCTCCCCCTCGTATGTAGACCCCATACGAGGCTGCTCCCCAATTCAACACAGATACAAAATAATGACGCAAGAACTTAGTGATAATTGCATGTGATACCTGTCCCATAGAATGAGTAAAAACAAAAACCGTGCTGAGGTGAAAAGAAAACGCAAGCACTAACTAAACTATAAGTACTATAAATACAAGATAATAAGCCACTTACAACTAAATGTCTTTGTATAAATTGTATAAAATTTTACATTTAATATTAATTTAACGAACGGAAACAAATCAACATTAACAAAGGTCTGTTTAGATGTCTCATTATTGTCTATAATAAAGTATGTTAATACGAACTTCTACTTCTAGAAAGAAGGGTAGGACTTCTGTATAGTATAGTAGATCACGTAGCCGTGGCTTCACTCATTCATTCATAGAGCATTCAGCTCTAATGTTCTAAGTGAAACAACTTTGAACCGGATAAACGCGGTTTTACATTCTTCATTAACCCGAAGATCACTTTAGTAATTCAGATACATCAATCACAGAATCAAAGCCATCAAAGTAAGGTATTTCCCGTATTTTTATTTCTGTGCCGCGGGTGTGTCTGTGTTACACAGTCGCCGAACGCAATTAAATCCCCCGTTGGGGTGTGCTTTTGCCTTTTTGGTTTTGTGCGTCGAAAAGTAATAAGTGTCTGGGTACTGGCTATGTCATATCTGTTCAAAATTGTTTCATTTAAAATGTCTGAACATGGCTTAGACAGAGGAAAATCATAATCATATACGACTATACTGTGGTAGATATAATTAGTCAAACAGTCACATTCAGCAATTTTACAGTGCGGCTAGCACAGGTTGTTCTCTCGCAAACATTACATAGGACGATTGCCAGCTAAGCGTGTAGGGGCGAGGAAAATTTGATACAAAAACTACTTTCTTATTTCAATACACTTAGCAGACATATTTCATCGATAACGGGAGCATCATCAGTAACATATTATTATTGTCTTTCCGTCTACCTATGAAATTTGCGATTTTTTTCGCATTTACACATTTCATAAATTTTTTAAAATTGTAATCTACATATTTAAATTAATAAATGATTTTGAAAATACAGTATGCGTAGATGCCAGTAAGTCCCAAAGATTTAATAAAACACATTTTCTCAAGCTTTTAAAAGGGTTTGAAAATACCCCTTTCATTTGCCGGCAGTATTATACGCAGTGGTGACCACTTCCTGTCAGGTGGACCGCTTGCCTGTTTGCCTACCGAATGTCATTAAAAAAAAAGTTTTGTTTCCATAACTAGATGTAATTTTATGAAAAGGGTAGTTATCAAAATGAAATTGTATGACAGACGGACGAGTAATTAGGTACGCGTACTTGTGGCTCGACGACCTTGCTCGCTCGTGTGTCAGCCAGACGGCGATCCAACATATTTGATTTTTGCTCGTAGCTAGTGGCTCGCGCGTCTGGCAGCGCCGCGAGCCACGAGCCGATATTTTTGTTGTGATGTATCTCGTACCATTGTATTTTGTGCATAAAATTAGTTTAAGTTTAACTGTATAATTTTCTGTTGCGAAAGTGTCTGATTTTCGAAGTTATTGACTTGAATTATTTACGGAATAAATAAAAAAGCGAGCTGGATAAGTTCGTGAACTTAAAAACCGTGTACTTTTAGTTCATACGTCTATCATCCATGACGAGCCGAGTAAGTTGGCGAACTTAAAAGCCGCTTACTTTACGTGACTCGCCCACTTAATGTTGTCTGATTTTACCATCTAACAGACATCGTAATCGGATTGGCCATAAGCAAGGCCATTGAGAAGTTTGCTGGTATGAAACTTCCAGTTTCCTGGAATATAACAATATGTAAGGACCTAATACCAGTCGTACCTGTCATGGTCGCGTATATTTACCTATGCGATACGCGTACTACAGGTACTATACGAAACCAACGCCTCCCCTTTAGGTGTACACCATAGGGGCCCAAATTATGGCTGGTTAATTTCGATATGTAGTAGGCCTAGGCACTCCATGGTAATGAATACAAAAGGCTATATGATCACTACGTATAGGTAGATTTATCCAAGAATGTTGTCCTAAACATCATTCTGAAACTTGAACAGTTTTTACGGGACCAAATATTAGGTACCTACTTACTATCTTTTTGCACGCGACTTTGTCTCTTAAAATTCTTTGTCTGCGTAAAATTCTATCCGCTATATTGCTATCCGCTTAGTAGTTTGTCCGTAAAGGAGCATTTGTAATACTAGTATCGTAGGATACTATTATTATAAATAGAAAGGTGTTTATTGTTTGTTTGTAATCGATAACACACTGCTTAGTCGATTTAAAAAATTCACATATAGAAAGCTAGATTACCAACGAGTAACAAAGGCAATAGTTTTTCCCGAAATTCAATATGCTTCCCGCGGGGACGGGTCCGGAATGTATTAATCGAACGAACGTACTAATCGCGGGAAAAATTAAAATAATAGGTTTTAGATAGTTCCAAAATGGAGCGTCAATCCGTTGACGTTGTCCCCTATTTGGGGCGCTGTCAAACAAAACAGTTTTAAATTTATAAAGTTCAATTTTACAGGCGCAGGTGGCTTTAATCAAAACCGGTACAATGGCATAGTAATTACGCCGTTATGATCGAAATAACGAATTTTGGATGCAATTTGAACACTGTTTTAAACCGTTGATTGGAAACGAGTTTCGTATTCAGTGGGCATAAAGCATCCAGATAAAAAAAGGAAATGTTTTGACAAACCATAATTAATTATACCTTTTTGTTTGCCAGCTCCTCATTTAATAATGTATCGCATGGGAAACTAGTCAGAGCTATGATGGTAAAACCAAAGACATAACCTTCTGTATATAAAATTTTTTCTCTATGGACATAACAGACTAAACACAAATCACAAATATTCCCTGCTCGCTCGCTCTACAATGATTATGAATCTTGCTATCTCGTTTTTTCATCCATTGGAATAAGTTCATGGATAATAACGCGCGCAATGTTTTGAACGTTCGACATATTGCTCGAGGGCCTAACGACCTGACCTTTATTTTGAAACATCGGTGTAAATTTTATAATTTCCTAATAAAATTTAAATCAAACCATTTAAAAGACGGTGTAATTTAGCACACATTTATGAGAAGGCGCAAAGTATGGAAATACAAATGGATTATCTTTTCATCGGTAAGTAATTTCATTCGTGGTCGCGGCAATCCGGAATCAATTTTAGAAATTGTGATAAAAATAAGCATCGTAATAGTGTAAATTTGCAATAATTGAAATCCTTTACCTTAAAACAATATGCCATTAAAGATAGATTTAAAATTATTGCCAAATTGAGCAATAATTCGGTGTCTAAATAGGTACGAAAATATTTTGAGGCTAACAGGGTCGGACTTAGTAGTTATTGTATAGAATTTTAATACTCAAATCTTGTAAATAGCGGTCCACATTTTTATTTGTATTAGGGTTTCATATAGAAAATATGCCTAAATGACATTTTAAATGTTCAGACATTTTATGAAACAACGGATTAATCGCGTATTTACGTTTATGTACATTAATTTGTTTTTCTAGGTTTTACTAAAGACCAGACGTGGTGATGTCTGGGTTGCAAATTGGAAGTGATAATTATATGCAAGTCCCTTCTGTCCTGGTGCACCATCATTATATGAATTTTTACTGAAAATAAAGAATATACTGCCTGTTTAATATATTAATGTACTTATCCTTTTCATTATTATTATTTTTTTCATGACTATGTCCTCTAGAGGACATCATATTCAATTTATTGTGAAGTCACATAGGCCTAACTATGGACAATGAAGACGCTTCTAACGATAAGAAAGTAGGTACCTACTTAGGTTAGAAGTTATAAGGCAACAAATAAACATTCATACTGGTCAAAATCATAATCCTCCTTTTTGCAAAAGCAAGCACGGCCGATTCACGGTATGTAGAATCGAGAGATCGAAAAGACGGTAATAGGTATCAGGGCGTGGGTTTGATTCACTAGACACCTTACCTTTTATTTTAATGACAAAATTAAATTATAAGTACAAGTTTAAAAAATTACGAAGTCGTCAGGAGCGAAATACGCTAACAAGTCAGATTTTGTGTGTACATTACTAGTAGAAAGTCGTAGCTAAATATAACATCTGCTTCTGCAGATGGGCTGCCTTGTTCCGTCCCCGCATTTGCATTAGTGTGTGTGTTATAGAGATGTGTGACATTTTGTCTCGTATTTAAACTCTAAATGTACTCTCTGCTTCTGTATATAAATTTTTTTCTCTATGAGCAGAGAGTACAATCCGAGTTGAAATACGAGACAAAATGTCACACATCTCTATAACACACACACTAATGCAAATGCAGGGACGGAACAAGGCAGCCCATCTGCAGCAAAATATAACTCATCATGAGTTATATTTTGCTACGACTTTCTACTCGTAACGAACACAAACAAATCTGACTTGTTGTTCGCTCCAGATGACTATGCAATTTTTTAAGCTTGTCCTTATATATTTTAATATTGACATTATTTTTAAAGGTAAGGTGTCTAGTGAATCAAAGCCATGCCCTGATACCTACCACCGTCTTTTCGATCTCTCGATCCTACATACCGTGAATCGGCAGTGCTTGCTTTTGCAAAAAGGAGGGTTATGATTTTGACCGGTATTAATGTTTATTTGTTGCCTCATAACTTCTAAACTAAGTAGGTACATACCTACTTACTTATATATAGTTAGAAGCGTCTTCATTGTTTACAGGTTGGCCTATGTGGCTTCACAATATGATGCCCTCTAGAGGACATAGTCACGAAAAAAAAAAATGAAAAGGATAGATACATTAATATATTAAACAAGCAGCATATTCTTTATTTTCAGTAAAAATACATATAATGCTGATTCAGCAGGACAGAAGGGACTTGTATCTAATTATTATCTTGTTCTTCAAAATGATTACAACGCAGCACTTCCAATTTGCAACCCAGACATAACCGTCTGGTCTTTAGGAAACCTAGAAAAACAAATATTTATGTAAATAAACGTAAATACGCGATTAATCTGTTACATATAAAATTGTGGACTAGTAGTAATAAAATACTATACAATAAATACTAAGTCCGACCCAGTTAGCATCAAAATATTTTAGTACCTATTTAGACACCGAAATATTGCTCAATTTGCCAATAATTTTAAATCTATCTCTAATGGCATGTTGTTTTAAGGTAAAGCATTTCAATTATTGCAAATTCACACTATTTCGATGCATATTTATGTTACAATTTCTAAAATTTATTTCGGATCGCCGCGACCACGAATGTTTACTTACCGGTGAAAGGATAATCCAGGTGTATTTCCATACTTTGCGCTTTCACATAAATGTGCACTAAATTACCCACAAAATTACAATCTCTTTAATTGGTTTAATTTAAATTTTATTAGGAAATTATAAAATTTACACCAATGTTTCAAAAAAAAACGTCAGGTCCCTCGAGCAATATGTGGAACGTTCAAAACAATGCGCGCGTCATTTTCCGTGAACTTATTCCAATGGATGAAAAAACGGGATAGCAAGATTCATAATCATTGTAGAGCGAGCGAACAGGGAATATTTGTGATTTGTGTTTAGTCTGTTATGTCTGTGTCTCTGCTTCTGTATATAAATTTTTTCCCTATGGGTAAAACAATCACTCTTTCCATGAAGGAGGAAGGACAAGAAGTTTCTAAACGGATATTTTTTTCTGCAATATACAGCTCCAATATTGTCATTGTCACCTCGTCAGTCAATTCCATAGAGAAACAATTTTATATACAGAAGCAGAGTACAATTCGAGTTGAAATACGAGAAAAAATGTTACACATCTCCATAACACACACTAATGCAAATGCAGGGACGGAACAAGGCAGCCCATCTGCAGATAAGTTATATTTCTGTTAGCATCAAAATACTTTCGTAGCTATTTAGACACCGCAATGTTGGTATGTTGTTTTAAGGTAAAGCATTTCAATTATTGCAAATGCACACTATTAAGAAGCATATTTTTGACACAATTTCTAAAATTGATTTCCGATCGCCGCGACAACGTATGTTTACTTACCGGTGAAAAGATAATCCAGGTGTATTTCCATACTTTGCGCTTTCACATAAATGTGCACTAAATTACACAGTCTTTAAAATGGTTTGATTTAAATTTTAATAATAATAATTTCCTAAATTATAAAATTTACACCAATGTTTCAAAAGAATCGTCAGGTCTTACGGAGCTTCAGCAACATGTCGAACGTTCAAAACATTGCGCGCGTCATTTTCCGTCAACTTATTCCAATAGATGAAAAAACGGGATAGCAAGATTCATAATCATTGTACGGTGAGCGAACAGGGAATATTTGTGATTTGTGTCTAGTCTGTTATGTCTGTGGCCAATTCAAACTTTTCGCAGAGTGCGAACAATAGTGCTACTGAAACAACAATAGAAAATTTAACTGTCAATGGTTGCCGGCCACGGCCATTTTGCAGTATTAAATATTAGGCGTTTAGAAGCCCCTTTTCAATAATCACCCTGTATCCATTAAACATTCACTGCTCTCAGACGGCTCAGGGAAACTTTCGAGACACGGAGTGATACAGGGTCTTATACGCGGCCAGGCGATTATTCCTTGAACATTAATGAGATGTCAAGAACATGTAATTTAAACTGATAAGGGAGGTGAATTTTGTCCAAAACTTTAACGTTAAACTGTTTCCGACAAGTGTAAACGATTTGGAAAAAACAATTTGCGATTTATAAGTTCCGATTTAGCGAAATTACAGACGTGAGGTATTTCAGCTTAGTCCTCACAGTGACAACGTACCTGCGGTTCTGCATTGTTAACTGCAACCTAAATTTATGAGTTGTAGATGTTATGGGCGACAGTTACTACTTACCATCAGGTGGGCGGTCTGTTCGTTGGTCACTGAGAAGCATGAAAAAAAAAGCACCGGCGCGGAGCTCCTTTAGGATTGCACCCTGTACACCATTTAAAAAAATATTCTACAAAACGTACATAATATTATTGTTACAAATATATTAGGTTTCAGCTATAAAATTTGCCTATAAATAAGTAAAGTTACGCGGTAACGTTGTTGAAGAACTCGTGGTTCTTCAGGTCTTTGGCGCTGCTTTCGTCTAGCATCTTGCTAGCGTTGTCGATGTCCGCCTTAATGGCGACCACCAGCTCGTCGAGCGAGCCAAAGTTCTTCTCGCCCCTGAGGTAGCCCACCAGCACTATCTTGAGGTTCGAGCCGTAGAAATCGTTGTCGAATTTGTGCATCACGTGCGTCTCCTGGAACAAAATAAAAATGATCATCTTGGCGTTAATGTCCCGGTTGTGCACTCGAGCTCGAGGGCCCGGGGTCCGATTTGGCGGTCAGGTAGTTACAGTGGAGTAACTACCATTTGACCTCCTTGACCCTGCTACCAGAGGAACCTGACCAGATTTTATCTTGAATTTGCAGGTTTCATCACGATGTTTTCCCTCACTGTAAAAGCATCGGTTGGAATTCAACTAATGTACGTAACTCCGAAAATAATCATTGGTACATGGCCGCAGCGGGACTCGAACCCGGTACCTCTCGCTTACGAGTCGGATACTTAACCGCTCGGTCACAGACTATTTTTTATACGACGACAAGTTTATATTATATTACATTAATTGTAAGTCTATTTACAATGATATTGTCAATAACAACATAAATTAATAACAAACAATATCTTGTTTTAATATCAACGTATTCCTACCCACTAATAGTTGACTTTTCGGTAAATACTGGACTGATTGTTTATACTTTGCAATTTTTTTTAAATATCCTACTCAACTAATAGTATTCGGCTTTGTCCAGAGCGTAAGGCCACCCTGTATAGTGAGGTAACTTATGTCATCGTATTAGTGGTTCCGTATGAACGTCACAGGCAAGACGTGCTAGACGCTCGGTATTGAGCGTGATACATGGCTTGCGATCCTGGAACACGATATTGATCGAGTGTGTAGGACTCACGGATCGTTTTACGGAATATAGGATTTCTAGAAAATCAGAAATGTGGCATGAGCATGCGGCAAAGGTGTAGGTTGCTCCCAAACAGCTATATTCAGGTATAAATAATCGTTTTGTAGGCAACTTCTGTGGTATCGTTTTTATAGTTGTGATTATGTGGTTTGAAAAAAAATTCAGTAATGTAAGCATCACACATCATTACAGCACCTAAGCCAAAATGTTAAAAATTTCAAACCGGTCCGCTCGCTTGTCTCAAAAATTCACTGCAATCCAGTTTTTAAAACCCAAATTTTCCGAGCTTGCTTTGCTCGGTCATCGTCCACTAAAAAGCCCCCTGAACCACATCCTGGAACCTGGAGCTGGCTGGACTTGGTGGCAATGTGTGGTTGCTAGGTATTGTGATCCGTCTCTCGCGCGAATTTTAATAAATTTTTGAAGACGGCGCGAATTTGTCAATGACCCGGCGGCGGCGGGCGGCACGCTGAGGTAACTCGGCAGCGGCGGCGGCGGTGGCGCGTGGCCCGGACTTCTAGGCTCAACGCTCCGATTGTACTCATGTATTAAATTAGGCTACCTATGTCATCAGCATCATCATCTTGGCGTGAATGTCCCAGTTGTGCTCTCGCACACGAGGGCCCGTGGTCCGCCTTGACCATGATCCAGGATTTGGGAGGTCAGGTAATTACAGAAGAGCGACTGCCATCTGACCTCCGAAACCATGCTACTAGGGGAACCTGACCAGATTGGATTATGGTTACACATTTAATTACCTGAACGATGTTTTCCCGCACCGTAAGAGCATTGGTTAGCATTCAACTTAAGTACATAACTCAGAAAAGAGTCATGGACCATGTGTCCATGACGCAGTGGAATTCGAACCCGGTACCTCTCGCTTTCGAGTCGGATACCGAAACCACTCGGCCCCCGACGCTCCTATTACCAACCTATGTGGGATTATCTTAGCTATGTTTGCCGAATCAAATAATCGTATTATATGAACGGTACAGGCTACAATGTGCATTCAAATATTACCAGCAATAGACAGACTATTGTGTGGCTGGTGTAAGTGTTTTCCAGGGACGTACTACAGCCGTATCAATGATACGGGGCCCCCGGGCCACAGGGGCCCAAGCGTGTGTAACCAAAAATTGTTATACATAATTTCAGTTAAACTCTTCCCTACAATCCCATGGAAAAACTATTTCAGAGCAGGATCGGGGGCCCCCTCCACCTAAATAGCACTAGAAATTAAGTGATATAACCCCTTTTGATTTGCCTTTTGCTTAAGAGATAATTAACATTTTGATTGAAAAACTTAGGGCAATCCACGCGCTCTCACTCATTACTTCATGGTAATAAGATGGTAAAAATGACAACAATTTTGATATTATATTGAAAATCTCATATTTTCAACACTATCAGTAGGGTCCAAAGACTTGAGAAACTGCTAACTGGAAGATTTTACGTTATTTTTATTAAAAACGCATGGTTTTAAACGATAAATTACAAAAATTTAGACCTCGCTACGTTTGCTCATTCAGTGTCATGAGTCATTTTTATAATAATCACGCAAGGTTTTAATATAGCCAAGTCAAAGGCCAATATATCAACAATTCCAAGCACGGTTCCCACGCCGCGCGGACGCGGCTTTTAGTCTCATCAGTCATAACAGTTACAGTTACAGGACTTAGGAACTCTCCAAGGGAAATTGTTATAATCTCCACGCTGGCAGGCGGTTTGGACATCGCAGTGTTATAAAATGGAAAAAGCTGCTCAAATATTTCAGCCTACGGAGACTCTAGATCTTTTGCCTCGAAAACATTAGTCGCCTTGTACGACACCCACGAGTGTACGGTGTTAGTGCTATTCTAATCTGTCGGACACCACACAGCCTAGTATTAGAGTCTATTGTCACACAAATGTTAGAGTTCGCTACGCTCGCGTGTTCAGTGATTAAAGTTGTTGCCGGGCACGGTTCGGTCGTGGTTGGGGTGGGTTTTGCTGCGGCCATGGGGCGGCCAGCGTGTCACTGTGTGCTTCCTACCTACTTTCCTACCCCCCTTGACGATTGAAAGAAATATTTAATGTACTAATCAATAAATATATTTTGAGTTTGAGTTTGTTTTTATTAACAGGCGAATTTATGTGAGTTTGCTGCGCTCGACCAGTTATTGACTTAAGCCGGACTAGGATTTAAGTTACTCAGTAGCACCCCCGTAGTTGGAATTTCAACTAGGGGGGGCCCTAGACAACTATTGATATGGGGCTCCTGGAGAAAAAGCTACGCCACTAGTGTTTGCACCATTGATACTCAATATCCGAGGGCCTTGACTATGATCCAAGATTTGGCAGATCAGACAATTACAGTGGAGCGACTGCCAACTGACCTCCGTGTTTTCCCTCACCTTGATTTGAACCCGGTACCTCTCGCTTACGAGTCGGATATCTTAACCACTCGGCCACCGATGCTCCTGCCAACGACCAACCGGCCACCGAAGACGAAGACTGTTTGTCTGTGTTGCATGTACCTAATAATATAGCTATGTCGAATACATTTTTGTACATATTTGGCATACTTGTAAATAATATGAGTAAAAAAACTCACATCATTTTTTATTAAGGAGGTACATGAACGTCCAGTCCATCTGACGGAAACTGGTTACCGGTCATCTGCAATCTACAAGAGCGAATGCGATGGCGGTGTATGTACATTACCATCGTCATACCACAAGAGTACAGTGTCAATTGTATAGTTATAACTACCTAAGATAGGTACGTAGGCTTCCCCTTATCGGATCGATGGACTTAACTCCCCCTCGCACTATGTTCGGCGACGCATACAGCGCACGAAAGCTGCAATCGGGAGATTGAGAGCTAATAAACTATGGAATTCTATAAACTGAATTTAAATGAAACTATAACAATTGTGTGCTTAGGTATCATCACCATCTTAGCGTTAATATCCCGGTTGTGGTCTCGAGGACGAGGGCCCGGGGTCCGCCTTGACCATGATCCAGGATTTCGCGATTAGGTAATTACAGTGGAGCGACTACCATCTGACCTCCGTGACCCTGCTACCAGGGGAACCTGACCGGATTGGATTATGGTTACAAATTCAGTTGCCTGAATTTGCAGGTTTCATCACGATGTTTTCCCTCACCGTAAGAGCATCGGTTAGAATTCAACTAATGTACATAACTCAGAAAAGAGTCATTGGTACATGGCCGCAGTGGGATTCGAACCCGGTACTACTCGCTTACGAGTCGGATACTGAACCGCCCGGCCACCGACGATCTTTGTGCTTAGGTATATTATGAGAGAAATTAACAACACTCAGAGGAGTTTCCCTCAAGCAAGCTCCACACAAACGTAGTTTCTAGAGCCATCAAAATGTTGTAGAAGTGATTCAGAAACCAATGTCGATGCTTGTGGTTTTGTCAGATTTTCGTTAAAATATATCCTTTCTAAGATTTTCATACCAATTTTAAATGCAACTTTACAACAATATCATCATCGTCACAGCCCATAACAGTCCACTGCAGGACTTGGGGCCTCTCCCACGAAATGGGAGGTTGTTGACATAACCTCCGCGCTCGGCAGGCGGGTCGGAGATCGCAGTATTATAAATATAACAATCGAAAACGCTGCTGCCCATTTTACAGCCTACGGAGATTCTAGATCTTTTGCCTCGAAATCATTAGTCGCCTTGTACGACACCCACGAGTGTAAGGGGTTGCTGCTATTCTAGTCTGCTGGACACCACACGGCCATATTACAGTCAGATCACGTAAGCAAAATTTAATTGAAAATATGATCAAACTACATTCGTATGGAGCGCGCTCGAGGGAAATCCTAGTTATCGTGTCATCATTGGGTCGCGTTTCCGATGACGAAAACGTAGAGAATATAAATCGTACAATTATGAGAAATCCAATATAAGGTATCTATTTAAAATAGAGAATTTAATAATCCCTGTATTATTCATAATTGAATTCAGCAGCAAACAAAGCCCTCTATGTTCTTGACAAGAAAATTGCACAGAAAGTGTAAAATTATTTTCTTTCTTAACAACTCTTCTAGGAAGCCGGTTCTAGATTTACAGAAAGTGGTTTCGTGACCTAATTAAAACTTGGGAAAAGCCGGTGTAGGTGACGTCGGCTTGCGCTCAGAGCTCAGTAAAATTATAAAGACGGCATTTGGTATTTGGCAATGCAATATTGCGTTCGCCTGTTTGTTGAACCGCTGGACTACTACACTGAACAAGATACTTCGTGTGGACAGTGCTTCATTATCCTTTGTACTTGTAAAGATAGACAATTTTCCTAAACTAAAATCGAACTAAGCTCGATTTCTAAGTGACTAATCTTGGCGGTAATGCAATGGTTGTGGGCCCGGGGTCCGCTTTGATAATGATTCCGGATTTAGCAGATCGGGTAATTATAATGGAGCGATAACCATCTGACCTTCGTAACCGTGCTACCAAGGGAACCTGACCAGATTGGATCATGGTTACATATTCAGTAGCATGTATGTGCAGCCTTCATCACGATGTTTTCCCTCACCGTAAGAGCATCGGTTAGTATTCAACTTATGTAGATAACTCAGAAAAGAGTCGCCGCCGCAATGGGATTCGAATCCGGTACCTCTCGCATGCGAGTCGGATATCTTTACTACAGGCCACCGACGCTCCAACCTTGATTGCTTAGGGTTTAAATTGTATGGGACTTCAAAGCAACCACTCTAACAGAACCTATAAGCCTAAAATGGAAACAGCAATACACTAACTAAATTGGCTTTATATTTAATCCCCGCCATGCAGCGTACATTCGCAATAGTCCGTCCATTTCATCATTGTCCATATGTGTATTACTTTATCCAATAATCTTCCTAAAGCTCTAAAGTGATTGCCAGGCAATCCAACTCTTTCAGATCCAAGCTGACCGCGGGGCTATTACTGCACTCTTTTTATAGTATCAAAGATTTTCTAGTGAGGTTAGGCGTTGAATAGATAGTTCATTTAGATATAGGTACGTAATATTTGCGCACTTGCATGCAAGTAACATGGCACTTTTATATTGTTAAAAACGTATCTACTCTTATTCTGGCAAATAAATAGTAGGTAGTCATTAATTTATTTTGCAAGACGAGACGATGTGATGCAATTACAGATACCCATTTAGTTTTAGTTTTAATTTTGATATGGATTTTATTGAATTGACATTGTATTTTATGTAATCTTAAATACTTGTAAATACATAGTTACTATAATTAAATAAAATTTAAATTATTACGGTTTTGCAATAAACTAAACCTTCGTCATCAGGCAAAATAGCGCCCGAAGCCGAAGCTTATTCAGTCGGATACTAAAGCAAATGAGAAAATATTTTATTTTATCATAAATTAAATTTCATGGAAGCAGCAGCGCAGGCTGTAGGAAAATATAAACCAGCCTTTTCCCTTTTAACGTAGAATCGCTTTCTGGAAACTAGAATATTAAAGAAAATGTTTTGCAAAGGTTTTATAAGTCCTCAAAAGGATGCAGTACTAGGAATTCCGCCCACGGCAATGATTAAAGGGGCGGCGGTTGGTATTGCTTTGAAAATGGTCTGGAAAATGCAAGCACTTGACGATTATTTGCTGTCTACGTGGGTTTTCAATCATATTAATAATGTTACGTGTTAGGGGTCCGTTGTTTGGAGTGAAATACTGACGGCAGGTTCCGAAGGTTTATTCTCTTCCAAGGTTTCCACATCAAGCTAATCTTCCACAATCAGCTCTCTCCTAGTCCGCAGGTATCGCCGAAGTCGTAGGATGTCGTAAGTACTCACAGGTTTTCATTCGGAACTCGCGTAACTCATCAAATGCCCCGAATTTTCAAGTTTAAATTCAAGTGTACTCGTATTCATTAATAACCATTGTTACATGTCAAAATTAATACACAACATAGTGTTCTAGTCCCTACGTTGTTTGCGAATAGCCGCAGCAACGCATCCGGTTTAATCTAGACGGCCGTGTGTCAAGCATATTATAGACCTTATATCCCAGAACATATGGTACATTCTTGCTTGTCTTAATCACGGCGCGCGCAAACGTAGACACTTGAAGTGTACTCGAAGCCGCGAAGTTTACCTTTCATTCATAACATGATTTAATATCGGAACAGGTCTAGAGCCGGTCACCAGCAGAAACTATAGGCCAGGGGAGGCCAAACTTTTCACCTGTGAGATCTACAAGTGGTCAAAAATATTTCTTGCGGTCTGTGACTGTAGTTTATTTAACATTTTTGTGATAAGTTTAGATGGATTTTTAATATCAAATACAAAACTCTCGTTTTTTATTCCGCTTATATATGTGTTTTTCCATAATTTTCTATTTAAGTATTTTAATTAACTCTCGCGGGCTACCTAAATCGCCTCCCCGGTCGACCTTTTGGCCATCCCTGCGATGAGGAAGAAGCCTGAATCTGTGATAACTGTCTACTAATCTGTTACGTAAACACGCCTAAACCTCTGAATTTAGATGAAATTTGATAAGGTGGTAGGCGGCAACTTGAGGAAAGACATGGACATTTTTGGCTCAAAAACAAACCGAATTTAACTTAGGTACAATACCTAACAATAATGATATTCTATTCCGTCTGACACAACAATACTAAGAAGTAGGTATAGATGCTAACGTCCAATTCAGTTAATGCTTCGTCAGTAAGATACAAAGGCGACGTTCTAACAATGCAATCCGGGTGGTTCCGAGAAGCGTCTGTCAGTAAGCAGTATCTAGCCAGTGCCTAGCTGGAGTAATTACATTTACGTGCACCCGCGCGTCAATAGGCAGCTCGTCTTGGCGTGAATTTCGCAGTTGAGATCTCGCTCGCAAGGGCTAGCTTCATAATAGCGAATATCCTGGCTTCTGCCAGGGTCCGCTTAATGAAATCTATTCGGCGATATTTGTCATCATGTTCGCCTTAAAAGATATCCCTTTCACAGAGCTTTCGTAAACTGTGCTTTCACGCAAAGGAAGCTATGTAGAAAACCATCTCTCGGCAACAGTCTATTATAGAAACTCTATTTCAATCCACCCAGCGAAACCTACAATAAGATTATAAATAATAAAGCAAACTCTGCCCGCTATCAACAAATACAACTCACATTGGATCTCTATTTAATCTTGTAATTGTAACAATGCAATCTACGTTATTAAGCAAACAGTATTTTATCGCTATCTTATTCACTAACTATATGGTAGTAACACATCTCATAAATTTGTCGTAATGAGGTCGCGACGGCATTGAGAGTAGTGACTATAGATATTTGCAACAATGGCGTGCCTCAAATCAAAATTGATTGATGGACTTATTTATTTAGATTTCTGCAGCATGCATCAATGATAACAAGTTGACTTCATGTCCTGGCGTCAGACTGTAAAAGATTTCTATATGTTGGAGTCGTGGCCAGATCTGAGAAGTGATCACTTCATGATGTGGCCGAACATTTAATTAAATGGTTGTAGTTCATGCTAAATCCAGCTAAAACTGACCATAGCATTAATCTACGGTTTCCACGATATCAAAGGTAAGATAAAAAATCAAAATAAAGACGGAACTTATATTTATGTTGTAGGTACCTAATGTATGGGTATGCCATTTCGCGGTGTAAAATAATAAATGAAAATATTTTGATTAAAAAGTGTTTTATTTACGTGTGGTTAACCTTTACATCCCCCTTAAAACTACACTGCTAGAAATGAAACTACTTTATGTGCAAACGTTCGGGGCGTCGGTCAAGCCACATACAAGTCTGTGTTCTCAAACGCTTCCTAAGATCGGAGTAAGAAACGGTTTTCATGAATGTGCAAGAGCTGCCCTATCTCCTGAATGTAGTTTTTAAAAACAATCACGTACTGACATGAATTTTAGTCTAAGCTGTTCAAACAGATTGTGCCAATAATCCTTAGAAAGAATTTTCAGACAATCATGTACATAATTTTTTGCGGATTTTTCGCACAGTTTAAACTGCATGTCTCCCATACGCTTCCTACTTGGCGAGTAAGACTTCGATATTTAAGTTCAGCAATCATGTCATAATCATACTCCACACACAATGTAAAATATCAAAACCCCGGAAACAAAGGAAAATAACCCCGTGGACGACGGTCTATATGTATAGTCGTCCACGTAAACGCACTCTCCAATAGGAGAGTAGGCATTCGAAACGGTTTTGTAATTCGAGTTGAAAGCTTTCGGGGTTTTGGATTTGAATAGGTGCAGGCCGGAGCGTCCGCGTCATCAATATCGATCTGGGCAGCTTTGGATTTAAATTCAATGTGTCTCGTATCAATCGACGCTCACAATGCAATGCTGCCAATTTGCACGCTGTTGATCACTGAGTCATAATAATGCCGTTAATTGGTGCCATAAAATATTCAATACTCAATACTCCAATGTTTATTTGTTTCGTATATAGGATGATGTTAATCTTATTTGATGTGACACCATCGGGTGCTAACCCATGTCCGTCCACAAGACTAGATCTTTTGCCTCGAAAACATTAGTCGCCTTGTCGACGCCCACGAGTGTAAGGGGTTGGTGCTATTCTACTCTGCCGGACACAACACACCTACTATTAGACCATAATAGCAGCTAATGAAATGACAAAGCCCTTGTAAGATTAAGGTGCACGCAAAACATCCGTGACAATGTCGTTGGACACCTTTTGTATGTACAGTAGGTTTGTCTATATCCGGTAGAAGCATCGAAAGGATCAGTATCCCCTTTCCGTATGTTTCGTGACAATCTACATAATATTTTAAAATATAAGACGGTGTAATATTAAGAATGCGAACGTGAGTTATCGGAGCAATATGCCTACTGATATGAATATTTTAACCGCATATTGATTGATTTAAAATAGAATCAATACTACTAGATACACAGTGCCGTGCTGTGCCGTCACACGGCGGTCAACAGAATAGCATCGCGTTTAGCATTAGTATTACATTCGCGGGTGTCGTACAAGGCGACAAATGTTTCCCTAATGTGGTTCTCGCGGGAACGGGTTATAATAGAAGTTTGAGCTGGCATATCAACAGAAATGAATGTGATCTGTTTGGTAGTGATAGTGATATGCGCTACATGAGATAAAACTTAGTTATATTGTTTAGTGGATGCTAGACAAGGTTTAGATAGGTGATTAAGATAATAGACAGAGAGAGATAGGGATTAATACACTACCCGCACAGACTAATCAAAATCTTTACTACGCGGTAATTTTTTAATTTTTTTTTATAATGGACTAGGCAGGCATTTCTCCGAAGAAGAAGCCGAAGGTGGAGCATGCCTGTCTAGAAAAAGTCTATTCACTGTGGCCTAGAAGTAGTCCAGGTACTTGAAGGTGTACTGTTCGGGGTACACACCGCAGGCAACGCATTCCATTCCGAAACCCGCCGACAACGTCTACATTATAGTCAAATATCTCCCAAACTAGAACCAATTAAAATGAACCATCTATCTCGATGAAGCTGATTTTCAAACAAAGAAAATTGCATCGAAATCGGTGCATACTTTCGGGAGCTACGACGTAGTGTATACAGACAGACACACCTAAACACACATCTACCTTGTAATACCCGTCTTTTAAGTCGCTGCTGGTTAGAAAATACGAATAAAAAGGTTTCAGTAGATAATTAATTAACTTGTAAAACTAATAAGCACCAGCCAAAGGCACAATGCGAGCATAATAAGTTATCACTTCAACCTAGACGTTTGGAAATAGTTGTTTAAAAGAAAACGCCTAGAGACAGGGGAGAAGCTTACAGCAGCCGGTAAGTACCTACAGGGGACTAAGTACTTCAGTTACGGCGTAAGTACTAGTAGGCCCGGGACCGGACTTTAAAGCATAACCAGTTCGTCGAATCTGAAGATTGTCTGAAAATTTCATTAGAATTGGTTCGTTGTCGATATGAACATCAGACATCGAGTTTTTAAATGACGTACTTGTTGGTAGCAAGGAGATATGATAACGCAAAAGATATGGAATCGATAATCTCATAATCTTACAATCTGGCTAATGTGTTCCAAATCTCATTGATAAATTGATTCCGACTTTCGAGTGTTATCTAGAAAGAAAAAAAGAGAAAATATTTTTTGACACAACTAACAACGACATCTCATCTTGGCGTTAATGGTCCCGGATGTGCTGTCGCACACGAGGACTCGGGCTCCGCCTTGACCATGATCCAGGATTCGGCCAATCGGCACCGGCACCGCCGGATCCCACCCCTCTGGAATGACGTCACAACATGCATTTGCAGGTAGTTACAGTGGAGCGACTGACCTCGGTGACCCTGCTACCAGGGGAACCTGACCAAATTGGATGATGCTTACACATTCAGTAGCCTGAATGTGCAGGTTTCATCACCATTTTATTCCTCACCGTAAGAGCATCGGTTAGTATTCAAGTAATGAAAGTAATTCAGAAAAGATTCCTTGTATTCGAACCCGGTACCTCTCGCTTACGAGTCGGATACCCTAACCGCTCGGCCACCGACGCTCAACCAACCAACAACACCAAAACATTGAAAGACACACACAACAAAACAAAACGTCATAAAAAGAATACAATCATTGCAACATAAAATGTCCGGGCCGCGGCCCGTGCATCACGCAGGTCCCAGCGTGTAATATTATCGGTCTGGCAATATCTACCTAGTGTGTTTACCTAGACTAGTGCAATCAATAGCATCCCGGGCACCCGGGCCGCAGCTCTGTTACAGGGCTAGCTAGCAGGGGGCGTTCAGGGCTTCGCCACCCACTGCCACCCCAATCCGGTATGGAAATATGATTGCTCGCTTTGTATATACTTTCTCTTTGATGCAGAATTTAATTAATGAAGCTCGACGTTGGATGCAATATTATATTTACGATCGATTCCTCCGCAAACGCCTATGCCCACCAGTGGGCGTCTTTAGGCTGAAATGATGATGATGATGAGTATGGGGACATGTGAAAGTAAATAAAAGCTTGTAAAAAGTCGTTGGTACATGCCGGCACTGGGGATCAAAGTCGGTACCTCTCGCTTACGAGTCGGATCCGCATGTCATTAATCCACCGACCCTAATAATACATGTTAATAACCTGATTTATGTCAGAAAATCCTCGAATACTTCTACATACAACTAAATACTGAAATATTTACACAAGACGCGATATCGTAACTCTAAATCTTATAATGCCGCCACAATATACCTAGCCAAAGTGCAAAGCCGCAAGAAAGTTTCCGAAAAGACGCGAAACTTTTCGTCGTGCCGAAACCCAAAACAATCTCACAAAAAGCGCGGGAGGACGAGTACCCGCAAACAAAGATTCCAAACTCGCCGCCTAAGGTAAAGGACTATGCTTTAATATAACTATAAATAAGGTTAATTATTTTAATAAACATTATTAAGTTAAAAACTTAAACATTTTTCAAACAAGTTTAACGAAATGGTTTGTCACTCACCACGGACATCTCTTTGTTTTGGTAGAAGGGGCACCAGCCGATATTGGCGACCATTTTGTGCACCGCGCCCCCCTCGACGCTCGCAAAGCCACAGTACACTCCGGGCTGCAGTCCGCGCGGCAGCGTCCGGACCACCTCGATCGCGAAGTTCGCTGCACATACAATTAAACTGTAAATTGCTAAGTTCTAAGATTATTGCAGATTAATGGTGAATATGAAACATTTAAATGTATTTAAACTTTTTGCATGTGTACGAATTTGTACCTAACTTTTGCTCAAAAGTTTTTTTCGCTCAAAAATCTTAAAGTTAAGTCGTTTATGAAAGTGGAGGTTCAATTGGAACAAAGCTGCGGGTAGTCACTAAGGTTCAGCCACTAGGGGTGATCTAAAAGTAATGATAATCGGTTATTGTCAGTCCAACATACGGATTTTCAGTCACATCTTTCAGTCTGCATGCAAATCCATATGGTATTCTACATTTCCTAGGAATTACGTACATTTCATAAACAGAAATCCTAAAATGTGTTGTTGAATTAACAGTTTTATTTGAAACTAGGTTTTTTCCGCGATTTCGTTCGCGTGGAAATCTTTTTACGGCATTTTATCTTTTTCCCGGGCGACCATTTTAAATGATCTCCCTAATGTATGAAAGCTAGTAGTACGGGGAGATCAAGCTATATAGAGACACACCCAGAGGATTCTTCTACACACCAAATTAAATGAAACAAGGCCTAGATTTTAAGTTGTATCCCAAACTACATTCTTCATTTTGCAAAAAATGTTGATTTGGTTGTTGGCTAAAATTAAGCAAACTGGTTGGTACATGCAAACCAAATCTTTCAGAAACTGAAGATTCTTACAGTTCTGAGCATGTATATCTTTGAAATATGTAAGGTCGTAAGAAAGCACTTAGGCTCATACCCTAAACGTGAAAATTTGCCTACAAACATGAAACAAAAGTAAATTAATGCTGCCAGAGTCCAGACTAAATGTCCACTCCAGCACTTAAGTCATGCCCATCAAAATATACTATAAATTACCTGAAACTTTGAAAAATGAGACCCATGGAAAAGTGTTTGATAGGAAGTTGAATGAAACTGGTATAAATGAAGTTCTAAATGAAAAAGATTGATATCAATGACATACGGGTGTTGTATTAATGCTTTCTATCTGTAATTTTAAGACATATAATATCATTTTAAAATGATTTTTATCCACATTATTTAATATGTGATATTTAACATGTAATTTAATTTAAAAAGATGGCATGTAATTTTATTTAAGTTGAAATGTTAATATTTAATTTTGTTATAATTTACTTATGTTATTTTAACGTTTCATTCATTGAAACTTGGTGATTTTTTTTATAGCTGATGCATTATTTAATTTATTTATTATTAGTGAACTTGTTATAATTTAAGGAAATTGTAATGTACTTTTATATTGTTTTTGTTTTCGTATATTTTTAAATAATTTGCAGTGCCCTCACAGGGTGACATAAGATTCTTACCTACTTTTAAGATCTAATGCATGTGAAGCAATAAATAAATAAATGACTCTAACAGGAATTCACTCCACTGCTTTAGTGTTTAGAATTTAAATATTTAAAACCTCTCTCTAAATTACCTCTTTTTTTACACTTTTAAATTATATTCAAGTACGTTACACAGGATTGAAATTTCAAATTTTGAAATAGCTTACTAATCCGGTTACCGTTTAGGAATTGTGCACAATAAATAATCATCTTGCCGTTAATTTCCAATTTCCCGGTTGTGCTCTGGCCGGAGGGCCCGGGGTCCGCCTTGACCATGATCCAGGATTTATAGATTAGGTAATTACAGCGGAGCGACTGCCATCAGACCTCCGTGACCCTGCTCCAGGGTAACCTGACCAGATTGGATCATGGATTCAGTCGGCTGAATGTGTTGATGATGCTTTCCCTCCCTCACGGTTAGCATTCAACTAATGTACATAACAGGGAAAATAGTTATTGGTACATGGCCGCAGTGGGATTCGAACCCGTTACCTCTCGCTTACGAGTCGGATACCTTAACCACTCGGCCACTGATTTGTGTACAATGCCTGGGATATATATAAATTTTCTACAAAATGTGAACCTTCGACAAATCATTTTACACATTTCCTAATTTGGCTAGCCATTGTATGCAAACATTGGGGGACTCTGCTCTTCCATATTCCACAGTCGTGCGCTGGGCCAAGGAGTTTAAGCTGGGCAGAACATCCACAATGGTTCGGTTACAATTACAATTACAACAGCCTTGTCGTTTTAAGTGAGGGTGATACGAAAAAGTTTAATCGACAATACATTTTTGGTGTTAAATATCGATGTGATGTTTAAAATATCGTTTTCTGGAAAAGGTATTTAAGAGACAAGTGTACGAAGTTTTCAAAAGCATACTGTCAAGGTGGACACTTGTGTTCGAAACTGGTTTCATATAACCTAACCGACAGAAAAATGTGTTTACTCAAATATTTCCTACACTACTGAACTGATTTTAATGAAATAAGGTAGGAACCATCTCGATTAACTAGCTTTCAAACAAAGAAAACCTCATCGAAATAAGTCCTCCATTCGGGAGCCACGATCAATTTGGGACAGATCCACAGATACAAAGAAACCTTTGATCTGAACTGGTTACGTTCAAAGATGAAAAAGCCTTCGATCGGCACCAAATACGAAACCACGCTTTCGTACGCGACTGAAGGAGATAAACAACTTTCTTGACCGACTGTACACTGATAGCAGGGATGGAAATTACGAGAATAATTTAGAGCCTAATGGAATTTGTACTTAGTAGTTAAAGGTATCTCTTGTTTGATCAAAAAGGTCTTGAAATACCTATCCCTACTCATGTAGAAGATGAATGGAGACGTAGGTCATGACCACAATTACTCAATTTTAAAATACTCCCGCGTTATTTCGATGTTTTGTGTATTAGTAGTAGAAAGATGGTCCTGCGGCAATTAAATCTCTTGCCAATTTAACAAAATCAAAATGTGCTTTAGCATTACTTATGCTTATCTACATACATATGGTTTTCCCTGGAGAGTACAACATGGAGTTTTTCAAGAAAGGGGTAAAACGGTTTTTACGGGGTCGGCAATGCGTGGGTGATGCCCCTGGTATTGCAAACGTCCATAGGCTGCGGTGACTGCTTACCTTTAGGCAGGCCGTAAGCTTGTTTCCACCTTAGTGGTATAAAGAAAAAAACACGTTTTTTTAAAGTTGTCTCTCTCATGCTTTTTCAGTCCTAGTATTTTTGCAACCATTCCTGATCTATTATGATCGCCTCTTTCTTACAGTTCAGTGCTAATTCCTATAGCTTCTATGAACTGTAATAGGTTCTTAGTACTGATATCGTGCACCTCATCGGGTAGTAGTTGGTGTTTACCCAGATGGATGCTACAATTGCGCATCAGGGCCTCACATTTGCAGATCAGGTGGAGAGGCGTTTCATCCTCCTCCTTGCAGAATCTACAGTCCTTTGTTCTGCTGATCTTCAAGTTATACATGTGCTTGTTAACCCCACAGTGACCAGTCAGTGCCCTTGTCAGGATACGCAACTTATCCCTACTAAGTAGTAACAGTTCTTTGTCATACCGCCTATATAGGCTTTGACTAATGCCCTAGAATGTGTTAGGCCCGGCTGATTACATACATGTAGTATATATAGTAGAGCCTCGGTGGCTGAGCGGTTAGAGTATCCAACTCGTAAGCGAGAGGTACCGGGTTCAAATCCCGTTGCGGCCATGTACAAATGACTCTTTTCTGACTAATGTACATTAGTTGAACACTAACCGTTGCTCTTACGGTCTGGGAAAACATCGTGATGAAACCTGCACATTCAGGTAACTGAATATGTAACCATGATCCAATCTGGTCAGGCTCCCCTGGTAGCAGGGTCATAGAGGTCAGATGGCAGTCGCTCCACTGTAATTACCTGATCTGCCAAATCCTGGATTAAGGCAGACCCCGGGCCCTCGTGCGCGAGATCACAACCGGGATATTAACGCCAAGATGATGATGATCTACATGTAGAATCATTTTGCAGTTTGCCAGTTGTAGCAAAAAAAAAAGACTAGCTAACTCTATTCCCACTGTCTGGATTCATAAAGTATAGCTAATCTAAAACACATTCGACCAACTATAGGCCTTCTTATATATATAGTTCTCGATTCTCCACACATTAATAACCTTGCAAAATTTTGATTGAGCTGTGTAAATCAATCTGTGGTATTAGTACCAATTGCTTACAAGAACACTATACTATAAAACTAAATTACAGAATATAGGTAACTAATTTAAACATTTAATACAATGTAAGTGATAAGAATAATAGTATAGCATGTGATATATTGTGTGGAAGTCGTTCTAATTATCTAAATAATCCTCTAGACTGGTACTAAAAAGATTCACTATGTGCCCGTTATGTCACAGATAACTCTTCAAACCTTATCTATTTCTGTGGTTAAAAGAAATCTGGTTGAATTATCTGTTAGGTATGTAGTCAAGTTGTTGCCACTTTGATCCAATAAACCATATAATAGTCCACTGGTGCACTTAAGCTTCCTCTAATCTCCACTCTTGGTTTGGGTTGGAGATAGCACTAGCTAACAACACTCACAGAAAATACTACTGCCCTTTTTCTGGTTTATAGAGGTAACACATTTTCATTCATTACAGTTTTCATTAGATATTTTTTTTACTAAACTTCATAGGTAAAGACCCCATTATCTTGAGTTATTGCATCAAATTATACAATATAGGTAAAATATGATTAAAAATATATACAATTAACACAGCTTGGCCATCGGCTCCTGAAATTGTTTATACAGTCATTTTCCACAGTTCACCCAGAGGAAAACCTTGGTTTGAGCTGGGGGAGCTCTTAATATAATTGTTTTAAGTGTTCCCTGCTGAGACAATCAAATGCTACATTGGGTTTTGACAGGGTTTGAAGAGATAATTATTGTAGCATATGCAAATGCAATGTGCCACTCCTGAGAGTACGACAAGTGCAAACTAAACTTAAAATGGGTTTTGTATGATTAGAGTTTAAACTTCTCTTGGGATATTTTCTGTATATGAGCCCTTGACCCTGTTTAGACAGTCTCAGTGCAAGAAGCTTGAAATAATCATGAGTTGCCTGTGGTGAACTTTAATAAAAAAAAATAAAAAAAAATAAAAAAAATTATCTTATAATTATCATTATTTGATAATTGGATACCCTGGTTTCTTAAGTTTATTAATGAAGAGACAGAATAAGTTGGCTGGAGCCATGTAATTATTTGGTTGGACTTAGAGGATTTAAAAAGAGTCATCTTTGTTCGTAGATCTGTAAGAAAACACTTACCAGTTGGGCAGCCCAGGTCCTTAGATCCTCTGCCAAAACCCTTTACCACAGTACCTTGCAGAAAGAAAGGCAGCACTTTCGCCATATTAAAATTTACTAAAACAGTATACTTAACAAAAGTTTACCGGGAAGAATACCAAACAGTTTCTTTCACAGTTTAGTAAAGTTACAGCTTACTTTGTAATGTAAACAAACGAGTTTAGAATTTGCACAGTTCCCTCAAGCGTTATTTTTAAGTTGTGGTCACTGATGTGATTTGTAAATATTTGTTTTGTTTATTTATTATATAGGTTTAATAAATTATTTATGGAATAATAAAAGAGGAACAATTCGGATAAAAAATAGTAATTGTACGAGACACGTCAATGAAATGAATGAAAAAGTTGAACAACACAAACTATGAACTTGAGCAATACATCAAAAGTCAATCCAATCAACGTCAATATACTCCTTACGTCCCTAGGATCAAGAATCCGTCCGATTGCCTGCAACCACAAACTTACAAACCGACTTGCCGCTGTTTATGGACGTAATAATATACCAAGGAACCAATGGACTTATCATATTAAACAGGACTGAGCACTCTTCGGGTACACAACACCGAGCCGAGCAAGAGGTGTAGAACAGATGCTGTTTGTCTCTTTTTAATAGGGTGACCATATATTTTTATTTGATTGAATATCCATGGATAAATATCTATCCATTATACATTATCTGTCTAATAAAATCTACGTGCATATTATGTTATATATACAGTGACAGCGTATTTTGAACTGTGGTTTGGTCGCACCTTTAGAAGTAGATCATTCTAAATGGATAAAGTTTTCTCGTGTTTCACCCCATCATGAATTCATGGTAAACCTAGTCGTTAATTACAATAACTTTAATAATTAATGTTATTTTTACCTTATCTATGAAAATATTTACCCCAACCACCATACGATTCACTTCCACAAAAGCGCACTCAACACTTTTTCACCATTTTAAATGTTTGCGAAAATATAATTTTGAATCAAGCTGTCACGCATCCATAAAGCGTACTCCACATGATCGTCATTCCGCGGGATCACGAGAATGTAGAGGGAGTATTCGCCTATATTCGTTTAGTCCCGTGCTTGTTTGTAATGTTTCGCCTATTTCATAGACAAAGTAGAGATGTATCGATTTTATATTTATCTTCTAAGCGCTTTTTCTCGTAACAGATTCGGGGTACACTTGACCATGATCCAGGATACTAGTAAATCAGGTAATAATAGTAGAACAGCTGCCATCACCTCTGTGACCCTGTTTACAGCAGAAGGTAGCAGATTAGGGATATTACTCCGATGAATCGATATAATATCGACGCATTTGACACCTACCACATCTCTAATAGCAAAAGTTTCGCCGGAAGTTTTGGCGAATATTTTACAATTTTAAAAGGTTACCTGTAGAAATAAAAGTATGGCTTCATGGTTTTAAAAAATATGGTTTTTAAAGTTTGCATGTAAATTCTTTATTGCGTAATAAATAAGTAACGGAATGACAAAAGTACAATTTTATTAAGCAAAGGTGCAAGAAGGGTAAGATTTCATAGAGTTGTTAGAGCACAAACTTTCAATGAACGACACTTTTTTAGTCTGGCAGGATAAAAGAGCGGGACTAAACGCCTCTGTTCTCGCTGTCCTTCTCGGCTCGGGTTAGCCTCTGTACCAATGCACAAAGCAAAATAGACAATAGTGTATAAACATAAGGTTGGTTTTTGCATTTGTAATTTTTGAGAGTTTTCTGTCCTGTTAATATGATAAGTCCATGCAAGGAACTAAGCCTAGGATCAAGAATCAAATGGATATGACAAGCGCAAATACCCAAAAGGGACAGACAGTATCAGTGTTGCAACCTCTATTAAAATTTAGCCCCAAAATGTTTGATAAATCCCCTATCATGTAATAGGCTATATATAAGACAGTAGACAATTTACTAGAGTGCGCGTCATAACGAATAAATCAATGATAAAATAAACTCTTTACTGCGTAAGGTTCCAGTTCATTATCTTCGCGCACTCTATACTTTTTTTTTAAACAAAGACATGGTTTTCAATTAAAACAAAGACATGAGTACAAAGCCTTAAGTCACGTACGATGAATGTTCAAAACAGAGGAGCAAAAGATATCATTCATTTTGGACCAAAAACTCGAAAGTGCCAGCCAGAAAGAACTATTGTAGGTAATTTTCAGATAGAGTATACAATTTCTAACATTTTATACCATGTCGTCAAATCTGTAGGTACGTAAACTAACACCTCTATGCACGGGCGCAGCCAGGTTCTAGTTTTGGGGGGATTCGAGATTAATGTGCATATATATATATTTCAATTCATAACCCCACCTCCCTCTTAAAAGATTGGGTAATCGTAATAAAAGTCAGTAAATTCATATAAAGAGACTTAGGATGTTCGTAATAAAAGTAACCCAAAGTGATAATGAGCGAGCGCAGCGAGCCACTTCACTACTTTCACATTTATCTATTTATTTGCTTCAAACAAGAAAAAACATTCACAAACACAAATTACAACAATTAGAAAAAATATTCTGTTTAGCGGGAAAATAATTTCAAATGTACACAATCACAACCACAGACTATGAACTAATAACAAATATAAACAAGAAAATTTTAATTATGAATTTGTTGAAGACATTTAGGTATTCAGCCTACATTTAGCCGTGTCCCGGCGCCCGACAAAAATTTAAAAAAGAAAAGTGTTGGATAATGATTAAAAAGTTATTTTTCGATACAGCTGTAATGAAAATAGTATGGGAAATGCTGTACCGAAAGTATTTTTTTTTTATTTGTTGGACTGGCGTGAAAAAAGTGTTTCCTTAAAGAACTGTTTTCGAATTTGTAATTGAAACATTACGCTATGAGTGTAGATAAACTACTATTAAAATCATTAAATAAAAATATTAAATTCTTGTGAGCAGGGTCGATGTTTTCTAGCTTCAGAAGCTGGCGAATTGGCTGACCCCGCTCTTTTCAAAGCTTAGGTTGGAGGGCCCCCTGAGCTCCGGGGCCCTGGTGCACCACCTGGCTCTATGATAGCTACGCTGCTGTTTGTAGCTCGTAGCTAAAATTGTTTTTTTTTTTTTTTTTTTATGTTATCCGGCAGACAAACAGGCATGCGGGCCACCTGATGGAAAGTGGTCACCGCCGCCTATGGACATCAGCATCACCAGGGGTGCTACCAATGCATTGCCCGCCTCTAAGGAGACCTCTTATATACCTCTTGAACGATCCCATGTCATAGACCAAAGGAAACACCGTGGCTGGGAGCTCATTCCACATCCGAATCGTACGAGTGAGAAACGTTCTTTCGAATCTTCGCGTGGACACCACTAGAGGGTCCACGTAATGGGGATGAGTACCCAGCCCACGGCGGGTGGTGCGATGGCGGAATTGTGCTGTGGGACCAGATCAAATAATTCCTCAGAACACTCCCCATTGCACAGCCGGTAGAACACACACAGGGAGCCAAAGTCCCTTCGATCAGCCAGTGGTTCTAACTTGTCTGTCAGTATGGTATCGTCAACGATTCGTACGGCGCGCCTCTGTATAGAATCCAAGTGATTCAGCAGGTCGGCGGTTTCCTCTGCCCAAAGATGGGAACAATACTCCATATGTGGCCGCACCTGTGCCTTATACAGCAACAGGCGCTGTTCTGGGGTGAAGTATCGCTTAGACCGGTTAAGCACACCAAGTTTTCTCGAGGCTAGTTTAGCCTTACACTCCAGGTGACTTCGGAACCGTACGTCGTCTGATATGTCGACACCAAGGATCCCGATACTTTCTGAGATGGAGAGGGATGTTCCTTGGAACTGCGCCACCAAGACAAAAGGATCCTTTTTGGCGGAAAATGCGCAGACCTGCGTCTTAGAGGGGTTGAATTCCACCAGGTTCAATCTGCCCCAGTGAGCAACTTGCTCCAAGGAGTGATCAATCTCTGACACAAGTCTTATACGGCTTTCCGACACCACGGAACGAGGGATATTCGCACGGCCAGTATAACGAGCGTCTGCAGTACTGTCATCTGCATAGCAATGAATACTGGGAATGTTCAGTATATCATTGATATGCAGAAGAAACAGCGTGGGAGACAGCACTGAACCTTGGGGTACTCCAGCATTAATTCTCTTGGTATCGGAGCAGCATCCGTCGACAACGACTTGGATACTCCGCCCAGACAGAAAGCTGGATACCAAATTGCAGAGTCCCTCGGGGATACCGTACTTTGGGAGTTTTGTTAGCAGTGCCCTGTGCCAGACCCGATCAAATGCCTTGGCCATATCAAGACTGACAGCCAGAGCCTCCCCCTTGCTCTCAACAGCTTCAGCCCACCGGTGTGTTAGGTACACAAGAAGGTCACCAGCTGAGCGACCATGACGGAAGCCATATTGACGGTCACTGATCAGCTGGTGATCCTCGAGGTATCCAAGGAGCTGGATATTTATGACCCGCTCCATCACCTTAGAGAGCAAGGAGGTTACCGCTACAGGCCTGTGATTTGATGGGTCTGAATTGTCACCCTTCTTGGGTATCGGGTGCACATGGGCTAACTTCCACGAAGACGGCACCGTTCCTGAGGTGTAGGAAAGCTTAAATAGGCGCATTAACACGGGAGACAACTCGGGAGCACACTTTTTAAGAACGATAGCCGGAATGCCATCAGGTCCACTGGACTTCCGGATGTCTAGGGAGAGAAGCACACGTCTTATCATTTTTTGGGTGAAACGAACCTCGGGCCTAGGCACTAGGCCTGTCGTACCAGGGCTGACTCTTGCCGCCGAGACGGACTACAGAGGACGGTATAAAACACTCCATTCCCTGCAGTATGACATCAGCTACAGCGGCAGCACAGATGTTGGTGTCATTTGAGGAAAAGCAAAGCCGTATCCACGGGTACGACGCAAAGAATTCTCGCAATCCATCCCAACCACCAACTCGGCGGAAGGATACCGCTCAAAGACTTTGTCGGTAGCGCATTGTATGTGCTCGAAAAACCGATTTGTCTCACCTACGCCGTGACGGTTGTTGTATAGGCATGCGTAGACACGGGATAGACCCCCCTGTTCTACGCACACCCACACCACAGATTCGTCACTTAGTTCTATGGCATTAAGACGTCGACAGCAGATATCACCTCTGACGAATAGGCACACACCAGCGCGAAATAAAAACCTATGTTCCAGCTTGTATCCAGGATAGTGGAGATACGAAGTGTCAGCCGGAGGTGATATCTGCGTTTCCGTCAGGAAAAGTAGGGCGGGCTTCGCCATCTCTAGGTGGTGATGCACGGCGTTAAGACTGGAGTGTAGACCCCTGATATTACAAAAGTCCACTCGAAGTGTGGGAAGGGGTGCCGCTGAGAGAACCTTACTTTTATTTTTCCTTGCCATTTGTGATAATATTATAGGTGGGGATGTAAAGGAGTGCTGTAACATCGGTATCCAGTAGGGCAAGGACGTTTTGCTACTGAACGCTGCAGAGGGAAGAGTTGTGTGAAAAGATGGCTTCTTTTATCATGAAAATAGCCTCTACTTTTTATTGAACATTTCTGAAACAACATTATACGTATGATTTGGCGCGAGTGCGCGAGATGACAGCGATCGGCCATTTGCACCAATCAGAGAGCGCCATTCGATACATGTACCGACGAGTTGCCGACCCGCGTATTTGTTTACGGTTACTGTGATTGCCCAGACTTTTATCGCAACTACATCTGCAAGCATGTGATAGGCCTTGCAATCAGACTCAAATACGTGACGCCACCATTAGAGGCAAAGGTGCCGCTTCTATTAAAAAGAAAGGGTGGAAGGCCAACGACACCGCGAGCAGCATTAATAATGGTTTATTATTTTTCTTTTTTTTTTTCTTTTATTTACCAAAAATGTGATAGTATTTTAATACACATTTGTTTTTTTTATAAAGTTGTATATTTTATCTGCCCTTAATAGTTTCTAGGCAAAATTAGTGGCTTTAATTTACTATTCAATGAAAATTTTAAATTAATTTGATGGTTTATAATGTAAGATGAGTTATATTTTAAACTTACTGAGTTATTAAATTAGAAGCTAACAGAATTACTATTTTGGTGCCATATAATAATATTTTAGAAGTTTACTGCTGGAATGCAAGTTCCAAATTTAGATGCTAAACAATAACCGCCATGATGAGTTATATTGGCTGACATAAAAGATAACTAGTGGCTAAGATAGTATTATTCAGACGCGCATTGATAGCGGCTGAGTTAGTAATTTAGAATGCAATTCAGGTTTTTAGAGGCGAATAATGATATTAAAAAGAAGTCTGTTTAATTACCCTAATATAATTTATCAGTACCACAGCTGGTATCCCTAAAACGCTTGTAACCCGGACAAATAAAAGCTTAAAGCGCACTCCACATGTAGACAGTTCCGCGGGAACACGAGAATGTAGAGGGTGTATTCGCCTATATTCATGTAGCCCCGTGCATGTTTGGCATGTTTCGCCTATTTCATAGACTAAATAGAGATAGTTCGCTGTCGTCTCGATTGATCGATTTTATATATTTATAGTTTTTCCCGTAACAGGTTCGGATTACACTGTACCATGATCCAGGATATTAGTAGATCAAGTAATTACAGTAGAGCAGGTGCCATCACCTCTGTGACCCTGTTTACAGCAGATTAGGGATATTACACCGTTACGCCATTATGATTTATATTAATAATAGTTGGTCACAATTGCAATTGCGAAAATGTACCTAAATGTTTATGATCCTAGAACACTAGTTTCTAAAGAAAAATCATAGTACTCGAGACCTATATTTCGGATGACAGATGTCAAACTTGGAACATGTAATCACTTGGAAAGTATTGGTCTTAGAACTTTTTTCACATGAGTCTATGTTTACCAGTAGTCCCATGACTACCAGTGATTTGTTTATGACGATCTTTCGTTCCTTGATAATATTTCGCGTTTTTTTCCCTTCGTTATCACTATATCTCTCTTTCGTATGGAAGCCATCAACAATACCACGGAATAATTCGTCAAATAGACAAATAAATTGAAGTCGATCACTGTTATAAATAAAATATATCCTATTGCTAGAAGAGGGCACGTTCAATTCGAATATTAGGTGGTCGGGCTGCGGGTCAAACAAGTTTTTGGCGCTGTAATTTCTACATAAAAAGGCGTCAATTAGGCCGCTGCTGTGAAGTGAGGTCTCTAGGATTGTCAGATAGGTGTTCCCGTTACCTAGTACACAAAAAATATTTTTTGCCTAAAATTATAATTTTATGAAAATATCATAACAATTTGGACAATTCCTAAATATTTGTTTGTATATACCATAGAGAAAGAAATTTATATACAGAAGCAGAGAGTACATAATAATGATAATAATAATAATATATCTTTATTTCAGGCTATTATAACCCATATAAATGATTACAAGCAATAGCTTATTATAAAATTACAAAAATATTAAATATTAATTTAGTCAATAGACATGTCAACATAATATGTATAATTTATAAATAACAATCGAAGCTTAAAAAATAAAGAAAAGCTCACAGGTCAGAAAAATAATGTCACAAAATACTATTTCCAATTTAAGTCATGGTGCACGGAAAGCCAATGTCGAAAAATACAGCAATTCATATTCTCGGACATCGCGATCAAAATACCGTTATTGGACGAACGAATTCGGCTCCAGAACCCAGCCACACGTGAGCGTATAATCGCAAAAAAATCGGGAACCCTAGCCTCGGCAAACATACTCGACGCACTACAGAATCTGGGCAGTTTCATTAGAATGCGGAATGCGTCATTATACTGCACTCTAATCGCCCGAAGATTGCGTTTGCTGTAGTTCGTCCAAAGCTGACATGTATAGAGGCATAGACAATATGCCCTAAACAATGTCACTTTAACTGACTCACTGCACCTCGCAAACCTCCGCGCGAGCATATTGCAACGTATAGCCAGGGCCCTTCGCTCCCGCTCTATGTCCTCGTCGTCGCGGAGAGTCTCCGTCACAATGTGGCCTAAGTACCGGAACCGCTCCACCCTAGTCACTAAAGCCCCATCTAGCGTCACCGGCGGGACTCGCTCCGGACCTCCACCAGACTTGAACACCATCATAACGGTTTTTTTGGTATTATATACTAAGCCATGCTCACAGGCATAGCGCTCGCATATACCCAATAACTTTCTTAAACCGTTTATCGAGGGGCTGAGGAGCACCATGTCGTGCGCGTAGCTGAGGTTGTTCACACATGTGGAACCAAAGTGGCAGCCAATCCTAGTGCTCCTCAGCTCCTCGATTAGACCGTTCACGTAGAGGTTAAAGAGGTCCGGAGAAGTACAAGTACAATCCGAGTTGAAATACGAGACAAAATGTCACACATCTCTATAACACACTCAGTAATGCAAATGCAGCGACGGAACAAGGCAGCCCATCTGCAGATAAGTAATATTTCGCTACGACTTTCTACTAGTAACGAACACAAACAAATCTGACTTGAGAGTATTTCGCTCCGGACGTCGTCGTCATTTTTTTTAAATTGTCTTTATAATTTAATATTGCCATTATAATAAAAGGTAAGGTGTCTAGTAAATCAAACCTACGCCCTGATACCTACCACCGTCTTTTCGATCTCTCGATCCTACTTACCGTGAATTGGCAGTGCTTGCTGTTGCGAAAAGGAGGGTTATGAGTTTGACCAGTATTAATGTTTATTTGTTGCCTCATAACTTCTAAACTAAGAAGTTACCTACTTATCTTTAGAAGCGTCTTCATTGTCCACAGGTAGGCCTATGTGACTTCACAATAAATTGAATATGATGTCCTTTAGAGGATATACTCAGGAAAAAAAGAAGAATGATGAAAAGGATAGGTACATTAAAATATTAAACAGGCAGCATATTCTTTATTTTCAGTAAAAACTCATATAATACTTGTGCACCAGGACAGAACGGATTTGTATCTAATTATTATCTTGTTCTTCATAATGTTTACAACTCAGCACTTCCAATTTGCAATCCAGACATCACCATGTCTGGTCTTTAGGAAACCTAAAAAACTAATAAATGTAAATAAACATAAATACGCGATTAATGTGTTTTTTCATAAAATGTCTGAACATATAAAATGTGATTTAGGAATATCTGTTTACAAGATTTAGGTATTAAAATTCTATGCAATACTAAGTTCAACCCTGTTAGCATCTAAATATTTTTGTACCTATTTAGACGCCGAAATATTGCTCAATTTGTCAATAATTTTAAATCTATCTCTAATGGCATGTTGTTTTAAGGTAAAGCATTTCAATTATTGCAAATTCACACTATTACGATGCATATTTTTGTCACAATTTCTAAAATTGATTCCCGATCGCCGCGACCACGAATGTTTACATACCGGTGAAAGGATAATCCAGGTGTATTTCCATACTTTGCGCTTTCACAAAAATGTGCACTAAATTACACCGTCTTTTAAATGGATTGATTTAAATTTTATTTATAATAATTTCCTAGATTATAAAATTTACACCGACGTTTCAAAAGAAATGTCAGGTCTAATGGAGCTTAAGCATTATGTCGAACGTTCAAAAGATTACGCTCGTCATTTTCCGTCAACTTATTCCAATAGATAAAAAAACGGGATAGCAAGATTCATAATCATTGTAGAGTGAGCGAACAGGGAATATTTGTGATTTGTGTCTAGTCTATTTTGTCTGTGGTATAACATACACATACATAAAATAATACATATAAAATTACATAAATTTCGCCAGAATGACGAATAAAGGGCTCAATCTTATAACACTAGAGTGGTCTATAGAAATGCAGCTCTGGAGTTGTCTTTGGAAACGTACGGTGATGCGGATCCGCAGCCACGCGCGTGGATGCGTTTTCCAGTGTGCAGGTCGTCATAACTTGGTCCTATTATAGACACTGTCAACAAACTTTGACAGTATAAACCGACTAATTTTAAATGGTGTACAATAACGAAGGCAGCTTTTTAAGGTTATAGACTACTCAATAGCGTCAAGTTATATTTCCTCTATATAGTTTATTATTGAATTTTAAACGCTTTAATCACATATTTTCTCTTTAAATAAGCTTACAGAAAACATCCTATTTTGCCAGAATTGTAACATGGTGACCCCAATCTGGCAACAACCTCTATCGTTTTGTTCTTTGTTTTGTTGTCAATAGTCTATTTGAAGTCTCTTATACGTAATTTTCATTTTCATTTTCATTTCTTAATTTCCCTTATTTTCATTTTAGTAATGAGCGGGTTACTTTGGTCTGAAATTGAGACATTTTCATTTTAGATATAGATATATCTTTATTCGGTCCAAAAACACATCCAATTCAATAAATAATAATTCCAATAATTTTAATATTTTCCGAGACCATTTAACGACTGTTAGCGGCATAGTTTGCCAGCTTTACCAGTTTTCTTGCAAATTAGGTCGGTAACAGGCACACATGAACTCAGCTGGTTAGATACATGGACACATAAATAAGGAAAAGATATATCGTTTTATATTTTAGGCTGACTAAACTCATCCTACTACTATCCTACACCACTACCCACCAACGCTAAAATAACCCGCTCGTACGATAGATACACAGTATTTGTTAGTGAGCACTCCAGTCGTGAAGTACTAAAAGCTCCTCATGTCCTTGTTTTCTGTCACAAGAGTTGAAATTGATAGAGTTTGTTTTCATTATTAGTCCTCGGTCGTGATATAGTACGATTGCGTACGAATTTCTCAACACAATCAAAGGATCCTCGGTCCTCGTACGGTCCTCTTCTTCCTTCCTCACCTCAGTCTTCAGTTTGTGTTCAGTGTTGTCTCACGGGCATTTCGCAAGTTTCAGCTGCAATAATTGAAAAGCGCAGCGCACAGCCTTCCCAGGTCCCAGTTAGGTGCAAGTTATTTCGCTTGCTGCTGGTTCCTAGGCGCATAGTCCTCGTCTGCTACAGGATCCAAAATACAGTCGTCATGTCTGCCCAATTCTGTGCTGATACTTAGTGATTTTCACCAAAAACATAAGTGTTCATACTACCTCCACTTTCATAAAATGTGTTTAATTTATGGTGAAACTTTTTCAATGTAAATTGTTAGTTATTGTAACAATGCCCGTTGCATTGTTTACGTTACTATCCACCAAAATGTTACAGACTCCTTAAAATGAGTGAGAAACCGTTTGAAGGCGAACAGTCAACGTCGTCCTGGGATATTGCCGGCCCGTCATCACTCGCGGAAATCCTGAACTCTGTATACAGAACATCTGGCGATCCCCAAGCTATAACTGGTAATCCCACATTTTCATAAGTGTTCTTTTGATGATGCCATCACATTTATTAAATTTCTAATTCACAGATGAAAGTATGGAGTGTGATGCTCTGTTTGCAGAAAGTGATGATGAAGTAGAAATTATCCCATCCACTTCTGAAGCTATGTCCACCACGATGGATGGACAAAGTCAAAAGACTAACCAACCTACAAATTTTGTAAACGGTACACCCTCGCCGCAACCTTATGAAAACCTGCTTCAATATGATAACCCGCCAACATCAGGCACACCTGTTCCTGAAGAATATCAGCCACTCCCAGACAGTTCAAGCTCGTTGGAGTATGGCCATGGTGCTGACGGTGCTGGCAACAGTGGTTGTCAATATCCAAACATTAATATGAGATATCAGCCAAAACCTTATTTGCCGAGTCTTCGAGATCTCTGTTTTCCTAATTATGCTAATTATCCAAGGGCAATGCCTCCTCCGTTACCTTACTTCTTTGCTGGTGCATATAATCCTAACAATGTGGTAGTCCTCAGTAATGATGGAAGATATATACCACATCCAATGGCTTATGCTATTCAACAGAATCAAATGCAATTACAAGATGATAATTTAGAAGACCAACAACAATATGGAGATGAAGAATTAGATACAAACTCTGGGCCAGAGACGGTTGACCATGACGATGAAGAAATAGCTTATGAACCTAATCCAGATAGGCCGACTCGTAAGTTTAACTTTGTTCCAAGGAGGAGGCAATCTAAAGAAAATGAAAACAATCCAAATTTGATTGTGGTTAGTTCTGAAGAAGAAGAAGATGATGTGACTCTACCAAAAAGGAAGCAAGGTGACAATGACACGCCACTACCGTTAGTAGTTGGTAATGCCTCAGTAAGCAGAATTAACTACATCAGTAGTGATGTGTCTTCTGCCATAGTGAATATCAAAAGCGAACCACATAACCAGGCGGAAGTTGCTACACAAGCAGCTGGTGATGCAGAAGCTGACAGGAGCTCCCTCTCACAGCCACACCACCAGCAACACCATGTTTGTGTGGGGAGGAATCAAAATAGTAATCAAAACTGTGTTCATGCCCCCTCATTAATTGATTATAATGAACACTGCGCACCTAATATGCCAACAATGCACATAAAACAAGAGAATGCAGGCAGGCAAAGTACCCATGACCATAGATTTGGCACAATGCCCGTACCACCTACCTATGGTCATGCGGGTTATATTCGCACACTTTCCCATCAAAATGATTGCCTCAGCCATATTCCGCATTACAACTGCCAATCTGGAACACTTAATCAAAATTGCCAACACCATAGTCCCCTTATAAGGCAATATTCCCACAGCAATGCTAATATGTCTGCAAGCTCGAATAGCTCTCTTTCGCATATCAAAGAGGAACCGGGGACTCTGACTCACCAAAACATAAAACAAGAGGCACCACAGTCTCAAGGTAATAGCAGTGGCTTACCTGACATAGCAGCACAAGCATCCATTGCCCCTGTAAAAATGGAACATGATGCCCAACATCAACAGCCTATGGTTAAATCAGAGCCACAAGAACGGACAGCAACAGCAGAAACTCTCACAAAGACAGAGCAAGAAGATTGGAAAGGCGATGTTGCTGCTGCCGGCGACAACAGAGAAGGTAGTGAGTCTTCTCCCCAGCCAGGACCCAGCTCGGGCAGAACTGCCAAGCCTCTAAATCATCAGGTAAATAATAATTACTAATCATATTTCTTTATTTCTTTTAAAATAATAATTTTTGGAATCAGCGGGATACTTATTTATGAAATGGTGAATATAATGTGGAAATAAAGGCATGTTTCAACGAACTGCCTGCCTGATTAAAATGATATTTCAGGGAGCACAAACAAGCCCTGGCTTGCTGTCAGCACCTGATTTGCAACTTGACTGGGTGTCGGACAGCTCTGAAGACGACGTTCATGTCCTCGGAGAAGAAAGTAACCCTGTAAGTACACATAATTACATCAGTTTCTGATGTCGTCATCATAGTGTGGGTAAACTAAGCTACAACTTGTTAATTTGGTTACATATTGCTTAAAATATTTAAATCACCTGTTAATATTCAAGTCTAAGTGCTACAGCAATTACATAATAGGGATCAATTACCTACAAAATATAATTATTGGCAATAAAAATTTTTACTTCATTTGTAAATTATAATTTTAGGAACATATTTAGAAGTAATTTATAAGTTTAAATGTATTCTTTGATATGTTTATATGTATTTATGTAATAACACATTTACAATGAAGAGAAACGTTTTTATTAAAATAAAACAGATAATTTCTAAAAACATTGACAACACAAACACACAACAAAACTTCAAAAGTACAGTCATTGGCACTCATAGTACAATCATTGGCATTCTAATTACTAGTGATTGGCACTTCTTTTTCCTATCTAATTATGTCACATTTTTAATGGTAGATGTTGGGTAAGGGTCGGTTAGCGTATGGTAAAGTAGAAGTAGGAGTACAGTAGGGAAGGGTAGGTGTCAGTGATAGGGCTGGGGTAGAGTAGGATAGGATAGAGGTAGTGTAGGGTAGGGGTAGGGTAAGTAAAAATCAATTTACCGAATATATGTTCACGCATCTACACCTATTTGACTAATTCTTTTATGTTGGGTTTAAGAGCGTCGATGGCCGAGCGGTTACAATATCCGACTCGTAAGCCAGAGGTAATACCAATGACTGTTTTCTGAGTTATGTACATTAGTTGAATACTAACCGATGCTCTTACGGTGAGGGAAAACATGATGAAACCTGCACATTCAGGCGAATGGATGTGTAACCATGATCCAATCTGGTCATGTTCCCCTGGTAGCAGGGTCATGGAGGTCAGATGGCAGTCGCTCCACTGTAATTGCCTGACCTGCCAAATCCTGGATCATGGTCAAGGCGGACCCCGGATCCTCGGACTCGAGAGCACAACCGGGACATTAACGCCAAGATGATTATTTTTATTTTTATGTTGGGTTTATACTGAGCAGTTTTCAAGACTAGCTTCGTAAAATTCCCTTACATTCGCTCTAACGACTGAAACATAATAATGTTATTACATTACATGGCAATCTACATAACAATTTAAATGATATTCTGAACCCGAATGTTGTGTCACCAATATGGAACAACCTATTTTATGTTAACTGTTTATAATGCAACAACATGTGTTCTGCAGGTGTACCTTACCTAAAGAAATAAATAAGTAACCTCTTTAAGTAATAATCATCTTGGCGTTAATGTCCCGGTTGTGCTTTTGCGTCCCAGTATGATCCAGGTTTTGGCAGATTAGACACTTATTACAAGTGGAGCGACTGCCATATGTATCTGACCCTGCCAAGGAAACCTGACCAGATTGGATCATGATTACACATTCAGTCGCCCGAATGTGCAGGTTTATCACGATGTTTTGTCTCACCGTAAAGGTGCGTACGAATTAGAGGCAGCCTCAGGTTGAGGCACGCACGGCTCGCCCTTTGCTCAAATTCGTACGTGCCTCACGCGCTGTTCGCGGCGCACCGCGAGCATGTGAGCCGCGAGCCGCCGGTTGTCGGTTTTTAGTCCGTGCTCAAAGGTGCCTCGGCGTGCGTGCCTCGCGAGTTTGGATGTGTATCCGAGCTTCGAAAAAAAAAGCTACGAAGGCGCGCGCGCTTGTTGTTTATTGACACAACAACTTTGATTTTTCTTTTGGAGAGGGTCAGTGTTTTGAAAACTTAAGTAAGTTTAATAAAGTCATTTGGAAAACTTATGTACTAAACAATATGGTGTGGAGCAATGACAAATGTATTTTATTAATACAATTATATGAGAAGGAAAAAGTGTTATGGGATCCAAAAAATGAAAATTATTTCAACAATAATTTTAAACAAGACGCTTGGAAGAAAATATCGGAGATAGTTGTTGAAGATATAGGTGAAGTAAAGAAAAAAATGTCTCCTCTTTTGGGGTCATTTAGAAGGGAAAAGTCACGACAAAAAAGAGGCAAATAACAGGATCAGGTAAAAATAAGTATTTATTTACTTTATATACTAAACTAACCAATAGCATTAAATACAAGTACAAAATGTAAAATGTGATGTACATTTTCTTTAAGGAAAAGACAGCATATACAAATCAAAGTGGTTTGCATACTAATACTTTTATTTTTTTTCGGACAAGGATGATCCATGTGATACAAGGGATACATTGCCAGTAATAATAAATGAGGTGAGTATTTGTCAATCGTATTTCTAATAATTGTTTTGCCACGGAATGGTACCATTTGTTGTAAAGTGTCTAGCTAAATGCCAGCGTATTTCTTCAGCACTTTGCTGGGCACGTCTGGGCACACTACGAACAGGCAAAAGTGAAGTTGTCTCTGGTGCCCTTCCTCCATCTACCTGGAATTATTTGATCATTTACTTCAGAGTCAAAGCTTCCAGGAGGAGTATACAGGTTTACAGAGCTGTCATTATTTCTGCATTAGAAGTTGTGTAAATACAGTGTAGCCAGAACAATTTTTGTGGCTATAATAGGTTCCAATAACATCGGTTTTCTTAAAACTCGAAATACAGCACTGAGGATACCAAAGGCATTTTCAACTACCCTTCAAGCATGTGATAATCTGTAATTAAAGATTCTTTCGATAGTGCCTCTGCTTGGAGTGCCTTGAAAAGGTTTCATTGTATAGTCATTGAGACTAAATGCTTTGTCGCCCACTAGTACATATGGTACTCCGGTTTGATATGGTATTTTCAAAATATTAAAGGTAAGATAAAAAATATTAAGGTAAATCTAATGCTTTCTAAATAGAAATATTCAAATTTTTCGTATAATTTTGTGTTTTTAAACACTCCACCATCTGAAATTCGGCCCTGACAACCAACATCTATATACAGGAAATTATAATTAGCATCAGTGACTGCAAACAAAACAATGCTGAAGTTGCTTTTGTAGTTAAAGTACTCTGAAGAACAATTTATTGGTGCTTGTAAAACTACATGTTTTCCATCTATTGCCCCTATGCAATGAGAAAAATCCCATTTTTCTTCAAATTCTGCAGCTATCTGTAGCCATTCTTGTTCTGATGTTGGAACCCGAATTTACAAAATAAAAATTATTTTCAGACAGAGAACTCTCAAATGGAAACGTGCGTATATAATGTGCTTATTGATGATGAAAGCACAAATAGGAAACCACCTAGTCCACCTAGACCCTTAGTCCGAAGAACTGGAAAGAGAAAGGCAGATCCGATGCTGGACGAGGCCATGGAGATACTTAGAAAAACATCTAAAAGAAGTGATGCGATATTCAATAGAACTGATAATACATATAATTATTTCAACTATACAGCTAATGAGCTCAGACAATATGAGCCCAAAATGGTGGCACATATAAAACATGAAAGCAATAATATATTATATCGGGCTGAGATGGGCTACTATACATATAATGCAAATACAATATGGACATTATTCTGCTACCAGTAGTGCAAAACCATCGACAGTAACATCTCAATCTTCTATAACTAATACAAATAGCTAGTGAGCTATAAAATCATCATCGCCTTCTGCCCATATGAGTCCTCTGTGGCATCAAAATGCCTCCTCATTTATTATTACAGGATTTTATCCAACTTGTAAGATGAGCTGAAGTTAAAAAAAATAGACGTTAATGTCCCGGTTGTGCTCTCGCACGCGTGGGCCCGTAGTCCGCAGGTAATTACAGTAAAGCGACTGACGTCTGACCTTCGTGGCCCTGTTCACAGGGGAACCTGAGCAGGTCATTATCAGGATCATAGTTACACATTTAGTCGCCTGAATTCGCAAGTTTCATCACGATATTTTCCCTTACCGTAAGACGCAGACTACTGTTACTTGACTAGGACAGGGGATTATACATTTGTATCAAAGAGTGTGTTAAAATAATAATGATTCCAAGTTTTCATTAAAGGTAAAATGTTAAGAAATCAAATTTTATTAATTAATAAGTAGTCAAGTGAGTTATTTTATCATTTACAATTTTGTTATGTGTATATCTATATCGACTACTATTAATCATTAATTAATGACATTAATAATTAATGTTATTATCATTTTTATGTAATTGTCATCATCATCATCATGCTGTCTGTAACCCATTATGTGAAAGATTTAGTAAAGAAGTTAAATTGTATTATGTGTTTATTTCTTTATTGTTTATGTTCTGTTCCCATGTAAAACATACATATTATAACTACACCGAGAAATGCATTATGTAATGTATGTATTAAATGCATTTAGCGACGACGTTATCTACCCATAGGTATCTATCTCGATTGTATTATGGCGTATTATAGTTTAAAATTTACGTGCAATATGTTGAACAGATGACCGTATTTGAGAGCAAGTCACGTGTACTTTATCGCTATATTTTTCAACTAAAACATTATTAGCGAATCGAAGGTTGAAAAAGAGAACTGTGAATATAAATATTAAATCCTGCCGTGGCGAATTCCTATACCAGATAAAGCATTTGCGCCGGCTTTCCGCCGTATTATTATTAGATATACCTTTAATATAAATTATAAACGTTGCGCAAGTGTTATATGGTAAATGTTTTGCGACGGCGAGGGCGCTCGCCTCGCATCGGTCACGCGTATCAAGATAACTGGTCGGAGTTCACGTTTAGGTGGCAGGCTTCGAATTCAAACAAGCCTCTGTTATTGGCGAGCGAGTGTGCTGCGCGTGTTGTTATTTGTGTGTTCCACTCGCGTAGTCGGTCAGTGTCTGAGGGTGTATGCGGTTGCAGCGGGAGGTGATCGACCTGACGGTCCCGGACCGGACCGCGCCGGAGGACGAGCCGGAGGAGGAGCGGGAGGACGAGCCGTTGTCGGAGACCGGCTCGCCGGCGGACCAGCAGGCGCTCTACGATGCGGCTAGGAACCCGGACCCGCCGATGTACCCGACGATCCCGCCGCAGCTGCTGCGTACCAGGTGAGCAGGATCGGCAAACAGCCTATGAGGCTTGACTAGCTTTCGCGTGCGACATGTAACTTTGTGTCTCGCTCAGTTCAACGCCAATCGAAAGGCTGGCTAAAGTTACCTCGGTCTTTCGCGCGCGACAAAACCCGTCATGCTACGGGGGTGTTAATTACCTAATTATTTTGTGTTTTCGTTTTTACGATGTATAAACTCTTTATTCCACACTTAGGACCTTCGTAAGCACGGGCTTCGTAGGAAGGCAACTTGATCATTTAAGAAAAGTTAATACGTGGTGGTGTTATATGGAGGAAGAAGAAACTTACAGTACGCCATTGAGTAAAGAGAGCACGGGCTAATTTCACTAAAGGTGGGAAGGAGGGGTGCAATCATCATTCGGGCAGTCCATCCCGGTTGTGCCAGGGTCCAGTTTCCTGCTCTTTGGCTCTCTCATCCGGAGATGTCCCTGTACCCCTGTGGCTAACGCAACACGTGTCGAAACCAACGCAGACGAATATCTTCAACCTTATCCGCGATTCCTCTCACACCAAGGCTGCTACGGATGTGCTCATTACAGACCCGGTCAAGTCTTGTAACGCCACACATCTACCGTAGCATTTTTCGCAGTTGGTGTGGACTTCGCGGACTTGCTTCGTCAGCGCCAGCCAAGTCTGGCAGCCATAAAGTATCACAAGCCTTGAGCCTCTTGAGGGTGAGAGAAGGAGGGGTGCAATATTTTACTTATTTTAGGTATTTAGAGGTACGGAACCTTTTCTATAATGTTCATACTATTATTGAGCTCAGGCATAGAGACGTAAAAATATCATAATCGTAAGTTCGTAACTTACGGTATTTTCGTATTTTATAGTTTACCTAAATGAAATATTTGACTACAGTTTGATCGTGTTCTTGTTTGACCTATTGCTTAGCGATCATTGGTCAGAGAAAGAATTAGTCCTTGGACCTTAATCTCTATCAAATGGATACAGGTTTCAAGGGGTGACAGTTTTTAGAAATGCTTTACGCTATCATGTATCGGCATCGTTCTAACCTTGCCAGCGTGAAACTTATTAATATGTTCCTGGACCGAAGATGCCCGTGTAGAATTTTAATCGTTGCGAATAATAAATCTATAATCTGTAAAGAATACCAATATACTAGACTGTAGTATGTAATCGCAATACACGGAGTATTGCGATTTAAAATAGCAGATGCGAAATTATACGGTACAAAATATTTGTCCCGTACGAAGTAGTACCAAGGAGCGATCATAAATTGTTGTATTCGCGTACGTATTACGATTTTATTATGCACAGTAAAAATTAAAATTCGTATTGCGCATAGCCTAACCTTTGTGGGTAGTTAAAGGTTTTACATAAAATGAATTCTTTATATTTTATATCGTTTTCAACATTAATTGTGTTTTTACTTTATTGGATATAAAAAAGATCGACACATTTTACGATTTCACAAGGGGCGGTCCTGTGCCTTCCGCATCCAGCTGGTACCTGCGATCTTTACCAGGTCGTCGGTCCACATTGTGAGAGGCCTACCTCTTGTGTGGCTGACAACGATCTTCCGTTGCAGGTTCCGCGTGGGCAGCTGCGTGGTGACCGGCCGCGGCTACGGCTGCTGCTGCCCGCATGCCCACTACCCGCACACCCATCCCCCGCCGCACCCGCAGGCGTACCCTCACAGTTAGTACATTATTCTTATACATGATACTTAGCGAGAATATTTTTATACTACGTGACTAACGAGTAGATAGCCCGCCTGATGGTAAGTGGTAACTGTCGCCCGTAACATCCTCAATTCATACAAAAGTAGGTGTACACGAACGGAGTCCCGCCGGGTCCACCAGTTTAATATAAACTAATTAGTGATGAATTTTAAGTTGTTCATCAAATCAGCCTTTTAAGTGGTTATTTGCACACTGGCAGACAAAGCGTTCCATTCCAAAGCCGTAGTACGCATTAAAAAGGACGAGGCAAACCGGCCTTTGCAGCATCTGTCAGGTGTTGCGAATATGTGCTCAAGCTCGCCGTAACAAGGTTGCTTTTGCAGTGGGCGACCGTCGTCGCGAAGGCGTGGCAGTGGCGCCGCCCTACCTGGTGCACGAGAGACTGTATCAAGGGCAGCAACACATGCTGGTAAGTACAGTCGAGGGATTCTCTAAGGGATCTAATAGACGGAATGCGATCACGCGGTCCATAGAACTCGTGCATTTTACTGACAGAACCGCATGACTGCTTCCTGTCTGATAGATCCGTTATTAATGCAATATACGTGAGCCGTGGCGAGGTTGCCATAGCAACGCGCAAGTTTCTATTGAAATATTGTTAAATCCTACAGGTGTTGCGATCAAGGGTGTTTGAGAATCATACAGCATATCCAGTGGCGTAGCTAGGTAGGCAAGGGCCCCGGTGCATAGAGAAAGAATCGGGCCCCCATCCCCTCTTTTCCCGTAGCTTCAACTTATATTGGCCTTCAAAATTATAGATAATCATAAGAATAGGATATTCAAAATAGGATACTCGAAATTTTCCTGTTTATATTTGTGTGTAATTATTTTCCCGCTAAACGGTATATTTTTTCAAATTGTTGTAATTAGTGTATGTGAATGTTTTTTCTTGTTTGAAGCAAATAAATAGATAAATGTGAAAGTAGTGAAGTGAATTTCCCGCCGCTTGTCATCCTATACAACAGAACTGACTCGCAGCATACTTCCAGCATAGTTGAGAAAATTATAGGTACGAAATTTTAACTTGAAAATATGAGTGTAGATAAAGTAGTGTATGCAACTGCATATAATTAGGTATTAAAACACTCGTGTCAAACTATTATCATACTCGGCAACGCCTAAATACACATAAACAGACACTCATGTTTTAATACCCCCTTTTATATGACAGTTGCATATAATAGTTTGACACGAGTGTTTTAATACCTAATTATATGCAGTTGCATACACTACTTTATCTACACTCATATTTTCATGTTAAAATTTCGTACCTATAATTTTTTCAACTTTGCTGGAAGTAACTGCGAGTCAGTTCTGTTGTATCTACGTGTCGAGGATATCAAACGGCGGGAAATTCACTTCACTACTTTCACATTTATCTATTTATTTGCTTCAAACACGAAAAAACATTCACAAACACAAATTACAACAATTAGAAAAAATATTCTGTTTACCGGGAAAATAATTTTAAATGTACACAATCACAACCACAGACTATGAACTGATAACAAATATAAACAGGAAAATTTGAATTATGAATTTGTTGAAGACATTTAGGTATTCAGCCTACATTTCGCCGTATCTCGGCGACCGACAAAAATTTAAAAAAGAAAAGTGTTGCATAATGATTAAAAAGTTATTTTACGATACAGCTGTAACGAATTAGTATGGGAAATGCTGTATCGAAAAGTATTTTTTTTTAATTTTATGGACTGGCGTGAAAAAACTGTATCCTTAAACAACTGTTTATGAATTTGTAATTGAAACATTACGCTATGAGTGTAGATAAACTACTATTAAAATCATTAAATAAAAATAAAAAATTCTTGTGAGCAGGGTCGATGTTTTCTAGCTTCAGAAGCTGGCGAATTGGCTGACCCCGCTCTTTTCAAAGCTTAGGTTGGAGGCCCCCCTGAGCTCCGGGGCCCTGGTGCACTGCACCACCTGGCGCTATGATAGCTACGCTGCTGCATATCGTGTAGATGGCGAATACGGCCTGTTTAGAAAATATGTGAGGATATAGAATTTGTCGAGAGTTGTTTCAATGTTCATCATATCATCATATCATATCATCATTAGCACAGCCTATAACAGTCTGCTACAGCACATAGGACCTCTCCCATAAGAGGGGAGGTTATTGCCAGTTGTAAATATAAAAATGGAACAAGCTGCTGCCCAATATCTAGTCTACGGTGATTGCAGAACTTTTGCCTCGTAAACATTAGTCGCCTAGTACGACGCCCACGAGTGTAAGGGGTTGGTGCTATTCTACTCGCCGGACATCACACGGCCATGGTTTTATTTTTACTGTAACAATATAATAAGATGTCGAAATGAAATGCAATAGAAAAATGACAAAATAACTGAGTACGACAAAGATATTAATGATGATGCCGCCAATAATGTAACAACCGATTAAAAAGCAATAAGTCGGACCCCGGGCTTTGCGTGCCGCGCGAGAGCGAAACCAGGATTTAACGCCAAGATGATGATGCCCTCATTGTCAATATTATCGTCGCGCTTAATTATGACTGCGTAATTGAACTTTGAAATTCGGGCGGTTGAGTATCCAACTCGCAAGCGAGAGGTACCGGGTTAGAATCCCGCTGCGGCCATGTACCAATGACTCTTTTCTGAGTTATGTATATGAGTTGAATTCTAACCAATACTCTTAAGGTGAGGGAAAACGTCGTGATGAAACCTGCAAATGCAGGCAACTGAATTTGTAACCATGATCCAATCTGGTCAGGTTTCCCTGGTAGCAGGGTTACGGAGGTCAGATGGTAGTCGCTCCAATGTAATAACCTGATCGCCAAATCCTGGATCATGGTCAAGGCGAACCCCGGGCCCTCACGCTCGAGAGCACAACCGGGACACAAACGCTAAGATGATTATTATTTATTAATTGAACTTAGAAATTTAAACGTGCGACTAATTGTGTCTCGAAAAATCGTAGTTACGATAAACTGTTGGTCGACAAATTACTAGTGCGAAGAAATGGTAGTGAGATAAACTGCAGCGACAGAATACTTCTTCGACGAACGCTAATGCGAATTGAGGTTGTATTTCGAAACTTAGTTATGCACTCCTTAATAATTTAATTGCTGATAATTTTAGAGCGGTAATGTACGGGCATTTTCGCGAGTCTGGGGCCGCTGTTGTCATGATTCGGCGTAGGAAGCTATAGATGCAAGTTAATTAATTTATTTTATTATATATTGACTAGATAGAGTTTAGAGCTAATTGATGTGTCTATAGTATCATATCCGAGGTGGACTGCTCGTAGAGGGGTCAACTATGCCCGAGCACAGTCTTAAATATTTTGATTGACGTACAGAACATTCCGCCAGATGTAAACCTGTGCAGGGGCGTGCTGTTTGCTTTACCGAATCCTTTTATGAAAATCATTGCAGTCCCGCAAAAATGTACCGTTCGGTGACTGCAACGTGAATTTTACATCGTAGACTTCTCGATTTCAAATTGAAATCATTTATTTATTCAGCTTCTAGCTGCGATCGAAGGATACACATACACATTTAGTATGCGAAATCGTTCGGGTAGTATTGCAACCACGCGAACGAAGTCGCGGCGTGGAAGTTAGTAAATGTTACTACTAAATCTTGACCGATAGCAAAATATCGCAATCGATTATGTACTTATAATATCGATTAATATATTATATTCAGTGGAACCAGTGTTTTAATCTATAATATAATAGAGTTCTACCAAAAATGCACACCACAAAATGTCAATCGATTATGCACTTACGCAAATCGAATTGCATCTTTCTAAATATACTTACTGCGCAATCAATTGGTGTAAATACTAAAATACTTCCTGCCCATTGGAATACAAAGCCAGAGCGCTTGCAAACGTGTGCAGCCGCTAGATCCGGTGCGAGCATGCACCGGGCAATCAACCAATTGAGAAGATTGATCTGAATGGGGCCTTTGATTTATTAGTTAACTCTGCTACGGCTCGTACAATGTTGCGAACCAGTCTGTGCAATATTAGATGTTAAGTCATAACGCAAAGTATGTAAACCGGCGGCGGAGATGTCAGGGCAGATTCGTGATCCATATTTTGTTATGAATAGCGATTGAATTTTGGTATTTTTAATATAACATCACCCGTTCGTTCTACATAACAAAATATTAAAACAAAAACTCTTTTGTTGTGTCTTGGATTTTTTAATTACAATATGTAATCCACTAATATTTTCAATAAGTTAACAGTCGAGGTTGACGTTGTAATGAATTTTTTGTAGCGTATTCTCGAATGTCACTACATTTTCTTTCAAAAACAATGACGACCGAATTTTCTTTATTAGATTTTGATATTAGATAGCCTAAGATAAACTCGCGCGTCCGTGTAAGCTCCACAATAAGCAGTGGCGAATAAGTTACCTACACGTTTCAATTCAAAGGAACCTTCAATACAAATGAACCGTCCGCGAACAATGCGCTTCGTAAATAGAATAAATCTGAAGCTCATATGTAAGTTGCCTTCACCGCCACGTCTTAACAACCACCATACATATATATTTTGGCATTGTTAATTTTATACTACTCCACTAATATTATAAATGCGAAACTTTCTAAGAATGTTTGTTACTACTCGCAAAAACCACCGATCGGATTATGACGACATTTTGCAGCAATATAGCTTACAGTCTAGAATAGCACATCGGCTATAATTTATCCCGAAATTCATAGTGGTTCGGGAACGGGTCTAGGGCGTACTAACCGAATTGTACGCTAGCGAAGTTTGAAGAAAAATCTGATATAATTATTTAGTTTAGTCAAGCACAAATTTTTACGTATTTGATGATGGATCTTCCTCACCGTTTTCGGCTACAGTGACTGCATCAATTCCCCTGTTGTTGGCGTTCATGTGCTCGCATGTGGCTTGCACATTGCCAACATGTGAGCACACATTCATTAGAGCATAATTCAATGATAATGATTATTATATTCGCCTTAAATTGCTCGAAGCAGAAAGGTTGCAGCTTATATTTGTGACTCATCATCATCTGGCTTCAATCCCGGTTGTGCTCTCGATCCTGGCGAGCTTCGTGACTGCTATGGATTATGGCAGCGGGACGAGTCCACGAGCGTAGCTTCCTATTTGTGTATCTTTCGGTAAACAGGGTGTTTCATAATATATGTATATAACCGTGAACTGGGTGGAGTGCTAAACGTATTAAAACGATAGGTACATATATTTTTTTCGTGCGTGAATTAGTTAGCGAGAAAATGATTATCGAACTTTTTCTTTTTCAATGTCGATAATGACATTTTGATAACGAAAGACTACATCTCTAGAAATCAGTTGTAATAGGTCATTCAAGTTCATAATCAGGTCAATCAACCGAAGACTACAAATTTACCAATTACAGATAGGATATAGGTTTTGTCCCTTTAAGTCTTTTCTGCCTACCGTTTCATATGAGTTTTAAAATTCAATCTAAAGATCACTACGATCAATACCTCAAGTGTCTGGTTAATAAAATTTTTATCACAAGCAGCTCGTGAGCAGCCTGGCACAAAAAAAAAAACATTTCGATGTTTGTTTCTACTTTAATTTATTCGTTTGTTTTTTTTTGCCTTCAACACAATGTTCGCACATAGGTACTGTAACACTCGGGAATCTGGGGGCTTTTTAATAAAACTAGTAGCTCGAGATAGAAGTTATTAAAGTTATATTTGTGAAAGTCAACTCAAGAATCATATAAAAATACATAAGACATCTTACGTCTAATTCAAAATGGAACCCATTTGAATTCCTGCCTAGCCAGTGTGATGTGTGCTCATAGAGACAGGCCAAAGACCCAAGTTCTGCTTGCTCCGAACTATCCAAGCTAACCGACCTCCTTCCTACATGTTCTAACCTAACCTAACCTGCTTAACTAATTAAAGCCCCGGCTGCCCTATGGGAGCAGCAACCTTACCCGGAAGCCTACTTAACCTAAAGCCCCTCCAGGCATGAGGCCTCCGAACGCCTTCCTGTCTTGCCCTATGGGAGCAGCAACCGCACCTGAAAGCCTACTTAACCTAAAGCCCCTCCAGACATGAGGCCTCCAAACGCCTTCCTGTCTTAGGATCCGTCCTAACCTAGGGCCTGCCCGAGCGCACATGCTACAGTACATAGTCGACAAACTAATTGCGAAAACACAATAAACATTAGTCAGTAATGTTTCAGAGTCGCGTAGGTAATCGTACCTATCTGCCATGAGATTTTTCGATACCTATACACACATATTATAGTATCAAGAATAACAAATAAAATACCCTAGCGCCGCCGGCCGTAATGAATGTAACATAAATAAAACAAAGACTGTAGGTAGTGGAGCTTAAGACACAACCCTCTACTGATGTGGGGAAGGCTCAAACTCTCAGTGGATTGTTATCGGCTATTAATGATGATTAAAATGCGTAAGATTTCACGAACATTTCTCATCAACTAAAATTAACTAAATGATTCTAAGTTGATGGAGCTATACCTGTAAATATCCCATACTTCACCCAGTTGGAGTACCTAGGCAGGAGCGTAGCTACCGCCGTATCAGCCGTATCAATGATACGGGGCCCCCGGGCCACAGGGGCCCTAAAACGTGTGTAAGCGAAAATTCGTACTGTTGCCCTCAATTTCAGGTAAACCCTATTTCCCGGAAAAAAATTCTTTAATAAATTTCAGACCAGAGCCGGGGGCCCGCTCCGCCAAAGATGCAAATCAATCACTGTTTTCATTCCCCTTTCGCTTAGAGATAATTAACATTTTAAAAGAAAAAACAACTACTTACGGCGCACTCACTCATACTTCATTGAAATTGTGTAAAAAATACACCAATGGCAAAATTGAGAAAAATCTTGATCTCATGTACAACATTTTCAGCACTGTCGGTGAGGTCATAAGACTTAAGGAACTCCTTACTCCGTTCATTCCTCGACGGGTCAGATCGACCTGGCTCATAATAAAATCGTTTTGGGCCACACGCGCTCACGATCTTGACGAATTTGACTGTTTTTAAGTTTTCACTACACATATTATCGGGTCCACCCCGGCTTTTAAAGAGTCTCGCGCGCCGCTCCGAAAGTCGGCCCGCCACGAGGCCCACGAGTCCGCGCGCCGGAGTTTTGGCAGAGTGCGTGCCGCACACTCGGGTGTGCCGTATACCCCTTTGAACCGACGCTGGCGCCGACGCGACGGCGCGACTTGTGTTACAATTTACCTATTTTCGAATAGTGTTCGTTTATTCGATTTTTAGCTTTTCGCGTGATCCGTGTGATTGTTTGTTGCGTTGTATGTATAGGAAACCTAAGTATTGTGAAGATAACTGTGATAAGACTGTTAACGATATGAATGAATGAATGATTTATTGCTTCAGGTACCTCGGGTACATTAACGTAGTCTTGTTTGTGTACAATGTTCAACAGTTTAAATATTGTGATAATCATTATTCTGTGTGTGATGTTCGATGGTCCAGGCCTTGGGTTTTAGCAAAACTACCAAATTATCAGTAAGTAGGTACACGACTCAAAGGGAACGTCTACCCGCTACCGATGGCACTTTGCAAGTGCGCGTGAGACGCCACCGCTGGGCCGTGCACTACATTTATTAGAATATCACATCTCTTCCTTTTTGTAAATAATTAATCATTTTAAATTCAATTATAGGCATTTAGAAATAAACAAATCAACTATATAAACATAATCAGATACATTTTGAAGTAAACAAAATAATGAATCAATACTCTTCTTCTTGATTAACGACTGTCCATTGACCTTATACTTTCTTGAGATGGACGATATTTCTTCTGTACTCCTGACCAGTTTTATCATTCCTTACATTAATGTCGCTTCCTTCAGCATTGATGACGGTATGGGGTGTTGGGTTAAATTCTGAATCCAATTTGTTTTGTTTGATCATGTTCTTCACATATACTTTTTCGCCGATTCCGATTTCTCTATCTGTAGCTTTTCTTTTTCTGTCTTCGTTTAATTTGGTTCTTCCTTTTTTCTCTTTATCTCGGTCTCTAACATCTAAATCGTCATAACCATTTTCGAGGTCTTTTAAAAAAGGTAACTTGTCTCTAAATTGTCTTCCATAGAAAAGCTCGGACGGGGATTTTCCTGTGGAGGGATGTGGTGTGCTGTTATACATACTTAAATACTTTAAGTAAATCATCCTTCCAATCTGATTTCTCGCATTAGCTTATCCTTAAACGTTTAAGGATGTCCCTGTTTTGTCTCTCGACCTCTCCGTTTTGCTGGGGCCAATAAGGGATCGTATTAAAAAGCGTAATCCCTTGTTCAGTGCAGAATGTTTTGAATTCATTGCTACAAAATTGCCTACCATTATCAGCTGTGATACTGGCGGGATTGCCGGTTCGGGAGAATATTTATTTTAATACTTTTATTGTATCATGCGTCGATATGGATTTCATAATTTTTATTTCTTTATATCTACTATAATAGTCAATAATAACAAAAAGATTATCCCCACTTGGGAGTGGACCCAAAAAATCTATAGCTGTATCCACCCAGGCTTTCGAAAGCAACTCACGCCTTTTCATGGGCACTGGTGGGTTGGGGCCTGAAACTAAGATACACCCTCTGCAGTTTTTTACTGTATTTTCAGCGTCCTTTATATTCTATATATCCTATTTTGGGCCACCAGACCTTTATGCGTAGCCTTGCTTTCATGTTGACAATGCCTGGATGGCCTTCATGGGCCGCTGCTAAAACTTGTTTCCTCAAAGCAGTAGGGATTACTATCTTGTTTCCTCTTAGCAAGACATCATCATGAAACCAGAGTTCATTTTGAAATAACTTATAGTTATTTCCAATAGCATCCCAATTGTTATTGACCATAGCATTTTTAACGAATTTAAACTCATCATGATTTGATGCTTCTATTATTGATTTCAGTGATAATGCTACTGGTCGCGCGTATTGAACAATCTGGTTAATATGATGTTCGTCTTCCAAAGGACTTTTTTGTGTGCTGGTACTTATACACAGACGTGATAATGGATCAGCTATATTGGTTTTCCCGGGTTTGTAAACAACTTCATACTCATATGCTTGAAGTCGTAGAACCCATCGTTCGATTCTCGCACAAGGCTTTGATCGCGTCCCAAATAGAACTTCCAGAGGCTTGTGATCTGTCACAAGCTCAAATTTTTTCCCATTTAGGTACATGTGGAAATGTTCAATTGCCCACACTAAAGCTAATGCCTCTTTTTCAGTCTGACAGTAAGGTTTTTCAACATCTGTTAAACTCTTGTTTCCGAAGGCAATGATTCGTGGTCCATTGTTATTGTACTGAATTAGTACAGCCCCTAAACCTACAGGGCTCGCATCTGCAATTACTCGGGTACGATCTTTTGGGTCATAGTAGCCAAGAGTAGGAATCTTGGAGAGACATTTTTTCAAATCTTCAAAAGCTATTGTTTGCTCTTTTTGCCAAAACGCGGCGATATTTCCAGTTTTGTGAATTTTTTGCCGAAGCAATTGCCGGATAGGTTCCGTTAAAGTTGATAAGTGAGGTATCCACTTACCAACGAAATTAACTAATCCTAGAAAACTTTGGATTTCTTCGATGGTTTGCGGTTGTCTAAATGTGTCGATGGTTTTTATGTATTTGTCAAGCGGTTTAATACCCGACGGAGAAAGCTCATGCCCCAGAAACTGAATTGTTCGCGCATTGAAAATACATTTAATTTTGTTTAATAGAACATTGTTGTCCTTCAGCACCGTTAATACTTTCTGAAGTCGGGCATCATGTTCGTCTTCACTTTGCCCAAAGACTTCGCATGGCAAAAGCATTTTATTCCAAACATTAACCTTTTGTATCTGTAAAGCCCTTTACTAGTTATAAAAGTTGTAATTTCCCTACTATTTTCTTCAAGTTCTACTTGATGAAACGCGTTCTCAATATCCAGTTTTGAGAAAAAATTTGCTTTGCCAAATTTGAGAATGAGTTGCTCCATAGTTGGCAGGGGGTGTTTTTCTCTTATAATGGCTTTATTAGCAACGCGCATATCTAAACAAATACGAATATCGTTGTCAGGCTTCAAAACCGGGACCATCGGAGAAACCCAAGAGGATGGCTTATTAACTGGTTCAATTATGTCCAATTTAACTAATTCGTCTATTTTGTTATTTATCTTTAATTCCAAAGGAATTGGTACGCGTCTGTAAGGTTGACAAACTGGACGAACTGTGTTATCAATCGTGATTTGTAATTTGACATCTTTGAACTTGCGAAATTTATTTTGTTCAACCGAATTCACATCTAAACCTAATTTTAGCACATTTAATTAAATAGCACTATCTTCCGCCAATAGGTTCCTTGAACCATTTTCTATTACATAAAATGTAGTTGTTAACAATTTAGGACCAATTTTTATTTGAGCATCAAATGAGCCTAAAACTGTTAGTGGAATTGTGGCACCGTAAGCCAGGAACGTTTTGTCTGGGCAAGCTTGTTGATTTGAGACTACAACTTTATTCTGTTTCAAATGTTCCCAAGTTGTGTCGCTTAAAATATTTGATTTACTCCCAGAATCAATGAGCATTTTGATATTTACCCCACCTACCTGACAATTTATTGTTTCATCTCCGTCCACGTGGACAATGTGATCTACAGATGTAGGCTTTTTTGGAGCTACCACTTTGGTCTTTTTGGCTCTATTTTTGTCGTTTGACGAGAGGTTAGTATTCTTCCTTTTATGGGCCCTTGTTCTGCAGTGTTTATGGAAATGACCCTTGAAACCGCATTTGCTTCAATTTAAATTTAGTGCGGGGCAGGAACTGCTGTCACTTTTGTGAGTTTTGCTACCACATCGGACATCAACAGAAATCAACCTCTTTTTTTGTAAAACCTTTCATTGTTTTGGTGTCAATTTTATTTAGGCTAGTAATTGTTGCGTTTGTGCTCCGTTTATCCTGAAACTCGTTTAGCTGCCGTTCTACAGTTTCTAGCGAAATTGCTTCAGCTATTATTTTGTCGATTGTTGCCGTGTCACCTAGTACCAGAATGTTCTTCCTCAACCTAGGCAAGCTACACTTTTCCGTTATCTGATCGATAAGATTTTGATCTTCATTTGCAAAGTTACATTTTGAACTCTGTCGTCTCAACCGAAGCAAGAATTTCTCGAATTTTTCATCCGGTTCTTGTCTTATTAACCGAAAAACGTGCCTTTCAAATACATAACTTTGTTTTGGAGAAAAATATTCTTCTAACTTTTTAATCGCAATATCATAAACGTCATCAGCATCAGGATCTACTAGATGAGCTCCGGGTATATTGAAATATATGTCTTGGAGAAGTAAACCTCCGCAATGTAGTAAAATCGCGCGTTTTTTGTTTTGTTGGGTGGTATTTGTTGCTACGAAGTATATCTCTAAAGCACGTTTCCATTTATCCCAACGGGCACCTATGGAGGATGGATCGCCTTCACAATCGAACGGTTCTATTGTCTGGACTTGTGATTGGAACATATTGGACGATCTGCGAATAATTGAGAAAAATGCCCTCTTAACATATCTACATAACATATCTACATCTCGATTCGACAAATAAATAAAAAGTACTTCCTTATACCTATAGTAAGTAAGTAGGCATTATTGTCGTAATAGTATCCTCATTTACCTACAACATACTCCCAGTATATACTGGTACTTATTTCGTATTAAATTATACTGATCGTTACTGCTAAGTATCCAGGTAGGTAAACTAAAATAACTTATTAAGTATAAAAATCTTTAAGTAGACGTGAACTAGGTATCGATTTTATCCTAATAACTTCTGGTAAGTTTAGGTAACTTTGTGACTTACGGCAATAAATTGGCACGACAAGCAGAGCGAAGTACCTAAGTAGGTACTCAATTTTGTAAATACTTTTAATTCATTTAAAGCCTTATATCATTTATGACACTATTTTAGTTTTATAATAATATTTTATAGCTATATATTATATAGCTCCCACACAGGTAATTTGGTAAAAAAAATAATTTGATAAAACTGGTACAAAATTAACGAATAATATTCGTTGAAACATTTTTTTTATCGAATATTTCGGTAGACATCATTCTTTACGAACAGACTTGGTCAATACGATCTCGTAAGTTTCAGTAGAATCACAGAATATTTAAACTGTGGAACATTTTCTAGGCAGATAGGTACCTACTGTATTTTGATAAATACCATTTATTTATATTCTTATTGTAAACAAACACCTAATGCACCTACCCTCTGATACTTACTATAAGTGGATAAATGAATGAATGAATGACTAAGACAACCTCTAAACAATGAAATCAACTATGCAATAACAACAACATACTTTTTCAAAATCGTGTTGTCATTTTGTTCGCAAAATGTTCGCTTCCAATAAGCGGTAGAATTGTAGGGTGTGAGTGAGTAGTGCGGGATACCAGCATTTTAATGAGAGGTGTTAGTGCGAGCGAGGGCGCTGACTCACGCGCGTGCAGGTGCAGCAAAATAAATTGCACATGATATTTTGTGGGTAGGTAAAAGTAGGTCGGTCGTAGTCAACATTTTACAAAATTTTCCTACCTAACAAATTAACTTTTTATGTTGATGTTATTTGAATAGGTACTGTACTAGGTACCTAGTAAGCAAGAAACATATTTTATGACAAACAAAAGTAGGTCTCTGCACTTCTTCATGTCTTGTCTACTTATTCCATTTTTTTTTTACAGGAATTTTATGTATTTATCGTTTTGACCAAATCTGTAAGCAGGTACATAATTTGAGTAATGATTTAACTTACTGCGCTTTTATTCGTCGCCAATGTGATGTTCGATGGTCCAGGCCTTGGGTTTTAGCAAAACTACCAAATTATCAGTAAGTAGGTACACGACTCAAAGGGAACGTCTGCCCGCTACCGATGGCACTTTGCAAGTGCGCGTGAGTCGCCACCGCTGGGCCGTTCACTACATTTATTAGAATATCACACTGTGCATAAGTGCAACCAAGCAGTAGACCATGTTACCTACCTACTTACGTATTGCATAGTAGCCAGTGAAGTATGGTTAACAGCGCTGGCACCTGACGCTGTTTGTTTTCATAAAATAACCTTTAAAAGGTACGTACCTACATGCTTAAAAGGTCTAGGTTCTAGCTAGACTAGGAAACGCTACCTACCACCTAATCGTGACGTTAGAAGCGCAACCGTCGCCGTCGGTTCTTTTCCGACGGGAAATAGGTAGAAAAGACAGCTTTTATCTTTTCATAAAAACATGTAGGTATTTAGTGGAACCTCTCTGTAATGTGTTTCACCAAAACTAGACTCGATTCATAAGTGGTTCCCTGCGCTACGTAGGTACTTAGATGAGGGACCCGTGTTAGTAAGTACCTAGTACTTACCTATCTGTGTAGAGCTATTTTGTCAATTGAACGAAAGCCGTTTCAGTTTATTAGATCTATTAAGTGGGTAGGTAGGTAGGTAGCTGACTATTTTTATTTTTTTTAGTTGAAGTACCTAGGTACCTACCTGCGGTGGTCCACACCGCGGCTCCGGCTGTCTCCCAGACTGATTAACATTTTGTTTTGTTTTTTATTTACTTAGGTTCCAACCTACCTAACCTACATAGATACTGTTTTTAGGCCTTTAGTTAATAACGAAGTATTATGAATTAAATTCTTATTTTACCTTTGTTGTGCTGGGGTGGTTTGCCCTGTTAGGTACCTAGTAGAAATCATCTCGGTCTTAATGACCTGGTTTTGCTCTCGCGCACGAGGGCCTGGGGTCCGCCTTGACCATGATCCAGGATTTCGCATTTCAGGTAATTACAGTGGAGCGACTGCCATTCTGCCTGACCCTGCTACCAAGGGAACTTGATTACCTGACTAGATTGGATCATGATTGGACATTCAGTCGCCTAAATGTGCAGGTTTCATCACGATGTTTTCCGTTACCGTAAGAGCATCGGTTAGTATCCAAATAATGTAAGTACATAAGTCAGAAAAGAGTCACTGGTACATGGCGGCAGTGGGATCCGAACCCGGTACCTTTCGCGTACGTGTCGGATACCGTAACCTTAGGCCACCGACGCTCCGACTATTTAAGCACACCTACCTATTGAAAATAATTAGTGTAGGTAAGTTCCTAGTTGGATATGGATGGCATGAGGTTATTAAACTCCTCCTTATGGTGTGTACACACTCAACGTACGCCAACGATGTGCTGTCGGCCGAATTCGCCGTGGACTTCTAAGGTCCAATACTTGCATTTCGTGGTCAAGCAAGTAGCTTTGCAAGCTTTGGGAGTTTTGACCGATTCGGGCTCGTATTCGCACGTTTGTTCGTTGGCCTTCGGTATCCGCCCAAACTGCGTTTAGTCGATTGCTTCTATCCGTTTGATGTTACCGCCACGCTGCGCTGCGGATCGCCGGCCGGCACACGCCAACAGACAATCGTTGGCCGAAACCGGTGTGTACGTAGTATTAGGCTCCTGGTAGTAGGCTTAAGGAGGTTGCTATATTTTCATAGGGGTCGCACGAAGTTATTAAACTGCTCCTTGTAGGAGCATCAACTTGAAATAGAGCTGCGCTTCAACGTAGTCGATATGGTTATTTTTCTTTAAAAACGAAGTTTTTTTTATGATAATTAAAATTCAATGTCCGGATAATATAAAGTCGCCAGTGTACTCTTTGCAAGCTATACTTTAACACCCTTTCGGCTTTATACATGTATTACGTAACACCCTGTATAGATTATGTATTTATGTGTGCTGAACAAAAAGCTGTAGTACCTTCTCTCACGGTGCGCACGTGTCTAGGAGGTGCAGCGTCGCAGCATGATGGGAGACATGGGCAACTACCATGCCGGCTTCGCGCACTTCCCGCCGATGTTCAATGGGCCGCCGCCCGCGGCCTTGTTGGCGGTAAGCTTTCCCACCCTCCCACACCCTTATAGATTAAGGCTTGCATTTGACCACATGTCTCCGGGTTGGAAATGTGGATGCAAATCCCCGAGTACGAAATGATAGGGCGTTTACCATATAAGACATGCGATATCTTGTTGCGAGTTGTTCATTCATGAAGCACGAGCTCTGATGGGCATTAGTAATGGCATGGCATGGTAACGGCATATTGTTCTCACAGACTATAAAGTCTGTGAGAACAATATGCTATTTTGTAGCGAAAGTAGAGGTCACGAAAACGCCAAAGCGATGGTACCGCGGAGTTTACGTGCAATTGATGTTGATGTCCCTCCCTACCGCTATAGTTCTCGGATGAGTACAACCAGCGAGAGGCCCGAGGAATGCCCGTCCCCGGCATCGCGGCGGGCTTCGCACCGGCTCCCATGGTGATGTAAGTATCAAGTTCATGCAACACCCTGCCCACTAATATTCCCCATGACGTATGGTATGACTGCGAACACGGCAACTCACTATAATAAGACCACGCTAAGTCCGAATCACATATTAAAAAAAAAACTCTGTATGGCAACTTATGTCAAGTTTTCTATCCGTCATAGAACGTCATTCATAAAAGTCTTAACAAACAATTTTATTTCTGTAGGATTGTATATTTTAACACCCTGCATACTAATACTAATATTCCCCATGACGTATGGTATGACTGTTAACAAAGCAACTCACTATAATAAGACCACGTTAAGTCCGAATCACATATTAAAAAAAAGTCATAACAAACAATGAGGATTGTTTATTTTCTTGAGTAATGAAAAATATTATGAAGTAATGGGCAAAACAATTATAAAGGAAGTGCGGAAGATTATTTTCAGCATGATTAATAAATTAGACAAAAGTTCAAGCTAATAGTGACCAAATAACTGAATGTTTACATAATAGTTTATAGAAGGACCCCCAGATTATTGCCATATCCACATTTTATAATTTTTATTACTGTCAGTCACAGTCAATACGGACTTATCGTGGTCCTATTATATCCATGTCAACTGAAGGACTAAATGTTTACCATCAGACGAGCTGTCTGTTCGTTTAAAAAAAGCGTTTAAGTAGCTTAAAAAAAGAAGAAAGTCAAAGATAAGATATTAAAATGGAATTGCTGTGTTCCGTCTCACACCTTACCTCGTGCCAGCCCCTCTTTCGAAGGAAAGACTAACTTCATATTTATATTTTATTTATTTATTTATTACACAATTTTACAGCAATGTACATTTGAATATATGAATGGTTATATACCAAACTTTCCGCTATTCATATTTGATGCTCCAACGAAATCTGCATCGCTGCCCTACGTCAGCGACACGGTTTTGTTACTCTCATAGACAAGGATAAACGGTCCAATACTTTACCTAATATGGACTTCACTCGGGACCCTGAATTTTGCTTAGGCACTTGCAACAGAAAAACTTTCCATAAATTATCCGAGTATCAATTATCAAGGTTTGCACTTGCAACACCTTCGAGGAACAACGAAAGATTTTAACCATTAACAATTTAAGCACGAAACAAGAATGCGTGCCAGGTTCTGGTATAACTAGACCTAATTTGAATACAAATTCACAAAGCTGCCATGTTCTTTTAATATACAGGATTTAAATGGCTATATTCCCATTCTAAGTAAGCATCGAATAATCACCAGGAGGTCAAATTGTCACACGAGGTGAATCGTTTTAATAGTACGCTTTTCCTTCCTGCCTATGAATGCATCTTATACCTTCGTCTTTTATTATTTAACTTAGCATTTTTGTCGAATACCGCGGCCTCACTGATTGTTTGCATATTATTTGTGAAATGATGCGAAATGCATCAATGCGAATGACCAGTGTAAGCATGAACGATGACATTTAGTTTACTTAATTTTTATTTGGTTACGTATTATTTCTTTATTTATTTGAGGAAATTGTAGTGAAAGTTTTCAACGATTTCTTGTACCGGAATACTTGTTTGACATAAAAAGACATAGAAAATGAAACATATAATTAACGTAATAATTAAATCGTTAATGCACACATATTATGAGGGAATATATTGTATGAAGTTAACGCGTGTATGGATTTACTCGTGCCTAAATAATTACATACATAACCTCAGAATGTATAATAAATCGTTGCCTGTAGCAATGCCATTTTACCACTAAACTGGAGGTAACTCTCAAAATCAACTACAGACCATGCCATGGCATGAGATGCCATTTTAAAACCTTGTATTTATAAAATTCTGAAGAAGCTTGGTGTCTGTTTTATACTAACCATTGAATTACATCGTAAAGATTGTGAAGAAAATAACAGACGAATTATGCATGAATATGTCGCACTTGATTAAGATCGATGCCGAATCGCAGAACTCATATGTTATATAGGATGATTTTAAATTGATGATACCAAGGGGTACCGTAGGCATGTGCTTGTAATAACAAACAACTTTCTTTTGCTATACCACCAACTCTAAAATAGCGAATAAAAAATAATTTACCTCAAAATCACTAATTTCTTGTAGCATACTATCGACTCGCATACAACCTCGATCGCGTATGCTACAGTAGCTCCTTGCTTCGATATTATTAGTAGCATTTTAGCTCGATCGTATATTATGCTTCATCTTTTACCTCGGTCGTCCATCTTTAATAAAAACAGACATGACAGTACCGGGTATATTTATACTAGGTAATATTTTTTATCGCATTTTACCTCGATCGCGTATTTGCTCTAGATTTTTGCATACGGTACCCGTCGGTATTATCAATTCGAAATCAGCCTGTACTAACTAATCAAGTATTTGTAGGATCCCACACGCGTCAGATAGATAGATAGATATACTCTGTATTGCACATAAAATTACATAAAAGAAAATTCAACCGGTCTTTTCAGTAGTGGTAAAACGGCATACCCTTTCCTTCCCATCAGTGTCCTCCCTCTTTTCTGTCGCTATTGGTGAAAGGGCGGGAAGTGCGAACAGCGTGATTTAGTATGATATGTTACAGCGACGGCCAGCATATTCACCACCACTGGCACCACCACTTCTTACCGCCGTATCCCCCGCACCACCTGCACATCGCAATTCAGCCCTCCGTGCTGGTAAGAGTCGCACCGAAGGAAGGTAACGCGTAATGACCCTAGATCACTAAATGTAAGACCAGACGAGACGGCCAAAGCACTTTCACCTTGGCATGCATAGGCTGCAATCTAATGGTGTGGTTGGCCCGCCTGCAACGGGATGGGTGTCAACGCCAATGGAAACTCTACTAAGTGTCGTTACTATAGTTCGTGCCGAATGGATTAGCAATATGTGTGTTTTGATATCTCGGGCAACTACTGCCATTATTTCATGAGCAACCATGAAACCTGTTCTAAACGTCCTACCATCTCGTACTCAGCGTTTTGCATCCACTTTTCATATGCGCACTGCAAAATGTGGTACTGTTACCCTTTAGGTATAACCTTGGGGTCTTTAAGTTAAGAGTGAATAGGTATCTTCTAGGCACGCGTGCCACATCTTCGACCTCGTCGTCGCTTTCCATCAAGTGAGTTGAGGTCAAATGCAAGCCTATAATACGATAAATTTTTTTTTAACGAATACGAGTCTTTAAAGCAATATAGCTATCGCTTTGACCGTTATTTTGATAGTGATAAGGTAAACGGCTTTATTTTGTGTGACAAGACGTTGCTCGCCAAAGGGCCAACTGGTGAACGATAATACGCCAGCCCATATTGCATACAAGCTACTGTTATACTTTCTCTTATGCTGATGGCAGTATATTTTATACCAAAATAGACAGTACCGGTATCATAAATAGATAGAAGTAAAAGTTTTAAAATCTCAGCCAGCACAGTTAGATTTGTAACAAAGAGAGTGCGTTGGTGCCTAATGATTGCAATCTATGAAGTAGTATCTACTAATTAATTTTCGTTGAACCCATATTAATTTTCTATAACGCGACATTTAGTCGCGAAGAGTAATTTAGTTATCTGGGGTCATGGATGAACGGCTGCCGTGGTTGGAGACGGGCAAAAGGGTAAGATACCTCAGTCTGGGTGGCCCGGGTACACCAGCGCATTGCGGTACCTATGTAGTCTGTTCTAATCTCTATGTGAGTCCAACCAGGTCAAGATCACTTGTGGCTGATCACCCAGTTACTTAGTACCTCTCTTATATCCAAAGCGTAAATTGGTAATATTTCTTCTGATACTTCGTTAAGAGTACAGTTTAAACATGTAATGCGCCGTGTTTGCCCGAACGAACCCTACATGGGAAGTACATTTTGAGTAGAGGTCTACAAATAGAATTTATAAACTATTGTATGGTAGTGCCTTTGTTTTGTCTTTTACGCAAGTAACGTACGGTGAAAGCGAGTAACGCTATCGAAATTTCAACGATTATTGCCAGGCTTTAAGACCCACAGTTTGTATCCTCTGTCGAAATGTCCCGCCCAAGTCCAATATAGGTATGAAACTCGTCTACGTCTCAGGTAAGTGGCCTTTCAGTCTGCCTCAAAAAAATTTATAGAAATTCGGTTCCTACATCGGGCTGCAGCTGCAGCTCCGTTGTATACCAACGTTGTGGTATGTTTTGTGATATATTTTTTCAACTTAGATGGTATAACTATAAAGGGGGGTCACTAAGGCTGCCAGTCCACTAGAGCGGAGGAGCGGAGCTGTGCCAATACTATACAATGTGCATAAAGTCTTCGCTTCGCTCCGCTCCAGTAGACTGGCAGCCTTAACGTTTACAACTGAACAAGTGAAGATGATCACTGTATGTTGCAAACTTGTGACGTTCAATTGTGTTCTCTTTTTAGCGTTTACTTATAGCCTTACTAACTTATACCTATTTTGTACCCAAAGTAATATTTTTAATCAGATAAAATGACTAACAGGAAGTAATGTCACTATTCAAAATAAATTTGTTAAAGGTCATTATGGGACATGAACATTGGGTCAATACACTACCACTCCATTATTGAATTTTAACACACTTTATAAATTAATTAAAAATATTACTTTAGTATTTGTCATACATTTTTTCCTATGTTGAAGGTAAGGATTAGTTTTTAGATACACCATTTATTTTACACCTACCACCATATTGGTCACACCACAGCAACAACACGATGCAGTCCCACTTATACCTTATTTTAATAATTATAATGACCATGGCTTTCATTGTTTTCAATAATCGTTTTGATAACAAGGCGTAAATGTGGAAAAAGCTTCTCACTGTTCACCTCATGGATGTAACTCATTGACTTTTGAGTGTATTCTGACCTTTGTCCATCTGGGTGTACTTTATGAAATATGTAATTTCTACCAATGTGAACAATACACCTCACAAGCCTTGCGCCTGCGCTAGCTGAGTCCTGACGCACGACCTAAATATGTCGAGACGCTACTAGTTAAACGATCAATATATTTACTGCAATATTGTCAATTGCAAACTTTATTCGAGCAAAACAGGTCGCACTGTGCCTCAACGTTGGAGTGCGGCTGAAACAACAATAAAACAGAAGGCAAGGCCGGACTGTTCCAGTCATATTATAACAACACTAGCTTTTTTGCCCGCGGCTTTTATTACTTTTTTACTTACTGCACTGGCTCAGCGACCCAAAGCGGATCTTGGCCTCTGACACCAGAGATCGCCACCTCTTATCCTGCGCCATCTGCCAATACAGGATGCCCAGTGCGCGCAGGTCTTTTAGAACTTCATCCATCTGGCGGGTTTACTTTTATACCTGTTTTTTTCGCACACACCCACCAAGCACACTAACCTGGCCACACCAGCACGTATGTGTTACTGTGACACGGCACTCTCTCGGCGGCAGGGCTCCCAAGCGGCTCTAGCGGCGGCGCAGGCCGAGACCCGCCGCGCGGCCTCCCGCGGCGCCTCTCGCTCGACCATTGAGAACAACACCTACCGCCACACGTACATGCGCCCGTCTGCCCAATACCAGGACGAGAAGTGCCCGATATGCCTGTCGATGTTCGAACTCGAGGCCAATTGCAGGTTGGTGCTGTTTTTATACTTAACCCCGCACTTTAAGGGGTTTCTCGGCTGTCTTTACTATAATGTATTATATTTACATACACCGAAATCTAAGTCAGCCTGAAAATCAGCTGTGATTGGCTGCTGCACTTTATAGCATTACGCTGAGACTGATCCAGTTTGGTCCGACGTCACATAGCCACTATGCTTTTTTGAAAATTCAATTTTTAATTCTTTTGGATGTGTATTTGGGATAAATTAAGATTTGTCTACCTTTCGGAATCTTTTTAATTAAGTGTGCCAATCGTAACCGCAGATGCGTTGCCACAGTAAGCATTCAGATGGAATGCCTCATGCCTTTAATTGCACGGGTTTTCTTATCCTTCAAACAGGGACACAATGCAAATATTGTGGCTTGACAACAGAGATTGATTAAGCAGTAATACACACTGGCGGTCTCTACAAGTTTGACACAGCCCTACCACCTGATAAAGGTAGTGTGGGAACTACGCTGCGTGGTCATGTTTTAACCTCCTACCCTACGTCCTTGCTGTTGTTGGTCCGCGTCGTCACAGTACACGAGTCTCTAATTGCAGGCGTCTGCCATGTATGCATCTGTTCCACCTGGAGTGCGTGGACACCTGGCTCAGCACCAACAAGCACTGTCCGATTTGCCGCGTGGACATCGAGACTCATCTCAACAAGGACCTCATGCCGGCGACTTAAGGCCGGGCCTTAAGAAGCCCGCCGAGCCACGACAAGCACAGGGTTACGCTAGCCTTTCGGCAACTCAACATACGCATGCTTCACCGGAACTAACCAGATTACACGTCATTTGTATTTGTACAGGCATTTTGTCTCATGAAGCCGCGGCGCTAGGGACATGTGTCCATTTTGTCACAAATGTAATCATGTAAACGCAATCTGGCACATCAGTCATTTTTTCGAGTGATGTGCCTGGCGTCTTTGTAATAATAGTATACCTACAGTGTACCTTCGAACTAAACGTGCAGCATATTCCCCGACTGTATTGTAGACGAGATTATTTTCGCGAATCTGCAAATTTAGCTGTCGCTCTGTAAGCAACACGTTCTAGTGAGAACAAAATCATGGCTAATGAAATATGTACAATCGAGTCTAAAGTACAGTCGGGGACCATTATGTTAGCCATCGTAAGGTCTATAATTGCACGTCACTGTTTCACACGCTCAAAGATCTGACGTAAAATATAATTGACGTAAAGATTACTCATATTTAATCCTATTTGTATTCAATAAGAATTGGCTTCTCATGGTATCGATATAATAATGAATTAAATACTTACTATTTATATACATAATCTACTATCGGACATCGGAAGCTACAAGATTAAGGGCGGCTTGCACCAAATTTTTAATCGCATTTAAGTAGTCATTCTTCAGACGTTATACGTCATCTCCGTGTTCAAGAATTTGGTGTAAGCCGGGCTCAATATTGAACCATTAAATATAATTTCTGAAATAGAGACACTTCCTGTATGTTCGCCGCGTGGGATCACTCTGATCTGCCACCGCTCACTTGTTTGCTGCTGTTTCTTCTAAACATAATCGATAAAATAACTGCGGCCCGTGAGATAAAATAACTGTAGGAAAAAAACAATAGTTTCAGGGACCGACCAATCGCGAGGACCTTCATTTATGCAGTTCCCATATAAAGAGGAACATTATTTAATCAGTGTTTACAATATAATCTCGATGTTGTGTCATTCATATACCGTATTCAATACCTGTATCGCGTTGGTGAGAGGGCGCTAGTTGCAGAGCCGTTTTACTTGTGCCAATATACTTGTCTTATTCATAAACATACAAATATTATGTATGAGACTTTTACCTTCTGTAGTACATACAGTCGCTTGACATCGCACTGCTTCTGTAATAAGCATAGCGACTACTTTTTGTTATGAATAGGATAAAAACGGTTTTGCAACAGATCAAAGACGCCGCGGCCGGTGTGATTTTGAGTGAGAAATGACGCAGCGTGACCGGTCCCTATGAGATGGTCCGAATCGAAATTATGATTGATACTTTGGAGCTGGAAATTTAGGATCCTGCGTCAGAAGCCACCGGCCGTATTATACGCGCGACGATAAGCACCTCTTAAGATCTCGCATTGACTGGGAAACGGACTCAGCGTTGCTAAAATAAATTTAGAGAAGTACACGTATTTCCAGGGATCGTCGCGCTATTGTCGGTCTCAAACCAGGTTCTACATTTAAGTCTAAATGGATCATAATAAGTGTTTGTCGTCCATATAATAAATTCGCTGTTGTAAACTATATGTTGTGTATCTATTTGTAATCGTAATTTCTATGGAATGGTAACAATGAATGGCGTAGGATGTGTATCAGCGGCTGAGGAATTAGGAAGAGAGAATTTGACTGCAGGTATGTTTATGATAATATTCTAGGTATAGGTTCTTCTATATAAAACTCACTGTAGAGCTGACCTCTTTCTGATCATATTGGTTACGAAACATGGCGTTGTCTTTATGGGTGTAATGGCCCAAGTGAAAGCTCAAGATCGGTGTTGCGCAGAGAAAAAGAACATTGCCAATGAATGAACTTCTATATATATTTTTGGTGTTGCGGCTTTACCACGCCCTCGCCGTCGGGTAGGAGACGCCGAGCAAGACACCTCTACTCATTTGTCTGTTTTTAATTATGCCGATGCGATGTAAGGATTTGTCTTTGGCGTCTGATCCCGTATGTATACTCTCAAATATCTTGATGTTTAGAAAAAAAAAGTAGTTTTAATGATCATTATATAATATTTGTTTCTGAACTTGCTTACACTTGGGTCAGCATAAGCAAAGCCAAGATAAAAATGATACTTGCCCTTGTTGTATAGGTTCAAAAAGATAAAGTAAGCAAAATGTAGTCGCACAATATTATAAGATGAGATCAATCACTCTTTATTTTCTGTACCTACACAAATATTGAACGGTACAAAAAGGTATACGGTAAATATTCTACGGAAATGATTGGCCCTAATAAATACAGTTTTATTCAGTTTTCCATTACAATCAAACAAGTATATGTTTTTTAGTTTTATTGCCTTTTATGCACTAGGTATTTACATCTGATTAGCCATTAAATAGGCACATTGAAATAATTAACTGACTTTAATAATGTGCCTACCATTCAAGCAAGAGTGCATACTCTCGTAAAATATTCATCATAACAATGGTAAGGTTATGATGGGCCCACAAATGGCAGTGAATAGTTCCTATTTCCTCTTAGCTTTCTAATGCAAACAACCCTTCCAGCCTGTCACAGTATAATGGTTAGTTAGTACTTTCTTGTACTCATAGTAAATTCAACAATTTACGCCTATTTGTGAACCCACCATAACTAGAAACTCGCATTTCATGGCTTTATATGCTAATACACAAAATACAGATTTAAAAATAACAAGTGGAACCTGATATTTAATTTATATTTTCTAAATAAGTTTGGTGCCTGTCTTTTTAATGGTTAAAATGTTAAATATTTAATAACACTAAATGAAGGAATAATTATAACTATGCATTTGATTTTTTGTTATCACATGGTTTCAATTTTTCTTCCAATTGTGGTGAGTTGATGATGGCTTTTTGCTGCAACTCCAAACTCTCTTGCTGTAATTTGTGGGTCATTTGTTTCTGTGTATTGCAGGCCCTGGAATATGTATGGAATATATAATTAATTAAATAAATGGAATATTTAAATGAATGGCCGTGTGGTGTCCGGCAAAGTAGAATAGCACCAACCCCTTACACTCGTGGGTGTCGCACAAGGCGACTTAACGTTTTCGAGGCATAAAATCTAAAGTCTCCGTAGGCTAGAAAATAGGCAGCAGCGTTTTCCATTGTTATATTTACAACACTGCTATTTCCAACCTGCCTGCCAAGTGTGGAGATTGGAGGAGCATCCCATGTCACCAATTTGTGTAGGTACAGGTATATACTGACTATATACTACGTGTTAGCTTCAAATGACCATCAGAGATATCTTTTCATTGCCTGCTTCAAAAAGATTGACAATGTTATAAATATTTATAAGTACTAGTCTTATTTTAATATGAGTCATGTTTTTTTTGGCTGTAATATAATTATTCTGTATAGACCTGGAATTAACTTATGGCAAATGGAAATACACACCAACATAATTAGTGGAACATCCCATGTGCATATAAAAAAATCAGTTTACGGAAAAGAGCTATCATGTTGAAGAAATTAAATAGATACAGAGCTAATCATTGTCGTATTGGCTATCAAACAGCGAAGACCTAACTAAAACTGTTTATGTATTTAAGTTAAAGACTGATTTGTAAAGCCAAAAATGTATGAGCATACATGGAAAAATATGTGCGTCCTGCTAATTGTACTGGTGTGTGTAAATTGAAAATTTATAACAATATTTGTTATTATCCAAATATGCTGATTGGTTTGCTTTAATGCATGAACAATTTATAAGTACATAATACATTAGATATTTAAATCACAAATTTTAATCTTCTGACTGAGCAAACAGTCCCTGCTATTTATTGTATTGAGACAGTAAATATAATGATCATTACTCCATAAGTTGTTTTTTTTACTATCATGGCAGCTAGTCCCCTGTGGTATTCTCCTGCATGCATTTTATCACTGCTAACATTTGACTATCCAGCTGGAGAAAGTACACTATGACACACACGAAGAATGTAGCCCCATATTAGTGAAAGATTTAGTTTTGAGAGATTATAGAGTAGTTTTATACCTTAGGTTACAATATGGTAATTTTCAATGGATTTAGTTTTTACAAATAAATACAGAGTATGTTATTCACAGATAACTTAGCTTTCTACAGATGAATTTGTTAATGAAAAATTTGTTTTATTGTTTTTTAATTTATCCTCAAACAAAAAATCTCAAAAACAATCATTTCAATTTTTGTAAAAATACATGCTAAATTGAAAAAGAAAATATTCAATTTACCTGCAAGCATGGTCAATCCTTTCACAAATGGCATCAGAAGCAGCTACATTACCCGATAGAAACGAGATTTCTGCTGCAACTGTAGCTAATTTTTCTGCATAGTCCATATAACCTATAATAATTGATCACAAATAATTGAGCTTTTCTACGAACAACATATAAATAAAATAAATTAAAATAGATCTTACTAAATAAAGTTCTGAGGTTATGTTTGAGGTCGCATAAAGTGCCTCTCACTGCCACGAGTTGATCCCAATGGTGCGGTGGGGTGCCTTCCTCACCCCACTCTAAAGCCTGTCTTACCAGGCATATTTCTTTGCTTAATGAATCTCTCAACCTAAATAAGATAACATAGTTTATTGGTAGTTAGGTTAGGGTATGCCAATGTAAAACAATTTTTAAAACACTACCGTTCACTTGTGTCTTGTATTGCTACTAGGGTGACAGTGAGCAACTGCGTGGCTGCGTTCACATTTACTGTAGTCGCTTGACGAATTAGGAATTCGTGATCCAGTGTGCCGGCGGTCACATTGTCCAATAGAGGATATTCTTTCTTCTCGCATAATGCAGTTGTAATCAAACCAAAACCAAGAGTCACTGGTGCGCATCTATTACGATATTTATTAGCCGCTGCTGTTATTGTTCTCCGTTGTTGGCGACAAGCTAGTAATAAATTGAACAACCTGTTTCCAAACATTTTCTGTGGGATGGCCGGGTTAGAAGTAAACGTAACTTATCAATCCATCGTGAATATCCTGGGTAATATGAGTTTAGGCGATGCACATTGTCGGTATCACCTAAAAAGGTGATTAATTAGTTTGTACCCCAGCACGCGGATAAAGGAAACAGAACCCCCGACCGCAGACTCCACACAAGAAAATAAATTCAAACAAAATTATGATATTGACATTTGGTTTGACAGCAATGTGCAAATGACAATCGCAAGTTATTACGTGGCGCAAAAAGGAACTAAAAATCCGCCACGGGTTACAAACCAAAACATACAAAGACTTTTCTTCCTAATATGATGCGGGCAAAGAAACGACACCAAAACGCCATACGAAGCGATAGGTATTGTAAAATGGTTAAAAATAAAATAAAGCTAGAATTTAACAAGCTTCTAATAAGTGAGAGTAGTACTCCCCATCAGTGCAGTCAGCAGCAAAAGTCTATATTGCTGTAACTGCGAATATACAGGGTGTCCCTAAAAAAAAAGTGTCAAGCGAAAGTCCAGAGATAGAGCACCCCTTGAGGTATCCGACACTTTTTGAGTTATGACTTTTTTTCTGATTTTTTGTGTATTATCGACTTACAAACTTAAAAAAAAGTACACTATCTTTCAAAATATTTCTTTTTGCAACTGAATCATCTTGAATTGTTCTTTTATGATTAAAATAATCAGCTTCATAACTTTGAAGGAAATCATGAAAATATTGGTTTAAAGTGAAAAATTTACGGTTGATGAATTATGATCTCAGTTTTCAACTTGAATTATAAATTTAAATACGTGATTCCTTCAGTTAGTGTGAGAACAATTGAACGTCGAATCGAATTCCAAATTCAGGATCTCTTGCCACTTCGTCGAGCACTGATTCGACAGCATCTGGGTCATGCATTCGAGACGGACGCCCGGATCTTCTGCCTGGAAGGCGTCCTTCCATGTAGGAGTTATGCACTCTTAAAATCATCCAATAATCAGGCCAAGTTTCGGGCTGAGCTCCACCTATGTTTTGTACTCGCTTTTTTTTCCCGTGTTGCCCTCTACAGCCATCAAATAAAGTGTGGAACCCTTAACAGTGACGCTGTTTAAATCCTCTACAACATGTTAAAGGCCTCTGATGATCGTTGTCCATATGTACGGGTGATTAGGAGCCCGGGTTCGTCCACATTGCTGTCCTTGTGGTGTGGTGTGTCCGCGAATGCGCTAGGACACCACGGTCTTTCCGCAGGCCGTATGTCCAGGCACGGGTCAATCAATGAGAAAGTCTCCAAATTTATTTTTACTGGATATAAGAAAATAAAAAATAATCATCTTGGCGTTAATTCCCCGGTTGTGCTCTCGAGAACGAGGGCCCGGGGTCCGCCTTGACCATGATCCAGGATTTGGCAGGTCAGGTAATTACAGTGGAGCGACTGCCATCTGACCTCCATGAACCTGCTACCAGGGGAACCTGACCTGATTGGATTACTGGATCTAAAAATATGAGCAAAATGAAACTAAACAGTAAAATTTCTTTTTAAATATCACAAAAAATAAAAAAGTTATGAAACTTTGACTTACGACTTATGAGGCCGGCAGCCCGCCCGCCACTATGACGCTACCCATACACCCGTACACTCTTTGTGACTGTATCTTTGAAGCCACAATTGCTAGACACTAGAACTTTCGACAGAGTATGTGTCACTATGTCTGCTAAAAGAACACATAATAATAAAAATAATAAAATCAAAAATAAGGGGGGTCTCTATAGGTACATGAAACGTGATTTGAAGGCGTTTCATTTAGTTGTTGTCCGTCGCATAAATGGTACAACTTACAAGCATCAATCTTTCCTTAAATCCCTGTAAAGGTCAAGGGGCTTATTTACAAGAGTATAATTAGACCTGTAATGCTCTATGCTGCGAGACATGGCCAGTGCTGACGAAACACGTTCGTAAACTCCACGCCAACGAAATGAAAATGCTGCGCTGGATGTGCGGAATTACACGGCTCGATCGAGTACGCAATAAATACATCCGTGGCAGTCTTGGCGTGAGGGATATCGCAGACAAGATCGAGGAGGCTCGCCTGCGCTGGTTTGGTCACGTGTTGCGTAAGCCTCAAGGATACGTGGGAAATAGGTGCCGGTTCAACCTGCCGGTATCAGAAAAGAGGCCCCGTGGGCGACCCAAGAAGCGATGGATTGACATCGCCGAGTCGGATGTGAGAGCCAACGGCTTACGACGCGTGGATGCCGAAAACTGGGCGCAGTGATGAAGAATGGGCAGGAAATCGGACCCTGGCAGAGGCCGGGATAAGCGCTAGGACGATGATGACAAGCATCAATCTTTAGGAGAACGGTACTGGTCTAGTGGTACCGTACTTGTGAGATCGATATCCAAGGTAAAGCCATGCTCGCAATGTCCGGGAACTGGATGGGTGACCGTTTCGTACTTTGAGGCTAGTCGAACTTGAGCATTGCATCAAGTTAGGTGTGAAAAGGTTTTTATAGGGTCGGCAACGCGTGACTGATGCCCCTGGTATTGCAAACGGCCGTAGGCTGCGGTGACAGCTTACCGCCAGGCGGGGCGTAGGATTGTTTGCCACCTAAGTGGTATAATAGTAGTTTATGCAACTGTCATATAATACCTAATTATATGCGTTGCATACACTACTTTATCTACACTAATATTTTCATGTTAAAACATACCTACAATTTTTTCAACTTCGCTGGAAGTAACTGCGAGTCAGTTCTGTTGTATCTACGCGTCGAGGATATCAAGCGAAATTCACTTCACTTCTTTCACATTTATCTATTTATTTGCTTCAAACAAGAAAAAACATTCACAAACACAAATTACAACAATTAGAAAAAATATTCTGTTTAGCGGGAAAATAATTCCAAATGTACACAATCACAACCACAGACTATGAACTGATCACAAATATAAACACATAGAGAAAAAATTTTCTATACAGAAGCAGAGAGTACATTTAGAGTTTAAATATGAGACAAAATATCACACATCTCTATAACACACACACTAATGCAAATGCAGGGACGGAACAAGGCAGCCCATCATGAGTTATATTTTGCTACGACTTTCTACTCGTAACGAACACAAACAAATCTGACTTGTTGTTCGCTCCAGATGACTATGCAATATTTTTAAGCTTGTCCTTATATATTTTAATATTGACATTATAATAAAAGGAAGGTGTCTAGTGAATCAAAGCCATGCCCTGATACCTACCACCGTCTTTTCGATCTCTCGATCCTACATACCGTGAATCGGCAGTGCTTGCTTCAGCAAAAAGGAGGGTTATGATTTTGACCGGTATTAATGTTTATTTGTTGCCTCATAACTTCTAAACTAAGTAGGTACCTACCTACTTACTTATAGTTAAAAGCGTCTTCATTGTTCACAGGTTGGCCTATGTGACTTCACAAATTTAATATGATGCCCTCTAGAGGACATAGTCATGAAAAAAATAATAATAATGAAAAGGATAGATACATTAATATATTAAACAAGCAGCATATTCTTTATTTTCAGTAAAAATTCATATTATGCTGGTGCAGCAGGACAGAAGGGACTTGCATCTAATTATTATCTTGTTCTTCAAAATGTTTACAACGCAGCACTTCCAATTTGCAACCCAGACATAACCATGTCTGGTCTTTAGGAAACCTAGAAAAACAAATATTTATGTAAATAAACGTAAATACGCGATTAATCCGTTGTTTCATATAATGTCTGAACATTTAAAATGTCATCTAGGTACATTTTTGGTATGGAACCCTGATACATATAAAGTTGTGGACCGCTATTCACAAGATTTGAGTAATAAAATACTATACAATAAATACTAAGTCCGACCCTGTTAGCAACAAAATATTTTCGTACCTATTTAGACACCGAAATATTGCTCAATTTGCCAATAATTTTAAATCTATCTCTAATGGCATGTTGTTTTAAGGTAAAGCATTTCAATTAATGCAAATTCACACTATTTCGATGCATATTTTTGTCACAATTTCTAAAATTTATGTCGGATCGCCTCGACCACGAATGTTTACTTACCGGTGAAAGGATAATCCAGGTGTATTTCCATACTTTGCGCTTTCACATAAATGTGCACTAAATTATACACAAAATTACAATCTTTTAAATGGTTTAATTTAAATTTTATTAGGAAATTATATAATTTACACCTGTTTCAAAAAAAACGTCAGGTCGATAGGCCCTCGAGCAATATGTCGAACGTTTAAAACATTGCGCACGTCATTTTCCATGAACTTATTCCAAGGGATGAAAAAACAGGATAGCAAGATTCATAATCATTGTAGAGCGAGCGAACAGGGAATATTTGTGATTTGTGTTTAGTCTGGTATGTCTGTGTATAAACAGGAATTTTGAATTTGTTGTAGACATTTAGGTATTCAGCCTACATTTAGCCGTGTCCCGGCGCCCGACAAAAATTTAAAAAAGAAAAGTGTTGCATAATGATTAAAAAGTTATTTTTCGATACAGCTGTAATCACAAACTATGAACTATAATAGCTGTAATGAAAATAGTATGGGAAATGCTGTAACGAAAAGTAATTTTTTAAATTTTTATAGCCTGGCGTGAGAAAAGTGTATCCTTAAACAATTGTTTTCGAATATGTAATTGGAACATTACGCTTTGAGTGTAGATAAAAAAATAAAAGGTGTGCCTTCAAATACCGTTAGCAAAGCGAGTTTATCCAAGGTCAACCCTGGTCAACCAACCCGGTCTATGGGGATCTAAGTCTTGACTAAGGCCCAAGTCTAGGCCTATGTTTAGGTTACAACCAGTCACAAAGTTGCCAGCGTTGATCAGGATGGTTAAATTTACCAAAACAGAAACTGACTGAGCGTCGTTGGCCGAATGGTTGCGATATCAGACTCGTAAGCGTGAGGTACCGGGTTCGAATCCCATTGCGGCCATGTACCAATGACTCTTTTCTGAGTTATGTACTAGTGTGTGTGTGTAGTTGAATACTAACCGATGCCTTACGGTGACAGTAAACATCGTGATAAAACCTGCATATTCCGGCAACTGAATGTGTTACCATTATCCAATCTGGTCAGGTTCCCCTGGTAGCAGGGTCACGGAGGTCAGATAGCAGTCGCCCCACCGTAATTACGCGATCTGCCAAAACCTGGAACATGGTCAAAGCGGACTACGGGCCCTCGTGCGCGAGAGCATAACCGGGACATTAACGCCAAGATGAGAAACTGCGACGGAACTATAACTAGATGAGTAGTCGATTGAAGGGTTGACCTTGGTCAACCTCAGTTCGCAAACGGTATTAGGAGGTGCATGTAACGAATGGCGAGCTCGTTGCGGTGCTTAATTCTGACTAACCTCTTAAGAACGAAACGGTCACCTATCCAGTACCTGGACACTGCGAGCATCGCTTAACCTTGGTTATTGGTCTCGCAAGCACGCTGCCATTTGAGCAGTGCCGCTCACCCAAGGTTTGATTCTTTAGTTTTACCATTTATGCGATAGAGAAAAAACTAAATACCTCTGAAAACATGTTAAAATCATGTTTATGTATGGATACCACCCCGTTATTTTCAATTTATTTAACACCACATATTCTGTAGAAAGTTCAAGTACGAGTGTATGGGTAGCGCCATAGTGGCGGCCAGGCTGCCTGCCTGGTGACGTCACAGCTAGATCGCGGAAGCAAGAATTTCGTGAAAAAAATATGTTAATTTAAATATTCTATAACTCGGCCATTTATTGACGGATTTCGAATTTTTTTTCACTGGCTTGTTAGTTTTGATCTATATTTTAACACTATTAAATATGACAATATCGATATTAGGAAACTCCCTCATTGTGTCATTTGTGGGCTCTTTGTCACTGTCAACGTATCGGCCTTATTGGAGCCGAATGATACCGTACGTGATGATAGCAAAAGGTGTGACGGGAAGCTGCATGTGTCATGTGTAGACACTCTGGCGCCGTGCCATGAAGCCGCCACCTCCCGCTGCCCTGGGGCTGCGGCCTCTACTGCTGAGTACCTCCGACTTAGGAAATACGAAAAACTAGCATGTGTGAAAAACCTTTACATAGGTGAAAAAATAGGAACATAATAAACCTCATTCTTAGTATGTTGATTTGAAATAGATATTTATTTATTTATTTCAATACAGTTTTACAACTATACATACCAGGATCCACCCACTGTGCTCATTATATTTACAATATAAATGCATGTTTATTCTGAATTGCTCGTTTCGCACGCACGCACGATATGATAAACATCTCCGATAGAATTACACTCACTACAATTGGGAGAGTCTGATTTTCCCATCATATATGCAAATTAATTTTTAAATGCTAACACTAATTCGTCTCTACTCAAACAGTTGGCGACCCAAGGATTATTCAACGGCTCTGTTTGTATAGTTCTGTACCAAATGCCAACATTTTTCGATAGCCTATCGAAATGTTCATTCCATAATTCGTAGCACTGTCTCTTCGCCAAATGTAAACATTCAGTAAATAATGGAAACCTATTCACTATACAGCTTTCTGACGCCGCTGCCTTTGCCAATCCATCTACTGTTTCATTATGTACTATGCCACTATGCGATGGGATCCACTGAAGATGTATAGTCTTTGATTTTGTATTTCCGAAATTAGATTCAAGATTAAACAAGCTTGCAAGCCGAGCTAAATGTTGCAAGTCACTTCTTGAATATGATAATAGTACAAACTTATCTCTGTTGTTAATAGATAGGACATAAGCTTCAGCAATATCAATTAGCTCTACATGCATAATAGACAGACATTACGTCATTTTGAATTTGGCATGAACGTCTAACTGGGGGTCATGTACCGGGTGTCCGGTAATGAATGGATAAACTTAAAATGTCTTATATATCATAAGTAGTACCTAAGGAGCTAAGGGAGTCATATTGGTTGCCAAATGACGGCTGTCCTGCGCATTATGCTGTATCTGTTCGTGCATTTTTAAATAACACGTACCCGGATAGATGGATCGAGCGGCTAGGGCCACAAGTTCACCGGATCTAAATCCATTGGATGTTTTTTATTGGGTTGCCCAATAAAAAAAATACTTTTCTTTAAAAAAAATCTTTTAATTAGTGGTTTTACAACCTGGTCCATGTTAATATAAGTTAACCAAACATCCAATTAAAATATATTTAATAGGTCGCTTTCATGTACAGAGATCCCACAGAAGGAATCATTAACTGTTACCAGTAATGGTCGTTTGGTCGGTCATTTGACAAGGGCACGTCTTCGTAAAACAACAGATTTTGACAGCTCTGCATTCCAAAAGGGTTTGGGAGTGAACTGACTCACGTAGGGATCCCTCCACTAACTGGAAACGAGTCGGGGAGCAGTCATTCAAAATAGTTAAATTGCTATTCAAAACTGAGTTAAATATCTGTTGGCCTCTCGTATCCGTTTCACATGACCAGTTCGTGTGGTGACCATTAAAGTCACCCAAAATAATAGATTTTTCGGTATGCAGGCTGAAGTGGTCCCAGTCCGATTGTGTGGTACGTATATTATACGGACAATACACCCCAACAATGTGATCTAAGTATCTACAGCCGTAAATTTTAACTTTTAAGATTTCGATGTTAGAATTTGGTTACAAAAATTGTATTCTCTCTGATTTGAATGACTTGTGTATGATAATTGCTACCCCACCATATGGGAAATCCCTATCCCGTCTATAAACAATATAACTAGTTATTTTCAACTCTTGCCCTACCTCTAGCCATGTCTCAGATACAACAGCGGCATAAATTTTCTCTTGGATCAACAACTGTTTAAATGAGCTTAACCTATTCCTAATACTACGTGCATTACATTGGCAAATATTGAAACAAATATTTTTGTTTACCGAACTATCCATTGACAAATGATAGAACTTGCTTTACACAGGTTAAGTCCGAAATACTCTCCACTACATAAGCCGAAAACCACTCTTTGCATAAATTAATGGTTAACTTAATGTTTTCTATTAAACTGCATTTTTCCATAAACACGGTGTCTCTTAACTTAGTGACTAATTGGTCGAAACTCAATAGTTTTCTTCGCAAGACTCGCATGGTGACCATTCATTATCGTGTCTTCGGCTGAGTCGTTTCACTGACACGATTTCTATTGAGCTGTGTAGGTTGTCCTTCAGCTCCTCCTCTTTCAGATCAATGTCGATGTCTTTGATCATGCCGTAAGAGACGCCGACTTCCCATGTTTTATAAGACCTCCACCTTTTTGATTTAAATTGTTCACAATTAATTAAATATTCTGCACATTTTTCGGATCTGAAGTTAATGAAAATTTTGTAAGGATTGACATGTTTAATTCTCATATTACCAGTTACAATATTTTCCTTCATTATCTTCGCCATTGTAATTTATTTAGGTAATTTCTCCACACCTATAACGCAAATTTGTATATCTTCCAGTAATCTTTATTTATATTTTTTCTGCTTAATTTGCCAGTCTTCTTCATTCTCTAAGTCTTGTTCTCTTCTCCGTTTACTCATATTATTTTTATCCATCTCCATATCCATGCTACTCTCCATATTTTCTTTATCCTGTACGTCTCCCTACGGCTGCGGTCGCCTGCCCTTTAGCCCATACTCCAAAAAAAGTCAGCATACAACGTGCAGGTAAACTGACGTATAACGTTTTTTTTCTATTGGACTAGCCAGGCATTTGACCTGCACACCTGGTAGTAAGTGACAATGCGGCTATAGTTGGAGCATGTCGTTCTACTCTAGCTTCGAAGGGGTCCAGGACGCACTCGCTCGAGAGAGGGAGACGCAGATTCGTCCGCTTCCACTGGCAACATCTTTTTGCAAATAATCCTATGTTTAATTATTTGCGGCTTGCTTAGATTAAAAATCATCACGCCTAGATTGTTCATTATTACATGTCCGTCCGTAGAGCGAACGGCACTGGTAGGAATGCCAGGAATGTCTAAGGGCGGGAGTCTAATGCGTAGAGGAAAGCAGGCGAGTAGTCGCGGCACCGCACGGAGGCTGGGTTCACGTTGAAGGAGAGCGCAGCCACGCCGAGGTCGACCGCCGCGATTAGGTGACTGTGTGACATCTCCAGACTGTACACCGGCGACGACTTCCTCTGGGTGAAGTACATCTGAAAGCAGACATTTAATACAAATAGAACCTTATAGGGGGCAGTTGAGAACCTGTGGTTGGTGTGTTTGTTGAACATATATATGAATCCAAATAGGTACGAATCCGTCCTACTATGTTGGGGGGCGTTTTTCATTTGTACGGTCGCGGACTGAATCCGGTAATTTTTTTTAATTCGTTTGATAAATTTGACGAACTTTGTCAGAACAAACTCGTAAGAAATGCGCGGATCCAGGATTTGGTTCAGGGTGGGGGCCAAAGGTAAACATTATAGGTATCAGTCATGAACGAGCGCCCTAAGTTAAAAGAAAATTGCCTTTTTAGTAGGGTAATCAATAAATGAATGAGGCGGAGCGAGCTCGGAAATTTTGGGTTTTAAAACCTGGGGAAGAACAACAAATGTATGAGCGAGCGGAGCGAGCTAGAAATCTTTGATATAGCTGGGGTAATCAATGAATTAGCCACCGGAGTGAGCTCGACAATTTGACGTTTCAGGTCTTAAACGCTGGGGTGATAAAAGAAAGAATAAGCGAGCAAAGTGAGCTTGAAATTTGTGACAATTTGGGTTATAAAAGCCTGAGGTGATTATTGCATGAATGAGCGAGCGGACCGAGCTCGCAATTTTGGTCTTAACAGCAATGGGTGATCCTCACAATAGTAATTTAAGGAAATCAATGAATGAGTGACCGCAACGAGCTAGGTGAATGATAAGAAAAGTATCTGAAACCTATGAATGAGCGAGCGGAGCAGCTAGAAATTCTTGAAATTTTGGGTTATATAAGACTGAGGTGAATATAGAATGAATGAGCGAGCGGAGCGGGCTCGAAATCTTAGACATTTTGGGTCTTAACAGCAAGGGGTAATATTTGCAAAAGTAACTTAGGGAAATCAATTAATGAGCGACCGCAACGAGCTTGGCGCAAGGTAAGAAAAGTAACTGAAACCTATGAATAAGCTAGCGAAGCGAGCTCGAAACATTGATATTTTGGGTCTTAAGCTTACTCCACATGTCCGCCGAAACTTTGGCCGGGACTTTGGTCGACCCTCTATATTCTCGCGTATTAGGGATGTGGTAGGTGTCAAAACGCGTCGACATTATATCGATTCATCGGTGTAATATCGCTAATCTGCTGTAACCAGGGTCACAGAGGCAGCAGAGAGGCAGATGGCAGCTGCTCTACTGTAATTACTTGATCTACTAATATCCTGGATCATGGTCAAGTGTATCCCGAACCTGTTACGGGAAAAAGCGCTAGGAATATAAATTTAAAATCGATCGAATCGAGACGACAACGAACTATCTCTACTTAGTCTATGAAATAGGCGAGACATGCCAAAAATGCACGGGACTACACGAATATAGGCGAATACTCCCTGTTCATAGTTTGTGACTCCCTCTACACTCTCGTGTTCCCGCGGACCTGTCCACATGTGGAGTGCGCTTTAAAAGCTGGTGTTGAAAGAGCGAGCGGAGCGAGTTCGAAATTTTTGACATTATAGCGTAGGTGCTGTGATGATGTGTGATGCTGATCGTAATAAAAGACAATAAAAGTAATACAAATCATTGAATGAGCAATCGGAGCGCGTACGAAACTTCTAGCATAATGGTTTTTAACCTTTTCAACGCCAAAGTCACATATATGTGACATCTCATTTCCGTGCCCATGACGCCAAAGACTGATATATCAGACAAAAAAATAAGTAACAATCAACCATTATTTTAATTGCACACACGAACATTAACACCGAGTTTATTGCTTTTTCAGCCAGATTATATCTTGTGCGTCGTTCGTGTGCGTCGTTCGCGCAGAGCGCTCGTTCGTACACCACGGTTCCGCGTCGCGTTGAAGAACATTCGTCAGTTCATCTTTTTAATTTTATTTTCGTTTAAAATTTGCTCTCACTATGAATTGTGCAATGTGCGATGAAGTATTTAACGATGGTGTGCAGTGTTTTACATGTAAAAAGCAACTAGGCTTCTGTTGTGCCAGTATCTCAGAGGCGAGCTACCGTAAACTCGGACCGGATCGCAGACCGACGTGGAACTGCGCTCATTGCAAAATGAGTGGCAGCATTAGCCCCGGAGGCATCGGTGCCCCACCTACACCTTCCAACAGGTGTCAGAAAAGTCTGCGGAGCCAGTTTCCCTGAGCATGATTCTAGAGGAGCTTCAAATTATCAAAAAATAACTGGCAAGTCTTTCAGCTCTAGCCGAAGATATTAAAGTTATAAAGAACGACATTGCTGACCTAAAAGCGACGTATGAGTTTTACGGTTCGACTTTGGACGAACATAAAGCGAGAATTTCGTCTTTGAAGGGCCATATGTCTGAAATGAAGGTATTTGAAGAAAAGTTCAATGCTTCGTTGATGGAGGTTGCTGCCTTGAAGGACGAGCTTGCTGATAGGGACCAGAGATCGCGTCTGAACAACGTCGAAATTAAACGTGTGCCAGTGCAGAGGTCTGAGAACCTATTTACAATTGCCCAGAAGCTAGGAGAAGTGGTTACATGCGACCTACCGAAATCGCAAATAAACTACATTGCAAGGATCCTAACGCAAAACTCAAACGAAAAATCTATTGTTATTGGCTTTAACAATTGTTATCTAAAAGAGGATTTCATTGCCGCCGCTCGTTAAAGCAAGTCATTGTCCATCGTAGACATCCTCGGCAACGGCGACCCAAAGCAACGGATCTATGTGAACGACCATCTGACACCGGCACACAAACAGTTACACACTAAAACTAAAGCGATCGCTAAGGAAAAGAACTACAAGTTCGTCTGGGTGAAATATTGTAAAATTCACGCTAGAAAGAACGAATCCACCAAAATATTCATTATAAATAAACAATCCGATTTAAACAAACTATGCTAAAATTCAGATAGAAGATTTGGTTGATTGTCCTCAGCTTCTGGAACAAATACCACTCAGACCGCCTAACTGAACTTTGCGCACTAATGACATCATATCGTTGCCTAAAGCGCCTACCAACTATAAGCGTATCATTTTTCTGTGGCGTAGCTGCGATAGTTTCAATAGGTTGAGTAAAAATGAAAGAATTTCGATTTGTTCAACACAGGCTATCGGACGGCAAAGCGAGTGCTTATTCAGGCGTTTTTCAATAATACTAGCCAAACATAATGCATAACTAACAGATGGTATTATTTTGCACATATGTTATATTGTATTTATTATCTACATACATGTTTTTTAATGTTTTATATGTTCTTCTCGTAGACTAGTGCGTTGCGGTTTAATTATCTTATGATACTGCTATCGGTGAGAACCTGTAATTGGCTTTTTGTATTTATTTAAGTTTTATATGCTTGTATTAAAAGTTGTTGCTTTTCCAAATTAATAAAAATAAATAAAATAACATAAAAAGTTTAAAATAAATAAAATAACAAAAAAATCGTTTTAGTTTTATTTCAATAATGACAAACCTCTTTTTTAGCCTAAACTCAAAACGTATTTTTTCATAGCCACTTGCGCCAGTCTGATATATGTGACAGCAGTGCAATTGCACAAATTGCCTCCCCCCCCCCCCTGTATCCGCGGCTGTCGTAAGCAAGCTCATATTACCAGGATAAAATACAGGGAATAACCTGACAAGACACTACAGAAATGGAAAAAGAGTAAAATCGAAATCAACACAACGAAAAAAACCACCCCTTCATTACATACCTGGACATGAGTGGTGCTCTTGCGTGCGTCGTAGAGCACACAGCGCGAGAACTCCGCGGAGCCCGTCACTATTGCGTTGTGTCCATCTGATTTTACGCAGTAGAAAGAACTTAGAAATGGGTCTGTGGATTCAAAAACCTGTAAAGAGGGTGAATAAAAATATTTTCAATTTTCGATTATAATAGCAATCTACCAATACAGTTTAGGGCCCAGTGAATTCAAGAATTCTTGATTGAAATACATCATATATAACAAACACTTGCCAATTGAATATTTGATTGTATGTGTGTTTGTGTCTATTTGATGTGTGTATGTGTATGTGTTGCTTAGGGATATTTGAGTTACTAAGCTGAGATGCAGAAGTGAAGGGCACTTGGACTTCAGACTCAGGTGATAGTTGTAAGGAATGTGGTGTGAAATACAGGTGTGACTTGTAAGGAATCCCTGTCAGTTTGGAATCCTTGTTATTACGGAAGGAAACTAAAAGGTATGGGATCCTACTATGCTTAATGCAGATGAATTAAAAATACACTCACCACTCCGTTTGTTCTGATGTCGAGAAGCTGCACAGCACCAAAGTGAGTACCATATAACAGTGTGTTGTTGTCATGCCATGCAATGTCTCTTACAACTGCCCGTCTGTTTTTAGTTTTGTCAGCAGACATTAATAACTGCCCCCTGCATACATGAGCAGAATTACACAATTGTCTTATCAAAGGCCCTTCTCCCATTTGGCAACACAAATCTCTGAGACCAAAAGATATTCTTCTCCAAGTACAAAAAAAGATACTCACGTTGTTAAATCAAGCAGTATAGGTGTACTATTGCCATTGAGGCCTACTGCCACTCTAGTGTCGTTATTATTCATTGCTAAACATTTTATGCCTATACCATCAGAAACTGTAAATTGTCCTAAACCTGGAAGTAATAGAAAACATCAGCATCATGATAATTTATAATATCCATAATTATAAATAGTATGAAAAAACTTACTATTTATTTCACTTTCTTCTATACTTGATATCGGAATCTTCCATAAACATAATTGGTCGTTGTATTCAGATCCTGTCACTATGGATATTTGGCCATTGTTATTTAGTACCTCTACAGCGGTAACTTCTTGTTGTCCATTGTTATGACAGTCTCTGATGTGAGCAAGTAGTGTTGGCCTCTGAATTGCATGATGAATTTCATATACTGCAACACATCCATCCCTGTACGAAAATTAACAATTCAAAGAATCTAAGAAGTCATAAATAATTAGTCTTTAATTTGGAGATAAAAAAAGCTCACCTATTACCACAAACGATTAAATTATTTTTTATTACAAATCTTGATATATCATGGGTTCGCACATCATGTCGCAGAACTATAGGTACCTCTAGGCTCCAAGTTTCTGTAATGCAATTTGGTACACCGTTTTTATCTAAGGGATAGCACCATAGTTGTGAGCCCACAGACACCAGTAGCATTTTATTGCCGTACTTTATCCATGGCATAAATTTGATTTGATGATTAATTATTACCTGAAAAAATTTAAACATACACATTTGTTTTCTTTGTTACTTGAAAATGACTGAATCAAAGAACATAATATCACATTTACCAACCTGGCTTCTATAGTATCCCTGGCACCAATTATTGGAAACACGGGCTTGATTATACCAATACAATGTACTTAATTTACTGGAAAAATATTAACAAATTAAATGAAGGAGTCGTAGTACTTGCACAAAATTATAAAATAAGTTTTATTTTTACCGTTGTGAATTGTTGTGAACCATTAGGCGATTTCTACTGATGTATCTCCAAATCGAATTCTCATGTAATATTAAATTGCGTAAGGTCTTGCACGTGATCATTACATTGCGGAGATCTCTTTTATTTAAATATTTAAAAATAGTAACAAGAATCTCTATAGGAAATTCCAGGAATGATATATTTGACATCTTCAAGGGCAAACTGAAGTATTGAATGAAAGTGTAATACTAACGTATCAATATTTTAAATATAAAAACGAATAGCCAAATGTATTTCTATTGTGAAAACTCATACATTCTGAAAGATGAGAAATTAATCAATATTTTAAAAAGGTCTAATCGGCCACAAATGGCAAATAAACGTATCACACAGAACATAATACCAGCGCGGTCCAACTGGCAATACCTAAATATGTCTAGTAATAATAATAATAATGTTACCTCTGGGATGTATCCATCTCCACTTACTCATATTAAAAGAATTTTGTCCCTTTCCCTCCATCCCGTGCATATGCATAACAGACTATATGCGAACTTGCGACTTTATTACGTAAGGATAAGAATCAACTGTAGTAGTTGCTTGTGAAAAACAAACTTTGCAAATCGACGGTTATTATTCCAAGAACTATAAACTAGTTCAAACCAATTTGTGTACTTTGTCTGCCGCTGTGACGCGACCGACGTTGTTTTCTTTCCTAAGCATTTTCAATTTTATATTTCTAATAGTTATTGAAGAGTTTAGTGAAATTAGGTTTGTGTGTGAAGTGATAAATTTGCAGGGCGTTTAGCGTTTTAATTCTGTGTTTTGTGTTCGTGCGTATTAGTGTATTTACGGCCCTACTGTAATACTGTATGTATTTTGATTTTGCTAGTATTTCCCTTTGATTTTATCCAATATTTTTTCCGTTTAACAACTATGGGTAGAAGTTGTGCAGTTCCCGGTTGCCGAAGCCGACAATCTAATTCTAGATTGTTTGCAATCCCGTACACAAATAGTTCTCGTTTTCAAGTATGGATAAACCATTGTCCATTCTTGCTAGACTATCATCGTAGCCAGTATGATAATTTACGTATTTGTGTTCGCCATTTCACTCCTGACGATATTTTTATAAATGCGCAGGGACGTTCGGTGCTTAAGCACAACACATATCCCACGGTAAATTTACCTAGTTGTTTGGATTTGCGTTATTTTCAACCTTCAAGTTCCAAGAAGCTTTGTCTAGAATTAACCCCGTTTAATTCTAACGGTAAATTGGAGTGTAAGGTTGTAGATTTTTTCAAATCCAATTGTGCTCTCAACCTTACTGCACAAGCACTGCCCCAAGAGTCACATCCATATGTTGATGTGATAAGCTCTCCTACAACCCAACTTGCCCCCATTGATGAGCATTCTGCTGACCACCTCTCAACACCTTCCACATCTTTTGATGTGGAAGCCTGTTTGAGAGAACAGTCAGCCTACTGTTCACCAAGGCCTTCTACATCTACTGGTGTATTCAGCTCTGATGAACATTCAGCTGACCACTCCTCGACACCTACATCTCTTTATGTAGGAGCCAGTTCGAGAGAACAGTCAGTTTACTGTTCACCACGGCCTTCTACATCTACAGATGTATTGAGCTCTGACCAACATGAGCGGCCATCCATTGTTAGCTCCATACCTCTGTCTGAGTGTACTACTCCTGTTTGTAGGAGCAGACGTGAGATCAGAAACAAACGTGATATTGTTCCTAGAGTGCGCTTGTTACCATGTGACAACTCTCCAAGGAAACAAAAATTACGTAGGAGCAACAATATTCTAAAAAACAAATTACGTGCTTTACAGTCAAAATTTTTGCGACTGAAGCAGAAAAGTAATTTGCATTGCCCCAAGACCAAGCGTCTTCTTTCCAAATACAGTAGCTTAAACCATTTGGGAAAATTGCTGGTAGATTCCCAATTACGCCTGACTGGTGTCACACCTAAGGGACGTAGATATACTGATGCTGAGAAAATTTTTGCTCTTTCTTTGTTTAAATTAAGTCCTAAATGTTATAGGTTCATGCGTAACTTTTTATCACTTCCAAGCAAATCTACTATCAATACACTCTTGTCAAATATCCCACTTAGACCTGGTATCAATGATTTTATTTTCCAGCATTTGGCAGACATTTCACCTAATAAATCTGAGTCAGACAAACAGTGTGTTTTGTTGTTTGATGAAATGGCCATTAGTAAAAATTTATCTTTTAATTTTCAAACCGGAGTAATAGAAGGCTTTGAGGATCTTGGGTCTGGCAAACGTTCTTCAAATGTTGCTGACAAAGCTTTAGTTTTCATGTTACGTGGCCTCTTTAGTAATTGGAAAATACCAATAGCTTTTTATTTTGTTAAAGATGGTGTGAAAACCTGTAATTTAAAGAATATCCTTAAAGAAATTATCTCAAGTACTTTAAATAGTGGATTTTCAATTAGAGCCACAATTAGTGACCAGGGATCTGCCAATGTTGCGGCAATAAACTCATTGATATCAGATACTAGAGCTGAACTATTGCGTAACAACAATAGTAATGATGCCAATATTCTGCAATATGTTGTAGACAACTATAACATATACCATATATATGATGTGCCCCATTTATTAAAGTGTTTCCGAAATAATTTTCAGAAGAAAGATGTGCTCCTTAATGGAAAGCGCGCACAGTGGTCTTTTCTAAAGACACTGTATAAGGCGGATGGTTGTGGTGGCAAAGCCCGCACCATCCGTCTCACTGACAAGCATCTCGACCCAAAGTCATACGACAAGATGAAGGTATTTACATTGTTTACTATTATGCATTATGTATTTATGTACTAACCTAATTGTTTTTACTCATTTTATACTGGTGGTATAGCCATAGAAATGATTTTGATGCGGTGTTTACTATCATTTATAGAAGGAAAGAAAAATGGAAGGTTTTTAATTATTATAATAAAGAAATCCCGAGAACACGCGTGTGAAGCCGGGGCAGGTCACTAGTAAATTATATAATATAGTCTTCAAATTTTAGCCACCACTTATTCTATGCCTTAGTCTAGTATCTAGTTTTACTGTGTTAATGTGATAAAGGATATAATATTTACTACTGCAGTTTTGTAACTTGTGATTAAACAAATTAGGTAAAATAAAAATAAATGATCAAATGGAATATTCATGTTTATATCTTTTACATTTACAGGTGAAGCTTGCAGCACAGGTGTTTAGTAGGTAAGTAACCATGTCATATGGATTTCTGCTCCACATATGGAGACGGATTTCATATGGTAGGCTTATATGGGATGCTCTGCTTTATGGGAATGTGGTGTTGCAGTTAAATATGATTTTTATTAATGCATGTGTGTGATTTTATGCTTGTAGGCAGGTGTCTACATCGCTAGACCTCTACATGAAGTATATGCTCTTGATTCATCAAGAGCATGGGTTTGGTTTTTCTAATACTACATACATTGAAAATGGTTTTTTTACAGCTGAACTTCTATTATTTGTCAATGATTTATTTGATTCCTTGAATGGATTCGGTCATACAAGTGGCAAGTTAAAACAAGCTCTGAGTGTCAATTCTGGTCATTTAGATTTTTGGAATGAGGCTCTAAAAAAATTGAGTTCAATGAAATTTGACGCCCCAGATGCACGAGAAAGTAATCCCCTTTGCCTTAGAAATTTTATTAATGTCATTAAGACAGTAAAACATCTTTGGACTGATTTAAGGAAAATTGAAGGGATTAAGTTTTTAAGCCTGAGGCGTCTAAATCAAGACCCGTTGGAAAACTTTTTTGGGCAAATTAGAGCGCAAGGTGGCGCCAATACGAATCCCAATTGTTGCCACTTTGTGTCTGCCTATAAAACGTTATTAATCAATAACATTTCAACGGGTAAATCGTTATACACAAATTGCGCCAGTGATGATGATAAAATGTTAGGCACTTTGTCTAAGTTAGTAGCCAAAAAGATGACAACTTCCAGTCATATACTTAATTCTGAGATTATTACAGAGAATGCAACTTTGATTGAAAGTTCCATTCCATGTGAAAATGTTATGCAGACTCAAGCAGTATCATACATCGCTGGGGCAATCTGTCGTTGCTTGCTACCTAAATTGTTGTGTGGTGATTGTACTAATTGTAATAATGCACTGTTGTCTGCAGATGTACAATCTTTCCATGCTTTAATTGAAAGACGCGAATATAATTCTGGCAAGCAAAACTTACATTATCCCTCGAAGGAACTCTGTTCACTGGTTTGGCATTCTATTTATATAATTGACAAAACTGTGCCGGGTATTTGTAGTGTTTACATTTATCCAGACCTCATCAAGGCTCTGGAAAGTAATATTGAGATCTCGTGGTTTACGTGCCTTCAGCACAAACAAGATTTTATTACAGCATTTTGGCTATATGTGATTCGAATGCAAGTCAGACAATGGTGTATTAATTTTAATAGACGTATCCACAACGTCGATTCGAGACCTAAGTCAGCTGAAATGGAAGATTTGATTAAGAATAAAGTATCCAAAGGTCATAGTTATAGGTGTCGATTACGCAGAAATACAATTGCAGTCAGTATTAGTACATATTTTTAAGTTTAGAACAAGTACTTCTCAAATTTTCCATACAAGGCATGCATGCTTGCTTCATTGTTAAATTGCTTTCTTAACTATAAGATTATTCTATTTGGTATAAATAGTGTGCATAAGATTTTCTACTTATTTACATTATTTAGCCCATTTTTATTTATTTAAAGTTAACCCATAATAACTAGGTTGATATACCAACCTAGTTATTGTGTGATAATGTACTTTTGGTGCTTTATACTACCTAGTTAATGTATGAATCAATCCATATTAATTAATACAATAAAAATTAGATGAGATGCTGAAAATTTAACAAGGGATTCATGTTTGGATGTAGTTGTTTATTTAATTTGAATAGGTACTTATGTACCTAACCTACTACTTAAAATTATAAGTTTCATTCTAGTTTGCATGTGGTTTTTTCTTCAAATGGACGAAAATAATGATATGGATTGTTTCGTCATTTGGTGTTTATTTCATTTGTCTTGTAAATGGATCATCTCGCTGTTAATATTTACTAACAAATTTTTTTTTCTTTCAGACATAAATAATTTAAATGAGAAGACCGCTACAAGACTAACTCCAGTCCTCCTGTGTGACGCGTGATGTAAGGATGTTTCATTAATTTTTTATAATTGATGAATTGAATAGGTCTTTGAAGGTTTCATTATGGATGTGGCTTTCAGTTGGCTACATCGCAGCATGGTAGCACGATCGATCGGCGAGCACATACTACGGACCCCTTATAGCATAAGGAAGGAAATTGGAAATTGCACACAGGAATAATATTCACGCAAGTAAGATATCAAGCCATCTTATCTGGTGGTCACACGATGCGGCAGATGATGAAGCATTTCTGGCTAGGAACAGCCTATTCACTCTAGCCTAGAAGGCGTCTAAATTATAATGATTATTAGAATATTCATTTGATTCAATATCTAACGTCCATAACACAAGCTATGCTTACTTTGCGGCTAGATGACGCTGTGATTTTGTCCAAGCATATTTATTTATAACATACATACCCGCCTGTGGGGGTCTGTCTACTAACCCTTTGCTTACTTTGGGGCCATATGGCGCTGCATGGATTTGTCCAAACACATTTACTTATTAATTTACCCCCTTCCCCTCAGCGTTCCACACGGAAGCCGTATCCCTAGCCCCCGTGGTGGCGTACATGGTGCGCGCGGCCCGCCAGCGCTGGCCACCGACGCGGCGGCGTACCTCAGCGCGCGCGAACGCCGCAGGATGCTGTCGCCGGACGTGGATCTCGATGAGAGTATTACGGATAAGTTAGTGGTTTTCGGTTTTACTAACTAATTGGCCGTGAGGTGTCCGGCAGAGTAGAATAGCACCAACCCCTACATTCATGGGTGTCGTACAAGGCGACTAGTGTTTTCGAGGCAAAAGATCAAGAGTCTCCGTAGTCTGGGAAATGGGCAGTAGCGTTTTCCATTATTATATTTAAATCTCCATCGATCTCGATCTCCAACCCGCCTGCCAAGCGTGGAGATTATGGCAATAACCTCCCCTTTCGTGGGAGAGGCCATAAGTCCTGCAGTGGACTGTTACGGGCTGTGATGATGAAGTAAGATATAGTTCATTATTCAAGTAGCTTCTGCCCGCAACTTCGCGCGGTCCGCGTTTATTTATTTCATATCCCTAACTTGTGAAGTTATTCCTTGTACTAAGATAGTACCGCTGATGATATTTATGACGTTGTTAGGTGGTGTTACCGTCGTTCCCGATTGCTATCGATTGCTAGCAGTCGAGATAAGCCACACCGGAGGCCTTTTGGGCAGCACGAAACTGCGACACCAGAGGTTTCACACGATGAAATGAATAATTGCTTCAATTTCCATATCTATGTCCTCAACGACTAATATCACTTGAACGCAAACAGATGTCATGGAGACACGCGCTGCGCAGTGGCATGGCCCGAGGAGCTCCTGCCGGCCTTCACGGAAGAGGAAGACGATGAGGAGCAACAATCGCAGCATGTGAGTATGCTCTGCCTTCTGTTTATTAATGCTTTAGAAGGGTGCCCTCGAATGGTTTCCCTACATATTTGAGTGTGAAAGTGGTGGTTCGATTTTCGTTATAACGATTATCGAAAACGGTGTGTCGACATTTCCGTATTGCAAAAAATCATGTGTCAACACCCTGCAGCGATAACTCAACAATTTGGTGTTTGGTCGTTATGATTAGTGGGTTTAAATCAGACGCCTAGTTACTGCCTATTACATTAGCATTATTTGAATATTTCAAAATAAAATGGGGATCATCATCGTCATTATTTATCAGCCCATAATGTGTCCCGCCTTCGAACGTAGGCTCTCTCTTCAATGAATGAATAACTCTTTGCCTTTTCTCATTATATCATCAACTTGGCATCTACTAATAAATGTATGAAACAGATTTATATTTCGGGTTACAGTAAAAAAGGTCAGATTTAGAGAATTGTTTTGCTGTGTATGCTGGGTTTTTGTGGGACGATTCTAATACATGTCTTATGTTAACAGTGAAAGTCGACTATGGTGACGCCCGAGAGGTGAGATTTGCGGAAGCATCGCTGGTGGAATTCTACAACTGCTGACGACTGCAAATTAGATAAAGCTATAATAGCTATTCACCTGTCCCACCAATACTAGACACTAAGACAATTCTCCCATTGCTTGATTTACAATTTGTGTTCGTTTTCGTTTTAAATGTTGTACCTAGATTCAATTATTTATAGTTTACTAACACTATTAAAATACAAGCACTGGCTAAATATTGTTAAAATAAATCAAACTATTGTAATTAGTCTTGACACTTTTGACTATTTTAAATTGTTTATCAATTGTATAATTTACAACCAATGAATTATTTTATATGTATAATGGCCAATATTACAAGAAACGTATTGTAACATACGTTCACCGTACAATATGATTGTTTATTATTCAACAATATTAAGATTAGTTATAGAACAAGTAGAAATGCTAAGACTGTTATTGTTTAAAGTATTATTATAAAGTTAATCGCCAGAAGGGTGAGTGCCGACGAATAGTAAAGCAAAGAGTATTAATTGGCATTAATACTAAGGACAACGATATTTATAATATTTACTAGCTACGCACAGGTTTTCTCGACTTTTCTTTACTATATTAAACATGTATTTTATACACAGGTATAAATAATCGTTAAGAAGTGATCTAACTGATGGTGAAAACTACATCAAAATCCGTTGCGTAATTTACCGGAAATACATTTAGACTGACAATAATAATGTAATAATCCATAGATAATATAAATTAAAATCGCTTTCCGCGTCTGTCTGTCTATCTGTATGTATTTCCGCTAACTCCTAAATCACTCAGGAGATAGAGCTATTAAGTCGAATCTACGCGGGCCAAAAACTCAAAAGTGCTGTCGTAGACAATAGCTAGCTATAAGATAACCAGATATAAGTTTTTATTTTATCATGTATAATGGCACGTTGATATTAAGACCGCTTGACAGAATTCGGTTGCAAGCTGGGTTTTGTATTTCTGTCACAAAGTTCTAAAACTAAAATGCGTCTCAAAGCTAGTTACGTATCTATAAATGCGCCAGCGCGTGTGATCGACACTTACCATATCATACCCATACCATACCCACCTACTAAATGTATCGTGCTAAAACGACTTCATGTTCTCAATTGTTTAATCCGCTGTATTTGTAATTTTGTAGGATTACATACATACATAAAGCTCACGCCTGTGTCCCACAGGTGGGGTAGGCAGAGACTATGGACCGCCACTTCGGACCCCAGCATTTTTAAGAACATTACTGATCTGATTTTGTAGGATTTCTTTAATAAAATTATTTCTAGAAATAAATATTGCTTGTTTCATTTGAATTTTCAAACAGTATTTGGTTAGGAAAAACTAGAGAATCGGAAACCAGTCTCCTTGAAAACCGAAACTCCTTGGTAGCTAAGCTCAATAAAACCTACTTGCAGAAAACTCTTCACTTCCCGCCGAATTCGAGATCTGTCTCTTTCTCTTTCTTTAGAAAGAGACAGATGCATCCCTTAACAACACGCACTGTGTGTGTGCACTCAAACGCACGTGTGTGCGTGCTCCGTGCGTGCTTAGCTACTGTGCACATAATTTTCTATGAAGTCGGTCGTCTGTATTATAGTTCATAGTTTGTGCATAATACGTCAATTCAATACATTGTCTTTGGTACAACAATTGATATTTGACAGTTACATCCATGGACTTACTATTTGCTACTAAAGCGCTCTCTACATGTTCGCCGAAAATTTCGACAAAACTTTTGCCGGGACTTAGGTCGACCCTCTACATTCTCACCTTTTAGGGATGTGGTAGGTGTCTAAATGCGCCGATAATATATCGATTCATCGGTGTAATTGAACAGTGCATGTTGAACATTTTGTTTGTTGTGAGTGAATTTACTTCTCTGTTAATTTTGTACATTTTTGGATTGACTTATGCTCTGTCTAATATAGAATGATAATTTTGACAGTTAACGGTAGGGGTGGTGTAAAATCGTTAATGAATCTATTCGATTTTCGATTATCATTTTCATAGAAGTTGAAATCGATAGTTGCCTAATTATGCTGTAAGTATGTATTGTACAAAACAAACAATTTTTTATTTTTGAGGTAATAATTTATTCATACTACATTAAAAACCCTTCCACAACGACTTTTAACTAGAAAGAACCAAAGTGATGTGTACAGCACAAGGCGAGACGACAACAAATAATCAAATGATAATCTCTACTTAGTCTATGAAATAGACGAGACATGCTTATCATGCACGGGACTACACGAATACTCCCTCTTCTTTCTCATGATCCTGCGGATTGACGAATATGTGGAGTGTGCTTTATATTCTAGCTTTCTACCGTTTAGCTTCCGTGCACGACCCACAAATTTATTCTCTATGGCACGTCCAATATCTTTGAGCGTCATACATCACGAGCTTTTGAACGAACCCCTACTTTATGGTTCATTCGTAGTTGGTCCTAGATACGAGTTGTCTTTTTTTTTTTTTGTTGCATTTATTAGTCTTAGATTTGCGCGTGCGTGCGTGCTTGCTGCGATTGATTTTTCGTTCCGTTAGTGGTGTAAATTCATATATTTCGATAACGTTGTGGGTTTTGTCCATTTGCTTACATCGATAGTTATGCATACAGACTTATCTCCTCATTTACATACAGATGAATGCAATGCTCTAATTAAAAAACTCGTGGACTGTCACACAGAGGTTGGTAAGGTGTTTGTGTTTGTTGCATAACTTGGTTACATTTGCAAATCGTGATAATTATTTAAATTGTTTGGCGCACTTTCAGCATTCATTTCTGAAGTTTATGGGATACTGCAATGATTTCGATCATGATATGAGAAAGTGCCTAAAAGGAGAGCGCATTCGTCGGCAGAAAGCAAACTTGGATGATTCACGTAAACGTCACGGCCAGATTCAGCAGAGGATACTGGCTCAACAACGGGCCCAGCACGCCGCACAGAGTCCCAACACTGAGACAGCTTAACGCAAGGTCGCAATATGGAAATCAGTGTTTTAGACTCCATACCAAATCTAAACGAATATAAGTCATTCACAGAGAGATACTTTTCTAAGAGATATGTGCTGAATGTAGATGGAATAGAAAACAATGATATTATGTTAATGTTTCATTCAAATAGGGTAATCTTACTAAGCCTTGCACCAAGTCACTTCTTTTTTAAGAAGAGTGATAAATATAAAATGAACTTCAATATTGGCAAAATTGACAGACTGAAGAACACTGTCAAAGGCAAAGGTAAAAGAGGTGGTCAATATCTGTTACCCAATTCTACAGTTTGCAGGGTGGAATATGAAGATAACACAAGTTTTGGTATACCATCCTGTATGAAAGGTACTTTGGTTGAGGTTAACGAAGAGCTGATATCCCAACCAGAATTATTAAGAGAATTTCCTGATTCTTATGGATTTATTGCTATTGTGATATCAAGTATAGAGAATGCTGAAAAATCTAAAAGTAATCTATTGACGCATGAAGAGTACATAAAAAAATTTGAAATATAATAAAATTAGATTAACAATTTATTTGTTTCATTTCAGAACATGTTATGCCATGTACCTATTTATTTATTACAATACTACTTGCCTCTCATCTTAATTTCTGACCACAGTACATGAAAATGTGCGAGACTCAAGTCCGCCCATGGTTGCTAAAAGATTAAACACTGTTTTGTAGCCAAATATACTTTGATTATGTATGGGTGTAGTATGTATAATAAGTATGTATTTAAAAAAAGTATATTTGTAGTTTATCTGTTATCCAACCCATAATACAAGCTTCGCTTACTTTCAGGCTAGATGAAGCTGTGTAAATTTGTCCAAGCATATTTATATATTATACTTGCTGCCCTTTCACGTGTCAGGTATAAACCCCGTACATACTACGATCCTTGTGAATAGGTCATTGAGCAAGAGTAGTTAAGAGTACACCCGGGTCCCCATTGTTTGACAGGTATTGCTCACGCCCAATACATTTCCCGATATTCATACAGGCCCTAGCCTTCATCTACCTCATCAGGGGTAATCGGCCGTATAATGCCAAGATTTGCAGAAAGCTTGGCAACCTCCTCGGCACTTAAAAACCAGCTTGACTTTGAGCCTCTACCCCTTCACAAAATCTAGCACATCGTTGACTTAAACAAGATGAGCTCTGCCACCAAGTAGGTACAGTCAACTAATTTGTTGACCCCCCAACCTTATATTAATCCATATGACAATATGGAGTAAGAGGTCCGCTAATAAGTTGTATGACTGTACCTACAATTTATCCAGGGAAGAGTTACTTTGCTGCCATTTCATGACACGTGCCTTTTGTCCCCGACTGCTTTTTCCTGCATCCCTTAGTCTTTGTAAATTTAAATTTTTCGGCCGCTTTTCGTTTGTCCGAGTTTGAAGACTTCACATAGGAGGTTTCGCATTTTGCGCTCATATCAATCTTTAGGCTCTTAATAGATGGTTTTATGTGAACCTACTCAATCCACATAAACACCCAAAGTACGAGACCCGTAAACCTATAAAGAGCTAGCTCCTGAGTCTTGCTGCCAACTTTGAGTTAGTAGGTACCCATTATTTATTCGAATCTTAACTATTGGCGATAAGATTTGTTAACCTTCCTATCTACATGATAAAGTACCTGCCGTACCTACTACGCTTATCGAACATTTAGGTAAGTACAAATATTATACTTTCTACATTTTAATATTTGTTTAGCTCACATTTTGAATAAACTTGGTAAAAAGTTTATCCGAATTCACACTCCATCATCATTATCTTGGCGTTAAATCCCAGTTGTTCCCGCGGGGTTTTGTCAAGAGTCTGTCAGCGCGATATCATCAGCAGACATGAACAGCCACGGGGGTGGGCACCTGATAGCCTCGATGACAGTACGTCTAATAATATCACGTTGAATAGAAGTGGGCTGAGCATAGAGCCCTGCTGTACCCCAATAGTAATAGGTAACGAGTTGGTGTCACCAACAGCAGTCCTAACTATGAAATCGGAGACGCGGTACCTATATGTCTCAGATAATGTCAATGTAGGCCTCGGGTATCGACTTGGACCGCAATGCCAACTAGATAATCTCACTAGGGCCGAGAGACACAGTCAAAGACCTGCATGTCCAGAAACTAGAAATGCAGGGCATGTTCCTTGATCTGTATTTGAGTGTTCTCAGGGTAAATAAAGGGTGGTCGCAAGGCAAAGCGAAAAACGCGTCTCCATACGGTGAGGCTGCAACCGTCAAGTGTCCAAGTCGAAGTCCTAAAACTCCTCAGAGAGCACCGCCCCCACCAGGTTGTCCCCACTAGGAGTGCCAGCGTATATTAGCTTGTAGTCGTTTCTGATGTTACGGAACCATTAATTAACTCTCCATCTGGTATCTCGCAGGAACGCCACTGCCACCTTACGCCTGGCGAGTACGTCTGCCAGCTCACGAGTACGCTCGGTCTGCGTGCCAACATTCCACCTAGCACGTTTTTCTTTGGGAGTTTTAACCAGGTCAGGGTAGACCTAACCTAACCCATTTAACACAGAGGCAGGGCGATCCCTCGCGGCGCGTCGTTTCTGTTCTTGACCTGCCATAAACTTTTCCGGGCTTTGGCTTCTTACGTGCGGCGACTCCCACCCATCCTGCACAACTCGTTAGGGAAAAGCCGATTCGCCACAGTCTCGTTGGCAGCAAGGGGACGTGTAGGCTTGGGCCCCTTAACCACCCCCTAATCTGAGTTCAAACTACTTAAATGCATTTATTTTTTGTAGCATGGCAATTATGTTTACAGTTTAACGAATTGGACTTATAAAAGCCATATGGCGAAAATAGGAATTTAGACCGATATTATTACTGTCTCTGAAAAATTCCAAAGTATTATGTATGTGTGCCGTGTGTTAGCCGTGTGGTGTCCGGCATAGCCGTGTGGTGTCCGGCAGAGTAGAATAGCACCAACCCTTTACACTCTTGGGTGTCGTACAAGGCGACTAATGTTTTCGAGGCCAAAAATCAAGAGTCTCCGTAGTCTGTAAATTGGGCAGCAGCATTTTCCATTGTTATATTTAAACACTGCGATCTCCAACCCGCCTGCCAAGCGTGGAGATTATGGCAATAACCTCCCTTTTTGTGGGAGAGGCCCAAAGTCCTGCAGTGGACTGTTACGGGCTGTGATGATGATGATGATGTATGTGTGACGACTTGAGTAGCGCAGTGATCACCATGTCGGGCAAAAACTGAAGCGATAATGTTAAATTTTTAATCCCATTCTGTGTCCGAGTCTTTTTTCTTTATTTAGAAACAAACAGCCGTGTACACAAATAGTACTTTTCACTAGATAATTAAATACACCTAAAGTTTATCAAGTGTAGTATGTTTGTGTTCTATCGTGTTTAAGTTTAAGCACTTTCTTCCCACTTATCCCGAGGCTTCCGGCGCAGCACGTGTTGGTCACGTGGCCACCAACGCAGGCGAACCTCTTCGTAACACGAGTTAGTAGGGAAATAACTACAACGCATAATGTCCGATATGTTGCACGACGACATCGCGTTATATCAATGTCGCTCACAGCATGCATTGCATTGCATTTCAGCATGCCTTAATCGCAAAATGTACGTACGTTTGTAAGCATGTAAATGACTAAATGCCACCTTTAAAGCTATAATACTACAATGTATCGTAAAAATCCCCCACAGATTGATTTTACGGCGAACCCAGTCAGGCGTTTAAGTTTTTGTGTCAATTTTAAATAATCATATCTCAGGAAGCTATTGTGGCTATTTCTAAATTGATAAACTTACACCATTAATGTTATGCTTACGACTGAGCAAATATAAATAATCAAAGTATAATGACACAAATAAGACCGGCTACATAAGGCAGATCATTATGAAAGTCCCCTTAATCGGACCTTATCGGGTGTTTGTCGGCGGGAGCGGCGACCCCCGACCCGGCGCGCGCCTGACGAAACGCAATCGTCCGCAACGCGCGCCGCGGCACACACCTATTTAGAACTACAATCATGGGGTGGAAAATTAATAGGTTCAACTTTTTAGTTAAGAACTGGACAGTGTTAGGGCCAAGGGCGACGGTGTCCCAAGTGCGTCCATACAGTGCGGGTGATAAGAAGGGCATCCCGACGCCGCTCTACGAGCTGCACGTGAAGTACGGCGGCAAGCTGGTGCCGTTCGCGGGCTACCTGCTGCCCGTGCAGTACCCCGACCAGAGCGTGTCGGCGTCGCACCTGCACACGCGGCGCGCCGCCTCCGTGTTCGACGTGTCGCACATGCTTCAGACGGCGGTGCGCGGCCGCGACTGCGTGCCGTGGTTCGAGTCGCTCTGCACCGCGGACCTGGCCGGCGCGGCCGCGGGCGCCGCCGCGCTCACCGTGTTCCTCAACGAGCGCGGCGGGATCATCGACGACCTCATCGTCACCAAGGTGAGCGACCGCGAGCTGTACGTGGTGTCCAACGCGGGCCGCGCCGACGTCGACAAGGCGCACATGCTGGAGAGGCTCGGCCCGTACCGCAGCCGGGGCAAGGACGTGTCGGTGGAGTTCCGCGACCCGCGCGAGCACGCGCTGCTGGCGGTGCAGGGCCCGGCGGCGGCGGCGGCGCTGCAGCCGCTGACGGACGTGCCGCTGGCGGCGCTGCCGTTCATGGCGTCGCGCGCGGGCACGGTGGCGGGCGCGGCGGCACGCGTCACGCGCTGCGGCTACACCGGCGAGGACGGCGTGGAGGTGGCGGTGGCGGCGGCGGCGGCGGCGCCGGTGGCGGAGGCGCTGCTGGCGGCGGGCGCGGACGTGCGGCTGGCGGGGCTGGGCGCGCGCGACTCGCTGCGGCTGGAGGCGGGGCTGTGCCTGTACGGGAGCGACATCGACGAGAGCGTGACGCCGGTGGAGGCGGCGCTGGCGTGGGTGGTGGCGCGGCGGCGGCGCGCGGCGGCGGACTTCCCGGGCGCGGCGGCGGTGCTGCGGCAGGCGGCGGCGGGCGCGCCGCGGCGCCGCGTGGGGCTGCGCGGGGAGCGCGGCGCGCCCGCCCGCGCCGGCGCCGTGCTGCGCGACCCCAGCGGCCGCGCCGTGGGCCGCGTCACCAGCGGCTGCCCCAGCCCCTCGCTCGGCGGGAACGTCGCCATGGGGTACGTCGAGGACGCCTACAGGAAGATCGGCACCGAGCTCACGGTCGACATCAGGAACAAGGCCGTCCCGTGCACCGTCGCCAAAATGCCCTTCGTGCCCACCAACTATTACGTTATGAAGAAATGAAACCCATATCGTTGTCTGATATCTTTTATTCTAAATACAAAAGAGGAAGTAGCGGTAAACTAACGAAACAGATTTCTTTTAAAACTAGTTAATAAAGACTTTGTAGACTTCGCCACACGAAATGCGAGTCAGGAGCAGTGCGAGGCGACCGCGGGCTCGCACGAATCGTGCTGCAGCAAACGGTGACACCGTTGCGGGTGATGAGCACGAGTCCGCCCCCACTGCTCCTGATCTGCTCTTGACGTACCGAAACTCCAATGAAATAATATACTAAATCAAGATTCATACGTTGTACTTTAAATTACATCCTAGCTGTCACCAATACATTATTGTAAAATATACTAGTAAATTACGTTGCAGCTTGAGCAATAGTAGCTAATAAGAAATCAATCTTAACTTATGCTAAATAAAACTGAAATTGGAACATCTCGTTGTATTTCTTTCGACGATCTTAAAAATGAGCACAAAACATATAAACTCAAAATCTGCTAGGCTAAGTAAGACGATACATCTATTGTGAAAACCAGAACGAGCAAGTTTGAACAACATTGGTGGCTGATAGGTCGCGTGTTGTCTTAACACCAGTAACTACAACGAAAAGGAATGTCATGGTAATGTATCGGTTACTTCTAGATACATGTATATAATACTGCTTGCGGATACTACAATGCTCTTAATTAAGTCGTTTAATTATCACAGGTGTCTGCATGTTTAAGTTACCGTGCCGATCGGCACTTGGGGCTTCGGGCCAGTCCACAGATTAGGAATATATGCTAAAGGGTCAATTTCATACAGTGCAGCGCTTAGCCATCGATGGGCGAACCATGGACCCTTATTTAATTAACCGCAATCAACTTGACCGCACACTGGAGCTGAGGCATCGCGTTCACATTGAAGCGGGCCCCCCCATCCAAAAGAATACAGCAGCCAAACAATATTACTTCCTGCAAGTCAGTAAGATCTCATGGTACTACTTCTTTGGGGACTGTGAGTTTGGCAGTAGAATATTTGCTGCCAGAGCAACGTGTCTCTGGATTTGCAGATGGCCAGATAGACACACGATCTCAAGTGCGCGATCAGGTTAAATATATAGTACAGAAAGTTTCATTATTAATTCTATGTTGGTCAACGCGTGGGGCTTTGCGAATTATTAATATGGCTAAAGCAAACGGTAATTAAGTACTAATTTTGAGAAGTTTCAAGTCCAACAGTGGACTAAGTAAAGGTACCCACTGCTTCGGCGAGGACGGAATGGCCGTGTATTGCACGTTGGGATTGACGAAACGCCGAAGGAAAAATATCATTGCAATGAAGGCAAGAAATCAGCAATTAACTATTTTTCATTGCTATTTCGTCAACGTCAACGTAGACCACGTAGTCCCGTGGACTAACATCCAATGGTCCAAACGCACTTGCGCGGCGAGACGCGGCAAGTTTGGTTTTTATGAGTTTGTATGGAGCTTGAGTCTAAACTCTCATATGAGGCTGACCGCGTTGGCAACTATATCTACATATCAATATTTTGGCCGATATATTATAAATTCCGATAATTATATAGTGATTGTGACAGGTTTGTATGAAATGTCACGTGTACAGTCTCGAACATTACGTTGTTACTTCTTTCGTTGACCAAGTTTGATGGAGACAGGACAGATTGCATACCAGTAAACCAGACAATGTCAAAAATAATTAAATTCAATGAAAATAAATTGTAGTGCATCCGCTATGTTTGCGGATGCACTACAATAAACGCTTAATTGGCTTAAACGCCATTGTGCGCAAGCGCACAGCTTCCCTGCTGAGGCGAGTGCTGGACATATCGCGGACAGACTAGTGTCCTATTGTTAGGCACTGAAACGATGTCCATATGGGATCTAGGCCGGTTTTGTTCAGTAAAGGGTAGTACATATACAAGTGCTCTTTACTGGACCAAACTGCTAGACGCATAGATTTAAGATTTTCATTTTATTTATTTTTATTTTGTATTACATTATGGACATGTGTCTGAAATAAAGTATTGAATTGAATTGAAAATTTGCGCGGTACATTGCCGTTATTCAATTACTATGTCAGGACGTTGCATGATATTAATATCATAGTTTGTTTGATTTTTGTATAGCAAAATCAACAATCAGTCTTCATACATATAAGTCCAACTTATGATCACTGCAAAGTAAATGCATTCCCGGTTTCCGCGTCAAATCGAAGCGGAACCGGTCGCTCGTAGGTACTAGAGTACAATGTTACTATTCCTATTGTGTATATGGACCAGAGAGCTTAACATTACATTTATGTATTTACACAATTTCTTTTGTAAGCATTCTGTACACGAGCCGGGCTCAATAGAAAAATTCAACAATATACTATTTTACATTCCTCATTAAGGAAACTAAACTAAAATTACAACAGTTCATGTGTAGAAATTCGTTAGGTACATCAAATACGAACGTGGATGTTCATAAAACAGATTTACGTCTTAAATATGCTGCCATATTTAAACGAAACCACTAGAAACTCCACTAGCTATTCACAAAATAAAAAGTCGATTTGGATACATTCAGTGTAAATAAAATATAATAATATCAACCCAAATTGAGATATCATAAATTTTGTGTACACGCGGACCGCCAGGTGCGCCTTTAGGAAACATAAACAAGAGATTTTCTCAACTGATAATATATTTTTCACGCGGTTTTTATAAATAGACTCACTTATGGAAAACATTTGTTTGAGTCCACAAAAGTCCCTGCTTTTGTTACGATGACATATAATCCAAATGGGCTTTTTGTTTTGTGAAAAGTACGATCAAAATGCCCATACCAGTTGGGTTATCTTTATTTGATAAATATATTATAAATTCGTAATTATACCTCTACCTGTATGACAGGTTTGCTTTTCACCAAGCCAGGGGAGAGTGATTTACGCGCCGTTCCAATAATCAACGAGCCGTCATTCTCTTACTGACAATGAGTCAATAGAATAACCATTAGTTATTTATCTGATATTGGCTCGGATTGAGCGTAATTATGAGAAAGCACATCCTGTATGTTGTCGAAATACGACAACATGCCAATCCTGTATGTTGTCGAAATACGACAACATACAGGATGTGCTGAGTGGCCGAGCGTCCGCGGCTCACTGCGGCGGCTCCAGCTGTATGGCGTCGGTGAGGAGACTCTGCGATAGCTTCTCAAACTCCTTATTCAATTCGTTGATTTTATCCGCGAACTGAAATACCAGATAATAATATTAAGACCCCTTTTCACGACATAATTTCAATAATTTCACTAGATTGGCAACCAAAGTCGTGTGCTGTAAATTCTCTAGACTGTCGTATGTGGGGTGGAACTGAGGAGCACCGGTATTGTGTGTCGCACTGGTGATATTTGTCTAACTAAATAACTCTTAAGTCCGTTCCACAAACTGCGAGGGAACAAAAATACTCGCAGCTCATTGGTCAATGCGTGCGGCTAGAGAAACAATGAGCGAAGACGGTTGGCTTGAACCAATAGGCGCACACGGACGATTTCATTGCGGAGCTCGTTTCGTGGTAGGGACTCTAGTTATGCTGGCGACTTGGTGCTTCTTAGCCCCTCGATTAATGGGGTTAATAAAGATATGCAACAAAAATACAACGTTAAAAAGGTTGACATGTTGTGGTCTGTGGCAGGTCCGGTGAAGGTCCCTCAGTTTATTTGAAGGACGCCGTCTCCTGAAAAGAGTGTGAGGCACTTACGTCATTGTAGCTCCTCGAACGAGTCCGACTAGCATAGAAAACAAAATTGAATGAAAATGGTACGTGGTAACGGCCAATCTGTTCGAAAAGCCAATTGTGTATCCGATTGCCTATCAAATTGTGTCGTATAGAGGTTTTAAAATATAATACAGCCACATTATTTATCCAAGGTACAACCGCAAAATATTAATCATCTTAGGAACGGCCGAAATGCGTAGTACACTTTACTTGTTTGGATGGGTTTCGCTTATAATGTTATGTTATCCTGTTTAGATTTTATCAACGGTCACATAAATGACATTTATTTGTCACAATTTAGAGCATACTTGTGTCTTTTTCGGGTTAAAATGGGCCAAGTTACTGTGACTTAATTCAAAACACGCATTAAAGTTGGTTTGATTTCAGACACAACCGACCCTCGGTGGCAGAGAAATTTTTCATGGCCGTGGTAGGATGTGTCAACTGTGCTGTGATCACTGGATTGTAATTGTACAATATCATTGACATGCAGCATAAACAGCGTTAGCGATAACACACTGCGGGACGCCAGCGGTCACGCACCGACTGCACCGAGTGTAGAAACCGTGGCGCGTCCACGCACCTTAACAACTTCACTTCATAAAAGAGACTTACCAGTCTTTTCACTACTAACAATGCAAGCATTCGGCCGCCACATCACCTGCCTTCAAGTTGGAGCATGCCTGTAGGAACAGCTGATTCACTGTGGCCTTGAAGGGGTCCAGTGTGTACTCACCGGTTCAGTCTCGCGATGTTTCCCAGCATTGGCAGCTGCCAGCTGTTCCTGCAACCGACGCACGATCCGCCAGTACTCGCCCTGGATGCGGGACAGCTCGCCGCTCAGGTGCGCGTCCTTGCGCGTTGTGTATTCCTGGGGATAGATGTAACACTGTACAGTGAGTAGCGACTCTATCAAAGTAGCGGGAGAGACGATCCGCGCGGGGATACCTTCACGCGGCAAACAGTTATTAATTAGATGTCGTTTTTTAGATGAATTTATAAGTATTGAAATTTTGATTCAGCGGGGTCTACTCAATAAGAAAACACCGTTTAGCAAAAGTGATATGATTTGATTCTAGACTACGGAAGCCTTCTTTTTTCCAGTTTTTGACCGGACTATCTTGGATAGACCCGCTGTTTACAGACGCCTCGTGTAAACAGCATTTCTTAGACCAGAGAGGTTTTTGGCTATCTCAGTGGACAACTGAATTTCGCTATAGACAGTGGCACTATAGCCAGTGGCCAATGTAGATGACGTAGTGTCAAATTCGGTTGCCAACTGTGTTAGATAATATATGATGAATTTAATGTGCCAGATAAAATTTCACGATTGTGTCATAATATGAAGCCAGTAGATCCTGAGACTCGACTTAGAGATCTCTGAGTTAAGTTAAAATCCACAACAGAAAACGTTCCTCCCCTTTTTTCGCTGTTACCCGCCTACGTACGACAGCTTGCTCAGTTCAGCTTTGCCGACTCCTCTAGAATACAAACAATAGGCAAACGCTTGTAATTCCTAATTAGACAGAGCGGGCGATACTCAACCTGACATAACGCCACTTAAAATACGTAAACTCCGTTTTCGTGTATTTTTAATATAGGCCTGTGTACGACAGATGTCGGACAGACGGACACATGAGCGACCGCAATAGGGCTTCGTTTTGGCCTTCACGTACAGAACCCTAAAAACTAGTTTGTGCAAACGAAAGGACCACTCACCTTCACGGACGATATGTACTTCTTGTACTTTTTATATTTCTCCTGCAGCACATTGTTTTTCTCCTGCAACTCCTGGTAGGTCTTCTCAGCATGATGGTGCTTTATCCGCATCATGAGCTTGGCTTCTATCGCCTTCTTCAGTTCAGTCGACGCGTTCTCTTTATAGTTCCTCATGGCTTCCTCTAGCGACTCTAATTTCTTCAACTGCGCCCTGGACAGCTCTTTGAGCTTGGCTTTGTCGGCTTGCAGGGCGTCGCGTTGAACCACCAACTCTTGTAAAGACTCCTCCTTAGCTTGCCGGTACTCTTCGAAGAGCTCTCTCTCATTGGTCATCACAGTTTTAAGCTTCTCAATCTCGTGGAACTTCTTCTCGACCCACTTCTTGTAGTAGTTGATCTTCCCCATGAGCAGTGTCTCCGTTTCCTGGATCTTCTTCTCCCACTCAGCCTCGGCGGTCTTCATTGAGCTCACGAGTTTGTCCGCGAAGTAGATACGGATCTTGTTCTCGCGGGAGAGCAGGTCTTCCTGTTGGGTGTAATGAGAGAATGTATTAGATTTTTTAAAGTACGGAAAACTAAAGAGAAATGTAAGGTCCTGGTGGTAGTAAGTACTACCTGAATGGTCACTGGTTACCTTTCTCTATAGCTTTTGTGTCTGGTCTGATTGCTGCAATCCGTGTGACTTCAGGTAGCGAGTGCATAAAGCCATAGCGTGTAATATCGTAGGTCCCATAATTTAGGGCCTGTTACACAACTTACTGATAAGTTTCAGATATTTTATTTGACCACCACGACCACGTGGCGATCACGTACCGGAAGACGCAGCGTAAGTAGGTCTCTCACACGATGGACCGACGACCTGGTAAAGATTGCAGGTATTAGCTGCGTGCGGAAGACACCTGACCAGCCTTTGTGAAGATCTCTGGGGGAGGCCTATGCCCAGTTGTGAGCGTCTTTCGGCTGATATGATGATGTTATTAGAAGATACGGCATCACATCTGTCAGATAAGATATCGAACTAATCAGTAGGTGGTGAAATAGGCCCTATATATTTTAGGATCTAAATCGAGAATCTTCGGTTACAGTGTATTCCAAAACCGGAGCCGGTGGTCAATCAGCGATTCAGCAGTCAGTTCACTCTGACTATACAAAGCGACCACATCAAGCCACCAAGCAAACCAAACTGTACTTTTATGAGTGGACCTTAGAAAACGCAATTCTGTCATCAGCTGGCTGTACCGCGTCCGACGTCTCTGTGGGGGCCGTCGGGGTCTCGGGGTCACTGGGGGCTTCCGGGGGTCGCTCGGGGATGGGGTCAGGTTCTGGGGTCGCCGGGGTCTCGGTGTTGGTGCCGACGGAGCGTTGCGAGTTGAGCTGCTCGAACCGGTCTTGGATGTAGCGCTCGAAGTACTCCGCCTTGCTTCGCAGCTCGTTCATGAGGGCCTCGTTGCTTTCCAGGGTCACTGGGGATGGGACGGTGTGGGTTAGTTTGTTTTATAATTGTTAAGTCATATCTGCCTATTGAGCCAAGGATGTAGCAGTTGGACGAGGCGATGGGGGCGATCCTCGCGCTGCAACATCTTATCGACATTTTTGAATATCAAAGGTCGTTGAGATTTGTGACTAGAAATAATGTAGAATTCGAGATATTTGCCAACGCGAGAATATGTATTAATATGCCCCCGGGCATAGCCACAAATCACTACATAAAACAAAGTCCCACGCCGCGTCTGTCTGTATGTACACGATAAACTCAAAAATTGCTAAACGGATTTTCTAGGGGTTTTCACCAATAGACAGAGTGGTTTTGGTGTATAATTTGATAAGGTTACTACCCGTGCGAAGCAGGGGCGGGTCGCTAAAATGTATTAAAATGTCACTGAAAACAATTTTCGACAAACTGCTGCTGTTGTTACAGCATATGCGCCAGTAGGCACATACATTCACACGCGTGTCTCGTGTGTCTATACATTTTAATTTTATTATACATGTTGTATAAAAAAATGTCAAATGTCACATATGCTGTGACAGCAGCAGACAGAGAGATGGATCTCTATGGATTGTCGAAAATCGTCCGCCAAAAGTTTATTGTCTGCAATTTAATAGAGATTTCAGTGTTATTTCAATGGCGATTTGTGTCTAGAGAAAATGTCGAGTTAGGCCTCTTGAAACGTCTCTTAGATCATGAATGTCGTATTCTGCGTGACAGCCTAGATACATATCCCACGAACATTCTAAACAGATCGACTGCAATTGTACGTCGACGGCGCAGTCGCGAACAGTAGCGTGAAGCCGTGAATAAGCAAAATAACTGAGTTCAAACTCCAATTTAACAGCTAACATGAAGTTTAAATGCAGTCCATCTATATAGAACCATGATACACTAAAACCTAGTGCGACTGGGGCCTAGTTCTTGCGCTGTGACATTTCGAAATCGTAATTTTTTAAGCCACATAACTCCCTTAATAATTGAAATGTCTACTGCAGTCAATAAATATTTTCTCAACTATCTTCGACAGTCGTATATTGTCGAAGATCAATTTCAGTGACGTTGTAATACAGATTTATAGCTAAAGAAAATGTCGAATTTGAGATGTCACAGTGCGAGAATCGCCCCTGTAGCGAGGGTAGGTATCGTTACGCCATCACACACGCGATTATGACACGGTCTTCTCGGCTTATCAAAGGTTAGCTGGAAGAAATCCCGTTGTGGGATAAGCTCGCCTTTGCATTGTAAACTGTATTTTTATTTCCTGTAATGTTCTAAATTGATGCCATAAAGAGATTACATACATACATACATCTATCCCACTAGCAATAAGCACTCACACAGCTTGATACTGCACTTGGCCAGCTGGTCCTGCAGTTGGCTGATCAACTCCACGTGCTGTCCGCACTGAGCGCACGGCGCCGCGGGCATTTCATCCCTCTGATCAGCTTTTTCTCCTGAAAATAATAATAATTTTTGAATATTATTCCGAACTACATTTTTATACTAGTAACAAACAAGCAGACAGGCTGATGGTAAGCGGTAACTGTCGCCCACATCATCTACGATTCATGCATTTGGGTTGCAGATAACAAAAATCCATAAGAGCAGGTGCGTTGTCACTGTGAGGACTAAAATGAAATGCTTCACGCCTGTAATATCACATCGGGGATTCGGGAGAAAGTGGCACCTAATTAGTGGCAGCGCGCTTGTGAGACCAATAACAAAAGTTAAGCAACGCACCGGGGTAACTGGATGGGTGAACGTTCCGTACTGTAAGGCTAATCGACTTCAGTGTGTGTTAAATGCCACATTAGCGTTTCACATTATGATTCATATTAGAGTGCCACAGACTTAACTGAGCCGGTGCCCGATACCGGAATTTAGTGACGCCATTTTAAATTGTCATGTCAATGTCAAGAATTAATATAAATCACATTATGAAACACTAATGTGGCCTTTTTAGACCCCCAGTACCGCAACGAGATTGCCACTCGTCAGGTGTGTCTCCTGACAGCGTTGGCGAAGCGAGATCTTCTGTTGGGGCCCTGAGACTGGTTGCAAGGTCTCGGGAGCCTGTTGGCTCGGTGTACGTGAGGGTCTATGAACATGCAATCCATAGCCAAAATTCAACTATAAACTTTGAGATAGATAGATGATAAACACTTTATTGCTCATAAAATATCACAATACTAATCACTTACAATAACAAGGAACACATATGAGCAAAGGCGGCGATACAAGCAATCTCATCCAGCCAACCTTTACAGAAATTGAGACAGGAATTTTACAGAAAGTAGTGTTGAGCCACAGGATACAAGAGAGTGCGTTGTGCATTTATTTAAACGCCTAATTTATTAAGCCTTATATATTTTTAAAGTAGGGAACTATATCTCATAATACCTGGTGAATTATTTTTTCGTTTTTTTTCGTTAGTTTTATGTATTAAAAAGTTAGTAACTTTTTAATACATAAAACTTTCAAGGACGACGCAACAAAGCACCCAAACTCACCAGCGAGACATTTGTTCAGCTTCATCGTGTACTCCATTTGCTTGTCCGTGAACTCTTTCTGGAGTTGCAATATCTTCGCGGTGGCCGAGTTCAGTTTTTCTTTCGTGATGTTCAGTTCGGCAGTCAGCTGCTGGGCCTGGAGCCTCTCCTTGTTCAAACTAGCTGCGAAGGTCGCCTTCTCATTCTGGAACTTGGCTTGCACCTCCTTCAGCTCCTTGGTAATGGCGTCGCGGGAGCTGCACGCCTGGTGGTGTTACGAGGAATTGAGGATGGCTTATAAGGAAAGTTCTCTATAGCGTTAAATTATGCATTTTCGTACTGCGGTTGGTAGGAGCAACCCGGGTCGCTGTCAAACAATATCCTCGCGACATAATATGTCTCAGTTTCCCCTATGGGTTTTCTGGACAGCTCTGAAATCAGTCTTAAAGGATGGCAAGAAATATAGTCGCTATTGACACCATAAAAGTTGCATCTCGGATTTACTACCTGCCGAGATTGGTTGAGTCGAGATTTGCTGTGTAAGTACGTATCGTTATTCAATTTTACATGCTTATTTCTAATTAGGCTTTTCGCAACCAGACCAATCCATGAGATGGTGCCACAGAGATTTGTCCTCTCAAAAAAACTGGCTACAATCATGGATGAGGCAGTATTGTGACAGCAGAGCCAATGCCGCACTGGTGCCATCTAGTGGATTGGTCTGGTCGAAAAAGCCTCATTGACTGAGTAACATAGTCGGAAATAAAACTATGCGGATCTTGCCAAGATTCCAATCGCATGCGATTGGCAATCGGAGCTTGTCGTCTGCATTCGTCCAGCGTCGCAGCGTTGGCAGCACCGCGCCGATCCCCGACCGCCGCCGAACTCACTCGACGAGTTCCGATGGCCAACCCTACCTGCATATACAGCATGTTGAGGTCCCGTATCTCGTTGAGGGCGTCGTTGAGAGCCTCGGCGCGCCGCGCGGCCTCGCCCGCCTCGCCCGCCTTCACCTCCAGCGCCGCCACGCGGGCTTGCGACTGCGGAAAGGGTGGGGGTCAGTTGTCTAACTCTGTTAAATATGATTGGAAAAAATCCACGCGGACCCATCTACACCCAAAGTAAGCAAAGCTTGTGTTATGGGTGTTAGATGACTGATAAAGTATTTAAATTTTATGTATTCGTAACAGAAATTAAAATTTATTACATATATTTCTGCTTCGAACCAGGAACCTATGCGTGGCGACCGACATGTTAACCAACTGAACCACTCAGCATTTGTGATAATGTTTTCGAGGCAATAGATCAAGAGTCTCCGTAGTCTGGAAAATGGGCAGCAGCATTTTCCATTGTTATATTTAAACACTGCGATCTCCAACCCGCCTGCCAAGCGCGGAGATTATGGTAATAACCTCTTCTTTCGTGGGAGAGGCCCTAAGTCCTGAAGTGGACTGTTACGGGCTGCGATGATGATTATTTGTGATAAATTATTAAAAAAATTCAAATTTTAAAATCCTGTCGCCCGCGACGCCATTGCCGGCCCATTTTAGCCATAAATCTAAGATATACAGTCTCTACCTATCCTGGTAAGCGGGTGTGAGTGTGTACCATATACATACATATCTTAGAGCAATTTATTTATTTATTTAATATACCAACAGAGTGCATATATAAAAGTTACAAGTTAGTTTATATAAGGTACAGGCCTTATACGCAATCCAATTATAGGTATATACAACTTTCACTTCACGCTAAGTATACAAGCAGGATATTGACGCTAAGATGACGATTTCTTATTAAAATAAATAAATAAATGACGTTTATTATATATAAACTCATTATGCGATAGGATTTAAATATGAAATAAAGGAAACAGTGACATTATATCCATAGTGTACGGCTACCCGTGCCATGGGGAGACGTGTAAAGGGGTCACACTCAGCGTATCATCCTCATCTTAGCGTTAACCGGTTGTGCTCTCGCACACGAGGGCCCGGGGTCCGCCTTGACCATGATCCTTTATTTGGCCGGTCAGGTAATTACAGTGGAGCGCCTGCCATCTGACCTCCATAACCCTGCGACCAGGGTAACCAGACCAGATTGGATCATGGTTACACATCCAGTCGCCTGAATGTGCAGGTTTCATCACGATGTTTTCCCTCGGTCACAATCAGCGTATGCCATGGCTTATTACTTACAGCTTCCAGTTCCGCCCTCATCGCATCCAGTTCCTCCTTGGCCGCTTCCCTTTGGCTCTGCCTAAGCTCGGCCTCGGCGGCGGCCGCGCGCTCGCGCCGCGGGGACTCCGCCCTTAGCGAACTCAGCTCGCGGTCCCTGAACAGATAACAGATTCTCGTGGTTTTCTTCATTACGCATTTACGGCTAACGTGTCTGCGGTGCCTTTTATAGGCGTAAATGCCTAATGTGTCGTAGACGACTCACCTAAGGATGGTACGTCAAATAGTTCAATAATTTTTACAAGATACTATATCTGGACAACCCGGAGAGAGGCCAGCTCGCGGTCCCTGCGACAGCGTTGCGTTAGTAACATTGTAGGTGGTTTCTCTGCGATATTTATTACACATGTACGGCTACTGTATCGTAAACTGAGTATAACTCACCTAAGGATAAAACGTCAAATATTTCTATAACTTTTGGAAGATACTAATAGTGTGTTTTATGACAGGGCATGTTAAGCTATTTTTAAAAGAGAATAATTTTTTTCATAAGTTTATTCAGTAACAAGTTTGATAATATGCCATGTATCATACATATAAACCTTACGGAAGAAATTCTCTAACTGATGTTAAAACCCCCATCAACATTCATTGCGTGGTTTAGAATTTAGCGAATATGCAGACAGACGTGGAACCAACTTTATTTTTTACTATGTAAGGACTAGCGGTACTCCGCAGTTTGAAACTCATTCGACTATCCCGTATCAGGCAGTAGTAGGACTCTGTCAAACCTAAGGAGTCCGCCTTAGTGAGTACCACCGCCTTATTTGTTTGAAGCATAAGGAAGGCACGAGGCATTTAGTCCTCACCGTGACAACACCAAGGGATGTTATTTTTTTTTTTTAATGGGCTAGTCGTTCGAATATATGTCCGTTTCTTCGTGTAATGTGTATGCGGAATATATCATAGGCTGTCCTAATCGCGCCCGAATTGGTTAACTCCCTAAGCGAGAAAACTCACCTTTTATCAATCTCCTCCTGGAGCGCGGGTATCTTCTCGAGTTGTTGTTTGTAATACTTCAACAGCTCTTGCAGATTATTAAGTTTGGTGGGAGATGGCGGATCTGAAAGTAATGTTCGAATTACACATTTATTTTTGTCGTACACCAAGGTGCATGAGGTAGATGAGAGGTAGACCTGCTTGTTTGTACACAGTTCCAGACAGCAAAAGAACTTGGGCAACAGCGTTTTATGTTGACAATGTCTAACGCAGCGATCTCCAACACTTTTGCCAACTGTGACGATTTTGGCAGCCCCTCCACAATATGGAGCGCGTAGTTATAGTACCTGTACATAACTGTAGTATTGCATGTCTATAAGGCCACTCATCCCCACTATGTAGACGCTCTGTTGGTGTCCACGGAAAGATTCGAAAGAACTTCCAGCCACAGTGTTTTCTTTGAACTTATGATATGGCATCGTGCAAGAGGTATATTAGGGGTGCCTTTAGAGGCGAACATTGCATAGCGCCCTTGGTGTTCTGATCTCCATGGACGGCGGTGATCACTTTCCATGCCTATTTGTTTATCGGATAACATAAAAAAGTCAGTAGGCTGCGGGGCGGCGGTGGTGCGGGGAGTGGCGCAGCAACGCACACCCGGTCTCGAAGCCAGTGGGCAGATCGTGCGGCACTGAAGTCAAGTAAAATTGTGTTGCGAGAGATTTGTCTTTGTTCTTTTAACAATTTCCTCCACCATTTTGAAAAACGGCGAAACACAAAAAGTAAAATGTTTTACCGTTTCACTTGGCCACCGGATCAGACAACTCTGTGGCACTCTACCACCAATCATAATGCTGAAACAGTCAATGTGGCCTCTTCAGACCCCCTGCTCGTTAAGGTTGGCTACTCACCTTGCGCAGTGTCTGGCATCGCGTCTCTGAGTGCTTGTAGCAACGCGGCAGAGCGAGCGTCGTGTTCCTGCTGCTTGGCGGCAGCTCGGCTGCGACAGGCCGCCAACTCGCGGGCTGTCGTCTCCAACTTGGACTGCAATGGTAACATACATACCGTTAGAGGTAATATACTCAGAAGTATTGAACACTTCGTGTATTGAATGACAACATAAAACACAGAACTATTGGTTCACTTTACCAAGTTCACCAACATAGCTTTAAGAATTGCCAGGCTAAAGTGGCAGTGGGCAGGGCACATAGCCCGAAGAACAGATGGCCGATGTTGCAGTAAAGTTCTCGAGTGGCGACCAAGTACCGGAAGACGCAGCGTGGATAGGACTCCCACAAGGTGGACCGACGACCTGGTAAATATCGCAGGTACCAGCTGGATGCGGAAGGCACGGGACCGGCGTTTGTGGAGATCTCTGGGGGAGGCCTATGTCCAGCAGTGGGCGTCTTTTGGCTGATATGATAATGATGATGGTTTACTCTGAGCACCAAAATTTATTACTTTTGATCACCAGAATAATAAGAAAACAGATAAAACGTTACACGTGCTTTAAAAGCGCATCCTTAGCGTTGCCATTTTGAGCACTTCCGAGATAAATCCATTTATTTTCCACAGAATGGAGTGCTTTGTAAATGGTAACACCTATCACACATCAAGATTGACATTTTATTGTTTATTGATTAACAATCGAGAAGATTCAAGATTTAATCAATGAAATCATCGCCTCCTTCATCTTACAAGCCATGCGCAGAAGTTTGACAACGTCGCATTTTTTATTTTTAGTGAACGTGAAAATGACTGCAAAACTCGTCGCGGTCGTCGTCGTTTAATGTTATTACTTATTTAAGTGATTAAGTATATGCATTAGTTCCATAATATGAAATTGGATAGATGCCTGTAATATTTACCTATCTACAAACTTGCAATTATATTATTCTAATATTATAAATGCGAACTATAATGGATGTTTGGTTTTGTACGTAACGGATGTTTGTTACTCCTTCACGCAATAATTACTTAACGGTTTTTAATGAAATTTAGCAGTAATATAGCATATGGTCCCGAATAGCATATAGGTTATAATTTATCCCGAAATTCAATGTGGTTCCCGCTGGAACGGCTCTCGAACGTTATAACCGAATTTTACGCGGACGCAGCCGCGGCTTAAAGCTATTATGAAATAAAATAATCTTTGTCCGCCAAAAGATTGCCCAATTTATTCATTATAAAGTATAATACATTTTATACATTCTTATTTAAGTACCTAAGTATGTAAAATCTAACTACTTACTTATTGTACCTATATACTTTTTCAACGATGCCATCATTGTGGATAATCAAAGATCATGGTTTAAAGCAGTTTTGATAACTTTCAAATGTTTGCTGCACACAAAAGATTCTACGGTGGGACTCCAGCATGCTTGGGGAATAGCAAAAGTCCATTTGTTTAATAGAATTACATCTTTTGGAAAGAAAAACGTCGGCACATCTTCATCCCCACTTTTAAGGTTTAATCATAATTTTACTTGTATTTTTCAATTGTAACAACGCCTATGCATCTGTTAAAAAAATTTACGATTATAAAACAGAATTTGATATATGAGATAAGTAAAAAACGAACAACAAAAATGGTCAATAATTGTTTTTAGTAATCGTATTTAGCAAATTTTAGCTTAATTATAAATATATTTACTTTTATTTACCTTCGTAGGTGGTCCATACAAACACGTTATTTTCAGTTTTATCAATATACTTTATTTATCATCATAGAATTCATAATTTTCCCGCACATTGATATGTAAACAATGAGTAAATCGATTTATAGTGATGTTGCCGTTCCGTGCTACAGCATGGCTTGTCAGATAAAGGAGGTATGATGAAATCAAACAGTAACACAATTGCAAGTATCGGATCAGCTGATAAAATATTACAGTTCATCGTCAAATATCAGTGACGTTATTTAGTTAGGTATGCCTTATTTTTATTACACTAACAATGCATAACGCTCACGCCTCTGACCCAGGTGTTGGCAATTTCGCTTTTCAGTCACATTATAGTCACAAAAGAGAAAAGTGACTTTAAAGTGGCTTAAAAGTGACACTGCCAAGAGGATGTAAGGCACCCCGGTTCTATTTACTTATAGAACCCACACAAGAGGATACGTAACTATTATCACTACAAAAACTCGACATTTGGATAGTTAAAAAAGTGTTGTGTCAGGCTGTGCACGAGCAGACCAACGTTTGTCCTAAACGACAAAAGTAAACAAAATCAGCGCCATACATACATCAAAATATTGAATTTTTTATACCGAAAAACAAAATTTAAAACTGTCCGACTCGAGGCCAGTGGTTTAAAATTGGAGCTCCTTATGATGCCGCGCACCTACTTGCCAGTGCGCGCGCACTTCTGATACCAATGCACGAAAAATGCCCCTGGGAACCCAATAATTGTCTCAGTGTATCGTGTATCGATTTGTTTTTGTTAAATCCTGTGTAAGTGTAATAAATGTTTTCTTACTTTCTTTCAATGAAATGCCGCCACTCACCCCCAGCTCCTTGACCTGTTGCCTGGCAGTCTGAGCCGTCTCCAGCACCCACCAACCCATACACAACCCAGGGTCCTACCGACCTCTCGATCTTACGGATCGCGTTACACCTATATATGAACCGGTCGCCTTGAATCGATTTTCATTTTCGACAACACCAAAAGCGAACGGTTCAAAAATAAAATAAATCCGCGACATACATCCATAAAAATTTCGAACTTTTTATAGCAAAATAAAAATTGAAAACCGTCCGACTCGAGGCTAGTGGATCAAAAATAAAGCCCCTTATGCGGGATGATGCCGCGCACCTACTTTTGATACCAATGCACGAAAAATGCCACCGGGAACCCAATAATTGTCTCAGTGTTTTGTGTACCATTTTATTTTATTATACGTTATTGTATTGCATAATTATCGTGTCGTAGCGTCCAGTGTACTGTTTTCTTTCTTTCTTTCTCTCAATGAAATGCCGCCACTCACCCCAAGCTCCTTGACCTGTTCCCTGGCCGCGTTCCTCTCCGCGGCGGTATGGCCCAGTTTCTCCCGGAGTCTGGAAGCATCTCCTGCCGCCAGCCGGCTCTGCGCCGCCTCCAGTTCCGCCGCCAACCGGTTGATGGTCGCCCCCTTCTCGATGAGCGTGTCTTCGTGCTCGCGTTCTTTCGCTTTGCGAAGCTTTTCGAGTTTCTTCACTTCGTTGTCCTGGGGTGTAATTGTTGGTGGTGAATATTTTATGCATGGTGTGGTTATTGGTTCATAAGAAACGTCGCACAATGCAAATCACAGGTCGGAAACCAATTTCACACTTAGTCAACTTTAAACTTTCAGTTTTCTCGACTGTAAATGCATTAGTTGAACACTAACGGAGATGAGGGAAAATATAGTAATGAAACCTGCACACTTAGGCGACTGAATTGTAACCATGATCCAATCTGATCTGGTTCCCCTGTTAACAGCTTAAGTGCTCTCGGCAACGAGGGCCCAGGGTCCGCCTTGACCATGATCCAGGTTTTGGCGATCAGGTAATTACAGTGGAGCGACTACTATCTGACCTCGGTGACCCAGCTACCAGTGGAATCTGACCAGATTGGATCATGGTTACAAATTCAGTTTCCTGAATTTGCAGGTTTTATCACGATGTTTTCCCTTACCGTAAGAGCATCGGTTAGTATTCAACTAAGAAAAGAGTCATTGGTACCTGGCCGCAGCGGAATTCAAACCCGGTACCTCTCGGTTACGAGTTGGATACTCAACCGCCTGGCTACCGACGCTCTTGTAAAGCGTTACAGATATCGCTTATAAATAAGCTCTGACTGAGAGATCAATGTCCGTTATAGCCAATCCATTTGGCACGAACTATAGTTTCTTACTTAATTCTAAAGCCTACGTTTCGATGACGTCAAGCCGTCAACAAACCTATGCTTTAGGCAGGCCGGCTAGGATGAGAGTATTCCACGCTTTGCGCCTAAAGAGGGATATAGATATTACGGAAATACACTTTCCGCGTTCTTTTGTATCGTGTGAGTAGAAGAAAACCTCCTACAATATCTATGCAAAGCATAAAAAAAAGTCTCGTCCCGCCGTCTGTCGCTTAGATATTTTAAACTACGCAACGGATTTTAATGCGGTTTTCAACAATAGATAGAGTTTCAACAAGAGGAAAGTTTGTAAGCTAGAAAAAAAGAGGAGGTAGGGGTAAAATAGGTGTACGCGAACGAAGTCGCGCCGGGTCCACAAGTTAATTTATAATTTACCTACAACATTGAATGATTAAATTTACCTTCATTTCGAGATTTTCTTTCGTTTTCTTCAACTCTTCCTGTAACATTTGCAGTTCTCCCCAATGCCTGGAATTGCGTTATACGTTATGTGACGATTGTTACATATTATCTATTCATTTTAAAACATGTCCAAAATTGGTTATTTCATATCACCTTTCTTGTTGTTGCTTGAAAACCGCATCCAGTTCCTGCATGTTCATCATCTGCAACATAAACATATAACATGCTATACCAATAACATTTTCTCGTAAAAAACAGACAATCAATTTCAATTATAAAATTTTAGGTAAAAATATAAAGAGGGTAACTGAGGTGCGAGATCTTGGGGTCCAGCTGGATAGTGAACTTCATTTTACATCGCATATTAATAAAATATCTGCAAAAGCATATAAAATGCTTGGGTTTATGTTTCGGCAGTGTAGTGACTTCAAAAACATAAATACATACATACTTTTGTATAATTCGTTAGTTAGAAGTCACCTAGAATATGCCTCTACTGTTTGGAATCCACTATATTCGAAGCACAAATACGAGTTGGAGAAAATACAGAAAAAATTCCTTCGAAGAGTACGCTATAGATTTAAAGCTCCTGAGCCCAATCTCTTATCTTTGGAACTGCGTCGCGAGCATAGAGACCAAACATTTATATACAAAATAATCAATAATATGATAGACTCCCCGTACCTTCTTCGTAGTATTCTGTTCAGGTGTCCTAGGTCACAGAGCCGCAGCAGTGATGTATTTTCGGTTCCCTTTTGTAAAACGGACTATTCCAATAACAGATTTGGTCAGAGCTTGTCATACGCACAATAAGAAATACGCAGACATTGATTTGTTTCATATGAAATATGGTGGATATAAGGCTTCCGTAAATGGTGAGTAGTTGGCAAGTGTTTGTGTTTTAATTTGTTTAATAATAGAGACTAAAATCATTAGGTGTCAGCGATCAGAATGTTATTTTCATTAGTTTCCCTCTTTTTCCTCCTTGCACTATCCCGTTATGTGGGGGTTGTGTTATTATTATTAGTTTAGTTTATTCACTTTCGTAAAATTATCATGTGGAAACTTCACTGGCTAACGTGTGAATTATTCTCTTATATTGTAAGTAATATTGTAAGCTGTTTGTTTTCCTTAATAAATAAAAATAAAAATAAATAAATAAACATTATAATCTGGACGCCTTCAAGGCTAGAGTGAATAGATTGCTCCTAGACAGGCATGCTCTATCATCGGCCGCATCGTCACTTACCACCAGGTGAGATGGCCGTCTAATGCCTGCCTAGTATAATTATGAAAAAAAACTCAAATATTTTAGAAACCGTAGATCTCTACAACATGCCATATTTTATTTATTGTCACGAGTTGTCCATCGGCTCCTGAGACTGTTCATCAACCGCCACGGGCCCCAGCTCCCGATGGTCTCCCGACCATGGTCAACCTCGATTCGCCAACTGTATTAGGAGGTACACCTAAAGAGTCGAGAGCTCGTTGCAGTGAAGTTCGAATTGCCTTTCACGAAACGGGCACCCATCCAGTTACCGGCATCCGCGTGCGTTGCATAACTTTTGTTATCAGAACAGGGCCACAATTTGTAGTAGCTGTAGTTTAAAGGTAAATAAATACTCGCTCGGACAAATTCACAAAGCGATACCTAGCCCCAAAGTAAGCAAAGCTTGTACTATGGGTGCTAGATAACTGATACGAAACTACTTACATACTTTTAGGTACATACTTATTTTACATAGTGACACGCAGACCCGTAACAGAAATTGAAATTATGAATTTCAATAGCGTAACAGAAATTTGAATGAAACCCCAGATTTCTTACGTGGTAGGCCTGTCGTCTTAGGGCCTCTCCCACAACAGGTATTGCCACAATCTCCACGTTTGGCAGGCGTAAATCTTTCTAAGTCTTTTGCCTCGAAAACATTGCAACAAACAAACACAACTCGGTTGGTGCTATTCTACTCTGCCGGACACCACACGGCCACGATAGGGCATAGCCTGTAATAAACATGTTCTGTATAAAACCTCACCTGCTGCTTATGAGCCCGCTGGTTGGTAGCCAGTAGCGCCGCTTCCGCGCTCTGCAGCTCCATTTGCAGCTGCTGCTTCTCGCGCTCGCACTGCGCCAGCTGCTCGCCCAGCACCAGCTGTTGGCGCTTCAGGTCGCCCAGCTCGAACGTGTTGGTGGCTGCCGGGACGGTGCGCGGTCAGGTTTGGGATGTGCGGTTCGCGTTACGTGAAAATAACCATAATGGTCGATGGAGACAGAACAGACTGATCCTGGTGATTTCTTGATGAAATTGAGTGACACACAGCTACATTTTGGCAGAATTCGTTTTCAATGTTTATTTATTTATTTATTTAACAGTTTATTGCACACAGTAAAATACATAGAGAAACATCATACATAAAGACACAACAGGCACTATTTATTTATAAAAGAAATTTCTTCCAGCAGGCCTACAGAAGAGAGATGTGATAAGTAAAGCAGATCGACGTTGTATGAAACAGCTGATTTCTTTGCGATTTCGGAGTTGATGCCATAGTAAAAGTTGTTTTGTTATCACGAGCACATACGAGTACATAAGGTACCCCTTGGTATCATCAATTTGAAACAACCCAGTAGAATGTTTGCAGCCGGATGCACTACGCGTTTGGTGGCTTCGGTACTCTCTACCCGCTAGTCAACTAGCTAGGCTATAAATGCTAATGCAATTACTACATTTGGCTATTTTCAGTCGTCTACATTCAGAAGCAAAGCGTGAGAGCATGATCAAAGCGGAATGAATTGCTCATAATCACTTATTATAAGTGTAATTTATAAGTGATACTAAAATATAATTATTACGCGTCACTCTGCATTTCAAAAAGCGTGATACAAAAATGGACCTTATTTTACGAGCAACACATTCCACTTTGATTTATATTTCCACTACACAGCACTTGGGACGACATTATGTAGTCGGTATTGATTTGGTCTCCACGCTTGAATTTAGATTATGCAAATTGTGTCAGTGCACCTGCAACCCCACAAAACCGGCCCACACTGAGTACTAACCCAGCAACTCGTGAGCATCGCGCGTGTTCATCTCGAGCGCGTTCCTCTCGGAGACGGCATCGGCGAGCCGCTCGCGCAGCCGCTTCACCTCCCAGTCGAGTTTCTCTATCTGGCCGGCGAGCTGCTGGCACTCCTTCACACGCATCTGGGAACGCGGAGGTAGGTGTGGGTAGGCCTTCAGTTTTGTCGAGGTTGGGCACGAAGCGATACGGAAAAGGATGAAGGTAACAAGCGTATTTGAAGCGCTGCTCTAGCACTAAACATCACTTTAGTACTACTGTACTGGTCATCTTGGCGTTATTGTCCCGGTTGTGCTATGCGCCCTTAACCTTTAGGCCACCGACGCTTCTTTAGGCAACTTTACTACTAATGTACCTAGGAAGCTCATAAAACAATCTTTCATTAGAAGCGGAAGGGCGATTTACAGTTTTCGAATGCGGTTCGGTAGCTCGAGATTTATGCGGAGCGCCGTTCTAGTGTCTGTGGCGAGGTGACGCCGATGCAAGGTTAGCAGTCGGGAGAAGTGTTTGTTTCACACGACTACGCAAAATGTCCAGTTGATGAAAGTTACAGTTCTAGAGCATAAGTAAGTCCATTACCACAAATAAATGAACAGGATAGTTGCATTGTTAAACAAATTGAAGGGACTGTAAGCTATTTGTAGGCGCCCCAGTACTCATCCTTGAAAAGCAGGACTAATTTTTATTCAATTATTGAAAACGTCTTTCATGAAATCCCAAACTTTGTCTTATGTATATAAATATTGTTTATGATATAGCACTCAAATTTTATTTTTAATTTTGTTAGTAAAACTAAAAATTTATGAGCTCAATCAATTAAAAATTACTTGCAATACTACATTGTTACTTTAAAAAGAAAACTGACAAAAGTGACTTTGAATTGTAATTAAAAAATATAAAGGTGATTGTGATATTCTCTCTATTTTAAAATGTTATTACTTTATTATCTTTCTAACAATATGCTATGCTTTAAAATCCTTTAACAGCTGCACAGGAATTTGATTTTAAGGCCTTGAACTTTCCGCTACCAAAATTCAAACTCGCGACTCACATTACTATAAAAAAGTTACGTTCGTGTGGAGTCTGCCTAAGAACAGGCCGTCACGGCATTATCCATGAACAGGGTAAGTAGGCGGCAGGTGTCTGACATCACTGCCTAAGAATGACCTGTTTTCTTTAACTTACCTCATACATTACTTTCAGTTGTTCGTTGTTCATGTCGTCTTGTTTCGCGTCGACATTGGTGAGGCCGTTCATGTGTGCTGGAAAATAGAAATTAAAGGCTTTAGCACCTTCTAGGTTGCGATTATGGTAGGAAACAAACTATTATTTTATTAATCATTACTTTTTCAAACTTTTAAATGTTAATAGAAAGGTATGTATGATTATAGGAGTGTAGCTTCCTATTAGTTTTCGAAACTACTGGAGTTCCTTGTTGTTATAAACGAACAAGACATCATAGAGTAATTGCAATCCGGTCCGGCCGATCCGGTGGATCCTGAGAAGCCAAATCTTGTACCGGATCCGGTTACCAGGAATAAAAACGCATCGTAGAAGTGTTTTACGAGCGATACGACGGGTCTATATCCAAGCTATATATAGGCGAGGCGAGGTATAAATATCTCTGCCATTTCATCCATTAACATAAAACATTTTTTATGTTAATGGATGAAATTTTCGGTCATTAGTACGTGAGGAGATACTTTTTTCAGTCTTACTCAATTCAGACTTTTAAATTGTTGTCAAGAAAGCTGGTTATAATATATTAATAGAAAATACGGTTATGCCGTGTTTCCACAAGCACCACATTGCACTAATTGTAACCAATGTCTCATTCTGGGTTACAAACTACAACACTGCAAAATTTAATCAACATCTGTTCAGTAGTTTTTGTGTGAAAGAGTAACAATCCATCAAAACTTTCGCATCAGTGGCTTCGTCCGCGTATACTCGTAATTCGGGAAGTACTATAACAACCAAGTAACCTGTTTCTTACTACTTTTTACACCGCCACAATTTTTTCTAACTTAATAAATTTCATACAATATTGTTGGAGCAGTTGCACATTAGCCTTCGTGACATTTCAAATAGAATATATGTATAGTTTTAGACAGCGAATGGTAGCAGACAAATTAACTATTGCAGTTTTAATATAACATCACTTACAATGAAATATCATATAAGTCGCATTATTTGCCGATTGTCACAGAAGGTCGCTGATAAATAAATGATTTCGCTGATAGATAAATACATTCGCTGATAGATCAATTTTATTCTTTATGTGATATATCGTGTGGTTTCATGCAGTATATAATATTGCACCAACCTATTACAATGACGGGTGTCGTACAATCATACAACGTATTCACTGACTACTAGTCCATATTTTCATATGGATTATTGTATGGTCAGGTGGTCAAATAATTGGTTGAATGACTTTACAACCTGGAGACCCCACTAACTTCAGCAGTGGGGGCTGGTGATGTGTATGTATGGTAGGTATTTCATTTTTAAGCAATGTGTATAGCATTCACGAAGGGATAGCTCCCTGGTTTGGTCGCATGCTGCGTAAGACACAGGGATGCCGGTTCCACCCATGAAAGGGGACCTGCATTAGGCCTAGCAAGCAAAGTATTGACATTGATGAGTTGGATGCATGGCCATGGCTAACAATGTGAAGAATGAAATGCTGAAGGCTGGACGGAGTGGTGGAGGAAAAGCAGGAAAGTGAACCCTGGCGAAAGCTGGGATTAGTATCCCTAGGATGATAAATAAAGGGATTGCACGTCCACAATGAATTCGTATTATTCTTAACACAACCATAATTTTACAGCTCACATGTTTATTTTTCACTATTTTGCAATAAATACTCAGAATCGCAAATGCATTGTCAACTAAGCAAAAATGTCACAAGTCAAACTGGAACACAACAACACAAGTATTGTTCCTTGAAAATAAATACTTTACTATTAAAATTACAATGTAAACTCACGAATTCACAATAAATATAATAAAATCACAAGGCTACACAAAAAAGGACATCTAATAGCTTTTAAAACAAAGGCAGGATGCACTATTGATGACGAGCATTCTGCAAAATCACATTCACACTGCATAAACTATTCGCATTGCACTACCAGCTGGCATCTGCAGTTATGTCCACAAAAAGTTCTCATAGGTACAATAATAATCATAATTATTATTATTTATCAGGCAAGCAGTTGTAAAAACTGTTGGGTGGCCTGTTTCCAGCTTTTCTCTAACAAATGTTATTCTGATCCAAAGAATTTGTCTAATCTATTTTTAAATTAGTTTGTGTTCCCTGTAGTCACCACCACTACAGGCAGTCCGTTCCATGCTCACAAAACACAATTGGTATTGAATAATTTACGAATTAGCTGACCACTTAGTTCTGTAGACTGCACTACATTAGCTTCCAGTTAAATTTTCTTTTTAAATAGTTTTTTACACGTTTGTAACCCCACAAACATACACGCATACATACATATATGCAATGAGAACATTGTCTTGACAGGTAAACTTTCCAAATACTTATTATCTCAGAGTGAATAAATAGGCTATTTATTATTAGACAGACATGCTCCATCTCTGGCTGCTTGTTCAATTACCACCAGGTCAGATAACGATGGTGGTCAAATGCATACAAGTTTAGACAGTTTAGTTGCAGACTATAATATTTAGACTTTTCAATTCACAGTTGCATTGTCATATTTTTTTAATTATAGATAAATGAATACTAGATATTCACAACGCTAGCAAAGTTACATAATTCAGCCATTCAATACAATCACAAATTTGAAAATAATAATATTCACGAAGCTGTTAAACTCAAATAGTTAGTAAGTTGATCACTCAGATTTAAATAATAAATCAGTGGGTGAATAATTTGTTGAAAGTCTATAATAAAATAAAAATTAATTTGAAGTAGTGTCATAAATTAAAGCTCCAATATCTAAGCATAGTATAAATAAATTGAAGTCATTTGTATGTATGCTTTTGTATCCTTTTGTATGTTTGCTTAGATCTCTTAAACTATGCAATGAATTTTGATGTGGTTTTCACATGCTATAATTTAGAGAATTTCTTCTGGAAGATTTATATATGCAATACATGTATATTACAATAGAGTAATACCAAAGAAAGCCGCAAGTAGACTCTTATTTATGACAGGAATTTTTTTTATTTTTGCTTTAAACCTTTTTGGTCATAAGCAGATGAAAATGAAAAAAAAAATGCTATCTAGTTTACATAATCATATTAATTGAATTCCACACAAACCTTTATATTCTTGATGGAAATGATTCTGGCCATCTCCAGCACCACAAGGACTGTGGGTATGTTTTACTGGCTCATCATTTCTCCGCACAATCTCGCTGTGAGTGCTGTGTTTACTGGGTGTGACATCATTATGTTTAGGAGTCTCTGAACCTTGATGTACTTCCTTTATATGGTTCAAAGACTCCACATATGTCGGTGGCAAGTTATGCCTTTGTCTTCTTTGATGAACTGCAATACAGGTTTTGATTAGTATGTGATCCATTGTAATAAATGAAAACTATAAAGCATAAAAGTAATAATAAAGCTATAATCTAATTATTGTTTTTAAGTCATTAAACATATACATTCAGCATGATCAGCACAAATATCCCGTGTTCATTAAATGGGCCCTTTTAATGTCACTGTTGGAATTGAATTCTTCCTACAAATCTGGTGAATTATGCTGTAATCTCAATGCTAATGAATGCAGAGGAGATTCAAGTCCAGCAATGGACTGTTATAGGCTGTTAATGTGATGTGTAGAGATAGCAAGTAATATAAAAATAACTCTTATCAGAAAGTACTCTAAGGCCTTACCTCCATTGGTGTGTCCTGCATCCAGTGTAAAGTTCCCACTGCTATTGACCGAGCTGGCTTCATCATCATCTAGTAAGTCATCGAAGGCATTGGCAAGCTTGTGTTTCAACTGGAAATACAATAAGAAATAAAATATTTAGTCATAGCCAAGTAGATGTTGCTCAACTGTTGTATTTGCTTAATGTATGTGGTTTGGTTACCTCCTCATTGCGTCGTTTTTGGTCTTCTAATTCCTCTTGTTCTTCAAGCCTGTCTTGCGCGCTGTTATTTATTTGTATACTAGAAGCGCCTTGAAATAAACTCATACCAGGACCGTCCATTGTGAAAGGTTACGTGTGTTACACAAAAACCGGCGTCTTGTGACTGAGATCTTTGTAGAAATGATTTTCCTTAGTAGGTACTTCATGGAATATTCAAGTCTTGAGTCCTTAAAAGTAGGTAATAGGCGAAAAGTAAACAGTTTTACGTTTGTTTTGTTTTGTGGCCATTTGTTTGTAGCAAAATGTGTTGAACTGTTGCCATCCGTCTCGACTCGACCTTCAAGAAACCAAACCTAGAACCAAACCAACTCGAACTGACATTTGACTTGGCAGATTATAATGCAATGAAACCTTTTTCGTTACTGGCAATGTGTGACCTAATAATGGAGACATGATGCTTGCTTGGCAGTGGAAGGAGAGCCGCGAAATTTAAAAAAAATATTCTTTTGCGAAATCGGATTTTTTTCAATATTTTCCTTTTTATTGAGTTGGAATAATCACAAGTACCGAATAAAAGTAGGTTTAGGTTGGAAAATTTTAAAACATAAGAAGTTCTTCCAAAACTAATGAACAATAGCGTCGTTCTTTAGTTTCTCGATATTATTCGCATTTTGGTGAAAAAACCGGATTCATAGGAGCAGCTGCCCCCATACAAAAATGAAAAAGTTCTGCAGCTGCCGCTGAAAGTGAATGATTGTAGATTTTATGGGCGATAGATGCCGCTTTCCAGATGGGTCTGCTTGAGTGTCACTGAATAGGTATGCGGGTCAAAAATAAAAAAGCGTAGGTACCTATCGAGTACCGACCGGAGTTCGATTCCCAGTGCCACCCTGTATCAATGACTCTCTTTCTGAGTTATATAGCACCTTATTAGAAATTATTAATATTTGTGGGTACTTGATTTAAAATAAAGCACACCCTTCTGCCTAGCGATATAAGGCCATTACCCGCCTACACAAGACAGGAGGGTAGTGGTCCGGATATCAGCGCGCGGTGCATATCGATAATCGAGATGCGGGTAGTGTGAGTAGGTAGTAAAATATCGTCGCAACTACCCTGCTGTGAGTTACCGCCGATGTAAAAAAAAGAGTTATTTTAATTGGCCATAACTTTTTTCCACAGCGAGTCGAGAGTTGTTGCCATCGCTAAAGTCACTTAACGTTACTGTAGGCTAATTACGTAACACTGTAGCTAACAATTCTTTGATTTCAATGGTTGAGATTGTTACTTTTGCGATTCCGTATCATCAATTTCATGGGTTCAGTTGCTAACAAAGTTCCATTGAATAAACTGAAACTATTAGAGCGACCATACGTAATCGCAAAAGTAACAATTGTGTCTCGAGGTTTAAGATTTAGAGTTATATCTAAGCATAAGTAAGTGCGCATCCCTATGACGCCTTCTTCACTCCTGTCCCGTTGGCGAGTAAGTTAAGAATAGAAGAAATAGGATTTTCATGGAAAAATATCATTTGTCAATATGTGACTTCCTTGGAGTGGTCTGATTTTTACAATTGACCTATCCATTTTAAGCCTATACAATAAGAACACACGCCAGAGGAGCGTCGGTGGTTGAATGGTTAAGGTATCCGACTGGTAAGCGAGAGGTACCGGGTTCCAATCCCCCTGCGGCCACGTACCAATGACTCTTTTCTGAATTATGTAGGTAAATTTGTTGAATGCTAACCGATGCTCTTACGGTTAACGGTGAGGGAAAACATCGTGACGAACCTGCAAATTCAGGCGACTGAATGTATAATCATGATCCAATCTAGTCAGTTTCTCCTGGCAGCAGAGTCACGGAGCGCAGGTCAGATGGCAATCGCTCCACTGTAATTATCTGATCTATAAAATCCTGGATTGGTCAAGGTGGACCCCGGGCCCTCGTGCGCGAGATCACAACCGCCAATATGATTATTTTATTAATAACTAGCTGACCCGCTTCGACTTCGATCGTGTATTACCCTAAAAATCTTCCTCTTGAATCACTCTATCTATTGTTGAAAAACGCGGTAAAGTCCGTTGCGTAGTTTAAAAGATCCAAGCGTACATAGTTACATACATAGAGACAGAAGACGGGAAGCGACATTGATTTATACTATGTAAAGATAATAGATAACTGTAAGGCGCTGTCCAAAGGAGACCTCAAAACCGCCCGTCGCATGACCATAGTCGTCGGACCGTTACCAATTAGGACAACGCCTAAATCTGTTTGTTTAATTCTGATCGGGCGCGGATACAGCTTCTGTTTGTAAGCAAAAGTTTCTTCTTCATGTTTCTGTTTCGAAAACACCTTTAGCATTGTTATTTCTATCTACTGTTTACACTGAAAGTAGACAAAATTTTAAAACGAAAAACACTATTACTAGGATATTACTAGTCTCCACCTACCCCCATGACTGTTAGTCGAAGTGTTATTTTAAAGATCTCCTTTTATCTACCTATCTTTTATTGAGAATTATATGCTGACTTAATTATTTTCTGAACTCAAGACATTTTCCTCGATCCTTATTGGACTTCTACCTCGTATTAAATTGAAAAGCTTATCTCACACAGCGCAGTATCGGCTGCAGTAATGTCATGGCTATGGAAAAGCTAATTGAAATTTATACATCAAATATTTTACTTATCAATCGATTACCAGAAAGGATTGTTGACAAAAATCGAAAATTCTTGGCTTTTTTTATTATGTAGGCCACTGGAATTATGAGAATTTTCATGTTAGTACAACTACGACAGCGCAGTTATGGATGAGTTAAATCGGTGTTTTATTTTGGTCATGGTCGCCGCAGTATGGATATGATCTTTTTCCTATTGATCATAACACCCAGTATATCGACAACTACAAGTTACCCACAAGTTAGTATACGTAAGTACCTATTGTTTGATGTGGAAATTATATTCATGAACCTACGTAGCTAAAGAAATCGTTCCTTCTACAAGAATAATGGCATCTGGGATAGGTAGCCTTGACCATGACATTGACGTATAGAATAGAGCAGTGAATCTTATTAGCATACTAGTGGACCGTATACCTACTTTACCCCTACCTAACCTTTGCCTTGAATCACTCTATATATTGTTGAGAACCGTATCAGTTGCATAGTTTAAAAGATCTAAGTGTACATAGATACATAGGGACAGACGGCGGCTAGCGACTTTGTTTTCCATACATTGAATATAACAACGTCGCTTCCCGTCGTTTGTATCTGTAGGTGTAGGGTAGGCTTAGGGTTGGTGTAGGGTATGTATAGGGCAGGGTAGGGTAGGGTAGGGGTAGGGTAGAGAAAGGACGCCACGCGAACAAAGTCGCGTCCTGGGCCCGCTAGTCATCTAATTATTTCTATTGGTGGATATCTGTAAGCTTAGGTGTAACTAGTGTTCCGGCTCGTTTGCCGATCGAGATTTTTCCAAGTCTGGAGTATACTCCATCACGTATGTATTTGTACGTGATGGACATTGTTGTGCATGCTACAATGAATTAATATGGGGCTGTTAGTGAGGAGCATTACTCTCCTCATCTCCCAATATTGGAATAAATATGTTTAACATCCATCACCCAGAAGACATGCTTTGATGGACAAAGACTTATTTGAAAGACGATGCTTTGTTTAGTTGTGGGACTAATGATGACTGTACCACTTTTAATCAGGATGGGCTGTCTATTCTTTTGAGCACTAGGACTGTTTACAATATAACTTGCAGGGAAGATGTCTCACCGGCGCATAATCCATGGGCAACCTGCAACCCTCTTGCGGCATCCCTACATGGCTTCTCTGTTGAAGAAGCGTTACGACACATCGTTGCTGCCGATCTGCGCGGGCGCCATTATCCACAAGTCAGCCATACTGTCTGCAGCGCACTGCTTACTCATACCAGAGTGAGACACTAGCATTTAAGGATAATTATGTTTCTTTAGAGGATAGGCCTGAACTTATCGTCGAAGACGCGATCGTAACATTAGCGTAAAAATTTGAAGTCACGTGCAACATTCCATATTTCTCTACTTGCTGATACCTGTAATCTCCAAGCGGAGGTGGCGGATTGGAATTGAGATCTTTGTTCTTGAACTTCACGATGGGAACTATGCAGCTGCCTATTTTACAGTCTACGTAGACCTTATGGTGGCGGCAGAGTAGAAGTACCTTTGTAACAACAAGCTTCAACCTCGTCCTAGGATGTCCTGTCCTGGGGTCGTAAATGGCAATTAGTGCCAAAGAATAGCATTTTCAGGAGGATGTCACAAACATAGAACAAGGGAAACATAAAGCAAGGAAAACTCAGCTCTAATTGAACGTGGTTGTAAAAAGTGTTTCAATATATCGAAAGAGGAGAGAACAGAATATGATTAGATTTTACTTTTCCATTTACCTACATAATTAGACTCATTTCTACATAATTTTTCTAGGCAGATGTTCCATTTCCACAAGAGAAAGAGATGGCAATCAAATTCATGGCTACATAGTACATCACCCAGCTGACCAGGCAATAATGATTGCTTTGTTGCATTCCGGTCTTAAGGATAATGTAAAAGCCGTTGAGATGGGATTTATTACTAGGATGAAGTAGAAGACTATAAATAAATGTAGGATATGAATCGTAATCGATGTTATTCGTATCAGATTTCACTTTCTAGATTAGAAAAAACTACCAGGAATTATTTTTTCTTAATTAAAACTAAAAAAATCCTTATTATAACTAACACAGAGATAAAAAAATGTACCTAGGTCTCCCGAATTTGCAAAGATGCCGCTGGATAGTGAGGCTTATACGCTGACCCAAGAAGAGGCCAACTTTTAGGTCATTAGTAATGTAGGCGTTTAGATAATTCCTTATGAAAGGAATGTGGGCCTGGTCCACACGGCCCAAAGATTTCAACTAAAATTGGTGCAAATATTGTAATCGGCACCGAGATTAGCGCCGTTTGGCGTTTTTAGCTGTGGCGGCACCAGCCACAGCCTGACAAGCTGCCATTTAACACTAGGCAAGCATTTGACCGCCATCAAGTCCACCTGACGGTAGAGACGACGCGGCCGATGACGGAACATGCTTGTCTGGCCTATTCACTCTCGGTTTAAAGGAGTCCGGACCTACCTTTACCTTACGGTTCCCTTTCAGTGAGGATATATTGGTGAAGCAGTGGCGAGCGCGGGTCGGTTCAATACTGACTCGGAGCGGCGGCAAGCTGGTGCGGTTCCAGCGGTTCCACTTCCACAAATTCAATAACAACACATTAACCAACGACCTGGTCATCCTGGAGACTCACAAACCCATACAGTTCGTCAAAAACTCCGTGTGGAAGATCCCTATCGCGAATTGGAAGCATAAACTGGAAGAAGGACAAAAATTGGTTGTTATCGGATGGGGGAAGAGCAATGTAAGGTTCTATTGATTGGTTGTAATTATTCGTCGATATCAACTGAAAACAGTTCTGGACTTAAGTGGAAGGTTTTGCCATCTCCAGCTTGGTAGGTAGGTAGGAGATCGCTTTGTCGAAAACTCTACAGACAACGTTGCTGCCTGCTGCTGGTTGGTGCTAATTCTACTCTGCCGAACACCACACGCAACTTTTTTCGTGTACCTTGTTCGATAAACTGAAATTGTTTTTTCTCAGAGTAAAACATATACATACTTACGTACTTACATAGAAATAACATACATTCTACTACCATGTACTACCTATTTTAAAAATATGGAAATTCTATGCCCAAAATCGTAGTCCGTGGTCATTTAAACGAAAAATAAATAGGTATTTAGTGAAGGAATTCAAATGCACACAAAACTGTTCACTTTAAACAAGCGATTGTAAATCTGTTTATTTTGTTAGTACCTGTCTAGGGTAAAAGCCGGATACTTGCCCCAGTGGGATAGTTACCCCAGTTTCGAATACACTATGTTAGGGATGTTAGTGGCGTTAGCGCTTTACCACAATTGAAAGTGCACCTCCCGAAGGCCTCAGTGCCATGTAATCCATCAGCGTAGGCGCACGCGTTTTGTCTTTGTGAGCAAAAATCTTCCGCGCTGAAGCTTTGACGGGTGTCAAAATTATTTTGGTATATCTATATTACTGATTATGGTATCAGTCTATATTTTGTTTCTATACATGCATTAAGGTTTAAATGACATTGTACAATATGTTTTATTGTTTATAATAAGTCTTATTTATTTCACAAATAAAAAGGGCAACTATCCGTATCAAAAAGGATAGTCGCCCCATTTACTTTGGTACCAAGTATAACATTATTTAACAAGGAAGGACTTTTTCTTTTGGTGTTTTTTATTATGTTATTGGGACTTATTGGGACTTCTTGCTTTATAAATAAAAATGTATTTGTCTGTGCTTTTATTGTCGGTGAACAAAATGCCTCACAAGTACAAGCGAAAATCGGACGTGGTGTCGCGCCACATTATCCCGCCGCGCGGGACTAAAAATCAACTTCCTCAGTCTGGCTGCCATCATCATCATCATATCAGCCAGAAGACGCCCACTGCTGGGCATAGGCCTCCCCCAGAGATCTCCACAAAGGCCGGTCCTGTGCTTTTCGCATCCAGCTGGTACCTGCGATCCTTACCAGGTCGTCAGTCCACCTTGTGGAAGGCCTACCCACGCTGCGTCTTCCGGCACGTGGCCGCCACTCGAGAACTTTACTGCCCCATCGGCCATCTGTTCTTCGAGCTATGTGCCCTGCCCACTGCCACTTCAGTCTGGCAATGTCGGTGACCTTGGTTCGCTTGCGGATCTCCTCATTTCTGATTCGATCGCGCAAAGAGACTCCGAGCATAGCTCTTTCCATTGCCCTTTGGGTAACAGTGAGCTTTCTTATAAGGCCCACAGTGAGCGGCCACGTTTCGGTTCCGTATGTCATCACTGGCAACACACATTGGTCAAAGACCTTCGTTTTGAGACACTGCGGTAATTGGGACGAAAATATATGGCGTAGCTTCCCGAATGCTGCCCAACCGAGTCGGATTCGTCGATTGACCTCTTTCTCGAAGTTGGACCTACCTAACTGAACTATTTGTCCTAGGTATGAATAGTCGTCAACAACTTCAAGTGGAATGCCTCCAACGGTCACTGGAGTAGGCACAACATGGACATTCGACATAATTTTCGTCTTGTCCATGTTCATTTTAAGACCTACTTGTTGAGAGGCACTACAGAGGTCATCGAGCATTTTGCCCAAGTCTTCCAGGGTTTCAGCCATGACTACGATATCGTCAGCAAATCTGAGGTGAGTAAGGTACTCGCCGTTAATATTGATGCCAAGTCCGTCCCAGTCCATAAGCCTAAAGATATCCTCCAGTGCAGCAGTGAACAACTTCGGTGATATGACATCACCTTGTCTAACACCCCGCTGCAGCTGGATAGGTTCTGTGGTCTTATCCTGGTGCTTCGATATATCGATAGTCAATTTGGCACCGCTGTAGAGACTGGAGCACCGCCCAAGTTTCGATCGAATCGAAGGCTTTCTCATAGTCCACAAACGCCAAGCATAATGGCCGGTTATACTCTTCGGTCTTCTGTATAACCTGCCGCAGCGTATGAATGTGGTCTATGGTACTAAAACCTTTTCGGAATCCGGCTTGTTCGGGAGGCTGGAAGTCATCAAACCTGCGTGCGAGACGATTCGTAATGACTCTCGAAAACAGCTTATACACATGGGTCAGCAGCGATATTGGTCTGAAGTTCTTCAAGAGAGCCTTATCACCTTTCTTGAAGAACAATATCACTATACTTCTGTGCCATGTTTTCGGCGTTTTTCCCTCGAGGATGACGGAATTGAACAGCTTCTGAAGGGTCTTAAGCACAGGTTTGCCACTAGCTTTCAGAAGCTCAGCCGTAATTCCATCATCACCCGGCGCCTTGTTGTTCTTGAGCTGTTTGAGAGCCATACTAATCTCGTACAGGCTGATGTCCGGGATATCTTCGGTGTAGTGTCGGGTCAACTTGGCTCTGGGGTCTTTTGCCAGACTGGTAACAGGTGCCCGTGTTGTCGTGTATAACTGTCCATAGAACCTCTCGACTTCCCTCAAAACCTCGGACTTGGTCGAAACAACTCTGCCGTCATCCGTTTTCAGTCTTGTCAACTGGCTCTGTCTAATCGACAGATCTCTCGCAAAGACTTTAGAGCCTTTATTCCGCTCGATCGCCGCCTCAATGTTGATAGTATTGAAGCGGCGTATATCGCGAGTCAGAGACTTGGAGATCTGTCGATTAAGTCGCCTAAATTGAGAGACATCATCAGGGGATTGCAGAGTCATTGCGCGTCTTTCTTCCATGAGTTTGAGGGTATTGTCAGAGATTTTGCTTGTTCTTTTTGTACGGCAGGTTTTGTAAAACTTTGACCCAACCGTATAGACAGTTTCCACGAACCTGTTATTGTAGTCGTCCACGTCGAAGCAATCTCCTAGGCACTCGAAGCGATTTTGTAATTCGAGTTGAAAGCTCTCGGTGATATTCGGTGTCGGCTGCGCCGACACCGAATAGTCTCGAAGAAACGCTGCAACTTGGCATATCTTCTGAACAGATCGTGGTTGATGTGGATCTCATGGCATGGTCTAGATGAGACTCAAGACCGGATGAAATAGAGAAAAAAAGCAGTAAAGCGGATCCGGCCTGACATACGCCGGGATGGTGATGAATTTAGGTTTTAAATAATTAAAACGAAATACTGTGTTTTTACAAGAGCGTCGGTGGCCGGGCGGTTGAGTATCCGACTCGTAAGCGAGAGGTACCGGGTTCGAATCCCGCTGCGCCGATCCCCTTATAGCAGGGTCACGGAGGTCAGATGGCAGTCGCTCCACTGTAATTACCTGATCGCCAAATCCTGGATCATAGTCAAGGCGGATTCCGGGCCCTCGTCCTCGAGAGCACAACCGGGACATTAACGCAAAGATGATTTTTTTTACTGTGTTTTACAATAATTATAAATATTTTGATTAGTGCTTAATAAAGGATCTCAGTAAATAACAAACATTGTTTATATTCAACAAAATCATAGTGAGGCGTCTATCCCCGCACGAGGCACCTATCCCCGGAAGCATTTTTACTGTGGGGCAACTATCCGCCACAGTGGGCAACTATCCCCCTTTTGTTATCCAAGTGAAACAGTATTTACTCAAAACCAATAGTAATTACGTTGACGAATATGCTATCATATACGCTATCATAAAAGATTAAAGACCTATGTTTTGATATACATGTTGCATATTTCTTAATAAGTACATATTTCTTCATAATAGAGCTTTTTCGAAAAGTGGGGCAAATATCCGGCTTTTACCCTATACCTACCTACATACTGTTTACTTTAGCCGTGTACAATAAACAGGGTTTACATCCTTCCAGATTAATAACACAAAGCTGGAGGAGGGTCTCAAAGAAGTGGAGCTCACCCTGATCACCAACGAGAGGTGCAATTCGCGTTACTCGGTACTGTTCAGTGCTCTGTTCCCGCGGGTGGCGACCCCGCCGCCGCCCTACAACCACGTGGTCAGCGAGACCATGATGTGTGCGGGGAGCTATAGGGGCGCTGGCATTTGTACGGTCAGTATCATATTCAGCAGACTCGTACCGAGGTACCCGGTTCGAGCACTAGTGTTCGAGTTAAACGTTTTCTGAGTTATGTACATTAGTTGAACTACCGATGCTCTCACGGTAAGAGAATCTCGTGATGCAACCTGATCATCCAGGCGACTGAATGTGTAGGTAACCACGGCTTTTAACGACCTCGGCATTCTATGAATCTAATTGTGTACATTATGCAATGGCGTCGTTTAACATGACCGTACATTTTGCGTTATAGTCTTTTCTCTACTATCCGCACCATAGCTAGCTACATCTTGAAGGTGGCTGTAGCGGCACCCGTAGCATGAGAGGCATTGTGGGGAGAGCGATATAACCCTAGCTATCTCTCTCGATTTGCGTTGAAGCAAGATACAATGTTGTATCTCGCGCGACTAAGCCTGTCGGCTGTCATGCTACGAGACAGGCTTATTTGAGTAAAGTATTACTTATTTTCTGAGCATGGTTTTGATTTTAACTCGATTAAATTATGATTGCTCTAAAATACATACAACACACTCGATGATAATAGTACTAGGGCCGTTGGCTTCCTCTGCCATATACGGAAAAATATAATGAATTTAGCCATAATAACAACGTTCACATTACAGTGCTATCTGTTATGAATTAGCTAATAAGATACTTCCCAGGACCTGTACTAAAAACATACGTAATCCCCAGGGCGATTCCGGGGACCCAGTCGTGCACATGGGCCTACTGGTGGGCGTGGTCTCCTGGAACGCGGCCGGGTGCAACACGCACCTGCCCTCCGTGTTCACGCGGCTAACGCCCTACGTCAAGTGGATAGTCCACACGGTGGTCAAACCCAGCTTCGGACGGACGCGGCACGACCTCCGCATGCACAACATCGACCCCGTCAGCAACAACGCCGACAACATCGACACAGAGGCGCCGCCCAACAAGCAGTTGGTGTGGAAGCGCAACGGCGAAGACAATGTCGAACCCGGCATGCAGCCCGACACGCAGGCCGCCCGGACCGACACGCAGGCCGCCCAGACTGATACGCAGGCCGCCCAGCCCGAAACGCAGGCCGCCCAGACCTACACGCAGGATGCCCAGACAGACATGCTGGTGTGGCACCAAACATACGGTGATAACGTCGAGCCCGACACGCCCGACAGGCCCGACACGCCCGACACGGCCGACATGCCCAACATGCCCGACACACCCTACATGCCCGACATGCCCGACATGCCCGACACACAGCTGGTATGGCAGCGCGCCGACGACGATGACAGTTCAGATTTCGTCATTGAACGATAGTGTAGTATAGTGCGTTTCAAACAACTTGACCCTTCGTCAAGATTTTACAACATTTGTGAAGCTTGTCTCAAGCTATGTACCGAATTACTTTCACCACTTCGCGGTGGTATTTTAATAATGTTTCAAAATTCACACATTGCACTCTGCACTAGTCAGCATTTGAAAACGTCACATCCAAAAATCGACTACTGCACAGGTTCAAGTTGTTTGAACCGCACTGTAAGTATTATTTGTGTTAGTTTTAGCAATTCTTGGCTGTATATTAAAGTGATTTTTTTTGTTTTCTACTTCAAACCTTTTTATTATAAACAGAAATACATATTCCTATAAACAGCGTAGCCCGAAAAGATCGGCAGAAAGTCATCCATCCGAACTGAAGTTCAGAGTAAGTAATGGCCTCCTGCCATTCGATCACTACATTTGTAAAACAAAGTCCCACGCCGCATGTCTGGTTATCTGAGTGTCTCTCAGTTAGCGATAAACTCAAAAACTACTAATGGTTTTCACCAGTAGACAGAGTGATTCATGAGGAAGATTTAGGTGTACCCGTGCGAAGTCAGGGCGGGTCGCTATGATTTCGGGTCGTTATGATGAACAATTCCTTCCTTAAGGTTATAATTTTTCGAGACAGATTTCCATCTCAGAAAGTATCGTAATCCTTGGTGTCGAGTCAGCGTGCGGTTCCATTGTTCCCATCTTTGGGCTGGCGAAACTGCCGACCTGCTTAATCCTTTGGACTCCGTACAGAGGCGCGCCGTACGCATTGTCGACAATCCCATACTGACAAGCGAGTTAGAACCACTGGTTGACAGAAGGGACTTTGGCCCCCTATGTGCATTCTACCGGCAGTAAAATGGGAAGTGTTCTGAGGAACAATTTGATCTGGTGCCCACAGCACAATTCCGACATCACACCACCCGCTGCGAGCTGGGTACTCACTCTTCCCCATTACGTAGACCCCCTAATGATATCCACGCGAAGATTCGGACGTGGAATGAGCTCCCAGCCACAATGTTCAAGAGGTATATTAGAGATGTCCTTAGAGGCGGGCAACGCATTGGGAGCGCCCCCGGTGTTGCTGATGTCCATAGGTGGCGGTGTCCACTTTCCATCAGGTGAACCGCATGCCTGTTTTTCTGTCGTATTACATAAAAAAAGATATGTCTCGTAAAGTTTCGTAGCCATTTTATGATTTGGCCATAGCTTTTTCCCATAGAGCGATGCGAGACTTTCCGTCGTAGTAAAAGTTTCAGTTAAATGAAAACTTATATACTTAACGACATATCATCATCATCATATCAGCCGAAAGACGCCCACTGCTGTTCTTCGAGCTATGTGCCCTACCCACTTTAGTTAGGGCTATATCGGTGGTCTTGGTTCGCTGGCGGATCTCTTCATTTCTGATTCGATCGCTTAATATGAATGCTCATGTCCTCCGCATCCGGTCCTTCATTGTTTGTGATACCCGATAGATCTTTAAATGAAATACCTGTGGTAAATACTTATAAACTTTAAAAAATATGAAAATGTTGTAGCTAAGGTGGTGGTTCGAGCTCCGTCTTCAGGCTTTGTGGTAGTAGTGCTGTTCTTAGGGATGATAAGCACGTGAAGTGTGGCCCGGTACAGGATGCTGCCGTGCCCAATAATCTTCCAGTAGCCGGAGTCCTGCTTGGTTACGTTAGATACCTCGTATCTGCAACACAAACGTAAAATGTTTATTTACGTACCATATTCATGCCAAAATCAATATGCGCTATTTCAATAACTCTTTATAACTTGTACTAGCTGGCCCTACATTTGCGTATTGTCCTACCCAAGAAACCTTCCTCTTAAATCATTTTTTCTGTTGCTGAAAACCGCATTAAAATCCGTTGCGTAGTTTAAAATATCTAATAGTACATATATGCCTACATAGAAACATAGGGACAGATGGCGGGAAGCGACTTTATTTTATACTATTTATATAAGAAAGTAGTATTTATACTATGCATATAATAAAGTATATTCGGTAAGTAAACAATGCCACATCGGCTAGTTTCGGGTTGCGTAGCACACACGTGCGACAGAGACGTTGCTCTATCTACAAAGCCGACACCTGTACAAGCTAGTACGCACCGGCAAGTTTGCAGATCCATCTTCCGGCCCTTGTATAATTGGCTGACGCTACCCGAAGGCACCACTAGCTCACACTTCATGATATCTTTCATCGCGTACGGGAACCCGATTTCGAATGCATTGCCCTCACGAAGGCGAACCTCGCCGTGGTCCAAGTTGATTGTAGCTACCAAAAAATAATAGAGGCATGTACCGTCATATAGAGAATTGTTGACATTCATTCGTTTAATTAGCTAAATATCGATTAAAGTCTTTTCTCGTTTACCCCAAAGTCGGTTGCAAATTATGTGCTAAGTATAGAGTCCGATGTTTCCTTTACAGGATAACGTTAAATTTATGAAAGGCCACGATTGTTTTTGCTCTGAGCATAACGTACCGTAGCACAAACCGAAGCCGTGTCTTTGGCTAAATCTAGACTTCTTTAAAAGTTAGAAACTACTTACCCGTTACTTTAATATATATTTTTTGTCGTATCTCTAACAAATCGCTATCATTGTTCCTGTTATAAACTGTCAGCAGCCACTCTCCGTGGTCTTCCTCATCCAGAGGCCCTACGACGAACTCATTCGTGGTCAACTTAGCCAGTTTCTCGCTGACTACGTCGGAGCAGTTGAATGAGCAGCCGATATCCGAATTGAAGACTTTGAATTTGTAGCTCTGTAGGTAGTAGATTTGTGTGTAGTTTTTGGTGAAGTCTGGCGGTTGTATTCGTATGTCCAGCTTGGTGACCGCCCCGTTTGGTCTAGTGAGGTAGTACAGTGACTTGCCGCCCGCGACCATCGGAGCCGCGAAAATCACAAGGTCACTCATATTGCACGTCAGCTCAAGTTGCTCCAGCTCTCTACGGTGTTTGGCTAAAACATAAACTAAGTTAGGTCTTCATATCTTCGTAATGCTTTTCAGTTAACTTTGTAGCGGCGGTACCTACGTATTATACGAGGCATTGGTCTCTCGTGTAGCAAGGTCACGCAGAAGGCGCCAGTCACTGCCGTCATGAAAGTGTACCACGTCAACTTACTGCGAGGAGAAACTACGTTTTCGTGCGCACACATGACGTTCGCCCCGATTTTACGACGCGCGCGACTGATAAGGAAAACATTTCATAAGTGAAGGCCGAATAATGGACAATACTTATTTTAAAAAACTAGCTACAAATACTTGCCTATTATATTCGCGCCCCTACCACGGATGGATGGCCAACAACGTCACTCTTTGACGTGCGTTATCGATAAAAATGCGTGCTTGCGCTCTTTACGTAGACAGTTGGCAATGCTCTACGCGCTTTTTATTGGCAGTACCTACTAGATTATTTCTATGTGTCACTATAGTGTTTGTGGTCATATGGTTTTAGTTAGCAAAGCAAACACTATTTTATTCTGATTAAATACTTATAAAATTAAATACAAAGCTTTGCGTATCTTTTCGTTTCAGCGCCACTGGGTAAATGGTTTTGTTAACGTTGTTTGAAAGACCGTAAGCTGCTTAGTATCTCGGGCTTTGACGTTATGCCTCATGGTTCCTTTGTTTTATTTTATTTGGCTTTCATTTAATCGGTCAGTTAAATAAAGAGGTTTTGGAGCATCCGAGCATGGCCTGTCAACGACGACTTGAATACTTTGCTCGGACAGGAAGTTGGCGACCCGATCAAATGCCTTTGCGATATCCAATCTGACGGCAAGCGCTTCCCCCTTACTCTCAATGGCAGCTATTATACATACCTACATATAACCATTTCGAAAGAATATATCTAAAGGATAGTGAAAAGATGTATGGTTTAATTAAGAGAAGTAACAGACAGACATTCAGTCATATTTTAAGCTATGTAAGAAAGGACGTTTGCAATTAAGCGATTACCGTAGCCTATGGGCCTCCCCGTAAAACACAAATTTCTGGAGAACATAAAAAAAAATTAAAAAATTAGCTGTCCCCTAATTTCGCCCGCCCTAGGCTCCATCCTTCTCAGCCTATTGGTAAATCCAGAACTGGCCCCGCTAGATATAGATATATAGATAGATATAACACCTTAATCAATGTATTTTTTTTATATTTTTTTTTATATTATACAAGACAGGTATTTCACCGCCATCTCACCTGTTGGTAAGTGACGATGCGGCCGAAGATGGAGCATGCCCGTCTTGGAACAGCCTATTCACTCTAGCCTTGAAGGCATCCAGATTATATTGATCAGGGAACACACTCGCAGGCAACGCGTTCCACTCCTTAGCAGTACGCATTATGTCAAGCCAAAGTTTGATTGGTCACATCGCGAAATCGTCATTAAAATCGATTGAGCATTTATGATGTTTGAGCGTGTATCAAAAATATGAGGTGGGCGAATAATTGTACCGGTGAGCGTAGTTTTAATGTAAATGTAGGACCTTAATGTAAAAATTAATTGTATAGGTATTAATAACAAATTAATAATTTGTAACCATTGTCGGACAGACAGTATGCTGCTGAAGGCTAGAACTTAGTATTTCATAAAGGGCTTCGATACGATACAAGAAAAAGAAACACCATTCAGTCACTCTATAATTTACTTTCAAAAATGGTTTAGAACTCTAACGATAGCAGAACAACCCCCCCTTAAATAATTTACAGTAGGCCACGCAAGTGTTCGCGGTCAATGCGTTATGCAAACGGAGCTGTAGCAGCCTCCACGATCCACCGGGTGTACGGGGCGACGCGGGTGTTGACGCCCGGCAAAAAGGTCTGGTCGCAGGCGGCGGCCCGCGAGAACACGCCGCTCACCACCCCCGGGCTGCCCAGCAGAGGCCCGCCGTTGTCGCCCTGGGAACACATTTTTACTTAAACTCTCTAACTCTGTTGAGGCGGAACTCTCGGCCTGAGTCACTGCTCCCCGATTAGTATAACCTTTGGGGCTTCGAGTCAACAGTGAATAGGCACGCATGTTACATCTAAGAGCTCATATTCGCTTTCAATCAGGAGAGTTAAGGTCAAATGCAAGCCTCTTGAAAAAAAAAAATTAAAAAAAAGACGAGGACTCTGTTTTATATGTTACTTTACGTACGTACGGTAGCTCACGCTTTTATCTATACCCTGACAACGTTTTAAGTTGTGAACACGTTTGATGTCGCCGCCTTCACTCCTCACAGGTACACAAGCTTTTATAAGTTCCCCATGACTCGATCCATTGAGCGTTGGTGAGCTTTATTAAATTAAAGTCCTATTTGATACGTAGTGGCCAAACTAAGCAACAAAGGGACACCCGTAAAACTATATTTGTTAGTCATAAACCCGATAATATGTGCAGTGAAAGTGTAGTCAACTTATCAGCCGAAAGACGTCCATTCCTCAGAGATTACCACAAAGGCCGTTCATGTGTCTTCCACATCCAGCTGGTACCTGCGATCTTTACCAGGTCGTCGGTCCACCCTGTAGGAGGCATACCCACGCTGCGACTTCCGATACGTGGTCGCTACTACCGCGCAACGAGACTCCGAGCATAGCCCTTTCTGTTGCCCTTTGAGTGACAGTGAGCTTGTGTGATATTTCTTAGAATCTCTTATTTTATAAAAAATGTCCCAACAAAAAAAATGGATAGATCGACTGGTACGGCGTTTTGTGTCGGAAGCCATGATCTGAGGTTTGCGCCAAACATTATATTATAGGACCGTAAGAGATAGGCATACCTGGCACTGCGCGCGCACAGACACGTCCAGCCAGTTCGCGCAGACCATGTTTTCTGTGATCACGACGCCGTTGGCGGCGTAGCGGCTCGCGCACACCGACTGTTCCACCACCCAGAATTGTACTTGGCGCAGCTGCTGCGAGTAGTAGGGGTCTGCTTCCTGCAGCGTTTAATAAGGAAAGTTGGTACATACTCAGAATATCCGATGGTATAGACACGTCTTGCGCAGACCGGCAAATTACGTAGGGTATAAATGTCTGGCTATGTCACCTCAGCCAGATACTGTTCGAAGAGGCCGAGAAACGATGGCTAGACGGCGTTAAGGATGACATGCGTGTCAACAAACTCACCACCATGGATGTCGAAGACTGAGAAAAGTGGGCAAGGACGAGCGGGAAGTCGGACCCGCGCGCCCGAACCGGGATAGTTACACCAAGATCGGTGGTTCATACTCAGTAACAAGAGTTGCAAAGTTCTTGGGTGTGAATTTGCAAATGTCTTTGCCTCATCTAAAATCAAGAAAATTTCAGGGCTGAGGTGCAGTTCATTGTATCATCAAATCATGCCACTCCTGACATGAGTTTGGTGTGGGTACACTATAGATAGATAATATACCGTAAACATAATCGCAACAAAACAATTCGTTCTTGATATCAAAAGGGTTACACCATCTGTACTGTTGCAGAATTTGATTAATTATTTATGTATTCAACCCAGGTTGTCATTTAAGTTCAGCCCACAACATCGGCTTCGTAAAATATTTAAAAAGTAGTAAGCTAATGGACATTTGTTGGAAAGTAGACGAAGGCCTGATTGTCTTAAAGTAACGTTCTAAATTAGGCTAATCCAAAGGCTCAACAACAATCATCCAGCATCCAGTGGTGCACTACATGATATGAAACTCGTAGGTAGTAAAAAAGCGCGTAGGCATATCAATCAAACAGAAACTCACATTGATGATCCCCCACCCCACCGCCTCCACGGGCTGGAAGGCGCTCAGGCTTGTGGCGGCGCCGGTGATGAAGGCTGCCTCCACGACGCCGGGCTGCATATGCAAGCCCAAAATAGTTCGCACCACGGCAATGTCGTTCTGTAGACTGCTCAGCACAAAGTCAGGGTGCACGGTCAGCAGCCTCAGTATGTATATGACGCCGCCAGTATTGGAGTACGTGGAGCCGACCCTCACACGCCACCACGCCACAGGGTCGAGACTGGAACGTTGGAGTATGAAATGAGAGGGGTGTCGTAATCGTGGGAGGATACAGCAGTTTGCTTTTGAATATTGATATAAAAGAACCAAAGTGTAGAGATATGTGTTTCTATAGTCTCTCGTTAACAATCTGGTATATTTATACCAGCGGTCGGCAACCTTTTTACAGACAATATCATCAAACCGCCCGTATGCTTATGTCTCAACTAAGTAATCGTATAAAAAATAAATGAATGGCTGAAGGTTGTCTGCTATTTATGAACGTGTTAGATATAAGGTATTTTAGTATATTTTAATTGTTTATTTAAAGTTACATTTATATTGAAAACTATCGTGATTATTAATAATTAATATTTCAAAATACTTTCATAAATATTTTACCAACTTCAGAACGAAATGTCTGGATTTCTGAACGATTGTGACTCTTTGATCAGATTAAGTATTGTTTATGAGAAACTTCCTTAATTCATTATGTAATAAATTTATAATAATGTTAAAAAATGTTAAAAGTATTGTAATGCATTAAATTAACATGTAAGCTATCTATAATTAAGTTTAGGAGACCGGAAATGAGAATAGAAATGACATTTCCAGCTAGATAGCAAGTATAAAGGTCTAGTTGCAAGACGGTGCCCGATAAGCCTCCTCAAGGCACTAGGGAAAGTATTCGAGAGAGTTGTACTCTCTCGAATGAAAGAACATCTCTTCAAAGACGATGTTCTTATTCCCCATCAATTCGGCTTTCGTCACAAACACAATTGCCCCCGACAAGTCCATCGTATAGTAGAATTCATCCTCAATGGATTCTACCCAAAGAGAGAAAAGACGGTCGCAGTCTTCTACGACGTCGCCAAGGCCTTCGATAAAGTCTGGCACGAAGGCCTTGTATACAAGCTATACAAGCTTGGTCTCTCCGATCGACTAGTCCTATTAGTAGCGTCCTACCTAAATCACCGTACCTTTCGGTTCAGACACGAAGGTACATTGTCTTCCCCATGTCCACTGAAGGCCGGCGTCCCGCAAGGCTCTGTACTCTCTCCCCTCCTCTATATATCGTACACCAACGATATCCCCGTCCCCGACAACGGGGTACAACTGTCCCTATTCGCCGACGACACGGCAATCTACGCCAAAGGGCGAAGGCCACCGATGGCCAAGCTCCAAAAGGCGGTGAACAAGCTCGAAGCTTGGTTCAAACTGTGGCGCATCGAAGTGAATCCGGAGAAGAGCTCCGCGGTTTGCTTCGATGTTAAGCTCAGACGGGGTGACAGCGCCGCTGCCCTCTGCATGCAAGGGAAACTAGTTCCCTGGCAGCGCGCTGTCAAGTATCTAGGCGACACACTTGACAAGAGGCTAACCTTTGGCCCTCATGTCGACAAAGTGTGTCGCACCGCCCGTTTTTACTTGGGTCGCCTCAAATGTATGTTGGGGAGATTTAGTAAAATGTCCCTCAGAAACAAGCGAACCCTCTACAAGGTGTGCATCCGACCGGTGTTGACTTACGCATCCCCCGTCTTCGCTCACGCGAGCTCCCTCGTCATTGAGAAACTGCAAATTGTGCAGAACATCTTCTGCCGTATGGCAATGGCGGCTCCATGGTACGTCCGCAATGCGGACCTACATCGAGACATGGACCTGCCTACCCTGCAGCAGTTTCTCAAAACACTCTCCGAGACCTATTTCAAGGCCGCGGCAATGCATTCCAACATACTCGTGCGAGAGGCAGCAGCCTACTCTCCCCGCCCGCTCTCCGGCCACGTGATCCGGAGGCCGAGACACGTCCTCACGGACCCCCCCAAGGACCTGTTGGGCGCTCTGAACCTCCTCTTGGAGGCTGAGGTCGACCCGACACAGCCCCTCCCTGCCGTTTCAGCGGCCCCCGTAGGCCCCCAATTCCTTCAGGGGTCACGCTATAAGTTCTCCAGTGTACGCTCCGTAAGGAGTGACGCTGGGCGTACCCTGTCCCTACGGGGTGTCGCATCCGATGAAACCTGAAAGGCCCTTCCGGCTACTGGTGCTCCCAGGGGGTGTTTAGCACGTATGCGCCTAGATCTTTTTGCCCTTTTCCTTTGCGTTGTAGAAAAAAAAAAAAAAAAAAAAAGGACTTTTGCTCCAGAGCCGGCACAGAGTTAAGTTCAAATTTACATTGTATTATTGTTGCTTTATATTTTGGTATTAATTTTATTTATTTATTTATATAATCGATTATTTATTGAATCCTATGTCCCATTTTAAAGGATAATGATTTGATATTGTGATCGATAATTGTGTCATTACATTTGGTTTGATTTTTGCATAAATGTTGTTTGCCTATGGTACTTATATTTTTAATTCAGCTAATGTTGTTTAAATAAATACCTCATTTTATAATGGATTACATTGCTTATTAAAATATACCTTATCTCTTTAAAAGATGCTTTTGTTTGATGAAATAATGTCCACTAGAATAATACTTTATTCTAGATAACATATTTTCTAATAAAACTCACTTTGCTTCTAAATTATCGGCTTACAATTCTGACACACAATTCACATGTTCTTTATTTATTCTAATATGTAATAATATACAACCTTGGATACTTCATCATCATCTAGACGACCAGCCCCGGCTTCTGCCAGGGTCTGGTTATCAAGTCTTACTCCTCCACTTATAACCTATGTCCTAAACAAATAGCACTACCTCCATGAACTATATTTTACATGACATAGGTATCTATTAATAATATGCTCTTGTTTACTAAATTTAGCGTTTTCTATATATTTCACTGGGGTTTTGGATACATACTCACACTCTGTTATTGTTCTGTTGCTTAATTACAAAAATAAAGGTTTGTACTAATAAAAGTCACTAAAATTATAAGTAGGACATATATTAAATCTAACAAACGCACAGCCAAACTGATAAAAATTTGCATGGTAAGTGAGCACTATTATGGGCTTTTTGGAAGTTCATTCCCTTTAGATGGTTGGAATTTCTGCCTGCTTTAATCAACTACTAGTTGATCTAAAGGCAGACTGAATGCTAATAATGAACAGCCCAAACCACAAGGAGGTGCGTAGCTTTCTTTGTGATACCGTACCCTACATTGGAAGGTTGATGTAGCCGGAGGAATTACAAACCTAATATCAGCTTATTCCACACGGAGCCAATATGTTTTTAGCATTTACAGTTTGACCATTTCCAAAGTCGTCCACTTCCGAATTCGTCCGTACCTAAAAGGCCCTTTTAAAAAATTTACTTTTTCAAATTCGTCCACTTCCTGAAAAGTCTTAAAACGTATTACTTTACGACAAATATATTGCCAGCTGATGAAGAAAGAAAAACAAACAAAAAACAGACTCACGATTTTTAATAAAGAAACCAATAAGAACTTTTTTTTTTTTTATATTTGTCATATTTACGTAATTATCTGTATCTTATTTTCTTATTATGCACGTCCTAGCTGCTTCTAATCATCACGTTTTCTTTGCTGTAGGCCTGCTGGAAGAAATTTCTTAATAGAAATAAGTAGTGCCTTTTGTGTCATGCTTACATTTGCTTTGTATTTGTTTCCATTTTTGTGTACAATAAACGATTAAATAAAAATAAATAAAATAAGAACACAAATATATGTCACGTCGTAAGCCGTTGGCTCTCGCGTTCGACTGAGCGACGACAATTCATCGCTTCTTAGGTCTCCCGCGGGACCTCTTTCCTGATACAGGCAGGCTTTGACACCTATTTCCCACGTATCCCTGGGGCTTGCGCAACACGTGACCATACCAGCGCAGCCGTACCTCTTCGATCTTATCCGCGATATCTCTTACGCCAAGGCTGCCACGGATGTACTCGTTACGCACTCGATCAAGTCGCGTAACGCCACACATCCGGCCGTTGTCGGCGGGGGGTGGGTGGCCACGGGGCGGCCAACATGTCACTGTGTGTTTCCGTCCTAATTTCCTACCCCCTCCTCTTTGACGATTGAAAGAGATATGTACTATCCTACTCAATAAAGTAATTTTGAATTTGAATTTGAATTCATCCACCGCAGCATTTTTATTTCGTTGGCGTGGAACTCACCATTCCAATATGTTTAGAGCTAAATTGACAAGGGCTCGCCATGCCTCTGTCATAAATTTAACAGGAAGTAATGCAAAATGTTAACATAATCGGGCGATAATTGTGCCTTCTTTTTTATGCGTTAGTTTACACAGCTTTACTGTTTTCCATATCGATTTGTTAAAATGTTGGTAGCACCTTGTTGACACAGCTTCTGGGAAGTTGGTCTGTATTGATTCTTGTGTTTAATTTCGTAATCGCATTTATAACTTTTTATTTGGACACCCAACTACTTTTTAACTAATGGAACGACGAAATGGACAAGTTTCAAACGTTTTAACACAATATTGACAGTATTGATTAAAATTATTATTTAGTTTTAATATAAGCTACTTGTTTTTTTAATACTCTATGCTGACTCACGCTTTTTTAAACAACAAAAAGAAAAAAATAATTTTTAATAAATACAGAGTGTTTCATAATATATGTATAAAGCCGTGAACTGGATGGAGTGCTAAACGTATTAAAACTATAGGTACATTAATTTTTTTCTTGCGTGGAATAGTTAGCGAGGAAATGACTATTGAACTTTTTGTTTTTCAATGTCGATTATGACATTTTGAAAACGAAAGACCGCATCTCTAGAAATCAGTTGTAATAGGTTGCTCAAGTTTATAATCAGGTCAATCAACCGAAGACTACTAATTTACCATTAATAGGATATAGGTGTTGTATTTTTTGGTTCGAGGGTTCTGTACAAAAAAATATTGTAATCAATTATGATTTTAATTCAAAAGGTTCATTCATAGTTTTCTCGAAAATGCACCACTAATTCAAATTACTGTAGCATATTAATGTAGCAAACTCTAATTAATGTAACATCTTTGTCTTTACGAGTTTCCTTTCTCATGTCATGTCTATCAGTAATGTTTCAGTGTCGCGTAGGTAATCGTACCTATCTGCCATGAGATTTTTCGATACACACATATTTTCATCAAATAAAATAAATAAAATACCCTAGCGCCGCCGGCCGTAATGAATGTAACATAATGTAAAAAACAAAGACTGTAGGTAGTGGAGCTTAAGACAGAACCCTCTACTGATGTGGGGAAGGCTCAATTTCTCAGTAGATTGTTATCGGCTATTAATGATGATTAAAATGCTTAAGATTTCACGAACATTTCTCATCAACTAAAATTAACTAAATGATTCTTAGTTGATGGAGCTATACCTGTAAATATCCCATGCTTCACCCAGGAGACCTTAGGTTACCTAGGTGGAGCACACAAACACAATTTTAGAAATTACTGTCTAGGTTACTGTCATTGTACCAAATTACCCGATAAAATAGTGGTACGCAAATGTAATCTATCAGCGTCATCATAAGGATTATTATTATCCCACTGTTGGATTCGCTTGAGCCTCATTTTATCAAATAAATAAAATCAACATTACGGTGCATCTACCAGGAGAACATAAAAGGCGAAATAAGTAAGACTCCTAAAACACGGATCCCTAAATAGGAATCCTTTTGTGCGCCGCCGTCGCGCCGACAAACGCCGCGCCGCGCCGCCACGGGCCGAGGCGAGCCGGCCTGTGGCGGTGCCTTTGACCTACGGCGCGGCTTCCATTGACGAAATTTACCTACTTTCGTGTCGTGTTCGTTCATTCGGTTTTTAGCTTTTCGCGTGATCGAAGTGATTACTAGTTGCGTTGTATGTGTAGGATACCTAAGTACCTACTGTGAAGATAACTGTGATAAGAGTGTTAACGATATGAATGAATGAATCATTTATTGCTTCAGGTACCAGCATTAACGTAGTCTTGTCTGTGTTCAGCGTTCAACAGTTTAAGTATTGTGATAATCATTATTCTATGCATGAGTGCAAACTAGCAGTAGGCCAAACACCATGCTACCTACCTACTTACGTATTGCATAGAAGCCTGCGTAGTGTTGTGTATATGTGTGTATGGAGTGTACCTACCTACCTACGCTACGATTCGAGTACAAGCTTACTTGATAGTTAATACCTATGCATCATCCGAGCCACAAGAAAGCAAGAAAGTATGGTTTAACAACGCTGGCACCTGACGCTTGTTTTCATAAAATAACTTTAAAAAGGTACGTACCTACATGCTTTAAAGGTCTAGGTTCTAGCTAGACTAGGAGACGCTACCTACCACCTAAACGTTAGAGGCGCAACCGCCGCCGTCGGTGCTTTTCCGACGGGAAATAGGTAGAAAAGACAGCTCTTTTATCTTTTCGTAGGTATGTAGGTATTTAGTGGAACCTTTCTGTAATGTGTTTCACCAAAACTAAACTCGACTCATAAGTGGTTCCCCACACTACGTAGGTACTTAGATGAGGGACCCGTGTTAGTAGGGACGTAGTACTTACCTATCTGTGTAGAGCCATTTCAATTGTCAATTGAACGAAAGCCGTTTCAGTTTAGTAGATATCTACTTAAGTAGGTAGATAGGTAGCTGACTATGTTTATTTTTATTTAGTTGAAGTACCTAGGTACTCTAGGTCTAGGTCTCTACAGCGGTGCCAAATTGACTATCGATATATCGAAGCACTGAAGGGTTTGTACGAAAACGCCACTATGTCAGTTCGTCTCCGGGATAAGACCACAGAACCTATCCAACTGCAGCGGGGTGTTAGACAAGGTGATGTCATATCACCGAAGTTGTTCACTGCTGCACTGGAGGATATATTTAGGCTTATGGACTGGGACGGACTTGGCATCAATATTAACGGCGAGTACCTTACTCACCTCAGATTTGCTGACGATATCGTAGTCATGGCTGAAACCCTGGAAGACTTGGGCAAAATGCTCGATGACCTCTGTAGTGCCTCTCAACAAGTAGGTCTTAAAATGAACATGGACAAGACGAAAATTATGTCGAGTGTCCATGTTGTGCCTACTCCAGTGACCGTTGGAGGCATTCCACTTGAAGTTGTTGACGACTATTCATACCTAGGACAAGTAGTTCAGTTAGGTAGGTCCAACTTCGAGAAAGAGGTCAATCGACGAATCCGACTCGGTTGGGCAGCATTCGGGAAGTTACGCCATATATTTTCGTCCCAATTACCGCAGTGTCTCAAAACGAAGGTCTTTGACCAATGTGTGTTGCCAGTGATGACATACGGAGCCGAAACGTGGCCGCTCACTGTGGGCCTTATAAGAAAGCTCACTGTTACCCAAAGGGCAATGGAAAGAGCTATGCTCGGAGTCTCTTTGCGCGATCGAATCAGAAATGAGGAGATCCGCAAGCGAACCAAGGTCACCGACATAGCTCTAAGGATTGCCAGACTGAAGTGGCAGTGGGCAGGGCACATAGCTCGAAGAACAGATGGCCGATGGGGCAGTATAGTTCTCGAGTGGCGGCCACGTGCCGGAAGACGTAGCGTGGGTAGGCCTTCCACAAGGTGGACTGACGACCTGGTAAGGATCGCAGGTACCAGCTGGATGCGAAAAGCACAGGACCGGCCTTTGTGGAGATCTCTGGGGGAGGCCTATGCCCAGCAGTGGGCGTCTTCTGGCTGATATGATGATGATGATGACCTAGGTACCTATCTGCGGCAGTCCACACCGCGGCTCCGGCTGTCTCCCAGACTGATTAACATTTTGTTTTGCTTTTTATTTACTTAGGTTCCTACCTAGCTAACCTACATAGATACTGTTTTTAAGCCTTTAGTTAATAACTAAGTATTATGATTTTAATTCCTATTTTACCTTTGTTGTGCTAGGGTGGTTTGCCCTGTTAGGTACCTAGTACAAATCATCTCGGTGTTAATGACCTGGTTATGCTCTCGCGCACGAGGGCCTAGGGTCCGGCTTGACCATGATCAAGGATTTCGCATTTCAGGTACTTACAGTGGAGCGACTGCCATCTGACAGTCCTGAGTTCTGCCTGACCCTGCTACCAGAGGAACTTGATTGCCTGACCAGATTGAATCATGGTTAGACATTCAGTCGCCTAAATGTGCAGGTTTCATCACGATGTTTTCCATCACCGTTAAAGCATCGGTTAGTATTTAACTAATGTATGTACATAAGTCAGAAAAGAGTCACTGGTACATGGCGGCAGTGGGATTCGAACCCGGTACCTCTCGCGTACGAGTCATACCTATTGAAAATAATTTGTGTAGGTAAGTTCCTAGTAATTTTAGTAGATCCTTTGCGCTTATTACATTTGGCTGAGTTTAGTCGTCTTAATTCGGAAGCAAAAAGCGTGAGAGCATATCAAAGTAAAATGTATTGCTCATAGAATAAGGCCCATTTTAGTATCACGCCTTTTGAAAAACAGAGCGACGCGTAACATAATACGAGTGATACAAAAATGAACCTTATTCTATGAGCAATACATTCCACTTCGATTTCCTATCACGTCTTTTGCTTCTGAATTTAGTCGACTGAATTTAGTCAGGTGTAATAAGCGCATTATTCATGTAGATAAGTAGGTAACATTTAGTTCGACGCCTGGTAGTAAGATGTAGGAGGTTCGTTTGTTTTGATATGGATGGCATTAGGTTATTAAACTCCTCCTTATGGTGCGTACACACTCAACGTAACTGCGTTTAGTCGATTGCTTCTATCCGTTTAATGTTACCGCCACGCTGCGCTGCGGATCGCCGGCCGGCACGCGCCAACAGACAATCGTTGACCGAAACCGGTGCATGTGTACGTAGCATTAGGCTCCTGGTAGTAGGCTTAAGAAGGTTTCTCTATTTTCATAGGGGTCGCACGAGGTTATTGAACTGCTCCTTGTAGGAGCATCAACTTGAAATAGAGCTGCGCTTCAACGTAGGAGATATGGTTATTTTTCTTTAAAAACGAAGATTTTTTAATGAAAATTATAATTCAATGTCCGGATAATATGAAGTCGCCAGTGTATTCTTTGCAAGCTATACTTTAACACCCTTTCGGCTTTATACATGTATTACGTAACACCCTGTATAAAATATTTTTAAACTTTTTTCTAGTGACAAACGAGCATACAGCCCACCTGATAAGGTAAGTGGTAACTGTTGGCCATAACATCTACAATTCATACATTCATTGTGAGGACCAAGATGAAATGCCTCATGCATATAATTCTGAGTACCTGATGAACATAATTCCTTTATTAAGCACCTAAAGTAGACCGATCGGAAAGTAGACGGATGAGGAAAATCTAGTGTACGGTTTGGTATTGGTAAAACAGACTGATTCTGAAAGTAGCCCGAACAGGAAAGTGGACCTATCGCTCCAGAGGGAACTTTTTAACTCCTCTAATGGCGTTTGGCGTAAAGTAGAACGCGTTTTAGAATAGTGTGTCAGCAGCCGTACCGCCGATCTCCGATAGCACGCCGTCATTTTGATGCAATTGAGTGTGGAACAATCGCAGCAAGTCACAGCCAGAGCTGTCTTGCTGTGATCGGTTTAAACTCAATTGCATGCAATCGCAGATCGGCGGTACCACTGCAGGTGTGTCTTACAGCGTCCCTGTGTAGAAGCAGGAGCCGGCGGTGAGGATTGCAGAGGAGGAGATGATGGTGCCACCGCACGCGTGCTCGAAGCGGCCGTCCGTCCCGCCGTTGGTGACCAGGGACGCCACAAACGGGTACTCTCTGTTCTCCGTAATGGCCCCGCCTCCGATTCTGAAGCCTTAAAATTAACGTTGATATAAGGATGGGGATAGAAGGTTGGTCCCAGTGATTGGTAGGTGTCACCTACCTGTTTTAGGTAGGTAGGTGTCATCATCACGTCTTATTATAAAACAAAGTCCCACCCCGCGTTTGTCTAGCTGTTCGCGATATACTCAAAAACTTCTGAACGGATCTACATACGGTTTTCACCAACAGACAGAGTGATTTATGAGGAAGGTTCGGGTGGATAATACGTTATTAAGGATTCCAGTTCAATAGCGATGAAAACGACTTCCCACTGCAGCGGTTAACAGTTTCGGAAAGATAACATCTCTGTCTGTCACGCCTTAATGCAGTTGAGTCGCTCCCATGCACTGGTATGGGCTTCGGCTCGGTCTCGTACAGGCTTATCCATGCATCGACATACAAGGAGCAATTATATTTACCTATCTACCTATGTGTCAATGAGCAAGCGTAGTGAGTTAACAACTTTCGCTGGGGTGACCAATGAAATAATAATATAGCGGAGCGAGCTTTGAGAATTTGAGATTTTGGGCCTTATAAGCTGAGCGAAAAGTAAATTATAAAAATGGTACTTAAATCAATTACCAAATGATAGAGCGTAGCGACACAAAATTTTGACATTATGAGTCTAAAAAGACTTTTTTAAATATAGGTAGAATAATATATATTTCCACATTTGCAAACCATATACTATGCAACAGAGGTAATTCATGAATAAATGAGCAAGCGGAGCGAACTCGAAATTTGTGACATTTTGGATAATAAACTTTCTTCATAAAATTGGAGATCAATGAATGAATAAGGGTGCGGAGCGAGCTCGAAATGTATGACATTTTGGATTAGAACATCTGGGATGATCAATAAGTGAATGAGTGAGCGGAGCGAATGAACGTGCGAGCAAATGTATCGAGATTGAGTTGTGTTACATGTTGCTACTTAAAAGTTGGGCTAATCGTAATAAAAGCAAGTAACTTAACTAAAGGAATGAGCGAGCGAAGCGACTAGAACTAGATTTTTTTTTAATTATGGTCCTTAAAAGCTGGGATGATCGTGAAAACAAATAACTCGCTTTGCGCTCGCGGAATTTTGGGCTTTTTGGATCATAAAAACGTGGGCAATTTGCGGCTTTTACATGTAAAGATCAGACTGCGCATCTACGCTTACGGTTCGGAACGAGGGTCGGATTGGCGCGAGGCGTTTCTCACAGTTCGGTCTTTACGTGTAAATACGTACTGTGTGTGGGTCAGGGCTCAGACCAATTACACCCATTGCCCCCCTGGATTCGCCTGGCCCTCGTGCGGCCCCGAATCCCAGGATACACCTGTAGGGCTAGCACAAGTTGCTCTTGCGTGCGATAAGCGAGAAATGGCGCGACATAGATACTGCTATCTCTTTCATATTAGTATTGAGAGAAGGAAACAAACAGTCACTCGCGGCGCGAGTTTGTCGCGGACAAACTTGTGATAGCCGTGCTGGTCAATAGGTACTTATAGTTATTCAATAGGGTGCGTTTTCGTCCTTCTTGGAAAACCACCCTTCTGACCAACGCCTGTCGCATATAGGCCTCGTGGATAACATAATTAATAAGTAAGTAGCATTAAGTAATAAGAAAGATAATATAGTCGCATCGGAAATGGATTGATATAGTATTTCACTTTCAGCGCAGATAATATAACGGACTGTTTCTGTTGCATAACAGTATTTGAACATTACAACTTCTTCATCATGTTTTCTATCAAATTACGCTGCGTCATTGCATAAAACTTTCGCCAAAGTCCATGAAATAACTAGTGAAACCACGAAATTGAAGAAGTTGTGAAATTATAATTTTCACAATTCAGAATCACAAACACTTTATTTTAGAAATACCGACTTACCATTTCCTTTAATGGCCGCAATTGAGCATGCTAAAACCACAAGAATTTTAAACATTTTCACAAAAATAATTAATTTGTCCTATCTACCGTAGGTAATCTAGAGTGTGCAGCCACGGAATGGACAGTTAAATCAAATAATTAATGCCTTATCTACGATAATCCATAATTACATTAGCTAATCAGTAAAGTGATATTAATTCGGTTATCTAGAACGTTTTAAATACCAATATTTAATTTCTTAGAAGATTTAATTTAAAAAGTCTTGTAATTAGTATTTAATTAAACTAATTACTTACTATGTGCTTCACCGCATAATTATATGTACTTACGAACTATCTGTGCCCGCGACTTCGTTCGTATACCTACTCATAATACCCAATGAACATTGAAAGTTAAATATAGTAAATAATATTACACAGAAACCAATTGTAAAATCCTTGACAGAAACTGATAGTTAGTGTAGGTACGAAGATAAGCAATAGACTGCCCTGGAGTAATAAACCAACGACTCGAACTAGACATTAAAAAGTTGGATGCTTCTGCTGTTTCTTCAATACCGAAATCATAGATATAGTATATATAAAATTATATTATTTTAGGTATCTTAGGTACCTAAACTCTTGGGCCGTGGGGACCAGGTGCACATTCCTTATACGGGGAGTTATCTAAGCGCCTGATCGAAGTTACGAATTACCAGCTGGCCTCTTTTTTGGTCAACGCTTAAGCCTCGCTATCCAGCGGGGCAACGCGGCCAGCCTTTTGGGGACTTTTCCAAATTCGGGGGACCTGGGCCAAATTTTTTATCTTTAGTTAGGGTTAGTGTAAGGTTCTTTTTAATTTTAATAATTGTTAACATTTTTATGTACAGACATACTTTTTTTGCTGTGATATTAAATGTATAGATGTTTTATTATACATAGAACCTTCTTTTAGGTACCTAATTAATTTACTAAATCTGATATTACTTTGTGACAGACAGACGGATGAACGGACAGACAGCGAATATGTTCGTAATAACCTTTAAAAGCCTTTCCATATTCCTTCGTTTTTCACAGAGGAGCATAAAAATATACCTACTGATTACAAAACTGGTACGACACAGCCTGATTGTCCAATGAGATTAACAATTAAATTGGCGCGATCGGATTGTCTGTCCACACGAGACAATTTGATTGCCAATCTAGTCAGTACCCCGTCCACACGACTCAATGTGATTGCAAGACATTTTTTATGGTCTCCAGATTGGGGTGTTTTCCACATATTCGCGAATAATAAAAATTTTGGGGAACGATTGGGGACACGAAATCGGTAGGGGGGTAGGTGTGCTCCATTCCCAGTCTTGTGGACATAATATGGCAGATGGCTCCGAAATAACATTTGAATCATCATCTTTGTCCTAGCATCATCTTATCCCGGCATCTGCCAGGGTCCGCTTTCCTACCCATTCTTCTCCACTTCGCCCGGTAATCGGCATCCCCGCGTCGTAAGCCGTTGGCTCTCGCATCCGACTAAGTGATGTCAATCCACCGCTTCTTTGGTCGCCCACGGGGCCTCTTTCCTGATACCGGCAGGTACAGGCACCTATTTCCCACGTATCCCTGAGGCTTACGCAACACTTGACCAAACCAGCGCAGGCGAGCCTCTTCGATCTTGTCTACGATATTCCTCACGCCAAGATTGCCACGGATGTATTTACTACGTACTCGATCGAGCCGTGTAACTCCGCACATCCAGCGCAGCATTTTCATTTCGTTGACGTGGAGTTTGCGAACGTGTTTCGCCAGAGCTGGCCATGTCTCGCAGCCGTAGAGCATCACAGGTCTAATTATACTCTTGTAAATAAGCCCTTTGAGCTTGATAGGGATAAAATTATAATATACAAAGTATTTAATTTGCTGCAGCTACACGAATCATCATAATACCATCTGTAAATCAGTCTACGTATCCGAAATTGGGAACAAAATATGGCAATGGCAGCCCCCGACGGATTTATAGAGCTATCTGCTAGTCGGGGGTTTAAAAACATTATCTATTCCTTTTTTCATAACAATAATTATTTTCTCAGCCGAATTGAGCTTAATCAAAATTTTTAATTTTGGTTTTGTTTTACTCTTTTTCATCCACAATGTTTACATGTCGTATGGCTTTACTAAAACTTTCCTAACTAGCGGTCGCCCGTGCGGATCAGAGGTACCTAATTATTGTCTCAAGACCTATCAAACCACAGAAACATAATTAAAACGATTAGTTAAGATTAACGTAGGCAGGATTAAGTTAGAGACTGATTTATAACGCCAGAAGGTAAAAGCGTATATGTAAAAATATGTGATGGGCCGATAATTGTGCCCGTGGGTGTATCAATGTAGGCCCCAAAAAACTCGCCAAACAGCAAGGTTATGTGGCTCTTAGGGCGGCTTGCACCAAATTCTTAAACGCATTTTTGCATGAAGTTTTTTAAAGTATCAGCAAATAAAAAACTTCACGCAAAAATACGTTAAACGTCATTAGTAAATGTGTTTAAGAATTTGATGTAAGCTAGGCTTTATATAAGCCGTGTGATGTCCGGCAGAGTAGAATAGCACCAACCCCTCATACTCGTGGGTGTGTAGGCGACTAATGTTTTCAAGGCCATAAATCTAGAGTCTCCGTAGGCTGGAAAATGGGCAGCAGCGTTTTCCATTGTTATTTTTACAACACTGCGATCTCCAACCCGCCTGCCAATCGTGGCAATAACCTCCCCTCTAGTGGGATAGTCCAATACCTATACAAAGAACCATCACGGATTAATGTCAAGTACTCTGCTGGAGATGGTACCTAAATTAAGAAAGAAACACATTTATTACACATAACACACCACGACACAATAATAGTTACATAACAAACGGAAACATTAATAATTACAAAATTTTAAACTATGAGTTATAAATGTTACCCACTCAGCATATGCTGTGAGGCGCAAGAAGCGACTCACAGCGCTGGTATTCTGTGGTAATTAGTCAAACCGTTTTCGAGTTAAATGGAAACATTTGTACCCACCGAAAAATATATTGATGTAGGTAGTAAAATATTGTAGTACCCCCTGTCGAGTCAACACCATAACACCTGTCTAAGAACCATCGCCAATGAATCACTAATCCATTATAGAGACCCGTATCTAAATCGGACAATCCGTTTTTGAGATAACGTTTTTTTTTCACGGAATAAGGTGATAACAGCGCCCCCTACGAGTTAAAACCAATACACCATAAGAACCATCACTGATAAATCAAAAATACATTATCGAAAACTGTGTCTAAATCGGTCTACCTTATAAACGATGTCATTGAATTGCACAAACAAATTAACATACCTCGTACCCTAAACGCATTTCCGTTACGTCGTGGGTAAAAAAGTTCTATAAACCTATTGACAGATAACGGTGCTAAAATTTTGAGAGCGATCGAATTTTATCTAATAGATAAAATTCTAGCACCCGATAAGGAAACTAACGATGGAAAAGTGCCAAGAGTTTTTAACGATCGTATTCCGTATACGCAAGATTTGCTTTGTAAGATACCCATACCCATACCCAAGATACCCATACCCTGTTGACGCAAATCGGAGACTCAGATATACATTCGTAGGCTCTAACGTTACAGTTACGAAATTGCTATTGGAAACACCTTAAGTCAATAAATGGTCAAGCGCAGCACGAAATTTCTGGAAATATTTTGGCGGAGGGGGTCTGAAATTCTCTATTGAATAAAAATTACTTTAATCACTGAGGTAAAGTGACAATACACAAAGTGATAAATAAGCCGGGCCCGCGAAGCGAGGGAAGCATATTCGGAAATATTGATATATTTGCCCTTGGCTTGGTTATACTAAAACCCATACAAAAGTTATTGAATGAGCGAGCGCAGCAAAATCGAAATTTTTGTATTCATCCCTTAAAACCTTGCGCGATTTTAATAAAAACCACGTAAAACCAGAGGAGGATAATTTTAATTTTTTTTTTAATTTTTTAAAATTTTTAAAATTTTAATTATAATTTTTAGATAATTTTAACCCTGGGTTAAAATTATCTATTGAATAATTTTTTCCCGGGAAGTAAGGAAGAGTTTAACTGAAATTATTTAATTACACATACATATTTAATTACATAACGAATAACTTTTTACACACGTTTTTGAGCTCCTGTGGCCCGGGGGCGCCGTATCATTGATACGGCTGATACGGTTTATTGCGATTGCGACGAGGTGAACAGTATGAAGAACGGAAAAGCAAGTATAGGTCTATGGTATAGGTCACGTATTTCGCCTAGTATTCGATTAAGATTTGAGCGGCGGTGGCAGAGCGGTTAGGGTATCCGACTAGTAAGACGGGTTCGAATTCCGCTGCGGCCATGTACCAATTACTCTTTTCTGAATAATGTACATTAATTGAATACTAACCGCTCTTACGGTTAGTGCAAACATCGTGAATTTGTACATTCAGCCGACTGAATGTGTAACCATGATTCAATCTGGTCAGGTTCCCCTGGTAACAGGGTTATGGAGGTCAGATGGCAGTCGCTCTACCGTAATTACTTGAATTGCTGAATCCTGGACCATGGTCAAGGCAGACCCTGGACCTTCGTGCGCGGGAGCACAACCGGGACAAGATGATTATTATTCGATTAAGATTTGAATAAAATTGAAGGTACGTCTTTCATACAAATTGTTTGTAACCTTTTATGTAGGTACATTCTTTCAAGGGTTTGGCGTTTTTAATGTATGATTGTGCAATTGGACGTTAGTAAATGTATCCAATTGAATTCTTAATGTTAATAATATAAACAAAGTGAGGGATAACTAACGGCGAATTGTGCTTTTTCCGATTTAACCGCTTTATTTTATATCAATAAGCTATAGAAAGCTACCACAGTTGAAGACATTTAATAAGAGTATAAACCATAACATTAAAGTACTCAACACTCAAGTGAATGACAGAATGGTAAGAGAAATTTTGTATGGGTGACGAACCACCTTAAGGTGGCTTGTAGCAACTGGAAAACATCGATGCTACATTTTACAGAACAAACATCGCAGGGTAAATTAATAAAACAAGTATGATATAGTAAAAGTCTTTACTAAGTAGACATTCGTACCTACGAAATACTTACCTTCAAACTAGAATTGTAATAGACAAAAATCTGATAAGAACCTTATAACTATTTCTTCTAGGCTTCTTTGTCATTTCTTGGCTTTCATTGAGAATGAAACCCCCACGTTGCCACGATAAATACTACTCATGTTACACAAGCCAGACGACCAGTTATACGATCAATCGTAGGTCAGCCGGCCGTTGCTTGGGCAGTAGGTTGGACGCTTGCTTGGTCGACCACGGCACGACCTTCAGAAGCACCGTAGCCGTATACACAATGCGACCTACGGCTACTATCTTCCACCTTCCGGAGTCATCTCTCGTCACGTTCCTCAGAACGTAGCCACAGTGGTTCTTGTCGAAATCAGTCCTCGTATAGAACCGGTCGACCGCGCTGCTCGGGGCTATGAGCTCGCAGGTTTCCACGTCTGGTAAGGAATAAACGAAACGGAGCTCCACGTCAGTGCCCTCCCTTTGCCTTGACCTGGTTGGGTACGCTGGCACCTCCTCTGAAACGGAATGCAGTGTTGTCAGGAAAGGAAAGACGTTCAAAAGAAGGTACCTTAACCTGATCTATGAGGCTACGATCTGTTAGTCGTATCAGAATATCCAGTAAATAATAAAAGTGTAATAGTATGCAGCAGCATGGTCGCTCTAATGTGATCAAGCTCTCTAAATAAAGATAAAAAAAGATTTTCTAAATACCTATCTATTTATTTACAACACAAACATTGCACATTAAGGCGGTACGTTTTTCATATATATTTTTTGTAACTATTGAGATATTTAGTATGGGCTAGAAACCCATTTAAAAACACGGCGCAAAGATGTCGATGCCACTGGCATTTGAGTAATTCCGACGGGCCTTTTGCCGTCGTTGCGTGCTAAGCCTCTAGGCTAAGGTTAGGTTAAGGACCGCGTGCCGATATATGCTACCGGCACTCCTGCAGGTTGACAGGCCATGGTGGCCGAGCTGGTCAACATGAGAGTGCTTAGGCGCAGGTTAGTGGCAATGAAATTTACATTTCAAAATTTTTTGGTACCTCCTAACTATATAGATCTACGACGGTAAGTTCATAACACATTTACTGATAAGAAGTGTTTCAGAAATCTAGCAAAAGGAACAATGTGATTGCCTCTCCTCATCCCTACGGGTAGGGGAATGAAGTATAAAAATATGATAAGATAAACTAACGATAACAGACGCTCCGATTTGGCTGAAGCCGACCAAGCGTCAGTTGCAGTTAATGCTAATCCTTGTACCGTACAAAATAAAGTCGTTTTTGGATTAATTCGGATGCGCGTGCGAGCCGACCTTGGTCGATGTCCAACCACGTCCCTCGAAACCAAAGGCAGCTCTATTTTATATGACGTAAGGATTCAGTATCAACTGCAACTGACGGTTGGTTGGCTCCAGCGAAAACGGAACGTCTGTTACTAGTATTAATACGCGACCTACCCGATACGATGATTGTTATCACTTGAAATAGTTCCACTGCTTCGCCGTTGTCTTTGTTGAAGTACAGGCTGAGCACCCAGTTCCCGTGGTCACTGATCTGCAGGGGGCCCATTATTATGTCATTCTCGGTCATGGATTTTATTTTCAAGCCCAATACGTTCTCTGGATACAGCGCCACCATGTTGACGTTGAACTTTGTGTACTTCTGCATCGGTGTGATGACTTGAATGTTTTCCCCGAGGAATTGCACTTTCATGAAGCTGGAGCGCGGTCTTCTCGAGGGCCTGGAGATGTTCAGCTTGGCGATGGCGCCGTCCGGCCTCGTCAAGTAGTACAGCACGTAGTCCGCGTTCACCACCGGCGCCGTGAAGATCAGAATGTCCGAGATCACGCATTCGATTTCGATACCCTCCAACTCTATCTTATTCGTAGTGACCTCTGAAACAAAGATAAAATATTCTATATATACTCATTACTTAATTTTCCAATTACTTATTCAAAAACAGTCGTTTATGGATACACTTTTTTCGCGCCAATAAGTAAATTTGAAAAAGTGTCTTATGATACAGCATTTCCCATACTATTTTTGTTAAAACTGTATCATAAAATAACTTTATCTACACTCATAGCGTAATGTTCCAATTACACATTCGAAAACAGTTGTTTAGGGATACACTTTTTTCACGCCAGTCTATAAAATTTTTAAAAATTACTTTCCGATACAGCATTTCCCATAAGTAGTATTTTCATTACAGCTGTATCGAAAAATAACTTTTTAATCATTATGCAACACTTTTCTTTTTTAAATTTTTGTCGGGCGCTGGACACAGCTAAATGTAGGCTGAATACCTAAATGTCTTCAACAAATTCAAAATTAAAATTTTCCTGTTATATTTGTGATCAGTTCATACTCTGTGGTTGTGATTGTGTACATTTGGAATTATTTTCCCGCTAATCAGAATATTTTTTCTAATTATTGTAATTTGTGTTTGTGAATGTTTTTTCTTGTTTGAAGCAAATAAATAGATAAATGTGAATGAAGTGAATTTCCGCTGCTTGATATCCTCGACGCATATATACAACAGAACTAACTCGCAGTTACTTCCAGCAAAATTGAAAAAATTATAGGTACGAAATTTGAACATGAAAATATGAGTGTAGATAAAGTAGTGTATGCAACTGCGTATAATTAGGTATTATATGACAGATGCATAAACTACTATTATAATCATTATACAACACTTGTATTTTTAAATTTCTGGTCGGGCGCGATTAATGGGCGATTTTCAGACAGCTATTTAAAAAAGTAAAAGGTGAAATTCAGCTTGCCTCACTATATGTCACTGCTTAGATATAATTCCCAAGTTTTGAATTTGGGAACCGAAGTTACTCGAAAAGGTGTTTCGTGCAAAGTTACTTCGTTTTAGTACCTTTTCAATCTTTAACGGTCACGTTTAGATTTATTTTAAGAATTGTGTCTAATCAACGCCATCTATTATAATTATTTGCTCTCGGAAAATCTAAAACTATGCCATTATGTGTGGATGAAGGGTGAGTGAACTGCTGTAGGTTTGGACTTAGGATAGTAAGTCCTCGATTGCGGTTTATGGCACTATGGAATTATTTTTCCGACAAACAGAATGTTTTTTTTATTTGTTGCTGTTTGTAGTTATGAATATTTTTTCTTGTTAGCCAATAAATAGATAAATGTGAAAGTAAAAAGTGAATTTCACACCATTTAATGTCCTCGATGCGATGCGATGCGTTCCAAAGTTGAGACAATTTTATGTACGAATTTTTTACATGAAAATATGTGTGTAGATAAATTAGTGTATGCACCTGCATATAATTAGGTATTAAAGATTTAGATTTAGATTTACATTTATTTATTATCTCATTTTACATCCTATATTTAATTATCACTAGTATAGTAGTTTATATAAATCTATAAAAGAGATCGTCAATTTTTGTTATAAAAACATTTACAATATTTAAAACATTTACAAAACATTACATCGTGGAAAGCAAATTAACATTAATTATTAATATTAGAAACAATAATAATAATGTCATGAGATTATAATAAAATACAATATAAAATTACACAGTGGTAATGTCAATGTCAAATACAATAATATAAAATAAAATGTCGATACACAAAATATTACCATAGGTAATTTATCAATAGGTATAGGAAATGTCAAGTATAATGTTTAATGTAAATGAATTGAAAATATGAATATGAATTAGGAAAACTTGTCAATGAATTTGTAATAGTTAAAATAATTAACAATTAATGTCAAACAGTTAAAATAATTTAAATCTCAATGTCAAAAGGTAGTTACAATTAATTTTCAATGTCATAGTTCTTAAATTCCATTACGGAATAAAATGCATTATCCAACAAAAAGCTTCTTAGCCGGCTCGCAAACGCTTTGTCAGTCTGTGCGGTTTTAATTGACTCGGGTAAGTGTTTATACAACGTAGGGCCAATTATACGCGGATATTTCTCTGCGAGTGTGGTTCGATGTTGAACGCCCGCCAGCCGCCCCTCGCCTCGCAGACCGTGCCCTCCGTCGTGCGACGTTAAAAACTCTCAAGATTGGACCGTACGTACATTAATACGTTATATAAATATTTCGAATAGACCGTCATAATACGGTGCTTCTTAAAGAGTGGTCTGCATGAGTCTCTTGGCTTCGCGTGTTCTATGGTCCTAACAGCTCTCTTCTGTAGGAAGAGTACACGACCGGAGTCTGTGGAATCACCCCACAGAATCGTGCCGTAGGACAGCAGAGAGTGGAAATACGCGAAGTAGGCCTGTCGTAGCACATTCGCCGACACAATAGGACGGAGCTTGCGTAGCGCGTAAGCAACACTACTGAGTCGGTCACGCAGTCCCTCAACGTGAGTCTTCCAATTTAGTTTTGTGTCTAACGTCAGACCAAGAAACTTACATTAATCACAGCTGAGCATGGGTGCGCTTAGTTTATACCGGGAGACTGCTCTCTCTGTGAATAAAATTACTTTGGATTTCGACTCATTCAGTACAAGTCTGTTGCATGCAAACCACTGCTTTGATCGCAAAGGACAATAATCTTAGAATTGAGCTCGTCGCACGAACGGGCGCACACCACTGCTGTCGTATTATCAGCAAAGAGTGTCAATAGACCTTCTGTGATAGCGGATGGAAGGTCGTTCATGAAAGCCAAGAATAATGTATTCCCGAGAGCTGACCCCTGAGGGATACCGATGGTAATGTTATCAGTGGTGGATCTGTACTTACGGCCATTGGATGATACCTCGACTGTTTGTTTCCTACCCAAAAGAAATGATTGCATCAAGTCATGGGAAACCCCTGTTATCCCATACACTTTTAGCTTTTTAAGTAACAAATCGTGTGGTATGACGTCGAAGGCCTTTGAGAGATCACAGAAAATACCAGCTGTTTTATATTTATCATCAAGTCCAGTGATTATGCAATCAACGACCTGTTGTGCTGCCGTTATTGTTAATTTGTGTTTTCGATTTTGTTCAAAGTGCTCCATTAAAAGTGTCGATAAAATCGATTCAACAATTTTTGACAAGCTCGGGACTATTGTTACAGGCCTATAATTCTCAACTCTGTCTTTATCTCCCTTTTCTTTATAAATAGGGCAAACACGTGTACTTTTTAGTACATTTGGGTACACACCCAACTCAAACATCTCATTTATTAAAACCACCAACAGATCTGCTACAATAGGCCATACCGACAGCAGGATGTTGGTGGATATGTCGTACAGATCTAATGTACCATCTCTCTTCGCTATGGACCTAACGACTTTGTCGACCGTATCACGCGAGATGAGTGGTAGACAGAATTGGGGAACATTAAGTGATGCCGCATATTTTTGCGTAAATTTCATTTCCTCATTTTCATTATTTTGTAGCGAGTATTTTGAGGCAATGTTGATAAAATAATCGTTAAATTTATTCGCAATTTTATCAGCTGATAGATTAGTCCCGTGCTTAGTAATATTAATTGAATGTCGGTTGTTTGCTTATACATAGACTCATCCTTTATTATCTGCCAAATTTCTTTTGAAGTATTTTTAGCACCTTGTAGACGTAGATCTGTGTAATGTTTTTTATCGCGTAAGATGGTGAACTTGACTAGTTCCCGGTAGGAATAAAACATTCGTGTCAAATTATTATCAGACACTAATGTTTTAATTCACCCTTTTATACACGAGTTGCATAAACCACTCTAGTCCCAGTAGTTTCCTCTTACAACTAACGACTGGAACTATTACTTTTTCATCACACTTGCTCGTAACTTGGATGCTATTGTATAACTTCTACGCATATCATCAAAGATATTACGTGCCTACGCCTACTATTTACTTTACTATTCCGTACTAGAGCATTTAAGTTCGGTTTGTACCTCACTGTAAGTAATATTTTATTGAACCCCAGCATTTTTAATTTAATAGAGTAATACTCATAAATCTATACTTACAGTATTTTTAGGACCAACAAAGAGTTTTTACGCGGCAAAAAAGTAGGTAAAGATTTTCTTGAATAAATAAATTCTACTTCCTTAATTATGATAAGTAAACATTCAATTTTGTCAAATTAGTTACAATTCGCAATAAGTTATGTTATACTTCAATACAAAAATATTTGCTTTATTATATTTTTAACTAGTGGACCCGGCGCGACACCTACCCTACAGGTGTAGGGTATACCTACCCTTTACATACTCTACACCTACCATACACCTATTTTACCCATAACTGCCCTTTTTTTTTGCTTATAAACGGTCCTCTTGATTCATTTTATCTATTTTCGAAAACCGCATTAATATCCGTTGCGTAGTTTAAAAGATCTAAGCTTACATAGACTTTGATAGACTGTATGTTGATTATTCTTTTCGCGCCCTTGTCTTTATAGTATTTTCTGTATAAATATTTTGTAAATGTTAAAATAATTTATTCATTTATCGTATGGCTTTGGAGTTAATACTGCTACTTAAATTTTGAAATGTTTAATTTACTATTAAAAGTTAAAACAATACAGTTCCCTGAAAATGTAATGAAAAACGTCGTATGCAACGCGTGTGCATTGATAAGTACACTTGTATTATAATGTACTATTAGAATCCAGGGTCACCATTAACTGTTTCACTATAGGTAAACAAAAACATAACATGATTATCCATAATATGTTACGATAAAACTCATGCATAAGTTATGACTTATGCATGAGTTTTAACAAGACATTTTTGCAAAACCGATTTCATTTTATCTATTCGTAAAGTCGCAACAGGAAGTAAGTCATTTCCGCAGATGGCAAGCGCAGAAATGTTAGTATTCATTTCAATTTTTACATGAAATGTATACTTACATGAAAAATTGCGATATCCGAGCGAGACATGAATGTTTTGATTTATACCCAGTACCTATGATAGATGGGTATCAAGAACGAGTTAACATATCTACATCTCCATGACCAGCCCACAAGGTCTAAGTGCGAGTGTCCGGGCCATAGCTGTAGTTCACCCATCCAGTTCCGAGCTCTGAGAGCTGAAAAAGCGTAACTACTACCTACAAACAATCTCAAAATGATTTATGACCACAATAATATCCGCGTAGTTTTTTGGAACTACACTGACATTTTTCCCCTGAGTTTTCGTGGAAACGAGAAAATTAACGTGGTCACTGTACCGTGTCACCCAGCTATATGCGATCGATCGGTTGCCGATAACGTGACCCAAACTTTTTTATGTTCCTTTTCATTATAAACTAATTTTCCTATGACTGCACTTGTGGATGTTACAATAATTATGTCGCTATAGACATACCATAAAATCGACCAACAAATTCAGCGGCGCATACAATACACTGCTCTGCGCGATGCAGTCATGATAACAATACATGTAAATATTATGTGACCATGTCGACTGTTTCAGAAAAAAGTAGAGACACACTCACCATTAGTAATGTGCCCTCTGCCTTCCTGGCCGACGGAGAACGCAAGCGCGCCAGCCAGCAGCCAGCAAGCAAGCACGGCGGCGCGCGCCCATGCCCGCATCCCGCCCGAAACTGATAAACTCTGATAAAGGAAAACTGATTCTCCGACATTACTAGGGATGGTTCACGTAGCACGCCACGCAGCTAACGTAGACATTACTTGTCTGGCGCAACTTTAGTCCATTTTTTTAGCGCGTTCGTCTGGGCTCTGATTTTTATTATAATTTATTTATGTCGTTTGTCAACTGAGGATCGCTACCCACCACCAACAATCAATTAACTTCACCAGTGGAAATGAACGAGACTTGGCACCGTAATAAATGTCAATATTGGTAAAACCAAATTATGTTCTGTAGCGCGACCACAAACGTCCATCGGTAACGTTCATTAAACCCGGCCACGGGGTGATTGGAAAAAATAATTATTTGTACGCAATTCGTTCCAAGACGGAGTGTAGGCATACGGTGCAAGCGAAATTAGTCTTCGACTCTATTGCAATACGTGTCTCGAATGCGCGCTCCCAGCTACATCGATTTTTCATGTTAATATTGACAATAAACGTGCAATCATGCAATCTCTGTCTACAATTTTATTCGATAATCTAATAGTAGCATTAGCTACTGGTATCAGTAGCGCATTGATAAAAAGACGCTAGTACTTTAGTACCACTTAACGTTGAGCTCTGTTACAGACAGCTCGAAGATTCGAAACAAAAATTTAGTTTTATAAACGTTTAATAGCACTAAACTAAAATATCAAACTACAAAAACACCTGCTTATAGGTATATAAAGCGAGGCCTGTAACAGAATATCACTTAGGTACCTACTGAAAATTATATAAGTGTTCGCCACATTTAATTTTTAAATCACTCTACAAAAGAGCATCAAATGTGAGGTATGTTCGTAGGTAGACATTCAAATAGAAAAATATTTAGTCCAACTTAAATGCTCACACAAGTCCTTGGCTCTGTTTATCAGTTTATCATTGTCGAATACATTGTAGTGAGTAAACACGACGAATGCCTTTGAATTCAAATGGAATTTCAACAGCGTTCCATTTATTATCTGTAAACTACACCTCATAATTGGCCTTAAACATCTATTGTAGATGATTGCGTCATCGTTAGGGGTTTGCGTACGGCACTTTCTCTGATGACTGTAGAACCCAACACGGGATAGAGAGACTCGATTACACAGTGAGCATACATAAGAATTCGCCCTTTTTATGTTATTCGGCAGACAAACAGGCATGCGGGCCACCTGATGGAAAGTGGTCACCGCCGCCTATGGACATCAGCATCACCAGGGGTGCTACCAATGCGTTGCCCGCCTCTAATTAAACCTCTAATATACCTCTTGAACGATCCCATGTCATAGTCCAAAGGAAACACTGTGGCTGGGAGCTCACCACTCCAAAGGAAACACTGTGGCTGGGACACCACTAGAGGGTCCACGTAATGAGGATGAGCACCCAGCCCACGGCGGGTGGTGCGATGGCGGAATTGTGCTGTGGGACCAGATCAAATAATTCTCAGAACACTCCTCATTGTACAGCCGGTAGAACATACACAGGGAGCCAAAGTCCCTTCGATCAGCCAGTGGTTCTAACTTGCCTGTCAGTATGGTATCGTCGACAATTCGTACGACGCGCCTCTGTATGAAATCCAAGTGATTAAGCAGGTCCGCGGTATCTCCGGCCCAAAGATGGGAGCAATACTCCATATGTGGCCGCACCTGTGCCTTATACAGCAACAGGCGCTGTTCTGAAGGTGAAGTATCACTTAGACCGGTTAAGCACACCAAGTTTTTTCGTGGCTAGTTTAGCCTTACAATCCAGGTGACTTCCGAACCGTACGTCATCTGATATGTCGACACCAAGGATCCCGATACTTTCTGAGATGGAGAGGGATGTTCCTTGGAACTGCGGCACCATGGCAAAAGGATCGCCCTGGATGGTAAGGGATTGTTAGCGCATTCGTGCCATTTCGCGCGTCTGTCGGCTAGATCTTTAAACCGGGTATTGTCGTGGTTGGTCACACCGTCAGTGATAGTCTTCCACCAATCGGGGCGGTCGACAGTCAGGCTCTTCCAGCTATTCCAATCGATGTCTAATGAGATGCTGTCCTTAAAGCGAAGCTTGGGGCGTTCCACCAGTTTGCAATCACTCCCAGAAGATTTTGTCGAGGTAAACAAGAAGGTTCCATCCTGTGCACATGCCCTAGCCAACGGAGACGTGGTTCAGTGGTCAACATGCCAGTCAGCCACGCAAGAGGTCCCGGGTTCGATTCCTGGCCGGGCAGAAATTTAAATGATGAATTTTAATTTCTGTTACGGGTCTGGGTGTTCTATGTATAAAAAGTATATATTTAAAGTATCATCACTACATAGTATAAAACAAAGTCGCTTTCTCTGTCCCTATGTCCCTTTGTATGCTTAAATCTTTGAAACTACGCAACGGATTTTGATGCGGTTTTTTTTAATAGATAGAGTGATTCAAGAGGAAAGTTTATATGTATAATAACATTCATTAAATAGTGGAGAAGTACTGTTATTTTTGAGGTTTCTAATGTGATGTCGTAAATAATTACATTTTTTCCGCTCACATTGCAAACGCAGGCTGAACCCTACGAGTTTTATCAAAATAATGTACTAAGTATTGTACACATTGAAAAGGTCTACAGAAAAGTCCGTGATGGTATATGTCTATCTCTTATGGATAACCCACAATAACTATTTTTTGTCATTTACTTTTTACGACAAATAATGGCTAATTTTCGAAGCGATTTTAACCAATACAGCATTAGTCCTTAACCAATTAAATACCTTGAATACATTGTTCATTTAATATAGATCTATATGGCCCGTATGACACCGTATGATTTAAGTAAATATTTTCGAAGATATTACAGATTTAAAAATTGCAGGACGTAGCGTTTGCGGCGGTACCGGCCGGCCGCCCGGTGCGGCAAGAGCGTGCCTATAAATAGCGCGTCTGAGGCCGCGGTTTTCCCTATAGCACTTTGAATTTAGCAGCGATCGGACGCGTTATAAAAGCGTGCTTTTCAGCGCGACAACGTATCAGTAATTATAAGTAAGTTACGATAAATAATTGTATGATAGTAGTTTTAAAATATAAATTATATTCTATTCTAAGGTTAATTTTTAAATCGCACTTATAGTAATTATAAGTACCTACATAAGGTGAGATAAGATTAGATTAAATAAAACCATAATTTATGGATTGCAATTTTCAGAACAGAACAGGCTATTTCCAGAGATGCTGCTAAAAGTTGGCAATGGAGAGTTAACACAAAGTGAGGGAAGGATTGACCTAGAAAACCTTTGCGTTTTGATAGACAACATCCAAGAGTTAGTCTACAATGTCTATCCTGACATTGATAACATAAGTTGTAAGACAATATCTTGGTTTAAAGAAAGAGCGATTCTGTCACCAACTAACGAACAAGTAGATAAAGTAAATAACTTGATTATTTCAAAGATTGATGCGCCGACGAAAATATACTACTCGGTCGATACTGTTCTCGATTTGGAAGAAGCTGTTCATTTTCCTACAGAATTTCTAAATTCTTTGAACCCGTCTGGACTCCCTCCTCACAAAATGGTGTTGATAGTAGGTTGTCCTGTTATTTTATTAAGAAACCTGAATCCACCTAAACTTTGCAATGGCACGCGTTTGCTGGTAAAATCATTGAAAACTTTCATAATAGAGTGCACAATACTCACAGGATGTGGTACCGGAGAAGATGTATTGATTCCCCGAATCCCTCTGATACCATCGGATTTACCCTTCCAATTTAAACGTTTACAGTTTCCGGTAAAGACATATTTTGCAATGACCATTAATAAATCGCAGGGTCAAACCTTCAACGTTGCAGGCTTAGATTTGAGCGTTGACTGTTTTTCACATGGACAACCGTATGTCGCTCTTTCAAGAGTGACCTCCAGAGAAAACATGTTTGTATTGTCTAATGACAAGAAAGCTGTGAACGTTGTTTATAAAGACATTCTGTAATATGTTGTAAAAATAAAATAAATAGTTAAAAATGTAAAAAGTAAATAAGTAAAAATGTAGTGTATGAATTTAGATATTCCAAAGATAGCAGGAAATCTTCATGGTATAGGGAAAGGGGGATTGTTTTACTCCAAATTTAACGCGTGCGGGCCACGGGCAGTAATGAATAAATCAAAACTACTGAATCGATTTTAATCACATAGGCTATATATTTTATACCCGTGCGAAGCCGGAGCGGGCCGCTTTGTTTTTATATACAACGTTCACAGTTTTTCTGTAGTGTATTTAGTATCAGCATTGCACCCGTGCGAAGCCGGGGCGGGTCGCTAGTATATAATAAGAACACGCAAAGTCCGATCTCTCTTTAAAAAAAAAACAAAAATCTCTGTATGGCAAATTATGTCAAGTTTTTTAAAAGTAATAGAACGTCATTCATAAAAGTCATATAATAGGAACACGCTAAGTCCGAATCGACTGACAGTAGTAGAAATTATAAAATGTGGATATGGCAATAATCTGGGGATAATCTGTCCTTGTCAGTCTTTCTTGTAAACATTGAGATGTTTGGCTTGAACTTGAACTTTTAGTTTGACTGAATTATTACTCATGCTAAAAATTATCACTCTCGTTTCCTTTTTAATTGTTTTGCCCATTATTTAATAATATTTTACATAACTCACGAAAATAAACAATCCTACAGAAATCAAATTGTTTCTTATGACTTTTATGAATGACGTTATACTACTTTTAAAAAACTTGTCATATGTTGCCAGAGATTTTTTTTTAAATATGTGATTCGGACTTAGCGTGGTCTTATTATAACAAACAATTTGATTTTTGTAGGATTGTCTATTGTCGTAAGTTATGAAAAATATTATTAAATAATGGGCAAAACAATTAAAATGGAAGTGAGAGTGATAATTTTCAGCAAGAATAATTTAGTCAAACTAAAAGTACAAGTTCAAGCCAAATATCTGAATGTTTACCATATCCACATTTTATAATTTTTACTACTGTCAGTCGATTCGAAATCATCGTGGTCTTATTATAAGTAGTATATCAGTTAGCTAGCACCCATAGTGAAAGCTTTGCTTAGTTTGGGGCTAGATGGCTCTGTGTGAATTTGTCCACGATTATTTATTTATTTTAATCATTTTGGCCTTGGTGGTTAAATGATTGTTATCCCATACCCTTGCACTCAGCTTCCCAAACATCGTGGCCGCTTTGCCGATGCGACTTCCGACCTCTGCATCCAGAAATAAATTGCTAGACACGGTCGATCCCAGGTAGCAGAAATTGTCAACACGTTCCAATGGAGCAATACTCAACGTAATAATCGATTGATCCGTACATCCTTGCGGTATGACTATGGTTTTCTTCACATTTATTGACATTGAAAATAGTGTCCCACGATGCGACTTTTTTTTTGTATTGCCCTGTGAAACAAATCCACTATCTCCCTGTGGTAAGTGTTTGGTTTTACGTGTGAGGCACACAGTAGTCGCAACGAAAGAATGGTCGGTGTTACAATCAGCGGTATGGTACGATCTTGTATGTAGAATGTCGCGCAGGTTTTTTTGTTTGGTATGGATGCCAGTGTTGTGATCGAGGGTGTTTCCAGGACACTTTACGCAAGAGCTTGCCTTTAAAGTAGGTTTTCTCGTTGATATTCCCTATACCATGGTTACCGAGGCAATCAGGCCATGATGTTTTGTCCTGTCCTACCCTTGCGTTAAAGTCGCTTAAGTTAATAAGGCTGTCACCAGATCGTACCCCGCATACAGTTTCGTTAAGCTGGTCATAAGACTGCTCTTTAGTTTCGGGCGTTGAGTTCAATGTCGGTGACACGCCAGTACGCCTACCGCCCAGTTTTTATTCAACTACCCTCGACCGACTCGCTTCGCGCCGCCGCTCCACTGGTCACCACCCTCATGCCCTGTGCATGAGTGGTAGTGTCCACCCGCCGCCGCTGCCGACGAAACTCGACGCTCTCGCTGTCTCCAGAGCCAGCGAGCCTGCGCGCGCGCACCACCACGATCGAAATGGAAGAGGGAAGAAGCCCGAAGCCCACCGCAAGTCCCGATTCGCCGCCGCTGATGCAGTCGCCGCTCCTGCCGCGACAGCCCCGGCGAAACGCCCGCCGGAAGAGCTACGTGGTGACGGCCGACCGACCGGCCCGAGCCGCGTTAGCCTCCGCGCTGCCGCTGCCCATCCGCGCCGCTACGCGTACTATCCGCGCCGCGGCGCCCGCTATAAGCGCCGAGACGCCTACTCGCGCCGCGCCTATAGCCGCCACCAAGACCACCCGCGCCGCGACGCCGACTATCCGCGCCGCGACGCCCGCTATGAGCGCCGAGCTGCCCACCCGCGCCGCGCCTATAGCAACCACGCCTACGCCGCCCACCCGCGCCGCGACGCCGACCATCCGCGCCGCGACGCCCGCTATGAGCGCCGAGCTGCCCACCCGCGCCGCGCCTCAAGCCACCACACCTACGGCGCCCACCCGCGCCGCGACGCCGACCACCCGCACCGCTACGCCACCAACAAGCGTCGTGACGGCCGACCAAGAGGCCCTGTCCGCGCTTATTGAACAGGTCAACGCGAACCACAGCATGGTCCTCGCCATGGCTGCAAGCCCCGAGAAGGACCGTGCTGCGCTCCTCGCCGCGCTAACAGCCGCCCGCGCCCCGACGCCTACCATCTGCACCGCGTCGACATCTCCATGCGCCGAGCCGCCTACCCGCGCCGCGCCCCCCGCCCCCCGCGCCCAAGCCGCAGGGGTATTACCGACCTCCGTCGCGCCCGCCGCGCTACCCGCTCGCGCCGTCAATACGGCCGCTAGAGCGCCCGCGCCGCCCGCGACCGCAATTGTCACCCCGCCCGCGCCGCCCGCCTCCGTCGCCAACACGACGCCCGCCGCGACGCCTGCAGCCACCACCTACCTGCTCCAAGCCGCTCCGCCCGCCAACTACGAATGGTGGATGGATGCCGAGCCCCGACCACCAACAGCGACGCGCCCCCGACCGGACAGCTTCGATGACAGCGTCGTCGAGATTGCCAAGAGGCCGCGCCCCGAGGTCACCCCGGAAGCGCCGCCCTCTCCGACGCCGTCGAACCAACGTGTCCACTCGCCGCCGCAAGCACCTGGTAGCAGCGTCGACCATCCATCGGCGGAATTCCACCCAATGATGGACTCGACGCGCTACACAGCACCACAAGCCCGCCGTAGCTACGCCGAACTGGCGGCAACCCCGCCGCCCGCGCGCCGAGCTACACCCCCGCTGCCGCCCACGCCCACTGCAACGCCTACAGCGCCGGAGAAGCCCCCGCGCAGCCATTACCCACCCATCGTCGTCGAGAATTTGCCAAGGTGGACCCACCACCTTGCGCAAATTAAACTCCGACTGGGCTACACCCCGCACGCAAGGGCTTTCAAGTCCGGCGTGCGCTTCCTGCCGCGCGAAGCGGACGAGTTTCGCGCGGTACAGCGCTACTTGATCGAAGCCCGTCAAGCCGACCCTGGTGTGCAGTTCGTCTGCTACACTCCAGGGGACGAACTGCCCACCAAGGTAGCCATCAGAGGGCTCCCCAAAGACACCCCCGCCCAAGAACTGGCAGAAGACCTCGCGCGCCACGGATTTGAGATGATCCACAGCCGCAACATCCCGGCGAAGAATGGCAGAGCGGGGTGCCTCATCTTCGCCCAGTTTAAGCGCCTGAAGCTGGAAGAGCTCGAGCGCCTCTACGCACTGACGGAGCTCCTGTGCATGCCCGGCGTCACCATCGAAGGATGGCGCGGCCGCCAGGGGCCCGCTCAGTGCCACCGCTGCCAAGGATTCGGGCACTCGTCGAGGACCTGCTATCGAGCCGCGCGCTGTGTGCGCTGCGGGCTCGAGCACGCCGCCTCCGACTGCCCGAGGCCCCGAGACGAGCCACCGACCTGCGCAAACTGCGGAGGAGGGCACACGGCGAACGACCGTCGCTGCCCCCGCCTGCGCCGCGAGGCTAGGCGGCGAGGCAAGCCGATGCCGCCACCGCTCCCCGGATGGGTAGTAGCGACGCCTCCCCCGCACCGCCCGCACCCACCACCACCATCAAGACCCCACGCGACCCCACAGCCGCCAGCGAACCCGGACCCGACCCGCGACGCAGTCCCCGCGAGAGCGACGCGCCGCCGAGGCGGGAGAAACCGACGCCGCAACGCGCAAACTACAAACAGCGAGCCACGTGCCGCGCCCTGCGCGCCGCCGGCCGCCTCCCCGCCCCCTCGCGCCGCCGCGCCGTACCAGCGCAGCCGCGAAGACCGCCGAGACCCGGCGTGGCCCACCGTGGACGCCCCGACGCAAGACGGAGGGCGCGATTGCGCCGCGGCGCCCACGCGTAGCCCACCACCAAGAAGACCACCGACCGAAGCGTGTGCTGGATGCGTCCGCACCGCTTCCCAGACGATCCTCGTCATCAACGCCGTCAGGGAGATCTGCATGGGGCTCCGCGTCGCACTCGAGAGAGGAGCGGACGCGAGCCCGGTGCTGGACGAAGGCATCCGGGCCCTGTGGGACCTCGAGATGCCCCTGGCGGCCGCTGATGACACAGACTACGTGTAAACACACCCCATTGACCTACCAGGCTGAGCCCTGGTAGAGAAGCAGCCCGGGCACGAGGTCCACGACCTCATACGCCCGCAGACCCTTTCCCCGTAAACACGAGGAAAAGAAGACCCGGAGAGGTGACACATTCGTTTGTTGTAGACAGCCTCAACACCATAATATGCTCCGATACGCGTATTGGACTTTCAGTGCAATGTAGAAGCTCATTATGAACAGCGAAACCCACCCCGTGCTCCCTCACTTGACTGGTGTCCTTGCCCTTCCAGAAAAAAATTTAGTGGGATTCGCGGAGGGAACCTCCGCCCGGCAAGCGGGTTTCCTGAAGAGCTGCTACCTTGACGTTTAGTCTATGTAACTCGGCATCAATAATTGCCGTGTTGAGTAGTTGGTCGTCGCAATCTGAGTTTACACAGGTGTTCGAGAAGCCCGTCCTCATAGTGCGGACGTTCCATGTTGGTAAGCGCAACGAATTACTTATCTGATGCTTTCGTTATGGTACCGTCACCCCTCCTTGCTCAGTGTTATTTTGGCTGACGCGTGACGTTACATTTTTTGAACACACTTGCTGAGGAAACTTTATTCTTCTATTCTTGGCTCATAATAATTGATGTGTTGTTTTGATTTGATTGTCTTTGCGCAGCAAGCCAGTATTTATTATAAACGGATACGAATTGTTTCAATAATAAATAATGATTGTGAACCATAATAATATCAAAAAAGTGTACATTTTCAGAGATATATTTCAGAAAGCTTATTGGTGTATGGAAGATGTCGGTCAGCCTTCAAAAACAAAGTGTTAATGTCATCAAATTAAACGAATTAGCTATAAACTTAGAAAAACGGTATGACAAAATTAGGTGCTCCGTCCGTATTCAGTGATTATGGGGGCAGGACTTTCAACGGCGGTGGCGTTGTCCTTCTGGATATGCACGAACAGAGTGCCCAGGTGCAGAATGTTGCCATACCCAATGATCCTCCAAAATCCGGCATCCTGCTTAGTTATGTTAGTCACCTCGTACCTGTAGGAAGAACAGGTTGTTGGGAAACGTGTTGTATTTTTATCTTGGAGATCCTACAGTTGGGTTCCGGATCTTCCTTAAAATGTACAAATGTGAGATAATCTTTAATCACGCTTTAAAATCACGCTCTTTGGTCATCCGATCAGGAATACTACCAAGGCGGTATACACAGATTAGGTATATGTACTTATAGAAAGGAGGTACTCCTAGCATAAACATAGGTAATGTTATTAATGGTATACCCAAATACGCCCATCTCAGACAGTGTTTAGAGATATTTAACATTTATTTGTGTATCTATAGTATCTATTAACTAAAGTATATATTTATTCTAATGTTGAATTGTTATTAGCTCTGCATTTTCATGCACGCCGTTGTTTTGAAATTAAAACAGGGGGCTTACCACGACATCTTATAGCAGGACCTAAACAGAACTGCTTAGAACAAGACAGCATATGTAGCACGTATAGGGCTGTCTCGTTCTAAGCAGGGCAGTTCTGTTTAGGTCCTGCTATAAGTGCTGATGGTAAGCCCCCAGGGTTACTGTAACAGCTGGAAAATATTGTGATGATGTGCTGAGGCCTGTAATCTACACCGGTTTATATTGACGCACGTCAATGCTCGTCCACATACCACATACGGTTGAACTATCAATGGATAAGGAATTTGATTTTGTGGCTCACCCAGTCTCCGGATCTAAATCCTATTGAACACGCATGGGATGCTCAAGCGGAGATCATTACACACTTTCCCGGACAATTTGGGGACAGAAGATTAAATAATCAAAGAATCGAGTTATTTTTTTATTTTGCCGACGCATTCAGTAACAAAAATTTTAGCTTAATTTTTTATCTTATTTTTGTTACGAACAGTAAACTGGTGTTTACCACTTACCTACCCTGTTAGACAACAAAGGCTTATTATTTTGAAATATACGTAATTATATTTTAAAAGACTCAGATATTCCTAGATAGTATTGATGTGTGTATTTCCTACTAAACCGATTTTGATGAAACAAATGCACGAAAGAAAAGCATAAAGAAGCCCACATCGACAGCTACGATACCTCAGAAAGAGTGCAATGACTGTACCAATGTACATGGCGGCAGGGGGATACGAACCTCTCGGTTACGAGTCGGTTACCTTAACCACTAGACTACCGACGCTCTAAGAATCACATAACACTCCTCTTGTTGCGCCGGTAAAGCCTCCGTTAAACCAACGCGTTCAGCTTGTGACCACCACTGTGCGCCTGTTTGAAACCTCACGTAAATACAACCGCCACTGCGGCCACAAGTTGAACGCGTTGGGTTGATCAGATCTTTTCAAAACTACGCACCGGCAAGTGTGCAGATCCACCTTCCGCCCCTTGTAGAACTGGCCGATGCTGCCCGCGGGCACGACCAGCTCGCACTTAGTGATGTCCGGTATCGGGTATGGGAACCCAATCGCGAAGTCTCTACCCTCGTGCAGGTTCAATCGGACCGTGTCCAGGTCGATCCTTTCTGAGGAATAGGCGAAGACATGTACCGCATTGAACTTAGCTGCAGCATAGGTTTAGGCACGCATCAGTTATCCTATACGAAGTTAATTCCTACTTATGTTCTATGTTTTCGAGTAAATCAAATATAGCTAAAATCTAAACTTACAAATACAAACTACAAAGTTGAATCATTCGAATTACAACTCGGGTGACAAATATCCCCATGTAGGGAAATCTGGAAATGTACTCCCGGCAGAGTTTGTGTGTGATCGAAGGTTAAGGAATTACATACACGCGATCTTCTAAGATACCTAGAATGATAAAAGTTTCGAATTTGATGCGATCGCTTATTTATTGATGTGTTTTTACAATAATTATTACAATAATGTAGTTAGGTAAGCTTCTTTAGATAGCCAAAGGGTCAATCAAGCTTATTAATTTCCTAAGATCAAAATTAGGTATATACCTAGACTAAGTAGTGCTCTGACCAGACCAAGAAATAACAGAATAATTTACACTTTAAGTAATTGTAGATACCTAATACTTAGCGCTATTAGTCAAGCAATCCGTCTCAGCTTATCTCAATGAGAGACTTGTAGGTACTAACGTGTTTGCCTACTTGCAACTCAATCAGTTGTCCGTAAAACTTACCTGATATTTTAACAGATATTTTCTGACGAATTTCTAACCAATCGCTATTGTTGTTGTTGTTATAAATGGTTAGCAGCCATTCGCCATGGTGTTCCTCGTTTAGGGGCCCTATGATGAACTCGTTCGTGGTCAATTCCTCCAGTTTCTCGCCGACTATATCGGAGGAGTTGATCGAGCAGCCGTAGTTCGCGTTGAACACTTTGTATTTATAGCCCTTTGCGACCACCACGGACGAGGGCTGCTCCGAGAATTGTATGTGGTATTCGGCAGACTCATAATCGTCAGGTTCTTTTGGCAGTTGGATGTCCAGCTTTGTGACCATCCCGTTCGGCCTGGTCAGGTAGTACTGCGAGTCCCCACTCGGGATCATCGGCGCCGCAATTATTACCATGTCGGTCAGGTCGCACGCCAGCTCGAGTGACTGCAGCTCCCTGTGGTATTTCGCTAAAACACAAGTGGAACCTTCATATCTTCTCAATGCTTTTCTATTAATCTTCATAGAAGTACGTACGGACTATGCGCGGCGATACTCTCCCTTGTAGCAAGGTGACGCAGAAGGCACCGGTCACTGCCATCATGAAAGCGTACCACGCCAACATGGAGAGAGGAAAAACTACATTTCCGCGCGCGCACATGATTCGCTACGCTTTTGCAGCAGGACTGATAAGGAATACATTTAACATTACATGATATACAAACAAAAATTTTCGTTTGCAACCAATTATTTGCAACTACTCACAAATATATGTGAAACAAATAAATACTTTTCAAAAATACTTACCAGTTACAAAAATTCGTAGTGATACACAAAACACTTTCAAATAACGCCACACCTATGCATTATGAGTAAACAAAATATTAACTTGCCAGAGGTAGACGGACGCAACGTCAAGGCTTTACGTTATTTTATATTTTATGCCGAGCGGTTCTCGTGGTAAATATGATTTTAAACTAGGTAATAATGAATGCTATAATGTTGTGATTAAGTACCACAGTCAAATGACAGGTAAGGAAGGAGTCTTCGAAGCCCTCAATCACGAATATCAGTTACAGTTGTTCTATTGGAAAATGTTTTCATCTGGGCAGTCCCCGGAGCTTCAGTCATTCCAATATCTTTGACCTACATCTACGATCTGCCCTAAGCTAATGGAACAGCGTTTAATATTTTATTATAAAAACAAGATACCACATGGAATTCTTCACAGTGTATTAGTCAAACGTCAAATTTATAGTTTCATAAATCATAATCACTTGGTGGCTCAGTGATTAATTTACCGGTCTAGTAGTCACCCATACTCCAAGCGCTTTGCTTAGTTTGGCTAGATGGCGCTGTGCGAATTTGTTTAGGCATTTATTTATTCACTTCAGTTTGACGAAGGTAGTTTAATTTGGGCTTCTACGCATTACTTTTTGTTTTATATTATTATCACGGGGGCTGATCCCAATAAAAACTTATGCTCGGTTATCGGCAGCCTCCTGCATCATCATCACTCCTTCTCACTGGTGGACGTCTTACATTCCTTCTTTTTTAAGGGCTTTGCCCCACCGCTGCAACCCTGTGTAAACAGGACCAACAGCAATGAATAAACACAGAGCCTGATTTTTGACACTTTAACATGCCTGACGACAAGCGAATACTGTCTTGGAAGTCGCAACAAATTTAACTAAGAAGTAACAGGTAAGAAAGATAGTGATTCCGACTTCCCCTCTCAAAAGCGGAGACAGCACAAAATAATACAAAGAGCACACCGAAAGTTCTGCGCTCCTAGCCGCTCATAAATGTTTGAATTACGAATGTTATAAATATTTTTTTTAATATAAGAAATTTGATCATTCATTTATAAAAAAATATTAGCGGTAAATAGCGTGTCAATTGTTTTTTTATCGCAGGTTGAGGTTGAGGTTCGTCGTCCTCAGCAAAAATGGAATTAACGCTAAAAGATTTTAGAGCGACGATTTTTTTATGATTATAAAAGGTTTCGGGAGGGAAGCACCTCATTTGAGCAAAGCATTGGTACGCAGAATTTGATCGTGGCCGTGTATGAAATTTGTGGAGGTCGGCCCTTAACTGCGATCACTGAGGAAAATGTACTCTCATGCAACTTATTGTAGAAACCGGCGTATCACCTACGAGGAGATTCAAGGACATTTGGGGATTGGTGTGAGCCAAATTTAAAAAATCTTACTTTAAAATTTAAAAGCTAGAAAACTTTGTTGTCGCTGGATTTCTCATGAACTCACCCCAGAACAAAAACGGACTCGAGTTGATTAGTGCAAAATCTTTTTTTGTTAACGTACGATCACGGACGTTCAAATGCTGTGTATGACATTGTGACAGGAAATAAAACAAACATATTGTTAAAAATAATAAATAATCATGTTGGTGTTAATGTCCCCTTTATCCCCTCTCGAGCACGAGGGACCGGGTCCGCCCTAACCATGATCCAGGGTTTGACAGATCAGATCATTACAGTGGAGCGACTGCCATCTGCCCTCCGTAACCCAGCTACCAGGGGAACCTGACTAGATTGGATCATGGTAAACATGGATATATTGTAACATGCCGAAAAGGAAGCAACATTCTTGTGTATGGGTGTTCGAAGGCGACAGTAAACCAACAAATTCAGGTAGGCGGGAAATGTTTGCAAAATAATCATAGGTTTTTTTTCCTGGACGGGTCCTGTTTGCACAATCCCACTTGAACAACAAAATATAGTTAATGCTGAGTGGTTGCTTTCCTAGTGTCTTTAGAAAAACGACCAACTAGTCGCATCGTATTGCACCATCCCGCACATGGTCCACACTTAGCACCATGTGATTTCTCTATTTTCCCAAAAATCAAAGATTTGATGAGAGATTTGACATTTACGGGCCCAGAAGAGGCCGTGATAGCTTTCAACCAGTACATGAAAAACATGCCCGCAGACCAATGGTCCTCATGTTTTCAAAAATTATAGTAAATATATTACTTTACATGTAAATTGTTTCATTAATGGGTTACGCAAAACTTTCTGTGTACCCACATAGGCATATGCAAAGCAATAAGTCAAGGGAAACGTCCACGGGGGAAACGCACCACGGACATATACACACCATAAAATATATAAGTTATGTCAGGCTTATATGTTGATGCCAATAATTATTATGACAAAATCACATAAAGGTCGTAAAGTTGCCTATTGTCCTCACAAGATCCAAATAATAAACTACACTGCGCTTGACGATTCGCGGTCACCATTCGAGATTTCGTCGACCGCACTGCTGCTGTCGGTTCTTCGGCAGATCAGTCAACTGCCTCCTGACAGTAAGATAATGTAAGAATTAGACAAGCAACTCTACTGCTACCTATTAACTACCATTTACCAACACCCCTCCTGAGCATGAGAGAAGTTCATAAAGGTAGCTTGTATCTCAGGTTTCGTTATTGATATGTCGCCTGATGAAAACCTAGTAGCAATATTCTTTAATGTGTTAAGGCTTGACTTTTGCCTGAACAAAAATAGTCCCAGCATATTTCGCAAAACTTTATATACAACGTACAATACTTTAGTTATGGTAGCAAAGGAACAGCAATTTATTACATACTAGCGACCCGCCCCGGCTTCGCACGGGTGCAATGCTGATACTAAATACACTACAGAAAAACGGTGAACGTTGTATATAAAAACATAGCGGCCCGCTCCGGCTTCGCACGGGTATAAAATATATAGCCTATTTATAGGCACGCTCTTGCCGCACCGGGCGGCCGGCCGGTACCGCCGCAAACGCTACGTCCTGCAATTTTTAAATCTGTAATATCTTCGAAAATATTCACTTAAATCATACGGTGTAAAGGGCCATATAGATCTATATTAAATGAACAATGTATTCAAGGTATTTAATTGGTTAAGGACTAATGCTGTATTGGTTAAAATCGCTTCGAAAATTAGCCATTATTTGTCGTAAAAAGTAAATGACAAAAAAAAGTTATTGTGGGTTATCCATAAGAGATAGACATATACCATCACGGACTTTTCTGTAGACCTTTTCAATGTGTACAATACTTAGTACATTATTTTGATAAAACTCGTAGGGTTCAGCCTGCGTTTGCAATGTAAGCGGAAAAAATGTAATTATTTACGACATCACATTAGAAACCTCAAAAATAACAGTACTTCTCCACTATTTAATGAATGTTATTATACATATAAACTTTCCTCTTGAATCACTCTATCTATTAAAAAAAACCGCATCAAAATCCGTTGCGTAGTTTCAAAGATTTAAGCATACAAAGGGACATAGGGACAGAGAAAGCGACTTTGTTTTATACTATGTAGTGATGTACATTACTTAGGTACTTGGTTTGTCAGGACCGCAGCAAGTGGGACTATCGGTCTCTACATACCACTAGGGGAAATAGACGTAACATTATGTAGATGAACGTATGTAGTATGTTTTATGTAAATTAGTGGTAGGTATCTAAACACTTGGGCAGTAAATTTGCATCTTAATTTCGTAATATTTTCGGAGGTTTACATAAAAAGTCATAATCATCTTGGCGTTAATGTCCCGGTTATGCTCTCGCGCACGAGCTATGCTCTCGACCATGATCCAAGATTTGGCAGATCAGGTAATTACAGTGGAGCGACTGCAATCTGACCTCCATGACCATGCTATCACGGGAAGCTGACCAGATAGGATCATGGTTACACATTTAGTCGCCTGAATGTGCTGGTTTCATCACGATGTTTTACCTCACCGTAAGAGCATCGGATAGTATTGAACTAATGTACATAATTCAGAAAGTAGTCATTGGTACATGGCCGCAGTGGGATTCGAACCCGGTCCCTCTCGGTTACGAGTCGGATACCTAACTCGGCCACAGACGCTCCTCAAGTTTCGGAAGTGTACATATCGTAGCATAAAAAAATAAAAAAGATTCGATGTTTCAGGATGTTACAGTCACAGAAATTAAACAAAAAACTTCTGTGGTTACTGTTACATCAGGGCACATTCACCGATATATCAAAAACCTGTCGTGCTGACATTATTAATTAAATGAAAAGGCACTTACCAGATTATAAAATACGTATAATGATTAAATGAATAAATTAGTGTTGATCAATTACACTGTTCTTTGAAAAATAGTTTTTTTTTTAATTTGTGTATTACCATATATAACAAAGGTTCCGTATGGATTTATATTATAAAATTGTTAAAAGTTAAAATTAAACGGTGTTAATTAATGACGTTGTTGTTCAAACGTTGGCCGTCGAATGAGAGAGAGGGTTGGTGACCCTGGCCCTGGGCCATACCTGTTGCAGAGGCTGACCATCATCATTCAGCGTGGCAACGTCGCTAGTGTTATGAGCACCTTTGCACCGGGAATGGCAAAGAGTGGGTTATACATCCAGTTTAAGTTTTGTGACGAAGTTATACGGATATCTAGTTTTAAATTTAAATTTTTGTCAATTAATAGTGTGCTACGGGACTCAATGAATAGGAGCTGGCACTAAGGCAACAGCCAACAGAATTGGTCAAACCCAAAAAAATAATTTCAAAATTTAAACATGATGTTTTCAATATAAGGTATATTGAAAAAATCATCTTTGCTAATTGCTCTGACAAGCACATCAATCAAAATTGATTCCATGAAAATAAATAAAAAAGGATACAGAGAAGGAAATAATAATACAAGCAGCAATCTTCATGCTACAATATGTACTTAGGTCTGCTGATCGCAAAACGTGTTAAAAAATGTATACCTAGCTGCGTAAAATACTACATATAATATTAAAGCATGCGGTACAAATTCTTGTTCAATTGTCAACTTCAACTTGTCTTATATCGTAATGGAAATTATGTGTTTAAAAATTGATAATTTGGGGCAGTAATAATTGAAATTTACATTCTATGTGTTTCGTATATCATTCAAGACATCTACGTACTTGTACGTAACATGATTGATACGGCAAGTCATGATTTTGGGTATTGTTTATTAACCAAATAAGATAAGTCGGTCTAAACAGATGATAGTGTATAATGCAGCCGGCGCAGAAGGAGCCTTGTCCCCGCGGGCGCGTCACCCCGCGGGTTCCCGCGCGGCCGCCGCGCCCACCGACTGGCACTCGCTTACGCGGCGCCGGCCGCTCTCAATGAGTCGTTTGAGTAGCACCTTTTTTCTTCCGTCTGGTTAGTCGCACGATGGCAGCGGCCGGCGACGTTTGTGCCGCCCTCGTCCGACACGAACAAACCCTGCTCAAGGAGATCAGCGACACCAATGTGCTCGATGTGCTGGTGAAACGAGGACTGTTCAGCGTCACGGACCTCGAGCGGATCGCCGGCGCGCCCGACTCGGAGAAGTGCAACTATTTCGTGGAGCTTGTTGGTAAACAAAGCGGCGGCAAGTTGAGTGAATTGTGTACCGTGCTCGAGAAGGAATGCCCGAAACTGGCGAAGGAGCTCGGGAATGACAAACACCGTTTTATTATTAACGGTAAGTGCGCAGAGCTTTTGGACAGCTTGGAAAAGTCGCGGGCGCAGTGTTTTTGTTATATACTCTAAGCCCGCTGCAGTCGGTCGTGTTTTCATAAAAAATGTCATTGAACGCACATGTTGTTCGTAAATAACCCGAAGATTGAATAGCTAGGTAGATGTATGCCATAATGGATTAGACCCATAGGTCATTCTTGTGTCTAGAGGTGCGAACCATTATCATAAAGTTAGATAAACAATTTTATTATCTTAAGTTTATTTATGCTTATGCGAATGGTTTTTAACGATCCAACTAGATGAATGGTGGGTACTCCTCCTTCTTAGTACCTATATCTACTGAATTAAATAAAAAACAAATCGAAATATTATAAATATAAGCTTAATTATAGTGTTCGTCAAACAGAGCACGCTCTCACCTTTTCTATATACAGTTAGTTATATTGAAATACATAATCAGGCGTATTTAATAATTGTAACAAGAGACTTTGTTTATTTTAGGTCTACCCACTTCACACCTGTTCGTATTGAATCGCCTACTTATTCAAATTGCATATAACTACTTGTTAGGTGCTATTAGCAAAGGAGTTTACAAGTCTCTAACTCCGTTCTTCAATCAGTGTAGGCCAATAGGTATTTTAACAGTCAACAAAGAGACTCGACAAACCGAAAACAGCTTGCATTGAGGGCATACAAAGGTTGCAGAAAGACGAGGACAATTTAATTCACTTTCAATATGGTTTTGATTGAAAAATTGCATGCCAAGAGTTCCGAAGGAAGGGGAGTGCTCGCTCGTGCAACCATGTCGCGTGACCTTTACGGGACCCCTCTAAGTGTATGGCGGTAGGGTCGAAAATGCAACTAGTTTTGAGATAGGTTACATGCGGGTGCGGGGAGTTGGCTCCTTGATGGACAATGATACAAGCTGTGTCGCAGTTTTATGATGAAATCGGGTTTTTGAACAACAACCTAGGCTTTTGATCAAGAACAAAATTATAGAAATCATAAACCTGACAAAATCCAAATTTCATTCAGTATTAATTTTGTCTTCGACCAGATCTTGTTCAAAAGGCTAGGTGTTTGATCAAGATCCCGATTTCGTTCTAAACTTGCGACAGCACTTTATAACTTTTTAGTTTATGTCTAATTTCAACATTAAATCCTTTAATTATCGTAAACCTTTATTACGGTATCGTATTTCCTAAGTTAAAATTGGTCAAATTGACATTACTAAAGTTACTTTTAAGTAGAAAATGCTGGATTCGTGGTAGGGCTCTGTGCAGCCTGAAGGGTTCAATGGGTACCACCCCTTATCTATTCCTCCCGCCCATGCATTGTAAAGAGATTGAGAGACAGTCAAGCGAACTAGTACAATATTGTTTTTTACAAAATAGTTCAACATATTCCTTTACTGATACTTTATTTTGCTGTTGCGATTGATTTAGACAGCTTCGCAGTCTCTGTTCATTTAAATATCTCGTAACACCATCCATCTGATTGCGTAAGCCGATATTAAACGACTGATTACTGAACCATTAATCAAAGACAAAAATACACTTACGTAGGCACTTAATTAGGAGCATATTTCCTTAATCTTTAAAAGGCCAGCAGAACGAGATGAAGATGTTTTGTATAGATCTTCTGCTTCTGGGACTCTATTTTTGTATCGCAGCATCCCATTGGCAAAGCCGAAAGAGTATGGTTCGAAAATAAAATATGGAAAATGAACATCATGCATAAAAATTGAAAACCGTTCGAATCGAGGCGAGCGATTCAAAAATAGGGCCCCTGATAAGTTAACGGTATCAGGCCTGCTGGAATATAATATAGGTATTGAACACACCTTTGCATACAAAACACGTATTTTGTGCTGTACAATGTTTGGAAATTGTTGCTGTCAAAGCGTCTCTAGAAGCTACCTGTAATGAATAACCACAACAATGTGTCGCACCTGTTTTGATACTATAAAACGTTGTGTCGATGGATTATCTCTGGATGGATCTCTTTCATTTAAAATCTAATTTTCTGGAAACTGTTTTCAAGCTAGCTAACTAATACACTAGATTACTTAGAATAAATCCCGTTCCGGCCATGTACCAATGACTGTTTTCCGAGTTATGTACATTAGTTGAATACTAACCGATGCTCTTACGGTGAGCGAAAACCTGCACATTTAGGCGACTGTATGTGTAACCATGATCCAATCTGGTCAGGTTCCCCTGGTAGCAGGGCCATGGAGGTCAGATGGCAGTCGCTCCACTGTAATTACCTGACCTGCCAAATCCTGGATCATGGTCAAGGCGGACCCCGGGCCCTCGTGCGCGAAAGCACAACCGGGACATTAACGCCAAGATGGTGATGATGACTTAGAATAAAACAAGAAGACTATACTTTACTTAGCACCGCGAGCTCAAGCTAATATACAATATGTAGTAGGTAAGGTATACAACATGCCAGACGAAAATTAAATAATAAAACATGTTACCTACTGCCAAGGTGATCGAAGTGTAGTGTAGCTGCCTAATAATTCTGTTGCTGATCTAACAGAATCCACTTCGCAGTTTTTGCGTCATTACCCGTTTATGGTAAACGTACACAGACTAGTTCCACTAACAATTATACTACATCATTCGCGTCGACGCATAGCACGACAGCCGACACAATGTGCATCATAACAGGCTCGGGCGGACAGTTGTTTGACTCGTTTGCAATTTACCTAGTTGACGGCACTTAAAAAAATGTGTAGCCTCTATGTTGAAGGCTGAACTTTATCATTTTGCATTACTTTGCACATTCAGAAGACATAGTTGACCTACATTTACTGGAAATAGCATGAAATGATCTTATCGAAATGGCAAAAGTTGCATCCGCGGCAGCTGCCCTGCTGGAATATGCAGCTGTTCTCGCAGCTGTCAAATTTGCGCATTTTGAACTTATTGTATATTGAACACACCTTATTGCATACATACCAGCGAAATAAACACGTGTTTTGTGTTTTACTGTTGCTGTCAAAGCAACTTCATTCATGTCTATGTCCATACTCGTGTCTCTACTAGGCATGAAGCTCGTTGTTACTGCAGCTGTTCTATACCAACTTAACAGCTTATAACTAGACTACCTATATTTGTATAACACTAAACTTGGTTTCGCACTGTTTGTGTAAGTGGATACCTCCTAAGTATATCTACTTAGGTACGTAGTGCTCGAACATGACATAACAAGCTGAATATAGCACATAAGACTCAGAGTCGCTGGACCCCGGATGAAGCGTAGCTTTGTTGGTTGTGGACATATTGGTCGTTGTAGTTGCGATAAAAAATTGCTATCAATTAATTTCACCTCTTGCATCTCGTCAGTGAATACCACTCCACTGTATACTTGAACTATTTACGAGACGTAATTCTTTTAATTAAGTATTATTCGACTATTATCAAAATAGTACCTAATATAATCGTGATGCAATTCTACAGTAAGTTCTGCAAATCGAAAGACAATCACATCACAGACAATTTATGATTTTGAGTAATGTAAATCTAATTTTGATTTTTGTGAGCGCAATGCAAACAAATGTGCCTGTTTACCAATGCACGCAAGTTTATTCTTTACTTTTTACTCTTTACTAAATCAATGAGTTTATATATAATGTATAATCAGCAATAATTGTGTTTAAAAACCAAACCATGACCATGATATCGAAAAGTGAACGAAATGTCGTGAAAAATGATTATTACAACAACGCGATAAATCCGTTAAAAGTTGATTCATTGATTAAGGTATAGATAAACTCCAACGAATTCGTTCTTTTAAATCCACTTATTCCTTCATCCAGAGTTGGCGCGCAAGGTGAGCGCACAGTTCGACGCGGGCTTATCCTTAGGGTCAAAGGCCGGGGCAGGCGTCTAGGCCCATTTAATGTCTATTATGAGCCGTTCACGGGCCGCGAGTCGCCGTGTGAACGCGCCTTGGGAACTAAGTAATAGTCGAGTTATTCATCAGAGTTTTTGCCGCTACCTGCTCCGGCCGACGCGCAGGGCTCACCCCGCGCCGGCGCCGGCGACCCTATACGCATCTCTTTCTTTCATTTTTTTTCAAACCCTTACAAGTGAAGCATCGATCTTCTACGAAGCACACAATAACTGCACATTCCTAAGAACTGATTGCGGATACTGCGGGCTCGTCACGTTTAAAACTCGATCCCTTGGCTCGTTGTCCTCGTGCTATTGATAAGAGCACTGTGTAAATACAAAACCGCTTTTGATAACTTCAATTGGCGGAGTGGCCGCCTAATTTAGAGAAAAAAGTGGCGTCCATTTAGAAATCAGTGACAGCCAGACTGTGACACCCGGCTGGTAACTCAATTGTGACATCAAGTCGCGTTGTCGGACTCCGAGATTGACTGCCTAGGAGGACAAAATATTTCAGCCATTCAAGCAGGATTTCCAACTAAAATAGTTGGTGATGATGAACCAACTGAAATGTGTATTCACAGGCGTCTTCTGAATATCCTTATGGTTTCACATTTCAGAACTTAAAATTTCGTTAGTTAAGTATTACTTACATCTGGTTGGTTGGAGCATCGTTGCAAAAGTACTTCTCATATTAAAAACCCAATCCGGATAAAGCCAATTGATACAGGCCTGGCTGGAATCTGTGGTAACCGCGTACAAGCCGGTGTAGCACCACCCAAGCACCACAACTTCCGGTGATGCCGCACACAACGAAAAAGTCATCATTTGTTTAGTAACCACTTTACGATACGAGCACTGAGCTCTCAGATTTCCACGAACCGTGGTATTTTTGTTAAAGTCAGTTTTAGCTTAAATAATACTACGTAATATGAAATATGACAATGATAAAGTAATGTGAAATATGTATAAATAGCTTTACCAGGGGATAATTGTGTGCATGTTTAGTTTATAAGTTAGCATTTTTAAATAGTCAGTATTATAAAAGGAGTTGGCATGTACAATTTTGTATAAAAGTGAAGTCAACTTCTCTATCTCTAAATACTAACCGTGGTAATAAACCCGATGAAATGTGCGATGAAAGTGGAGTGAATAACCACGAAAGTCTTAAAACCTATATCTTCACCATCTCAAACGGATCTCCGTCATCTTTTCTCGGTAGTAGCAACTACAGAAGAAGCATCATAAGTACTCATTGCGTCTATCAAGCCGCGTAACTCTTGCCGTTGTCATACCATACCACTAATATTTATACCGATCCTAATATAAAATAACTCATACCGATACCAATTCCAATAAACGGCTAACAATAAAAGCAGAAGCAAACCTTGCGTTGGTTGTTCACACCGGCCAACCGCGTCGGACCATAAAACGCGGTTGGTTCTGGTGGCATCGGGACGGTCCCGGGTTCGACGCCCGTCGCCGTGACAAATTAAAAATAATGCTCAATTACCAACCAATATTGAGTTGTGACGCGCTGCCGTGCATATCGAAGCCAGAGTAGATAAATATAACGCTGATGGTAACAAAAAAACGCGGACAGACCAAACTTGACTCAAAATTAACGCTTTGTTAACTTTAGCTTAACTTTTACAATGGGAGATATGTATTAAGAAAGTGTCCACCAACATTCAAAATTCCGAACATTCGGTACAAGAACATTATGAAATAATTCAACTATTTTGGCTAAAATAATAAAATCAGCACTAAGGGCGGCTTGCACCAAATTCTTAACGCACATTTAAGTAGATCATCGTCATCTTCATATCAGCCGAAAGACGCCCACTCCTGGGCATAGCCCTCCCCCAGAGATCTCCACAAAGGCGGGTCGTGTTCCTTACCTTTCATTTTGGGGGGCCATAATCGCCACACTTGGCAGGCGACTTGGCGATCGCAGGGCAGTTACGCTACCCAGAAAGATGCTGCTGCTCATGATTTATCCCTTAGTCGCCTCTTACGACAACCACGGGAAGAGATGGGTCGGTACTATTCTTGTGGCACCACACACCACCCGCAGATTCTTAAGCAGATACTTAAACCAAAATCTTCATACAAAAAAACGTTAAACGTCATTCTTAAACGTGTTTAAGAATTAGGTGCAAGCGGGGCTGTCATACGAACGAAGCACAAACAAACAGACATCAATACCACACGTACAAACATTACAACTTCTCCATTTGAGCTTTGGGGTGAAAACCGGAATGCTTTCCTCTCTTAAAATAAAATATACCATCACGGCACGGTAATGTTAGCTATAGATAATATTATCATGATCACGGGGTGCCAATCAGCTCCCATGCGTCTTCGACCATTAACATTATTTAGTATTTACATTGCATTTACATACAAACATTTTTGTTCGTATTAAGGCGCACTCGAGGAGGCGCAGTAAAAAGAACTGAACATAGAACTGAATTTCGTTGTTTTACCGAATATTCGGCCGAAGTTCGTTCGGTCCAAATCACACTTCTACTACATTTGAAAAAAAGAAACAACTACTTACGCGCAATCCTTTTCACATATGAGCGAGCTATCCCAATAGGAATTACATACATAACTAAGTCTGGAATATTTATTCCCAGACGTAAGTAGCCGTTCCGAATGGGTTCAGCCGGGAATATATGCCTAAACACGATGTAGGCAATTAGTTATCAAAACGAAAATAATGTAATGTAGTTTAGTTCATAAAACTAGTTAGTAAATCAACGTTATCTGAGAACGTACAAGTTCCCACGGGCGTTGATAACGCGGCCAAGAAACGGGTGGGAGGCGTGTGATAACTACGCCGCCTGTCAGCCGACGTGATAAGGACCTTATTACAAATGTCACATGGTATTAATTCGTGTGCCCAGTGAGCACGCCACAGCCGCTGTCAACACACAACACACGAGCCGCTAATAAACACAATAATTATTCAGTCGAACAATTTGAACATCTTATTGGACGGTAGTACTTTAATAATCATAAAATGCCATCGTCGTCAAAAGACTGTACCCGTCTTCTGTTTGCTCATGAAGAAGAGCATGAGGTTTTGGATTACGCGAGTGGAGATCACGAAGAGAATGCATACTTCTGCCTATATGTATTGTCTGGTCCGCAAATGTCCCTGACAGTCTGACTGGAGATTAGTCGCCTTGTACGATACCACTAGGTCAAACTTTATTAGGTAAAATGTCGAATATGCCCAAACTCATATTATAAATGCAAAAGTAACTCACAAAGTAACAGTAGTAACTGTTTGACTGTTGTATGTTCATGTCTAAACTGCAGAAAAGTTTTGGATAAAATGTTGTACTTAATTATATGGCAACCTGGGGACTCCTTTATGTATAATAATCATCTTGGCGGTAATGTCCCGGTTGTGCTCTCGAGAACGAAGGCCTGGGGGCGATCAGGTAATGATAGTGGAGCGACTACCATCTGACCTCCGTGACCCTGCTACCAGGGGTACCAGACCAGATTGGATGATGGTTACAAATTCTGTTGCCTGAATTTGCAGGTTTCATCACGATGTGTTCCCTCACCGTAAGAATTTAACAAATGTACATAACTCAGAAAAGAGTCATTGGTACATGGACGCAATGGAATTCGAATCCGGTACCTCTCGCTTACGAGCCGGATACTCAACCGCTCGTCTACCGACGCTCCTCTCTTACTACTCTTATACGTATAGGAGGTTCAATAAGGTATAACAAAGTCTGTATGATGGGGACCTTGTATTGGAATATTAAATTGGTCCATTGTAGGCGCGGGAAAAAGCCAGGGAGGATATTAGAGGTAAAGAGGAGTTAGATAATCACAAACATTATAAATGTTCTACGCAAGCAGAGTGGACTGCACGCCTTAATAGAACGCACCGCTGTAATGAGATGAATTAGTCCAACGAGCGAAATTAGTGGCGCCGAAGGTCGTCGTGTGATTGAATCTGCGCTAATCGAATTAGCCCAACGGCCGTGCACCTAGAAATGGAGCCTTAGTTATTATGGCAAAATAGCAGAAGTACCTACAGCGAAAGAATAAAGATTCTTTGTTTCTTTTTAAAGAGTTTCCTATTGTTCATTAAATTGTTCATGGAGGAATGTTTTTTTAAGTGTGAAATGGTTGCGGGTTCAAATAAATTTGGCTTTTGGAGTTGCAACGGTGGAAGCGAGTGGTGGGGGTGGGGCTTAGCCCGTAAGAAGCGCCGCTTTTCAACATTTTAGCCTAAGATGTTGGCTCCCAAACAGATTGATGCGTTGGAATTGTTGTTGATGTTCTGTTCCCTAAACAACCTTCAAGGCTTGTCAATAGGCTATTGTTAAACAGGCATATTCCATATTTGGCCGCATCGTCATCCTGCCAGATAAGATGGCGATAAAATGCCTGGCATTCTTATAAATGGAAAAAAGTATTTATACTTCTTCCTGTATTTTAAACATACACTTTCCTTTGACTAACAACTCAAAGGCACTCAACGAATAACAGCCAGCCGTGGGCTTAATTGGCCCAATTACGTACCGAATTCATAGCTTTTATTATCAGAGGCGGTGTGATTATGTTGAATTTCAAATAATGAGCCCTTTTCCGTACTAATATTGAATGAAATTCTTTATTTTCCGCCAGCATTGTTTCCAGCGGCCGTGGCAGCTAGGAGCCGCGCTCCCAGGGACCGCTCCCACGCACGCGTCACTGTGAATATTTTATGAAAAAAGATCAACAATTATTATTACTCCTCCCACCTAACTGCTATGCAACAATGCCATTGAAATAGAAGCCGATAAGTTAATGCAAATGGGAACGGAAGCTATTATCTATCTATCTACATACCGATACCATATTCCCTATAGACGCCGAAATGGCTGTAGAGATTTTAATAAAGTATACAGGTAGTCTCGAGATAAGCGCAGCGGGTGATCCTAAGAAGTTTGGTAGCCGATGTCGTCAGCGTAAAGCTATTAGATAAACATTATATTTCTTTAATTAACTCTATCTCAATTTATCCAGACCTTAATGCCAATAATGTTTGCCACAACAGTTATATCCCTTTCCGTTTAAAAATTCCAAACTTTTGATTATTAGTGCTCATTTGCGGTTTTTTAGAAACCTTATTCTGTACAAAAGTCAAAGTTTAGGAACCTAGGTCCAGTGGTTTCAAAATAATGAACGCATCAAGATAACCCTATCGTGTTTGGGTTATTTGGAAAGCTGTTGATGAGTACTATACCCCTAGATGCCATTAAAGGTCTGTTGATGATGACGGAAGGTCGCCATAGGAACATATGAACGCAACATGATAACCTCATCGTGTTTGGGCTCTTTGGAATGACCTTAATGAGTATTATATTCCTACGATATTCAATCAAAAGCTGCGCGATAATAGCTTGTTGCGAAAACATGTTTTTCATTAGAGAACCTATTTGAAATTTAGCCAGATAATAAGAAGATCAAAGGCTCGATATCTATTTCTTACATCGCTTCTTTACTTGAGACTCAAAGCTTACTATTCTACACACACCATAGGTCAGAGAACTAGACCTTTGTAGTTTCGCTCGCGAGCCGCAGCGTGCTGCATTAAAACCACATTAGTTGCATCGGAATTGTAGCACCTGAAGGTTCGGTGAACTTCGCTCGAGCTAACGAGCACGGGTAACGTGCGCGTGCGCCGTCAAACTATTATAACCTTCTACTGTACCGCCGCCGCCGCTCAAATTGATATCCCTACGAAACGATGCGTGGTTACCTAGCTCGCTGTCATCATCATTACCCTCAGCCGCAGGATGCAGGACATATATGGCCCGGTTTTACTTACCTACCTTATAGAGCTATCTTTACGGGAGGAACATTACGCAACACACAAAGCTCGGCCAGCGGCTGCACTTATCTGAATGAGAAAATCCGTAACCGTATAAAGTTGAGAAGTTCTAGGAATTTTAGTACACGTATAGTTATGTGCCAACAATTTTTCGGCAGGCTACACCAGTGGATCCTAGTGGATTGAGGGCTCTCAAGCCAATATCCCATAGGGGCAGGCACTACAGGTGAAGACAATGAAGTCTTATGATACCACAATTATACTTACGTGCTCTCATATAACGCTGGTTGTGGGTACTGCTGTGTTACCCTTTTTGAATTGTGCAGATTAGAATATGTCCTACTAGGGCGCCGTGCACTGTTTATCGACATATGTTTAAAACATCTTCAGCTTGTCTCAAATTTTCACCCGCTTGGTGGCTGTATGGTATGGAGACCTGTCAAACCTCTCGGTACAAGAGTATATATGACAAAAAATGTGTCTCTCTTGTGCAGCTATAAATGTAGACCTGTCAGATTTCTATACAAGAGTATCCGTCAACTTATCTGTGGATTTCATTTCACCCATCCTTCGGCTTACAATTATCTCTCATCACACTATTTCTCTTTTCTGAAGTGCTTTTCTTTTTTGAACTACTTTCTACATATATATATATATATATATATATATGTACCTACCCAACATTCTAGTGACCCATATAATTGTCCTTTTATAATTTTCAATAGGGCAATGGAAAGGGCTATACTCGGAGTCACGTTGCGCGATAGAATAAGAAATGAGGAGATCCGCAAGCGAACCAAGTTCACCGACATAGACCTAAGAATTGCCAGGATAAAGTGGCAGTGGGCAGCGCACATAGCTCGAAGAACAGATGACCGATGGGGCAGTAAAGTTCTCGAGTGGCGACCACGTACCGGAAGACGCAGCGTAGGTGGGCCGCCCACAAGGTGGCCCGACAACCTGGTAAAGATCGCAGGTACCTGCTGGATGCGGAAGGCACAGGATCGGCGTTTGTTGAGATCTCTGGGGGAGGCTTATACCCAGCAGTGGGCGTCTTACGGCTGATTTTATTGAATATCAGCCGTTATTTAATATATGAATTTAGAATAGCCAGACATTCGAGTTTTTTGCAAGACCGTGTCTTTTTATAATGCACTTATAATAGTAAAATTAAATTTATGTAAAAAAATACGTTCAAACTTACCACTCTGTCGGCATCCGCAAGCATAAATACGTAAATATTGATTTAACTAACAGGAAACAGTTGATCAGGGACCGTTGCGTTAGTGTGTGGAATTGTTCGATAGGAAGCGGTTAGGGAGCTTCCATTGATCTCGCCGATCGACTCAAGTGGGCTAACCCGGCTTACCCACATATGTGTGTGATTGCAGATAAATCATTGCTGTTGCTGACAAACGTTTGATTTTAGATGCATTATTGAAACATAACTGTCTTAAATCTTTTACGTTGGCAGGTCCGAAAGTTTTTAGCCAACGGCTTGTTACATATATTGTTTTTATTTTTATATCGTTTATAGGCAAATTTTAATATAAACCCCTTGGCCAAAAATCACTAGCCGGCGAACATTAGTTATTTCTTTTTCGATTACTGAAAATAACATATATCTGCTACATATCATCAAGAGGTAACGCGGGATGCATTTCGAGGTAAGATGTACTATGATTATAAATATGGGTTAACGTTTATAGAATCACATGAAAATTTTATCAGCCCATTTGGTGAATTGTCCCTTGCCTATGCTATTGTCGTTTGTTGTTTATTTTATATCATGCGAATCTATTTTATTATTCATTTTATATCATACGAATCTAAATATTTTAATATTAATAAATAATACTGGGGTGTTGGACAATTGGTCTCACGTCAGTACGGGCTCGCCATGGTGGATATTTTTCTTCACCGTGACCCAGGTTGTAACCGTGGATCCAGTTTCAATGAATGCCATAGGTGTTACCGCACCGCTGCCCCGCTTTCGTGTATTTTTCGACACAATGGCCACTTGCCATTTGTTTTGCAATTTTACAGCGCATTGTTCCGAGAAAAAAGCCGAGCTCTCAATTCGATCGAGGAAACAATCACTCGTGACTTACCGATATGGGGTTAAAATAACATGACCCTCTGTTTGCTTAAATTCAATTGAAGCTGCTGAAGTTTCCAAAGAATTCTATTTCTGAGTCTTTTCCCATTACGCATCTGCATGAGGTCGATTGTCCTTGTCTGCTCCCTCCATCTTTCCATTTTCTAAACAATTCTTTTAAACCGATCTTCGTGTCGTATAAACGTCAACGTTTAACGATACGTCAATCCACGTTTAGTAACACTTCATTAATCTAAGTAATCTTTAGATATCAATTAAAAATTTTCAGATATATATATTTTTTTTATTGAGGATCGCTAACAATTTATACACTGATACATAAATATGTAATGTAGCATTACATAGATTTTGGCTCACAAACGTAGCTATGTGCTTAATTACTTAAAAGCTACAGCATGCATTTCTATTTGACAGTATCTAAAAATTTTTTGCAAAATTTGAAATATTGAAAAGTGAAATATTCTAAATTAACATTAACACAATACACTATAAGCAAATAATACTATACGCAAATAATATATTAAGACACAAATTAACAACATTTTTAAACAAAAGAGAATTGAACTATTGAACCATTAACACAATATGAGTAGGTAACACTATAAAACTTAAAAATCTAAAAACTTAAAAACAAGGCATTTCTATTTTTTTTTTTGAGACTGAAGCAAAACAATAAAAACTGTTGAAACTTATTTAAATATTCAACTTTTTGTAGATATATGGTTAATCAATTGCGCATAAAACTTGCTTACAGGATCGAAATAAATGTCAACCATATGGCTATATTTATTTAAAGGCTTACATAGTCTAGGAAAGGGGGAGCATGCACCTAAAATTGTTCTACGTGTTGGAGGGCGCGTGAAAACGGAATTCGGTTAATAATTGTGAACAGTCAATCTTACCCCTGAGTAATTTAAATAGAAACAACATGTCAATAATATCTCGACGCTGTGATAAGGAGAATATCTTTAAATATTCAAACCTGCTTTTGTAGGTTATAATTTTCTTTGATTAGATTAGATTAGATTCATTTATTAATCAATGAAAATTACATTATACTACACAATTCATATAAGCAATTCACAATAATTATAAAAATGAAATTAAATAAGTAATTTCATTAATAATAAGAAATTGTCAAAAGTTTAATGAAAATAAAAATGTATTGAATAAATATCAATAGCATATTTAAGTATAAGTAGGTACCTATTCGTAATAGCATTCCTATTAATTAAATATGAAATGTCTAACAGAATAAATTACAAAAAAATTGAAAATAAACATGTCAATTGCCTTGCTATTTGCCTTGCCAGTAGCAAATGCGAGATGCCACAGAAATCACTTCTGCACTCGTTCCAAGCGCAATAAGTAAGTGGCATAATGCGGACGCCATCAACATTACAATACTCCGTGATACTCATAACAAAACTATTGAACAACAATACTTTAGTCTGTACTGTGCGAAACATTTTGCAGTTGCTTATTACGAAACCCAACATTTTCGAAGCCTTTTTAATTACATTTTCGATATGTGGAACAAAGGTTAGTTTCCTGTCATAAAACACACCCAAGTCTCTCACCCCTTCTAATTCCTTAATTATATTTGTTCCTATGTGGTACTCAGAATATATCAGACTCAAATGTTTTTTAAATTTTACATCAGATCATTTTTTTATGTATACACCACTGAACAAGTCTATCCAGATCCGACTGTAACAATAAAGAATCCTCCGTGAACTCAATCACCTTTAAAAATTTTAAATCGTCACCATACATGTATGATTTAGAGAAATGAAACCTTAATTTTTTCTCAAAAATGAAATTTTAATTTTAAAAAGTAACCACTAAATATACTATTCGAGATTGATATCTACTAACCTGTGAAATACGTTTCAAAGTCCGCAGCTTTTTACGTTGCGCTTCTTTCATGAGCGACTTTCGCAAAATTCGAGTAATTTTTAGTAACAAGTATCTTACTTATTGTTAGTCCTATTTGTAACAGAATAATTATCTGCCGCCATGATGCATCACAAAAACAAAAACGACTTTAGGGCCTCTGTCGGTGGATAATGTAACTTTTTTACAAAATTATCACTCACTTTTAACATATAATAGGGAATAAAAATGTACAACAATATCATGAAGTTACCGTATCTTGAAGTGGATATGGCCAGACCATATCATAAACTGATCAATTCTAGGATCTGGCCACGATATAATATAGGTATAAGCAAAAACCAAAAGCAATAATCTTAACCGGATGTCATTAAGGACCGACTCCACGTCTCCACGACATGATACAAACAGTTGATGATATTACAGAGACTACACCCATGACCAATCCGATAGCGACACTTGCTCGTATCAAATTACTCACGTCGAAATGATGCGATATAATATCCACAGGAATGCGTATGCGCACCGAGGTGATTACCGATGCGAATGGTATTAGGTGCATTTCAACCAAAGTCTGATGCTTTGAACTATCTATCATGGTCATTTCATTACAATGGCAATGATATTATAGTGAAGAACTCGTATGGCATATTCGTGGATAGCTATCATCAAGATATCGCTCATTTGGAGAAACAAAGACAAAACTGCATGTTTAGCGATTTTACAGGAGAAGCAATCAAAGTTTTAGATGTAAGTGTAAGTTAAGAAACAGTACTTTCAACAAATATTTGGATTTGAATATTAAACTATGTTATTGTAGTTTACATTCAAATCCAAATATTTGTTGAAAGTACTTTTCCTTAACTTACACTTACATCTAAAACTTTGATTGCTTCTCCTGTAAAATCGCTAAACATGCAGTTTTGTCTTTGTTTCTCCAAATGAGCGATATATAAGCATTAGAACTTGGAAAGGGAAGACCAAGACGTAAGTACAACACGATAACATTGGAACAAACGAACTTAAAGAACTGTCAGGTCAAGAGTTCCCTAAATCGACGAGCATGTATGAAATGAGTGATGAATGTGGAAGAAGCGAGAGAGATTTAATGTATGTAAGATTCACAAACCCGCGGTCGCTGGTTCCCAGCATGGTAGGCCTAGTTCTCACTTACCGTCAGTACATCCAAAGTATAAGACAGTTCGGGAGTTGTATACTATATACGAACGCGTAGCTTACAAAATAAGAGTCATTGTCGTATCACGCGCCTTAGAACGCGGATCGATGCATCCAGTGCCAATTTTAATAGATTTTCGCTTATTATTAGAAAACTATGCCTTAAATAAAAAATATATTCGGTGATACTTTTTAATTATAGATCTACATATTTGTATAAATGAAATCGTAGTCGTGACTGTAAATGCTGAGACCTTAACGATTAAAACTATTTCTATGGGGTAGTTCTTGATTTTTATTCAATTCAAAAACAATATTTCATAAATATATTCGGTGATACTTTTAGTTAATTTCTTTAGCTACCCTCTGTATTTTCTTTAGATTGGAATTATGGCATGCCACGCCAATCTCGACGTTTAAAAATCATTCCATTAAATGGACGCCGATTGCGATGTCCAATTCGAGTAAGGCGCTTGGGCTGCAGACCTAATTATCTCTTATACTGTGTACCTACCAGTACCTACATCCAAATAGTGATGCTGTGTAACGAATGTCGAGTCCCGCTGCCTCTCGCCACGCACGTAGTGTCGAGTGTCGCGACGAATCCGGCGCGCACGTCGCACGCGATTTGATCCATTCCACTGTGAAATTGATCGACGCGCGCGCACGAGAGACATAGGTACCGAGATCAGATGTCTGCCTGTCTGTTTGGCTAAGATTTAAGAATTTATATATAACTAGTGAACCCGGCGCTCCTTCGTTCGTATACACCTACTTTACCCCTACCTACTCTGTTTATTCTTGCTTCTCCTTTCTCTTAAATCACCCTATCTATTATTGAAAACCGCATAAAAGTTAGTTGCGTAGCATAAAAGATCTAAGCGTACATTTTTACATATATAGAGACAGACGGCGAAAAGAGACTTTGTTTTATACTATGTATAGATTATACACTGGTTAGATTTGTTTAAATAAGTAGTCTATAAAACCTTGCCTATCTAACTCGCCTCGTGAAAGTGTGTCATGAAATCCTAGTCTTGAGTATCCTATACTGTACTGCAATCTGGAGTCACATAGGTCAGATGGTCTACCTGATGGAAAGTGGCCATTGCCGTCCAGGACATTTGCAACCTAAGGGGAGTGGACGCGGTGCCGGCCTTTATAGTATCTGTAGATATGCCTTTTGAAGAACCCCATGTCGTTTAGCAGAGGAAATACTTCTGGAGCTCATTCCACATCTTGCACGGCGCAAATAAGTTTTCATATTGATAACCTTTGGGCCGTGGGGACCAGGCGCACATACCTTATATAGTACTTCAGCCAGAGAATTAGCCTCGCTAGCCAGCAGGGTAATGCGGCCAGCCTTCTGGGCACTTATCCGGTTACTGGATATTGAAACTTTTTATCTGTAAATAAGTTTCGTTTTGTGTATTTCCTTATTTTTTATTATGTAAATATTGTAAATATCTCTTTACAATGTAAATATTAGCCAACTATAAAATTAATTGTACTTCGTTTCAGGTTACCACAGCATCGACAGTGCCAAAGACAACATGGTGTTGAGCCATAATTTGAACAGGTCAGTAATTCCAGTATCAAACTCTATACTTGTTTGGAACCTCATATTCATTATTTATTTGGATATGAACAACTACACACATACACACTCACGCCCGTATCCCACAGCTTTAGCAGGCTATACATCAACCGCTTCACATCTCTACAAATACCCACATACGTAGTTCGCACCGTTGAATTACAAAGGTGAACATGACCGCAAGGTGGACAGAGTTGTGTGTGCTACTGTGCGAGCCCGGGGCGCGCCGTCAGCGGCACACGCCGGCCCTCGCCGCAAAGGCTTTGTGACCCGTGTTGGAATATTCAAACTCGATCAGCGACCAGCTACCAGTGTTTCCGTTGTTTTCGAGAACTTTTAACATAATAGCTGGCCCACAATGGCGTATGGCGACCGTGTTTGATAATTAATGAATGGGCCGGAAATGCGACTCCATGGCGATACGGATGTCGGATTACGAAACAGATTAGTTTCTAGTTTCTAACTCATTTTGAGGGTCAATGCGGAATTTTTATAGCTTTCTGTGGCTTGAGAGAGTCTGAGAAAACTTTTTATTTCTTCGAATTAGCTAGAATTTTAGGCATTTCGTCCGTTTTAATTGTCAAAGGACTAAAAGAAAACCGAAAGGAAATCGTAATTAATTCGAAACACGCTATGCTAACAAGCGAGGCAATCACAACTTGCCAAAGCTGTCGCTCAGGTACGGTGCATCCAATCCCACACCTGTAATTGCAGTACCAGAACTAACTAAGGTGGAGTTCAAAACTTTAGATTAACGTAACTAGTATGTTTACTGCAATATTACATCGGTATCGTATAGGTACCATACCTATACGATACGTCGATTCATCAACACAACTACCTCTATCAGTCCACTGTTGGTTTGGGGCGGTGTCTTCTAAAGGAGACATCATGGTTTTGGCATAATCTCCACACTTGGCAGGCGGATTGGAGAGCGCAGTACAGGAAAACTCAACAAAGAATGCTGCTGACCATTTTTTGGTCTGACGAGATCCTAGCTGGTCGATTCTAACAACCGTATTCACAAATAATACTTGTCTAAGTTAAGTAACGTTATAATGCGTTCTAACACTCGTAAGCGGCTATTTGCAAAATGAACGCACTGCGTTCAATACCCAGTACGTTCGCGCACTGTCCTAATTAATAATTATGTATAATATAAATTATAATAATTATATATAATCAGTCGACGAGGTTGTGGTTACAATCGACCCTGACGGGGGCCATACGGCCAAAACGCCATTCATGCTTTTATACTACAGAACTCTGTGAAGTTAAATGTATGGCGATGTACCGAAACAAAGAATTCGCGCAAAATAATGAAATCCTGTTTGAAAGCAAATACTTTTTAAGGAAAAATTATGAACTACTTTATAATGTTTCACTTCCTTTGACTCACTGTCGTTACCGTGCCTACCGTCGATATAATACAATCGAGTGGAATATGTGTTGGTCATGTGTTTTTAAATTGGTATTTCTTTTTCATTTGTTCAAATTAATATACATATACAGGGCGATCAATCTAAACTAGATGGGAAATCCGGCACTATAAGGGATACAGACTAATTATACAAATATGTCAGAATCTTTCGTATAGCGTTAATTGTTCTTAACACAATGAAACTGATTTTAGAATAAAAAACAAGTTTTTTTTTTATCGAGAATAGAATTCGGTCTAATTTTGTAAGAATATTCGAAAGTTATTTTACTACACTATTTAATTTTGTTTGTAAACATTTAGTTTAGGAACATGTTTCATTAACAATTAATCTTGTGTAAATATTCGACAGAAATGCATACAATTTAAAAAATTCCCTGGTCTACCGGTAGATATGGAATCATGGGCAGGTTATCGGTCTTATGGTTCCTAAGTACAAATTACGCTATCGCTCATAGTTTTGGATTTCTTCTCACTGACCCATTTAGGTCGCTCAGTCTGTATACATAGAGTTAAATCGCATTCGTGGGTGTGTGAAGTGTCTAAACACGCTACTTAACGCCACAAATCACATGGTGGAATACGCCGACGAATCGGCCGAAAATGTAAAATGCCTGTCTTTAAACATCCTATAGGTACGTCTACTATGTACATGAATACCAAGAAAAACGTAATTTCATTTCGGAAGCACAAACAAACATCACCAATTACAAAGCCCTCGAAACGAAATTACAACTTTAACTTCATGGTTGTTACCGACCTCTGCGGGCGCGCAATGAAACGACTTCAAATGTCGACTGTAATAAAGCTGTTGTAAATTAATGCTTTTACATACACGGCAGTGGTATTATACAGCCGTATTGTTGAATGGATCGCCAGCCGGATATTTGTGCACGTGTGGATCGATTTCATGAACTCGCTCGGACCCGCACTTGGACCCAGAACAATGAGGGCCGCTATCGTATGGGCGATTACAATTATATTTGCGTGTGTTCTTGCCACAGAGTTGGCCACGAATTGCCAGTTGCAGCCGTGAAGGTGAACTTTCCAATGTTTTTGGTTTGTGCCAAAGCGACAGGTCCCAGTGCTTATGGGAAGGCATGTAATGTACCGCCTCAAATAGAACAGTTCAGCAGACTTTGCATGATTTCATACAATGAATTTTCTTGAAATTACCAACAGCGCACACCTAAGGCGTTGTCCTAATTGGAAACGGTCGTGCAACCGTGGTCGTACGACGGGTGTCGCACGACCAATAAGAAACTTCAAAGCTCATGCGACCGTTGCCAGTTAGGACATCGCCTTAGCCTCGGACTCGGCCTATATCGGCATGCATGTATGGCAGCCGAGACGGTGACGTTTCCTTTCCAAGTCGTGCATAATCCCTCTACTATACGACATAATATATCTCATTAGCTACTACGACTTCGTATTTACTCACACACGAATACAGATATGACGCTATACGACGCCAAACTGCATTATCCCGAAATGCATTACCGCCGACATCCTGTACAGCCAATTATTCCCGGTCATGCACAGTGATATCGTGCACACCTTCCACTTCTACCGATAGCTATATTTTTAACTCTGAGTCTAGTCTCGCAGTCACCGCACCCCTTTCGTAGGAAACTACTGAGTGCTAAACTTCACTTGCTAAGTGCTTTCACTTTTCAAAACAATTAAGCGACTTCACGGTGGCCGGAGAGGTGGCTCGTTCTCCAGGCAACGGATTAGCATCGCTATCCAACGAAGCAACGCAGCTAGCTTCACGAGCACCATTCCGGGGGGGCAGCGGTGTGGACGACATCATTTAATTTTTAGTAGGTATTATATACGTGTATATGTTCTGTTTTGAATTTGATAAGTTAGCCAGCCTCATGGTATCTACTAAAGTATATTCTTTAACGGAGTTCCAGCGCCAGCGACGTATTACAAATGTTTTAAGAAATGGGCGATCCATTTGTGTTTGATCCATCAGTGTTATAAAAAATTATATCTATGTACGTAGGTATGTACATTCATGTTCATTTACTTGATATGTTACATTATTTGGCACGGCAAACTTGTTTTGTCTTTCACCCGCACGTTGCAGACACATTTAGGTCAATTCCAGGCTGGCGCAAATCGAATAATATACGTGCTGTCTGCCAGTTTCGCCTCTATTGCATTAAGTCCCGCACTCACGTTATGCAATATAGGAGTATATGTCGCAGAGCCGGGTGGTTAATTGAACCGGTTAATTAAAATGGCTAGCTTTTTAAACCGTTATTCAATTGAAACTGCCAAATTCATGAACTTAGAAAGTTACGTACAACGAACGATATTACCTCGAGTTTTACGGAGCTCCTCTATGCACTGTCACAACGCTAGCTTAGGCAAACATAATTAAAACCTAATTATTATTAGTTTGAGGTTATTGTAGTTAGGTTAGCGTTGTGATAATTCATGGAGGAGCTCCGTAAACTCCAGGGAATATCGATTTTTAAACATTATCTATAATTTCATGAAATTGGCAAATTTTCAATTAAATAACTGCTTAAAAGGCTAACCGTTTAATTAACTGGCTGATATAACTACCCGGCTGCGACATATACTCAACAAGGCAAGAAATGTCATAGGTCAATATTAATTTTATGTACGTATACGTACATAACCATCACTGTACTATAGTACAGACATCAATGTACTGTGTTTATCATCACTGTGTATCATCATCTTGGCGTCTATATCTTGGTTGAGTCCCGGGGCCTGCTCTGACCATGATCTAGGATTTGGCAGATTAGGTACCTCCTGCAATTCCGTGACCCGTGATTCCGTGCCAAAAATTGATAATATGTTGAAATGTTAAGGAAGCTCATATTTTAATGCACCAAATGCCCTGAATGTTGAAATTTTTTTAAGAAGTGGTAATGCATTTATACTCTTGTCATCAATAATCTAATCATGTAATCATGCTGCATAATCATAAAGACCCCCCACTCTCACTCATTCCAACCGATGCAGGGTACGATGACTACGATCAACTTGTGGGAAACAACACACACTTTCATTATGTTCGAAGCATAGACCAAGCAAGCATGAAGTCGATTTGCAGCGTCGCAATATAAAAATATTTTGTTGAGAATCGTTGAAATATAAAAAGTCGATAAAAATGTCGATGTAACCATTCAACCATAGAGAAAATAAACTGCGTACAAATTCAACGATGAAACGCTACTTGCTAGTGAATGAATAGAGGTAAAGGTTCGAGCTCAGCCTTACCGGAAATTAAAATTCGGGATTGATTGACACTGAAAAATAAACTGTGGGAAATTTACCTAAAAGTAGGAATTATGTGAATTTAGTGGGTCTTCAAAGTTTATTGAAATAAAATGTTTTTAAAGCGCGTGAGCTAACTTCAATTTCCACGTGAAATCGATTATAGCGATCATCTTAGCGAATTTAGAATATGGAAAATTTTTGAATTTTTTTAAATATTATTTCCGCGTTGCCACTTCTTTGAGATCGATCCTATTTATATTCAACTCTGAAAGCGCAAGTTCATTGACAGCGTTTCGTACCGTACACTTGCAGCTATTTCCCAAATACAAGGTAGACTGACTGCTATCTGCTTTGTAATGGAGGAGCATTCTACTAAGGCAATTCATGCGATCAGAAGCCACATCCCGTGAGATCGGAGCTGAAACGCGCGTTGAAAGCCCGTAGGTAAATAGTCATATCCACATGAATATATATTTTCAGGCGAGGATTCTTTGGCAGTCGGCCGAAGAGGCGCCTACACGCCGCCGCGTCGCGCCGCCGCGCCGCCTCTATCGGAAAATCGCATTTCAAAACCGTACAATAGTCACCGAAAAATTAATTAATAACTCACAAATAAAGCGACATTCAAATTATCCGCTGATTGAGTAACAACTTGGTGTCAATGAACCACGCGCGGGCGGCGAGAGTGAATGATTAAAGTGCTAAAAGTTGTGTGTATTAATAACTTTGCGACGAGTTTGTAAGTGGGGGCTAATTCGTCCTTTTAGAAAATTTTATTTTTTTATGTCATAAATTGTGTTAAGTATCTCTTTGCTGAAAGCGCAATGTGGCTCTTGTAACTAGGTATAAACTCGTAAATATACAGAAATATTATACTTTGAATCTCCAAATCTCTAACCAGTAACACAAACAAAAATACCTCGTTAAACGTTCGAAACGTGGCGTGACAAAACAAAAACAAAACCGTAAAATGGAACTCTTATCACTGTTTAATTAGGTTCGCAGTAGTGATTCGCAGTATTCATATATTAATATGAATAGGCACATAGACGCACTCATACAAATATAAATAAACACTCGCGATACATTGCCCCGTGGTCGCGTCAAGTGAAAACTCCAATTCGCTAAATGTTTGAGCAAAATTTAGTGGCATGTCAGCTATCCAGCTCGCTAAGGGATTAATGCTCTGTGGCACAGAATAATTTGGGGTAAAAATAAGTGTGTTGTACATAACGGATGTTATTCGGAGGTCTGACTAGTTGGCTGGAATACCGTCTCGTGCCCGCATGACAGCTCCGGGTGTAAGGTTAATGCTACTGAAGTAAGCTCTAATAATACCTATGTGTACAACTGTTATTCGAGATTCTACTCACGTCTACGCGAAACCGTTGTTAGCATTTTTCGCGAAATTTTTCTTTGATAATTATATTTTTCCGACATCATTTTCAGCCACTCGGAATAAAATTTATTAAGGACAGAATTTTTTAAATTGATTTCCAGCTTTTCCTGATATTATTCCTTCAACAAAAAGTAACATACACACTACATTACTTTTTTTATAATTTTCAAACATTCAAACAGGACTATATGAACAATTGAGCCTTCAACTCTCTGTGGTGTACGTACGTACGTAAAACACATGTACGAGTGGCATTTATCAGTTAATCCAACGTCGTTCGCATCATATTTGCTCCGGATTCATAAAGTCAAATTCCGAGTAGAAGATAAGGTAGATCAAGAACATTAAGATTTGAAATATGGTAGTCGTAAAGTCCAACGTTTAGTTTAAAATAGAACATTTTTGGTATCCAGCGCATCCAATTAGACTTGGATTTTCACTGCGCCTAATGCAGCTATTCAGACGCCTGCTGTGTATTTAATGATTTTTTTATAATCCCCGAATCTGTTTCAAGTCACTGTTTTGGTTTATTCCGGCCGGGGCTGCGGTCGCCGGCCTTGTTTATTTAGAACTCCCTCTCTCTCTTTATTCCGTTTCCATACATTTTAAATCTTGTGCCACCGATGCCACGTGTTCAAATAAATAGCTGGCTTCATATTAGTACAAAAGTCGAGTTAATATTGGGAAACAAAGCTCAATATTCCAAACATGGTCTAACAGTCAGTTTTAGCTATGTGAGACTCGGTCCTGATTTACCATAATTAAGATTATACAAGTCCTTAATATACTAACTTATATAATAATTACGTAAAAGCTAAAGGAAGATAGTAAAAACATGTAGGTATAGGTAGGGATCAATACGAAGCACAACAGTTTTATCTGTTTTGTCGCAAAACTTCTTGAGCAGCTTACAAAATTAAACACCACCGTTACACGCTCTGTAAGGAATAAAGTAAACAAAAAAAGGTATGATAATATGTCATTTATGGCAAGACGTACAGACTACACACCCGCCGGTTCCCGCGGAGCAACTCGAGCAGAAACCTAAAGAAACAGTACTAACAAATGTATAATGAGATAAAAGCGGATGATATGATCTAGTCCTGCTCTACAGGATAACGAGCTAGTGAGTACGCGGGTCAATTCTGAAGTTGAATGGAATGAATGAAACCGCGCCCGGTCTAATTGAACTAATGTAGGTTAGGCTCCCACAATGCGGTCCGGCTTTGTACAGGTCTGGGCTTGACGCGCGGCCGCTTCACAGAGGCTTTTAATGGGCACAAACTCAACATAAGACCAAGGAATATTTTATGTTGGCCCGAGCCAAATATAGTGGAAGACAAAACACTTTCATGTGCATCAGGTCACGTGCAAAACAGAGATACCTATGAGTAAATAAGTGCATAAAACATGCACGTATTGTTGCGTTACACATGTCTAATAATCGGCGAACAACTTTCGCAGATGACTTTGAAAATGTATCTAATCCTACACAAAATCGTGTGGATAAATCGTTATTGTGAAGGCAAACAAAGGTATAGTTACAAAGTCGGCCTTCGATCGCGAAATAGTTGACAACCATTGGGTAACGAATAACTATGCGTTTAATGCCCATACCTAACGAGCGTGTAGGCGAGCTGCCAGCGTGAACGCGGAACCGCGCGTACTTATTAAAATTCACGTAACCAATTCCGATATGTCAATCCGCCTGTAGGATTTACTGCTGTTCAATGAATATGAATAGCGACAAATCTGCACATAACAATGTGGCAACTTCACGCAATATTTGGCCATGGTCAGTTGGCTTAATTGGCATGTTATTGAGCTTTACAGAACTTGTAGGTGCACCAAAATTTAAGCACTTTTTCATGAGTCACAAGATTTCATGATTTCAATGCCTGGCTTCCTAATAAGAAGAGTGCAAGGTGTGTAATGATCTGCCTTCCGCCCGAATCTTTTCTTTCCATACATAATAACTTGGGATTACAGGTCCTTTATACCCTAAGGGTGGTGACGATGTCTCTTACCCTCAGATAGCCCGTCTGATCATGTGCTTTCCAAAACCAGTACCGCATTTGAAAAATATAACAGTTGGAGTACACACTTCGTCGACGAAGGGCTAGCAGTTGCAATGCGATGTCTTTCTTGTCCACGCGTGCACGACAATCACTATAAAGATGTCAATGAAGATTTGTTGTCTTATTGCGTTTCGTGGGGACGAACTACACACAAGTCTCACAGTCGCCTGACCATTCACTATCTCTGCATTAACAAGTTAATTACAACGCTATTACACTCTACAGTCGGTACATAGTCCTTTGTCTCCATTAATTAAGAGGAGTTAAAGGTTTAATTTTCTATTACTCTCAGTTGTAAAACGGAACTTATTTGATCGATCGCTATTAAGAATCATTACTGCATGTACTGGCTAGGTTATTGTTGTAGAATACGCGTGTAAAGTAGGTATTTTCAATGCAATTTGCTACAGCTTTGTTTAATATTTGTAGGTAGAGAAGCACAGAGTTAGGTTGGGTTATCGACGTCTTGAAAATCACGTGACTTATTTAATTATAGAGACAAAGTTATTCAAAGTATTAGTGGGTCATGAAACAGTTTCCTCGTCCATACTCGCTGTAATCACGTATTTTGCGCAGTTTACTTTAAATTGAACCATTATTATTTGTAATTTGTTCCAACTCGGCCGGAACCTTTTCATCTCACCGCAAAATGAGCCGAAGTGATATTTGTGCGGATGGAGTGTCGATTTGCGAATGCTACGGGTGGATGCAGGATGCAAGCCGATGACAGGGTGCATTGACACTCATTAGGGGGAGGCCTATGCCCGGCAGCGGACTAGTATAGGCTGATGATGATAATTATATTTTTAATTATCATCTAATGGAAAGTGATCACCGCCGGCCATAGACACCCGCAACACCAGTGGAGTCGAAAACGCCGGCCGTTGTTTCTCAAAGAACTATTCCCTGGTTTGTATTGTGACGTTAGTCAGCACTCCACCAGCGGCCGCTGACGGCGGGGACATCTCGACGCTATTTCGGTCCCCACTACGGCTGAAGAGCAATTCCCAAAATACGAGTCACTGTCTGTGTAGTTTTAACGTGGACATAAATTTGTGCACTATAATTAGACAAGTTGAGGTGAATTTGTGATCGGCTGTATCTATTTTGTAGTGATTCTCATGTCATTCTTTTTAGGATTTCAGTGTAACGACATTACAATTATGTATAATGTTTTCGTGATTTATTCAGCGCCACATGTTATTCGGAATTCACAATGTTTGTGTCACCCGCGCTTAGTCAATTTCCCTCAAATACTATTAACACAGTAAAGGCAATATCTATTTTTTAAAGAAATTCATCACTTCCGGCTTCCACCAGCTCCTCCACTTCATCTAGTCTTCAGCAGCCTCGCGATGTAAGCCTCGCGACTCTCTCATACCCGACCATCAAGGTTAAGTCAATCCATCGGTTCATGGGATTCCCTTTTTCTACGATGCCGGCAGGTTTAGGCACCTATTTCTTAATTATTCTTAAATACACTTAACAAAATGCAGCAGTATCATAACTTATCACTTGCTAAGGCACGGATGTACTCGTTACGGACTCGGCCAAGTCGTGTAACGACACACATCCAAAGCAGCATTTTCGCTTCTTTGGCGTGTAAACAGTACTGACCAAGTCTCACAGCCATATAAAGCATCACGGGAATAGACCCCTCAGCATACATTTAATCTACGCTGCTCTGCAGATGGCTATATCTCTATATAAAACCGTTGAGCTCTATTGATTTTAGCCTTACGGGTGACTGCCGTGAGCTCCCGCCCTTTAGCCTAGTTTGTTCCAAAATAATATGCTAAAATCGATTAGGATCTCTCTTATTTCTCAGTGTACCAAAGTGTGCATCGTTTTGACTATTAGATGCTTTTGTATTGACTACCTCATTTATCTTATTTGGCAGCGAGCCGCGCCGCGGCGCCCGCATGGCCGTTACAACAATGTCAATTGATTTAGTTTCAATTTTATGGGCGCTCTGTCTACGATGCATTGGTACGAAGTATTTTTGAAAGATTGAGTTAAGTTGAGGGCTGTTAGCAGGAAGCTGTAGCGAAATTGAACGTTAGAATTTAGCTGGTTTATAAAGAACAGCTTGTGTGTTGAAAGGAAATAGCAAAATTAAATGTTTCTAGATATTGCATTTTTGATTTTTCAGACTTTTTAAACCTATTTTTTTATTTTTTATTATTCTATACCAAGGTTTCTAGCGGTCGCAACAACAACATCTCTTCTCTTCAATAGTACTGTTTTATGATATCAACCCATAATACTGTATTGGTGAGAGCCATGGCACGCCACGGGAATGCACGGTCACGGCTCCCACGGTATCTGTCAACCAGATACGCTGCGCCCTGTTAGAGCTCATCAACTTGACGTCAACTAATTTGATAACTAGGATACCATTCGATGGCTTAGTAAATTACACTAATTATACTGAATCGTTAACCGACGTGCGCACATGCTTGTCCAGTAAGTAACGACTGTGGTAAAACGGTATCTTTTGAGTAACAGATGGATGACTAAAGAAATTGCTTCTTTCGTCATTATTTTTTGTGTAATGTTTGCGGGTACAGCAAGAAATATGGTCAAACCGTTGATTCGCCATAAGTTATTTCTTTATTTATATATGTACAGTCCAAGAGCATAGAGCATGTACAGTCCAACAGCATTTGTGCATTACCACTTCAAAAAACTTTATCTTTTCTGCTATAGCAACTCACGGCATTTGGTGCATCTTTAGCCACAATCAGGTGAGATGGCGGTCAAATGCCCGTCTTGGATAATAATAAAAATAAGAATGGAAAATTAGCTATATGTTGTATATAATAAATAAAAATATAATTCATGAATGCTATAAAAACCGTTTAACAACTGCACAGTAGTGCAAAGGAATATAATTCTTAAGGTTCTTCTTAAGTCATGCACTTATGCTCTTGCATTGTACCTATCTCACATAATGGCTATTTGCAAAGTTATAGACGATTTGCCTTTATAGTGCTGACAGCACACGCAGCTATACAGCACACAACACAATGTCATAATAAGAAACAAATGAGAACGAGGCATCGCAACGCCCACCCAAGCGCCCACTGCAGCGCGCCACGGACAGGTGTCAATGCCAACATGGTTCCGTTTTCATTCAATCTCATCTCTCTCTCAATATTTTCGCAACAGTTTACATAAACAGAATCGCAGCGGTACCCTACTTAGGTAACGCAGGAAGCCCGTTAAAAGCCAAAGTACCGGAAACATTTTAATTAACCAGGTACGATTAACTATATGGCGCAGGAGGATCGTGCTACTCCTGTGTAGTCGGTTAGGGCTACCGGTTCAAGGGCGGGCCCGGTTAAATACATCAGCACACAGGAAGGTCTTTCGCATCATGGAAGATGGGTATGCTGGACAAGCGGGCGCGTAAACTGACCGACGTACTCCCCAAACGGAAGATGACAGTGGCGTTCCTGCAATAGACTCAGTGGATAGGCGATAAGTCCCGCGACATCAGGAACGGATACAAGCTGATATATACGGGCTCTCTGAGTAGTGGGGACAACGGCGTGGTGGTAGTACTGTATAAAGAGTTCCGGGACAGCATCTTGGACGTAAAGCGTATAAGAGTATAAGCGACTGATCACTAGTCGGTTGAGCGATGCGGACAAGGCAGATAGAAGACGGGTGGCAATCTGAACGGTCATGTGTTTAAGAAGTTGAGGCGTTATGGTGTGTTTTTCGGGAGCCGTAACGCAGAAGGGGAATAAATTCTCCTGACCTATAAGGCTGCTGATCTGGACGTCGTAAAAAAGTTAATCCAAAAAGAAATTTTCATTTTTTAGGCCCTTTAGAGCAAATTTTTAGCATTAGCACCTGCAACAGTAATGGCGGTTCCTTTTTTACGCCACTTTTAATATGCTCCTCATCGCACTGTAAGGCAACGTACTTGTTTGAACCTAAACAGTTTTGATAGGTACAAGAATGCAATAGGAACGTATCTTCAGAATCCAATAGCAAAATATATCTGTCTACAGCATCACAATTATTCGCAAGACATTTAAATTCCTACGAGAGTGCGAACGAATCCAATGGCTCCCTGCCAGTCTGGGCTGGTGGGTAGTGGGTCCAATGATATGATCGCAGTCACAGAGTCTAGCGCGGGCAGGTACGCACCACCTCCACCCATCTTGTTTGGACTAGGGTGTGTTTCCGATTGAATAGTGGTGCTAGCTCATTTTACGCTGGTCGTGGGCTCGTGGGTAGATTGCCTTCTGTCCGTCGGTATCTCACGTGCTGTGAGAAGTCGCGTGTCGTCGCAAGTTCGGCTAATACGATGACTAATGACCCGCGAGAGTCGTGCGGGTCGATGGACACCCGAAAAAGATCGGAGGCCCCATCGACGCTTAGACGGTGACGTACGGTACGAATCGTGCTGGCTGGAAAGAGCGTTTAATAAGATTTTTGTAGCGTTTTACTAGGGATCCGCCCCGGCTTTGCACGGGTATCTTTCGTAAGATCACCTGCTGGGCTAATCTGTGTCGGATTTCATCAAACTCGGTACAGCCGGTTCAAGTGATAATGCATTAGCTACGATAACTATTTGTCGCCAGCACAGAGCAAAAAAGTCATGAAGGCAGATAACTTTCCAATGTTTTTGGTAGCCAGGTTCCGGAATTTAAATTTTAAATCGTGGTGTGTTCACTACTTATTATAAAACAAACACCAACGCCGCGACTGTCTATACGCGATAAACTCAAAAGATACTGAGCTGATTTTTATGCGTGTTTCACCAATAAACAGAGTGATTCATGAGAAAGGTTCAGGTGTATAATTTGTAATACTACCCGTGTGAAGCCGGGGCAGGTCGCCAATTACGCTATCTAATCATTCCCAACATTATCATTAATGTCGCCCTCTAATCGTCACATCAAAGGTCTCCTACTCCCAAGTCTAGTCGATACAGAAATATGCCATCTAATAATTTAATCATAACCGCAGTAATTGTATTCAGATCCCCTTACCGAGCCACAGGGAACTTTATTGATTACGTAAAGGCGACCTAACTGGGTAGTTCTATGCTAATGGATGCGACGAGTAAATTAATACCTCCCCTCATCTAAACTGGAGCTTATGTGAAGTACACGTACAAAGACATAATAAAACAAAGATATAATTTATTGATTATTATTAATAACAGGGCTTAAGTGCATTACAACCTCAAGAATCATATTCCTGTGTGGTTTAGAATGAAAACCGATGATAGCTATTATAAAAGAAATTTTCAATTATTCAATAATAAAATACTGGGGATTAAGGATGCGACATGGCGCCTAAAGGATAACTAATGGCACATTAATTACTTTCACTTTACTAGACAAAGCTAGCGATTCACCAAAGACAATGTATGTTGCGGTCGTTCAAGGGTGCAGAACCAATGATAACTAAGCAGTCTTGATCCGATGCAGTCCTATATGAGTGCGATAGTGGGACTGCAATCTATGAAATTGGTGGAGTCGTTAGAATTTGGCTTCGACCGCAGCGACCGAACCCAGTCCGCAGTTTCGGCGCAGTTACGTAAACTGTGCCAAACGAGAATGCCAAATTAAAACAGCGTGCTTTCTAGCAGGCTTACTCCACATCCTTTACCCACCAGTCTGGCTACTGCATAAAGGTATATGAATGGACCTCGCAATTACCCTAATTGCTCAGCATAAAGCAACTGGGCTAGCCTTTACATCATAATAGTGTGCATACAAAGGGAGAACTAGCCCAAACACTTCAAAGCATTTTTAAACCACTAAGATGGCATACAAGGTTACGGCCCTCCTGATGGTACGCAGTTAACGCCTATGCATCACCGGCACGCTTTGCCGACCCGGTAAAAGCCTTTTCACCCCTTTCTTGAAAAACTCCATGTTGTACTCTCCAGGGAAAACCTCTCCAGGTAGTTCACTCCACAACCTCAGTGTTCGTGGGAGAAAGTTCCTTTGGAGACGCACAATTCGCGACCAATTTGATTCCAAGGTTAGGCGTCCAGCACAATTACTAATACAGTGCTGTGCCTCCACTGTCCAGCAACAACGTGCCACCTACCCACGAAAGCCAGGCAATAAAGCGCGTCCCACGTGCGCGTTGACCTTGGCTGTCTCACTCCATTACTCACGGCGTCTATTATGCGGGGTAGGGACAAAAAATGTCGGCCGCCGCGTCTCGCGGCCCGTGTGAACGGTGGCCCGTGAGCAAACACGGCCGTGTAAGTACAAAGCCAACATGGACGCGTGGATCGTTAGATTGGATACGCGTATCGCTTACTGACCAACGAAAACGAAGCGTTCAAGTTTGTATTAAATTACTGAAATAGGTATTTTGTTACTGCTCGTATTTAAAACAGTACTTTACGTAAGTTTTGTTATCTATGACATGCTTTATAATTTTTAGGCATAATGTAATACGTCAATTTTACGGATGTGCTCTCGCACTCGAGGATCCGGGGTCCGCCGAAACCATGATCCAGGATTTGGCAGACCAGGTCATTTGAAAGTGTTAATTTGTAAATAAATTAGACGCGGGTGTAACTTAAACTCACTGACGGATGCTATTCATCCCAGAAAGTATCTCACCCAAAGAAATTGGTCTCACCGTACTACATTATTTATAAATTGAAACACACAGGCTAGAATTATCTTCACTTATTTTCAGAGCTTCGGTCTCTGCGCTGGGCATAGTTGTATAGGTAGGTTGTAGTGGTATACTACCACTATTGAATAGTTTTATACTCGTGTATTTGCAACTGTTTGTTAATACTGTTTTCGCTGACAGTGACGTACCTCTTCCCAATTAATTAAATACAAAATAACACATTCAATGTGTCCTGTGTCCTTCAAGTTTTTGTACCAAAATCGGCCGCTCCTCGTGAAACCATGCTCTCGCTTGACTAATAGTTCACGTAAGTGGAATAAATGAGACTTTGTCAGTGTCCGTGCGCGGGCGCAGTGCTCCGCCGAAGCCGAGTCAACGTTCCGTGACTCACCGATGCCGCGATGTGAAGCCGATACCTATCTAACAGCCACTGTTAAGAAACACTGGTACGGAGTTCGGACTCGCTATGTAATGAGAGTTAAGTTCAGTTGGGCTTTCGGTTCGTTGAGGGGGAACGAGGAAACTGTGGAAGTCCGGGACAAATTAATAATTTTTCAGTAACTTTTGTAATCAAGCAACCAGGGTCTCGAGTCCGCTAATTTACTTGACTCGATTTGATCGCATATCAATTCAACGGCAATTTTAATTGTTGCAGAATACCAAAAACATGTCATACTGCATTGAGCAAAGATTGCGATCCAATCCAAAAAAATATTTAAATAGTTTATCAGTTATCTAACACTCATAACACAAACGTTGCTTACTTTGGGGCTAAATGGCCCTGTGTGAATTTGTCCAAGCATATTTAATTACAATTCAATCGAGTCATTAGTTGCGGCCTTGAGACCCTGGAACAATGTGGTCTCTGCCTACCCCTACGGGAAAAAGGCATGACGATATGGGTCGTTTTTTGTTGTGGTATTAAGCCACCAAATCAACCAAACCAACTGCTTAAACTAAACTATAAGTAGTAGGGAGGGCTTAAAGAATTCCTAAGCATAAAAAGCAATTTCAACAAACAGTAATAATTACTTGATCCATTATCTGACCGAGAGACGGTAAATTGGATCATGTCCGACTCCACTAATCTTTGTAACCAAGTCAGTGTTTACATTAAGCCTTGATTATGAGGTCATAAAAATGTATAATAACTCGTTATTACTGAATATTTTGGTTCACTTTTCTCCCACGCGAAACAAGTTTTGAGGTAGGTAGGTACGGAAGTATTGGTCTCGTACCTCAACATGTAAAGCACTAATGTAGGACTGTTGGTATGTAAGTAATAGCCAACAAATGCATTTTGCTTACATAAATAAACTAACATTATATCTATGTTTTTTATGCAAACAAAGCAGATAATCATTTTCCCTTTAAAAACAGTAACAAAATCAGTCATAAAATCAACTTAATTTAAAACATACTTTTGAAGTTTCGTTACAATGTTTTGAAGGGGAATCTAAGGAATCCATAAAGAGGAATCAACTTGTTTAAAGGAGGCATCTCGTGGTGGTCCATTAGCCAGCCTGAGCTATGGAGTGAATTTCGTCTACGCCTACGCGGTATGGGGAACGATCATGTTTGTACTTTTTTGTTAGTCGGACCCCACACGCGCTGCATGTGAATCCCGCTGATGTTGTTTCAACGTACAAATGGTGGCGCTTAGGGGCACGCTTGGTCTCGTATTACAACTACACATTATTATGATCACAATCGGATTGATTGTGCTCTAAGACCGAAACCCGGCACGTACAGCAATGTCCTCATTCGTAGCCTTCGTTAAAGCAAAAGGAAATAGCTAGACATTATAAACTTCGAATGCTTACTGCGCAACGGTTATTCAAACCAGCAGACTCGAGCTTGGGTAGGCGTTGACGACGGCACTCGCATACAAAACGAAGTAGAAAAAAATGGATATGTCACTTTCTGTCGCTTGACTACCATGTCGCGCACGGCCGTTACGCAAACTGCATACCGTGGTAATTTGTAGTAATACCTATTTTTAGCTGCATACACTGTATGACTGTGCCATCCTTCCTAATATAGCTATATCTTCTGTTTCCACCACATTCTATTGACAATCCACAGCAACTCACACCGCGTATTCCAGCTATTTCCCGTTCCACATAGAGACTGCGTCAGTCAAAAAGGTTAATGTTCATTCATAATTACATTAGGTCGGCGCTTTTGTGAGTCACGAGGATGAGAAAAAAGATAGACAAAAACCCTGCCGCAGGAATGTGCGTTCCTTCACGTCCCGAGCGGAGGGCCGTCGACGGCGCGTCGCCCTTTCAAGGAAGCCTGGATCCGGTGTCCGAAACGTTATAAACAAAATTAGTTATGCACGTTTCAAACCTTGATCGACATTCAAACATACAAGACACGTAGGTTTAAAAATCTAACGGCATAGAGCAAGACAAAACAATAACGGCAAAAGTAATGGTGCTTTATCTTGAGCGACATACTTAGGTTAATGTCTTTCCTTATTTACCTAATCTTATCGGTCGGTATCAGAACTATCTAATTGCCGGTAAACGCACCCGAATTCCCTATCGAAGATGTTTACAGACGCGAACGAGGTTATTCGTTACCGGCGTCACCGATGTCGGCACGTCCCTGCCCTGCGCTGGCTAGGAGCTAGAAATCTCTGCAACTTTTGATTTGAAAATGTGAAGTTTTGAGTGTTAAACAACGTTGAAGCAAAGCGGTAAAACCCTCTAACTGTAGTAATGAATCAGTGTACGCAGAAAACTCGTTAACGAATTCGAACCACTTACGAACGCAAACAAAGAGTGATAGTTGTTGGGAAGAGGTATCGAGGTCTGTAGTGGGGTGCGGGTATGATGCCGACTGCGTTGGACCTGGGGCCGTTCAGTCAGCCGGAGTGGAGTGACTCCAGTGAGTGCGCGGAGCCGGCGCCGCTGCCGCAGCTCGGGTACTTCGTGCCAGTGCGGTGCCGCTGCGACCGAGCGACGCATCACGTGTGTCGGAGAACAAGAAGGTAAAGGCGGGTGTCGTCAACAGCCTGTAGAAACCGCTGTAGAGGTTGTTGAGATTGACGACCTGTGTGGTTCACTTGGTTAACATACCGGTCGCCACGCAGAGGTCCCGGTTTCGATTCCCGGCCGAGCATTGAAATTTAAAATTTTAATTTCTGTTACGGGTTTGGGTGTACTATGTATATTAAGTACATATACCTATATTTAGTTAAGTATACATGTAGTTTATAAGTCATCTAACACCCATAACACAATCTTTGCTTACTTTGGGGCTGTGTGAATTGTCTAAGCATATTTAAGATTATTTATTGAGGCTTTTTAGGGTGGCAGTAGCGAGCACGGGCTACATGTTTTTTACTGATTCTTTTTTGCGTAATAGCAACTGAATACGCTCACCTCTTGTGAGTCAGAAGCGACCAACAGCGCATAGTAAAGGGGTCATGTCAGGCTTACCAACTCTGGACATCGGTTAGTTTTAATTAACTTCTCCAGGTAGTTGTATCGAATGTTGCTGAACATGGCAGTTCCAGTTTCAATAGAGACTTCGTGGAATATGAAACCTTCAGCCCGTTTGCTGTTTATTCCCGTTTCACACACTCACACACCCACCACACTAACGTTGCCCTGGCTCGGGTAGTTTGCGCATTAAGCACTGGTAGCGATCTCGATATCGGAAACTACATAGTAGCGAATTGTTTGTTTATGTAAAATTTTCCATACCTTCGAGTATCTCAATGCTGTCTTTTGTATATAATGTTGAGATCAAACGCGTTGATGTCTATTATATTAAAGACGTAACCGACCTTGCCCTGTATGATGGAACTTAACACAGGTTATAATGGGAAGGGAGATGTCGCTTTATTTGAACCGAGCATAAACAAATTGTATGAACGACAGTGTTATTACAGGATGAATAAAATCACCACAGGGACAACGCAGCAGGCACCCCACAGGAAACATCTACGATTGATGCACGTCTTAGGTATCACGTAACGAAAATGCACTGTGCGGATTAAGATGATGCCTCTTGCTTGTCTCTGCGATGGCTACTTTATACTTCAAACCGGGACACGATAATACAAAAATTGTTGTTTGGCGAAAGAAATAGTAAGGGGGACTCTTCGTAACGTCCTTTTAGTTACTTATATAAAAATATACAGAGTGCTCAATTAGAGGTCCTCCATCCATCCCTTAAGGCCACCCCATGCCGCTATGTGGTCGCCACTCGAGAACCATTCCGCCCTATCGGTCGTAGGTTCTGCGAATCACTGAGCAAGGGCAGTAGCTTGCCGACATCAATTTTGCGACTTTGGCACATACACTTAGTTAAGGTCACTTAACTCTGCAATGCATATCTTGATTTCTGTAGGCCAGTTACGTAACTCTGTTGCCATCAATTCTCTGATTTCAATGATTGAAATTGTTGCTTTTGCGATTCCGTATCATCGATTTCATGGGTTGCTAACAAAGTTTCATTGCAATAAACTGAAACTATTAAACTAGGCTACTCCTATCACGTAGAGTAGCCTATCTCATACCACACATATTTAACCGACTGCCCGTTTTCAGAGAATCTCCCCGTTCGCGTCGCTCCGTCTCGCAATGCTCGTGCAACAGCGTCTCCCGGCGGTCCTCCGCGGCGGCGTCGCCGATGCCGATGCCGCTGCCGCCGCTCAACAACACCATGGAGATGTACGTCGAACCAGTCGTCGAGGATGTGAGTACATACATTAAGCTTTGAAAAATACATGTAGCACATCAGCCGTCAGATTCCGAGACTGTTTGATGGCCCCCTAGCGGAAAGTCTTGCTCAACTTTGCTTCAGATAAGATTTATGTCCGGAACAACCATATTAAAGGTAGATCTGTCGTGATGCCTTGATATACCTCGCTTTGCCATGGTATTAGGCGGCACTCATAACGAAAGGCGAGCTCCCGAACTTTGCGCGCGCTGGTAACTTTGGTCAGCACCGCAACTATCGCCAATCGCTAGATGTGCCTCCAAATACCGTTGGCGAAACGAGATTGACCAAGGCTGCACAACACACAGAGTTATTTTAATGTAGTTGCTCCGGACCTGAATCTTAGCTGAAGAGAAATCGCTCTATTCAGGTAAGTACCATTTCATTCCAAACAGGGTGACTTTATGCGCTTTTACCCGCTTTTATACTTGCTACATTCAATAGAGTATACCTATTTCACATTTTCTGTGAGAAAGGAAGCGGGCAATAGACTTTTAAAACCGCGATTATAGTTTCTGTTAGGAACTAGCGTAGATATAAAATGGAAATCGAAAGTTCGTGCCTGTCTGCCTGCTTGACAAGCACAGCACGCAAACACAAGCCGTTGCAATTGTAATAAAAACATAGGTGCGAAAACATTGCGTATAATATGGACATTCAAATATTGGTTCACTAATTTCTACGTCGACATAATTATGAGGCGGGAAATTTTGCCTCTCTAAACTTGGTTCTTGTAAGGCTCTCACCCCTAGTCACAATCCTGCAGACAATTATACATTTACAATTAGAGAAATCACCATCCCTAACTGCCTAAGCCTAAGAAATCTAGGTGAAGAGAAATTCCCGGAACACGGAAGATTCCAAATAGCGGTTTACAAAGGTTTCCCAGAGCAAATATAGTACTTGCAGGAATAGGCCTCAGAGTAGGGTTCGCAATTCCTTAAACATTATTTCATGAAGATTTTCGGTTCCCGCACGATTTACTTATCAATTATTATTCATGCAATCTATAGGTAAATGTGAACGACTCCACTAGGCTAACATCACTAAACTGAATGATTTTGTCTGTTGATCGCGTAAATACTGTCTGATTTTGTCTAGTCTAGGGGTGAACGTTATGGATGACGTTAGATAAGGGGGCCGTACCCAACCAAGAGGACTCCTCAAGCTTGAGAGAGTCTTACATGAGAACGCCCTTTATGCGGGAACTGTGCAGACTTGAGGTGTGCGGAATCCCGAGGGAATGCGGGAACTCAATGGCATTCATTAGATACGCTCCGATTTTCGCTTGCCGCCGTCGCTGTAGTCCTAACTACTTCCTTCTGTAGTTTTCGTATTGTTAAGTAATGCAATATAACAATACGGAAACTGCACTCCAGAATAAGACAGAGTTAGTGAATATAGTCGAGTTAAATCAATTTCAGAGACCAACCATTTTACTGTAGTGTAGAAGACGCAGTCTCGTAGTATACCTACTATAACGTCTGTTACTGTTTTAAATTGTAGGTTTACCTAATGAGATATGATATTGGGTGTCGAGATGAGACTACAAGTGTTAATACTTTGTTACTGTACCTCATATATCCACCTGTTCGTGCTTATACTTCTCGAGGGTCTTCCTCATGGACTTGGCGATTTGCTCCGGCCGGCTGTAGAAGTACCGGTGCTGGCTGCTGCCGTCTTCGTTGTATATCGTGTTGTCCACGTAGCCGTTTGGCGAGAGGAAGATTATCCTGCGAAGGGTTTGGGGACACTTTGGCATGCTTTCCTTAGTGGTGCCCTTAAGTGCTTTAGAATAGACCTGATTATTGTGACAATACTACACAATAAGTTTTAAACTATCGCAATCATTATGTAAAATGTAGTACATGTGGTGTCCGGCAGAGTAGAATAGCACCAACCCCTTACACTCGTGAGTGGCGTACAAGGCGACTAATGTTTTCGAGGCAAAAGATCTAGAGTCTTCGTAGGCTGGAAAATGGGCAGCCGCGTTTTCTATTGTTATATTTACAACACTGCGATCTCCAACTCGCCTGAAAAGCGGATTATGGCAATAACCTCCCCTTTTGTGGAAGAGACCCTACGTCCTGCAGTGAACTGTTAGGGGCTGTGTGGATGTAAAATGTATATTAATAGAAATAGAAAAACCAATACCTAGAGAGTTCAGCAATCACGGGTTCTATGGGATATCGGGAACAACCATGGTATGCGATAAGAAACCCGTAAAATACATATGAAATGTACTTTTGGCAGGCTGGCGATGTAATGTACGAGTAACAAGGGGCCCTGAGGGGTTTGAATTGAAATATTGTATTGATGAGTTATTTTCGCGGCGCAAAAATGCAGATGACGCATAGCATTGTGTAGTTTAAGCTTAGTGTTGATTTAATGCTTTACTGACAAACCCGTAAGGCGAGCTTATTTAAAGACCGTCGGGAGATAATTTTATGGATTTGTTTAAGTAATTGCCAAACTAATAGCCCGATTAGAGAAGAAAGGATAGTATAGAGGGCATCTTTAACAAACTTTTTAAAGTACCTACCAGTGGGTCCAAACTGTTGCCCCTTACCAAATCAATTTTAAACTTAGCAAGACATCGTACGTGATAAGTATAAAACAATGTTGTACATAACTTAAGTACTCTACACACGTAGCGCTGGCCCCTACCTCGGAATGTAGGAGCCGTCGGGCGCGTAGCCCACAGCCTTAGGCTCGTCCTCGTCCATCAGGTTCACCATGACGAAGTGCTTGCTCAGGTCCTGTATCTCCGACGAGGAGGCGAACTTCGGCTTGAGGTTCTTGCAGGCGCTGCACCACGACTTGTGGATGATCACCATCACGGGCTTGCGGTGGTGCGTCGCGATCTGAAGCCCCGACTCCAGCGAGCCAGCCCACACGTAGTGACTGCCGAAGCCGTTGTCCCGTCCCAGCATAGAACAATGCACCTTGTCGAACACCAAAGCGAACAGAGCCCTAGCCATGGTCACAGGCATAGTAATTGACACGATAACAAACACTCTACTTCAATAACCCAATAACCGATGTATCAATTTTGAAGACATTTTAAAATTTAAATTTTTTGTTTTCCTCCACCGCAATTTTTCTCCCAAAAGCTACAACGGTATTCAATTTAACATCTACTTTTTCATCTTTTGCCTTTTTCGTCGAACAGGTAACAGCTACGCCATTTTTGACAATACATTGGTAGCAAACGTGACAGGAAAACAGGAAAATTATGTCACCCGTCACCGCGATTAGCTGTCGCCCAAAAAGGATTATAAAATAACTTATTGAATCGGTATCTATAAAACCTTCATGGTTCCTATATGTAAAAAAATAGAAAAATCTACAGGCCGCACAGACATAACAGACTAAACACAAATCACAAATATTCCCTGGTCGCTCGCTCTACAATGATTATGAATCTTGCTATCCCGTTTTATCATCCATTGGAATAAGTTCACGGAAAGTGACGCGCGCAATGTTTTGAACGTTCGACATATTGCTCGAGGGCCTAACGACCTGACGTTTCTTTTGAAACATCAGTGTAAATTTTATAATTTCCTAATAAAATTTAAATCAAACCATTTAAAAGATTGTAATTTTCTGTGTAATTTAGTGCACATTTATGTGAAAGCGCAAAGTATGGAAATACACCAGGATTATCCTTTCACCGGTAAGTAAACATTCGTGGTCGCGGCGATCCGAAATAAATTTTAGAAATTGTGGCAAAAATATGCATCGAAATAGTGTGAATTTGCAATAATTGAAATGCTTTACCTTAAAACAACATGCCATTAGAGATAGATTTAAAATGATTGGCAAATTGAGCAATATTTCGGTGTCTAAATAGGTACGAAAATATTTTGATGCTAACAGGGTCGGACTTAGTATTTATTTTTTAGTATTTTATTACTCAAATCTTGTGAATAGCGGTCCACAATTTTATATGTATCAGGGTTCCATATCAAAAATGTACCTAGATGACATTTTAAATGTTCAGACATTATATGAAACAACGGATTAATCGCGTATTTACGTTTATTTACATAAATATTTGTTTTTCTAGGTTTCCTAAAGACCAGACATGGTTATGTCTGGGTTGCAAATTGGAAGTGCTGCGTTGTAAACATTTTGAAGAACAAGATAATAATTATATGCAAGTCCCTTCTGTCCTGCTGCACCAGCATTATATGATTTTTTACTGAAAATAAAGAATATGCTGCTTGTTTTATATAATAATGTATCTATCCTTTTCATATTTTTTTTTCATGACTATGTCCTCTAGAGGGCATCATATTAAATTTATGAAGTCATATAGGCCAACCTGTGAACAATGAAGACGCTTCAAACTATAAGTAAGTAGGTAGGTACCTACTTAGTTTAGAAGTTATGAGGCAACAAATAAACATTAATACCGGTCAAAATCATAACCCTCCTTTTTGCAAAAGCAAGCACTGCCGATTCACGGTATGTAGGATCGAGAGATCGAAAAGACGGTGGTAGGTATCAGGGCATGGCTTTGATTCACTAGACACCTTACCGTTTATTATAATGTCAATATTAAAATATAAGGACAAGTTTAAAAAAATTTCATAGTCATCTGGAGCGAACAACAAGTCAGATTTGTTTGTGTTCGTTACGAGTAGAAAGTCGTAGCAAAATATAACTCATGATGAGTTATATTTTGCTGCAGATTGGCTGCCTTGTTCCGTCCCTGAATTTGCATTAGTGTGTGTGTTATAGAGATGTGTGACATTTTGTCTCGTATTTAAACTCTAAATGTACTCTCTGCTTCTGTATATACATTTTTTTCTCTATGACTGGCCGTGAGAATATAATTTTCTTTTCTTTATGCGTAAAAGTTGGTATCCCTACCTAAAAAAGCGGATTATACTTAAAAAGTATACAAAAATCATAGAGAAAAAATTTTCTATACAGAAGCAGAGAGTACATTTAGAGTTTAAATATGAGACAAAATGTCACACATCTCTATAACACACACACTAATGCAAATACAGGGACGGAACAAGGCAGCCCATCATGAGTTATATTTTGCTACGACTTTCTACTCGTAACGAACACAAACAAATCTGACTTGTTGTTCGCTCCAGATGACTATGCAATTTTTTTAAGCTTGTCCTTATATATTTTAATATTTACATTATAATAAAAGGTAAGGTGTCTAGTGAATCAAAGCCATGCCCTGATACCTACCACCGTCTTTTCGATCTCTCGATCCTACATACCGTGAATCGGCAGTGCTTGCTTTAGCAAAAAGGAGGGTTATGATTTTGACCGGTATTAATGTTTATTTGTTGCCTCATAACTTCTAAACTAAGTAGGTACCTACCTACTTGCTTATAGTTAAAAGCGTCTTCATTGTTCACAGGTTGGCCTATGTGACTTCATAAATTTAATATGATGCCCTCTAGAGGACATAGTCATGAAAAAAATAATAATAATGAAAAAAAATAGATACATTAATATATTAAACAAACAGCATATTCTTTATTTTCAGTATAAATTCATATTATGCTGGTGCAGCAGGACAGAAGGGACTTGCATCTAATTATTATCTTGTTCTTCAAAATGTTTACAACGCAGCACTTCCAATTTGCAACCCAGACATAACCATGTCTGGTCTTTAGGAAACCTAGAAAAACAAATATTTATGTAAATAAACGTAAATACGCGATTAATCCGTTGTTTCATATAATGTCTGAACATTTAAAATGTCATCTAGGTACATTTTTGGTATGGAAACCTGATACATATAAAGTTGTGGACCGCTATTCACAAGATTTGAGTAATAAAATACTATACAATAAATACTAAGTCCGACCCTGTTAGCATCAAAATATTTTCGTACCTATTTAGACACCGAAATATTGCTCAATTTGCCAATAATTTTAAATCTATCTCTAATGGCATGTTGTTTTAAGGTAAAGCATTTCAATTAATGCAAATTCACACTATTTCGATGCATATTTTTGTCACAATTTCTAAAATTTATTTCGGATCGCCTCGACCACGAATGTTTACTTACCGGTGAAAGGATAATCCAGGTGTATTTCCATACTTTGCGCTTTCACATAAATGTGCACTAAATTACACACAAAATTACAATCTTTTAAATGGTTTAATTTAAATTTTATTAGGAAATTATAAAATTTACACCGATGTTTCAAAAAAAACGTCAGGTCGATAGGCCCTCGAGCAATATGTCGAACGTTCAAAACATTTCGCACGTCATTTTCCGTGAACTTATTCCAAGGGATGAAAAAACGGGATAGCAAGATTCATAATCATTGTAGAGCGAGCGAACAGGGAATATTTGTGATTTGTGTTTAGTCTGGTATGTCTGTGACAAAAATACACTTTTTCTTCACAAAAAAACTTATTCTTTATAAACTTTTTCAAAAATATTGTGCATCTATCACGTTTGTGACTTTTTCAAACTGTCTCAGTCTGTGAACTGTAGATATATAGCGCCCTCTCGTGAATAGCTTAGGAACTAAGTAGCAAAACTCGAGCTCGCGTACCGGTTGTGCGAGCGAACGACACAATGCTGACGATGAAGTTCTCCTGTACGTCGGTAAAGCGGCGCCACAGTGCAGTTTTGAACATGAATAATATTGTACCTGGTTTTTCTTTGGCCATTAATAACACAGTATTCTTACTTTATACTATAGCTATCTTATATTGTTTACTGTGATAATACCCTTAGTTTTCGGCCAAAACATATTTTCTGACCAAAATGTAAAATGTCTTTGAAGAGTTTGAAGTTTGGAGGAGGAGGATGGAGACTTAGCTCTTCATGAGATTTAAGATAAGTTTTTACAGTGAAGTGAAACCGTTACAGAGCCACAAACTTATCTGACCCGGTGGCCAAATCTAGAACTGTGGAAAAATGGCGGCTTGTCATTTTGACATGTATTGAAAAAAACACTGTCAATGCCAAAAACAACGACGTGGTCACCGGGTCAGATAAGTTCGTGGCACTATACAGTCTTAGCAAACTAATATTACACGAAATGCTTTTGGTAGGATTTCATTACTTTTGTTTTGTAGAATGGATGCACTTATAAAGTTACTAAAGTCACGGAGGTCAGATGGCAGTCACTCCACTGTAATTCCCTGATCTGCCAAATCCTGGATCATGGTCAAGGCGGACCCCGGGCCCTCGCGCGCGAGTTTATAACCGGAATATTAACACCTATCAGCTTTCTAGCACTCCGGTACAGATAAAATAATATTATTAACTCCGAGAAGTACTTTAGACTCAAGTTTTATACAGACTTGCACCCCTATGTACAGAGGAGGATTGAAAATTCGACGAAACGGTAGTAAAGTGCCCCTACTTTGTGCTCGTCTTCACAAATTAAGTTAGATTATTTATGGATTTATAATTTACTTGCGAGATTATTAGATAATGTTTAAAAAAATACTCAAGAATAATGTAGGTAGATTAGGACTGACAACCAAAAATGTTTGTTCATCACTTTTATTTTTCACTACTTTGTCGTGTCTCTTCTTCCTTTTTACATTACTGAAATTGTACTTCAAATATTTCAATTACTTAATGTGTTACAAATATGAGGAATCTCGCACCACTACTCCACTATTACCACACCATTTACGAGGTATGAATCCCTGTGCTCCACCCCTGACCAACTTCCAATGAAGTACATTTTTTTCTTATTTTCCTGCACACTTTTCCGCCGACGCTCCAGCGTTTCAATAACCTCCAGGACGAAATTGGGATGGAGCATAGGGATCCACCGTCGTTCGTCATTACTACAAGAAACGTATTGACTTCGCCGAGCCGAACGCGAGAGCCAACGCCTTACGATGTGAGGATAAAAAGCTCGAGCAAAGTAGAGATAAAATAGACAAAAAGCGGACCCTGGCAGAAGTAGGAACTGACCGTTGGGATGATGATGATGGTTGACTATCAATTTTAATTAACTGTACCTACGTATACCTATACGTATTTAGATTGGGCACATAGGTCCTTAGCTTCAAGCACTGCATATACAATACAATAACCAGGTAACTAAGAATTTTTTCTTTATAACTTACGATTCAATACGATTATATAACAATAAATACTAGCTGGAGCTCGTCCACAACTTGCTGGATCTCAATTAATAAGACGATTTAGTATGTCCCGCATTCGTTAGAACGTCGTTTGCCTAGCGGTAAAGGTATCCGACTCGTAAGCAAGAGGTACCGGGTTCGAATCCCACTGCGGGCATGTACCAATGACTCTTTTCTGAGTTATGTACAATAGTTGAATGTTAACCGATGGTCTTACGGTGAGAGAATCATCATGATGAAATCTGAACATTCAAGCGACTGAATATGTAACCATGATCCAATCTGGTCAGGTTCCCCGGGTAGCAGGGTCACGGAAGTCAGTCTAATCTGCCATATCCTGGATCATGGTCAAGGCGGACCCGCCCCTCGTGCGTGAGAGCACAACCGAGATATTAACACCAAAAGACGAGTATGTCCCGCGTCCATCACGGCAGCATCTTACACGCTGTAAACATAATGCAATGACAACTTTTTAAAGTTAGTGAAGTGAATCGGTGCGGTGCGCTGCGTGCGCGCGTTTTTCTCTCATTTTCGTTTCTCTAATAAATAAATCAACCATGCGTCCAGCCAGATGTTCGCGATAAGCTAGTAAACTAATAAAATCGATATAGGCTATAATGGACAGATTACAAACCAAGTTAAATCCCAATAGCGTTAATTACAGAGGGCTACCAGTTCTATAGAGACATTGTAATTCACATGTCAATATATACGGATTTTAGAAGTGATTCATCCCAACGATTGTAAACAGAAATGCATCCCAGCGCGTAAAATTGTCTTATCTATGACAAATTTATGGTCGCTGAGCGAAAACAGATGGGCCTCCGATTTCAGTGAAACAAAACCGCATGCCACGACTAGTGTGCATACAACTATGTCGATACGTCGCGCTCCACGTAGCCCATTGGAAAAAGCAGATAAAGTATGATAATTATACGTAACGCGAGCGTTGTTGTCCCGGAGCGCGCACACGCACCGAGCGCGGCGCGCGCGCAGCCGTCCGCCGCACCGCTCACCGCAACGGGGTAGCTAAAGATTTAAATATTACGCATCAATATTTATCTGTTAGAAACCTCGTTACACTATAGCTTAGATCAAAAAACAAAACTTGCAGTGGCTTATTTTTTATTTTTAAAAATAAGTTCTACTTAGTTTACATATAGTGCTAGTTATTCTGTTTCGAAGTTTCGTTGGCTCGCTCCGTGCGGGTGGTCGTATGGTGGTTGAGAGGTCCGCGGAATGATGAGCGCGTACGGGACGCATGGGCGCGTGCGCGGCCCCCGCGGGCGGCCGTCGGCGCGCACCACGCCGCTGCCCGCTGAGGAGATGCTCTTCACGCCGCCCTACTTCTACCACATCCCGCCGCCGCCGCAGCCGCTCAACACATACCCTGGCAGGAAAAGGCGGAAAAGGGTGAGTAGCTTGCCACCGCTGCGGCTGCTGCGGTAGACGTCTGGGGTCTCGATCGATGTGGGAACTCGTTCCTGTTTGAGCTGGACTGGCCTAATTTCTAGGTAAGTACTTGCCTCCTACAAAACAGAAAAGGAACGTACTCGTACGACAATAACAACATTTAATATCGCTCTTTGGGTTCTGGAATTTCGTCATTTTTCATGTTTGTACGATATGTTTCGGCTAAATTAGTCATAGCTTTGTACGATACTTTAAATGAGGCAACGGTTAACAGTATATCTACAAACAATTTTGGAAAGTCCATTTTTGACCAACTTTTATTTACAACCAAAGCAACTGCATTTTTGACACCGCTTCAAAACCAACCACCATGTCATTTCCCATGACAATGTTTGTCAAAAGTCAGATTAATTCCCCACAAAGTATATTGAAAAAAGTACCTTACATAAATTACGTAATACCAAGATCTGTATGGCACTTGGCAACTAACCTGCTATTCGCATTTACCACCGCTCGAGCTCTTTGCACTTGAACTTCGAGGCTTATCTTTTGCTGGGGACGTCTCCGATGAAGATGATTTTCCCCCCGAGATAGATGATTTTGCCCCCGTGATAGCTGATTTTGCAAACTCTGGCAAGTAATTAGGATAGTTCTCGACTAACGCTTTCGTTGCATAGAAACCCGCTATAGTAGAAATGGTAAACGCAGTTACCCTAGTCAGAAATCTTAGCACACTCATTTCAAACAATCAATGGAACCTGAGTAGGTACGCCACGGACGCTCATTAATTGGATATTCATTCAATTCCTTAGCGCCTTTACCATTATAAATTAATTTTCCCGATTTATAGTGTTTTCCATCAACATTGTCTTGGCCCATTGGAGTTTTGATTTTTCAACGTCATTTTTGACGTAAACGTACAGATTGTAGTGACAGCATAGAGATCATTTAGGTATATGATCTACGACTAGGGCTTTTTCGAATATTTTGTAAAGAAGCAAAGTAGACGTAAATCAGGTGATATTCCGTCTCGTTTGAGCAGGTTCCCCCAATAGTCCAAATTATGTATCGACTACGTCATGATGGAAGGAAGGTGACGGAAACTAACCAATAATAATTAGCATTTACTGCTCTTATTTTGAACTTCGAGGCTTATCCTTTGATGAGAACTTCTCCGTGATACCTTTGCAAAAATCAGGATTGCAAATATCTGGCATGTAGTCAGCGTAGTGCTCAACTATAGTCTTTGTTACATAGAACGACGCTACAGTAGAAATAGTAAACACAGTTACTTTCGTAAAAAATCTTAGCACACTCATTTCAAACAACGATCCCGATCAGTGGAATCCGAGCAATAAGCTGCGGAATATCCATTCAACCAAAATTTTTCCGAAAAATATACCTATAAAATAAAGAGTTTTCCTTCAATAATAACTTGGAACATGGCCCATTGGAATTTTGATTTTCGACGTCATTTTTGACGAGCCCACAGATTGCACTTCATTAACAGCATTGAGATCGATTGAGATAGTTTAGGTTTTTTAATATACGACTTGATTTTATGTTTCGAGTATTTTGTATAAAACGTTATACGAGTGCAAGCAGAATGGACGTGGGAAAAGAATACATGAAAAGTGATCAACAAAGAACTATACTCCTTATTCCGTTTTAGTTTGAGCAGGTTCCCTCAAAATATAGGTATTTATGAGCGAGTTAGATGCCTAACGGCTAATCAGTACAATAATTGGCATTCATGTTCTTCTTTGCGTGTCGACTAGTGGCGGGTCAAATTTGCGAGGACCAGTACTCGAGCTTTTATGTTCACGTTGTCCTGACCAGCAAATTACATGGGAACAAATGTCTGGCCATGCCATGCCCATCAGACACGGGAAGAGAGGCCGACCCAAGAAGCCATGGCTGGACGTCGTTAAGAGTGACGTGCGTGCCAACAGTAAGGTAACTCACCGCCAAGGATACCGAAGAAGAAGAGGAGTGGGAAGGCGGATCCCGGCCCCTTGCGTGCCGCGAGGGAGCGCAACCGGAATTTAACGCTAAGATGATGATGATGATGTTGGCGTCGTCCTGATCTTTGGTGTCAAAGTTCTTAAAATAGTGCGTTATTTATTTCTCACATTCTTTTAGCGATATAAGGCCCCAGGCCAAATTGTTAGAATATCGAAGGCCAGCCTAAGTTGGGCCTACTCTAATAGATTCATTTATTGTGGAAAAGCCCCACCATCTAATATCGTCATCAGTAACAGGCAGTAGTCTACTGTTGAACCACGGCTCCTCCACTTTTGTGGACCATGTAATGGCAGGTTTAAAAAACTTTCATTAACAGTTAAGTAGGTAGGTAGGTACATACTACATATACTCACATTCAACACATTTAGATGTATGTCCTCCTAGATGTGCACAAATGCTTGAGACACAACGACTTGAGCTGGTTGTTTTTTTTAGATGTAGGTACTTTGTAGTAATCTGTATTACGAGTTAACGTATTTGGTCTGCGTTTTGAGCACATAGGGCAGATGGACACTTGGACACTTGTATGTAATTTAGATGCGCGGAGGACGGTCCGCGGCCTCATCTATGGCTTTCGCGGCTCGTCTTTTCTTTCGCAGGGCTTTCTCCCTGGCTGCCTCCTTGGCTGCAATCACCGAGCTCATCGCGAGGTACGCCACGAGCATGGAGCCAGAGAATGCGGACAAATCAATTATACATTGCTTGCCTAGTGCCATTTTATCATTTTAATCACATTTTTTTCATTTTATACAAAAAAGCTTTTAGACCACAGTTAATTTAACGATGCTATTCTACTTCGAGCATCGAAATAATAAGTACGTACACTTAATATTTCGATGACATCGAAATCACAAACATTCAATATGGAGTGACTGAAACAGAGAGAAATTCAAAGAGAAAAATAATTGGAAATCAAAAAGCACAGACATAACAGACTAAACACAAATCACAAATATTCCCTGTTCGCTCGCTCTACAATGATTATGAATCTTGCTATCCCGTTTTTTCATCCATTGGAATAAGTCACGGAAAATGACGCGCGCAATGTTATGAACGTTCGACATATTGCTCGAGGGCCTAACGACCTGACGTTTCTTTTGAAACATCGGTGTAAATTTTATAATTACCTAATAAAATTTAAATCAAACCATTTAAAAGACGGTGTAATTTAGTGCACATTTATGAGAAAGCGCAAAGTATGGAAATACAAATGGATTATCTTTTCATCGGTAAGTAATTTCATTCGTGGTCACGGCGATCGGGAATCAATTTTAGAAATTGTGATAAAAATAAGCATCGTAATAGTGTGAATTTGCAATAATTGAAATGCTTTACCTTAAAACAATATGCCATTAAAGATAGATTTAAAATTATTGCCAAATTGAGCAATATTTCGGTGTCTAAATAGGTACGAAAATATTTTGATGCTAACAGGGTCGGACTTAGTATTTATTGTATAGAATTTTAATACTCAAATCTTGTAAATAACGGTCCACAATTTTATATGTATTAGGGTTTCATACACAAAATATACATAAACGACATTTTAAATGTTCAGACATTTTATGAAACAACGGATTAATCACGTATTTACGTTTATTTACATTTATTTGTTTTTCTAGGTTTCCTAAAGACCAGACATGGTGATGTCTGGGTTGCAAATTGGAAGTCCTGCGTTGTAAACATTTTGAAGAACAAGATAATAATTAGATGCAAGTCCCTTCTGTCCTGGTGCACCATCATTATATGAATTTGACTGAAAATAAAGAATATGCTGTCTGTTTAATATATTAATGTACTTTTTTTTTTATATGTAGTTTTAGCATATTTATTTAGTTTTAAAAAAAAATACACTAATGCCTATATCTAAAATAATGGGCACCTTACCGCGGGGCCCTGGTTTTGTACATATTTTTTAATTTAGTTATAAAGTTAATAAGGTTTTAGTTTAGTCAATTTTATGTGTATTAGTGTATATATTTGGTATTAATGTACTTATCCTTTTCATTATTATTCTTTTTTTCATGACTATGTCCTGTAGATGACATCATATTCAATTTATTGTTAAGTCACATAGGCATACCGGTGGACAATGAAGACGCTTCTAACGATAAGTAAGTAGGTATCTACTTAGTTTAGAAGTTACGAGGCAACAAATAAACATACATACTGGTCAAAATCATAATCTTCCTTTTTGCAAAAGCAATCACTGCCGATTCACAATATGTAGAATCGAGAGATCGAAAAGACGGTGGTAGGTATCAGGGCGTGGGTTTGATTCTCTAGACACCTTACCTTTTATTATAATGACAAAATTAAATTATAAGTACAAGTTTAAAAAAATGAAGTCGTCAGGAGCGAAATACACCAACAAGTCAGATTTTGTGTGTACGTAGAAAGTCGTAGCAAGATATAACATCTGCAGATGGGCTGCCTTGTTCCGCCCCTGCATTTGCATTAGTGTGTGTGTTATAGAGATGTGTGACATTTTGTCTCGTATTTAAACTCGAAATGTACTCTCTGCTTCTGTATATAAAAATTTTTCTCTATGACAAAAAGAAAGTGTTCTGCAAAGAGTTTATTCCAAATAGGTTATTTATTCTATGGTTAAGTTCCGTTGTCCCGTTTTCATATTTTTAGTAAACTAATTTCCCAAATTTTCTTACTTCTTGTATACTTACATCATTCCCGAAATACATCTCTAGCCACTCCTTTCAGGTAGTACCGTGACAATATAAAATGGACCACCCATATAATTATACCTACCTAGCGGAAGTACCACCGTCAGATATTACCAACTGGCCGCTACTGTCCCTTGTTGGACTTGAGCCTCCTCTACATGAGAAGTGGAGGGCTTTGCCATAATCTCCACACTTGGTTGGGGTTGGAGATCGCAGTATTTAAAACAAATTTTGTGATTTACGGAGGTACTAAAGTTCGTGCCAAATGGATTGGCAATAGCGGACATTGATCGCTCGGTTAGAACTAAGTGTTCGGCGGTCAAAGCGATACCTGTAACTTTTAAATAGTCGTATTTGTTACAATTCAACGAAATAGAAAACTTTAGAACACTTTTCGTGAATTTTTCATGAAATAACGTCATTAGTTGACCGAGAGAGAAGGCATGCTATTGCCAATCCATTTGGGGCGAACTATAGCTGCTCTGCCTCATTAGTTGCCTTCTCAGAAGAAAAAAATCGTTACGGTCGCCTTGTACGACACCCCCCACCGGTGGGACTCGGTGCTAAATTCTACTATGCGACACCACACCGCAAAGGAAGTACCACCCAAAGTTCACCATACTCCTCTACAAGGTTCTTACGGGGTCGGCAACGCGTGGGTCATGCCCTGGTATTGCAAACGTCTACAGGCGGTGACTGCTTTTCATCAGGCAGGCCGTAAGCTTGTTTGCCACCTTAGTGATATAAAAAAATCGCCGATAGTACCAAGAGCGCACAGTAACTACTGTGGAAAGATGGTATATTATATGATATGAATTTCACTATGTAACTTTATTTATTTAAAATTTTGTAATTCAAAATTTTGGTGGTTAAAATTTTTATTAATTCCTGACGTTTCATACAAATTTTATGTAATTATTAGTTACCCTTTCTTTCAAGGGTTTAACGTTTCTAATGTTTGTGCAATTGGCCGTTAATAAATGTATCCAAATTAGCGTGAAAAGATTTCTGTATGTTAATAATATAAATGAAAGCAATGTAAAAGAAAAATAAGAAAATCAAAAAACAACGCTATCAGCGGTGAATGGCTTTTTCTTTATTTAACTGATATATTTTATATCATTAAGATATAGAAAACCATTTGCCGCACCTCCGAATACATTTACTAAAAGCGGCTTGTACCAAATTAATTATGTACCTACTTGAACAAAAAACTTAGTACAAAAAAACGTTAAAAGTCAATCCTAAACTTGTTTAAGAATTTGGTGCAAGCGAGTCTAAGAGTACAAACCATAATTCAATTACTAAACACTCGAACGAATGAAGGAATAGATAAATACATTTTGTGTGGAAATCGAACCCCCATAAATAATGGATAACCTGTGCCTGGCGACAGTAAATTCGATTACTGTTAGTGCCTGCTAGAAAAATGAGGGCAAAATTTCTTGATAATGCTATTTTGCCTTCATGGTTGCAGCCAGCAGGCTGAATATAATTATCTAGTTACGTTTGATAGTTTGAAATAAAAGCAAATATTAGCCCATTATGATGTGACTAATTACGCAAAGTATGTAGAGTACAGGCAGGTGATCATCGAGTATGTAACCTAATGATTATCATATCAGCCGAAAGACGCCCACTGCTGGGCATAGACCTCTCCAGAGATCTCCACAAAGGCCGGTCCTGTGCCTTTCGCATTCAGCTGGTACCTGCGACCTTTACAAAGTCGTCGGTCTTACTTTGTGGGAGGCCCACCCACGCTGCGTCTTCCGGTACGTGATCATCACTAGAGAACTTTACTGTCCCATCGGCCATCTGTTCTTCGGCTATGTGCCCGGCCCACTGCCACTTTAGCCTGGCCATCCTTAGGGCTATGTCGGTGACCTTGGTTCGCTTGCGGAGCTCCTCATTTCCCTATGTAACCTAACAGGAGCAAGTAATAAGCAATTACTGGACACATTTTAGCGTAATAAGTTAATTGTTTTTAAACCTCATGTGGGCAATCAAGATAGTAACTGCTTATGTACTCACCGTAGCCTACGAAAGTTAAACCTTAAATTAAGCACTGAACTGACTGATGAAATGTGTAAGAGTGACCTGGCGATCACATCCACACCACATGAATAAAAAGCTTGTTTGTTTGTAATATTATCGTCAATAAACGAAAATCGAGCGGACAGCCTTCCTGATGGTTAACAGCATCGGTAAGTGTTCATAACTCAGAAAAGAGTCATTAGTACAAGGTGGCACTGGGGATATAACCTTCTCGCTTCCGATTCGTACCCTGCTATCGCGATAGCTGCTTGGTCCCACCGTACTATTAGTAACCAACTAATCAAACAAGTTAATTAAAATTTGCGTCAGTCCTAACCAGCATATATAGCACTCTCCATAAATTTTCGAGAATCCTATATAAAAGCCGACTAATATTTTAAAGGCAGACCAGCTTAGGCTTACGGCCTTCGTAGATCACAATAGGGGAAGCAATATTTCTTGCTGTATGGGTAGTGGGTACTTATTTTGAATCTGCGAACGAATAACTCACCTGCGAAAACATTGTGTGGGAGGTCCGCTCCATACCTAGTATCTAAATATATAATAGCTTGCAATAAAATTATTGTTACGAAAATTTTTACAAATAATTCAAGAAGGCACACCGAAGTGTCAGGGCCACAAAATCTAAATCTAAAAAATCTACAGCTGCTGATCAGTCTAGCCAGACGGGCGAAAGAAAGCAGCCACGGAATGCGGACACAATTCGCTGACATCAACTTCACTCGCGTTGGTTCCGAACACGACACCCTATCCATTGTTAATAAATGAAAATGGCCCAACTGAAGAAAAAAATATAATTGAATAACTTTACAGCTATAGGTCTCGATATTAAATTAAACTCATTAAGTAAATTAAGTCGCTGAAATCGTCACTGTTTGCATACTAAAGCACTGAAGGTTGAAGACGCCATCAAAACCGGTATCATTTATGTGTATAACCCCAGTTCACACAAATTCTTGATGATGGCCCCGAACCTTCCTTAAAAAGAAATCCAACAATTGCAACTATTTTGGCTATGTTCCACTTGTATGTAGTGTGTGTCTTACTCTTTGTCCTATACTGTCGTCACTGGAACTAGAAGTGCTTGGTGCCGCGCCGTCGTTTTTGACCGGGACAGTCTGCCTCCGGCGGTCCGCACGCCGCTGTGTTTGTTTGTACCGACGACTGTTTGCAGACATGCCGAACGAATAAGCAACACACGATGCCATCGACATAACCAAACATACTAATTTTATTTGTTCCTTTCTATCCATTTCAGACCTATCGAACGTTTGATTTCAGATCCATAAGTCTTACTAAATTTTCATAATATACCAATACGAGAAAATACATGTAAAAATACTTTTGATGTTTTGCACCACTATTTCCGATTTGTCACAAGGCAAAACTCAAATGAACTTGTGTTTTTGTGGTTGTATTTGTAGATTTATTACTAGAGAATTGTACCAAATAAATACCATGTCAAATACTTTGGTAAAGTTTGACAGCAATTTTTTCCTAAAAAAATAATAGATTCAATACATGGAGGTTCTAATAGCTCAAAGAGTTTCTTAGTAAGGAGTTTCTACCTTGGTTTGGTGAGGCGTGAGGCTCTATGGCTTCATCCAAACTGGCGACCCTTTTTTTTTTAGCCCAATATTTGACCTAAATGTAGGCTTTGTAGAGTTTGGAGCTTGGCGTTAACGTGTCAGTTGTGCTCTCGTCTAAGAGGGCCTGGGGTTCACCTTGACTTTGATCCAGGATTGGGATCAAAGTTGCCTGAATCTGCAGCTTTAATCACGATGTTTTACCTTACCGTAAGATCATCGTTGAGTATTAAACTCCAACATAACTTCTAAATATTGATTTGTGTGCATATGAAGTTTTGATGAGAAGTCGGTCAGACAGTGTCGAAATCGATGTATTTTAGGTGCGAATAAAATCCAAAGTATAGAAGCTAAACAAATGAAACATTGTGTTTTATACCTAAGTCTGCTTCGTACATCTTACCCTGAAAATTTGAGTTTTATCTAGACCGATGATATGAGTGTCCCAAAATTCGACTAACCGGTCAAGAAAAGATAGATCGAATACCCTTCTTTTTTGCTCGGCTTAGCGGAGGCTTTCCGGGAAATTTACTCCAAGCGTCATCCATCCCGGTCATCGCGCTACATTTTGATTATTGTCGATGACGAAACGTCTTGACGGATTTTGATGAATTTCATGTAATCTGTATGGTAGGGTTTGACTGGCAGCTAGTTTATCATGAATGTAATTCAATTTGAATTTTCATATAAAAGAGTTCAACGCGATCAACACCCCCGTTGATGTCTTTTATATGAACGTAATTAAAATTTGACATCTCGGTCTAATTCTTGCTCTGCGGTTAACCGGTTAAATAGTGGTGTTATACGCATAAATAAATACAACATACATACATACGCAACATCCCTCAGGTGTTTTTAGATAGAGACTATCGTGTACCACAAGCTGCGAGCCTGACACGCCTCTTTTGCTTCTTCCACATCGTAGCGGTATTATTACGAACATACAGTAATTAAAATGACTTTTTAAATGCACTAAAAGAGTTCGAAGCGAGAGTCCCCGTTGATGTTTTTAATATGGATGTATTTAAAAATTATGTGTATGTAAAATTTATTGCTCTAATTTTGAGCGCCATTAAACCGATTACCCTACTCAGTTAAACATGCTTTACAAGGTTCCGTACCCGAAGGGTGGAAAAGGAACCCTGTTAACTAAGCTTCCGATGTCTGTCCGTCTGTCTGTGAAATGAACATGGAGAGCTTTTGTTTCCTTCTCTCAATGAAAGAGATAGCAGTGTCTATGTCGCGCCTTATCTCGCGTGTCGAGCTCTAAAGCACACTTGTGCTAGCCATGCAGCTTACAGCGGGTCGCCGTTAACCTGATATTGATTGCAGTATGTAAAACGTAGAATGTAAGCACAAAAACGAGAGCTACAATTCGTAACACTATTGAAAAGCGGTCCAGGTCCATGAGAATATCTTAGGTGTTGATGTTCCAACACTTAAGATATTCTCATCGGACATTTTGGGCAATAGAAACCAAACTAGCTGTCAAACTTAAAATCGGGAAGTATTTCGAAATCGATTCAGTAGATTCGGGTACTAATATCATACAAACAGTACAGCAGCGACTTCATTAGCGTCTTTGAACTCTTCCCCTACTCTACCCTACCCCGACTGCAGTGGACATTGTGATACGGTGGACACGATTTGGATATAGTGGACCAATCGAGTGGACCATATGAACTATACGTTAACATTGTCCACTATGTCAAACAAAGCTATGGGTCTTTCTAGCCTGAAGCAAATAAATAAAAGAAAACAAGATAACTAACAAGAAATTTTAATAACTTATGCCTGCATCAATCTCACAATTTCGCTTTCAACGTGTACAGCATCATTTCTTTTTCTTCTTTGGGTCTTTCTTTTCTTCCTCCTCTAATTGCCTTTCGTATAGCGAATACCCGTAGCCGAGGACGGCCCCCGCCAGGAGCAGCCCTATTGCTTTAAACCGACCCGGCCACGGCGAGGGCTGGCAGGGGACGCTTTTTGGGGGCGCCGCTTTAGCTTTAGCCTTTGGCGGAGGCTGAGGCTGAGGCGCTTGTTGACACGGACATGGGTACGGGCTCGGGCAAGGGGGGAAATTCGACATCTCACACTTTAAAGCCTTCCCAGAGTTGGGTCTCGCCACCTATATTTGACGGGATCGTTGGGAGAAATTTTACTAGATCGCACTACTTCTTGTGATTACTATTTTAAATCCCTTTTATTTAAATTTTTTTCTTGTAATCTTGTAGCACGTAATTTTAAATTCCCAATCAACTCCAATAGGTTTAGATTGCCATTTAGAATTATGTCAGAATGTCGTCTAATAGAATATGCCCTAGGCAGGTGCGAGACCAGATCAGCATTTGGACACCGCCACGCCAATCAGATATGTTAATGCGGAATAGAACACGCCGTCAAATGTGATGTAATGTAGGACCGGGTATAATTTTAGTAGTCTCTGAATCAGACCCGTGGCACTGTCGCACAAGTGAACTGGCTTGACGCCAATGATGCTATGATATAAAGCCATTAAAGGAACTTAGGTATTCGGTTAGGATCAGTTAGCTGTACTTCGGAGTATAATTATTCGAAAATCGTGCGCTTGATGAGTATGGTTGCATTTCAGGCAGCCGGTGTTGGCGCGGTTGTCCCGCCGTTCGCAGCGTTCACGTTTTCATTACCATTATGGTGCTGGAATGCAAAACTTTATATTAATCTATTGTACTCAGAGAAAGCTTATTTCGATTTCTATGGCTGTACTAATATTGAAAATGTGTAAATTTACTCTATCGCGCCGCCATGTTTGCGCAAAAATATTCTAGTGTTTTACCATGTTTTGCATTGTTGGACAAACAAGGAGATGTAAGAGGGGGGACCGTGGAAGGTGGGAGAGGGCTCTGCCTCAAAAAAAAGTTTTTGGTCCCAAAGGTTTTAGAGAAAAATTTGATTCTTTACTGTAATGCGTTTAGTTTATTGTTGGTTTAAACTTGTTTATTATACCAATAATGAAGTCTCTAGCCTTGTTAGATTCGTAGTACTAGACCAGAGGCGGGGGTCTCGATTATGCAATATATGCGAGAATCATGTTGGCGACGGCTATGCCAGAGATTTCAATTAAATACCTAACCACATAAAAAGGGCCTTTGTTATCAGTAACCAAAGACTTTTTAAAAGTACTTTGGGTTAGACTATATGTGGATGAGGTAAACTTCCTGTCGGTCGAACGAAAGAAGCTGTGGCAGGCCTTTGTCCAAAGTGGGATAGAGAAATGCTGATGAACAAGAAGAAGAGAAGATATGACTTTGACAGTAACTAATCAAATAAAACAAAATTACTAACGGAGATTTTTAATCACTTTTGCATGTATCAATCATACAATTTCGCCTTCAATGTGTCCTGCATCATTTCTTTTTCTTCCTTGCTTCCTCCTCTACTTGCCTTTCGTATAGAGCATACCCGTAGCCGAGGACGGCCCCCGCCAGAAGAAATCCAATAGCTCTAAACCGGCTCGCCCAGGCCGAGACTTGCGGGGCACAGCTTTTTGGGGCCGACGGTTTAGCTTTCTGAGGCCCTGAACTCGGAGTCGGCGGACACGGGCTCGGGCTTGACCATGCGTTCGGGCATCCAGGGGGGCATGGGCAACTCATATTATACCACACCTTAAACTATTCCCTGGGTTGAGTCTCGACACCTTATTTGCCGGGTTCGTTGGGAGCAATTTTGCTAGATTCTACTACTTCTTGTGATTATTAACTTTGTTGTTATACTTGTAGCACACAATTTCAAAATCCCATTCGAATTCAATACGTTTAGATTGTCATCTAGAATTGTCTAATTTGATTACAACTCCTTCTACAACGCTCTGGCGTTAGTGGATTGAGGTGGTCGTCTAATAGAAGATACACTCAGCAGGTGCGAGACCAGATCAGCATTTGGACACCGCCAAGCCAATCAGATACAATAACGCAGAATAGAACACGCCAGCAAATGTGATGTAATGTAGGGCCGGGTATAATTTTATTCGTCTCTGGATCGGACCCGTGGCACTGCCGCACAAGTGAACTGGCTTGATGCCAATAATGCTGGGATATAACGCCATAAAAGTGACAAGTGTTAATCAGTTAGGATCAGCTGTACTTAGGAGTATACTTATTTGAAAATCGTGAGATTGATAAGTACGAGTGCGGTTGCGATTTAGGTGGACGGTGCTGGTGCAGTTGCCCCGCCGATCGCAGCGTTCATATTTTCATTATCATTGCGGTGCTGGAACGCAAAACCATACATTATTCTATTATTTTAATGGTAAGTGAAAACATTATCTTCTTACATTGTCGTCAGTAAAATACGAGTAAACATTCCATTATTTAAAAGTACCTTATGTTTCATTTAGTGACTCCGTCGTGCAAATGCGAAAGAGAAGGATAGAGGTAATACTTACTAATTTTATCTAAATTCCAAATAACTATTATTTTGAATCATGTTCGCTAGGTTTTGCCTAACGCAATTACAGCGAAATAGGTGGATAGCCTCTTTCTAATGCCAAAATAATATAAATCGACAAACGCATAATAATGTGTACCTTATTCAGCTAAAAGCACGTCTTCAATCTATCAGTGTAGGCTGTTAATACTGTAATAAACTACCTAATTAGGGTATATGCTAGGCCACGATTGCTGTTTGTGATGTAAGAGTCGCCCGCATAAAGTTACTTTATTTCAAATACATACACATTGCTCATCCAGGAGTCATCGAGTCATCCATATAATTAAAATAAGTATGAAATTGATAGTTACCATTGCAGCGTTAGCGTCTTCTTCCGCCGCCGCCGAAAACGCCGTCGGCAACCACCCCAAAACAGGTTATAATAGCCGAAACTGTTACTATAAAAAGAAATTCATTCCTTCTCATAACATTTACCACTTTTGTATAATGGACAGATTGGGACAGGCAACGTCATAGTTTGTAAATAGAATATTTGTAAAAGTAGATGTAGTTGATTCAGTCTCCTTTTTTAGCCCTTGAGGGAAAGCAAGACGTGGAACCAATCTAAAAGACTGATTCCAGTTTTAAATGTTGGTCCTCTAAAAGTAGCAATTGCACGGTCAGTATCAATAGCCTTTAGCAAGTGTTTGATTTCGTGGAAGTGGGTTCTACGAAATAAGTATGCTAATTAAATTACTTATCTCCTTTTCTTTTGTGTGGGTAACGCAACTAAAATTCGACCCACCAATTCATTAGTTAAACGAACAATCTCGCCGTAAATCAGAGTTATTGGTCACCGAGGAGACGTCGCCGTCGTCCGATCGCACCTGTCCGGACTTGGTCGTATTTATAGAAATAGCATCTTATGAAAAAACTCCAATTACTATAGGAGCAGCGCATACGCCAGGTACGGATACCTGCGGCGGGGCTGTGTGCGCTCGCTCCGGCGCTGTGGAGTGTGGCCATTGGCGGCGTGCGTGTGTGCGGCTTGTCCCGGCGCAGGAGTGTCCCGTGTAGAGGTTAGCTTTGCGGCCTTCACCAGAGATGCACTGGGACCGGTTCCAATTATCGATCGGATAGATCGTTCCTCTGGTGGACACTCGACAATGCGGCTCGAAAGAACCGTCGATACAGATTCAAATAGTGTCTCCCATACTCTCACCTACGAATGAATGTGCTAATCTACATTCTGTTGTGGATTGAAAATCTCGTGGGCTCTTGTATTGTATAGGCATTGTGAAAATTCGACCGTCGTCATAGTGGCGTGAAGTATGAGCGGCATGGCGCAACACACTGGCCGTGTTTTCGAGTGCCGAGTGGCGGCTTTGAAGCTCCGGCGCGGCTCCGAGTCCGCGCCACGCCGAGCCTCCTTGTAGTGGGAGAGCAAAACCTGTAGACAGTGTTCGCCCGCTTGGGGGCGGAGTACCTGCGCGGCGCGTCGTCCCTTTCACTCGCGCAGCGCTACACAACGAAACGAGATTCTCCGTTTCATTAAACCACTCTGGTATGCAAAGATTGATAGCTTATATGACCATTTGGTTTTGAAAGTGCCCAGAAATCACGCACGGTTAACTTTTCGCCGCCTGGCGTCCTTAGGAACGGCCAGACGTAGCGCGGTACGAAACTTAACGACAGCCTGCTTCGTCTTAGTATCTAGAAACTTTTGTGGTTCATAATCGTGATGTCGTTACTGCGGTTTATCGATTCGAGGCACGGCGGTATAACTCGTTAGTTTGAAGTAAGCCAGTGAAGCCTTACTCGGGAGGGTCAGGCGCCCATGTACCGTGTTTATTATCTCTCTATGTGTGGTATTTCATTGGGAACTAAAACTAGGCGGCTGGCCACGGCGCGACGCGGGGTAAAGTTTCGACTCGAGTGACTTTGAAAGTGAAGTTTCCAAAACTTTGTGACTGTGAGTGGATAATGACTTTACGGACATGGATCCGATGCCAACAGATAGCGGATTAGTGGTGAATAATTTGAATCATGCCCGGAGTGACTCCCAGGTAAGCCGCTCGTGTATATCGACGGGCCAGAACACGTTTGCCGTTGCATTACATAGACATTGGGGCCTATACCTACCTATACGGAACGTAAGATACCGGCCACTTTGACTACATACGTACACGAAGAGGTTGGAATGTCCCCTAAAGAATATTCATTTAACTTATACTGATTACCCTTCTACGTGTAATTTTGTTACTTATTTAAGTAACCATCGTGCTTCTTCTTTTACCAACCAGCTTCATTTGATTTGTATCTTAGGTAAGGTCGTAATAATCTCATTTACTTATAGTTTATTTAATTTCATTGGACGACGGATTCTCAATTTTGGGTTTTTGTAAGAATTTATTGCCATTTACTCTTTCATTTACAGCATTGCGATTTTATTATAAAAGTTCTTGGTATAGTGGTATTTATTGGACCGTACCTACCTAGCAGGAATGTGCCTTTGTCTTTCTTAAATAATAGCTGAATATAAACGGTACTTTATAAGATAGGTACGTTGTTATTTTACTAAATTCCTTCTTTGGATTAAAATGATGTTACCTACGTTGATTGTAAGTGTTAATTATGTACCTAACTCATTGCCATGTACCTTAGTAATGCCTTCATTAATTATGCCTCCTAGAGAAGAGCTTTTGCCGTAATCTCTGTGCTTGCCTGGCAGGGAGGAGGCTTGAAGCATTATGTTCATTATGCATTGACCTAGGTAATCAAGTAACAATGTTAGCTGTTGAACGTTACTGCAGTGATACTTATTACTTACATGCATATTATTTTCTTAAACTGAATTTAGTACTTATTTAGAAACGACATGAAATAGTAGCTTTAATTTTTTTTAAAGCCTGTGTACGATACTTACCAAAAAAAATTCGCGTCATTGTACAATTGTGTTACAAAAGGTTGGATACTTTTGTGTTTTGGCATGATTCTCCAGCAAACAAAGTTAGCAAGCCGAGGACAGGGTGCATTGGCGCTCATTGGGGGAGATGTCATACAGAGGACTAGTCTAGGCTCATGATGATGATGATGATGATGACGATAATATGAGTAAATACATGCATGCGTGCGACAGAGATGATCCGACGCCAAACTTGAAATACTAGATCTATTTCAACTCTGTGGGTACAACCAACAATTCACTAACTGCAAGTATATAGGCAAATCATCTACAGTTTACAATGTATTTTTAAATTGCTTGATAACAAAAGCAGCCGTAAAATCGGACTCGGAGATGAAAGAGGTTCCTTTTTTGCTCCTCCACCGCCCAACCAACACCCAAAATAAGAGGCGTCATGTCAGGTTGACGTCACTATTCCCGCCAAAACCTGTTTCGCGCCAAATCGCAGCTGTCGACGACAGCGAAGCGGCTGGCTCGTCAATATAATAATTTTTAATTTTTTGCTCTTTTTCGCCCTGTAATCAGCGGTCAGCCTCCATGCCACACCGTTATGTTTTTTAATTTAAGTCTGGAGACTAGGGATGTCCTGTGTATCCCGAGTCCCTTACCATCTTCCATCGACTACCTTTCTCTACATAGTTAACTCGTTTTTATTTAACTTCATTTTACCGTCCAATCGATACAATTACTCATAAAAACTTTGGTTGAGGATCGTTGTGACTACAAATCCATGATTTTCGTTAGCGTAAAAATAAATATTAAACATAAATAAAGGTATTAATTAAGTTCATGGGTCAATTTTAATTTGCACCTTCCGACCTTGCAAATTTTAAAACTTACGTTCGCCGGGTTAAAACAATACCAACAAATTTGTGTGTAGGTGTATCTATAAACAGCATGTAAACTTCAATTTCCAAGCTCAGTTCCTTAACTTTGTGGTTCACCTTTGTTACTGTGGCAGGTAGACCTTAACGACGTCGTGCATTGTAAAAATGCAAGTTTCTGAGCCAATGGGTGAGTCACTCAGTTCCCACATCGCTGCCTTTGCGATGCCAAAACCTTTTTGCCCACGCGTTTTCCTTTTATTATTTTAACAGTGCAAAGTAGTTCTATGGTATCTGCTATAGTAGGTACTTTTAACAAATCAAAGGTCCAATCAGATCAACTTAGTAGAAGATTTATATTGAGCGCTGTGTACCTTTAATTTTTAAATAAATTTACTTTCTTTCTTTTCATTTCACGTAGGCCAATACTTAAAAATCGAATTCCTATTTCTCGGTGTTGAATTCGACTTATTTATAGATACGCGACACGTTCACTTTATTAATGGTAGGTATCAAAAATATTCACGAACATTTCGAGCGTTCAGCAGTGCACTGAGTCACAGCTGCAGCCCGGCGGGCCTTTGTGCAGTCGCTTTTGTTAGGAATTTTGATGGCCATACCAGAGCAATGAGTCTAGGTTGTCCTAAATTGGTCAATTGCAATTTATGCAAACTACCTATCTTTAAGTGGTATACCTACCTACAATTCACATTATTTTAGAGTCGAACATTTCAACAACTTATTTCATTTTTTTGTGTAGGTAGCATTCGCACACAGGCAGATCGCGAAGTGTGGAGGAATCCTTTGCCCAGCAGTGGGACGATAAAATCCTACTGGTACCTACTACATTTCAATATAAAGACAAAAGTAGGTAGAGTTTGACAATGGTAAGTTCTACGAATACAAATTATTTACATTTCTGTGGACTTTTTCTATAAAAACTATTACCAGTTGAATACCTATTTGATTATGTAAATAGTTACCTACATATAAAAGTATTGTTTAAAAGATTGATCAATTTTAAACAACTTTGTAACCACAATAACGAGACAATAAAAAGACGCTCGAGAGATATATTACGATTGTGTACCATTTGTGTTGTAAATGCACAAAAGAAATATGAATTGAACGTTAGGTAACTAGGTCGTCTGCAGTGCTTCCCGTCTAAATCTTAAAATAACCGCTTCAAAATAACTCACCGACTGCAAGCTCTAAGTTATTCCTAGAATTTAAGTTGAAAGGATCACCGAACGGATAGTAAACGCCACAGAAGTCAGGAAAAATTAAGGTCCGGCCAAATAAATTGATGTAATTCCATAACACCATATTTATAAATATTATTTACTGAATACTTAGCAGGCAACCGAAGAGAAAAAAAATTAAGTTTATCTAATAGATATCGTAAAACAAAACAGTTGCAATTTGTTTAAACTGGCTTATAGTTATATGTTTGTAATGTTATACAGCTCGCCATCTAATTTAATGATATCTACTATAGATTAAGATATATTCGCCCCGGACACTTATTTCTACAGTGTCGGAGAAATGCCCTAAACAATATCTAAATATAGCCCAAAAATCTTCATTTTTATAAAAACCCTTTAAGGTAATATTTATTCAAACTACCTACGACATAGATAACATTCGGCTGAATGTTTTATGCATTTTGTGGTTAGAGAAAACTGTGTCGCTGTTAGCGGCGCGTGTTTTCCAAGGAATATTCTCGCGCAGCTTTCTTCGGTGACCGGTCTGAGGGCAACTGCACTGCCAGTGCCGTTCTATGGTCGGACATCGGTCAATGAATGCCATTTAGGGCCGCGAAGAACAAACGGGTACCCACCTACGCCGGAGAAAAAGTGACTTGGCAATTTAATTAATTTCACTAAGTACTGGAACAATGTGGTCTCTGCTTACCCCTACAGGGAAAAGGCGTGAGAGTATTTAAGTAGGTAATATGTATTTGCTAATGGAATTTATTGTTCTGCTAAATAAGTTTTAAAACTTTATTGAATTTAAGTATAACAAATAACACAAATGAAACCTAAAACTAAATAAACCTACAACCTAAATCGCGGCCACTAAGGCTGGCTGTATGCCTCCGCTGAATGGCAATACTTACGGGTTGGTTGAGGATAGAGCCAGTCCTTAAATACAATTCAATAAAGTTTATTATTCGTTTTGAAAAAAAGCTTTTATTAGTTTTGGATTTTGCATAATTATTAGTATAATATTTATATAATATTAATATAATAATTAGTTTTGGATTTTTGGATGATAATATGAATAGATACCTACTAGCTGCGACTTCGTTCGCGTGATTTTAATTTAGGAAACTCCCGTAATCACTCACTCTTTCAACGTGTTTAGGATGTATTTTGTGCCATCAAATGCGTTCTTATTTTATATGTTGTTTTAACAGAGTCTTTGTCGCTTGCTGCTGCTTTGCCTGGTTCCAATTTCAACCCCGTATTCTAAAAGAGGTGGTTTGGATAATTTGTCCCAAAACTACAAGCTTAGCAAAAGCAGCAAAATTATACAACGAAGGATGGCATTTCTCCAAAAAATTTATATGAAACTTTTACTTTCATACAAACCGGTCTTACTCAACACCTGGCGAATACGCATATACCTTAGTTTAGGTAAATATTCATAAAGCTGGGTGTGGGCGCAAGGTTGAAATTTAAACTGCTCATCGCTAGTAGAACATCATTTTATAATCGGAAATGTGAATGAATGAATAAATACGTAAATATATACCACAATAACGTGCTATGATAATTTTGAGGTCTGTTGTTTTTTTTAGAATAATTGTACCTATTTGTCCAAGGAGTCGTCGCTTGATTGCGATGAGAATAACCTAAACTACATCTCCATAAGGTTTGGCAACGTAAAACAACAATCAACAAAAATATTAGGTGCCCTTAGGCGTGCCTTTTCAGTGACAGGCTGGGGCTCTACAACTAAGGATAAAGGACCACTAGCACAGTTATTGCAATTGCAGTCACATAAGTAAAAGTTACGAAAGTTTTGTTTCGAAACTCGGCGAAAGAGACTTTGTCCAGGGGGGAAACATTCTAAAAGGTGTTGGACATACTTATAGAAATAATACCATCGCATGTATAATTTTCTAGCCAACAAGGAATTTTCTCTATATCCCGCTAGTTTAGGTTCATCTCGATTTCATAATCTGCTCTATTACTCTCGTCTGATCTGACCCAGCTATACAAATATATTCCGTAATAAAAAAAAACATACAAGCGTCAATCACGCACTAACAAAATCGTGATTTAGATACTATAACAACCGTATAGAGACAGCTATAACGAATCAAAATTTAAACAACGCTATTATTCTATCGCTTTACGACAACATAAAGTTCCTAAAGTTCCTTTCTAAAATTGTGTGATTACTTGCTGTCAAGGTATACCTAACTGGTTTGGTTTAGGTATCAATCAACACAGTATTATTATTCTTTTGGTATGTATAGGTAACCCACAGTTAAATATCTAAGCTTTTGTAATTATTATCACGATATTGTATGTTGTTTTTTATAATAGAGGGAGGTAAGACACGCGCAGGTATATAACTATACGTACCTATTGAAAAGTCTAATTTTGTGACTGAAATCTAACGTTCTTTTTAGTGCCCCTCTCATATCTCGTTTCCCTGTCGTCGTGAGTGTTGAACTATAATAATAATAATAATAATAATAAATCTTTATTTTCTCCACAATAATCATCTTACAATATTAGGATACAACAAATCACGACATTAATATGGTATTAAAAGTACTGTTTGGCAAAATGAACGTTATTTTTGTTAGCTGGTGGTATAGCACAGGTTGTTATCCATTTTACCAACAGCTTGAACAATTGTGTGTGATTAAATACGTGATCAATAAAAAAATAAATTTAAAAAAACCATAACCGACAAAGTAAAAAATTAAAAACGGCTCACTTACGATTAGTAAACTTAAAGCCACTTGATTTCTGAGTATAAAGCTATATTTTGTTCAATTTAAAACAACACCAAACACTAGAAATACTTCAGTTTAGCGAGCACTAAACATAGGCGATGATTCGATCAACTCGAGACCGAACGAAATAATTTTGAATTTCGCGGGATTATTATCTGTGTGAAATGGAATGGAACGCGCCCATCCCACTATCAACCACGGGTAACGAAACGCGTGCGCGCCATCTTGAAAAGTAATGCCAGTGTACCACCCGAACACAGCGAACTGAGCCAATGAACATTTACACGAACTTCACTGTGACGCTCGGCCATATTGGCTGCACTGCGTAAATGTCGTCCATTTTGACTTGAAAAAATGAATGAAGTTTGACTCTTAAATAACCTAAAAATTGCAGGCACATTGTGTTGATTATGTGTGGCGGTTTTGCTTTTGTGTAATGTAATATATTTCTGAATTGCATAAATATGTCTATGTTAGCGGGTCCTCGCCGAAAACAAAAAGTTGTAAACTTACGTGCTAAAAATAGTGCATGGAGCAATGATACCAATAAATTCGGTCAACGAATGCTGGAAAAAATGGGCTGGAGTTCGGGAAAGGGATTAGGCGCTAAAGAGAATGGAATCGTCGAACATGTCATCGCCAAATACAAAAATGACGACAAGGGTTTAGGGTTTGAAGACAAAAATGACCAATGGACTAAACACGAGGATGACTTCAATGCGCTACTGACTAATTTGTCAAATGGTAAGCAACAAAAACTAAAATAATTTGGATTGTGAACCATTTCGTTGGTGTTGGGTTATGTTGTACCTTTGTGTATGCCTCTTTGTACCTTTATGTGTATGACTTGTACCTTCTGAGACTGCTTATGCAAATGCAATGTGAATGTATTTGTTTCTATTTTTGTATTTGTTTGTCTCTTCCCAATGTTCTTGCGTGTTAACATTTAGTATTTTTTCCTTTTAACACTAATTATCTCATTACATTTAATTCTTGTGGTTTGATGACTAACCCAATCATGATGTTAACATATGAGGTCAGCTTGTTTTTTCTTGTAAGTAAGTGCATCTATCACTAAATAATAGAGTTGTTCTGAGTGGTCGTCTACCACACAGATGTCCAGGGTTCGATCCTCGGCTGCCCAGTGTGTTACTAGTATAATAATTAATATTTTAAATGTATGTATGTGGTATTTCAATTGCTTAGCACCCATAGCTCATGCTTTGTTTAGTTTGGGGTAGATGGCTGTGTGAATTTGTCCAAAATTATTTATTTTTATATACTATTCTGATATTCTTTAATATATTTATACAAAACATCACATCTTTTACTCTTAAGTGGTAAAATATGTGGAAGTATTCTTTTAAAGTTCCTAATATACAACTTATGTTTGTCTTTCAGGGGATAAAAAGGAAGTTGTACTTCATAGCGGTGTCTCCCTTGAAAAGAAATCTAAATCAAGTAAAGCAAGAATTCATTACCACAAGTTCACTCGAGGGAAAGACCTGTCTCGCTACAGTTCTAAAGACTTAGCTAATATATTTGGGAAAAAATCATTAACAGACGAAGAGAAAACTGAAGCTGAACAAGTTAAAGTGAGTGAAGAGGTGGAGAAAATAACAGTTTTTACAGAAAAGGGTAGTATGGAGGACTATTTCAAACTGAAACTTGCAGCTTTTAAAATGAAAAGTACATACCCTGAAAACAATGATCATACACAAAATACAGATTGCGGATTCCAAGGATTTTCAAGCATTATAGAGGAAGAGAATAAAGACGATGACCACCATCAAGGCTTTGGCTTTAAATCATTTTCATTGGACATTGACATAGAAAATGAAAAAATTGAAAATAATTTATCAAAAGAACCTGAAAAGAAAAAAAAGAAAAAGTCTAAGAAACAATGCCCTGAAATTATATCTGACATTACTTCAGATCAAACGGAACCCAAGGCAACAGATGAGGTAGTTTTGGATGCGGATCAAAACGAAAAAGTTAAGAAAAAGTCCAAAAAAAATAAACAATCAGAACCATTACATTTAAATACAGATGTTGAAGAAGAGCCATTACAAAAGAAAAAGTCGAAAAAGAAGAAAACTAAAATCTGTGATATCCAAGATTATGTTGATGTAGATGAACATGTTCCTAAGAAAAAGAAGAAGAAAAAAGATTTGTGAAATATATTAGAAATATATTCTATACAAAAGTTATTTCCTCTTTATTTTATTTGACCTAATTAGTTAATTACTGCAGTGACCAGTCTAAAAAATCGTTTGTGAAATTTTTAAGGAACGTCATCTCATCATGTTGAATGACTATGATCTCTGGTTACACTTTTTCCATACACAACAGCTATGTGTATGGAAAAATCCTCAAGTAGTGTCCTATCCAAGCCTTGGCTTCGGCAAAAAAACACCAGCAAGAACTTCAGCTTCGTCCCGAAACCTGGCCAAAGCCGAATGTTTCTCTGAAGGTTCCTAGCAATTTTCATAATTAAAAAAAAGAAATGTAGTCAATGTATTTATTGCATTCATGAGATTTTACAAGTCTTCCTACTTAGGTACATCATGAAGCCCATGTGGGTATGGCAAAATATATTATTTACATTATTGCGAAAGGTTATTATTAAGGTAATTTATTTTATCATCTCTAGATTAACTTCTAGAGATGATTTATATTACTTTCTGTAATATATGAGTACAGTCAATATTACCCTTCAATATTAAAGTTTTAAAATGATCAATATTATTAATTGTGCCTTGTAGCCAGTCTTAAACAAAATTTCTTAGAGCTTATAAGGCTTCGGCTTGTGACTATAGCCGATCAATCGGCTTCGGTTTCCGCCAGGAATTGACCTTTCGGCGAAATTGAATTTGACGATCGAACACCTTCCTCAAGTGAGTTGGCAGGAATAGCTCGAAAACTACCGAACAGATTTTCACAAGCCTTGCATCAATGCGTGCAATAGCAACCCTACCATTACACCAAAAACTAGTACTTTAACCTAACAAAAACTCGAGGGGTTATAATCCTATGCTCTCCAATACCATTCTTTTTCCCAGACAGGCAGCTGCAGCACAGTCTTTTTGTCCAACAAGTCCTTTATGATTAGTCGGAGTGAGATGTTTCCATAGCAGTATTTTATTCAATGCTAGTGATGAATAAATAATGTATAATTTGATTGAAAACGAATTCAGATTGTATTTCCGTTAAGCGCTACATGGACCGCGTCCACCCAGTTTCCAGTTATGTATGTCCAATATGTAAGCTTTTACAGCAAAATACCTTGTATTCAAATATCTAATCGGCGTGTGGCATTGCATCACAATAGCCGTCCGTTCGTCGGATACAGACCAATGTAAGCTTAATGGTCATCCCAGGCGCAGGCCGGGGCGCCGCGAGTCGCGCGCCGCCCCGCCCGGATAGAAGGTCCATTGTAAATTTACACCGCGCTATCTGTTCACGCGTCCGCGTCACCTGTCACAGTAATTTATGCTTTACCCGGTGGTAATAGGCGCGCCCCGGTAACTCGCATATTGGTAACGCTTATCGGCACCATGTGCTGGTTGCAGGCTGAATAATGATGTGGTCGCGTACCGTTTACCGTGAACTATCGCTTTATGAAACAGCTGGAATTTGACTCGGTGCGTTCGACGTATCGCTGGGTGGGAATAACGCGTTATTGACAGCGCTCGGTGCGCGGTGTCACGAGCTCGACTGCTAATTGAGGCTTGTACCTAGGTTTTCATTTGCTCTAGCGGAAGATACACGCATTCTTCATTGCATTAATATAAATGACAATGGCACCAGTATTATTATAAGTTACAACTAATGATAACTACTACATTTACAATTTAATAATAAATGCATCAGTCCATGTATTGGCGAAGTCTGAAGCAAACTCAAACCACAGTATTCAAAGCGCCTCCCAGCTCAAACACGTCCATTATTACTACTAATATATTTCAGTATCAGTAGTGATAATGGTCTCTACCATGATATAACGTTGATTCGCATTTATAGGGAAACGATGGTAACAGCCCTCTAATCCAATTACAATTCTACACTGCAAATAATCTTTGACCTGCATAAATAAATGGGAAGCCTTTTCGCACTGTTACGCCCATAGCCACATAAATGGAGTAAATATTGAGTTTTAAGTGTTTCCTTGACAGTGAAGAGTAACATGGGCACACATTGCAAGTTACCCGCGGGTCTACAAATACAACACAAACTTGTTTGGTCAATACCATCCGATCCTTCGCGAGACATGCCCCTAGCGTCTGAGTAAACAAAACGTTTCGTACGGCGGGCTAATGAGGTTTACCCGACCGTATTCGGTCACACAGCAAAGCTAGTGTAAATTAAGTGAAGGGGCGGCTATTTAAATTCGTTGTGGTAAGGTGTTTAGCGCCTTGGGGCTGCAAGCCAAGGCGCTCGGTAGTCTCACACGGCGAGGAGCGCCGTTGCACGCAGACGCCTACAATGAACCTTCGGCATTTCATTTGAATAACAAAGTATACGAACTCGCTGTCGTCGTTCTCAGAGCCTAAGTGTGGAGTGGAATTAGTCTGCGCTGTATGGTATACGAGAACAGTAACTGTTGAAACATCAATGTGACCCCTAATTATATTCACATCAATGTTCACGGATTGCTCAGCAATGAAATTGGATAACTTTGGATTCGAAAAATTGCAGGTCCGTATATTACTTAGGTTATGATTATTTATTTCTAACAATAAATAATGTCTACTGTTCTGCTACTCACTACTGGCTCTGACACATATTCATTAAGAACACTTAAAGGTTGCTCTACGTAGTTAGGGTTTTATATCAGAATAATAGTAAGTTCCTATTGTAGGGTTGATAGGTAACGGACCGAAAGGCTTGAAAGAGTGACGGGCCTTGAACTGCCTTACATAGGGAAGCTTTAACGGATTTTATTCTTATTCTGAAGAGAAGCTAAAGGCAGGTTTACACGTAGTTGTCAAGTGGTTAACTTAAGTTTAACTTAACTTTAAGCGACCTAATTTTCACGTTTATACGAAAGCACTTAATAATAGTTAGCTCTTAGTTAGCAAAATATGAGCGACCAACAGCGAATTTAAGTATGTAATTATGTGATAAAATTAGTAAGAAAGGAGGGTTTAGACTGGCAGGTGGTCCTATAAATCGCTCCGATCGCTACGTTAAACTTGTGCATAAAGCATGAGGACCGGCTCATCCCCTCACCCTCCAGTTTTGGATGAGGGGTTGAGCCGGTCTGCAAATATTGTATGGTCTGCAAATACTACGAGTATAAAGCTTATTTTTTGCTGAGTTTCGTCGGCCCAGCAGCTGCCAAGGGGCGACGTGCCAGATGAATTCAGATCTTGCCTCGGTATTATTGAAAAATAATAGCTACGAATTTTATTCTTCCACGCCAGACTCGCTTTAGGGGCCCTAACTCGCCGACAATACCTATTAAACTTGAATTCTTTATTCGATCCTCACCTGCCTAGGGGAACCGGGTTGTATTTCGGGTATAAATACTTACCCACTTATAGGACCCGGGCCAGTATTTTAATATCAGTTGTGTCGTCGCTAGCTCCTTGTACCGAATTTATCCTTAACGTAACGTAGATACTCAATGTTCTTCTTTGGTATATAATTCGAGTTTGACTATTAATCATATTAATAAGATGTATTCAAAAAAAAGAAAAAAAGTTTGGGGCTAGATGGCGTGTGAATTTTTATACTTTTTAGTTAGTAGTTTGTTTGCAGTTTGATTTAATTATTTTTTTTACTTTGTTCGGGTTTACTAGGGTTTAGTAGTTTTTAATTTACGTAGTTAGGGTTTTAGGCGACCGATACATTAGAATAGCAAACTCCATCGCTACGCGTGCTATCCACCTAGGAGCGCGAAGTTAGTTATTACAACACAACACAGGAGAACAACGTCTATGCATCGGTAAGTTTATTATTTTCTGTGTTATTTTTATGATAAAAAACTGTACCTATTGAAGTAACTAACATCTACGATGCAGTAGCTTGTATCATATCCGTCCCAAACGCAAGCATCGATATCCAATAAATAAAAATTGCTAAGTGTGTGATTATTTATTGAGATAAAGTGCTAATAGCAGTTGTTACTGTTAATAGTATGCGAATTTAATCGGCATTAGTTGGAAAACGTCGTAGAAAGTGGTGGCGTACGCGCAGCCACTTTTCAACGTACGCCGTACGCTGTGTATGCCCGGTTATGGCCGCTTAATCTCGCGTTACTTCAACATGTACGCTCCATTTGTAATGCAAATTGTACAATGTCTAGTAAGTAATTATTACTATCATATATGGGTAGTTGGCTCTGGGATAAAAGAAGAAAAGTTTATTTAGATGATGTTTCTTGCTACGATTTTCCTTATTACTTATTATTTTTTAAAGCGTTTGTGTTGTTCGAAAATATATGTGGATGGATACTCTGAATGAAACTAACTTCATTAACGGAATCTGCCTGTGATTCTCTATATGATATGGTACAGATTTATCCGACATAAAAACTATAAAATACAAAAAAATATATACTAGTCGCTCTTTCTACCGTAGTCGGAATAATGGCGTGGGTAGTCTTTTATTACTTTATTCCACTGCCTACATGTTTTTGTAAATACCACTACTACTTCATAAGTAAACGAGCACATCCGAAATGTATGTAAATCGTATAATTTCCGTTAAAATTGGAGGCCGGATCGACATCTGTTCCAGTACGAGTGCGAAAATGACGCCTCTCAACCTGCGTTAGAAATGACTCACGTGGTTATCGACAGACGATCACGTGACCGCATAGTTTGACTCTCGTTTTATTCGGAAACATTTTTGATTGTAACCACTCTATAAATTTTTGGTAATTATGACTCTACAAGTGCTCTACAAGGACAAATACCTACCTACCCACCTCCAGTATAAAATGAGCTTTCATCACTATGAACGCGCGTACAAATCGGAGACGGTCCAAAGTCTGAACGGGGTGGGGCTGCTTCACATTGGGCCAGAATTTTCATGTTTTACCGGAAAGACAAAGGTATCGAATGTGATCGCTGTTCACATTGGGGCGACCTGATAAAACTGTCAGCGACGACACATTTGCAGGACGACATGAATGCCATGATTTATGTCGGGTTGGAAATAATATTGGCGTACTGGCTCCGTTTAGAGCCGTCCACATTTGTCGGTCCTTATCCGATTATGATTCGTGTAAAATCGAAGAATCACATTGCTTTCCACACGATCCAAGCCTCATGTAGATGAAACGATATTCTCGATCGACTATAGCAAGTAAAATAATTGAGAAATAATCCTTGTAGTTAAAATAAACTGAGCCACTATTGTCGTGTTAAATGCTTACCATCGACTGCACCTACGCAATGAGAGAAATCAGCATTTATTTCAAAAGATTTTTGATCTCTTTCCATTTTTCTTTAGTATTGGGCAACATTACAAATTCATCTTTTAATGCGTTCCAGATGCTAGGCACATTTTCTTTTATTATGGTTGACACTCTAATCTGTGCTGAAAGAGCCGTTGTCAAATATCTGTAAAATAAACAACGAAACGAGTGGATAGGACCGGTAGTGTACAATGTGTCTAACAGCAAGCCCGACGGTCAGACAGCGGTATAACTGTCGGCCCGACCTAATGTGAACCAGGCCGTAGGTTGAGGTGGTGCCTCATGTACGAGACGCATAGCTTAGAGTAGGCTTAGGTACCTACTAAGTAGGTAGGTAACACGCCTGGTGTCGTATGGTGGGTGTTTTCTCACGAATATTGTAATACGGCTAATGATTAAGTAAAGTTTGCACTTACGGTGGCGGTCTGACTAACAGGCTGAATTTCAAACGCATCGGTAAAGATTTATGTGTCGAACATTTTATAGGTTTAATACGCAACTAAAACTATCTACTACCTAGACAGAACCTGCCTCTTTAATTTATGCAACATCCATCAGCGTAAACCTATAATTACAACGTAGGAGCTCCTATTTATTTTTGACATGAAGAAATATCTAAGTCACGTCCAGCAGTGGACTGTTACTTAATTACAACTGTTGTTTACACAACGATCTACTACCTGATACACAGTAGTACCTACACTTCCACCTTGTGAAGAAGGAAATTATTCTTCGCAAGTACAATACTAGTTAAATGTAGCTAATCATTTCCTTTAAAAAATAAAAGAAGCAATCGCCATTACATTTAAGCAAACGTGCACTAAGCGCATTCTGCTGCATAATCCTTCACGGAATGATGTTACCTCTAAAAACATACAAGTGCAAGGGATTTTATTGTTGACGCAGTCGTGTCTCCACCGACGAGCCAGGTACCTACATACGTCTCTTTACAACTGACGAATATTATATGTTTTTGAATGGATGAAGCGCACCTACTAAAGAAACTAATGTATAAATGGTAGCATTTACATTTTTACATATTAGATGGTAATCCGTAAGGTTGAGCTGAGATCATGAACAGACCGTGACTTGATGGTTTTGCCAGAATTAAAGCAACGAAGTATAAAATAGAACGTACTGCTTCCCAATTCAGCGTAGCCCCTATTCCCTGTTATAAGCTTGCTAGCACTCCGTTAAAAATAGAGACAATTAAAACATACCTTTCCGCCCAATACCTTTCACTTGGAAAAAATAGACGCCCATTTCAAGTTCTACATATATCTACCTAATTATGCCTTCCACCCAAAATTCTGCTTCCAAACGGACCATATAGACCATATTGTATTTGAGTTTAAAAGTTTAATATAATATCGATTAATTTTTCTCCCTTTTCCCCCCATAGACTGGCGAGCGCAACAGCGGCTGGGAGACGCATCGGGTCCGGCTGAGTCGAGTCCCAGGCTATGGATTCGGCATCGCCGTCTCCGGCGGGCGTGACAACCCTCACTTCGCCAGCGGAGACCCGTCCATCGCGGTCTCCGACGTGCTGCGGGGAGGCCCGGCTGAGGACAAGCTGCAGTGAGTACATCAGCTACTTTCCTTATGCTTTCAGGTCTAGGCGAGGTTTCGGGGTGAATGAGGCAAGTGAGGACCAGCTACAATTTTTGTTGCGCTATATTGATTCTTATGCTTTGATGTCTAGAAGGGGTTTCCTCTGACGTAGAGGCTGAGGCTAGATTTGTTTTCGCCATACCGCTTGTTATGGAATGGGATGAATGTTGACGATATGAAAGTACCTTGTACAAGGGCAGAGTCAACAATTGTATTACGTCTGCGTGGCTTGTTAATAATAATAATAACAATCATGTCGTGACCTATTAAAAATCTATGGTGGCAATATGAATGAATAATAACAATAACAATAGTTATAAAGCAAACAATTCCTCCTGTTAGCTTGGCATAAGGTTTCCATGAACCGACGAAGACCAATGCGCACATTACACAGTGATTCATTACAGAAGTTTTACAAACTCCGTAAATTTAATTAGTGCCTTGTGCTCCGTGACCGGGAACCGAACCTAGACCCTCAACATGCCAGGGTACGTTAAACAAGCCGTTAAACACTACACCGCGTGGACCGTCCAAGATTTGGGCGATGACAATTTAACTAGTAGGTACGTAGGAAAGCTTTCTAACTATCCTGCCAGTGCTTTGTGTTCCTAAGTGGTAAAGATGACCGCCAGCTGGAGTAGGGAACCGTCTCGGCACTTATTATAAACCGCAACGAAAAGAGGGGGTGTCTGTAGCTCTATGTATGTGTGGTGTGTGTCTGCCTGTGGCATCGTAGCTCTTAAACGGATGGACCGATTTTGATTCGGTTTTTTGATAATAGAGGGAAGCGGACGAGCAAGCGGGTCACCTGATGGTAAGTGATCACCGCCGCCCCTGGACATCCGCAACACCAGCAATAGCGAAATTATTATTATTATCAGAGCAATGCGAAATTATACCTATTATATACAGTAAATAGTGAGCCAGATACCATAAGTATTCATTACATTCAACTAATGTCGTTACTACTAGGTTTTTGGAAAAGTTACAGTAATATTGATCTTGTTATAAGGTACCGATCATGTCTGGTCTCCTTATGAATAATGTTTTTAGTATCCGTCACAGATAAAATTTATACACTATATACCTAGTAGGACACTTTAATGTACCACAGGATCTACATAGCTCTGCGGTATGCAACAACAGACTGTCAGTCAATAATACTAATTATAACATTTACAAGTAAAACTCAGTAGGTGTGTCGCCACAATAAATCCTTTGCTAATTATGACCAATAGCGTAAGTAATAATAACAATTATTACGTTGGTGAGCGGATAGTTAACCCATAAACGGGCCAGCAAGGAGGCTAGCGGCGGCCACCTTCGGATGTCCTTTGGGTCGACGACCTCCACTGAGATGTCATAGGATCTCGCGGGCCCCGGTAATAATAATGAGCGAAGTTGGCACACGCATTCTTGTTATGCCCTCCGCCAGTTTATGATTCATACCCCCCTCTGCCTCTCTGCAGTATTTCACAACAGTGTCGTAATTATCACGACTGGTTTAGGTACTTGGACGGATTAAACTGTTGTTTTACGCTCAGGATGGTCGTGGGATAGATGTTTGTTTTAGAAATAAGTATTAGGATTTATTTTTTAGTTCATTTAGTTAATTAGTAATACTAGATCATGCAATGCGAAGGTAAATGCCTGCGATTTTATATAAAATTCGATAAGTAGCCGACATCTGTGTCCTGTTCTATAATTTCACCAATATTGGTTCAGAGATTATTGGATTCCGGTGAAAACAGAGAGGAATCTGTTACGAAATTTAAAATAATTAAAACATTTCAATTAGTCAAAAGCCGGATATCGATTTCTACTCGAGGTCACAAGACTGGCGGTGCGAATTATCATAGTTGAAAGCTGGCCTGTGCCCCGCCGGTGAAGCTGGTCTGAGCTAATTCACCCTAGCCGCTAACCATGGCCGTAATCCTAGCCCGCCAAGTTTTGGCTGGCGGGCGATCCAATTAAAAATAACAATTTGTCTGAATACGAAAAATAGTACCTACTACCCTACTATCGATATTAGTTCGTTTTGTTGCCACGCTTAAGCGGTTATGTGTACTGTGGCTTTCTCGGGCAGCATTTGCTCTTATGTGCTCTTTTATAAATGTTGATGACTAGCGCTTAAATCCAACGCACTAGCCCAATACCCGTCTGCTACGAGGATCTCTGTCTTGTAGCAGATCTTGATGTAACGCTGTCTATCTCTGACTGCTCCTAATCCGACCATCAATTTCAGGGTAAACGACCGCATCCTATCCGTGAACGGGGTGCCCCTTGAGAATGTGGAGTACGCGAGAGCGGTGCAAGTGTTGCGGGACTCCGGCGCAGCCGTCACGCTGGCGGTGCGGCGCCGCGCCCCCGCGCCCCCGCACACCGCACCAACCACCATCAAGATTGGACTCACGAGGAATGGAAAGAAGGAAGGTGGGTTGAACTGATGCTGGATGGTTTCTGTTAGGGGGCCAACAAGTGGGACAATGTGGTCTCAGTCTACCCTAACCTAAGGGGAAAAGGCGTGAAGCTTACAGCCTGCCTGATGGTAAGGATTGACAGCCTATGGACGTTTGTAATACCAAGCCCACAGGGGTATCACTCCCGTGTTGTCGGCCCCAGAGAACACATGGACCTGTGTTCGGTGTCGGCCCTGTATCAATCTTTTCACCCCCTTCTCGAGACACTCCACTGTCCAAGAAGCTCATGGCATGTATGTAGAAGAGTAAAGTACCTACATAAAAATGGCGTTTGTTTTGTACGAGACCTACATAATTAGTAACGGCTCGGCACATTATTCTCGACGCTCTGGAACGGAGTGGAGTATCATGCCAGAACCTTTTAATCAAAATAACAAACCATTATCAAACTGGGGCATGTTTCCATTCATTTGTAATTTCAGCAAAATTTTTGGTTTTTTTATGTTGCTTTTTAGATCTTGCCTTAACATAATTCCCCTCCATTATAGACTTCGGCATCGTGCTGGGCTGCAAGTTGTACGTGAAGGAGCTGACGATGCGCGCTCGCGAGCAACTTAACCAGGCAGGCCAGGGGCTGTGCGAAGGCGACGTGGTGGCCCGCATCAACAACACACCGGTCGGCGACACCATGACACTGAAAGAGGCCCGGAAACTCATAGAGTCCTGCAAGGACCGCCTGAACCTTGTCGTCACCAGGGAACTGATCAGGGAGGAGACGGTCACCAACGGCAACTACCAAAACAATTACAACAGCCTGGGTGAGTCTTGCAGTGAAGCTTAGGTCTAAATCAGAGGAGTAATTGATTTAATAAAATGTGTTAATACGACAACGAAAATAATGACCATGAGGGGGTCAGTTGTCTTCTTTTTCACCTGTTGGCGACAGGTCTGTTCCGTTCCATCATCATCACATCAGCCGGAAGAATTAGATATGAGTTCTCACATTCAATCAGTTTAGGCACTGACATGCAAATATTATTACATAATAAACATTGAGATACATCAATAAGAGCAATTTTAAATTTAAATTATAATTATCTTTATAAAGACACCCACTGCTGGGCACAGGCCTCCCCCAGAGAGCTCTACAAAGGTTGGCCCTGTTCCGCAGTTGGTACCTGCAATCTTTACCAGGTCGCCTGTCCACCTTGTTAGTATACTAACTGTTATTGTTCTGTTGTACAGAGGCGTCGGCGCACGGCGCGTACTCCGGCGTGGAGCCCGCGACCTACGCCCCCGGCGGGCAGAACCTCTACGTGGCGGCGCCGGTGCGAGGCGGCGCAGGCGAGCCGCGCAGGGACCACGACCAGCCGCCGAGGCCGCCGCCGCCCAGGAACGACGGTAGGTTGGGTTAGAGCTCGGGGGGTCCAGACCTGGTCGCAGGTCGGCCAGGAATGACGGAAGGTCCTCCTGTGACTACACAGCGATGACGTGGTGGTGCCGTAGGTCGGGTAAAACTTGCCTCTAAACCCCGACACCCGGTATAGAGGCATACTGCATAAGAGATTCTGACATATTTCGATTGGTTTAGAGATGATATTGGTTTATATGATTAAAATAATGTGTCTTACGGCGAGTGAAAACATCGTGATGAAACCTGCACATTCAGGCGACTGAATGTGTAACCATGATCCAATCTACTCAGGTTCTCCTGGCAGCAGGGTTACGGGGGTCAGATGGAAGTCGCTCCACTGTACAACAGAACAATAACAGTTAGTACCCTACCTAATCTATCCTGCCAAATCCTGGATCATGGTCAAGGCGGACCCCGGGCCCTTGTTGCGCGAGAGCATAACCGCGACATTAATGCCTAGATGTCTTTTTTTATTTTATTAAAAGAATGAGTAGATGTTAATCTTTACATGTAAACTACAAAACAGTACACAAATAAATGTCAAAATTACAACTAAAACTAAATATCTGTAACTACATTACTACGTCTTAATTTAAACTAGAGGCATGCGGCTTTATGGGGATCATCATCATCATCATCGTCATATAATTCCATCAGACACCGGAGCATCATCACACTTACCATAATCAATCTAGGTCACGAATACCATGGTGCGCTTCCTTAGTTTTGATACTAGCACCGCCAATGGTGGAACCAGCAGCGATATTCCTAAAGGACCTTATTTATCGTGCATTTTAATAAAAAAAAAAAAACATTTGCATTAGAGTATATGTATTGTTACCCTTTGTTACAGATTACTATAGCAGTAGAAGACAACTGTTTGAAGAGGATAGTTTGGCAAACCAACGGAACAAACCTTCGTGAGTAGAAACCAAAAATATCAAAATGTTTTAAACTATCGCGGTTATAATCACACATTTTAAGGGTATGTTTCGGGTTACCTACCGCGTAGCTTTGTTGACGAGTAGCCCGATATTTGCAGTAGCCCCATGTAACTAGGTAGGAGACCCGGAATATATCCTTAAAATGTGCTAGAATATCAAGAATAAATCTAGCACTCAAAAGTTATGTTTCCGTTATGTTTAAACGTGTTAGAAAAACAAATTATGGGTGGTATCAAGGTCCCCCTCGCGAGCTGAGGATAATAAGGATATTCACGCAAAACATTCACGTATAATGTTAATATTACAATAGAGCACAATAGCCGAAGCATTATTGGGTTAGAGCCGGACGTAATATGGATGTCCATGGTTGGAAAATTGACGTATACGATACTCTCTGTATCTATACGATGCACACCAATTTCTTGAAATTTGTGTGCCCAAGACGGGCATTATCCATCTTCGGCCGCATGGTCTCGTACCATTAGGTAATGCCTGTCTTTTCCAATATAATAAAAAGATCTGTACATTACACGCGAATGTTTTAGTGCATACCCTAATCAAGGGTTCACAGCCCACCCTAAAGGAAAAAAGTCATATTTTATCGCATGAAAATATGAGACTTGCCTGTTTATCTGCCCCCCGGAGCGGCCATTTATGCTGATTTCGGCTTACCGCATAAACATACAAATCTAAAAGACATTAGAAGAAATACTCACGAACGGACAATTACACATCTTTATTAATATTGGTACCTAGGAAATTGTCGTTTTTTTTTTAAAGACTACATTTTTCCAGTCTTTTTAGTTGTACGTTGATAATATACGAAAATTAAAAATTTTTTTCGAATATCGATTATGTAAGTACGCAAAGTAAAAAATTTGCTTGTATGAGAATTGCAGTTTCCGTTGTTTTCGCCATACGAAACGCAAATTTTATAGGTGAAATTAAATCGCCAAATGAATTTTGCCTTCCGCCCGCCTATCAGTGGTTCACAACAAACACTACAACCTGCAAACCTCGCCACGTATTTCGCTGCTCCACGGAAACTTTTACCATCCTCCAGAAACTTCTAGCTTCTTTCTATCCAACTCTCATAATCCACGACGCTTGCAGGAGCGAGCCGCGCCTGATCAGCTACCAGAAGGACGGCTCGGTTGGGCTGCGGCTCTGCGGCGGGAACCGATCCGGGGTGTTCGTGTCCGGGGTCCAGCCCGCCTGCCCGGCCGCCTTGCAGGGACTACAGCCCGCTGATAAGATACTCAAGGTGAGCGCTATTGCCATAGGTATAGAGCCTTAGACATAGCACAGATAATATATTATTATACTAATGGCATAGGGATTGTTGGTATCCGACAGGTGAGGTGGCGTGTACTTGCATGGCGAGTATGGAGAAAAAAAAAGAATAAAGTAAATTAAATATTTTAGTATCATGTCGTAATATTAATTTCTTCGAAAGGTCTTGCTGACAAAGATATATTGTTACAGACAATTGTTTATTATGAGATGGTACCAAAATGTATAAAATACGTACTATTGCTGCTGACTGTACTATCACATAGAAAGATAAGTTACAGAAAATTGTTTATTATGACATGATATCACAATGTATTTGTATTGTATGTATGTAGAGGGGTTTGTCAGGACCGTAGCGAGTGGAACAATTCATTTATGTTGGTTGTATGGTTAGGTATTTTAGATACATGGGTGGCCTATATCTCTAACCTCGACTCCTGAAGGAGGGGCTGAAGGTGGGGCACACACCCTAGAGCATACATTACCAGTTGTTTGAGAATAGCCGAACAGTTGAAACCTATCTGTTCGTCTGGCACATAAACACACAAAGTTATATCCGAGATATATGTATATGGGTGGATTACCTTGATTACAAGCAGCTTGCTGGTAGAAAATCGGGAATATCTTTATATTAAGTCATTTTAAGTAAGGGTTTCCGATTTCCTAACAGAAGACGCTAGTGAGAAGCAATGTCCGTTGTCATAATACTGCTGTGCTCAGATATTGGACATAGAGCATAGATGGAGGCTTGTTCTATCGAGAATGTACACTGTCAAATTGTCACAACTCTATACAAATGACTCAATGTCATACAAAAAGCTAATACATTAAAATGACCAAGGCCACCAAATTTGACAATAGCAGTGGTAATGGGGGTATTTAACAGCTTATAGCCCTTTTGGACACATTATGTGCACTATTAAAAAAGAAACAAAATAAAGATTGTAACTTAAGCTGCGAGTAAGCTCCTCCTATGCCTTAATGTCTAAATTATTTGGCTGTGCTATTGGGCAGAAACAACTGCTGTAAATGACGGATCCATTCCAACCAATGACATGACTTTATTTTGACATCAGAACGCCATGTAGAATCGCGAAGACCATCGTGAACAAAGATATCGAAAACTCTAAGTGTCCTCTTTAGTTTAACCTTTGAAATTCATTTATTTATTAAAACTTTGAAATTTATTAAAATTTATGGAATTCTATCCTACTTCTATGAAATTTGTATGGGACTGAACTGTGACGTCACTACAAATGCGTCATATATATTCGTTTTTGTCATTTTACTTGATATAAAAATAACGAAAATTACGTTTTCATGTCTTTCCTTATACTGAAGGCTGGTTCTACTTGAAGCTCTTTAATGACAACCTGCGGGGCTATTGGCTAACTCAGTTGGCAACTGAATTTGACACTAGATAATTCTACACTACGCCATCTACGTTGGCCACTGGCGTCTACCAAATTAGAGTAGTGTAAGATTTTTTGTCTCAAAATCAGTTGTTCACTGAGATAGCCAATAGCCCCTCTGGTTTCGTAAGTTATATTTAATCTAGTTAAGTTTTCTGTTTCTTCTTGTAATTTTGTGTGCAATAAAGCGTGTATCTGTCTATCTATCTAGTCAATTCCATCGGCTATATCCACACTCGACTTTCAGGTGAACGATATGGAGATGAAAGGGGTGACGCGCGAGGAGGCCGTGTTGTTCCTGCTGAGCTTGCAAGAGAGGATCGATCTGATCGTGCAGCATTCGCCCGACGAATACAACGCGGTGGCCAGTGGCCAGATGCGTGAGTATCTTTTTTTTTATGTCAGTACGAATATTGACGGTAGGGCAGTAAAGTCTGCGAGTGGCGACCACGTAAGACGTAGCATGGGTAGACCTCTTGCATGGTGGGCCGACGACATGGGGTATCTAAAAAGGCCACATTAGCGGTTCATAGTATGATACAAATTAAATTGTCACAAACTTATGTGCAGCGGCGCTGTTGATGACATTGACATGACAGTTTTGGACACTGGAACAGACAAGTTTGTGCCATTCTAATAAATCATTTGAGACGCTAATGTGGCCTTTTTAGACCCCTGGTCAAAGTCGCAATACCGGCTGGATGTTAAGCACCATAACGATAATACTGCATGTGACGTGAAAAAGGATCTAACCGCCGCCAATATGGAAACTATACTGGCGCCCCGGTTATTGTCTTTTTTTGTTTCAATTTAAACAATTCTCGCCCCATTGTTCCAGCGGGCGACTCGTTCCACATAAAGACGCATTTCCACTACACGGAGCCGACCGACGGCCAGATGTCGTTCCGGTGCGGGGACGTGTTTCACGTGGTGGATACCCTGCACAATGGCACCGTCGGCGCTTGGCAGGTCTACAGGATAGGTGGGTCTACTGTTTCGCACCTATTCACTTTGACCCTTTTAAGTACTCTTTGTTATAGGAGTTGCTTGGGGCTTTATTGTTAAATCGCTTGCTTCGATTCGAGTGGCTTTCAACTTTGATTTTGGGCATGAAAACGTCAATATTTTTTAATCATATTGGTAACAGCGAAAATATACGGTTCAAAAATAGAGATGATCAGCATCACGTAAAAAAATATCAAAGTTTTCATGCCGCAAATAAAAAGTTAAAACTGTTCGAATCGATTCAAAAATAAGGCCCCAGAACCCTGTTGCGTGAGTTTTTACGCGTAGAGGATGTCATTTATCTGCTACAATAACCTCTAACTGCACATTAAAGTCGAGTTTGATTCTCTTGCTTTGTTACCGATTCATGACAGACTCCGATTGCTGTAAATCGCACCGTACGGGCAAATACGGGTGGTACTTTTTATCCCGTGTCATAAGCTTGATGGTTGACACGGGACATGTACCACCCAAGAACAGATTTAAATGTTTAAATTGAGCTTGGTAGAAAAATGATTACCTTCCAAGTACGAAGTAAACGTACAGTGTGGTCAGTCGAGTCGTCGGTTCGTCTGTATTGCCTCGTCGTCATGATGATGTGGACACACGAACGGACAGCTCGATCGGTCGCGCCACGGTGGCCGCTAAGTCTCTTACAGGCAGTAGAAGTCCGAGATTACAGTCCCACCGAAAAGAAAATATACGGAGATCTTCTACAACGCGATGCGTAGGCGTCGAGCATTTGTTATAATTATTGCGAACTAAATAAATAATATTGTCGCAAATAAGTATCGCAATATCAAAAATGCTTTAAAATCGATTTTCCCCGGCGGCAGAGGTTGGCACCGCGTCTCGTAGAAGATCCCAGTAGGCAGTTGTTTATAGACACCTGGGCAGCACCAAACATGTGCTCTCAGCTAAACGTAAACACACAACCCTAATATAACCTGTAATTTATAAAGAAAGCCCCAACTTCCAACGTCTTAAGTACTTGTCAATAGATAAACTAGAAACCATTGCGCGTGACAACGATAATACTGTATGTGGCGTAAAAAGAAACTAACATGCCGCTAATACGGAAACTAAGTTGAGAAAGACAACTGACGCCCCTTCACGGCCATTATTGTCGTGCTCTTTTCTATTGAACTATTTCCATATTTTCCATTCGTGTTAAGAAAATAGTGAGTAAAGATGTTTCCACTGTGGAGTAAAAATTCAAACAATTTATAAGATTAAGTTTATTAATGGATAATTGTCACAAATTAACATTAAAAAATATAGTCAAGGATATCCCTTTGCTTAGCAACCAGTCTAGTATTTGATATGTATTCGATTTTATTATTTTCTACCGTCAACTGGTCATCGTGAACTTAGCTTACTAGTTTGTTGCGACCCGATTGGTCGAGGACCGTCAGACAACGATGACTAACTATTCTCTTATCGCGAACGAACTATAGCCTGGTACGAAAACGTGTCGATTCGTTCTCTTGCCTCTCTCGTTCTCGATGCCTGGTACTATAAACCCGAATGCTGCCACCAGGTCGCAACAACCAGGAGGTGCAGAAGGGTACCATCCCCAACAAGGCACGCGCCGAGGAGCTAGCGACTGCTCAGTTCAACGCCACCAAGAAGGAGATGTCTGGCAATGATGGCAAGAACTACTTCTTCAGACGGCGGCGGTCCACGCATCGTCGCAGCAAGAGTCTGGGGAAGGTGAGCTACTGTTTTTAGACATGTTTGGTTGTTTTTTTACCCTGGAGTCCAATTATTTTCGATACACTTACTTATAAAAACCAAATGTTTGTGAGTTTGTTTATTGGGTCTAATCTCCGAAAGTACTAAATCGATTTCTGAAATAGGAAGCTACAAAACACTTTTTACCCTATTAAATGTAGTTCAATTTCTAAAAAATTTACCAGTATTTGTGGCGCTTTTTAATGTTTTTCTTTTTATATTATAAGCATTATACTTTGCGTGAATAGGAATTGTAATGCTAATACTGTAATATAACAAGTGTTAGTTGGACTGGAGTTTAGTCCATCAACTCAAGAAATCTTTATCTAAATTAAATATTTGCTTCGCGCGCCTGACTAACGCCCTTTTTCAATTATTTCTTGTTAAACTTTACCAATAATGCAATTTACAAACCACTTCCCGAGTAGTGTATCCAACCAAACCCTTCACCTCTCAGGAGCATTGGGACGAGGTGGTCCTAAGCGACAGCATCAGCAAGTTCCCCGCATACGAGCGCGTGGCCCTTCGACAACCAGGTTTCGTGCGACCAGTGATCGTGCTCGGCGCCGTGGCTGACGTGGCTAGGGACCGACTGCTAGCAGAAACACCGGATAAGTTCGCCTCGCCAAGTGAGTACCGTAGCTGTAATATAATTTTTAGTTTTTTAGTCTTAAGTCTGGTCATGACAGAATACCAGCGGGTGTGGGTTCTACCTTCACCCAAACGCTGAGTCATGGAGATTGTCTATTAGAAGCTTTTATTTTAAAAACATTGATACAAATCTGTTAATTTATAGACAAATAAATATTTCTATTTCTATGTGGAATGGGGCTCCAAAAGTTATCCGTGGCACTACTGGTAGCATGTACCGTTCTTTTTCTTATTCTTAGTCTAAGTGTTATTTAATGCAAGTACTCGAGTGACAGTATAAATCGCTATATACTTAGAAATACTAACGCCCCGCTGCGTTTGTCTGTCAGTTTGTTTGACCGCGACAACCTTCGTTACTGAATATTTCGGAATTATTCCACCAATAGCAAGCCACAGTGCGCCCGAGTGCCACAGGGTACTTTACGTCACGGAAAATTAACAGCATATCGCGGGGTGGTGTAAGCTTAACCTATATGTTCTGTAACCGTGCCAATACCCTCATAGAAATGGACAGCACCCTCGAAGAGAGCAAGACCAAGTCTGCCGGCATCATCCGTCTCTCCAGCATCAGGAGCATAATGGAGCGCGGGAAACACGCCCTTCTCGACATCACGCCCAACGCGGTCGACAGACTCAACTACGCGCAGTTCTACCCAATAGTGATATTCTTAAAGGCCGATAACAAGCACATCATCAAACAGCTGAGGGCGGGACTGCCTAAGTAAGTGTTTTGTTTACTTAGTTATGTGTATAGCTCGAAGAATTATTTATTTAGGGTTTAAACTCTTTGGTATAACTCTTCCGGTCTCGTTGAAATTTTTCTCTACCTATTGTTTGTTCATGCATTTTAGCCATTTCTATCCCATTGCGATGCAAAGGCCTACCTATTGTTTTTGTTTAGACAGACACACACACAGACGTTTGCGCAGAAACACTTACGAAGCTTAAGTCACTAAGTAGCCATACCTATAATTTAAATTAAAAAGTATTTAGATTTCTGTGCTTATTTAATATGTATTACACACTCACGCCCGTATCCCATAAGTATTAGATACAATACAACGCACGAACAGTACTACAATGCCGGACTCTACTCGAAGTTTCTAACACATCATATTACAACCTGTTCCCCCCAGATCCGCGCACAAGTCCTCCAAGAAACTAGTTGAACAATGCCAGCACACAGAAAGGGTCTGGGGCCACGTGTTCACCCATGTCATCACCCTGAGCGAAACTAACCAGCACACTTGGTTCGCAAAGCTGGTGGAACTGGTGCAAAGGACACAGCAGCAGCAGCTCTGGGTCTCGGAGACCAAGGTGGGTATCCGCAAATACATGAGGCCTTTCAATGTGGTTGTATGGTGGTACTGCTTGACCAATAGAGAATGCAGACATTTTGGCTACCGTCACATCTACACAGACACAGATAACAAAAGGATTAAGATGCAGAATACGAAAGAAATTATCTTCTCTATTAACTGTTGATGTAGTTTGGGATTTTTTTTTTTTGCTGTCTCATTTCTACTTTTGTTCAGAGGGAAGTGACTCTGAATTTAAATCTTCTATTCTCTACGGTCAAGCTGTACAGGGATGTTTCGTACCTTCTATCTGGTATATTGATGGGTATGGTTTACTATGTTACGAATAAAATGACGGGCAAATGACAATGTATTCAAGGCATGTTATCGTTTGGGCTTTTCGATGAAGGTCCATTTTTATTTTGATCAATCATATTTGTTAGCACCGCACACGCTTCGTGGTGCTTATATTTAATTATTATGGGATATTTTTTGGTGCATTTGGTCTAGCTATCGATGTTCTGCTATATATGTACGGGGTAACATGTTCATTTGCGCAATAATGTTTCAATGTAAACGCTTAACGCTATATTTTTGAACCGCCAAAGGTTCGTGAATTGCGTCATTTAAGCATGTTCCTTCAATCTATATGTTACTGTATTACCTTTGGGCGCAATATTAACCATATATATTTCTGTTCTGTCTTGCGGCGGTGTAGCACGTTGAAATGGTGTCGGACATATACTTCCCGATCCCGCCCTCCCCGTACCCCGCCTTCTACCCGATCTCGTCCCCCCTCAGCCCCCCGCAGCCGCGGCCCGTCAGCTCCCACACGCTTGCACCCCCCACTAAGCCCACTAAACACCACGACCATCTGTATGACGCTAACAGGAACCACGTAGTGCCCTACTACTACTCCGAGACGCTTAGTCCTAGCATGAGCAATAACCTCTACAGCGTCCCCCACGCCTATCGGATGAACAGACACACGTTCGCAAACTATCCCACCGACGAGCGGCACTACCAGCGCTCCAGGGTCAGCCCGCGCCTCCAGACGAGGCTGCAGAGCCCGGTCAACCCCGAGCTGATGCAACTATACGCCACGACGCAGCCCTACCAGCCCCAGCCGTTCAGGCCCTACAGCGTACTAGAAAGTACCTCGAAATCACCCGTGCCCAAGCAGGACAGGCCCTCCTCCGTGGTCCCGATGTCGGAACAATTCAGACCCGCCTCGACGTTCTTCCAAGGCCAGCCCGACGCCAAGGAGTTGCCCGAGTGGAAGGCACGCCTGCAGACGGAAATGTCGAAGCCGCTCTACGCATGCTTACAGAAACCCTTCAGGCAAATCTGCCGGATACCGAATTGTAAGTGTAATGAGAGGCCTTCGGTAGATCCGGACCGGTTCGGCCTCGGCCGCACGCCGCCACCGGCCGACCGCTCGCTGGCCAAAGCCAGGAACCTCTCGCTGCCGTCCCTCAAGCTGGAAGAGCATGAGAACGGCGACAAAACCGAGGCCGAGAGGGACATCGTGCCCACCATAAAAAAGCCAATCTCTGAACAGCATCTGGGGTACGTGTAGGCACTAGATCGAGAAGAGGTGTAGAACAAAGTTACCTGTAGGCTAAGCACAATGTATAGACTAATATATTCGTTGTTTGTATATATTGCTGCATGTTATTAACCCACCTGCTCTGCTGCTTATTCGTCCGTCATTTCGCTTTTAATTTACATAATTTACGCAAATAATTTATCATTGTTATAATTTTTGTGACGTCCTAAAATGTGTGAAATTGGCGTTTGATATCAGTGTTATATACCACTTTTAATTACTGCCGCAGAAGCGACATATCGTCTGTATTTTCAAAGTCAGTACACTGCACCAGCCAGACTATCGAATCCGATATATCGTTTCGCGGCCATCGTTTGTATACCGAGCCATCGCCTAATCACCGACGCTAAGTCCCGTAGCGTTGCGATCATTCATTTGTCTCGTGTTGTCACCCCTTTCCATACCCCCCGCCCGCCGTCGCCCGCCGCACAGAGGCCCGAGCCGTTGTCGGACGACTTTCTCTTCTCGATGTCGTCGAGTACGGAGAATCGGCTGTCGTACGCGTCGAGTCCGGAGAGCGACCTGGAGGTGGGTCCGCCGCCCGCGCCGCGACTCGCGAAGGCCTCGTCGGACCCCTCGATCGCGACCGCGCAGGACGCGCTGGACCGCGACGCCGACATCGCGCACATGGCCGACGCCGTGCCGCCGCCGTACACGGTGAGTCACGACCCCAGGGGAGACCCGACACGTTGAGTGACGTGAGACAGAACTATTGACCATTGTTCTAGCGTTGTTCAACTTGGGTGAGTAAACTGATATAGTACATCCACTGAAAAAATATTAGGTTACCTTCTGAATTGAGGAGTTGTTTATCTACCAAATCTCCAATATAAGTAATCTATTTCGTCTACGTCTTACTTACCTGTACCACAGATTACAAAAAATTTACTTGAACGTATCAAGCCAGAAACATTTCAGTTGCATTTCACATTGATGTGCTGTACCGTGACGCACTCTGTTTCATACATTTTGATTCGAAAAGAAAGATAGAGAGTGAGAGAGAGAAGCACGTGTCCCCTCAACAAACTTTCTAATCATAACGTACCACCCCGTTTCTGACACGTCACAGCACAACACACCACAACGTGTCTAGCTTCACTGTTCACCCAACAAATTCAAATAGTAACTACCTTCCACCTCCATCTCCCAAACAGCAAGGTGGCTATAGCGACAGCAAGTACGGCTTCTCCAACGCGGGGCCAGCCATGAACGGCGGGCACGGCAGCCCGGGCGGGCGAGCCCCGGCCGAGGCGCCGCCCTACCACGGCCCCATGGCGCACTCGCCGCCGCACTCCCCGCTCTACGGAACCGGTGAGTACCGAATAAGACCGGCTTGGTGTCTAGGTAGACGAAGCTAGTCGTGAAAATAGCACTATTGACCGATTCTTGGGATTTGATTGTGATTTAGTTCGAAATCCGTCAGGTGGCGCTATTGAGAACGGACCTTCCGTTGTGAAAATTGAGTCGAAATTTTTTGGAAAATATTGCCGTGCTGTTGGACGGAATAAATTCTGTAAAATGGTAAATCCATGGCTTTATTTTGACGTCAGACTTCACGTGTCAGTGGCGCCATCTGGGGGCGATTCTCGTGCTGTGACATCGCAAATTCGACATTTTCTCTATACACAAATCTGTATTAAAACGTCACTAAAGTTTATCTTCGTATCTAATATACGACTGTCGAATGTAGTTGAGAAAATATTTTTAGGCTACAATAGAGAATTCAATGCCATTATTAATAGAGATTTGTGGCTAGAAAATGATGCCGATTTCAAGATGTCACCGCGCGAGAATTAGGACCCTGATAGATTTCATTCTCATTACTTAAATAGAATTTAGGGATTCCGAGGAAATTAAGATTGGAATTTGTCACTTGTTAGTAATGCAAAGTTTATTCCTGCGATAACAGAGCGATACCTATTGGCGAGTGCCTATTGAAGTCGCGCGTTATTTAGCTGACGTCACAGCATCGCTTTCGTACCGCAGGAATGAAATAAGCGTTCATTCAAGATTCGGTCACATAGTCCGTAGTTACTGTTCGTTAGGATACTACGTTTTATAGTCAATGTTTAATTTTTAATATTAATGTAAATAAGTGAATGGACGGCAGTGCACTGCAGAGATGGAAGTGAATGAATGACGCGAGCATGTGGGTTGTAACGAATGCGGCTGTTGCAATGCGCTTGCGTTACTGTATTTTATATCTCCTGTTTATTGCACTTGGCGAGTGTTGTCTTCTTTTATCTTAATTGTAGATTAATTCGTAATTTTAAGACTAACCCTCATTCATGCTCATGCGATATTTCGTTACAACCCTATCTGAAAGTGAAGTTTAGTATATTGTTGTTTATTAACTACATGTGTTTTCATACATACATACATACATCATAACATACTGCTTTCTTCTAGTAACACGGAATGGCAAAGGATTTTTGTGAGCGGATAATATTTGGAATTTCGATAAGCCACCGGCTAAATGAAATGTAAATTACACAAACCTTTCCCGTCCTGTACCGCTGTTTAGTGCCGGTCTATCCGGTATTTGACTACTGGATAGACTGGCACTTTAATTTAATTTACTTTCTGAGATATCACAACTATATTAAATCAATTAATTGTCACTGCCATGATCCCATTAGGTTCGGCTGCCACAATATGTCTCTTTATCCCATTTAACCTTATCAATCGTCGGCACTGACTCCTTTCCATACATCTTATTACCTCAGCTTCTACGCACCAATCCACATTATTTCTTCTTTCTTGTCACATGACTTCCACCCCTCCGCACAACATGCCCATACCACGAAACATCCCTCCACATTCTTCCCTCTTCCTTGTCAAATGACTTCCACCACACGCTAGCCTATTACCCCTCATCTTCTCCGCCAGTGGCTCTTCATTTGTGTAATGTTCAGTTTGTGTGCAATGCCGTGTGTCTGTGCAGTGCCGGAGCTGCCGCCGCGAGCCACCCCTGGGCGGCCGGCGGGCGGGGTGCTGCTCCCTGCGCCCCCGCCCGGCCGCCCCCCGCACGCGCTTCGGCATAACCCCTCGGTGAGTACCACATAGGTAACAGGGTAGAAAACAACACATCGACTTACCTATTGCTCATTAAGACCATCATAATTACAGCCCATAACAGTCCACTGCAGGACTTAGGGCTGCTCCCACGCAAGGGGAGGCGGGTTGGAGATTGCAGTGTTGTAAATATAACAATGGAAAACGCTGCTGCCCATTCTCTAGTCTACGGAGACTAGAGATGTCTTGCCTCGAAAATCTGAGTCGCCTTCTACGACACCCACGAGTGTAAGGGGTTGGTGCAGTGTAGAATTAGCATCACTAATAAAGGAGGTTCAAAGTCCAACGAGAGATTTTAGTGTTGCTGCGCGTACAATGCAAGAGCATAAGTGCATGACCACCTTAAGAATCATATTCCTTTGCACTACTGTGCAGTTGTTAAACGGTTTTAAAACATCCATGAATTAAATTATTACTTATTCTATAAAAAATACCCCGAAGATAAAGGTCGAGCCCTTTGGGCATAAAGTACAGCTAATGCTCCCTTCTTTTAGCAAACTGATTTTGTCAAAAGGTGCACCAAATTCCGTGAATGTTGCTGTAGCAGCAAAGGAAAATTTTCTTGAAGTAGTAATGCACTTTTGCACGTCACCTTACCTCTACCCATAAAGTTGGACCCATTGCACCTAGCGGAAACTAACTTTAGGCCTGCGAAATACTAGCTCCCTATCACAGATGGCGTTGTCTCTAGTCGTAGTTGAAATTGTAGTAGAGTACATCCACCTAAAATGGGTAGAGACATGATACTGACTCCTTCTGCGCATTACTAGCCCCATATCACAGATGGCGTTACAGGAAAAATTTGATCCTAAACCTAAAAAAGTTATTAATCTCAACGGTCTCATTCGGGATCATCTGAGCCCACAGCCCACACCCAGTTGATCCCTCATCGTAATACATTATTTGTATGTATACATTGCGCCGCGGCCCTGTAATTCTGAGAAGCACCGGCTGCAGTATTGATTTGCTAGAAAATAGGTTACCCCTGATGCCTAGGACAAGCCGGATGTAGCGCCGCCGATAATATTCGCGCAGTAAATCATTTTTATATCGTTTAGGAGCGTCGTTGGCCGAATGGTTACGATATCAGACTCGTAAGCGGGAGGTACCGGGTTCGAATCCCATTGCGGCCATTTACCAATGACTCTTTTCTGAGTTATGTACATTAGTTGAATACTAACCGATGCCTTACGGTGACAAAAAACATCGTTATGAAACCTGCATATTCAGCAACTGAATGTGTAACCATTATCCAATCTGGTCAGGTTCCCCTGGTAGCAGGGTAATGGAGGTCAGATGGCAGTCACTCCACTGTAATTACCTGACCTGCCAAATTCTGGATCATGATCAAGGCGGACCCCGGGCTCTCGTGCGCGAGAGCACAACCGGGACATTAACGCCAAGATGATGATGATGATTACAGATGGCGTTACAGGAGTTACCTGACCCCTCTCCTATTTATTTATTTAGTCTTTGTACAACATTACGTTAAAACTAATGCGTTGCACAAATAAGGTTATAAATTACAGCAACTATTTACAAATTACCTATTACTTATGTTAAATTTTAAGACAACATTACTATTATTGTATGCATATTCAATCAATTAGTCTGGTACCTCACGCAATAATTTGTTAAGTTGGATACGTGCCCTTACTCTTGCGAGAGTTCTCACGCGTAAAGGATCAGCTATTTTGCTACAACTCTTCAAAATCATTCGGACGCATTCTCTTGCTCTTGTTACGTATTTATGACAGCACATCGCGAGCTCTAGACCCGGCTGTAAGCCGCACCGTACAGGTACATTCTTATCCAACGTCAGAAGCCTAATGACGGTCAACGCGGGTTATGTGACCCAAGACCAGATGAAGATGTTTATAGTACTCCTAGGCAGTAAAAATTTAACTTCTTAGTTATTAGTGAACATACAGTGGAGCTGGTCAAGTCGTCGGTTCGTATGTATTGCGTCATTGTCATGGAGAAGCGGACACGAACGGACAGCTCGGGCGATCACGCCACGGGGTGAAACTACCTCACTCACAAAGATTGATGTTGAAGCCATAATATCCCGAAAAGCAAAAATTCTGATATCTTCTACAACGCCGGTCTTAGGGAAATAGGTTTTTTTGCAAGTTATTGCGAACTAAATAAATAATGTTGTCACAAATAAGTTTCGCAATACCAAAAATTGTTTAGAATCTATTTTCTTCTGCGGCAGATGTTCATAGAAGATCCCAGTAGGCAGTTGTTTACAGACACCTGGGCAGCGCCTAACATGTGCTCTTAGCTAAACGTAAACACACAAAACTTAAAAACCAATCATTTATAAATCGTCAAAAACTGGCAGCGTCTATAGTTCGTTTTTTAATTGGAGAAAAATGAACTAACATTTTTTTGCTATACATATGTCATTTTACTCAGTCGAATTCAAAGAACCATTCGAACTTAACAGCCACTATTGAAGCTCATTTTTCATCTACACTCCAATCAGTAAAGCTATCGCTTTATATGATTTATTACCACCAACTTACCCATAAACCCGTCCATCGGTAGACGAACCGGCCGAGTGCGCAAGAGCGTCTGTTCGGGCCGCCGAAGGAGCCAGGCAGCGATGAAGCCTCTACATACACGGCACGTCCGGCCAGTATGGTGATTGCGCCCGCGCAGGGCTCGCTCGACCGCCATCGGCATGCCGCCAACACGGTACGCATAGCTGTTTTATTCTACCATACTTATACGCTTTGTTTGTCCTATCGTACATACACACTCATGCACGTATCCTGTAGGAGCAGGCAGAGACTATCGAGTGCCACAAGCTACCATCCTGAATATTCCTGACGCACCTCTTTGTCCTGCTGTAACATATACCCGAAGACGAACTGGGGACCCGGTGTAGCGAATGGCTTGGGCCTAGAGTCGGTGGTAGTGTCCCACAAACCCCCGGTACGCAAGTCTGTTGTGTCCTACTACATACACCGCCAAGATAAAACAAAGAAACTACGCTACGGATTTAATGCGGTTTTCAACAATAGAGTGATTCAAGATGAAAGTTTATAGGGTAGGACAACACGCGAACGAATTCGCGGCGGGCCAGCAAGCGCAGTAATAAACATTTTGTACAATCACGACTTTCTTTCTAAAAAATTTGATCCTAACCTAAAAAAATTATTAATCTCAACGGTGTCATTCGGGATCATCTTAGCTCACAGCCCGATATTCAGTTGATCCCTCATCGTAATACATTATTCATAATTATGTATACATTGAATAATACCACCGAACGGCAGCGCCGGGGCCCTGTAAGTCTGGGAAGCTCCGGCTGCAGTATTGATTTGCTAGAACCTAGCTTAGAGCTGTTGCCTGGGACACGCCGGGTGTAGCGCCGCCGATAATATTCGCGCAGTAAATCATTTTTATATCGTTTAGGAGCGTCGGTGGCCGAGTGGTTACAATGTCCGACTCGTAAGCCAGAGGTCCCGGGTTCGAATCCCGCTCCGGCCATATACCAATGACTGTTATGTACATTAGTTGAATACTAACCGATGCTCTTACGGTGAGGGAAAACATCGTGATGAAACCTGCACATTCAGGCGACTGAATGTGTAACAATGATCCAATCTGGTCAGGTTCCCCTTGTACCAGGGTCATGGAGGTCAGATGGCATTCGCTCCAATGTAATTACCTGACCTGCCAAATCCTGGATCATGGTCAAGGCGGACCCCGGGCCCTCGTGCGTGAGAGCACAACCGGGACATTAACGCCAAGATGATGATTTAATAATATATGGGTCCACGAATTTTTAATAAAATTCCTGATGACATCAAGCAATCAGAGTCATTAGGTGGAAATTAGCGTAAGCTGAAATTGTTTCTGGCTGGGAAGGCCAGGTACTTAGTTTTATACAATTTTAAGTATTGACTTTTTTATTCTTTTGACATTGTAATTAACTATTGTTAATTATATTTATAAATTTCAAAGTAACTGACATTTTTGAATAAATTGTTGTATTATGGATATTTTATTATTTTGTGACATTATTATCAAAAATTAATTAATTTGTAATTCTATTAATATTTTGCTGTTGTTCTATTGTATTTCCAATATTGTAATTAACTAGTTTAGTTAATTTTATTCTAATAATAAGTGAAATGAAATGACGATGTATATTTAATGCTATGAATAAATGAATATGAATATGAATAATACCAGAACATCTTCACAACGGGTGTGAATTTATCCGTCAGCAACACCATTGCCGAGGGACTTGTAACACACCCAAAAACAAAGAATACTGACTCTCAAGTAAAGATACTTATAAGGTAAACAAACGTACTCTCGCTCTTATCTATAATTAAAAATAAAAAAGGTTTTTATGCGTGGGTAATGCCCCTAGTATTGCAAACGTCCATAGGCTGCGGTGACTGCTTACCATCAGGGAGGCCATGAAAACAAGCTTACGGCATGAAAAAAAAATCTATAAATTACTATCCTACTTAATTGATGTCACTTTAGTTAAAGAGGGCAGTAATTGTTACATTTTATTATATATAAGTGCGACAGTTCATGTACAGAATGTAATGATTGAATTATGTGACAAAGTCTTTGAGTTGCGGTAGCTATAATAGGACCACGATAAGTCGACTGACATTAGTAGAAATTATAAAATGTGCATATGGCAATAATCTGGGGATAATCTGTCATTGTCAGTCCTTGTCAGTCCTTCTTGTAAACATACAGTTCTTTTTTTTTTTTTTTTTGTACAAGATACATTTGACCGCCATCTCATGTGTTGATATTTGTCTTGATCTTCTACTTTTAGGTTTGACTAAATTATTAATCATGCTAAAAATTATCACTCTCACTTCCTTTTCAATTGTTTTGCCCATTATTTAATAACATTTTTCATAACTCACGAAAATTAACAATCCTACAGAAATTAAGATTTTTTTTATTTTTTATTTGATTCGGACTTAGCGTGATCTTATTATATTGGCCATATCAGTGGACAACTGAATCTTACATTACTCTAAATTGGTAAACGCTATAGCCTATTGCTAGTTATAGCGAATTCAGTTGCCAGTTGCCAAATTTCAATGCAGTGTTTTGTTTACCTTATTTGTATCTTGAATTGAAAGAGGTATAGAAGTGTTTCAATCACAAAGGGCAGCTCGAGTATGTCTGTTCCTACCAGAAAGAAACACACAAAACCATAATCCTGTCTAAGGTTCTGCGGTTCGCGGCTCAACGTTGACGTTTTTAATCAATTTTAGGCCATCCGTCGTGGGCGCCTCGAACTAAAAACGCGATGGATTAGAAACAGATGCGTCACGTGTATGACCTAAGACTTTAATCTATGGCCCATTTGTAACAACGCACGTCTGTAATGTTACTTCTTCGGATTTTACATTGCCATCTTTCTCCACAGCATAACTCGTACGATGGCAACTCGTACGAGTTCAGCGGCGGAACCGCGGCGCAGGGTGGGACGACCAACGGCGCGGGGATGGGTGCGCGGCTGCCGCCCAACGCGCCCGACGATTTGAAAGTCGCTCCACCGTCCATGTAAGTTTTACTGGCTAATATTGTTCTACTCGATGACAGAAAGAAAATTTTCTTCAAACCAAAAAAAACATATCACAATGAAAACTTCAACACTCATTAGGACCATTCCAAAGAACCTATGAGCACCTTCCGACTCCATCATCAGACCAGCTCCATGGCACCATATTAATGCATTTTCATCGAAGTTACATGGGTCTACCAAACCCACCCATGGGCGGGTAAAATTAGGCTTGCAAGATTTCAGAACATACAAGTGAAGTTAAATAAAAGCTTGCAACTTAAAAAAAAAAAAGGTTAATTGTGTGCAACAGTTGCAAACACCGGTGCTCGTACCTTAAGCGAGACAAAAAACTAAAACTAGTAACGGACGGTCCGATTTGGTTGGAGCCGAACAAGCGTCAGTTGCTGTCGGTACTAATCCTTATTTCGTACTAAATAAAGTCGCTTCGGATTAATTCGGGCGAGTCGATCTTGGTCGGACAACCGATTACGACCCTGGCTTCCAAAAGGGACTCCAATTTATACTGCGTAAGGATTACTATCAACTGCAACTGACGGTTGGTCGGCTCCAGCCAAAACAGAATGTCTGTTACTAGTATTATATCTCGCACGACACCTCCCCAAGCCGGACTCAGTTCCTCACGTCCAAGAGTACCCCGTCACCGGCAAGTAAGCGTGCGCATCACCAGTGATTAGGTCTGACGGTCGATAGGACCCTGGGTGGAGGTGTGTACCCGGTCACTGATCCCGTGTTGTCCCCACAGCAACAAGATGGAGCCGCCGCCGCCGCCCAATCCCGCCGTGATGGCGCAGAGCCCGCAGCGGAACTCCAACTCGCACGAGCACAACTCACTGGACTATAGGGGCTCGGAGAATAATTTCAGGTAAGATTATGTAATTTTTCATACCATCATCTCGCCGGTTGACTGGTAGAAAAAGCTATGGAGCTTTAAGTCCGACATTGCACGTAACAGTGCATGAAGTTTTAAATAAATAATAATGTATTAAAATGTCGTGGTTGTTATCACACAATTCCATTTTCAAGGTATGTTCCGGGTTTCCTAAGTACTGCTCGTATACAATGGAACGCGGTAGGAAACCCTAACATATCTTTAAAATGTATAATGTGTAGAATAGGGAGGATGACTGAGACTGAATGAGTATGTCATATTTATGAACAAAATATGAAGGTAGCTTTAAAACTATAACATAAACGAAAATGTAATTATAATCGGTTACAAAACATAGGACTTGTAAGATCTTAAAGATGATCGTCTGTCTCCTCGCAAAACGTGAGTTCATTAGCCGTTATCAGCGGCTTTAACCCTCCCGTAGTTCAGATCTCTGTTAACAATTAACTTTCCTTCTTATCCATGTCCCATTGTTGGCGACATTCGATTTCTGTCACAGAATACTACGTCCTTCCGGTGTTGCTACATGAAACGCTGCACTAGCGCGAGCATTGACAGGTCAGGTCACCTCTGTCTCCGGTCAAGCTTTACTAATATTTTTCCCCTTATCCAGAGTGCCAGACAACTACCGAAGCCCGGCGCGTCCGGCCCAAGGCGGGGGCGGGCCGCCGGCGGCCCACGCGAGGGGCCCATCCCTGCCCAACGTGCCTACTACAGAACACTCCAACTACAGGTATGGGCGACTAGTCACAGCGCAAACTATCTCTTTTTTTATGTTATACGGCAGACAAACAAGCGGACCACCTGATGGAAAGTGGTCACCGCCGCCTATGGACATCAGCAACACCAGGGGAGTCACCAATGCGTTACCCACCTCTATAACACGTTGCTCTGTACTACTAAGGTGGCAAACAAACTTACGGCCTGCCTGATGTTTAGCAGTCACCGCAGCCAAGGGTAACCCACGCGTTGCCGACCCCGTAAAAACCTAGTCACCTCTTTCTTGAAAAACTCCATGCATGGGTGAAGTCACCACAGCGCAAACTATCTATGAGGTCCTGTGAGGACGACTTGAGAGGTTCAGTTGGTAACAGAGGTCCCGGGTTCGATACCCGGCCGAGCAGAAATTGAAACGATGGATTTTTATTTGTGTTATGGGTCTGGGTGTAGTATGTATAATTAAAGTATTAAAAAAAAAACAAGTAAGTTTATAAATAGTTTATGAGCATAATAAAAAAACTGTTGGCGTTAATGTCCCAGATGTGCTCTCGCGCCCGAGGGCCCGGGGTTCGCCTTAACCATGATCCAGGATTTGGCTGATCAGATAATTACTGTGGAACGACTGCCATCTGACCCCCGAGACTCTGCTACCAGGAGTACCTGACCAGCGGGGCTATTGGCTAACTCAGTTAGCAACCGAATTTGACACTAGATAATTCTACACTGCCTCATCTGCGTTGGCCACTGGCAATAGCGTCTACCAAATTAGAGTAGTGTAAGTTATGTCCAATTTAGTTGCCCACTGAGATAGCCAATAGCCCTCAGATTGGATCATGGATTTATCCAAGCATGAAATTTGTTCTGCTTGGACAAATTTCATGCTTGGAAAAATATTTTTTATTATTTTATTGATAACACCCACGCGGCTGACGTTGGCCGTGTGATGTCCTTACACTCGTGGGTGTCGTACAAGGTGACTAATGTCACCGAGACAAAGGATCTAGAGTCTCCGTAGGTTGGAAAAGGGCAGCGACGTTTTCCATTGTTATGAAAAGATATTAATTAACGTAATCCAATTTCAATAAATACTTTTTTCATTTTTCATTTTCATACTTATGGAACTACTAGTGGAACCTGACCTGATTGGATCACGGTTATTGGGTAGCATGGAATTCGTCCTGGCATATTGATTATTATTTTATTTATCTCTGCCTACCCCACCTGTGGGACACAGGCGTGAGCTTTACGTATGTATGTGTGTATATTATGTATACTATCCACGCGGCTTACACTCTGCTTCGTTCCTCAGTTGCCGCACCAACTCTTTTATATTACACTCACGGCCTAATACCCTGGTTCGTTCCCCAGTGGCCGCACCAACTCTGCCTCTCAGGCGGACTACGCGCGCGGCGGAGCCCCGGTGCCGCCCTACAAGCCGGTGCCGCCGCCTAAGCCGAAGCACTACCGCCCGCCGGACGCCGCGCACCATCCTAGGAATGGGGTTAGTACCCGCCCTTTTTTTTATACCACTAATATGGCAAGCTTACGGTCTGCTTGATAGTAAGCAGTCACCGCGGCCAGGGGCATCACCCACGCACATGGTAGCACGGTAGCATGATATCCCACGTCATCGAGTACAAGATTCTAATACGATGCACTAAAGCCCGCCGGACACCGCGCACCATCCTAGGAATGGGGTTAATAACCGCTCTTATTTTTATACCACTAAGGTGGCAGACGTTTGCAATAGCAGGGGCATTACCCACGCACAGGTAGCACAGACTGTGAGGGCGTCGTAGGTTATCCCACCGAAGCACGGCCGCCCACCGGACGCCCATCCGAGGAACGGGTTCAGTAACCGCTCTATACATGGTAACACATGGGCTGTGAGGGCGACGTAGGTTATCCTACGTCGTCGAGTATAAAAAATATGCCATCAATTAGCATTAAAAACTGTAAAGTTACTTATGGAATGATCTGCCGCGAGAGTTCCGCCAGTCTCGAGTCCTTGAATAGTTTTAAGTCAATGCTTCGCAAATATTTTTAGCGGAAGATTAATAAACTTAATTCACGTATACCGAATACGTGTCTCTGGTCACGTTTCTGGCGGTTTGAAATAAAAGCACAACACATTGTTTTGTATCCTGCGGCTCAACACTACCTGCGGCCGTACCGCCAATCTTCCATACTCATCATCATCATCATCTTGGCGTTAATGTCCCGGGCTCTCGAGAACGAGAGCCCGGGGTCCGCCTTTGACCATGATCCAGGATTTGGCAGGTCAAGTAATTACAGTGGAGCGACTGCCATCTGACCTCCATGACCCTGTTACCAGGGGAACCTGACCAGATTGGATCATGGTTACACATACAGTCGCCTGAATGTGCAGGTTTCATCACGATGTTTTCCCTCACCGTAAGAGCATCGGTTAGTATTCAACTAATGTACATAACTCAGAAAACAGTCATTGGTACATGGGCGGAGCGGGATTCGAACCCGGGACCTCTGGCTTACGAGTCGGATACTGTAATCGCTCGGCCACCGACGCTCCTAGTACGCCGCCAATCTTCCATACTACGCCGCCATTTTATCCCATTGCGTAGAGATCAATCGCAGCAAGGCAGAACCAGAGCCAGAGCTGCCATGATGCTGGTCTCTTCTCAATTGGATCAGATTGCGGCGTACTATCGGAAATCCTGCTGCTATGAAATCCTGTCTCAATTTCTGTAAACGTTACCTAGTCGAGATCGCTTATAAAGATAAGGCCCCCTGCCGTTTTATGAGCAAGAAATTGTCTAACTACCAATCTAGGTTTTAGACTAATAAGTATTGCGTACTTTGCTGTTTTGTGAGCAATAAAGCTATCCAAAAATCTGTTTTGTGAGATAAACAATCTACCTAGATCCCACACTAAAACCCTCGTAACCCTCTCCCAGAGCATGGAGCCGGGCATGCAGTCGCCGCGCGGGCCGGCGCCGGCGCAGGGCTTCGCGCACTACTCGCACCAGCATTCGCTCTCGCAGCCCGCCAACCGGCCGCAGCATCACGCACATAACGCGTACAACCAGGTACGAGACACGGACAGACATCCTCGCTACTTTTTTTTTACAGGAATCGAACAGTCTTTTACAAATATTACATACAATTTAAATGCACCAACAGACCTACAGTTCCATATAAAATGAAGCAAGTTTTACTATAACCAGAGAGCAGGAGCAGACCATTGCACGAATACGACACAATATTGTTTGCAACACTTAAAGTTACATAAAGAAACATAAACATCGTAATTCAGTATGAAGGTAGATATTTTACTAAAAAGGTATTGTGAACTACATCAGCTTTTTAAATTTCTTTTTAAACTGCGAGATGTTATTGTGATAGGAAAAGGATCGTCTGAAGTAGGTATTTTTGGCATGATTCGTTTTACATTGGCCAAGTATTTAGCGAAGTTGGTTGACAAGTACAGAGGTGTAAACCGATGGGACTGTAGCTAGCCCTTAAGAGCGTACTGTACTTGTATAACCAGGTACGTGCCTGAGACACAAAGTGCTCCTCGCACTGCTCGTCTTTTTACATTGGCGAAGTGTTTAAAAATAAATGAAATGACATTTATTGCATAACAGAGACAACAATCAAACGTAAAACACACATTTACCATACAAAAATAATCTTCAAAATAAACATAGATAAGTATAGGGAATGCAATACCGGGATACCGGGATCCCGCATACAATTTGCGGGTCTAATCTCCCGCTGGACTGGCGGGATTACAGACAAGCGTTGTTGAGTGGTCTGCCTGGCTGGGCGCAAGCCGATGCGTGGGGGCGAGAGAGAGAATAAGGATTATGACTGAGTCAACATTTTAAAATTCTAAATGGTTTATCAGTTAGATTATACAAAATATTAGATACATATGTTTTAATCAAATCAATAAAAAATTACAAAGGTATAGCGTATCAAAGTTTCGGAGTGGAGGCTCGTGACTACACTTCTGAAAAAAATTTCACCTCACTCGTGACGTAACCCAACATTTTAACGCACTTTATTGGCATTATTTTTTCCTTGAGTAACAAAAGAAAAGTGTCCAATATTACCTGACAGACTAAAACATTATTTTCAGTCATTATCCCTATTGTCCTCCCGCACCCTTTGTTTAAATTATTTTGCCAGTTACGACTTGTACTTTGATGCGTTTTATTTATTGGATAGGTGTTGATTATTTTGAACTTTAAGTACTTAGTTGGTTGACAAGTACAGAGGTGTAAACCGATGGGACTGTAGCTAGCCCTTAAGAGCGTACTGTACTTGTATAACCATGTACGTGCCTCGGACACACTGCGCTCCTCGCACTGGTCATCGCTCTTATGACTGATTTATATTGGTCAAGTGTTTAGCGAAGTTAGGGATGGAGTAATTCTAGGAACACTGGCTGTAGTATTGATTTGCTAGAAAATAGGTCAGACCCGTCGCCTAGGACGCGCCGAGTGTAGCGCCGCCGATAATATTCGCGCAGTGAATCATTTTTATATGCGTTGAGGAGAGTCGGTGGCTTAGTGGTAACGGTATCCGACTCGCAATGCGAGAGGTACTGAGTTCGAATCCCACGGCCGCCATGTACCAATGAGTCTTTTCTGAGTTAAGTACATTCGTTGAATACTAGCCGATGCTCTTACGATGAGATAAAACATCACGATGAACTTGCACATTCAGGCGACTGAATGTGTAACCATGATCCAATCTGGTCACGTTTCCCTGGTTGCAGGGTCACGGAGGTCTGATGGCAGTCGCGCCACTATAATTACCTGATTAGCTAAATCCTGGATCATGGTCAAGGTGGACCCCGGGCCCTTGTGCGCGCGAGCATAACCGGGACATTAACGCTAAGATGACCATGTGTTTAGCGAAGTTGGTTGATAAGTACAGTGGTGTAAACCGATGGGACAGTAGCTAGTCTTTAGGAGCAATATAACTAGCCCGTCAGTTGGATGATAAAAAAAATATGAGACATCTATTTTTTTCTTTATCAAACCAATAAAAAATTACAAAGTTTCGTAGTGGTGGTTCGTGACGTCACTTCCGAGTAAAATTTTACCTCAAGCGTGACGTCACGCAATATTACAACGCACACTGCGTTGATGTTTTAAAAAAAGGCCATTACTATGTAAATGTCTTCGTAATTAGACAAGTGCTTCTAATACAAGCGATTGATGCGGACTACTCCCACGCGAGTTTATGGGGCGACTTCATGTGCTCGTCATAACAAACAACTTTGACTATAGCACTAACTCTAAAATCGCAAAAAAATCTGCTGTTTTATACGTTTTCTCAGATGTCGTTTTCAATTTGTTTTTTTTTTGTACCTCTGAGGTGGCAAACACGCTTACGGCCTGCCTGATGGTAAGCAGTCACCGCAGTCTATGGACGCTGGCAATACCAGGGGCATCACCCACGCGTTGCCGACCCCGTAAAAACCTTTTCGCCCCTTTCTTGAAGAACTCCATGTTGTACTTTCCAGGAAAAACCTCTCCAGGCAGTTCATTCCACAAACTTAGTGAGATTATGGCAATGACCTCCCCTTTCGTGGGAGATGTCCGAAGTCGTGAATTGGACTGTTATGGGTTGTGATGATGATGTGATACAATTCTTCGCAACCCGATTAACTAGCACCTATTTTCCGTGGGAACCAGGTATTATCCTGGGCAGAGTTGGACAGTATTAGGTAAACTGTGCTTCAATAGAATAAGACAATTGTGCGTCACGATTATAATGACCGTGACGGGGCCGACAGTTGTCTTTTCTTCCACTCCGGGTACAAATTGTCCACTGACATCAGTACACTGTCTGTGATTGTGGTACGGATATTGGAACCGATGATCACATCCTTTTCAACTGCCCATTACAACCAGTTTCCCTTTATGACCTGCTTCCTTCTAAAGTACCAAGGCCAGCTAATATTAAATCGTTACTTATTCATACAAATGCTCCAGTAATTCGATTAATCTGTAAATATATTTGTTCTTATAATATTAAACTCTAACAAAGTCGCAAAACATAAATGTTAACATTTATGTTGTGTGATGTCCGGTGATGTCTCTACACCGCAGTATATTTTGTATGTTATCCAAATTATGTGTTTCTTGGCTTCAGGCAATGCCACAGATGGGTAAAGCAATGTTTTTTTTTTTTTTTTCTCTCTTAAACCGGTCAAACTTTTTCAGTGTGTTTTCCTTGCACTTTGACACTGGCAATAATGGTTGTCAAGCTGTTGAACGACCCGTTGCCATTTCATAAAAAAATGAATGAATGAATGAATGACATCAGTACAGTTTACATTGAGTAATATCGTTGTCGCGCTAATTTGTTTTGTATTTTTCTATTGACACGTACTTTAAAAACCAAAGCAAAAAGGCAAATCCTTAATGACGATTTCTTTAAATTAAATTAAACTAGACATATCAATAAATATGAGCAATAAATTCAGTTCAGGCACTTAAAATCAATACAGATTTGTTATGTGCCAAGCTAGTGCGTTCACTTAATGATATTGTAGGTACGTGCACTCGGCGCCCGGCGAACACTCCACCACTCATCCATTTCTGTGTCTTGCGTCTGACGCTAGTCTCCAATGGTAGTGTAGCTGAAATTATATACTAACTCCCCACATATATTTTAAAAGATCACGCGTACCGTCAATCGCAGCGTAATACGCACCACACGAGATGGACCGGGGACCTTCTAAAGATCCGAGGAGCCAATGGATGCAAGAAGCACACAGTCGATAGGTGTAGAAAGCCTGGCTGGCCATGTCCAGTAGTAATTAATTATCTTCGCGACTGTCATCCCATTTTTCCCACTAGGGAAAACACAAAGGACTACTATAGATATTGAGAAATTCTATAAAAGCTCGATTTCAAAGGAATAAAAAAATAAAAAAAGTATTATCAAACGCAAATGAAGTTAAATAAAACAACTATTGGGTGTATATCGCTAATAATTTAGTCAAGCTTACATAAAGCTCAAGCGTCAAGCTTACACGTTCGTAAAGTGCTATGGAAAAAATTTTTGTCGAGCCTTGCGAAACCGAAATTCTTGTGGCATATCGGCTGACTTAATTACTGACCTTACAGCTACAATGAAATCGTTCATCATCTTCAATTTCTGCCCAGCCAATGCGTGGCAGACAACAAAGGCATCTTGACCAACTGAACCACTCAGGTCGTCAGCATGTTTACAAAATCAATAATTAGATAGTTAATTTTATAGTGTGCTAATAATGTTTACTACTAGTTAAATATTCTGTTTAGTTTATTATTAAGATACCTACTTATGTAACAAGGCTAAGCTTTTGTAATGAAATAAATTTTTATCTTTATCTTATATTACACCATATGAACAGTATTAATTAGGATGGACTGTTATAGGACTACTGAGTACCAAAAGTAGTATGAAACAAATCCTGTTAACAGTACTGTGCAAAGAACAAAGGAACGCTGTCTGCCGCTTGATGTTTATGTATAATAATATAGACAACAAGCGTACTGCACAGCCCACGCCACGCAGGTGCAACGGCCGAAACGCATCCTCTGCCCTTTCACCTTATTGGCTGCCTAGACAGGTCAGCCATTTTCATATGATCTAGGTTCCCCATTGGACGGCCGCCATAAATCAATACATCCAGCCTCCCGCCAAGCCTAGACTCTTATTATTATTACCGACATTGAATGCTTGCGCCACAATTTATGAAGCTTTGCAATCTTTTGTGTTATTACTTGTAGCTTGTGGCAAACAAATTCTTAGAGCTTTTAAACCTTCGGCTTCGGCTTCGGCTTCGACTCCGTGGCGATAGACGATTAATCATAATGTTTCTCGAACGTACGATTCGGATGTGGAATGCGCTCCCCCAGCCACAGCCGGCGGCGGGGACCATTTTCTATTAGGTGGCCCGCTTTGTCTGGTGTATAACATTAAAAAAAGTCGGCTTCGGTTTCGGCCAGAAATTGACCTTCGGTCGGACACTACAAGTCACGTTGTAGCTCCTGTAGGTCTCTAAAGGGGTTGCGTAGTACTGTGCCCCTGTTGTTTTTAAACGAACAATGAAGAATAAGTTATTACAACTCGGTTACAGGGCTTCGGCCGCCGCACTTTACATTTCCTGTTTATTTCCTTGGGAAGTTTTCTCCTTAGAATGAGTTTTCTGAAAAATAAAAGCGTTGTTGGGGCTTCGCTAAGGACTCGAATTGCGAAACTGTATTTCACAAAAAGCTGCGCAATTCATTTTTATAATTATTTATGGGATTCTCACCGCGTACCTTGGTTTACGATATTTGAACGCAGTTCATCAACACATCATCATCAACACAGCCCGTAACAGTCCACTGCAGGACTTAGGGCCTCTCCCACGAAAGGGGAGGTTATTGCCATAATCTCCACGCTTGGCAGGCGGGTTGGAGATCGCAGTGTTTAAATATAATAATGGAAAATGCTGCTGCTCATTTTCCAGACTACGGAGACTCTTGATCGTTTGCCTCGAAAACATTAGTCGCCTTGTACGACACCCATGAATGTAAGGGGTTGGTGCTATTCTACTCTGCCGGACACCACACGGCCGTCTGCCGGACACCACACGGCCGAACGCAGTTGCATGCATAATTTTCACAGGACGCCTGTAGAACTACGGGTGGCGTTAGCAAGCTATAGATCGCCTGTAACCGATTAACTGTCTTTCGAACAGCTTTTCTGCTACAAAGAAGTTGTATAGAACTCTAACTCACTTTAACTTGAATTGTGCAAAGTTTAGCCACACAACACTAACCTAGATAGAGACTGATACACTTACTGTCCACTTGATTGTGTTGACTTGCATTGTTGTGTGGTTTGAAGGATAAGGTAGCCAGCGAAATTATAGACATGAGGCATTTCATCTTAGTCCTCACGTTGTCCCGTCTGGTGAATTTTACTGCCCCATAGGTCATCTATTCTTCGAGCTATGTGCCCTTCCCACTGTTACTTAAGCCTGGCAACCCTTAGGGCGTTGTCGGTGACTATGATTCGCTTGCGGATCTCCTCATTTCAGATTCTATCACGCAAAGAGACTTCGAGGATTGCCCTTTTAATTAAGCGTTTAAATACTCGACATAAAATGTTCAGAACAATAACTAAAGATAAAATGATTTTTTGCTCATTTTCTGCGTCGATGACCTTTTATGACACCCCTATATGGGTGTCGGTAGTTGGTTGGGGCATAAAATAGATAACTAACTACCAGAACTTCATAGAAATTTCACTCGTTTAGGGTGGGTTCGGTTACATCTCACAACGGATCACTGGTAACCCAAAGATTCTCAAAAATCTAAAACTTAGTGCATATGTAGAGTAACTCATTCTGAGCTTGATACTCGTACCATTTTTTTTGTGCCATATGTAATTCGTGTCGGTAAATATGATGATGTCTGTCATATAACTAAATTTCATAAAATACATACCCTAAAATGTCTAAATCGTGCCAAAAAGCCAATAGTCCGAACATCAAAATTCCTAAGTCGCATAATGACTAGGACAGTCAATGCGTATATCGATCGCGAATCTATACTCGTACATACTTTATGACAAAATCGCTTTCCGCCGTCTGTCCTTGCATCGATTTAAACCATTTCCATGGCGGTTTTTCATTTACAAAGCATTCTCAATCAAATATTCTATACCTAAAGATTCTGATCAAGTCACTGCTAAAACACAGTACGTACACCGTAAACCGACTACTGGCATAAATAACAACTGCGTAGGCTTCAACGAGAGGATTGGAAAATCACCACGAACAATATCTGAACAACAAGATTGACCTATATTCTAGTAAATCAACATTGTAGGGGCTATTTACAGCATTACCTGGATCGCATCCGCCCGGGCCACCGGATGATGTTTCCTGCCTACCTTTGTTCCCAACTATATTTATCTCACTAGGGAAAATTACTTTGTAAAGTTTTTATGATTTGGTCTAAACGACTATTAAATGCTATACGAATGAACAAATCATCATCATCATCACAGCCCGTAACAGTCCACTGCAGGACTTAGGGCCTCTCCCACGGAAGGGGAGGTTATTGCCATAATCTCCACGCTTGGCAGGCGGGTTGGAGATCGCAGTGTTTAAATGTAATAATGGAAAATGCTGCTGCCCGTTTTCCAGACTACGGAGACTCTTGATATTTTGCCTCGAAAACATTAGTCGCCTTGTACGACACCCATGAATGTAAGGGGTTGGTGCTATTCTACTCTGCCGGACACCACACGGCCAAAAACAAACAAATACATCAGGGAAATTAATCAAGATCTTTGCAATTTTAATCTACAGTGAATAGGTTGTACCTAGACAGGCTAGTTTTCCATGTTCGGCCGCATCGTCATTTATCGCCAGATGAAATGGCGGTCAAATGCCTGGCTAGTATAATAAAAAAAAAAACGCATTAAGCCTGAGACTCTTCCGCACTAAGCTTTTTGATATCTGGTTTTTTTATCGAGAAAGTCCCAAGCCTGGTTTAGTCGAAGTGATCAGAATATATTTGAAATATAAGTAGGTACTAGATACTTACCTAATTTTAGATTTATTCATAGCCTCTACTTACTATTCCAACCTAATACTTTTTATTGTTATTTGGCTACCTACATTTAATTATCGTGTGCTACGCCGCTGAATTATCATAAAATATGGTACAAGATGCGTTATAAAATATTATTGAATATGTTAAAGGTATACCGTAAAACTGCTGCGAAGGCATTCGCTGAGAGTTGGAACAAAGACAAAATACAAAAATACACAATAAGATAATTTCTATTGTCATTTTCTGGCATCTGTTGGACTTGAGTCCTCCACATTGATACCATTAGGTTGTGGTTTTCAACGCACATAAAAGTAAAAGAAAATCATCTTGTCGTTAATGTCCCGATTGTGCTCTCGCGCACGAGGGGGCGGGGTCCGCCTTGACCATGATCCAGGATTTGGCAGATCAGGTAATTACAGTAGAGCGATTGCCATAGGACCTCCATGACCCTGCTACCAGGATAACCTGACCAGATTGAATCATAGTTACACATTCAGTCATCACGATGTTTTCTCTCACCGTAAGAGCATCGGTTAGTATTCAACTAATTTCTATAACTCAGACAAGAGTCATTGGTACATTGCCGCAGCTCGATTCGAACCCTGTACCTCTCGTTTACGAGTCGGATACCCTTACCGCTCAGCCACCGACTCTCCTCAACGATATGAAAATTATTCACTGCGCGAATATTATCGGCGGCGATACATCCGTCGTGTCCCAGGCAACAGCTCTGAGCTATTTTCTAGCAAATCAATACTGCAGCCGGAGCTTCCCAGAATTACAGGGACGCGACGCTGCCGTTCGGTGCGCTCACGTTTCAGCCGCTGTTGCCATGCAGTCAATATTTCATCAAGCAAAATATCAGGCTTTCATTCCTTTGTTCGTATACCTTATGACAAAATAAACTTACTCGCGTTGTAAATCTTAATATGTTATTTTGTTTTCTACACCTGGGGTTGTATTTGAGAACCCTAATCAATACATGCGACGTTCTTTGTTTAGTTACGTATAAAGAATTATACATGTCCTGTTTTGGAGTGTAACAATGCTTCATTCAGCACTATTTCTTAGTTAGTTAGCGTAGTATGTTTTACATATACATAAGTGTATTTGATTTTGGACTACGTAGTTAGTCACGTAACCGCAGCCATATGATATTTATTGATAAGTTTGTTAAAATGTTGTTTATCCAACAAATGAGCCGACGGAGCGTGGCCTAGTGGTAAAGATATCCAACTCGCAAGCGAGAGGTACCGGGTTCGAGTCCCACTGACGCCATGTACCAATGACTCTTTTTTGAGTAATGTTCATTAGTTGAACACTAACCGATGCTATTACGGTGAGGGAAAACATCGTGATGAAACCTGCACAGTCAGGCGATTGAATATGTAACCATGATCCAATCCGGTCAGGGCTCCCTGACAGGGTCAAGGAGGTCAGATGGAAGTCGCTCCACTGGAATAACCTGATTTGCCAAATCCTGAATCATGGTCAAGTCGGAACCCGGGCCCTCGTGCACGAGAGCACAACTAATTGATGATAATTTTTTTATTAGTGTCAAACTAGCAGATTGCCCAGCTGCACCACCTGCACACTGCCGTAGGGTTGAGTAGGTGCGTCGGGCGTGGCAGGGTCGGGGCATTCATAAATAAATGTACCTACTAATTATAATCTAATTATTATTGTACCTAACTGATATGGATTCTTTCCGAAATAAATGTTTACTTTTTAATTTATCAAAATATTTGTATGATGCTCGCAATCCCATGACGGCCTTCCTCCACGCCTGGCAGGCGGGATGGAGATCGAAGTGTAAAAACACACAACAGTTACCGACTGCTGCTACCCATTGTCTGGTATAACCATTCCAATGGGATCTTTTTAAATCTAGTTGTGACGGTATCATCGTAGCGATCGTATCAATAGTTTGAAAAAGTACTTACCTAGATGCGTTTTTCATTGCGAATATTGTTATGTACCTACATCATCGACCTGCACCAACGGTTGGTTCCATTATGATACCTCAGTGTATTGATATAAGGTTGTATTTCCAGCAAAACATGTACGGGGGGCAGATGGGGGCGCAGTCGCCGCCGTACGCGGGCCCGCCGCAGCACCACCGCGGACTCAACTTGCCCCACAACCCGCACCTCATAGGTGAGAGAACAGACACACGCTTGGCCGAGAATTGAACTCGCGCCATTACATATGGGTCGTCTTTCCTGAGGCCTAATTCTCGCGCTGTGACATCTCGAATTCGACATTTTTTCTAGGTAAATATCTCTATTAAAAATGTTATTTGAAACGATCTTCGACAATAAAGGATTAGCGAAATTCATCGCGAATAAGTTTTTTCTTGTAATTTAGATTCATTGACTTTTTAATAGATATTTGTGGCTAGAGAAAATGTCGAATTCCAATGTCGTAAGCGCGAGAATCGCCCCCTGGTCTTTATTTAGGAGCTGTTTCAATGCTCATAGATATTTGTATTTAATTAAACCTACAGACGACAATAAACTATAATTATATCCTCTATGTATTACATCAACATGTTTGAATTATTAAACTCAAAATATTAAGCCTGTTTGGGGTAGCAAATAAACAAAAAATACTTATACATGTTACATCGCTATTCTCGTTGAACTCGATTCATCGTTGCGATAAAAAGTGTAACTGCACAATGCAATTGACATAGAATTCATTTGCTATCCGCGACGCACGGAATGGAACGGAGGCGGTATACTAGTTTGCGTGTAGGGTGGGAGGTTGTTTGGATGTATGTTTGTAACCATTTACCCCGAAAACTACTGGGCCAATTTCGATGCAGCTTTATGCATTAAAAGGTATAATTTCACAGCAGTTCTTAGATATGTATTATGGCAGTACACTAGCAGCCTGATAAGTCGGAATTTGATGAGTTCTAACAAACTAATTAACTGATTTCGATGCGCTTTTTTGCATCCAAAAGCTGTCATTTCAGAGCAATTTCGTGTTAACCTTGCAATCGAAAAATATCATAGGTAACGAATATTTTTAAATTTAAATTCTTCGGCTCGAAATAGTATTTATTAAGTTATATTTTAAACCTCCGAGTAGATCGCTCGAAAAAAAATGGGACTGCCATTCCCAGCCTTATGGAGTTCATATAGACCTAGAACTAGATAAAATGTTGGATTATCTTATGTTTGACATTAATTGAAATTACTTAGGAATAGAATACGGATTTTTCGAGCGATCTGCTAGTCGGGGGTGTTAAATATTATTTAATATTTTTTCGTCTCATGGGTTCCTTTTTTATTTACAAGTTGATTACGTGTTGTGCCGACCCCACCTATCGCGAAACGGGCAGGTCTTAAACTTAAAAGGTCTAAAATTAAATTAAACGTTTAGGGCGGCTCACGCCAAATTTTTAAAGCATTTAAACTGATTGTTAAACATTATTTAAACTTTATAGAAACAAAAAGACCGTTAAACATAATTCTTTCCCGTGTTTAAGAATTTGATCCAAGCGGAGCTAAATCTCGACAAGTCTGAGTGAACTATGTGTATTTTCAGATCTAGCCGGCAGCCGGGAGCAACGCGGCTCCGCATTCGAGTTGTATAGAAAACCCCAGCACATGCACAACATAAGGTAGGCCCTCACACCGCCACTGAAAGCACCTGTTGGTCTCTAGCAGACCACCATCTACATCAAACGTACCGTAACGTAAACTATGTACCCTCTGAACTCCCAAGTCGACGCAATGCATGCTCCCAAAGTCATTATCTCGGCTCCGTCGACTCTCCCGTTCTATACAGCCCCTGTACAATTTGCTCTAACATGCAAACACCAATCGCTTCACAAACGACTAACAATGTCTTGTCGGGCCACAGTATTAGTTATGGTATTGTATGTGGTTATAAACAGTTATATATTCTGTAACATATATGTCTATATCGGGGCGTACGTCTGTAAATTGTATTATTGAAATAACATTTATTTCTGTAATCTATTTTAATTCGGAGTTGTTTGCATCGAAACAACCATTGGCAGTGCGTGTCTGCATTTTAGTGCAACTTGATGATTTCACGAAAGCATATTGAATTAAGTTGTCAGCTTTATTCTCTGTATTTATTTCTTTTTAATTATGTTCCCCTGTCCACTGTTTCATTTTCCTATTCGCTACTTTTATTTTAGTAGATTTTCAGTTACGGATGATTATTTCAATATGCTTTTTGACGATCACAAAATTCACCTCTTGAAAATTGCCATTTTTCATGGGACATTTCAGACTCTTTTTCTAAATTCGATTCACCTGAGGTGTCCGCCTGAGAATCATTCAGTTACTAAGCGGGGTTTGGTTGTGGGGTTTCACAGCTCATCGGATGCGATGAACTCCAGTTTCGAACGCGACGAGACATTCTCACCAAAAACTAAAAAGAAACTCTCGAAAAAGCCCTCGTTTATAAAAAACGCGGTCCTCGACTTGTTCCGATCGAAATCGAAAGGTTCTCAAAAGGTGTCGCGGCAGAAGTCTCTCTGCGAGAGCGACCTGCAGCAGCGCTACGGCGCGGGCGGGGGGTGCGCGGGCGCGGGGGGTGCGGGGGGCGCGTTCGCGCGGCCGCCGCTGCGCCGCGAGCGCTCGGACCTGGGCGAGGCGAGCGTGCACGCGCGGAACACGCACATCCGCAACCAGATGCTGCAGCGGAGCCACTCCTCCTGCGAGAAGCCCGTGCTCAAGCCGATCCTCAAGCGGCAGAGCTCGTTCTGCGACGACCGCAGTGGCACCGTGTGCACGCTCCGCGACTACGACGCCAAACCGGTCCTCAAGAACCTCAGGAGACAGAACTCCATGTGCGAGATGGAGACCGAACCGAAAGTTACCCCCATGCTGCGCAGACAGAACTCCCTCATAGAGTATAACAGAAGAGGAATATACGGACAGACGTCCAGCTTTAATATGATTACCAAAATAGACCCAATCTACCAAAGACAGCAACAGTTGAAACACGAACCGTTCCACCCGACGCAACCGCTACCTCCAGAACCAGTATACCAAAGCAAAGAGCACATAGTGTACGACCCTATACCTAAGCCTAGACGTACTTATGCGTCTCTTTACGATACCTCAAGCGAAAATCCTTACGCAAGTAAATCCGAAATGTCGAACCAGAGTTTCGAAAACCCTTACGGCAATCCGCATACGGTCGCCATGCCGCTGATGGAGCCGGCGTACGCCACACGAAATGAATGCATCCGTGAAAGTCCTTACGCGACCCGATGCGAGCTAATGAACGAAAGCCCATACGACATAAAACCGGACACCTCGAAGCAGTCCGAGCCACTGTACAGCGAGTCGCCCTATTCCAGCAAAGAGCACATGTTACGCCAGCGTATGTCGTCTGAAAGCCCTTACGCTACAAAAGAGGAGATGTTGCGACAAAGGTTTTCTGAGTCGCCCTACAATACTAAGGAAGAAATGCTAAAGCAAAGAATAGAAGGCTCGTTTACTAAAGAACCTATTTATGGAAAAAGGACCTATGAACCACCGCCGAACACGCCATTTTCCGAGAGTCCGTATGGAGTCAGGCCCGAAAGGAGGCTCCATACTCCGGTACCTTTCCCGGGCAGAATATCCCCTATGAGCAAATGTATGAGTGAGCCTCCGTATGCCACTAGAAATGAAATGATGGCTCGAATTGGGCAGACGGAATCACCGTACGCTACTCGCCTGGAAGTCAAATCTAGCTGCTCTGATACGCAGTACGGCTGCCGAGCGGAAATGCTTGAAAACTGCCAGGAAATACGCCCGGCTTCCGCAGAATGCACTTACGTATCCAAACAAGAAATATTGTCCCAGAAAGCAGCTTTACAAGCCAGTCGAGAATCGACGTACGGTGTGAAATTAGAAGAAAAGCTAGAAATTATAAAACAAAGAAATCAAGCTAAGAAAGAAATGATTTATCAGACAAGAAAGGAAGCTAACGAAAGTGATTCCGCGAAAGCTAGAGAACCTTTGTATGTGTCTAAACGTGAATTGAAGGAGAGTGTTATTTATGAATCGCACCAGGAGTCGAAGGACGCGCCTCCAGCGCCGGAGGACGGCAGCGAGGACCGCGCCAGCCCGTACGAGCTCAGCGACGCCAACCACTTGTCTCGCCGAGAACCGATCCACCAGACTAAAACCGAGGCCGAATCGCGGCCGAAAGCAGAAACATTCCAAGAAATAGATTTCTCTACATTAAGATTAACTGAGTCTAAGACAGACGCCGAAAAAGAAAAGTCTATGAAGTTCGAAAATAACATTCTTATTGGAGAACCAATTTATGCGCCACGATTGCACGGGAAGACTGACCATATTTCGAACGCATTGAAAGTGACAACTTCTCCTATCCCCTACGAATCGACAACTTCGATGGAGACGCACTACGCGTCTGAGTGCAGTATGAATTTCGAGAACAAGCCGCAGAGCACACCTTACACGTCGCAAGATCTGGAGGACAAGTGTGCGAAGCCGAATCGCTCGGTGACCTTCTGCGAGCAGATCGTGGAACGGAGCCTAGAGAACAGCAACGAGAATTCTGAGAACATGTCGAGTAGCCAGAACGAGACGACCGTGATCGCGGCAGGACAGGAGCCGGCGGCGGCGGCGGCGGAGGGGGCCGCGGCGCCGGCACCGGCGCCCGACGGGCCGCACACCACCTGGGGCATATTCGACAGCGAGGGCGGGGTGCTCGAGGACCGTCAGTGGGGGGTGTCGCTGATCATACCCCCGAAGGCCATCGCCCCCGGGATCAAACAAAAGATCTACTTTACCGTGTCCGACCCGAGGCTGAGCCAGCGCGTGGGGGGGCCTCCCATCGATATGGATAACGGTAATGGCTTTTGTAATGGAGCACGCAAATGCCCGGTAGCGATGTAGTCTGCACTTACTAATCGCCCATTAACGGGGACAGCACTGTAATGATATGCAGCAAAATGGGGAATGTTTTGTCAATTGTCGCATCTGTTGTTCGTTCGTAAGGAGATATGTTTATGTTGTGTAAAAAGCATGTGCTTCTATGTATTTATTATATCCTCTCATTAGTACGTATCGTACAAATCTATTTCTTATACGATGTAGTTATTACGGCATTTGTTAACATATTTCTACCTTCACCTGCCCACACTTTTTGTAACGACGAATACGTCACGCCACTTTCTCACCGTAGTAGATGTACAGACTCGCACGCGTTTGGCGAACGCACTCATCCGTTCTCATGATCACGATGACCGTTCCTACATGACTAACGTTCTGTGTTTGTTGCATCGCCCTGCAGTTTCTACCACACAATACACTCGTACTTAGAGATCAAGGAGCGGCGCCGCCAGCGGCTCTGCCACCTCCAGCCCGCCGTGTGAACGTACGTGCCGAAGCCCATTGCCACGCACTGTACATAGAGTTCGTCACACCCTCTCTCCCTCCACACGAGAGATTTATGTGTATCTGATCGGTCTACACGTCTGCAGTGTCTATAAACAATAAATTCAAAACCTCTCGCTTCGCACTCCGTTCTGTTATTCTCGTATTGTTTCTGATTCTATCTCGTCTTCATTTACAAGCTTTGTTATGTTAGTAAATTTACTTTAGCCAATGTTTTTTGGTTGTTGTGCGCTTGGTATTTTATTGACTTACTTACACCCGCCTTGCTTGCTTTAACATAATGCATTAATGTGTTGCGATTTGTGTTTGTGTGTTCAACTTGATGTTTACCTTCACCACATTGATACAATAATATCGAGCAACAGAGCCTATACTTCAACATCAATGTATAATCGTGAAACTCTTTAATAGCGCACTGCAGTTTCTGTTTATGCGGTCACATTGCACTCTTTTTACCGAGCAACGGTGTACACGTGTCAACCTATAACCATGTTGTAATAATTGTAACTCTTGAATAACAAGTCCATTAACATGTAAAATGTAATAATCATAATAAGTGTCGTGTGCACCGTCGTTCGTGTCCGTTGTTTCGCGTTTCGAGCGTCTGACCTTACCCTGGGTGTGCAGGTGAAGCCATGCTGTCCCCGCTGGTGATGTGCGGGCCTCAGGGGCTCGTGTTCCTCCGGCCGGTGACTCTCCGGCTGCCCCACTGCGCGAACGCGGTGCCCTCCCTGGGCCTCACCATCAAGGCCACGGACACGGAGGCCCACCTCAGCACGGACTGGGACCAGATACACCTGCCGGCTACCACCACACTCAACACGGTGGCTGTTAAAGTGGACCACTTTTAGGGCCCCGCGAGCTTGGTACGGTCGGCGCAATTAGTCTGAGCAGTTGACTGGTTTCACGTAACAACTGACTGTTCGTTAGCCGATTAACAGCGAGCGGTGCGATCAGCTAAGCCGCGCTGCCGGGCCCCAATAGTGGTCCCGTGTCGAAATCTCCATTGCCGACCGACCGGTCCGACTAGTTAGTCAAAGTCAAATGCTATAGTTAGGTATTGCATTCGCTATTGGCATATATCCGTGTTGAGATCACTACATACCCACCTGTTTGTAAATTTAAACGCCGCCTTCCTCACATTCTTCCTCTCCAGTGGTGCTATCTGTGACGACGCAATGTTATAACAATGTAGAATCTCTACAGCATTATTCGATTTATCGTGTATCGCTTGTGTTTATATGGAAATGAATGTATTATTAATATTGTTGACTGAAATTGAAGGACGTAATACTTTGTCCGGAATCATTAATTTTTAAGAAACGCCTTACCACTTAGAATATTATCGTAATTTTAATAGTTATACATACATACCGATCACATATTGTAATGTTACATTTATTTAGTACGCATTCGTGTATTTAGGAATTAATGTCATTGTATATCGGAGTGTTGGAATCATATGAATATTTTCGTATTTAGGCATCATTCTAAAATGTTATAATGGGATGGTTTAAGCTTGCGACAGTTTAAATTTGAAAAATTAAATATGTATAAAATGTTATAGTGTGGTGTCTACGATGAAATAGGGGCGACATGACGCCCCCGCGCCGTCCGTCGGTCGTCTTATTGTGTATTTCTTTGTTATTAGTGATATTATAACGTGAGTTACTACAACTCGAAAATAAAATTTTAATGAAATAATAGCTAGTGTATTTTTATTTACTAGGCAGATGTATCTGCCAAAAGGAGGGGTGGTAGCTATTTTGAAAACGAACCTCTCCCTAGGCCCTAATGTAAAATCCTTGACGATAGCACAGAGTAAAAGTTATTACGCCAGCTTTAAAACTTCCAACGAGCCCCCCCCCCCCCTGAGCCCCGACTCTTACTCACAATGTGCCAAACGGTCAAAAATTCCAAACTCGCTGCGCTCGCTCAATTATTTTATTCATTTTAATCACTATCTATTGTTGAAGACTGCATTAAAATCCATTGCGCAGTTTGAAAGATCCAAACGTACATACATAGATACATAGAGACAGACGGCGGGAACCGACTTTGTTTTATACTATGTAAAGATTGAGTGGTGTCCGGCAGAGTAGAATAGCACCAACACCTGTAGCATAGTAGCGACCCGTAGGTGTCGTACAAGGCGTATATGTGTTCGAGGCAAACCTTCTAAGAGTCTTCGTAGACTGGAAAATGGGCAGCCGCAACGTGATGATGAAGATTAAAGATTATACGGATCATGACATGTAAGTAAAGGATGTTTTATTTTTGTTCAGAGGTATGAAAATGAAATACATATTATTATAATAATGTACTACTTGTACAAACATTTATTCACTAAAAAGGACTACTACCTTACATTTTACAAATTTAATCGATGTCTATATCTATACATACAATAAAATAGTTAAAAAAGATAGTGTGTACATTGAATATACTTACAAAAAAATAATTTGCGATGAAGAAATAGTAATAGAATAGGAATTTCTAAACATTTGCCGAATGCGTAACTCCAGAACGGCAGGATAGAGTAGGGTAGGGGTAAGGGTAGAACACCAAGGGTAGGTGCCAGCTAATTTTACTAATTTAATTCGTTCCACTGGTGAGCGCAGGGCTGGCTCATTCCTCGGCCAACGTATAGGGATAGCCTAGCCATCCGCCGGGGGAATGCAGCCATCCTTCTTTAATTTTCGTTAGATAGTTAAGCTTTCAAATTTTTATTTGTTTATTATAATATTTTACAATAATATAAACAGTGTACGGTGCAATCACCGTACCTGTATTCGACGCGCTGTTGAGTTGTGTTCCGGTTTGAAGAATAAGGTTATGCATTTTGTAAGCAATGATACTGAACACTGTCAAGCCTAAGATGGATGGGTTCACTGTCGATAAGGTTCACAATCAAATCAAAGTTTCCCTATTGTGCAGGACATTAAATATTCACTTCAATCGTCAAAGCAGTACCTACTATAGATAGAGTAAGAATTTAGTAGAAAGGAAAAGGGTTCAAATGGTATGAAAACGGCTTACATTTGTGCAAAGTATGGTACTCAACCTGGCACTGACCCACGCACAGAAAAACCTCACATCATACTAAGTTGGAAGTTTTTTAAATCTATTTCGCCGTGCATCGAACAAAGCGTCCTCTGTTTGATTTGGCTCAGGAGGCGGGTGTGCGGGATGGAGTTGTAGTAGTCCATGAAAAGTACCCCTTTCTGAGGTACTCCCTTATCAGAGAGAGGGCAGTTTTTGCAGGTGCCGAAGTGGAACCCACCTCAGTGGCCTGTGACAGCCCTTGCCAGCGTACAGGGCGATTTTAATGCAATATCCGTTCGCCGCGTCAAAAAGCTCGTATGTGTTGATGACGAAACTTGCAGCTTTGGTTCGGATCTATTGCACCCAATTTAAATGCTTCTGCCAAAGCAGCAAGGATTCATCGACGAGAGTTCTCTGCGAAGCGTATCTATAAATTTGTAGAATTTTTTTTTTTTTTTTTTGGTGAATCCACAACTACATAAACTTCGTAAGAAGCAAAATACATCATTGGAAGCCAATAATATATCCACACTTATATGATTTTAAATATGCATATACATACATGAGCAAAACTAAGAAATAGTGTATTTAAATATTTTTATACAATATGGCACTAAATTAACTTAATAAGGGATGAGAACATGAACCTTATAACTATAAACTATAGAAATTACTCTAAACGATTAAAGTAATAATAATCATCACTTTGGCGATAATAATTAACAATTTGGCGCTTAAATACGCCAAGACGCTGGCAATTTAGGCAATAATTTTATCGTGCCCGCGGATCGCGTCAGGAATAGTGTCATTGTCCACAGACAAAACCAGCCGATAGGCAAGCGGCTCCTGTACAGGGGCGTAGCTACCGCCGTATCAGCCGTATTAATGATACGGGGCCCCTGGGTCAATGCGGCCCCCAAAAGTGTGTAAGCAAAAAATTATTTAATAAAGAATATCAGACCAGTGTCGGGGGCCCCCTCCGCCAAAATAGCAATTGAAATCAAAGGATACAAATCGTTTTCATTCTCTTTCGCTGAAGAGATAATTAACATTTCTATTGAAAAAACAAAACTAACTAACCCTCCACGCGCACTCAATCTTCGAGGTTAATCATAAAAGGTTTTGATAGCCAAAATTCCAAAAATTTCGATCGCTTATTAATTATTCACGAAGTTCATTTTATTATACAATCTCGTTACACCCAGTCAAAAATTTCGAGATCGCCGGCGCTATCGTTCATTTACTGATTTTACGTTAGTTTTATTTAAATCGCGCAAGGTTTCATCAGACAAATGTAGAGCTCACTACGCTCGCTTATTCAGTGATTAAAATTATTTTTATTATTAACACGCAAATCTCAACCATTTATTGACTTAAGCTGAAACCAGTATTTAAGTTACTCATATTCTATATCAGAATATAATTAAACTTTATGCACAAAAGTACAGTGGCGGCCTTAAAGCTAAAATAGTCTTATCTACCAGCCAACCGGGATAATCTAAATATTTGCCAAGAGTTCTCCTGGTATCCGGTATAGCTCGAATCTTCCTCACCGCAATTTACGTATCAACTGCATGACTCGAGCCTCTTCATCCAAATCGAATTGGCGCATCGGGGGCAGCGGCTCTTTGAAGTCGTCCCATGATAATGTCAAACTGATAGGCGTCCTCCATCTCCTGGAATTGGTTCTAAAGAAAACATGCACACCACGCAATGCAGATTTAGTTAGTCAATGAAACCGAGCTCAGAATGTTGCTAGAAACTTTTGTATTCATGTTCATTTTGTGTTTATGGCTCCAGATTCAATGCAATTAGTGGAACAGAAAGGCTGAGGCCACCACCAAAGCATGCAACAGGGTAAAGGCACACAAAACCCCATTCAATCCAAAAATAAATAAAAACCATACCCGATAATCTGTGCTGTTTTAAAGGTACTAATAATATTGAACGCTTCATTATAAGATGAAATTTGATAAGGATCGTAGAATGATAGGGGAACGTATACAATGATTGGCACTCCAAGAAAAATTATCACTTAATTTGTTAATTAAATTACAATTTTAATATATATAAAAAAATATACATATATAAGATAAAAAAGTAAGATATTTAGAAGTGAATTATAAATTTAAATGTACTCTTTGAAATATTTTTATTTATGTAAAAACACATTTTTAATGAAAAATAAACGTTTTTATTCAAATAACACAGAAAACTTCTAAAAACATCAAAAAGTACAATCATTGACATTCGAATTACTAGTGATTGGCACTTAGACTTCTTTTTCCTATCTAATTATGTCACATTTTAAATCATAGGTGTAGGGTTGGGGGAACGGTTAGCGTATGGTAAAGTAGAAGTAGGAGTACAATAGGGAAGGGTAGTGGACAGTGGTAGGGCAGGGGTAGAGTAGGATAGGAAAGAGGCAGTGTAGGGTAGGGGTAGGACACCACGCAAACGAAGTCGCACCGGGCTAACAGTTATAAGTAAAAATCAGTTTGCCGAATATATGTCCGCGCATCTACACCTATTTGACTAATTCTTTTATGTTGGATTTGTACTGAGCTGTTTCAACACTAGCTTTCTAAAATTATAATGTTATTACATTACATTGAAATCTCTACATAACTTACATTGTTTTAAATGACACACTGAACCCGAATGTTTTGTCACCTGTATGGGATTCATATTAGAACAACTTATTTTATGTCAACTGTTTATAATGCAAAAACAACATGTGTTCTGCAGGTGTCCCTTACCTAAAAAAAAATAAGTAACCTCTTTAAGTAATAATCATCTTGGCGTTAATGTACCGGTTGTGCTCTCACGTCTGAAGGCCCAGGATCCGCCTTGCCCATAATACGCCAGGTTTGCCCATAAGACAGATTAGGCACTTATAATTACAAGTGAACCGACTGTCATATATATCTGACCTCCATGACTCTGCTACCAGGGGAATCTGACCAGATTAGATCATGATTACACATTCTGTCGCCAGAATGTGCAGGTTTATCACGATGTTTCTCTCACCGTAAGAATCACCACCACGAAAATAATAATTGGTACATGACTACAGTGGGTTTCGAACCTTGTACCTCTCGTTTACGAAACGAATACTTTAACCACTCGGACACCGACAATTTATTTAAATTGATATTTATAGTAAAGAAAAGCCGAGAAAACCCGTGCGAAGCCGGGGTGGTTAGCTAGTTTTATACGTATTAATTCAACGGTTTTTTAATGTTAGTTCTCCTTAGGGCTCAATTTAGATTAGAATGCACTTTAGAAAATAATAAATTGCGTTTTAATGCTGTTTTATGATGGCAGGTTTGCCATAAGACAGTAACAATTGGTTTGCCATAAAGCCAAAAGATTAAAATAGGTTTGAGTCGTTAGAGCGCGCTATCTATAGTAATTTTTGAGGAAGCTTAACTTAAAAACTACTCATTTGTTAAGAGAATGTTTGTATGCAATAAAAAAGAGTAGGTAGTGGTAGGGTAGGTGTAGGGTTGGAGTAAGGTAGGGTTAGGATAAGATAGGGGTAAAATTGGGGTAGGGTATAGTAGCGTAAGATAGGGGTAGGGTAGGGTGGTGGTTGGGTAGGATACCGTAGTCGCGCTGGACACTTTAGTATTCAATAACATGAAACGACTTTTAACGACCATTTCTAGACGTAAAATATAAGAACAACAAGAGTTCGTGAAGCAGCAACAAATATACTTATAATAAATAAATTTTAGGGATTATATTTGTTGCTACTTCACGCAAAAACTACTGAACAGATTTTAACGAAATTTGGTAGTTATTAATGTAGCCTATAGCCCAGAATATAGGCTATAAATAATCCCAATATTTAATGTGATTTCCTCCGGAAACAAATGCCGTATGCAACGATAATCCACCTAAAATGTATGGACGATTTGAACATTATTTTTGTTTTTATTTAAAACAAATCGCTAACATGATAATGATGTAGTATATTATTAGAATCCTCTCCGATAGTGCTTCCATTTGATACCCCAACACGATAGGCTTTAGTAAAAAAAAAAACTTTTTAGCGGAAATCCGCCATCTTGAATTCTGAGATTCCGGTCCAAAATCGGGAGTTCCAACACAAAATAGAAAACTAACAGAAGGCCCACTCCCGTCGTCTTCGAAAATTTGCTACTGTATTTATTCTGAATTTTGAAAATAGTATTTAAATGTTCGAATAGGGTTTTAAAGATCGTTCACAATAACATGTCCCTTGCAAAGGATGATGTGATCATAATTGCTTCCCAAGCTGTTCAGACGTGTTCAAGTGTATTAGATTATGCCATACAAGCTTCAGACATTATGCCTTTTGTAGGCGTAATAATAATCTACTGTTTATTCACTTTTCAAATTTCAAAAAATTCATCGCCACCTGATTATATCATCAGACCCTGAGAATAACTGGGCTTTGACCCACTTCCCGGTAATCAATTGAATTTAAAATTTCATACACATGTAAATTGATGAAAATACAATATTATGGTATTAGTCGAAATTCATGTTTAGCAGGTCCCAATTAGTAAAACTCGTAGACAAGTTATGAACAAAGTCAATTGCTGGATTTTAATAGTACGTATTGTTTTTTCTCAAGGACTATAATTTTAATTAAATCATTGATTTCAGCAGAAAAAGCAGTCTGCAAAGATAAAGCAGTCTGAATTAAGGTATTTAAAACAAAAACGAATAAAATCGGACGCTCGGTTCAGTCGCTATGCTTTAAAGTCGAAATAAACAAAACGGCGGCGGTTTTTTTAAATTACGGATTTTCCCCAGATTCGATTTTTTGCTAGATTATTGATGTAAACAAATAAATATATTCGATCACTTGATGCACGCCCAGGATTAGGGCATGAAGGTACACTAATGGATACCTTGATAATAACTGTAATTATTGGTATAATGTCAGTATATAGTTATTGGCACCCCCTTTAGTATAATGATTGGCAGTGCCAAGAATTCGTTGCCATGTGATTTTATGTATTTTAAAACTAATATTTAATTTTATTCTAATTCTGACTTCTGCAATTTATAAAACCTAAAGCAACAATATAAAAAATCCAATTTTAGTCATTATCATAGGTGCCAATGAATTAGACTTTAGTACAAGAAAGAAATCAGTCATTGGCACCCAATTAATTAGAGTTGAGTTATGTAAATGCTTCTAAAAGCCAATTAAAAAGATTGTTTATTTATTAAGCTAACCATAGAAAGTAATTTTTTACATGAAATTCGACACGAAACTTAAATATGATAGTTTTTAACATGCGTGGTCCTTGTGAATTTATAAGAAACTCCATTAAACTAGCGCAATCTCCAGACGCCTCGAGTTTTTTTTTGTTTGCTGTGTAGTTAGTTATGTATATTCGAAAACTACCAAGAACGTTGCCAACATTATAATTTGATTGGTACACTAATTCTTAATATTTGTGTTGTAAGTTGTATGTGCCAATTACTAGTGTGGTGCCAACAATTGTATACGTTCCCCTACATATGTTTGTTTCCAAGATACAAAAGTATATAAAAAAATTATACATACATCGCTAATCTCGTCCAGCTTCGACCTTGTCTCTAAGTCGACCTCCACCTGGTGGACGAGAGATGTAGCAATGCTGTCGTCTTCGTTCTAAAGAAAACATGCACACCACACAATGCAGATTTAGTTAGGTTTGATTGTCAATGAAACCGAGGTCAAAATGTTGCTAGAAACTTTTGTATTCATATTCATTTTGTGTTCTTATATAATCATGGCTCCAGATTCAATGCAATTAGAGGAACATAAAGGCTGAGGCCACCGCCAAAGCAAGCAACAGGGTAATGACATACAAAAACTACTCACTGTGGAAAGCTACAAAAAACGTTAAGTGTCCAACCCACCACCAACCTCCCATACGCAAGCACGATAACACATGGGCTATTAGTGACTATGAAAAAGCTAAAGCATTTGCTAATCACTTAAATTAAGTTTTCACACCAAATCCTGATATCATATATGCGAAATCTCTAGAAATAACTAAATATTTGAAGAAGGAAAATCTGGAGAATGAAGAAGAGGACTTCACCAAAAGTGAAATAAAGGCAGTCATAAAACAGCTAGACTCGAAAACGGCACCGGGGTATGATCTCATAACTGCAGCCATCCTAAAAGAAGTTCCCAGATGAAGCCATAACCTTCCTAACTTATTTGTATAACTCTGTTATACGTTTAAGATTTGTTCCACCGCAATGGAAAGTGGCGCAAATAATTATGATCCTCAAACCAAGAAAATCTCCCGAAGACCATAAATCATATCGGCCGATTAGTCTTCTCCCGATACCGTCTAAAGTAATGGCGGTTCTTATACTTAAAAGGATAAACCCCATCATTGCAAGTCGCAAGCTAACACCAGACCATCAATTTGGCTTCGGAGGACAACCATGGTACCATAGAACAAATCCATAGACTGGTACACGAGGTCAATGACTCATTCGAACGTATAAAATACTGCACTGCTGCTTTTCTGGATATTTCCCAGGCGTAGGGTGAGATGTCGAACAGCGAACCAGTAGTACACAGTTAGCCACCATTAGTATCACCAAAACGCAACGTTGTCAGATCGTGCCGTAAGCGTGATCGTACTTGGTTTTTACCGCGCTTCTTGCTTCTTAGTCGGCAGCGAGCTCCAGTGCCGAAAGCCCGCGTCGCGGGGCTTTTCGTGATTTTGGGCGGAAAAATACGGAAACTTCCATTTATAAAATGCGGGTAGGCAATATCAGGCTACTGCCGTCAGTCTTCGTGAATATGTACATGAATTGGCTGGCCGGCGCGTCTTGGTTCGCGTGGTTTCCATTTAATGAACTCTACCTCTACCCGACTCCTACATTTACCCTATCCTATCACTATCCGCGCCCTAACCGGACTCTACCCGTACCCAACCCTCCTAAATCCACTAAGATCCACTGCAAGGCTCCACCTGTGGATCGAGTCCTTACCCCACTCTTTACCTTTTTCTACATCAATTTCGGTAAATGCCTAAATTAGATCTCAAGAACTCTAGTGTAGCTAGGTGATTACTTATTATTATACAACTTTAAAAGATATCATCAATGACTGTAATAAGAAAATTGGTTCATTTGTTATTGATTTATGTTGATTTATAGTCTTTACAGTTATTTTGGTAAATAAAACTAATTGCTTACACATTTATAAATAATGTATTAGTATTTAAATTATCTACTAGGCTAATAACTACAAAGAGGAAACGTTAATAATAGTGATTTCATTCGTCGGGCTCACTGTGTACTCCCCAGTCCGCTGTAGACCAACCCCCTGGTTCAACGTGTCCCACGAGGTGGACACAATGAGTCATTTCCCATCTTTCAAAAAATTTGCATTATAATTTTTTGTCTTACTCTTTTTCCATAAACTTATATACAAAATGAGAGTCAGATATATTATGCAATGACCAGACCAAGAAACATTTCATGATATTGACAAACCCTTCAGTTACGATTGTTTAACTTTTTTGTGGGTCACTGTTCGACATCTCACCCTACGACAGGGCATGATGGACTTTTGTTTAAAATAAAAAAATAATTGCCGCAAAACTTCTATCACCTTCTAAGATCCTACCTACTGGACAGACACTTTACGGTAAGGAGTAGAAATTTCAGGCCTTTCATCAAATTCGAGCCGGGGTGCCGCAAGGAAGCGTTATTTGCTATATTCTTTTTACTGCCGATTTATCCGTAACAGAGGGTGTTGTAATGGGTACATTCGCCGATGATACCGCGATTATGGCAGCAGATGAAGATCCGCAAATAGCATCCCATAAGCTACAAAATAGTCTGAATATGGTTTCGACATGGCTCCAGGAATGGCGTATTAAAGCAAATGACACCAAGTCGGTCCAGAGGGTCTAGCCATCTTTGACAGCTCCGCTTGCGCAACGTGTGTGAAAGAAAATTTACAGCTCGAAGTTCGACTGTTTCTACCAAAACATCTACATTTACTCTGATTTTCCTCCGCTGTCAATCAAACATCAAAAATTTTGAATTACGGCTTCGAGAACATTCTTCAAAGAGTTTATATCTGTAAATAATATAAAACTCTTTGGTTTAGTTTGGAATTCTAAAAAAGTTTACTGTCCTACATAAATTCTCTACGCAAATCTATAACCTCCTTTGGTAGGATTTTCTGCGTTCGTTCTAGTCAAAACGTTGGCTTTTGTCAGATAACGTTAGCTTTTCTACCACAAACGATTGTAGATTAACGATTAACGATCCACTTGGCTAAGGCCGCCGGTGACCTTCACAATACGATATGGAACCTGCCCACCGGTGACAATAAATGGTCATTCAATCCCTCAAGCAGAACACGCAAGATATCTTGGGATGTATCTCGATAGAAGATTGAATTGGAGGAAACACATCATGACCAAACGGCTTGCTATGGGACAACGGATGCGCAAAATGTATTGGCTACTAAACAAAAAATTCCAACTTTTAATTGAGAATAAATTGTTACTGTACAAGTACATAATCAAGCCTATGTGGACATATGGGATACAATTGTGGTGCACAGCAGAAAATTCTAATCTGGAAGAAGCTCAGACTAGCAGTAAATTTGCCTTGGTATGTTACAAATGCAAGATTGCACCACGATTTGAACATAAAAACTATCCAAGATGAAATAAAGGACATACTAGAAGCGTCTGCAATCTCACCCAAATGTACTTGCGAAACATCTAATGGACGACAAATAAAGCCCATCAAAGCGCCGACTGACAAGAAGAGTACCCCAAGATGTACTCCAATGAATGATATGGGTATATCAATGGATGTAGACCTAGCAAGCCATACATAAAATAATGCTAAATATTTTATAAACAGATCGCAATAAGGAACTACAACAGATTAAAAAAAAAAGAAATTTACATACATCCTCGTCCTCCTCCAGGTCGAAGGGCTCCGCGCCCAACTCTCTCCCTAAGTGGACTTCCAGATCGTGGGCGAGCGATTCAGTAAACCTGTAGTTTCCTTCCTAAAGAAACCATGCAGTTAGTTTAGTTAGGTTAGTTTGTCAATGAAACCGAGCTCAGAATTCTGCTAGTAACTTTTGTATTCATATTAATTTTGTGTTATTATATGTTCATGGTTCCATATTCAATGCAATTAGAGGAACAGAAAGGCCACCACCAAAGCATGCAACAGATGAAAGTTTGATAAGGATAGTATGATAAAACATATGTTGTTTTCAAGATACAAAAGATCATTAATAAAATTACACATACATATAAATCTTCTAAACTCTCTTCTAAACTCTCATCTGAACTCTCTTCTAAACTCTCTTCTGAACTCTCTTCTGAACTAGATGGCGCCCGCTCCGCTATGTTGCCAACAACGGCTATAGCTTCGGGTCGATAACGCTGTAAATACAAATATCAACATAAAAATTAAACCGAAATTTGTGCTCACTGGAGTACCTACTAAATTATTATCTATTTTTACTTACACGAAGTTGGCCAGAGTCGCTCCTTTCGTACACCACGTTGTTGCCCACCACATGGAACGTTCCCTGTGCGGTCGCCTGGACAGACATCGCATAGACCAGCGGCCGTCCAGTCGATGACGTAGACGGACGAGGCGTTGATGGAATACGAGGATCCATTTTATCTGAAAAATGGGTAGATCTGTAAATCCCATTCTGTTTCTTTCTAAATAAAAATTCGAAATTCCTATTTCAATAGTGCCCTACATTCTGTCGATCCTGATCTGGGGCCGTAGCGCCGTACGATTGGTCCCTACTCAACTGGATCAAGATGGCGGCGTACTATCGGAAATCGATAGTACGGTACTGATACGAATCAAGCCCTCAAACCTAAAGTCTTAAAAGTTGCCATCAAACCGGATCATTCGAGTTCAAATGCGGCGTTCCTATCTTCAATAGTGCCTTAAATTCTGTCGACCCTGATCTGGTCATCATCAGACACTCAAACCTAAATTCTTAGAAGTTGCTATTAGATCGGAGTGTTAGAGTGCAAATGCGAAGTTCCTATCTTCAATAGTAGGGGAAGGTGCTACAGAACCGGGACTTATACCCTAACGAAAACTGAATTAATTAATTTAACAAAAGCAATTGGATGTACAGATATAATCATTTTTCGAAAAATGGCATTTACCCGGTTTTACCCCATTAGGTGGGGCATAACCGGATATGCTGTTTGGTAAGAAATGGGACATGATCGAGATGTCCCATTTTTATTATCCTACCTACAATCATTATAAAAAAGGAAGTTTATGACCATGAATGGATGGAAATTTGTTACTTTTGCTCTTTTTACTACTTACTTACGGTACCGTGGGACCACAGTGTAGGTAACCGAGTTCTGCACAAATATAAAACTAGTTTTTTACATACATAATTTTTGTATTAAATTTATTATTGTCCACTTTCGGGCCAATAATGAGCATTCAATTTGCATTTAAAAACTGAAGAAATGTCATATGGCCCCAAAAGTGACATAATATCGATACCGACAATGATACCCGGTATTGCCCAATTATTAGTACCCGGTTTTGCCCCGAATGTACAATTTTCAAACAAAATGAAATAAAAAAAATATTATTTAATATAAACATATCATAACTCCATTAAACTATTCTGTATGCTATGCTTATTCTTTGACATACTCATCATTACAGATGTGTAGATGTAAAGTTGATTCACTGTAGTCGAAATCAGACTGAAAATCGGTATCTAACATTTCACGGATTTTGAATAAAAATCTCTGACAGCAGTGAAATCGAAATTTCCGCCCAAAATCCCTGTCGAAACAAACTGTCATGCCCTCTGGAGACACGCAATTTACAATAAGACCGATAGATGCCAATAATAGTTTTCAACATAGAGAGGTACCTGGTTTGACCCGCGTATCCGGTTTTATACAACTTTCCCCTACCTACCTTATATTCTGTCGATACTGATCTGGTCATGGTCAGACCCCTCAAACCTAAATTCGTAGAAATTGCTATCAGATCAGAGTCATCATCATCGTCGTCCTAGCGCTTATCCCGGCCTCTGCCGGGGACTGCTTACCTACTCATGCTTCTCCACTACGCCCGCTCTTCGGCATCTTGCATACGACTTAGCGATGTCAATCTGATACCGGCAGGTTCAGGCACCTGTTTCCCACGTATCCCTAAGACTTGCGCAACACATGACCAAACCAGTGCAGGCGAGCCTACTCGATTTTATCCGCGGTATCCCTCACGCCAAGGCTACCAGGGATGTAATCGATCGAATAAAACGTACTCGATCGAGACGCGATAACTCCGCACATCGCGACCATGTTTTGTCAGCGCTGGCCATGTCTCGCAGCCTTAGTGTATGACAGGTCTAATTATACTCTTGTATACAGGGTGTTTGGTAGAGGGTTGGACATACGTGAACGGCGGATAGAAGGGAACATTTACAAATTACTCAGCATAAATTAAACCAATTTGGCCTCAAGATTTTTTTTAATGTTTTTTTTTGTATTTTAAACGAAAAAGGTCAAAATTTACCACTTAAACTTAAATAACAGTGCCAGTTTGGACAAAACTGCTAAGGTTATGAATTTTATTTAATTGTTATTGTCAAGGTGCTCTTATTAAATTGATATTTAGTGCAAGTAATAAGGGAAAAAATAATTATGAGGTCCTAAAGTTACTTAATGAGGAACAAAAATTTTAAGGGAAAATTTGTCATAGATTTAAATAAAAACTACTAGCATTAGATTGATTCTAATTTCACATAAAACATCTGCAGTTCATGCTCTTTCCAACGGTATATCAAAAGCGGGCCTAATGCCTGATTAGGATTGAACCTGTTGACACGCGGTTCACTGAGATTTAAGTTCCCGGTCTCTCGTAAGCGCCGGTAAGTATTGCCAAATGTTTGGTGGTTGGGTACTCGTCGGTTGGGATAGAGCGCTGCAAAAATCCTCTGAGCTTCACGCCCGTTGGAATTGGATCTTCCATACGCTAGCAACATGTCTGCGTATTCCTGGCTGGTAAATTCAGCCATTTTTTTACCTGCTTTTTGCATTCCAAAGTGTGTGGCATCGAAATGAGTGAATAACTCCAGATAAGATAAAGTTATCAACGCTTTTGATATACCGTTGGAAAGAGCATGAACTGCAGATGTTTTATGTGAAATTAGAATCAATCTAATGCTAGTAGTTTTTTTTTAATCTAATACAAATTTTCCCTTACAAATTTTATTTTCTCATTAAGTAACTTTAGGACCTCATAATTTTTTTCCCTTATTACTTGCACTAAATATCAATTTAATTAGAACACCTTGACAATGACAATTAATTAAAATTCATAACCTTAGCAGTTTTGTCCGAACTGGCACTGTTATTTAAGTTTAAGTGTTAAATTTCGACCTTTTTCGTTTAAAATAAAAAAAAAACAAAAAAGAAATCTTGAGGCCAAATTGGTTTAATTTATGCTGAGTAATTTGTAAATGACCCCTTCTATCCGCTGTTCACCTATGTCCAACCCGCTACCAAACACCCTGTACCCTTTTAGCTTAAGAGGGGTTCATCACAGATGACTGTCGTGAGCTCCTGCCATTTGGCCCAAAAAATCGCCGAGCTCTTTTATAACGGATCCGAGGTATTTGAATTTATATGTTCTAATGACGGCTTCGTTACCTATACGGATGGACTGGGGGTTCCGTGCTGCGCTGGCCATATACTCTGTTTTGGCACAAAATAAAGAACGGTTCGCCCAAGCAGAAGGTCTACTGGAAACAATGCGCTGATGTTACGTTTTTCAGGTATTCTCAAGCAGTTTTAAGCAGTGCTCTGTCGCGATTGTTAACGCGAGAATTCGTTGTAGTGTCGATCTAAATTGAATATTATTTAATTAAACGATATTATTATTGATAAAATAAAAGTACTTGTACGTATCTAAGATTACTTAATAACATACAAGCAACGCACGCAGAGTCCAAGAACTGGTGGGTGACCATTTCAGACTTTGAGGCTAGTCGAACTTCAGCACTGCTACGAGTTCTAATGCCGATGGCAAAGCGAGGTTGACCAAGGTCTTCCGCTAGAGACCCTAGGAATAGTGGAACAGTTTCAGGCACCACGTGACAGTTTTTAACAGAAAAAGAAACCGTAATGGCCACCTAATATAATAATAAAAGCTTTACTTCGGCAACTTAAAATCTATAACAATATTCAGTGTCTGGAATCTCTTTTTAAGCATGGATTTGCTTGTATTAAAAGACTCCGCTCTTCCATAGCCAAAGATATTAAATTATAATACCATAATATTGCATTTTCATCAATTCACATGTGTATGAAATTTTCAATTCAATTGATTTCCGGGAAGTGGGTCATATCCCAGGTCAGGGAAAGGTTATTCTCAGGGTCTGATGATATAATCAGGTGGCGATGAATTTTTAAAAAGAGAACAAACAGTAGATTATTATTACACCTGTCTGTAATGTCTGAAGCTGGTATGGAAAATCTAAAACACTTGAACACAATCTGAACAGCTTGGGAAGCAATCATGACAAGGATTAGATATTGGTCCTTTGCATGGGACATGTTATTGTGTACGATCTTTAAAATTCTATTCGATCTTTTAAATACTCTTTTCAAAATCAGAATAAATACAGTAGCAATCCTAGGGAGTCGGCAAGTTTATGTAATAATTTTCGAAGACGTCGGGAGTGGACCTTCTGTTAGTTTTCTATTTTGTGGTTTTGGCGACATTCAGCTTCAAACCACCTGTCAATACAATATTTACCACATGTCTACCCTGATCTCAAGATCCAGCCTAAGCTTGCCCATAAGTACATAGCCGTCAGCGTACTTCATAAGCCAAGGAGGCAAGCCCTGAATTTCCGCTGAGGGCATCAAGCACAATGCAAAATAAGTACCTAAGGGCTTAGGACTGAACCCTGGTGAACACCTACAGTAATCGGAAAGGGGCTAGTATGGCCTCCGATGGTTTTGATAACGGCTCCAGTATTAGCCTACACATGAGGATACGTTAAACAACTTAGAGATTAGAGATAGGAGATTTAAAAAATATGTAATACCTAATAGGCCGGTACTTGAAAAAAAATTGTTTGAGAACTACCTTCAATTACCTCAAATTATATTTAAAACCTTTACCTATCTACACTATTATTTACTACACAATATTACCTATATATACCTACACTACACAATATTACCGATATATACTACTTTACTAATTATAATAAATAATTATAGGCAGGAAAACAGTAAATACTATTTAAGAAAATACCACCCATTTATATAGCTAATGCGCTTATTACATCAAAGTGGAATGTATTGCTCACAGAATAAGGTCAATTTTTGTATCACTTATATTATGTTACGTGTCGCTCCGCTTTTCAAAAGCTGTGATACAAAAATGGACTTGGAAATGCTGTCACGCTTTTTGTTTCTGAATTTAGTCGACTGAATTTAGTCAGGTGTAATAAACGCATAACCATAAGCATTGATAAGGGTTGTGGTTTGCATAAGTGGGTGTATATATTACACGCAGCTTACTTAGAACAAAAAGTCGTATGTTCACTTGCTTCTCAATCTATTGATTTGTTTTAACTGTACATGCACTATTGATCGCGATTACTAGTTGTGCACTAACCGATGCTCTTACGATGAGGGAAAACGTGTCGTAAGCCGTTGGCTCTCGCATCCGACTCAGTGATGTCAATCCATCGCTTCTTGGGTCGCCCACGGGGCCTCTTTCCAAATACCGGCAGGTTCAGGCACCTATTTCCCACGTATCCCTGAGGCTTACGTATCACGTGACCAAACCAGCGCAGCGCATCAAAATTGTATCTTTATTATCTACATGTGAAACAATAAAATATACCATGTAGGGGAAGGTGGGGCAGCACCGGGACCTTAAGCTTTAATTATCTCTAGAATTGCTCCAGTTGGACGAAATTCAATAAAACATTATTTATGACTACATTCACCTATATCCTAACGAAAACTTTGTCATTTTTCCAGTTTTTTGCCTCTAACTCGACAACGGCGGCCTATAGCAAAAAATGCTCTTATTCTAAGTCTCCAACTTTTGCTTTTTAACACTTTTTCAAATTCCCAACCGTTTACGAACAAAACAGTCTCGGTTGTGGCAAAGGTAGGGAAAATATTATGTGACTATTTTGATACTCACAATAACTAACTACACCTTTATCAAAACTTCTAGGGCAGTTACTGGTGACCTAATAATCATGAAATTTAGCAAGAACGTAGGTCTTACGGCACAAATAAAGGGAAAAAAAACAAAATTGGTATAAAGGTATATCACAAAAAAATATGTTTATTTTTTCATTCAATTTTGTACGATTATTTCATGTTTTTGGCTGTTTGTTGGTGTTTAGATAAATGCACAACGCATTCTCTTGTATCCTTTAGCTCAACACTACCTGCTGTAATATTCCTGTCTCAATTTCTGTAAAGGTTGCCTGGAAGAGATCGCTTGTAGCGATAAGGCCGCCTTTGCTCATATGTGTTCCTTGTTACTGTAACAAATTGATACTGTTATGTTTTGTGAGCAATAAAGTGTTTATCTATCTATCTATCTATCTATCTATCAATTTCCTAAAAAAATAATACAATAGTCCTGTTTCAGTTGTAGATATTCTGTGTCCCTGAAAAGAGTTTCAAATTATTATTAAAAATATGGCTGTGTAGAGTAAACTCCTTTGGGTTAATTTTTGTTGACTTTGATTGTTGTTGACGTATGTCAAGCCAAGGAGGTGTGCGGTTTTGATTTATTGCCAACATAGGTGAATTAACACAATTATAGGTATTAAATAGAGAACCACGAACTGGCGCTTACCTCAGTTAGTGTATATAAGTCTGACAATTCAGAGTGGTAACGCCAACCTTATGCGCTTATTAATGTATTGCTCATAGAATGAGGTCCATTTTTGTAGCACGGCTTTTGAAAAGCGGAGCGACACGTAACATAATCAGCAATACATTTAACTTTAATTTGCACTCTTGCTTTTTACTTCTGAATTAAGACAAATGTAATAAGCGCATTATGGGTACACTTCCGTCTGACAGCGAACTACAGTCGGTTTTTATTTGTAAATTTAATTTTTTATTTTCACTGTTTTTTTTATTGTGCATATAACACTGTTTAATTCGGACATAAAGTGTGAAGAAACTCTAGAGAAATGAACAATAATCATAAGAGAATCCGCAACGAAAATGGTAGGTAGAATGTCGACCGAACGCCTCAGGACTCTGAGCAAACGGATACAAATAAACGTAAGCGAGGAATAAACCGGATTTCATAGAAATCATACCCATATCGGTGTAATAGTGAGTGTGTGTGACCTATATATGTCTCAGTATAATATTAGAGGCTGTGGAGCATGCACAACATGCAGCTTTTAAGGCCCTGATTTACGACACAATCTAATTGTCCAATCAGATTGCCATTTAAGTTGGCACAATCTAACTAGACAGACAGTCCATGCGAGACAATTTGATTGCCAATCTAATTGTCGAATCAGGTTGTTCACGTACAATTTCTCTAAATCAGATTTGAATTGTCCCTAAAAGACACAGTTCCGTATAATACTCTACAAATTAGTTCTTTGTAAAGGCGGAGAAATTTAAATTTAAATAAAACAAAGAAAAAGTGTTTCATATAAGTGAAACTAGCTTTATTGGAAATATCATTTTATGGCATTTATGTTTGAATATAATTTCGGCAATGTGGCTGTAGTGACTGGCACGTAGCCATCTACATAGCCATCTAGATGGTTAATCTCATAGTCAGAAAGTCAGATTCTACAAAAAATTGTGTCGTATGGCCGTGCCTTCATTAAGCGCGGTACTGGGCAAGCATGTATGTTCCTTTTCCATTGTAATACGTTTCAAGTGTGTCGTTTTGGTGGTTCCGCGCGTGTTAATAAACCATTTTGTTGTATTTAATTTGTAAGGTTTTTTATATTCATTATGACACAAGACCGAATCATAGAGTAAAATTTTTATATACAAAATTTTAAGATGCACTCTAGAGGACATAGACATGAAAAAAATAATTAAAAGGATAGGTACATTAACATATTAAACAGGAAGCATATTCTTTATTTTCAGTAAAAACTCATATAATACTGGTGCACCAGGACAGAAGGGACTTGCATCTAATTATTGTCTTGTTTTTCTAAATGTTTACAACGCAGCTCTTCCAATTTGCAACCCAGACATCACCATGTCTGGTCCTTAGGAAACCTAAAAAACAAATAATTGTAAATACGCGATTAATTTATTGTTTCATAAAATGTCTGAACATTTAAAATGTCATTTAGGTATATTTTTGGTATGTAACCCTAATACATATAAAATTGTGGACCGCTATTTACAAGATTTGAGTATTAAATTTTGACTATTAGACTATGTTAGCATTAAAATATTTTCGTACCTATTTAGACACCGAAATATTGCTCAATTTGCCAATAATTTTAAATCTATCTCTAATGGCATGGAGATAGGAACTAGTATTGTAGAACCAATCGTTTACAACAATGGCTCTAAAGTCTTTGCGATTGTATAGAGCCAGTTGACGAGACTGAAAACGGATGACGGCGGAGTTGTTTCGACCAAGTCCGAGGTTCGGAGGGAAGTCGAGAGGTTATATGGTTCTAATATGGCAAAATACCCGAGAGACAAGTTGACCCGACACTATACCGAAGGTATCCTGGACATCAACCAGTACGAGATTAGTATGGCTCTCAAACAGATCAAGAACAACAAGGTTATAGAATTACTTCTGAGTTTCTGAAAGCTGGTGGCAAACCTCTGCGTAAGACCCTTCAGAAGCTGTTCAATGCCGTCATTCTCCGCGTTCCTCTCCAGGATAAGGCCTTACAGCCTATTCAGCTGCAGCGAGAAGTTAGACAAGGTGATGTCTTATCACCGAAGTTGTTCACCGGTGCTCTGGAGGATATCTTCAGGCTTCTGAACTGGGACGGTCTTGGCATCGGAGTACCTCACTCATCTTAAATTTTTTGACAATATCGTAGTCATGGCTGAAACCCGGGAACTTGAAGTTGTTGACAACTATATGTACCTAGGACAAATGGTCCAGCTAGGTAGGTTCAATTTCGAAAAAGAGATCAATCGACAAATCCATCTCGGTTGCGCAGCGTTCGGGAATCTACGTTATACGAGTATGTACGTCCAAATTACCGCAGTGTCTCAAGACGAAGATCTTTGACCAATGTATGTTGCCAGTCATGACAAGCAGAGTCGTGGCCGCTCACTATAAGAAAGCCGCCTTATAAGAAATCTCACTGTCACCCAAAGGCCAATGGAAAGGGCTATGCTCGGATTGTCAGGCAAAAGTGATAGTGGGCAGGGAACATAGCTCGAAGAACGGATGGCTGATGGGGCAGTAAAGTTCTCGAGTGGCGACCACGTACCGGAAGACGCAGCGTGAGCTAATAAGTGGCACTTTTTTTTTACGACATACGGTAGGCTAACAGGCAAGCGGACCACCTGATGGGAAGTGGTCACTACTGCCTATAGACATTAGCAACACCAAGTGTATCGCTAATGCGTTGCCCACCTCTATAACACGTTGATCTGGCAGCAAAAAGGCAAATGTACTGTGTAATGTACATCTCCTCCACTGCCAAACCCACGGTTCCCCAAATCCTCACCCCATGGAGCACTGGAGACCTTACTTACCGGCAGAAACACAAAACTATTTAAAAGAGTATTGTTTAGCAAAACATGTTGGCATGTTATTAAAACAAATAACAATTTTTTTATTAGCTCCTAACTAACAAAATGTTCTTCATGTTATCTTAAATAAAACCTAATAATTTACCTTCATTCATGTTTCCTTATTTAAGATTTATTAGTAATATTTTAAAAACCTATAGGTAAATTCCATATTAGTGATTTTAAATGGCATTACTTAAAGTTTACCGGATTAACTTCATTTTAACTTACACTTTTCATTAACTTCATTATAAAATCATTACCTTCCAAGCTTAATCATTACACTCTCACCATACTTCATTGCCTTCCGCGGCCTCATTACACTCCATCGATTTTTTTGATAATAAAAGCATTTACATGAACGCCTTTCACATTAATCTATTTATTTATTTCACATTAATTTATTAATCACTCTAATCTGATACCTTCTGCTGTAAACAGAGTCACAGTGGTGATGGCAGCTGCTCTACTGTAATTAGTTGATCTACAAATATTCTGGATCATGGTCAAGTGTACCCCGAACCTTTTACGGGAAAAAGCGCTAGGAACATATAATAGGACCACGCTTAGTTCGAATTGGCTGACAGTAGTAAAAATTATAAAATGTGGATATGGCAAATAATCTGGGGATAATCTGTCCTTGTCAGTCCTTGTCAGTCCTTCTTGTAAACATTCAAATATTTGGCTTGAACTTGTAGGTACCTTTAGTTTGACTAAATTATTAATCGTGCTGAAAATTATCACTGTCACTTCCTTTTTAATTATTTTGCCCATTAATTAATAATATTTTTCATAACTCACAAAAATAAACAATCCTACAGAAATCAAATTGTTTGTTATGACTTTTATGAATGACGTTCTATTACATTTATAAAACTTGTTATAAGTTGCCATACAGAGATTTTCTTGTTTTAATATGTGATTCGGACTTAGCGTGGTTTTATTATAAATATAAAATCGATACATCGGTCACTGGATACATCAATATTTTTTCTGCGTAGCAAGCTGTCTATGCATATTGTAAATTTTGTTTGTAGTCAGCGAATTTATTTCTTTGTGAATTTTGTAAATTTTTGACGTGACGACGTCTTATAATTCGATGGAACCGGCTGCACGCATGAAAAAATATGACTCATGAGGCGTTACCTCGCTCTGAGGCGTTCCAGTTAAGGCTTGAAGTGCAAGCAAGAGCGCGGAACGAGCGACAAAGAGGCACAATCGGCCTCCGCGTTCGGCAGCGTTCGACATCTGTCTCTCTCCTACTTGACGTTGTCACGTTCAACTATTGTCAGTAAACCGACTTTACAGACAACCGATTTTTTGGCTTCACATAGTAGATTTTTAAAAAGTGATGTGATTCAGCACAAGGCGAGACGACAACAAATAATCGAATGAATATCTCTACTTAGTCTATGAAATAGGCGAGACATGCCAAACATGCACGGGAATACACGAATATAGGCGAATACTCTCTCTACATTCTCGTGATCCTGAATAACGAACATGTGGAGTACGCTTTGTACAGTCCGTCTAGCACATCGCCGAGCGTTAATGATTTGACCAGATTTCGGTAATCGGTTTCTGCATTTTTAGATGAAAACTTCTTTTTGACGGAATAAAACGAACGGTGTTTTGAAATTGTTTCTGAGTCAGAACAAGATTTCTGGCTAATACTACTGCAGTTTAAAATGTGTTACTGTAAAACTATCCAACAAATAAAAAAGATCCATATATTCCTTAAAATATTCCAACATGTCATCAACCGATGGTAGAAATTCAGTTATTCGCACGCGATTATCCTGGGCGCCCCCTGGATGTTTCCTAATAGGCCAAATCTCAAACTTTCTTGTTTTCTCGATACCTACGTTATTTCTCAGCATTTCATAAAGATGGGTTTACGATCTTGACTCGGTTTTCGGCTTATATCTTTGTACGTTATATGCGGCATAGTATATCCAACAAACTACTGTTCCAAAACTTGTAATTGGAAATTGTTGACTTATACTCCAGTAAATGGCATATTTCATACCCTTTTTAGTGATACTTAACTTATGTCCGTAGCACTCGCAGTTTTATAATCATTCACACTATAATACCACTCGGTAAAACTTAGGTGTCGCGCCATCGATGACGTAATCGTCGCGAATAAAAATTTCAGCCTTGCCCATTCATTGACATGCGTCAAAATTCCATGTCAAAAGCCTGAAAATTATGTTAGTAGAAGGGAACATCCAATCCACTCCCATGAAGTTACAGTACAAAATCGTACCATCGTTCAAAATTGTATATTTAGTCCATTCTACAGGATAGGCTCTATAGTAGTAGATCCTATTCGAATTGAATGTTGTGACGTCATTTTACACTATTGGATCAAAATAAAATGGCGACGTTAATTGGATTTCGGCGGTACCACCCCAGATCAAAAAAGGGTGTATGATGCGAGCCTAAAATGTGCAAAATGGCGAAATCTGGTCCTGCGTTGTTGACAACACTGGTTCAGCCCGTATTTTTGCATGTGTGTGTTGTGTGTTGCCAGACCTTATCTTTTTGTACGATTTACGTACTATTTGACCGTGTGCCGTACCTTTGGCGTACTCTGCTCGACATCGTACTATTTCGTACGTTTTTGCCCCCGAAACACAAAATTTGGTTGAGATTTGAGAGTGGATTGCCTTTCCTGCCCGCAAAATACCGTAAAGTAAGGGAAGGAAGGGTTAACTTTAACAAATTTTATTTATTTATTTATTTAACTAATTGTACACAACATATATACATACATAAAGCTCACGCCTGTGTCCCACAGGTGAGGTAGGCAGAGACTATGGACTGCCACTTTGCTCTGTCCTGACACAACTCCCTAGTCTCGCATATATCCACAACTCTTTTCATACATCTCCTTTTATTCTTACCACTTCGGACCCCAGCTTTTTGTACACACGATTGTTACAAAAGTATATGACAGAATATATCAGACACAGCAGGCCAACTTATAGCCTATTGTTGTATATACTGTGTTTTTGCTCACTGGCACTACCTGCGATCAATATGGTCTGGTCAATATCAAAATAACGCCGTTTTATTGGCTAAAATTTAACTGTCAACTTTGACCGTTTAATTCCGACTAATAGACGACGTATCTGCCCCAAAGACCGATAAAAATAAATAGAGACTGCAAACCGTACCTTTTTAGCCACTTATTTCAGGAGCCTCGACGTACTTTTGTCAAAACTACTGCTGGTAACACTGGTGTGTAGTAGTGTTCGACTTTGCTGACACTTGTGCACTTGTGGTAATGTTGTGATTTTAGCAAGATTTTCTCGGATAAATATTCACATCAGCACAGATCAGAAAAGAACCTGAGATTTATGTTATTCTGTTACACATACGTATTTCTGTTTTAATTTAAAATGGTTGGAAAGCACGGTCAAAGGACGAAAAATAATGCACGAGTAAGTACTACAAACGCAGGTGTAGCCCCTGCACCGACGACGAGGCGATTATTGATTGAAATTTTGATACCTAGGTATGTAGGGATAGCTCAAACCCCGGTACACTGCTTGCGCCGCGAGAGAGCGTTTGTTTCCTTCTCAGAATAGTATGAAAGAGATACCAATATCTACACCGCGCCTTTTCTAGCTTATTGCGAACGAGAGTATACTTGTGCTAGACGTGCTGGTTCTCTGTTCTCTCCCGCTCGCAGTATAAATCGGGATTTGTCGCTGTTCGGACGTATCTCAAATTCGGTTAAAGTGAACTGTGAGTGTTGTTAGTGTTGTAATGGAATTCCTATTTGCATCTACCAGCTGCTGCATTTTCTCAAAGAATAATTGCATAATAATTTAATTTATTTTCATTTCTTTGGGTACTCTCTCTACAACATGAAATAACTTTCTACAATCTTTAAGTTTAACAGAAAAAAGTCCATAAAATAGCAAGAGGGTTGTTGATTTGGGGGTAGTTCTAGCTTAATATGTGCAGCAGGCTGATAAATAATTATCTGAATGAGTATCTAAATATTTAATTAATACAATATTTAATCATTATGATCTGTGCTTCCTGGTTCTTCATACTGTTGATTGTGAGCTGTGTAAAAACACTACATGCTGTTCAGATCATTGAGTGAATTGCCCTTCATGTTTTTAAAGTATTGTACAGAATAGATTTGTACTAAATATCAGGTGTCCTAAAAGTATAAGAATGTTGTGCCTCATAAATGTGCCCAGGAAAACATTGAGCTAGGGAAACTTTTCAATGAATTAATCAATTGGAATAAAATGACTGTGCTATGATATTTCCCTGCTCCATATCTGTCCATTGTATTGTTCTTTTGTACAGTGGTTAGAAAATAGATAGCGCAAATGGCACCCAAAATAGGTTGTAGAGAGAGTTTAGAGTAACCCACATTTGAATTCACTTGTGAATGGCGCTTTCATAATTTTCAAAAGATTACATTTTAAAAACATCAACTTTAAAGTTAGATTGAAAATAAATGCATTTAACTTTGTTTTATTGAATTAAAGAGTTAAGGCTTTAGACTTATCTCATATTTGTATACCAGCATATAACATTAAATTTAATTATTTTTGCTATATTACTTGCATAGGACTGTAGCGCAATGAGACGCAGAAAGAATAAGGCAAGCTTTCTATTCTAATATATTTTTAAAGTACTGACAATTTGTATAAATTTTTTTCTATAGTTGAGTAGTAAAATTGAATTTAAGTATTAAATCAATTTTAATTCAAATGGGAAACTTGAAACTACTGGAATATAAATCAGGTACAATAACATAAATTGTTATTGTTTTAGCCTTCTAGTAGCGGATTAAGCGCGGAACAGCTCAGCTATTTGGGGCCGGGGTATGCTGGTAGCAGTATGGCGGCCCTACTTCACACGTTTGCTGCTACACCATATGAATTACCCAGTAACAGAGAGTTAGCTCTGTGTTTTAAAAAACTAACGAAGAAAGATCCAATCACTAGAACAAAGGTAAGTTTTAATTGTAATTATTTTGTCATTTAATGAAATTCCAAATTGCGCTTGAAGCTCTATCTTGTTTTTTACCAAAAATATAATAACTTTTTTTCGTGATATCTGCAATCGGCTGTTCAAGCCATAATTAGATGATCTCACAGTTAATATTGTATATGTTTGAGGTATTCCATCGAATTCACCCCCCCCTTCAACAACTACTCTACCAGTTAGTTTCTCTCAACCAGTTGTACTATTTGCCAACGTTTTAGCCATTCTATATTGCATTCATTTTTGAGCAGGTCTCTGGCTAGTTCATTGATATGATTGTTAAGTATATTGATTGTTAGGTATATTGTGTACTATATTCCTTAACCTTCTCTCCAATAGTTGATACATTCAAAAATTCATGAATATTTACATTTCTTGAGAACCATAGTACATTGCTTATTGTTCTAAGTGCATTGTTTTGAAACCTCTGCAAGATTTCGAGATTTGATTTGCTGGCAGATCCCCAGAGCTGAAAGCCATATCTCCATATTGGTTTAATGATAGCTTTATATATCAATATTTTATTGTTTTTTATTTTATCAATATTGTTCAATATAAGAAAGTATTGACACAATGAGCCAGTACAGACTCTTAAACTGCAGATCTGCCATGTTTATCTTAGCTTTTACCCAAGTTAGCTTTCTCTCCAGGTGAAGTTGGTATTTTTTCTGCGAATAGGTAAACAGATGGGCAGTCTCCTCTTTGAAGTGTGAATGTTATTATAATTCTCCACATGTCCAGCTACTGTTCTACCTTAGTAAGATGTTTTTTGAGCTTTTGTGATGCTACAGATTTATCCGTATCACTTGCCAGACAGCTAGTATCACCAGCGTATGTTGCTGTTACAATATCTCCACCGTCAGGCAAATCCGCTGTGTATGTTGAGTAGAGTACCAAACCATCGAACCCTATGGGTCAGAGGTTTTGATTAAATTTGGTCCTCTAACCCATCTTCCATTCTTAGCCTTTAGTGGTGGTACTGGCAGCTGGGGGTCTTTTGAATTGCTTTGTTTCTTGACAAAGTGAATGATTGTCGTTTTCGGCCGTTAACAGTGACTAAAATTTTTGTTGAAATGTGTGGTTTTCTTTCTCTTTTACCATATGTTTCAGTTCTCGAGCTGCAGTGTTGTACATACAACCTTCGATCTGACGGAAATCTACTTAGCTGATAGTTTCTTCTTAATCTTCTTTTATCTGATATTTTTTCCCTTATCTGTAGTGAAATATCTAATGATTAGCTGTTTATATTCAAGGGTGGAGTGCTAAGCCAGGCGGCTACCTTTATTTTGTTTGTTGTGTAGAAGGTTGCTTCATCTATGTCTTCGGTAACTTTGAGTCTAATTTTAAATTTTTAGTAGTTTTTCAAACGCTGTATACGTCGCCAAATACTGGGCGAATAAAGACTAAGTCAGAGTTGAGTCCATTTGGATATGTTTAAGTAGAAGAAGTCTAATATTTAGTTTGGTTTTCCTTACAAGATATTCTTTAAATGCTGAACAGCCTGTCTTCTTGTAGTTATCAGTCTGTCTTACGGTTGCCACCTCTTTTTTGGAGAAAAATAGTATTTTTCTTTTTAATAGCCAAAATTTAATTTTTTAATTTAATTTTTGGGAAGTGTAGGTAAAAATATAGTACACATTTTATTTATATTATTAGGTACTTATTAATCTTTCCTTATAAATCTTTGGTAGCTTTTGGCATTGGCCAACAAATGGAACAATGTGGTGTGGTGGTCGACAATAGAAATATAGTATTTTTCGTTTATTTTTATTTTTCCTTCCTTAAAATTAAAATCCTTTTATGATGAAAAAGTTTAGCAGATCAGGTATCCTATTCTGGTTGGTTGGCCTGTATGTAGGCTCTGCGATAGATACTGTTATTAGGTTTAAAGTATCCACGCATTTTTTCACCTCAAGTCCACAAAATGTTATTAGACGGGATCCCCAATAAATGTTGCAGTCACCACCACATATAAACTGGTTTTCCAGAAATTCAGAATAGTTTTTAAATATATTTTCATTCACTGAATATCTTTGTGGGGTATATCATCATCATCCGAGCGGTCAGTCCCGGCTTCTGCCGCCAGGGTCCGCTTTCTGACTTATTTTCTTCCATTTCGCCCGGTCTTCCTCGCGTCGCAAAACATTGGCTCCCGCATCAGACTCGGCGATGTCAATCCATCGCTTCTTGGGCCTTCCGCAGGACCTCTTTTCTGATGCCGAAAGGTTTAGGCACCTATTTCCCACGTACCCCTGGGGCTTACGCAACACGTGACTAAACCAGCGAAGGCGAGCCTAGATCTTATCCGCGATATCTCTCACGTCAAGGCTGCCACGGATATACTCGTTACGCACTCGATCAAGTCGCGTAACGCCACACATCCGCCGCAGCATATTCGTTTCGTTGGCTTGGAGTTTGAGAACGTGCTTCGTCGGCGCCGGCCAGGCTTCGCAGCCGTAAAGCATCACAGGTCTAATTATGCTCTTGACCTTGATCGGGATTGTAGGGTCACAGGTATTATATTTGTAGGTTACATTAAATGAACTATTTGTGTCATAGCCGGTAGATAATCTTCTCTAAATTGACTGTGGAAATTATGTTGTATTTAATCAAAATTACAGTCCCACCATGAGAGAAGCCATCGGAATGGTTGGTACAATAAACTTAATGATTTTCGAATACAACATTTTTTTCTTTCATTCATATGGGTTTCTGGGACTAGCATAATGTCAATGTTGTTTGTATCCAAAAAAAGTTTTATTTTATTCTTGTTTGGAATTAATTGATTTATGATCCAGATACTTCAAAATAAGTTATGTTATCAGTGTGGTAATGAGGTTTAATAAAACTCCCATTTGCTGGATTAACAGATCTAGTTTGGCCTGTTTGGTAATGATTTCTAACAAAATGCATGTTTGTATGGGCTCCTATCTGTATTGTTGGATTTGGTATCGCTGTCTGTGCAATTACTTTATGACTGTTTCTATTGTAGTTATTAATTTTGTAGGATTTTGATTATAAGATGTCTCTATAAGTTGGTTCTTTTATCATATCATTCTCTGTTTTTGGTGGTTCTGAGACAAAGGCTGTTGTCGTCATCTCTGTATAGTTGCTACCCAAGTTATACATTGGTTCGTTCGTAGGTTTACCAAAATTTGTATCTATGTTTTGTTGAGATTGGCAGGCTTATGTTGTGAAATAATGTTAGAAATCGCAATCACTAAAATTTATTGTTAAATACCAGGACTTGGAAGTCAGTATGAATGGAAGACGTTAAGCTGTGAAAATATTAAAGTAATAAAAGATTAAAATTGTTGAAAATTCGCGTAAAAATAAGTACGCGTACAAAAACTATGCAAACGCATATTTATCACTTACACTAGAAACATAATCGATTCAAGGATTTGCATACTGTAAAAATTTACCACTTGCTTTACACATTTTTTAAATTTTAAGTACACAGTTGCACAGGGATTTAATTCCTAAATTTTACATAGCTTACTAAACTCGTCGTCTAAGACGTTCTCGCAAATTAGCATACTGTAAAAAATTGGAAACCTCCAACTGTCGCGTTCACTCAGTCTATTTTATCTGGACATATCTTCGAAGGCATGCGAGCGTGCGGCGGCTGCCGAATCTCCTTTGTCTGCGTCCGTTGGGCCGGCGTGTACGTACTTACGTAGACAGCATCAGACATTCGAGCAGATGCGCTTAGAGAATCTCGTTGAGAAGCGACAGCTCCGAAAGACGCGACCCAAGCCCTCTTACAATTACACTTACAACTTAACTGGATAACTCTACTGTGCTAGATGTGACCGGGTCTTCAAGACAAATTTCGATTTTGCGAGTCACATCAGAGCCTTTCACAATCTGGACCAGGATTAGAACATCTAGCTGCATATTTTCAAGTCTACAAGGAGTCGCAGTCGTCGGATACGATGAGGAGGACTATATATCTATATATACAGAGTATCAGTATAACTTTTATAATTTACGAAGCTTAACCACCAATTTTACATGCAATGTTTTTGTTGGGATAATATTATTTTACTTTTATTATTTTATGAAAATCGGGAGACCATATATTCTAATAGAATAGATATTCTAACAATCGTGCAACAGACCTATTGTTAGAGTCCTAACAATTTTACATTATGTTTTTGGTGTTATGTTATTATCAAAATCGGGTGACCGTCCATCCTAATGATCCCGCAACAGGCCTATCACTAGAGTCTAAAATCAGAGAACTCGACCGAAAACTTGAAAAATAATTGTTTAGTCCATCAGGTAGACTATCAAAAAAATATTGGACACAGTATTTTTTCTTTTGTTACTTAAACAAAAGCAAAGCCGATACAGTGCGTTGAAATGTTGTGTGACGGCACGCCTGTAGTAAAATTTTACTCAGAAGTGACGTCATGAGCCCCCACTCCGAAACTTTGATACGCTTTATCTTTGTCATGTTTCATTTATTTGATAAACAAAAACATACGTGTCTAACTTTTTTTATTATAAATAATTTTGACGGACTAATTAGAATTTAAAAATGTTGACCCAGTCATCATCCCTATTGCGATCATATTCTGAAGATTTACGAAATCCGGGCAGCGCCCAAGCTGCTCACAAAGCAACAACTAACGAAACAAGTCTTTCATTGTTCTGACCTTCTTTTGCCGGGTTCTGAATAAATGAAATGTCCATTGAAAGTTGTGTATCTCTTTATATGAACCAACCCGCTGTTTTTTGTGTGATAAATACGTAAATACACAATGTTTCATTACTTTTCAAAGCACAAATTTGTCCATGATTCCATATAGTAGTCCCACGACTACCTGGCCATTTTTTTGCGAGCAGGGCCGTAACCGTAATAATACCGCCGCGTACACAAAAAAAAATTCGAAATCCCTTGCTTTGTCGTTCTTGGCGCGTTCCTGCAGCGAAAGCCGAAAGTATGTTTTTTTTATTTCGATCTTCATCACCTCTACGAGCTCGCCACTGGTTAGGTCGTGCGTGTCCTAATTAAGCCTACCTTCTACGGTGCGTGATCCTGCGAATTCTATCTATCACGGACGGACGGACTAGGCGGACGATCACGGACGGCCATGCACTGCGCACCGAATGCTTTCCACAGTGCCTGATACCGCGGATTATCACGCATGGCAGACAATCACGGACGGCGACGCACCGCGACGGATATGTCTGCGCTAAAACGGACGACACTCTTTCCACGGTGCGTCGGTGCGGGCTGGGGCCCTATTTTTGAACCGCTCGCATCCACGTGAATGCTCGCATGCGCTACCTATCTCTTTCACACTCGTGGTTAGTTACTAGAGATAGAAAAGACAGGAGGCGAAAAAAGCGCTCGCGTGAATACGAGCTATTCAAAAATAGGGCCCAGGTCCGCGTCCGTCCACAAAATCACGCACCGTGGAACGCCGGCTTTAGTTAGATGTTCTGGCTACACATATTGCCTAAAGTCTTCCGCTGGAGCTCTGACACTGGTTGAACAGTCTTGGGCATTTCTTAACACCCCATAACGGTATATGATTTTTTTTAGAGTTTACCGAAATACCGAGATAAGTTAAACTTTATCTGTGGGGCAGGCGCTACTGGGGTCAACAAAACTCTTTCTTATATGTATTGAACTCTAAAGTGGATGAGATCGATTTTAGTATCTTGCGGGAGTTGCTTGACAATCTCAAAATGTTCACGTTTCCTACGGCCGTCTACGAAGCCGCAGTATTATAACTAGTTTCGATAGAATACTTTTGCTTCCTCGTGTTTTGGATTATCTGATCTGTCACTCTTATAGAGCTAGCGGGGTTCCGGGTGTAGGTTTCGGGACAGAGTTTGGAGACTGCTTACTTGCTGCTTGTCTTTAGCGACGTTTACACGTAAAGTTCGGGCTGCGCATCTGGGACTGCGGCCCGAACCGAGGATAAAACCGTCGGACCGTCCGTTGGGACCAACCGCGGATCAAACTGTCATGCGCTAACAACGATCAAAGGTTGTACGACACTTGTATGGGAGTGGAGCACTGTGCGACGGTATAAATGGCGTGAGGCGTTTCTCGCGGTCCGAACTTTCCTTCCTTCTTCCAAAAGAACCGAGTTTAATGTTTTAATTAATATTTTTTTTAATCGTTGATTTGATATTGTCTGTTGGCAGGCGTTGCAGGAACTGGCTGAGCGGGCGCCCGAATGCAAACAGGATGATATCGTACAAGCGCTGCCGAACTGGGCGCAGTCTTTCTGCACCCTTTCGCAAGACCCCGACAACAAAGTTCGGGAGGCAACCCAGGTGAGAGCTCGCAATTATTATGCAACACTTTTATTTTTTAAATTTTTGTTGGTCGCCCTGGTGCGGCAAAGTGTAGGCTGAATACCTAAATATGTCACTATCAAATTCAAAATTTTAAACTTTCTTAGTTATGTTTGTGATGGAATTATATTCCGGCTAAGCAGCATATTTTTTCAAATTGTTGTAATTTGTGTTTGTGAATGTTTGTCTTTGTTTGAGTCAAGTAAATAGATAAGTATGAAAGTAGTGTCGGCATTAAGTCAATGTTCAATGTCAATATTCTTGAATTTAATGCAAATGCATTCCAAAAACGCTTACATACTAATTATCTTACGAAAATATAAAGCAATTGTCTGTAAAAAAATCTCCGAAATGCTGAATTGATATTGAAAATTCTTTCACTATTTGGAAGGTACATTATTTCCGCTTGTGTGTCGGAAGGGGAGCTGCTCGCGGGTCCAAACAAACAAAAAAGAAGTGTATGTTTATATGTGTGGTGTGACAGGTATGCCATGGAGCGATAGCCGCCGCGTGCGGGAAATATCTGGCGCGCCACTTGAAGTCTATGAGCGCGGCATGGCTGGTCGCGGCCCACGACGACCACGCGCCGACCTCGTCGCGCGCGCGGGCCAGTCTCGAGGTAAGCGGTGCTGGCATAGTCTAGTAAACTGCGAGTCGTCGAGTACAAGGAATGTACCGACTACTTTGTGGCTACAAATGAATTTTAGAGAAAGTAATTTTATTACTAAGATGGCTAATATTGGGTTAGACAATTCGTTGCAACAAACAAATGCATTTTTTTATTATTTAATATTCCTTTGCAGAATACATTCCCAAACAACAAGCTAGGCGAGATGCTGGTGTTCGTGCTAGAAAAGGCCGCGCCAACGCTCGGCTCGATGCTCACCTCGCCACAAGGAGTCGTCGTCAGCAAAAAGTAAACCTTTACTATATTAATGCAGCGAGACGGAAATATATTTGACCCTTTTACACTATTATCTTCGCGGTAATGTCCCGGTTGTGCCCTCGCACGCGAGGGCTTGTGATTCGCCTTAAGCACTATCCAGGATTTGGCAAATAAGTTAATTACTCACAGTGGAGCCACTGCCATATGACCTCACCATCACCGCGTAGTATATAAAAAAAATTACTCTGTGACTCTGTGACCAGGTGTACCTGACTACATTGGATCATGGTTACACATTCAGTCGCCTGAATGTGCAGGTTTCATCATTGCACAACGCACCGACAAAAGTTTGTCGTGATAAGACATTTTACGATGACACGGAATACAGTCACCATTATTACCAAATGGGCTATCTACTCGTCTCTAATTATAAATGTTGCCGACGCGGTATAAAACTCGTCTAGCAAATCGCAAACCACGCGCAATGAGTTTCAGCAAACTAGCGATAAGCCGTCAACGTTGCATAATATGCGTTGTTCTCTGACGAGTGTGACCTTGGACTATTTTATGACTGAACTTAGGCCCATACTTTTAACTAATGGAAAGCCTTTTCAACGCCTCCGACTCCTTTTGGCTACTCTTACCTAAGAAGCCGATAATTCCTTGAGGCGGTTTAATTTCGCTACCGATTTCTATGCGATTTAAAACGGATTTTAATAAAACTAAGCAAACAATCATCTCCATTAAACTGTCTCTCAAACTGCTTAGCAATCGGTCCATTCGCTACGATGCCATATACACACCTCGACAGATACACGTCAAAGTTATAACACCCCTCTTTTTTCGTCGTGCTAAAAACCGTGGCGTTAAAAGGCATTGTCTTACTGGCGCTCTATTACCAGGATCAATGACCCCGAGGAGCGCTCAGTTGTACACGTGCGTCTACTCGGCGGCGCGTTGCGAGCGCTCGCTGAACTAGCGGAGAGGCTGCCTGATGCCGAAGGGTTGAACGACCGGCTGAGGGCGTCGATGCAGCCGGTGGTTGAGAGCGACGCGTTCTGGAAGCTGTCAGTGCACAATGAGTCGAGATTGAGGTGAGTTTACTGCTGAAACCTTATCATTGATGGTAACGATCAATTGAGACGATCCAAGTCCTGTCAATGCGAGGTAGTCAGACCTGAAATTATTTGTGTGTTATTTGTAGAAAATGCGCCAGGTAATGTTCCATTGTGAACGATGTTGAGCCCTTCTGTATAATGAGTTGTTCAATGGTACAATCTAGAAGATGTTTACGCTTGACAACCCAAGATTCTCGCAACGTGCTCCGTTTTATTCTCCTCGCAGGCAGCATCCCGGTGCGTTATCATAAGTTTGGCGTTCTGTGCTAAGCGTTTGTGTGGTCCTAGGGCTTCATGGTACTTGTGCCTCGGCGCGCTGGTGTCTCGTATCGGCGCGGCGTCGTCCGGCGGCGCGATGCGGGCGGCGCGCGCGCTGCTCTCGCCGGACGAGCATGACGGCTCGGCGGCGCACGCGCTCTGGGTGGCCCTGCTGAGAATGATGCAGCGCACGGAGGTGAGCGACGCGGCAGGTGTATAGCCGGCGCTTTTCATCGGCGGAACCAAACTTGACTATTTCAATTTCTCTGCGTAGGACTGGCCCGAATGGTCGTCGATGAAGGACCTCCTCCTCAAGAGGCTGATGCAGCTGCTCCTGGAAGGTGAGTGATATATAGTCGATCGCACCAGTGACGAGCCAATTTGCACGAGTAGTTCGCTACAGTACAGGTGGTTTCCGCAGGCGAAGCCGGCCCCACTCTGGGCACGGAGGAGCTGATGCAGCCGCTGCTGAGCTCGCTGCCTGCGGAGCTGCGCTCGGAGGTCATCTACCGGCAGTTCGTGGAGTGTGCGCTGGTCGGGCTGGAGCGTCTGCCGCCGCGGCACGCGCTGCAGCCGCGCTACCCCAGCGGCGGCTGCGGCGGCGGCGGCGGCGAGCAGCGCTGGCTGCGGGCCATCTTCCACTGCCTGCAGCTGCTCGCGCTGGGCCGCCCGCCCGACCTCGAGCCCGTCCCGGCGCCCTTCGCCGCCGACCTGCACTGCGAGGTGCTGCGCGTCGTGCTGCGCCCCACCAACCTCGCCCTCGCGCGCACCGCCGGCCTGCAGATCGTCGACGTCCTCTCCCAGGAGACCACGCCGGAGCCACTCATCGAGGAGATGGTCCGCCGGACGCGCAATGAGCTGCTCACCCAGCTGGAGGAGCCGGAGGAGGTCACGCCCGACGTCGTGAAGATCCACGTCCAGCTGATCAAGGCGATGCGCACCACGCTCCGCTACGGGCCTCGGCGGCGGCTCGCGATAAAGTTCCAGGACGAGGTGCCGCCGGCGCGGCTGGCGGCGCCCCCGGCCGCCGACGACGCGGAGGACCCGGCCGCGGCGCAGCGGCGGCGGCTGCTCGAGAGGAACCTCATGGAGAACACCGCGGAGCCGCTCGCCGCCAAGTACATGGCGCTGCTGGAGACGGAGTGGCCGGACCAGGACCGCATGGAGGGGCTGGTGGATATGCTGCGCGACCTCGAGTCGCCGGGCCTGTACGTGCGGCTCGCGGCGCACCTCGACATGGAGTCGGTCCGGGAGATGTGCGAGCGGCTGGTGGTGCCGCAAATCATCAACAGGCCCCCTGCCCCCATTGTGCCCGTTGCCGAGGAGCCCGCCGCGCCTGTGAACGAAGCGCCCGCCGCGCCCGACGTCGTAGCGAATGACGCTGAGCCAGATAACTCGGGCGATGAGGCTCCTGCTGATAACCCAGCCGCTGGGGCCCCTGCTGACCCAGACGATGAGGCCCATGTTGATAACCCAGCCGTTGCGGCCCCTGCTAACCCAGACGATGAGGCCTCTGCTGCTAACCCAGCCGTTGGGGCCCCTGCTATCCCAGACGATAAGGCCCCAGCTAACCCAGACGATCAGGCCCCTGCTGATTTGGCCGAAGAGGAGGACGTCGATATCGAGAGCATTCCCGAAACAGAAGACATCACGGAACACGCTGCTCCAATAGAATACGGGCTGCTGGACATCGCAGCCGGCGGAGCATTCGGCGACGCCCCCGGTGCGGGCTACGTGCCGCTAGGTGACGACCAGTCCGAGGATTCCGACAAGGACCGCTTTAACGAGGCTGCCGCTGCGCACGACGTCGGAGCTCCGCCTCCCGACGACAGCTCCTCAGCCGCGGCCGATGCTTCCGATAACTCACCCGACGCAGGCCCAGCCGACGCTGCCGACGCTTCGGCCGCCGAAGCGAATGCGGCTGTGGACGCACCCGCGGCCGAGCTCCCTATCGAATACCGCTTCCCACGCGGCTTACCAGGCCTCGTGTTCCCGGATAGTAGCGACGAAGAAGATGGCAACGACCAGCCTATCGTTATAGAGCTGCCCCCTTCACCGCCTCCACCTGTCGAGGAGGAGCCGGTACCACTGTCCGACGAGGAGCCGGACTATCTACCCTACGTTCGCGACGCCCCCACTCCCCCGGGCGTGGACCACGTCGTTCCAGCCCCCGCGACCAATGTCCGCAAACCTTCTTTCAAGACGGTCTCGCTGCCGACCGCGATGGCGCCTCTCGACCTCCTGTTCCTGTTCCTGCCACACCTCGACGAGGAGGACCAGCACGACATGATGCGCTCGCTCTTCAAGGTAGCTATGAATTACAGCCGTCACACATTCAGACACTCCATTCATTTTCTAATCCAAGCCATTGGTAACTATGAAACCAAGGGTCTTTTTGTGTAATTTATGTAGGTGGTAGGACTCTGTCAGGCGTTATGACGTATTTGTCAGTAGTCGGGTTTCAGTTTTTGACTTACTTTTTATCAATTTAATAGCCTGGAAGAAAAGCGAACTAGCACTTGCCACTACACAGAGTAGCAAAACGCGCGACCTAATAAACACTTTGCTGGTACAGTTATTCAAGAAATTAGTTGACCTACCGACAATATTGAGTTGTATGACTGTACTAGTGTAATTTTAGTCACGTATGGTGTTAGAAGATGAACTTCAACAATCAGGTGGGCGACCATGTGCTGGTGGGCGCTTTGCGTCGTTCTGCTTTGCAAAAGGACCTGCCAGCGGCCCGGCGGTTCGCCCGTGGGCCGTTGGCGGTCCGGGCGGCGGCCTGCGCGACCCGAGCGGCCCTCAGGAACGACAACAATGCGAAGACCACGCTGCTGATGGCCTTCACTTCTAACGAAGACGGCGGTGAGTGATGATCATACGTACAACTTTTACAGTCGATGATGTTACTGTTTATGGAATAGGAGTGCAGATAGCACAGAGATTTTTACATGGTACGGAAATTGAAATTTCTGAAACCATAGGTCAGAGAGCTGTGTCTTGGGTATCAGGGGTTTCGTTGGGTCATGGTAGCACTATTTTGTAGTTATATTGATGATGGTGTATGATGACCTTCCAAACGTATTTATAATTCTTCCCTACATATTAAAAAACAAATCCCACGCCGCGTCTGTCTGTCCTGTTTTCTGTTCGCGATAAACTCAAAAGCTACAGAATGCATTTGACGCCGTTTTAACCAATAGACAAAATGGCCGCATAAGGAAGGCCGCAAAATGGTGCATGAGGAAGGTTTAAATGAATAATTTGTTAGGTTGCTACCCGTGCTGGATCGGTCATAATAAAAGGATTTTCGCTTGACCTACTAAGGTACGATCGATAATAAAGCGAGGTTACACGTGCCTTATATAATGTCGGTTATATTCAGTATCGGAAATCGATTTGCACTCTGTGACGATATGATATAATATTCTCTAGGAAAATAACAGACACAAGCAGGGAATTTCAATATTTGGCAAGATAAACTCTAGCCTCTGGAGCGTTCTGCGCCGCGCCGAGACTTTGTGTGGCTCAACAATTCTGCTGTTGATTTTTTATCAATAGCGTGCATATCATAGCAAAAGCTTCCAACAATATGGAGACAACTCAAGTCTAGACTGTTATTACATAAAAAATAGATTGACATGTTCTGGTAGAGATGCAGATCTAGTGCATGTGCATCTCTAGATCGTAAAGATACACTATAGCCAAAGTCTAGTTCTAGTAGGAACTCGAGCCCTACATGCGCAGTGCTCTTATTTATTTCGCTAAATTCCAGAATTTTACATGTATGCTGAGGACTAAGTTGTATTTCAATAGAAAAAGACAAATAATTGCCGACAAATAACCGTAAGGGCCCCGGGGCGTCGGTTGTATTTTCTTCCGTGTAGTTGTCCATAGTCTTGCATTTGACCTCAAATCACCTGATGGAAAGCGACGATGCGAAGATGTAGCATGCGTGCCTACAAGACCTAATCTTCTTGACTTGAAGTCCCCTAGGTTATACTTATTGGGGAACAGGTGCCTCTGGCGGACCATGACATGTTACGTGATAGTCCCAAGCGCAGTGTCCTCGTATTTTGTTGACTACAAGACAGCTCCTTTGCAGAGATGCTGGTGAGCGCCGAGACGGTGGAAAAATCCGTGTACATCGTGGGTCTCGGCATGCTGCGCGACTCTCTCGTGGTGGCGCCACTAGCGTCCGCGATGACTTCCCATCTTGCGAGCAGCCCGATGCCGGAGGCCGCCGTGTCGCTGGTCGGACACCTGTTCACATTCCTGATCAAGTACCCGGTAAGTTGGCAGTGTAGTTACAACAACGGCTTTGATCGCACTTCGGGGGTTGGGGTTTTTGCGTTGCCATTTAGCAGACAGTCGGAAAAGTCAAATTTCCAAACTTTCATCCCATGTTTAATCTGCCTAGGGGACAAATTTGCAAAAACGTTGAATTACATTTTTCATTTTTCTTGTACAATATTTTTCACTAATTGACTGTCGTTAAATATTAATTCTTGTACAAACAACTTTACGACTTTTACTGGATCAACAATAATGGACAATTAATTAGAAACAACAGAAAGATACAGGGAATAATGATATAATTCATTAGTTAAGGAATTAGTTTTTTTATTATTCACGTGATACTGTTCTCAGGTTCTTTAGTTATACATAATTAGCCTTGGTTTTCAATGACAGCTTTGCAACGGCGTGGCATTGATTCAAGCATTTTCAGATATTTTTCGAGTGGGATTGAGTTTCATGCTTCGACAAAAAAAAGTTAAAAAACATGTTATCTATATCATCATATCAGCCAGAAGACGCCCACTGCTGGGCATAGGCCTTCCCCAGAGATCTCCACAAAGGCCGATCCTGTGCCTTCCACATCCAGCTGGTACCTGCGATCTTTACCAGGTCGTTGGTCCACTTTGTGGGAGGCCTACCCACGCTGCGTCTTCCGGTACCTGTTCGCCACTCGAGAACTTTACTGTCCCATCGGCCATCTGTTCTTCGAGCTATGTGCCCTGCCCACTGCCACTTTAGTCTGGCAATCCTTAGAGCTATGTCGGTGACCTTGGTTCGCTTGCGGATCTCCTCATTTCTGATTCGATCGCGCAAAGAGACTCCGAGCATAGCTCTTTCCATTGCCCTTTGGGTAACAGTGAGCTTTCTTATAAGGCCTACAGTGAGCGGCCACGTTTCAGTTCCGTAAGTCATCACTGGCAACACACATTGGTCAAAGACCTTCGTTTTGAGACACTGCGGTAATTGGGACGAAAATATATGGCGTAGCTTCCTGAATGCTGCCCAACCAAGTTGGATTCGTCGATTGACCTCTTTCTCGAAGTTGGACCTACCTAACTGGACTATTTGTCCTAGGTATGTATAGTCGTCCACAACTTCAAGTGGAGTGCCTCCAACTGTCACTGGAGTAGGCACAACATGGACATTCGACATAATTTTCGGCTTGTCCATGTTCATTTTAAGACTGTTGAGAGGCGCTACAGAGGTCATCGAGAATTTTGCCCGAGTCTTCCAGGGTTTCAGCCATGACTACGATATCGTCAAATCTGAGGTGAATGAGGTACTCGCCGTTAATATTGATGCCAAGTCCGTCCCAGTCCAGAAGCCTAAAGATATCCTCCAGTGCAGCGGTGAACAACATTGGTGATATGACATCACCTTGTCTAATATGTCGCTGCTTTTTTCTAATGGTCACCTATTTTTATATTTTTTGACACATTTGTGACATTGGGCGTATGTTTTACAAAAATTTACTAAACCGTCTCCTACCTGGAAGAGCCCAAACTGTTTTGAAAATATTTCCTTGGATTTTTAAAAAACAGGTGGCCGAGTGGTATTGGTGTAGTATATTTTTTTAGAACCGGCTCATGAAGCCCTTTCATTTGATGCCAAACACGACGGGTTCCTGAAAACAACAATTTTAAATCCCATACAATATGTTGATGACGTCATTACTGCTCCCCATGTGAATATTTTTAAGAACTAGCAGTAGTTATTAAAAATATTTCCATGTGGAGCAGTAATGATTGTTTTAACCTAAAGTACTAAGACAGCTCTTATATCCTGTACACTGATATGCGGTTTTTTTTATTGTAGCCCGACCACGGCAAGGTATGTGTCTTTTTATATTTTACTACTGTATTTAAATTTGATTGCTATATCCTTGCATGATTCTTAGCTATTGAATCTAATATTTTACTTAAATACTGCCAGTTGATTTTAAACTTCCATAGCTCGTATGTAGTGTTTCTAATTACATGTCGACCACTGTATATAAAATTAAATGTCTGTCTGTGTGCAGGAGGGTTCGATGGACGGCGCGTGCTCCGTCTCCGACGTCTGGCACGAGGCTCGCGGCGCCTGCCTCGACGGGATCCAGGCGATGCTCACGCAGGACAAACGACGCCAGCTTTTGGAGCACCTTGTGTATATACAGCACACTGAGCTCGATCGGTACGTACTGTAGTAGAGCGAGTACAGTGACGCACCGCCCTGTATCATACATTTTTTTTCTTTTTTTTTTTTTTAATCGGTAGAAATAGTTTTTGAGTTTACCCATTATAAACATATATTTAAGTAAGTATTATTTTTATCTTGATATTTCGACCCAGTTGCAGGCGTCATGGTCAGGAGTAGACTGGTGTCGCTACTAAGGACAGACGTATCTGTCTACCCTCATTCGGGTTATGTTATAATTATTTATTTATTATCCTTCCATTACGCAGGACGGTGGAGTTGAACGTGCGCGAACTGGAGCTATGCGCTGGGCTGTGGGCTTTCTTCTTGACGCACAGCAACGTCGAAGAGATATCCTACATCACCCACCGGGTATTCAGCTGGCTCTCCCTCAGAAATTTGGAGGTGAGCGGTGAAGCGGGCGACATTGGAATATCAGGGCAGCGAGTATTTAACGCCCCACGTAGGCCATATAGGTCCACATAGGCGGCGGTGACCACTTTCCATCAGGTGGCCCGCATGCCTTTTTAATATTAAATATTAATTAACGCATTACAAAACTTAATATACTTAATAAACAAATTCTAATCATATTTACCGTGTGAAACTACAATTTCTTAAGGACTTAATAATCTGAGGACTAATTAATCGGTAGGATACCTGACGGAAAGTGGTCATCACCAAAATGTTGCCCCATTACTTACTTGTTCAATTCCTCCCTTCGTCGCCGTGTAGCCAGCCAAGTTGGAGCAGCTGGCCGTCCGCTACGGGATAGCCTCCGGGGAACTGCACTGCGCGCTCTCCGACGATCTCCGAATGAAACGAGCTATCAGACTCGTCGAATTACCGTCTCGCGAGGTTAGTTTGTCTATTTATTTAGGTGTAGTAACAGCCGTACAATATTCTCGTTAAAACTGTTGCCAACATGACAACTTGCACTATTTTTAGAGGCGTCCGTCGGATATTTTTGTTTGTGCGGCTTTTGGCCTGCCTGATGGTAAAATTTTAATAATTTAATTAAATTAATTAAATATATTTATTTATCAGATAATTATTAAATCCACAATGTTAGTAACATAATATTATCTTACACCACTATGTTAGTAATGCAGTTTATAAAATTAGATAAGTATGAGTAGTTTCATAATAAAATGAAAATGTAAATCTGACAGGAGTACTCCACAACTCTAAAATAGGGCTACTGTGGCCCGACGAAACCCCTGATATCCAAGACACAGCTGACCTACTTTAGTTTCAGAAGTGTCAATGTATTTTACTTCTGTACTCTGTGCCTGCACCTACACTATTTTTTACGGCCTGTAAAAGTTTTGAAATATATATATTTTTTTAATTCCCTATCGTTGCTTTCGTAGATTCTGATCAGGGACTCGCGCAGCCGTCTCCTCCGAGCGTTCCACCTGCGTGCGATGTTCGCGCCGTCCAAAGTCAAGGTGTACAGCACCACCTACACCGCTAACCACCTGCTAACCTGCAGGCACCTGGCTGCCGAAGTGCTGGGAATGCTGCACGATTGGGCGGTCTCCTGGGCCATGTGCGATGGCTATGCTTTCGTGAGTTCTGGTGGAATTTTTAGTTACTAAAATGACATGGTGTCTTTGAAATTCGGAGCAACCTAGTAAAATAGGAGAAGAGATGCGCTGTTCATCGCTGGCATTTACATCATGATCATCATCATCATCATCATCATATGAGCGGTCAACCATTTCTTCTGCCAGGATCTTTCAAAAGCTTTCCTTTTGTTTCTTCTCCACTTTGCCCGATCTTCGCACTCTTACAAACTCTTAGGTCTACTGTGGGGCCTCTTACAGGGATGCGGTGGTTTACCTAATGTCGTCCTTTAAATTCTATCACACATTTTTGTTCTACGTATCTCGTTAGTATCTGATGCCGGTCAAATAAATCCGAAAACGAAATTAATAAATAGTAACCAGTAGCCACATTTGGTAATCATCACAGCCACAGCTTTCAATCTTTAACTACTGGGAAAATACCAATCGACGCCCTCCACGGCCATTATTGTCATTGTAGCGCAATGAGCCGTTTTCCAAGAGGTATTTATAGCATTCCCAATCTCTCACCAGATGGTTTATTTTCGTTTCACCAAAATAAATACAGATGTAAAGTTTTTAAGTAGATTAAATAAACTTTAGATATTTTACGCCGTTTATTTTAAAGACGTTTTACTAAATAGCTGTATTTTGAAATGAAATAAGGATATTAATTAATTTTGTTGTTGTAATGCTGTCTACTGTTTGTACCAGGCGCCGAACTACGACATATACCGCACACACCGCGCTGGCATGAGTCGCGCCGCCGCCGACGTCATTTGCTCCCTGGGGCTGGCTTCCCGCAACCAGCTGGAACTCCAACTCCGTCATAAGGCGCAAATATATGGCTACCACTGGGCAGAGGCGTGTTATCGCTATCCGGAGCTGTTCAACTGCTTCATTGGCAGTCCCACGCCCGATGCGGAGGTCGTCACCGATGATGACGCCGCTGGGAACGGGACTATACATAGTCTGCAGGTTTGTGACGCCTTTTTTTATTGTCTAGGGTGTTGGGCACACGGCGTATCTCAGTCCTCTATTAGGGCAGCGGCCACCATCTTCCAGGACATCTGCAACAGGGGAGCAGACGAGGTGTGCCTTTTGAAGACCACAAGTAGTAACGCAAAGAAAAGGATTTCGGGATGACCATTGCATATATTGTGCACGGTAAAAATATCGCTTAAAAATCATTTTCAAGATTGTTAAATATTCCAGTTTTATCTTAGTACTTGTTGTGTTGTTGTCTATGGCGATGGCCTAACAATAGACCATTTAATTTCAAGCTATTGATACCTTAGGTGTGGCAATGGTTACCACATACGACTGTATAAAAAATCTTGCCATCGTGAAGTTTTGGTAATTTTTAACAGTATAATATGCCCCTTCAATGAAGGCTATCGTTTTTGTGCTCACTAGTTCGACGACACTATCGAGTAAGGTCTTGTCGCTGTCAAAATAACGCCGTTCTATTGGCTGAAAACCAACATTGAGCGTTTGATTATGACCAATACGTATACTACATTTGACAACGGACTCTACTCGCCAGTGGCGTCATCTAGAGGAATTTAAGTTTTAGTTTGTTCCCGGACGTGTCTTAGTATCAAAACTCAGTAGCTGTTTTGGGACGTCACTGTAGTTCCCATCTATACAGGTCATTAATAGCCGCTTAAAAAAACATCTCCCGTCTTCCGACAGATGGCATTGCGCTTCTGGCGTCCGACCGGCGAAAACGCCGAACAGGATTTAAAACAGAAGGAGGTCAGCGTGGCGTACGTCGTAATGATTCGCTCGTGGCTTCTCACGTCGGATCGCGCGGAATTAGTGTTCCAAGTGTCAACGTCCTCGACCAACCAGGACCCCACCCCGATATTCGACTGGTGCCTGCGTGACGAAGAGATGATGAAGAATCCAGTGTAAGTTTTGTACTAGCGCTTGAGGTCGAGGCACTAAGATGGTGTAGTGTGTTTTCAACACTTGTAATTTTTAATGGTGCAGGCGGAGTGACAATATGCTAAAGGCTGGTGCAATGGCGCTCATTGGTAGGACAAGTTTGTCTCTACACAAATAGTTTGATATATCTACTTTCATCATTAACCAGAAAACCTCTTCTGGATGCCGGTTTACCTACTCTATAAACACAAGCCTAAATAGTCAGTCTGGATAGACACCGCCGTCTTCTATAATTCTCTGAAAAACTACTCACCTAATTTGTCAAATTATTCTCATTTTGTACACGAACTCTCGCACGTGTTTCGCTCTAATTGTGACAATTACTCACATTTTGAATAGGTTTCACTTCACTACACACACATAGCCCCATTATATTTTTTGTCATAATATTTTTGTAACCTGGATTGAAGGCCTTATTATGTTCCTATGCATTGTATTTGGAAGCCTTTCGCGTGTACTAAAAGCCTTGCCATCTCCGCAGTGACCTGTCCACACGGCCGTGGGAGGACATGCAAGCTATAACCGCTTTCGCTGAGTACCTAGCGGCGATTGTCAGATGCAAGGGCTGGGACGCCGACGAGCGACACTGGAACATGGCCGCCATCACGCTGAGCTGGCTACTCAACTGCATCCAGGCCAGCCTGGAGAATTGGCACAATCTTAAGGTGAGACACAATAATATGAGCCTACATCTCTTTCAAACGGATGCGGAAACCAACCTTATCATGATCATCTTACTCTTTAGCTTACCTCTATTTAAAAAATATGATATTGTCACCACAAGATAGCGATAGGACAGGCTTAGCCAAATAAAAAATTTAAATCAATCAGCATTACTAACTCCAAGGTTCTTGTGTGAATACTTGTTTAGGACGTAAGGTTAAAGCTTGTTGCTGAGTGAAGGCTAGAGAACGAAGACAGTAGCGAACTCGAAGCGAAGCGAAGTTTTTAAATTAGTATACATCGATGGTCTAAGGATATTTGCAGTTAAATCACTGGTTAAGATACCCATTCTAGGTAACATTTTCAAGAAAAATAATGAGTACACTGTTTGTCGCTGGGGGAGAATGGGAGTGCATCGCGTCACAAAAACAATAGAATAGTTTTCTAGAATATATCGTTATCATTTTCATTGTCAACTAACACAGGGACAGAGAAATAGTCGACAGTGAAGAATGCTCATCGATTAGTTTCGGCTTCGTAGGTATTTTCTCAAATGCGTGCGTCAGGGACTATGTTCTAGAAAGCTGAAAACATTTTTACCGCCCATATGTATCTGTGTCGTAGTAGTAGGACTGTGTCAAGGGTGTGTCAAGTCTGAGTATTGATTTTCTAGTTATTTTCAAATATAAGCTTTTGCGAACGTAAAAATGTATTCCATTTTAACCAGCGAATGTTTTGAATTATATATTTACGGAAGCATGTCTACAATGTTAAATGACGAGGGAGTTTGTTTTAAAATGTCAAATTTATCTATTTCTGATGTACAGTTTATAATAAATTATTTCTTTCTTTTTCTGTATTCCGGTTTGAAGGATATCGTAGCCAGCGCAAAATGGGGCGTACCATCTTAGTCCTCTCCTCGTCCTGTTAGTGATTATAACAGACTCGCCTTTTTGCATTTTTGTTATAAAAAAAAGATCATTTTGGCGTCAATATCCCGATTATGTTCTCGCGCACGAGATCCCGGGGTCCGCCATGACCATGAACATAATTTGGCAGATCAGGTAATTACAGTAGAGCGACTGCAATCTAACCTCCGTGACACTGTTTTTTACTTAACATTTTCGTATGCATATAAAAGCGAGTGTCTTTCAAAGATAATTTACTGCCAAGCGAGTATCCCACAGTGATTTGTTTCAATTACTAACAATGTCTAAAGTATTATTGAAACGATTTTTGTGTGAGGCAATTCGCTCGAGCGACTATTCACAAGCGAGTCTAGTTTTATACGCGTATGCGACTGCCATTCAATCATAAATAGTTGGCGAAGAGATGGACGTTTGGCTTTGGGGTTAATTAATACACGAAATAAACCACTTTTTATGTGGTATGTGGCCTATCCTAACGGGAAAAAGGTTGTTTTAAATTAATGAATTACCAGTTTCTGTGGCGTTAGTATTAGGTCACTCTTGAGAATGACATTCTGCGAAAACGACTTTATGCGAAAGTGACATGAGAAAGTGTCAAAATTTTGCGAAAGTGACGTTCTGTGTCGTACTGTTGTATGTTTGTCGCAAACCCCTCATGACTGATAGCTACCAATATTTTTGTCGCTCGCGAACTGCTCTAGTGCATACCTGTGTACAGACATCGGAGGCTGATGTGACAAATATACCAGCGTATCAATATCGCAAGCTTAAACTTATACCAACCGTCTCTATCGCTCAGGTGGCGATGGTGATACGTGCAACTTTGCATCTTTACATCGAGGTCGCTCGCTTCATACCCACCATTCGCCGGCACTGCATCCGCGAGCAACCCGCCGCGCACATCGCCGCTTTACCAGACGAATGGCGCGACGTGGTCGCCCCCGCCGTACACGGTCCATTGCTCGCTCTGGCCGCGCACGTGGTCAGCAAGGGCGAACGCTTCGCGCAACCTGAAGCGGCCAGGGCGTCTGTGTTGCAAGCGCTGCTCACCGCGATACCTCTCATCGACTGGGAGAATTGCCCCCAGCCCCCGGACATAATCAAGCTGACGGAGGGCATTGTGGGCTGCCTCGCGGACTGCGTACACCCCGGATACAAAATGGTGGCCGGGCGACTGCTGCACCTGCTCGCGACCCCGCTCGTGCATGATGACGGTGAGTTGGGCGTGGGTGGTGTTGTCTGTGGTGTTTGGGGTGGCCGTGCTATGGATGGTAGAGTACCCTTTTTTAGAACACTCAGTGTGTAAGGCAGACAGTTGTAAGCGGTGTCGCCCATAACATCTACGATTCCTGCATTTAGGTTGCAGATAGATAACAAAATGCAATGTTTTATTTGGTTATTCTACACTTATAATTCTTTATATTTTTATGTAGTTGTTTCTTATTAAATTCCTTCTTATGCTTTAACCATACGCTAATGACGCTGCGCATAACGCTAATTTGGAGAAACAAAGACAAAACTGCATGTTTAGCGATTTTACAGGAGAAGCAATCAAAGTTTTAGATGTAAGTGTAAGTTAAGGAAAAATCCAAATATTTGTTGAAAGTACTTTTCCTTAACTTACACTTACATCTAAAACTTTGATTGCTTCTCCTGTAAAATCGCTAAATATTTGATATAAACATTTGATTGCTTCTCCTGTAAAATCGCAAAAATGCAGTTTTGTCTTTGTTTCTCCAAATGAGCGATAACTGTCATTATTATCGATTATATGCACCGATTTAATTAGTCGAAGACGTAGTGCTGTATGTAGTAGTTGAGAAAAATCAAGTATTTGTTTTTGGAAGCATTTCTTACGCTAAATAATATGCTTATCATAGTGTCCTCACCATATCAGCTATAGAAACAAGTTAAATGACATTGCTCACTCATAAGACTCATAAGACGTTAAGATGCTTGCATCGTCGCGTTCCGATTTGAAGCTTAAGGTAGCCAGCGAAATTACAGGCATGAGTCATTTCATCTTAGTCGTCACAGCGACACCGCAACTGCGGTTCTACATTTTCGTTGCCTGCAACCTAAACGAGAAAGATGTTACCACCACTCACCAGGTGGGCGCTCTGCCCATTTGTCCCTGCGTCGTATAAAGCAAAATGTCTTACCAGCCCTAGAAAGACGTAAATAATAAAGTGCGTGTCCTGCCAGCCCTAGAAACACATATAAAGTGCGTATCGCATTGTCCGTCCAGTGCGCAAGGTGACGAAATGGCACGCGCGCGCTGCGAACGCGCCCGGCGGGTGCGCGGGCGCACGGCCGCCGCTCGCCTTCGCCGCGCTCGAGCCGGACCTCGAGAGACTGCTCGACCTGCTCAACGTGGCACTCTCCGCTGTCAAGTACGACCCTTTCTAGCTTCGATCAGTTCTCATCGATGTCCCGGTTGTGCTCTCGAGAACGAGGGCCCGGGTCCGCCTTGATCCAGGATCCAGGATTTGGCGATCAGGTAGTTACAGCGGAGCGACGCCATCTTGCCTCGGCCGCAGCGGAATTCGAACCCGGTTCCTATCGCTTACGAGTTGGATATTCAATCGCCCGGCTACCGAAGCTTCCATAAGTTTTGCTCCATTAATACCTACTCCTGTGCAACTCCCACCTACGATGCTGGCCGCTGAACACCGAGCAATAAGTAGCTTGTGCTAGAATTCGCCGAAATCAGAACCAACGCCGCCAACTTGTAGAGTCACTTTTGACAGCTGCAGTTGATGTTTCACACCCAGGGCCAAATCCTTGTAGCACTGTACCAGGCCTATTAATATCGTTGTCACTCACTATGCCTGTGACGTACGGACACGGAAAGTCCTTGATTTCCAAAAGCACTCGTTCTGGTAATAACGCGTTGTTCCGTGCAGGGTGGGGCTGGATACTTGCGAGATGGAGCCCCTGTCGGACAGCCAATCGCTGGCACTGGGCGCCATGCTGCTCGGCGGAGTGCTCTGCCGCGTCGCACAGCTGCACCGCGCCGAGCCCACGCATCACTACATCGACATGCTGAGGTAAGACCCCATCCACCACACACTCATAACACAAAATAAAGAACGGCCCGCCCCAAGCAGAAGGTCCACTGGAATCAATGCGCCATTTCCGTCACGCACACATCGACGTTGCGTTTCCAGGCATTCCCAAGCAATTTCAAGCAGTGCTCAGTCGCGACTGTTAACGCGAGAAATATTGTATTGTTGACTTAAATTGAATATTATTTAATTAAACGATATTATTATTGATAAAATAAAGGTACTTGTACGTAACTGAGATTACTTAGTAACAAACAAGCAACGCACGCAGAGTCCAAGAACTGATGGGTGTCCATTTCAGACTTAAGGCTAGTCGAACTTCAGCACCGCTACTAGTTCTAATGCCGATGGTGAAGCGAGGTTGACCTAGGTCTTCCGCGAGAGACCCTAGGACTAGTTGAACAGTTTCAGGCACCACGTGAAAGTTTTTAACAGAATAAGAAACCGTTATGACCACCTTAATGGTTTCTAGTCGGAAATGCCTGCGTAGTCTAATTAAAAAAAAACGCTGACCTTCTCCATCATCAGATCAACTGACTAATACCATAACATTGAATTTTCATCAATTTGCATGTGTATGAAATTTTCAGTTCAGGGAAAGGTTATTCTCAGGGTCTGATGATATAATCAGGTGGCGATTAATTTTAAAAAAGTGAATAAACAGTAGATTATTATTACACCTACTAAAGGCATAATGTCTGAAGCTGGTATGGAAAATCGAATACACTTGAACACATCTGAACAGCTTGGGAAGCAATTATGATCACATTATGGCAAGGATTAGTTATTGGTCCATTGCAAGGGACATGTTATTGTGAACGATCTTTAAAATTCTATTCGATCTTTTAAATACTATTTTCAGAATTCAGAATAAATACAGTAGCAACCCTAGGGAGTCGGCAAGTTTAGGTAATAATGTTCGAAGACGACGGGAGTGGACCTTCTGTTAGTTTTCTATTTTGTGCACATAACATTCAACCTGTAAAATGATACTAGACAATATACTCGCCTTGTTGCCGAGAATGCGAAATGAATTCCGTGATTTTAGGGAGCCGTCGGTCGGTTCGCAAACAGAGATCATTGCCACGCACGGGATCCCGGCAAGCCAGCGTAGCTATATAGCTATGCTGATAGTATCAGTCCTATCCAATGTAAAAGTCGTTGGCTCCGCGACGGACTATCTAGTCTCCCAGGGGAATTATAACGACAAGTTAAGGTCAGTGCATAAGCGAACTACAACGACGCATGCATTGTCTTTTTGTTTCGTAATAAATTTTCGTCCGACCTCCATCCCTCCTGTAAAAAGGACAAAATCTTCCATCGCCTACTTGGAAGGCGCATAAAGGGCTGCCAACCAAGGTAGGTCGATGCAAAGGGAATCTCTCCAGTTGGGGATGAATAAATGAAAGTTCTTTTTCCGAGTTCTTTAGTATCTCTGCAAACCATGGGCCCTCGTTTCATGCTCGTCGTGCCCTAAAACTTATTTATTTATTTTACAGTTTAACAGCAATCACATTTGGTTACAATAAAGAATAGATATAAATAGTATACTAACTACTCATTATTATTCGGCCAATAGTCGGCCAAAACGCCTTCATATCGCCAGCGCTGATAATTTTTAATTCGACGTCGAATTGTAAAGTAAGTTGTATTATATGGGTATAAAAACGTTAACACGTTAACTTCACATTGATGGTCTAATTTAAAACGTATAACTACCTGTGATATAGGCGGTCTTCTAGCTGCAAGCTATCTCTTCCGGACAATCTTTAGTGTTTTGTATTATTATTTTGTATTACACACGATAGTAAAATAATTGTTGTTATTTATGTTAGAAATGTTTGTAAACACAAAGCATGTGCAAGATTAAGTTCTGTAGTATACTCGTGTATGTGTTCTGTATAAAAGCGTAATGGCGGGCTATCGCGCGATCAAATATTCACTAGATGCCGTTGTCAAAATGCGTAGCGTGGTCAGAATCGAACGCTCAATGTTGACAGTTGGATTTCGGCCGACAGTGGCGCCAACTGGCGAGCACAAACACGATAGCCCCCATTGACTTGATTCGCTTAGTCTGTGTTGTGTTTCACGGAGACGGAAAAGGATTGCGCCAGGATGGTTGGTCGCGGTTGCGGACGGTGCGCTGCCAAAATAATGATTGTTTAATATTTTTATTTCCCACTAAAATATATAGGATCTCCGTAATCTTATCTGCAAGTGATCTCTTTCAGGCTTTTTATTCTATTCTATCATCGTGACAGTATTAATGGTACAATACATATTGTATTTGGTTATAGCGTGATCCTCTTTATAAGCTATTCTTATTCTGGTGCCTATATACAAGCTATATTACGTAGAATTCTGTCAAAATCCGTTAAAGAGTTCTAAAACTATTTCCCACCACCCAAACATTCATCGTCACTTCTCATTTATAATATTAGTTGAAACTTTGGCACTGAAAATAAGCCTCATACATAATTGTAATGGTGCGCCTCAGTACGATTTTTTTGCTTTTTGCGTACTTAACTGTAACTGGGTGTCAAAGTAATTTTTTTTGTATAACGCGTTTTCATACAATAATCTGTTTTTTATAAGTCAAGCGCATATTTTAAGATGTCCGGAACCGGTGACTCACACTGTACTGTGTCATCACTTTCAATCTTTTTTTTTATGTAGTAGTTGATTTTGTTTTGCGCCAGTGTTGTTATATATGGAAAATGTATCTTATTTTGCAAATTTCAAGCCTATTAGCAAAATAGCTTACCCAAGCTAGAATTTCGAAAATGCGAAATTTTTGTTTTGTTTTGCTTGTCGCTCATCATCCCTCCAAATTTACCGAATTACAAAGAAAGTCTATCGCGGTGCCGAAAATCCACGAGACGTCGCTACTGGTCAGGTCAGGGCCTCTACGCGATATGCTCGCCATTCCGAAGGTTCGAATGGTAAATCTCATATCAGCCTGTTCATTCAATTTGATTTGTATATGAATTTGACATAAAGAGTTCCTTTGATAACGAAAGGATTCGTCGCAATCGCAACAAATCACGGCTTAGAGAGTAGAGGAAAAGAGACCCTGTTGTCAAATACTTTTCTCTCTTGGACAGATACAACAGTAATAAATTTACTACTCACTTCTACTTACTGACACGGCTTTATTTTAACAATTGACCTAATGGGCTGTACACACCAAAGATATCGGCTGCTTGCCAGTGGCACTCGCTTACCGGCCGACGTAACTGTCAAAATTGAAAATAATATGATCCGCCATACAATGTCTAGCTTGCCCACAACAGGGTATTCCTTCTTTATTCTCAGTGGATATTCGTAACGCGATTTCTCATCAGCCTCGATGAGGCGCGGCGGCGGCGCGGTGCGCTCCCTGCTACACGCCGCGCCGCCGCCCGCACTCTGTGTTGTCTGTAGTCGTAGCCTCCTTGGCTGGAGGCTCCGTCTACAGGCTACAGCTGATCGTATTGTAACGGGTATCGTTTGCGGCGTCCGCCGTCCGTCTGGCAGCCAAAGCGCGGTGACGGAGATGCTGCTGAAGTGCGCGCTGCGGCTGGTGCCGTCCGCGGTGGCCGACAGCGCGCTGGAGGGCGCCCCGGCCGCGGCCGCCGCGCGCCGCGCCACCAACGCGCAGCTCGACCTCTTCAGGAACGAGCCGGAGTTCTCGCTGTTTGGTAAGCTAGTAGTAACGATGTATATTATTCCTCGTCGTCGTATCCAACGATGGCGACCCTAGCTAAAGTTAAATATTATTTATTTGATGAGCACTTAATGGCTCGCGATTCCAAACTTATATTTGAATGTACGATCTTACTTTGCTCAGTATAGCTGTCCCTGATTGTTATATTTATTTATTTATTTATTAAATCTTTATGCACAAAATAGTACAGTGGCGGCTTATATCTAGCTTTATATTTTCACTCATCATCATCCGAAGCTTTATATTTTCACTGTAATTCATTTAGTGGGAAAATGCGAGAACGATTTTCCAAAAGCGTAGCAAGTGAAACAATGTGGTCTCTGCCTACAGTCACGATATTTTTACCGCGTACCATCGGTTCACCACCCTGCCCACCATTCATGCTCTACTTCCTATACACAGAGGCGACCCACGGCGGCGTGAGCGGCATATCTGCCGTCTCTGCCGCGGCCTGCCGCGCCCTGTTCTCCCTGCTGGACGGTCCGGGGGTCCCCGCCGCCCGTTGCGCCTGGACCGCCATGGAGGGCCGCGGCGCCCGGTATGCTGGCGCTCTGGTCGCCAGATACATCTCCCCGGTGATCATCAAGCGGCAACTGCAGGCCGTGCTCGACTTGGCGCCGGAGATAACCGAAGCGAAGGTGGGTGCGGTTGGCGGTTTGTTGAGGTGGTGTTTTATAGTGTCACCGACAATTATTGTTCCTTAGCACCAATCGGATCCTTATCTAGTCATGCGCAGCAGCGTTCATTTCGCAGGGTGCTACTGTGTCATCGCTTGTTCTGTATGTTTATAACACTGCGATCTCCAACCCGCCTGCCAGGCGCGGAGATGGCAGTAACCTCCCCTTTCGTGGAAGAGGCCCTAAGTCCTGTAGTGGACTGTTATGGGCTGTGATGATGATGAGGATGGTCCCCTTAGGTACGCGTGAGCTGATAATATTGTAGACTTTGTGAGCAGTTATCCGTGTACAGTAACTATGGTTCCCCCAAGTCGCACGTAAGCTGATGACGTTATAGACTATGTCAGTGATCCGTATACAGCGCCGATGCGCCGCCCTTAGTGATGTTGTAGCCTTTGTCAATGGTGGTATACGGCGAGTACGATCACCGCAGGTGCGCGTGAGCTGCTGACTGTAGGCTTTGTGAGTGGTTTCCCCAGGTGCGCAGGAACTGGTGACGTTATTGACTATGTCCGTGCTCCGTATACAGCGACTGCACTCCCCCCTTAGCGATGTTGTAGCCTTTGTCAATGGTAGTGTACAATGACTACACTCCCCCCAGGTGCCCCTAAGCCGATGATGTTGTTGCTTCGTCAGCGGTGATAAGATGATCCGCTTACGACGAGGATGGTTCCCCCAGGCGCACGTAAGCTGATGGTGTTGTAGCCTGTGTCAGTGGTGATAAGAACAGCCGTGTACAGCAACGATGCTCCCCCGTAGGTGCGCGTGATCTGGGACGAGCGCGAGGCGTGGTGCGCGCTGACAGTGGACGAGCTCATAGTGGAGGTGTGCGTGCGGCTCGCCGACAACCACCCGCTGGCCGCGCCGCAGGTCACCAAGGCGCCGTTCACGCCCGCGCCCATGCCCGCGCATCTGGTGCTCTACCTCGCCTACCAGGTCAGTTGGCGAGTACACTGCATGGTCACACTTCCATCGCACACGTTAACGGGTTTATGACAACGGGTATTGTTACTTTTACAACGATGTTTCGACGCTGGTGCATGCGTCATGGTCACGAGTTGACTACTGTCGAGGACGGTCTTAATAGTAGTTTATGCAACTGTCATATAAAAGGGGGTATTAAAACATGAGTGTCTGTTTATCATACGAGGCGTAGCCGAGTATGATAATAGTTTGACACGAGTGTTTTAATACCTAATTATATGCAGATTCATACACTACTTTATCTACACTCATATTTTCATGTTAAAATTTCGTACCTATAATTTTTTCAACTTTGCTGGAAGTAACTGCGAGTCAGTTCTGTAGTATCTACGCGTCGAGGATATCAAGCGAAACTCACTTCACTACTTTCACGTTTATCTATTTTTTTGCTTCAAACAAGAAAAAACATTCACAAACACAAATTACAACAATTAGAAAAAATATTCTATTTAGCGGGAAAATAATTCCAAATGTACACAATCACAACCACAGACTATGAACTGATCACAAATATAAACAGGAATTTTGAATTTGTTGAAGTATTAGGTATTCAGTTTACATTTAGCCGTGTCCCGGCGCCTGACAAAAATTTAAAAAAGATAAGTGTTGCATAATGATTAAAAAGTTATTTTTCGATACAGCTGTAATGAAAATAATATGGGAAATGCTGTATCGAAAAGTAATTTTTTAAATTTTTATAGACGCGTGAAAAAAGTGCATCCTAAAATAACTGTTTTCGAATATGTAATTGGAACATTACGCTATGAGTGTAGATAAAACATATTTTCACACTTGTATAACGGGTGGCTGTTGAGCTTGCGCTCCTTTGCGTAACGTTGTGATATTTCGATAGAATCAGTTTATAGTGTATTAATTAAACTTCTAACACTCGTAAACTCAATTCAGACTGAATTATGTTATATGTTGTTTAGTTCATCATTTTAAACAAGCAAAAGGTTAGGTCAACAGCGAAATTTTAAAAAGCGCCTTCTATAAGTTATCCAATGAAGGAAAATATGTTTGTTACTAACGCCTTCCTACAAACGATTTGTTTAAAAAATACGGTCAGCGTTCGTCTATACAGACATGTATGTGAAAACATTTATGTAAAATCTAACAACTTAAACAATACTTAATTCAGGCAGGATACATCAAAATCCATTCAGTAATTTTTGCATCACTTCAGACTTTACATTCATATCATCCTTACAGACGTTCGCATTTGCAATATTCAATTCAACATTTTTATTTCGGACGTATCCATAGTTATTGTTGTATGAGTAGGACTAACACCCCCACCACCCCCAGAACGGCACGGTTGCCCAAGCGCTCCGCATGTGGGCGGACACGGTGAGGGCGCGCGTGGAGGCCACCCCGAAGTGCTACATCTGCTACTGCCGGCTGCACCCGTCCTCGGGACGCACGCCGCAGGTGCCCTGCCACCAGTGCTTGAACCGGTTCCATCAGATCTGTCTGGTACGTTGGTGGTTTTGTTTCAATGTTGTGCTAGTGGACACTACTGCAGCCCTCATCATCATATCATCATCGAAAGACGCCCACGGCATAGGCCTTCTTCAGAGATTTCCACAAAGGTCGCTTCTGCGCCTTCGGCATCCAGCTGGTGCGTGCGATCTTTACCAGGTCGTCGGTCCACCTTGTAGGACCCCCGCTGTCACTTCACCCCTACCTACCGTTTTTTGTCTTACGTAAACCTTCCGCTTGAATCACTCGTTTCTACTGTTGGATTTCGCATTAAAATCCGATGCGTGGTTTTAAAGACCTAAGCTCACATACTGTGTAATATTTATAGATGTAGGGAAGGTGGTAGGAAAGCGGACCCTGGCAGAAGCAGAGAGTTGATATGTGTGGAAGACGTGGAGGGAGGCGTATGTTCAGCAGTGGACGTCCTGCGGCTGACATGATTATACTGAATACTTTTCACTTGTTTTGGTATAATAGTTTTCTCAGGTAGGCCAACATCGTGTACATCCGTAGCAGCCTTGGCGTGATAGATACCGCGGATAAGATCGAAGAGACACGGCTGCGCTGGTATGGACACGTATTGCGTAAGCCCCAGGGATACATGGAAATTAGGCGCCAAACCTATCAGCCTGGAAAGAGGTCGCGCGGGCAACCCAAAAAGCGATGCATTGACAAGTCCGACTCGGACGCGAGAGCCGATGGCTTATGACGTGAGGATGCTGAAGATCGAGTAAAGTGTAGACAACAAAGTAGGGAAGCGGACGATGGCTCGGATGATTATGAGTTCACTCGGGTATGCCTACCCGAGTGAACTCATAATTAGGGCCGACATTTACCGGTGTTGTAGGCGACTGTAGGTGGAACATGCCTGTTGAAGCGTTTTTATAACTTTATACTACCAGCTGCAGTGGTTTGCAAAATAAAAATAGCAGATTTCCGTATCGCGGTTGGAGATGGTACGCTAAGATGTAAGTCAAACGTCTCATCGCCACAGGACTGATGGTAAAGCGCGATGTGTAGATGGCGTTTGGAAAAAGAGATATTTATAGCTTTTGCGGCTCCTCAAGAACATTACCAAACTATAGACCATTCGATTTATTTTCCATTCTTTTTTTTTTTTTTGTGTTTAATAATTGAATTATGTTCGTATTACTCTTACGGTCTTTTTCACAAAAATACCTTATAGTAGGTTTAAAACGTTCAAAACGTCGAACAGATGAACTTAATAATCCGCCAACTATGTATCCTAACTGCCTTTTCTTTGCAGCGCAAGTGGTTCACGACGAGCACCAAATCTTCTTGCCCGATCTGCCGGTCCATCTTCTAAGCGGCCCGCATCCATCTCACCCACTCGCACGCTTGACACTCGACTTAGCGTCTCTCTCTCTAAACTTTTTTTTACCAAAGGTTAACATTTGTCCCTGTCTAAACTTTATGTTAAAATTGTGAATCATTCCCATTGTCGTCTATTACTATTTCAACTAAATATTTTACAAAACTTGCGAATCGGTGTGACAAGTATGCGACCAGAGGCCCTATTTTTGAACCGCTCGCGGCCACGCGAGCGCTCGTGTTGTAATGCCTGTCTCTTCTGCTTTTAGCAACTTACCACGCATGTACACTCGCGTTAAGTATCTAGAGATAGAAAAGACAGACATTAGAAAGCGAGCGCAAACTATTTCTTTCACGCTCGTGGTAAGTTACTTGAGATGGAAACGACGATGGAAGTAATAAAAGGCGAGCGCTCGCGTCGATGCGAGCGGATTCGGAAATAGGGCCCCAGAGCGGTTGTTTTGTTCCTTTTATTGTACTCACCTTACCCTATTGTGATTTCGATGAAGCGCGGCCTAAATGCGGCCATTCGTATTTATACAGCCTAAAATGATTTTCATAATATGTGTTAGGTAAATTCATTTAAGTCATAGTCATAATGTCTAGTTTAAAATTGCTGTGTCATGCGCTCATGACCATATTATTATTACATATAGGATAGACTCGGTGTGCTTTCACATGCACGTTCTAGAATAAAAATAAATAATATAGTTTTTCAAACCAAGTTATAGAAAAGGTAATCACCGAATTTGTTTGTTTGTATTTAATAATTACACTCTCGCACATATCTATAATTGATTGTAACAATTGGGTAGTATATTTTTAATGGATTTCACTTGATTACGTCTTACAGCTACTGCACACACGTCAATGCTCTTGTTTCATTGTCTTTTTGTTTATCTTTTTTGTAACTTTGATTGAAGGTAGGTTTAATGAAAATATTTAAAAAATGTAGTTAAATTGTAATCATGTGGAACTCCGTTTCCAGCTATATTTGTATATGTATCGATAATTGGATCTTTGGAAAATAATTATATGATGTGGAACTTCGTTTCCAGCTGTATGTATTTATATGTATCGATAATTCGATCTTTTCTAATCAATTATACTATGTGGAACGTCGTTTACAGCTGTATGTATATGTATCGATAATTGGATCATTGAAAAATAATTATATGATGTGGAACTTCGTATCCAGCTGTATGTATATGTATCGATAATTCGATCTTTTAAAATTAATTATATTATGTGGAACGTCGTTTACAGCTGTATGTATATGTATCGATAATTCGGTCTATTTAAAATAATTATATGATGTGGAACTTCGTTTCCAGCTGTATGTATTTATATATATCGATAATTCGATCTTTTAAAATTAATTATATTATGTGGAACGTCGTTTACAGCTGTATGTATATGTATCGACTATTCGATCTTTTTAAAATAATTATATGTGGAACTTCGTTTCCAGCTGTATGTATTTATATATATCGATAATTCGATCATTTAAAATTAATTATATGATGTGAAACTTCGTTTACAGCTGTATGTATATGTGTCGATAATTCGATATTTTTTAAATAATTATATGATAAACATCTTATGTCCGTGGTCTAACTATAATCTGCAATGGTGCGCTCTAACGACTCAAACATTATCATAATGTCCTACTCTTCAAAACGGCTCATTAGACTACAGTTAGATCACGGTTAACTTCTACGATACCTACTTTACACTATGTTCTAGATGTAATTCAATCACAAATATAATAATAATCAATTCAAATATAAATGGTCGATGTTGTATTCACTGTAGTAATCAATGTGTTTTAACTTTGTCCCGATGTGTGTTATAAATGTCTTTTGTGTCGACGACATGCATTATCCTGGCTATTCAACTAAATTTTATGAAATACGTATCAAAACAAATTATTTCGTTTGAAGTTATATTATGTGCAGCGGTGTGTTGGATGCGAGACCGCGATGGTTGGCAGTTGAATCTAAATTATTGGATTTTTTATTTCAAGTATCAAAGTTAATTTTGGAGGCCTACGCGAAGGACCATCATTCTTGAAGGTAATTATTATGGGGAGTAATGTAATGCCAGATAATATACGTGGTCGATACCACTTTCTGATACAAATAAATAAATGTATGGCTGGTATACATTAGGGCATAGAGTAGTATGGTATGGTATTTAAAAAATATATATATATATATACGTAAGAAAAGCCAAAAAATGATTGTCATCGATGTAAAATACTCAATAAAATGAAAAAATGAAAAAAAATAAGTGTAACACAATGAGGAAGTTTCCTAAATTTTTTTTTTTATTGAATTCAAAAATTTGAGCCAAATGAAACAAAACGGTAAAAAAAATTTATATATCTCAATAAACAAAAAGTTATGAGACTTAAAAGTTGCGATTGCAAGAATAAATTCATTAGGTGCGCGAATTCGTGCGTGACGTCACCAAGCCGTCATCCCGCCCGCCACTATGGAGCTACCCATACACTGTAATACACTGTAATACAAGTGTCTAGCTATTACGGTTCCGAAGGTACAGTCACTAAGAGTTTCAGTGTATGGGTAGCTCCATAGTGGCGGGCGCGATGACGGCCTGGTGACGTCACAGCTAGATCGCGGCAGCAATAGTTTCGCGAAAAAATATGTCAACTTAAATATTGTATAACTCAGTCAGTTATAGACAATTTTTTTCACTGGCTTGTTAGTTTTGATATCGATATTAGGAAACTTCCTAATTCCTCTAAATAAATGTGATCACCCTCTCTCTTTTTTTATTTCTTTTATTCCCAGTAGTTCCATGTGGCTGCATTCTTATGGAACTACTACAACTATTGTATGTCCGAAATGGACAACACTGTACTGAGTAAGAAAGTATTGTCAGTGTCCTACAATAAAATATTTCTATTCTATTCTCACTATGTGCGTAAAAGTAGTTATCCTAGTGGGATGCATGCGGTTTTCAAAATACGATGTTAGGGTTGTCGGTGGCGTTAGCGTTTTGCCACATTTGGAAGTCCCCTCCTGAAGGTCGCGGTGCCATCTTTCTTGAAGGTCAATCAACAGTACGATGATGACCTCCCTAATGTACGAAAGCTAGTACTACAGAGACGTCAACCTGTATCTCTGGTTATACTCAACCGAATTAGATGAAACATGGCCTAGATTTAAGGTTGGACGCCAAGCTACAAAACTGAAAAGCCCATCAAAATCCGTTCGGCGCCATTTCCATATTTTTTATGGTTTAGCTGTTATGGTTCTACATCAGGTGTTCTAGTTTCTAAAATCAATTGTATCCTAACTTAATATATCGTATAATTGATTTTGGAAACTATAACTGGAAGGCCAGGCTTAATAGCTACAAAATAAAAAAAGTTTCATTCAAATCCGTCCAGTAGTCCCGGAGATTAGCGTGTGTACATTATATAGATTGTGGTATCAGTCTAGTTTTTATATTTCGTACTTAATTAAGGATCTCAGTAAATAATAAACATTTTTCCTATTAAAGAAACACAGTTACGCACATAAAAAATATGTTACTACTTACATATTTTCAATGGTTACCCGCAACCCGCACAATGCAACTTTTCCACGAAGCATTTTTACCGTTAGGCTACTATCCGGCACAGAGACAACTATCCCCATTATAAGATAAAGCAGGACCTCGATATTCAGCAGGGTCCGTAATTTACTTGCCTCGACTGAATTGTTATTGGATCGCTATAGCAGCACCACGGAAGTGGTCTTCGGCACGAAAAATTGGCCGTGTAGTGTCCGGCAGAGTAGAATAGCACCAACCCTTTACACTCGTCGGTGTCGTATAAGATGATTAAGCATTCGAGACAAAATATCTAGAGTCTCCGTAGGCTGGAAAATGGTCAGCAGTATTTTCCATTGTTATATTTAACAAAACATCTCCAACTCGCCTGCCAAGCGTGGCAATGGCAATTACCTCCCCTTTCGTGGGAGAGGCCTTATATAGGTAAAGGCCCTTCAGTGGGCTGTGATGATGATGAATAAAGGCTGGGTCGACTGTGAAAAGCCATGAAATACGTAAGAAGCCATCAAGTCCATGCGAGCGAATCCGCGGGGAAAACCTTACATTATAAGCCATGGTATCGTTCAAGAGGTCTAGAGGTGTGCGACGCATCGGAGATACCCCTGGAGTTGCTGATGTCCATTGGCAGCGCTGACCACTCAATCCGGTGGCCCGCTCGTGGTCGTACAAACGTCATAGGTACATGCTATACGGTGCCGTTATTTATACGGTGCCGCTACTTTAAATAAAATATAAAAACAAACTTAAATTACGGACAAAATACATAGTTGTTAGTAAGAACAATGTGCTTATAAACTACGTGATAGAGTTTGAATCTAGGTTTGAATAATAATTCGTTTTTGTACGATATCGAATGAAAAACATTTCTTTAACTTACATAAGTTTTGAATAACATGTAGGTACGCAAACGGCCATAGAGGTGGAGTTATGTGGCTCAATATCGAGAATAACAACAATGCGAGACGGACGCTCGCCGCTGTATCCACGTTCCAGCGATCATAATCACGCATTATAACGATTGTCACTTAATAAAGGGAACTACCAAATTAAATTCGACGCAGCCGTCAAATCGATAAAGATATTAAACTTTTAACAATAGGCGACAATGAGGTTTTGTCATGCCATACAACTTTTCCTGAGGTCAAAGATCGAGCAGTTACGCCGTGGCGTGTATGTAAACGGAACATGTAGAACGCCTCAGGCGTCAATGGGAAATAAATGTCAGGAATCTAATTTCACTAGACGTCCCATTATTGGCATGGTGGCTGCGGCCTGCAGCGGGTCACCGCAGGTCGTCTTTAAAGAATCCTTTCTTAATCACCGCAGACGCGTAGCTGGCACCGTTGGTGCTGGTTTCACAAGCATTTGAAGAATCTCTTTATTATCTACCTAAAACATTTATAAAGATGTAATTTGTTTTTAAAGCAAGGTGTTTGACCGCCGTCTCACCCGGTGGTAAACGACGATGTGGCCGATGTGGAGCATGCCTGTCTAGGATCAGCCTATTTACTCTAGCTTTGAAGGTGTCTAGATTAGAAATCAGTGAGTACACTGGCAGGCACCGTGCTCCATTCCTTTGCGGTACGCGTTATAACGGTTGAACGAAAGCGGTTCGTGCGGATTGCTGGATGATCCACGACATAAGGATGAAGCGTTCGCCCGGATCGTGTCTCTCGATGGCGGCGCGAGGCCGGCGGAATGAGGTCGTGCAACTGCTTCGCACATTCTCCAAAACGCAACCTGTAGAAGACCGACATACGCGCAACTCTACGCCGATGCTCGAAGTATGATTTATGTAGGTAGATGTAGATAGATAGATAGATGTATCCGGGCCGTTTCCGCATTCAGACGAACTCGCGCCTATTCTGCGTGGATATGGTGCACTCCAAGATACCCTATTGTTCCTGCCATCCCAACTCCTCCAGGAAACGTAGCAACCCTTTTAGTTTTACAAACGTCTCCGGAGGGATTTGTGGTGGTCCGTAGAGAGAGATAGGCAGATGTAAAAGAGAGGCATACGAGTAAGCGGGCCACCTTTATACTACTTTTGTACCTAACCCGGGGACGCGTAAATGCGTTGCCGGTCTTTGAGATGGGCTCGTTTCTTGATGGTTTGTGCAGCGAACTTATTAGTAGTTCGCTAGGTAAATTGATTGGCAGGTTAATTTGACAGTCAACGGAACATATTGTGAGTATGTAGACATGGGAATCTTTTCGGTAGAAAAGGGAATCTGTAGATATGAGTCAATTAATTATCGGTTTTGTTAAAGGATTTAGCTTTCAACAAAAAAATCTTTCCGTGATTAAATCCCTGATATGATGTTGGCATCACAGAGCCACTAACAGCTACCTAATAGTTTGGTACCTGATATAAGTAGATCCTCGCACGCAATTACTACTGAAACAAACAATGACTACTGGATTAGTAACGAAAGTTAGTACGGTGGACTGGGGTCACTTTGATTGGCGGGGACACATTGATCACTTACTTTTCTCCATTAATCAAGTGTTATTTTCATGCAAACGAAACATGTTATACATGTGACAACACTGATTAGTGTATATACCGAAAATAAGCAATCTTTCCATTACAACTTAACAGAGAAAAGTAAGTTATCAATGTCTCCCCACATATCAAAGTAACCTCAGTCCATGGTAGATTTTCTCTCCTTGTGTAGCTTTCTGCTCGTTTGTTAAGTAGGCACGTACGGTAGGTTATGGCTTCAAACTATCTTCTAAAGAAACTATCTTCTAAAGAAACTATCTTCTTTGAAAAGCTACCAAAATAAGTCTTAAATGAAAATTTCCTCCCGACTCCCGCACATAGGAAGAAAGTGTAAAATTAAATTATAATAATCATCTTGGCGTTAATGTCCCGGTTGTGCTCTCGAGAACGAGGGCCCGGGATCCGCCTTGACCATGATTTAGGATTTGGCGATCAGGTAATTACTGTAGAGCGGCTACCATCTGACCTCCGTTACCAGGGGAACCTGACCAGATTGGATCATGGTTACAAATTAAGTTGCCTGAATTTCCAGGTTTTATCACGGTGTTTCCCCTCACAGTAAAAGCATCGGTTAGAATTTAAATAATGTACATAACTCGGAAAATAGTCATTGGTACATGGCCGCAGCGGGATTCGAACCCGGTACCTCTCGCTTACGAATTGGATACTCAACCGCTCGGCCACCGACGCTCTACATTGGATGAAAGTGTATTCTCGTGTTATTGTGGCCACGTGATAGGTATTCTGCAGGCACAGAATACTTACTTAGAATGAGGCACTGACCAACACCAATCACTAAGGGATAGCGTTTATTTATACGATACCCTTAGAGGAATTTAAAGAATTTCATGACACATCTTCATGTATTACAAAAAAAATTAAGATGAGTTCTTAGACCCAAAGGGATACCCTCCTCCTAAGGGAGACTTTCCTCTTAACCAATCTCACTATTCTAGAACTAAGTCGTAATGCACTACTGCTCTAGTTATATGTCGAGGGCTGATCCCTACAGGTGCTACACGCACGTCAGCCAATTAAAAGTAGAAGAGCTTCACCGCCACTTTTTTTTAAACTACGGTCTTTATGCCCAGTACGTTGTTACCGAAGAATGTTGAGCTTACTATACTTAGGTATTACGGTTAAACACATGACGCAAACTGCTCATGTTGCTATAGCACACGCCATTTTATTACATTATAAAAGGTAGATGCTGCAATGACACACAATAAAGTTATGTAAGATCGCTTAATTAATAGTATAATGAAAGGCCTATGATGATGCTAATTTGAAAAGTTTAACACTCCCTTTCTGTTGCCAGGCCGTCAGTCAGACTTGTATTAAACGACGGGCAAATTATACCTTGTAGGTAGATAATTGTTGCACGAAGATGCCCCGAGGCATTTTATTTCCGGTACCTACATTATCGACAATCTTTATCAATAAGTCTTCGTCGACAGCCACCACAGCTCCAGCCAGCAGTTTACTGTCGAACACTGCCCTCCACACTAGTGGAGGGCAGTGCCATAATCTACATACTAGACTGGCGGGTTGCAGGTCACAGTGTTGAAAAGGTACTTCTTCGTACGGGAATCAACAGAAAATGCTGCTCTCCATTTTGGTTTACGGCCGTAATAGATGGTCTCTGGGCTCTAGATGCCATAATGGAAGATATGTCAAAATTGAATGGTTATCAATAAATGATACTATTTAATTCTTTTTAGTCCCTCGGTGTGGGATGTCCAATTAACCGAAATAAAAAGATTTCACACTTGCATTTACCACCTACACGTCATGCGCGATCCATACGCGTGCTCCAAAGTTATCTAAAACAATTTGACCTGCACAATTACATTTGGGCAATAGATAATAAGTAGGTATTTAAAGTGGTTACGGCTGGGTCGGAGGTGGTAGATATGATATTATTTTGGCAGGTGGAGGCAATTAACGCTAGACCCGGTGTTTGCGTGAATTTGACAACTAGATTGCGTGTAATCGTTTTATAACTATTGCGAAAGATCTAGATTTAAGTGCTTGTAATAACGTAATATTCGTGTAATCTAAGCTGCAACTGCTTCAATCAAGTACTATTCTCCGTCAGTTATACGTGTCAAATCAGTGCGAAATCCATTTCATTATTTGAAAGCAATCCTAATAAACGCGTAAAATGCTTATAGCTAGATAGACAGATGTCTGCTTTTATCTCTGGGATAATTAGTATAGGTACTAGCACCTACCCCATCCATTTCCAGTATCGCAAATGACGCCTAGGTAGGGAGTAGGGAATGTAATACCGGGATACAGGGATCCCGACATAACGGGATCCCGCATACATTTTGCGGGACTAATCTCAGTCGAAAATTTTGCTGGATCCCGCTGGACTGGCGGGGTTACAGAGAAGCGTTGTTGAGTGGACTGGCTGGCTGGGCCCTGGCTAAACGATGCGAGGGCGCGGGAGAAAGAATAGGGATGATGACTGGGTCAACATTTTAAAATTTTAATTGGTCTGTCAGTTAGATTATAAAAAATATTAGACAATAAAATAAAGTTTATTTACTCCCAGTAATTTACAATTTACATTATGCTAATTTCTTAGGTATAATAAGTGTGGGAGACTGATGCCTAATCTAGGCATAAAGCCTGTATTTCAGGTCATCAGGCCCCCTCGCACTATGTTAGTAACCAAGATCTGTTTGTTTATAGATAAAGCGTATCAAAGTTTCGGAGTGGGGTCGTGACGTCACTTATGAATAAAATTTCACCTCAGGTGTGACGTAACGCAATATTTCAACGCACTGTATTGGTGTTATTTTTGGTTTGAGCAAGAAAAGAAAACACAAGTGTCCAACTCACTCCTCACTATGTACGTGACGGAAACAAATTTTTTTTCAGTCATCATCCCGCATCCTTGCTTACATTTTTTGCCAGTTAAGACTTGTACTTCGACAAGGCAGTGCATACAGCTTAAGACATAAATAGACAAAGAATAAGATAAGGTAGAAACGTGAGCGCACCGAACGGCAGCGTCGCGTCCCTGTAATTCTGAGAAGCACCAGCTATTGTATTGATTTGCTAGAAAATAGCTTACCCCTGTTGCCAAGGGCGCACCGGACGTTGCACCGCCGATAATATTCGCGCAGTGAATCATTTTTATATCGTTGAGGAGAGTCGGTGGCTAAGCGGTAAGGGTATCCGACTCGTAAGCCAGAGGTCCCGGGTTCGAATCCCGCTGCGGCCATGTACCAATGACTGTTTTCTGAGTTATGTACATTAGATAAATACTAACCGATGTTCTTACGGTGAGGGAAAACATCGTAATGAAACCTGCACATTTAGGCGACTGGGTGTGAAGGTTTCATCACGATGTTTTTCATCACCATACCTACACAACACAGAAAAGAGTCATTGGTAAATGGCGACAGTACGATTCGAACCCGGTACCTCTCGCTTGCGAGTCGGATACCATAACCACTAGGCCACCGACGCTCCTAATCAGACGTTATGCCAATGCTCTCCATTAATTTGGAGAAGGCTCAAGTCCACCAGTGGATTGTTGTGGGCTATGATATTAGTGTCACTTCTCAGTGTTGTATAACTTACTTTTGTACCTACTGATTAGCGCATAACAATGATTTATTACAAAAACGAAAGTGGACGCAGCTCCATATCGCCCGACATGGGTAACTTTTTATGTCGATCCTATACGTAAAGTGTAATTATAAATTACATAAGCGAAGACCGGTAAAGGTCCAAATGATACTATAATGCGAGGCCGAGCGTCCGCGGCGTGCCGCGTGTCATAGGTGAATTTCGATTCGCACGCAACTTCCAAAGCAAATAATGCAATAAATAACGACATTGCCTTAGTTGAGTTGGTACGGATTCCTTCAGCAGCATTGTTTTCGCTATATTCACACGCTTTCCCACAAAATATAACTAAATAAAATTTATCTAATCCAGAAAAATATCCTTGGTTTGGACTAAATTCTAACGGATATTATATATACTATAGCAATCTAGACATGCTTTTATAGTTATATAACTATCTAGATATAGATCTCCTTTGAAGGTGCCTAATTTAGTTTTTTTGTTCAGGCTGATGACTGCCAGAGTAGGCTTTATTAACTTGAGTTACATATCAACTTTTTTGTTACTTGGAAAGAGAATCAAATTTGTGGGAATACTGTGGTTATGTATGGTTGTATATATGTATGGTATGATGAACATAGGTAGGGAAATGTACCTTCAACACAACGAGTACTGGTGCTCACGAAAGAAGTCGCGGACACAGGTTCATCTTGGCGTTAATGTCCCGGTTGTGCTCTCGAGAACGAGGGCCTGGGGTCCGCCTTGACCATGATCCAGGATTTGGCGATCAGGTAATTACAGTGGAGCGACTACCATCTTACCTCCGTGACCCTGCTACCAGGGGAACCTGACTAGATTGGATCATGGTAACAAATTCAGTTGCCCGAATTTGCAGGTTTCATCACGATGTTTTCCCTCACCGTAAGAGCATCGGTTAGTATTTAACTAATGTACATAACTCAGAAAATAGTCATTGGTACATGGCCGCAGCGGGATTCGAACCCGGTACCTCTCGCTCACGAGTTGGATACTCAACCGCCGGGCTACCGACGCTCTCAGGTTACACTTTAGCAATGCCTATAAGTCGAAAGGGAACGCTGTTGTTATACTTAATCTGAGGGCATTTCGGCCCTTAAGGGCTGCAAAAAACCAAGTCCATGATCGCATGTGCATATGGCCTTGCCTATTGAATCGTTTGCCGCCATAGCTGGGAAAATCGAATAAAAAATCGATACTACACCAGATATCCATTGTTCGATTGTTTAAATTATAAATAACTTATTGCATTAATAAGAAACTGTCTAATGATTGTTGTATGTATCAATTATCTAATTATTATGTCTCTTAGCGTTGATGGGTTTACTTTATAGGCGTTTGTATATTGTTTAGCTTTATAAGGTAAGTAGGTTTATATAAATCAAATTTCTAAAAAATAAATGTTATCTGATTGTTTTCAGAACGCCTTCATGGAATTGGAATTCTTTTTTTTCTATACCACTAAGGTGGCAAACAACCTAGGCCTCTTTGATGGTATCACCGCAGCCTATAGACGTATGTAATACCAGGAGCATCACCCACGCGTTGCCGCCCCCGTAAAAACCTTTTTACCCCTTTCTTGAAGAACTCCATATTGTATTTTCCAGGGAAAACCTCTCCAGGTAGATCCTTGGGCTCACGGGAATCACTATTTTTTCATGTGCCTAACTTTCCTAGTCGTAAAGCCTTAGTCCCTACCCAGTCCAGTACCCGTATTTAACAAGACTAATATCTACCTATCTAGTTTAAAATCTTTAAACTTTTGGACAAAGGCTTGTGTGTACTTTTGCACTAATATAAAAACGTGTGATTTCCAATCAGTGTCTATAATGGGAAAATTGACAGTCAAATGGAAATATTTAGAAGAATAGGCGACAAGTCCACGCTATGGTATTATGAATTGTTGTTTGGGAAAACAATCCAATCTTTGAACCTGTAATTAAGTTTAAAGATAAAGTGTTCTTTGACAAGTACCTAGTTTAGGTGGGAAAGAGCTCTTCTACCCTATATTTACTTTAAAAAGACATTTTTATTTTATTTCCGTACAGTTTCTTTTCAATACTTACTAAACAGAGTAAATGGATCGGTTACAGAAATTCCTACCTTGCTAGTTATTCTGATTCTTGATTTTTATGTTAGGTATTGGGCTTGTAATATGAACCATATAACTGTTTATACAAGCTAATTGAAGTTACCAACTCCAGTGCTCGTGCTCGCCGGGTCTCAGTCCAATCTCAGTGCTCCTTGATTAGGTACCGACAGCGAACGCATTTCTTTGTTTGTCTGAATGGCAACGGTTTTTTTTACCTATAAAATTCCACTCCACTTTATTTATTTCAAAGCGCTTTTTCAAAATGGTAGTCCATAATTAGGGAACTTCACGAGCTGACCGTTGTGATGAGTGCGGTCACGAGCAGTCGGCTGCGGGTTGGGCGAGCCGACTCAACATATCTATCTACATTAAATGTAGTCCGTTCATTCCGCGGCTTACTGTACACGGTGCGTATCGGTACTCGGTGCCTCGCTGGCCGGCCTACTTGCGTCACTCCCTACCTGGAGGAGCTCGTTAAACGATCCTGTTGATGAGAGATTTATTAAGCCAATTTCAATAAATAATAATTCAGTTTGTGTATCTAGTATTTCTGGCTGGAAAATTAAAATTTCAGAAAGTCCCCAACAGCACATGGGTAAAACCGTAGGATACGACTAGTTCAATCCACATGAAGTAGGCTTCGTTTGAAGGCTCTCAACTAATCATGTCAACGAAAAAAGAAGATCCACAAAGGCCAAGTACATTCCAATTAAGTGTAATTTTGCATAATACAGACATACATTATGTAATGATTGGTACAGTCGGGTACATCTTGTTCCTTAACTTAATGTGAAGTGTAATCGGGTAGAGTCGGGAAATTTGCATTAGGGCTACTTATAATGCAATTATTCTCGTAATTATCACAATTTTGGAACGTCGTTGGTGTAATGGTTAACCGGTTGGAATCGTAAGCGAGAGGTACCGAGTTCGATTCCTAGTGTATTATTCTACGTTGAAAGAAAAATGACTTTTCTAAGTTATGTAAATAAGTCTCTTTTAGGGATAAGCTCGTGTTTGTACTTTTTATTATAACTATGTTTCTAATGTGTTTTGTGCAACAAAAAATATAACAATAAGTTGTGCCGTCGTACGTAGAGTAACTGATGCTCTTACGGTGGTAAGGGAAAACATCGTGAGGAAACCTGCACATTCAGGCGACTGAAACCATGTTCTAATCTGGTCAGGTGCCTTGTTAATAGGGTTACGGAGATCATATGGCAATCAGTCTACTGTAATTACCTGCTCAGCCAAATCCTGGATGACGATTAAGGCGGATCCCGGGCCCTCGCTAGCGAGAGTGGAAACGGGGTATTGAGGTCAAGATGATGATAAATGATCATAATTTGTATTTCCTAGGCGTGAGTGAACTTTGTTTAAGTATACCACGCTGAACCGTCATGAAAAAAGTGTTTTCATCAAAGAGTTTTATTGCGTTTTCATATCTACAAAAGCAGTTAAATATGCGCAGCTGTGCTTATATTAGTCGGAACATAAACCATACGGGTTCTCGACTTTTGTTTAGTTGGATGGTCATGACTTACTATATACTACTATCGAGCCAACAGAAAGTTTTAACTCTTTTTACCTAAGTCTTGTAAAAAAGATACCTTTACGTAGGTACACGTAAATCAGAATCAGAAAAATGTATTGTTAAAACTGTGCTAACAAATAAATGTTTATATCAGTTACCTTTTCGGGTATACAATAATAACAAAAAATATTAAATTCTAAAAGAGAGAAAAGTAGAATTCATCAAACAACAGAAAACGAAAACATGAAAACATCAGCAAATTGAGCTAAGTTAATATTTAACATAGATATCTACTATTATCATTATAATATCGTGTACTTCATTTGGTAAATAAATAATTTTATTTATTTATTATAATTTAACTACATATTTTTTAAATTAAGGTTGAATTTATTAGTTTCAAATACGTTTATTTCTTAAGGTAAGTTGTTATATTATATTTTTATACCTGCTATGTATGTACAGTTTAAATATATATTTTTGTAGATATTTAAGTAGAAACATATAGATGTTTGTTCGGCTATAATTATAAGTATTATAACACTGACATATTATGTCTGACTGTATTCAGCTAATGCGTGTTGGTCCTCATAGGCTGACCTTGCTGTGTCGTATAGGAGGGTTTTCCTGCTTTTGGAATGAAGTACGAAAAGCTTCCAGTATTTACCTAAAAGACATTTTACGAATGTAAATCTGATCCAATACGTACCTATACTTGAAAACCGTAACGATAAGCCGTAACTTGAAAAATACGACTTTCATAATAATGATTAATAAAATTCTTAAACAACTTATTCACATACAGTAACTTAGTACTTAAATACCTACCTTGTTTTAATAAGTCCGCCGCTGTGCCCCCGGTCAAGTCATTACATAAAACAAATGGGATAATTATGTAATTTATCATCGTAAATGATTCGATTCATGTGAAAAATTGTTGGTATTAGATGATTAAAGTTTTCCGTAGAATATCACGGTTGATTGGCACCTATGACTACGAATATGTAACTACGTTGGTAACTACGGTTTTTGCTTCTATCGAAATAAGTGTGTATCTATACATAGTCTAAAACAAAGTCGATTCCGTCGCCTCTATGTGTCTATGTAGGTATCTATGTACGCTTAGATCGTTAAACTATGCAATGGATTTTATCGTCAGTAGTTTTTGAGTTAATCGCTAACAGGCAGATAGACAGACGCGCCGTGGGAATTTGTTTTATATTATGTAGTTATTCGTCTACGGTCTATGTAACTAGGCCTTAATAGACTGTAGGTGCGCCGTAGGCTATCCTACGTCATCGTTTCAGTACAAGAAAAATTCCATTTTGTAGCGATAGTAGAAGTTTAGGACAAAACGACGTCTGCCCGTGCACAAGCTCGCAAAAAAAGGTTTTATTTTTTGTTTCCTAAACCTCTGCTTTTCGTAGCGATAATACTTACATATTTGTGGGTTCTATAAGTAAAAAAACTGATCTGCCTCACATCCTCTATGCAGTTTAGCTTTGAAAGAAATGTGACCAGAGACTATGTAGGTGCTATCGCTTAGAAAGCTCGAAGTTTGGGCCAATATTTTTTTTGGTAGGTTGTGCAGGCCGGCCAACGTTTTGTGGGTCACCTAAACGTCTACTGTCGCTTACAAAGTGGAATATTTCCTACGGCGCCCTTATAGTCTATAAATTCACACTGAAAAAGCTTCTACGAAATTCTTGTCTACTTAGTAATTTGGTATCTACTGGCCCCAAGTGGAATTCCAATCTGCTATCCCATACAAGGCAAATGAGCAATTCAGCATCGCGGTTGTACATTTTGGTATTAGCTCCTCATCTAAGCGTCTGGTGCGCAGGAGATGTGCGTTTAGTTCCGGTGTGTCTCGACAAATGGCGGTGTCAACGGTGAGGTGAATCACAGGGAATTTTTTGACAGTGTACGAAAATTCACTGCACATAGGTACAATGCAAAAGCATAAGTGCATGACCGCCTTAAGAATCATATTCCTTTGCACAACAGAGCAGTTGTTAAACGGTTTTTATAGCATTCATGAATTAAAATTGAACTTATTATATAAAAAATACCCAGGGGGTAAAGGGGACAGCTAATGCTAAATTCTCTTAGCAAACTGATTTTGGCTAAAGATGCAACAAATACCGTGAATATTGCTGTAGCGGCAAAGGAAAATGTTCGTTCACTAATGCTCTTGCACTGTCCATAAAGACATTTAGAAGTGACCGAAAACATTACTTAAACCTACTTAAGTTTCCCAACTTAAGTAGCATAAAACAAGCTCACACTTACCAGTTCATCTAATTACATACTAAGTTACAGTTATTGTGTAGGTATTACCTTTCGTTTTAAAATCTAGGTTTCGTTTCGTTAGCAGATTGCTTATTTTTGGAGGTTGAAGTCGAGGAACGTGAGTGAAGGAGCATCCCTCGACCTGTCTACGTGTCCAATTGAGAGCAAGCTAATTGGACCCACCACCGGCGCTACACGGCGGAGCGGGGCGCTGTAGCGTTACGTCACTGTATTGTGTAGGCTGCGTATAATACTAATACGTATGATAGTCATAATCATTATGAATACTACTTTACTCCTACCTAAATTATTTTTTATTCCTTATAATCATTCCTCTTGAATCACTCTTGTTAAAAACCGCATTAAAATCCATTGCGTAGTTTAAAATATCTTAGCGTACACTACGTTTACAGATACATACAGACGCGACTTTGTTTTATACTACGTATAGAAGTATTGTACCTAAATAAACAGAGATAAACATTGAAAGTACTGAAGCGATTTCGATAAAGCTTTTTAAAACACAACGACAAAAAACGCAAAGGGGAAACCTGTCTGATGCCCTCTTTAATAACTTGTCGCTCGTCAGCAAGGCCGGTTGTGCCTTAACCATGATCCAGGATTTTTTATTTCTAGATCAGGCAATCATAGTAGAGCGACTGCGATCTGACCTCCGTAGCCCCGTTAACACAGGAACCTGACCATTTTGGATCATTGTCACACATTCGGTCGCCTGAATGTGCAGGGTTCCTCACGATGGTTTTCTTCACAGTAAGAGCATCGATTACTGTTCAAATAGCGTAGTTTAGAAAAAGAGATATTTCAAAAAAAAAAAGTCGAAAATAGGATACTGAGACGTAAGCAGACTTCTTGTCTGTCTGTCTGTCTGTGCGCGCATCAAGCAAAAACCGCTGCACGGATTTTGATGGGGTTTTCACAATTTGGTAGCTTGGTGTCCAACTTAAAATCTAATTCATGTTTTAACTAAATCTAAAGAGATACAGCTTGATCTTTCACTGGTGCTAGGCTATTTAGTATGGGAAAAAGGTAAACTGCCATAAAACGATTTCCACGACGACGAAGTCGCGGGCAAAAGCTTTATTTACAATATCCCAGAATACATCGACTCTAGTTATGGATCTTTATTTAGGTACAAACAAAATATTTACATAATCATAAGAAATAAATTAATACTTCGACACAATTTGGATATTGTCCGCAGTGTTCATCATCCGTCGGTAGCACTATTTTGTAGGATGTCCTTTTTGCAGGCACTTATTCATAATTGATAATTTTCTTCAATATTTTGTCAAATATAAATGTAGCGAAATATTAAAAGCAAATTTGTTATCTTGGATCTACTATATTAATAAGGATTAAATAACTAAACCACAACTTATAAAACACAAAAGTTTTCTAACTAAAATTATTTACGTAGGTGTATTTCATACCAACTACCATTGAATGGCCAACAATTAAAAATGAGACAACTTTCTCATTTGTATCATAGGTATTTAATTATTTCGTCCACGTAGAATTCATCTGTAATGAACTAGGTATACCTACCTAACTACAACAACTATACAACTTAGGCTGGAACTCCATTGGCGCGGTGCAGTGCACTGCGCGGCGCGCCGCGCGGTGCCACGTCACGGTGACAACCAAAGAAACGGTGGTGTTATTCTAGTTTTTCAAATTAGGCAAGGTTCGCACGAGGGATTTTAAGTTAGGCAACGTTTGCACGAGAGCCTTTTCGATGCTTTTACGCGCGTTATTTGAAATGACTCGCATAATTATTGACCATATGTCTTTTCGACTGTGTGTTCACACCCAGGCGTAAAAAGTAAATAGAGATTTTTTAAATCTGCCGACTCAAATGCAACCAAGAGAAACGTACGAAAAGGATATCATTCATTAAAACACTGAAAGTAAATTAAAATACTTTCAGTGCCGGCCCGAAAAATATTATGCGATTTTCAGATACAGCATACAGTTTCTATAATTTTTTATTATGGTGCCAAACCTGTACGCCCACCACCACCACTATGTAAAGAAATTGAACCACCTCGATTGGTCTTCCTCGAATACTATAACTTTTCTTTTTTACCCGACTACGAGGAAGCCAAGGAAGGAAGCTTTTTTTTATTATCAATAGGTTTGCATTTGACCTCAACTCACCTGATGGAAAGCGACGATGGGTAGTGAAGTTAATGGTCTATGTAAGTATGAAGAAGCCACAGAGATTTGTCAGGACCGTAGCAAGTGGAACAATGTGGTATCTGCCTATCCCTACGGGAGAAAGGCGTAACCGAATGAATGTGTGTCATTGTTGGTTGTATCAATGAATGTTGATCTCGACAACCACTATCATTTCTATTTAGGAACTAGTGTTGTAGGACTAATAGTTTTATAGTTATTACAGTTTTAAATTTGACAGCTGTCATCCGAAATGTAGATCTTGACGAGCACTATCATTTCTCTTCAGGAACTAGTGTTCTAGGAGCGATCGCTTCAAAGTTATCACAGTATTAAGATTGACAGCTGTCATCCGCAATGTAGATCTTGATGAGCACTATCATTTCTCTTTAGTAACTAATGTTCCAGGAGCGATAGTTTCAGAGTTATTACAGTTTTAAGTTTGACAGGTGTCATCCGAAATGTAGATCTCGTCGAGCACTATCATTTTTCTTTAGGAACTAAGTTCGTTCTAGGACCAAAAGTTACAGAGTTATTAGTCTTAAGTTTGACAGCTGCCATCCGAAATGTAGATCTCGACGAATGCATTTATTTTTAGAAACTTGTGTTCTAGAACAAAACATGCCGTATTTATTATTCGGGAGGAACTGAGAACAAAATGACGAAAGGATCACTAAAGCGAAACAACTACGATAATGTTGCAGAATCACAAAAAGGGGCGGGGCTTACGCATGAGCGGTCAAAATTTCTTTGACAAGGTCGAATTCCTATTTCATTCATACGCGTTGAATCTGTACTAAAAGAAGAAGACAGATATATGTGTGTAAGCTGTGTCACATAAGGAGGAGAGATTCGAACTGTTGGTAAAAAGAAACAGTCAAGTGTGACGTCTCATGTTGACATCTGCTGACAGCGCGCCGCACACTGCACGATGGGGCCAAATTGAAAAAATGTGGACAAAATTCATACAAACTGACATTTCGGGCTTGGATTGCGCGTTTTGCCCCATCATGCAGTGCGCCGCGCGGCGCGCTGCACAATGGGGCATTTCGCCACCTGTCAATGTACTTGCATACAAACTGCTCGGCGTGGAACAAGTTTTGCCACATTGTGCAGTGCGCCGCGCGGCGCACCTCTTCAATGTGTTCCAGCGCTTAGCGATCATTTATTCCTTTTGCAAGAGGTTGCACTCACGTAAAAACGGTTATATTTATGATTATTATATTAATAATATCATTAGTTTATTTCGTAAATTCAGTTAATTTGTACCCTAGAATGAACAAGAACTGTCTTCCTATTCAATGATTACGCTTAACTTCACAATCAACTTCAGGTGAAAGAACATATTCGCAAAGCTTCGAAAGCATAGATATCAACTAGGTATACCAGAACTTCGTTAGTAGAATCCATCGGCGCGTACATCGCAACAATAGCTGCGCCGGCGCTGATTGCATCGATACCTATCAGATTGGTAATTACGGGCGACTACGAGTTCACGGATGGTCGATGATAATCGGTAATCTCGCTGTGACATCTCCGATGAGCGATTCGAGGAGCGCACGCGCCGGCTGTACAGCGCAACAATTATCTACCCCGCTGACGGCGTCGCTGTAGTTGATAATAAAATAACATTTCAAAATAGCGACACTTAGTTCCAGTTTTGGACACGTGTCAGTTGTGGCACTGTGCTAAAATGATCCCCGAGAAATAGTAACGTCCTGTCGCAACTGCACCATGAATGGCTAAACGTTATTAACAAACACAAATTACATGAGAACATGTACTCCTAACATTTACATTTAATAATCGAATCATAAAATTATATGAGCAATATAATTTATTAATAACTTAATACGATCAAAAGTCTAATTGGATCTTTTGTGCTGATATTACCTAGGAGAACGAGAGGAGATAATTTTATCCAAATGTATTTTCTGTGAAATTTGGCGTCCGAAACCAAAACTATATAGATGTTCGATTAACTAACTAAATATAGTGTAGGTATAGCAGAGTTTCATTTATAATTAAATGAATAAATTAGATACCTCGATACCAGTGGCGATTTCTGGTTGGCGCTAGTACCAGGCGTTGTGTTGGCGAGAGGATAAGATTACATTTATTCCCAAAAAAAATAATCTTACTAAGTACCAAAACTATAAACTTTTTTGCCAAACGATCTAGAAAGGCATATTTCATTGTACTACGTACCCATTTCTTCATTAGAACTATGTAAACGTACGTCAAATAAGTAATACAACTTATGCATCACAATTACAATGTCAACGATAACTTTGCGAGAAAAAGGCTTAGTTTGCACCTTTCAAAGCGCCAACTAGCCGCGTAAAACGAGCGCGGGATCGAAGCGCGCGGCGCGGACGCTTGAAATGAAATTTGGAGTAAACGCCAAACGCAAGTCGCGTAAAGATGCGCGCGTCGCGCCGGTCGCGGTAAATTGAAATTGAATGTACCTACGAGCTACAAAATAAGTTAGTATTAAATGGTGTTTTTGTTCAGCGTTTAAACTTGCTCTCCTTAATAATGTGTGCTACAAAGCAAATATTTTTTAATGCTAAGAGCCCCTGTTGGATCATTAACTTGGACCGAGATCTTAGTAGACCGAGAACCGAGCCACTCTTTATTGTGGGCATTAAAATCTCCTGAAACCACAAACTCACAAACTCACAAACTCGTGCGGAAGGATATTGCTCAATTACTTTCAGGTGCTCAAAAAGTCGATTTGTGTCCCAAGCACCTCCGTGAGACCAGTATAGGGCTACATAGATACGGGTGTGGCCACCGTAAACCACACAAACCCATAGAATTGATACATCCGAGTCCAGTCCGGTCTCCACGACACGACTTTGTGCGAGTCTGGCAGCTCAGCCTCCCAGGGCGGATTATATGTATCCCTGGATTTGGGAGCTCGTTCAGCCTGCGGGCGGCCAGCGAACAGCCTTTTCACTAGGTCACCCTGACCGACGCGCCAACACACCGCCCCAACTCAGCCACGCTACACGATAGCGGATATGAAAGCGAGGGCCACTGCCAAAGCCCCCATGGATCATTGTTACACAACACTACTACTGTATTCTGAAAGTAAAGGTACTTTCCCAGTCGGGTAGCTCCGATTCGAGCAGGATTTCCTAATATACCTCGCTTTTTCATATAGCTTTATTTTTTATCTAACTTCTTTATTTTAGGATTTTATTAGCACCTAAAATACGTCGATTTCGACACTGATTGACTGGTTCATCAAAACCACACATATAGGGCATTTCCCGAAATCCTACGAAGCTATAGTATTTTAAGACTAGACAAATCCTAGGCTAATATGTTTTGGCACACAACAACAAAAAAAAATATTTGAGTTTCACCGACAAACTCCAATAAAGGCGCGTGCCAGTCTATATAAAAATTAAATAACTATTAAATAAACTATATAAACTATATAATAAAGAACATTTCCCGAAATAGTAGAAAGCTGGGTATGCCGACTAAGATTTGCAAACAAATAAAAATAAAATAAAAATCTCAGCACTCTTTAACCTCCAATCCCGATAAAGGCGGGTGCAGGTTCTATACATGCGTACTCGTACGTAACGTCACGCATTTGTACCGACGTTCACGTATGAAAGGAAGATTTGTCAGGATCATAGCAAGTGGAACAATGTCGTCTCACATACCTATTCTTTACCCCTAGGGTTCAGGTCTGACCATTAAATTAAACGGCACTTCCCGAAGTGCTAGAAAGCTAGAATTTGGTTTGCAGACTAGAATTTTCACATTAACAAAAATAAAATAACGAAATCTGCAACGTTTGCTCTCGAACTACACGAGGATGTACATAAAATTAGAAGGATTGGCCACATTCCTAAGTGCTAGAAAGCTGAAAACTAAGCAGGCTAGTAAAAGATAGGACATCCATACTTTCTATACATTAAGATCAAAATGTAGGGTTGGTAGAGTTAGGCTTTCTAGATTTACGGGCTTAACCACGATTAGTTTTCCACAGTGAAACCGTTATGAGTTATGGTGGGATTTTATTGAAATTAATGTTTTTTAAATATTCATTGCAGTATGCAAAAGACGTATCAAAATGAGCAGACAAGCTGATCCTGCCCGAAGTAGTGAATCACTCAGAAGACGACTACGACATTTTTACTAGCTTTATTTACCTTCACTTAATGTCCTGGTATCGTGCTAGCCCAATTTAACTCAAATCTCGGTGTTCTATTGAGCTGGAATTTTGTATTCGCATGTAACTTGGATGACAATGCATTAATACGGTACTACTGAACGCAAGAATATAATCCTATCGTCTTTCAGCTCTTAGGGATAGTTTTAATGAGTACCATACCACAAGGTGATATTCAAGCTCTGATGATGATGACGGAAGGTGGCTATAGCATCTACTTATTCTTCTTCGTCGAGTCAATTTTCGAATACTTTAAATCTGGCTCGCCCAGTAGTCGAACACGGCAACGGCATAATCAGTTGCTAGGAACAGTTCCTCCGTAGTGCAGGAAGCAGAATTTTATTTTTATTTGTGATTCTTTCGTATTTGGTCTCAGATAATAGCATACATCAATATGCTTATACCACCTAATTAGCAATTAGGTGGTATAAGTACATAGGCAAGTGTTTTAAACTTTGTTCCAACCTCAGCCTTTCGAGTTGAAGCGGCCCAGTAGTTTTGCAAAACGGCCCGGCTAGGCGCGTGCGTGGAGCATCCCTTGGCGCGCGACTCGGATATAAGGCTGCGCGGACGAGCCTGCGCGCAGTCCGCGCCGACGCGCTAGCGCTCCGTACGTACACGGTGAGTCCATACATTGCGTGCTAGGGCCAGTGGGTGTTCTACAAATTATTATTTTGTGTTATGAGTTATTGTAATACTGAGAGGAATAATTTAAATGTGTTATTACACTATTGTTTTGCATGCTTGTTAAGAATAATCGTTTTAAGGTATCCAATAATCAATCAACAATAAACAATATTAAAATCCCTGCAATTTTGAAAAATAAATGACTACGTAACTTATTCAAAATCAGACGCGCCTAAATTAAAATCCGTTAGATAAGCCGCTAGATAAGTCAGATGAGTTTGACAATAAAATCTTAAATTAGGCTCGCTTGTGAAAGAATTGTACCTATAGATATACCGGCAATTTGATAAACCCATAAAACTTATACAGACATGTCGCCTTTCATTCTCGCTTACAAATAAGAATTAATTATAATTAGACTTTACTTTAGACAATTATTTTGATGGTTGAACGAACGAACCCCTCATACTTTATTAGTAATGCCCGGGAAAAGTTCCGTGCAAAATATACCTCCTAATATAATAAATATAATAAATAATATATTTATAATTCATAAATTATAATATCTAAAATAGGTGTTAAAATCGTTAAGTTAACAAATAACATACGAATCGGAGATGAGAATACGAGCAAAACTTGGAGCTTTTATCGCAACTAGTGTAGAAAAACAGAATTAGAGTCGAAATCTAAATTTCGTCGGTGTTATGACAATTATATAAACTCAGAAATTCCGTACAGTCCATAACTTTCCGTACAGTGTGTTATCCGGCTGAATTTAAACTCGTCGAATGTATCACCAACCATCTATTGCCTCCGGAAAATGAAAATGAGCTGCAGCATTTGTTACTCTACCTAAACTTGCTGTTGTCTATAAACAATGCGATCTTCGAACCGCCTGCTAAGCGTGGAGATAATGGCAATGCCCCCACTAATGTGGAATGTGTGTGATAGTCAATTTCATTTTATCATTTGTGCCATTTTTTGTGTACGTGTGTAATTTAGGTAATTTTGTACCTACTACACAATATTGTATTTTTTGTTTTGTAGGTTCTGTGTTTTTTATCATGCTGCTTCGCGAATTACTTTTATGTGTCTGAGCCATGCCGTTTTCATCGACATTTGACCTACGCGTTTTGAACTTATACGTCTAAACAGGAGTTCGGCTGTGGGAATGAGTAGTGGCCTCTCTTAATTAGATGAGCCATCTCATCTCATCTCGTAGTTCTGCGAGAGAAAGTGGTCAATATTTTTTTACCCGACTGCCAAGCAAGGATTATGTTTTTCGCGTATCGTGTATGTATGTCGTCTAAGATTTTGGGCGTTATATGTGAAGTTAAAAAACCCCGATACGCATTGAGTGGGGTGGGTATCAAAATGAAGGACTTAAAGAGCTGATTTCAAAAATATTAAATTCATATTATAACTTTTAAACTAAAAAGTAGTTTGAAAAGGCAAATAGCATCAAAAGTAAAGTCATTCTTAAAAAGTCGTTTTACGTCGAACAAATGACACCAATCATTCAACTAAAAACCGGAAAATAAAAACAGTTGTTCAAAAACTAAAAACCCCGAATGCTATTAAAAAAATAAAAACTTAAAGACAATCCGAATGTTGGAAGTAAATGGGTGTACATAGTGCAAATGTTAGTATAATTTAATATTGAAAGCAGGTACCTATTCTAAAGTTCTATAAATATTAAGTATCCGTGTCCACCTAAGTATATGAAAATGGTCTCCCGACTGATATACACCCATTTACTTCCTATAATTCTGCTTGTTTTTAACTTTTCAGTTTTTTTAAAAGCAGTGGGGGTTTGTAGTACTTGATGAACTACTTGCGTTCTCCAAAATCCCTACCAACGTTGCTCCCTTAGCGGGTAACAATGCAATCTAATAGGGACATGCACTTGCGATGCGGTCAAGATTTTTGCTCATGTTATACTAAGCAGCGTTTCCTAGCTTCGTTCACGGTGTATTCAATCTCATTTTAGGTACATACCTTATTACGTTCACAAATAACATGCCCTCCACAAAATATAACATTCTTTTTAATATGGGTATAAGCGATAGTTACTGCAATTCGTCAATAGATATTTACCTTAGTCGCTGTAAGTAATTGTACACAAGAAAACGTTTACAAATCGGCAAAGGAGATAAAATACATGTAGCACGGCAAATTAGCTATGCGGTACACCCCATGACTTAATAGTAACAGCGAAACCGCGGGCGGAATGCGAACCCCGACCCGGGTTTCCGCAACTGCCGCCGCAGCCGATCCAAATTTCATAAGAGGCGAGCAAAAAACCATTTAATTATACAGAGAGATGGTATCGCCGTGAGGAGGGAACCAGCGGAGCCCCATTGTGGTGTTGGCGAGAGACTATCAGTGATCGGGCGCGTCGCACTGCGTACGCGCAAGGTGCACAGCGGTTTAGGACGCGGGAACTTCTAGGTTTAGCTTTTGGGCACCCTCTTTAGACTTTTGTTTGGTACTTTATACGTAGTAAGGCGTGCTAATTTAGCAAGCATAATTCCCTCCTAAAGTCTATTTCTTTGGATGTTCTCGGGAACGTCTTAATACTCGTAGTTTAGGAGCAGCTACGATACGTTACCGATTGAATAGGCATTCCATTACAATGAAACCGTAAGAGATAGCAAAATGGAAAATGCGCGATCGAGTAGTGTAGCGAACTTAAATCCTAAAATAAAGAAGTTAGTCATAAGGACTTAATGTTTTAGGTAGGTAGGTACTTAAACACTTCGTCAAATTATTGGATTTTACATATGTTCAGATTACAGTTTCGTTGTATACCTATTACTAGTGGACCCGATGTGAGTTCAGACGCGTACACCTACTTTACCTCTACCTACCCTTCTTCTAGCTTATAAACCGTTCTCTTGAATCACTCTATCTATTCTTGAAAACCGAATTAAAATCCGTTGCGCAGTTTAAACAGACGGCGTTCAAACAGACAGGAACAGACGGCGGGAAGCGACTTTGTTTTACACTGCGTATAGATTAGCAAATTCGATATTCAAATAGCAATATAACTAGTTAAAGCCAAAGCTATCGGCAAATAAAGCCAGCAGGCACTCCGGGCGGTAATCACGCGCGTCAGTTCTGTAATTACGCGGACGAATACACAGACACGCGCAAACTGATCATTATGGTGGAGAATAGCTTGCTTAAAGTGTCGGTGAAATGGCTAGCCGATCCTCTCGCTAGAGCCTAGCTGGCGAATACTTTTAAATAAAGTTTAAGGACAACTGCGATAATTCGTATTTTCGTAATTTCGTTTATTTAAAGTTTGGTTTTTTTTTTTTTTTTTGGAGTAGCCAGGCATTTGACCGCCTGTTTTTGTAATAATTATACTAGAATTTAGACAAACGTGTCTAGGCGTTTAAAAATGATGACAAAGTATTTTTTTCGGGCTTATATTTTTCACAATAAGGGATAAGCGATAGTTGGGTAAAGTAATAGGACTACATTTTATAATTTACCTTACGGGTTTTAGCCGCGTACCTTAAATTAGTCCGTTGTGAGATAATAACCGCGATAGTTTAATTAAAACAATATGTCAAATTCAAATATTTAAGTTGGGTTTACACAAACACTTATGAACGTCAATACAATAAAAAATGCTTTGCGCCACGGCTATGAGAAGGACTAGTTCATTATGCTTATCAAGTTAAAATCAAGGAGCAATTAGGTAGCCTAATGGTTAAGGGATCCGACTCGTACCCCGAGATACCACGTTCGAACCCCAGTGCCGCCATTAACCAATGACTATTTTCTGAGTTATACATATATGAGGGAAAACATCGTGATGAAATCTGTACATTCAGTCGCCTGAATGTGTAAACATGATCTAACCTGGTTGGATTGGAGGTCGAATGGCAGTCGCCACGTTGTACCTGATCTGCAAAATCCTGGATCATGGTCAAGAGACCTCGCGCGCGAGTGCAAATCCGGGAATTTAACGCTAAGATGAGCACTACATTAAATCGAACTCAAACCGCATTGCCTTTTTGTTGTAAAACAAACAACAGGCAGCATTCCGCCTCGATACCCATATCGTATTATTTTAATGCAAATAAAATGCACAGTTTTACCACATTTAACACACGTCGTTAATCGCTAACTCACGAATTACGGGGCTGAGGAGCACATTTTCGAAAAATAATGCTAATCGAGATGAATAATTACCGGAACGCAATCTAGGAGATACTTTCAAAACAGAGTATCTATCTAATTATGTAACATCTGATACCGCTCTGATTACAAAAATTGTGTCTCCTTTTAAATTCAGAACGCCATCTGCCATCGCCATTTGCCACGGATGTTGTGTGGATTTGAACTTTTTAAAATATGCAAGAGTTTAAAATGTTGTTGCCAAATGTGCTACAGTTTAAAACTCAACCTGTCGTTGTCGAAGCAAGGTTGTCTTCCGCTGAGACTAGTTAAGCCGATGGGCACTCTGTGACAGTATATTAGTTTTTTTTTTAGTGATCCTTCTCAGCCAGTAAATATTATGAAACACATTATTACATCATACTAATAAAACTCATGCCATTTGATAGCTTTTGCGTTACCATTGGGGAAAACCAAGACATGAAATTTTGACGACGTTAGTGGTTCAGTTAACAGCCGGTCTGCCAAGCAGAGGTCCCGGAATCGATTCCGAGAAATTGAAATGATAGAATTGTCCAAGCATTTACTTAGTATTTATATTATTATTAATGGTTGTTTTAGAAGTGGATTTGAATTTCGCATTCAAAAGCAGAGGTTGTTATGCTTATGGGATTACTAATTATGTTTTTTTTTTCAGGTTTAGCTTTAAGCCCCCGTAACCAGAACCAACACCATGCAACGTTTGTCAACATTATGTTGTAAGTACTGCGTTTACACTTTGCCTGCTATTTTAAATCAATTATGTGAATGAATTAAATATGACTAGCAACAAAACGACATGGTGAAAGATGTAGCTTGTTGATGTAGCAGCTTGGTGAAAGATTGTAGTGCTTAATTAAAAAAAAAATACTTCGTTGCATATCTAAGCTCGTAAAACGTTCAATTTTACTGCCAAAAGTTAATTACCTATTCATCATTTTTAATTATTCATTTTATCTTAAATTCAAAAATATCTTCTACCCACTCACTACTTAATTAGCTTAAATTGTTTAAGTCCATGAGAAGCCGTTTACTATGCTCTAATTCATTACATACTTGTAAGAATCTAGAATTAACTAGAAAATCTAGAATTAACTACAATATCAAGACGCTGCATAATTTACAGTAGACCTGTAAATATCTATAGCAAGAATCCCCTACTCTCGTAGAAATGTAGAAATACGTGTGGTATTAAGACTAGCGGTATTTACTTGATTGCAATTTCGAGTTGCTCCGTATACCCGCAGCTCGCATGGTAAACTTAGCCCTACCAAGGTACTGGTAAATGGTCGAAAAATAACTACTTAGATCTTCTGTTTCTGGCTACTCTCCAAGCCTTTCCTTCCAAGATTCCTTCACATTCGTATCACAAGGTACATAAAGCCACCTACACCTACTTTTACAACCTACCTTTTTTTTCTTGCCTGTAAACCTTCCTCTTGTAATTCAAGGCAAAAATCTATTTATTGTTGAAAACCGCATTAAAATGCGTTGCGTAGTTTAAAAGATCTAAGCGTACATAGATCATACATAGATACAAAGCGACTTTATTGTCTTTATTATGTATAGATTTTATAGTTATTTTGACATCGGCCGTATTCGTACAACAAATCGCGAGCTTGGAAAGGTTAGGAAAGAGTAACTGGGAAATAAAATAAAACGTCTCCTCTGTCACACAACACAAAAAAAAAAGGAATTAGGAACATACATTTCCATCCACAAGTAACAAATCACAATCACAGTCGATCTACTTCTTCCTAATTACTACGACGACTAGGTACCCCACTCTCGAGATCCCAAGTGTGATGTCGCAACAGTTCGCGTGGAGGCCCGCGAACCATCACGTGCGGTTTTGTCATCTGAAGTGATTTAGACCAGTGTTTGACTCGGCCGGGAATCGTGGTCATAGCTACAACGCTAATTACACATTGGCCCAAGGTACTCCTTATTACGGACGAGCATAAATTATACTTTATGCCGAGATGAGGCACCGAGCTCGCAGAAATTAACAAAGTACCTTCCCTTATTACATCTCAAAAGCTTAATATGAAATCGCCTTAATAGTCCTTATAGGTAGGTAAGCTCGTCTCATAAAGTTAACAGGTATACCTAGTTACATACCTAACTTTATGGCTGGTCTACAATCATAAATTTTTTAGAATGGGTTTGATTTTCGATGCGCGCGTTGATGTCTTTTACATGATTCAATCAATAAGTCCAAAGAAAATTTTCAAGGAACTTCTTTATAGCATCTAGCTTCAGTTGCTAGTTTTCTACTTTAACGTGGATATGGAATGCAGCTTGAAAAAAAAATATAAAAAATTGCATAATGACTAGACTCCACTGTAGCTCACACTTCTCCAGAAATCAAACAGTACTTTCGTTTATTAAATTTGAGTATTAAAATTGTTTACACCCGCGGCATCGCTCAGGATACTAAGCCATTTCGCTTGCTACTGTTTTATTTTTTTTAAATAGTATGACTAATGTCTAATAATTAATTCCGAATCTGGTTGGAAAAAGTAAAGCACGGGGACGAATATCCAAAGCTGACTTGTATCAATCGATTTAAAACTCGCTTCTTTATAAATGTCCATAAAGATAATACCCTTCGTAACGGTCCTTGGGCCGTTCGCCGCGGCATGTCCCAGCGGTGGCGAGGTCTCGTTACCATTCGAGCCACAATGCAGCCTCCTGTTCCCATCCCAGCCGCCTCGCGGCTCAATGTGTCGTAAATCCAGTGTTACACATCCCAATTAGTTACCACTACTCTCTTAAGCGATTTTGCAGAGGTTATCGTACTATCGGCCGTACTCTGCGGCGAGTTGCCATTTTTTTACCGTTATAGCCTATGTGGGAACTGGCCCAACTGGGAATGCATAAATGACATGATAAATAACGGCTTCGAAACGTGATTATTTTTGGTGTAGGTATATTTATGTACGTAGACCACAGCAAGTGGAACGATATGGCCTATGCTTGCTTCTACGGGAAAAGGGCGTGACGATGTTACGATGGTCGAAGTTAGTTTTATGCGGTCTTGGTTTTATGTTGTCTTCAAGATTTCGTACCTATCAAAAGTGACTCTGTCTGTTACATTTTCACCCTGAATCGGTGGACAGATTTGGAAACCTACCTAATATTTCGCAAGAAGTAGATGGCAAACCGGAGAAGGGCAAAGTCTAATTTTTATCTCAAATAATAACGAATATAATTTCTAAGTTAAGGAAATGAAAACACACGAACGAAATCGCGCGCAAAAAAGCTAGATCGTTATTATAATAATGGGATGGGTGCGCCTGGCCTGACACACGAAAGCTTACCTAATCGAAAAAATAAAATTAGAAAATAATTCATTATTGACCTTAAAATTTCTTATTATATCTTTTAATCTGATTTGGATTGTAAGTTTTGTAACTATTTTAAGCATGTTTTTGGTCATGTTGTAAAGGTTAATTAAATTTTGTGAAAAAGCGGTATTCTCCTGATATAGGTAAGTATTTCTATACTAAATAGGAGATCCCCACCTAAATAAGATGTATAAAACTAACCTAAGTAAGATATATAAAACTTACTAACGAAATAAACGATTATTTATTTATTACGTATTAATTTTGGTATCAAATGATCCCTGACGGAGTGTTTGTAGACAGGTATCGAACGTTTTCATCACAAAGCCGATAAAATACTCCACAAGAAAGTTATGAGAAGAGAACGTAAAAACTTGCGACTCACTCGGCCTTTATCGCGATGAATGGCAGGCATAGCCGTCTGCCTAGGTATTTTATTCGAGTTAGGTTAGGGTACATGACTGTACATACCTTTACATAATCTTTTACAAGAATTTAGACTCGGGGAAAAGATAAAATTGTGGTCAACCGGCCCAGGTCTACATAAATACAGAAAATGGAGAAAGAAATAATTAAAATGGAAGGTACCATCGATTTATTCGACTAAACTGCTAATTTATCTTATTCCAAGTTAATGATGTCCACGCCGCCTTTTATTGGCATTTTGTTTGTGTCGTTCGGTGGTCATGCAACTGTATTACATAAAATTATGTGACAAATAATAAATATTTTAGGCAAACCGATTATGATAATGTGTTTAGTTTCACGATTTGTGGCTGAGAAATTGACCCATCACCTTTGGCTCGCTAACCCGCTGCCTGGGCCGTTGTATAATTTTTACCACCATTTTTATCGAGAACATTGCAACTTGATACTCGTTTAAATTTCGCAAAAGATACTTTCCCTAGCGTATCCCCCAAGACGTGTAACGGTGTAACAGACAGACTTGTGGTGTTACACTAGGTTTCTTGGAAACAAATTAAAATATTGTGAAAGCCTGTTAAATTCCGAGAGATTTAAGTTTCCCATTACGGAATCAGGCGAACAGATTCAAACAGGTAGGAACTATAGATATCATGATTGAAGATTTTATGATGAAACTTCATGAGAAAATCTATGAAAATTCGCACTTGGCCGTCGGGGCTTTATACTTTATACTTTAATACGATCAAGTCGTAGTTCAATACAAATTAGATGTTTTGACTGACCATAAAGAGTTGTTGCTTTGGCTTTCAATTAAATATCCTATTGTCCTCGTGAGACCATGAATACACCATACGTGTATAAAATAGTGTCCACTTTGTATTTCTATACTTACGATTCTTAACATCAACGAGAAGTACTAACATCAGTACCATTAAATGATTCACTTACAATGCAGAATAAAGGCAAACGCCTGCAAACGAGCCATACAGTCTTGGGCACTTATTGCAAACTACGGTCATCTTGTGGGTAATCACTCTCAAACGGATTTTAAAGGTCGTTGAATAGATCACGAGCAGAATAATTGAGATTATTATTTGGTTTACTTTAAGTATTTTGTAAGGACAATGGAAACGGGGAGTGTTACTGCGCGATCCAATCATAAATGAGGAGATCGAGGTGTAGATCAAGAGATCATAGGCACCGACATAGCCCGAAGGAATATAGGCTCAAACTATTATTATACACAGCTCACAGAACAGAAAGCCGTTAGGGCAACAAAGTTATCCACCATGGCAGAAAGACGCAGTGTGGGCAAGCCTTCCGCAAGGTGGACCGCCAACCTGGTAAAGGTACCAGCTGGATGCGGCTGCTCCAGGACCGGCCTTTGAGGAGATCTTTAGGCCTTTGAGGAGGCGTTTTTCGGCTGATATATGACGATGATGATGACACCAAATGGGATATATTATCTAAATAACTACTTATTTATTTCTAATGTTGGGTATAATTGACGAGTTTGTAGCTCAGACAAGAAAAAAGTTAGAATCGAATGAAAAGGGTAGAGAATGCTATAGTGATCATAAACCTCAAGCCACATCAAGCAGCCAGGGCGAAGACTAGTCTCTTTGTACCTAAAATATTTATTTTATTTGCTTTACTGTTAAAAGGATCATCAATAAAAGGTTAATTCGAGACAATATTCGGTTAAAATAGGCCTATTACATTCCACCACCGGATATGTAAATTTCCAACCAACATGCCTATTATACATTTGAAAGCAAGCACTATGCTCACATTGGCATAAATATCAACCATTGTAAAGTTTACCGATAGCAATCTACTCACATATCTGAACAGATTAAGTAATTAATATTGTTTCGTAAGTGTTAGCGCATTGTTACCCGCGCATGTCATTGTTACGCGCGTTGGTCGATTGTACGGGTCGCCACAGATTGTGCGCCCGCGACGACGGCGGGAGCGCAGCAAGGACGCGGCACACGTGGTGGAGGTATTGGCAAAACCATATTATGGTACACATTTTAAGAATATGTTTGGGGTTTTCTACCTTTGTCGACGAGAAGCCCGATATTTCGACGCAGTTGCATCCATCATGGTCACGGGACGACTCTGGTCGTCCGCGGTAGGAAACCCGGAACACCCTTAAAATGTGTTATAATAACCGCGATAGTTTAAAACATTATATTATGGTAACTTTCCCTTCTAGGCATCTGGCACATCAGGGATTTTTTAACCACACGCTTCTAGTCGAACGATTTTCAATTTTGATTTTGGGCATGAAAAATTCAATATTTTGTTGCGTGACATTGACTTTCGCTATTTTTGAACCGTTCACTATCGGTGTTCCAAAATTTCAGAAAACTACGGCTTGCCTTTTTAGGCGAAATGAACGAAACGGTCATTTGTATTAGTCATATGTATACTAAACTTGGTCAGTGACATTCGAAACAGCCAAAATAGCGAAGCATGATAAAATAATTGACTTAATTGAAAGTTAACAAAGCAAATATTATAGTCACAATTACTTAACACTTATCATTACATATGCGTCGTGACCAATTTCCTCTATGGACTGAGTCTCATTATGCTGTTTTGCAACTATTCGGCGCATCTTCGTGCCATGGAAGGTTCATATCATAGTTCAGACAAAAATTCCAATTATAATGGATACATACGTTTATGTAACAAAGTTCAGTAAGTACCACGCTGTTGCAAAGTGTACTAGAATTTTAATGTTTTGAATTATTGCTTACAACGGTTTGAATATTAGTAATACGGAAGAATTTCGTATTGAAAAAATTTCGCACCTTGATACATAAAGGTAGAATCTTGAAACCCATTTAGACTTAAAAGCACCAGGAAGATATTCGGTACAGGATATTCAGAAGATCTCATATAGACTCCCCTATAGACTGTGAGGGCGCCGTACGTTATTATATGTCATCGAGTATAAGAAAAAATCCACTTTGAAGCGATAGTAGACTTAGTTACTTTTCTTTTTGGTGACTATAATGTGTCTCAAAAGCGAAACTGACGAAAGGGTGTGAGTTTTGTACTTATAGAAGCCACACAAGAGGATATATAAGTACTGTCGTAACTAAAAGTCGAAGTTTTGGTCAAGACAATTTTTTTATGCCAATTTGTGCACGGGTAAGCCAACATTTACTATGGGTAACATCAAGTTCTTGTTTTTTTATGTAGTTATATATTATACTTAATAGAGTTCAAAAAACTGTAGTTACTTATTTTTTTAAAGTATGATTTTGTTTTATTCTTAATGGCACACAGAAAAATGCCAATTCATGATTACACAATAATTACCTATACATATAGTAGTAGCAACGTCATTGACCCAATTGTTAACGGGTCGGACTTGTAAGCAGTTCGATCACCAGTGACGCCATGTACTTGACTTCTTCTGAGTAAGAGAAAACATCGTGAAGACACCTGCACATTCAAGCGATTAAATGCATAATCCAATCTGGACGTTCCCTTGTTAACTGGGTCATGGAGCTCAGGTGGCAGTATCTCTATCTGTTACCTGATCTGCCAAACTCTGGATCATGGTCAGGCAGAGACCGAGCTCTCGCGCGCGATAGTACAGGGCGTAAAGATAAATCAACAATTTAAACCATGCTCTGTTAAATGGGACAGACACAAACCGGTAGAAACCATTAACATTTGTACAAGTCTCGACACCACCCCATAAACTGTGAACAGGCAATTTTCATTACAAGAAAAATTTTCCTACATTCGTTACAACAATGCCCACAATATTACCCGGACCTAAACGCATTTAATTTTACCATATTATGGTCCATTCATGAGGCCAAACTTTACGCTAAATAATATAAGACGGCCGCCGAGAATGGGACAAAATACTTCTTCGGGATAGACTCGATGCTGTTATCCGTGCTAAAGGTAGCCTACATAGAAAAATAACATAACTTATTTTGAAATGTTGTTTCGATACAGTAGTATTAATATTCTGTAGATTTGCTGAAGATCTTAAATAAGTCAATACCATAATTGACAACATTACGTACAGCATTTGTAATTGTTAACAGTTCGCGAGACGCACCCTGTATATATATTTTTATACCTGGACACTTCACTCACTATTATATTGAGCCGACAGTGTTTTTAATGTATTTGTGTATTGGTGCGAAGCACTATGGATTATATAATATATCACTTATGCGGCGGGAGGGTTCATCACTTATTTCTCTGGCAAGAAAAAATAAATATTTGTAATGTGAAAATAAAGACTTGGCTTAAGCCTTTAAAGGCCTAGTAACCAGGCCAGAAACTTCAAAACAATCCCTGTATATTTTTTGGTCCATCATCAAATGTTTATGTGCTGTGCAAAGTCTATTCACCTAATGACAGTCTTTTTTCTACTAAATATTCATACGACTAGATTTTAATGACGTGGTGATAAATATTTTTTATGCTACTCATTATCAGTGACAAAAACGAACAGACTAAGAGCCCACCTGTTAGAAAACGGTTAACTCACAAATTTATGATCCATGCATATTCAAGCATGGTTTCATGAAACAAAAATGTAGAACTGCAGATGAGATGTCACATGGTATGGTACCTATGCCTCTTGCCTGTAATTTTGCTGGCTACCTTATCCTTCAAACCGGAACACAACCATTGTTGCTTTGCAGTAGAAAAAGATTTAAAGGGGGTGGTACTCATCCAGGCACTCTTTAGGCTTGCCAGACTCTGCAACCGTACCGTATCTAAAAAAATAAAAATAATGTTGGCGTTAATGTCCCGGTTGTGCTCACACGCACGAGGGCCCGGGATCCGCCTTGCCATTGATTTGGCAGATCAGATAATAACCGTGGAGTGACTGCCATCTGACCTTCGTGACCCTGCTACCAGGGGAACCTGTCCAGATTGAATAATGGTTACACATTCAGTCGGCTGAATGTGCAGGTTTCATCATGTTTTCCCTGACCGTAAGAGCATCGGTAAACATTCAACTAATGTACATACATAAATACATTATATATGTATATCAGTTGTGATACATTGCCGCAGTGGAAATCGAACTCAGTACCTCTCGCTTACGAGTCGGATATCTTAACCACTCGGCCACCGACGCTCCTACTCAGCATCGTAATAATGGTAACAAAATGCGAACAATCAGTTTAGGTGCCTAAACTGGCTCAGGTATCTCTTAAACCCATTTCTATACAAGAATTCGAAGTAGGCAGTTTAATTCGCCCGAGCCCGACGCTGTGGTTGGAACCCGTTTCCTGGTCTAGTTTCGTGCTCGTGATGGGTGCGCACGAGTTTCGTTACAGCGACGCGTCCGGGATGCGCGGCGGCGCGGCGCGCGGCGTGCTGCTTCTGGGCAATCGGGCAAAGTGTTGTAATTGAGCTGAGAACTTGGAAAACCCGAGAGCGTATTATCAGCTATATGTAAACCCCCCACAACCGCTACTCAACAATTTCCCAACTACTGAATATATTCTAATGAAGCACAGCTAAGGACCGTTTTCAAATAAAGAAAACCGCATTAAAATGGAAAAAAAGATGTGACAGACAAATAAACAACTTAGAATACCCAATTTGCACTCGCCCAGCTGACATAAACGTGGCGTGCAAAGTTCCAAAGGCTCTAAAACATCACGAAAAGATGTCGGTGTTACTGATTGTTTGAAAGGCAATTTGCAAATCACATTATAATGTAGGCAACTAGAAGATTCTCACCTCTTTATGTTGAGGCAACCGCCGCCGATGCTCAAACTGGTCAATTGTTTCCAAAAGAGCTCCCATTGTTGTGACTTTGATTAAGAGTTGGCCAATGCGACAATGAGTGGTACCAATACCCACCTAATGCGAGGTCATCTAAGGGTTGGAAATAAGAAGGTAGCAGTTTAATGTGACCGCATGCGCTCTTTTGAAACACGGTTTTGACCAAATGACTAATGTTCATTCAATGAAGTATACATGCTTTATTTAGTTCAATGAGGAAGTTTCCTAATATCGATATTGCCATATTTAATGACATAGTGTTAAAATATAGATCAAAACTAAAGAGCCAGTGAAAAAAGTTTTGAAATCCGTCCATAAATGACTGAGTTATACAATATTTAAGTTTACATATTTTTTCGCGAAATTATTGCTGCCGCGATCTAGCTGTGACGTCACCAGGCCGGCATCCCGCCCGCCACTATGGGGCTACCCATACACTAAAACTCTTAGTGACTGTATTTTCGGAACCGTAATAGCTAGACACTTGAGCTATTCACAGAGTATGTGTTACTATGGACGCTATAACAACAAGTAATAATAATCGGCATTAAGTAAAAATAAAGGGGGGTCTCCATACATAAAACGTGAGTTTAAAGTCGTTTTCAGAGACATTTAGTTTTTCTCTATGGCCTATGTGGTAAAACTTTGGGAGAGCGGCACTGGATTAGTGGCAGCGTGCTTGCGAGACCGATAACGAGGATGCGAGCTGTTTCAAGAATAGGGCCCATGGTTCCATGTTGTATACATATGCAACACGCATTGTTAACCTAACGCCACAGAACCTAATGAAAAGTTATATTTGAAATTACACTATCGATCCCAATTTATCGTTACCAAGTTTCCGTTACAATAAATTACCATTGTTCGGCGGTGAAGCAATTTAAATCGTTAGTCGCCACTTAAGCCTTGTTGGCTTTCACAATTGTAAATAAGTTCGTAAAGACTAACATATTATGTTTATCTCTTGCTTTCAGTACTGCTGGCCGCAGCTGCAGCACAAAGTGGATACGAATACAACAAGCCTGATAAGCCGTTCGCTGCCGGCACCACGCCCAGCCGGCCAGGATATTCGCCTGGAGCATCTGGGTTTCCGGCATCCCCAACGTCATCCACGTTCCCTGCTGCTCAACAAAATGATCAGTACCGTCCGAGCCCTGGTTCTGGAGCCACGCCTAATCAATCAGGCGCATCCGGATACCCTTCCGGACCAACCCAAGGCTTCCCGTCAAATAGTCAACGCCCTCAAGGTGGATCACCGTCACAGGCACCAGCGTTTAACCCCCAAATTCTAGCCAACCCGTCCGCGGGCCAGACAGATTACTCATCACCAGGTCAAAGCTACCCGAGACCCTCAAGCGGTCAATCTGGTTCTAGTTATCCCGGACAAAACTCAAACTTCCCAGGTCAAACGGCCGCAGGACAAAACTATCAAGGACAGGTGCCAAACTACCCGAGCCAGGCCGGTCAAACAGGTCCATCTAGCCAACAAGGCGCACCTGGCCAGGGCCAGGGGCCATCTGGTTCCGAGTTTGCATCTGACAACACAGGTGCTTATGAAGGAGGCGACTACTCTGCGATACCTGGTCAACCCGATATAGATTATCCAATTCTCACAGAGATACCTCAGACATCATTCAGATGCGATGCTCAGGCCTACCCTGGATACTACGCTGATGTGGAAACCCGTTGTCAAGTATTCCACATATGTGCTAATAATAGGACATATGACTTCCTTTGCCCAAATGGTACAATTTTCTCCCAACAAGTGTTCGTTTGCGTTTGGTGGAACCAATTCGACTGCAATAGTGCGCCAAGCCTATTCGATCTGAATGCAAACTTGTACGATTACTCCATAACTGGATCGAAACCGCAAGGTAACTTGAACGGAGGACCGTCTGATTACACACAAGGATCGAGCCCATCACAATATCCAAATAGTGTAGGTTCTCAAGGATCTTCTAACCGTTTCTCTGGGTCTCAAGGTCCTTCAAGTTATCCCGGAAGTACAACTTCACAAGGAGCTTCTGCCGATTTCTCTGGAAGTGGCAACCAATTAGGACCCGGTTTTCAAGGATCTGGACAGCAAGTAGCAACGCCAGCATATCCTGGCAGTACTGGATCTGGCGGAGCATATCCAAGTGGGCCTGGATCACCGGCATATGTAAACGCATCGCTCCAAGGTAGTTCAAATCTCCCTAGTGGTCCGAGTCAAGGTTATCCCTCCGGAAAACCCAGTGGGCCCAGTTTCCAAAGTGGAGGTAGCAGTGGACGACCACAAACTGGTGATTTTGTCCAACAACCAAATAGGGAATATCTACCACCGCGAAAATAAGTAGCTTTATGAAGAATCGTAATGATAACCAACACTATTACAAGACTTTGCTAGATATAGAAACTACCCTTAAGTAGGGAGCATAAAGTTATTAGATAGGTATACTTTTTGGTAGGGAGGGTCGTTAGGCAAATTGCCCACAATCAGAACCGCAGTGTCTCGGGTTGCTCATTTTACTAAACGTTAAATGTTCGCCATTAGGTAGGTGACAGTATCTACTGTTACCTACCTAATCTTAATCTCAATTGACGAGTGAAATTACTTTTGGGGCCAGTAAGTAAACATATTATTGTTAACAAACGACAATTTGGTTGGTGCTGCTAATTTATAATTTAGGTACATAGGTTAAGCTAGATTGCTAGTTAAGTACACGCTAATATTAATAATAATCTTGAAATGTTATATAATTTCACTGTTAAAATAATTGAATTATGTTACCAATGCGCCAAATCTGTAGTTAAGACAACTTGTGTACATTAACCTTCAAAATACTGGCTTATTCATAAAAATTTAAGTTTATGTTACATTACTTATATGAGTAGCGAGATGACTTACGATGAAATTGACGCACCAACTCCTGTAAGCGTTCCGTGTTGTGCGGGTCATGCACTGCTCTATCAATTAATTTTATATGAATAACCCAGTGACTAAATAATAAAACTTAAATTAAAGATCTTTAAAAATTTATTGGACGTGTATTTTGTTATAAAAAAAAGGAAAAATCCTAAAAAACTGCAATAATAAAAAATTAACACAACATATTGGAAGTCGTAATGCAGTCAGTGTTGTGAGCGTGTGCTGCGCGTGGTAGAGGGGCGGCGGTGCACGCGCACGCTTTCGGCGAGCCGCGCCGCGTTGCGCACCAGCGCCGCCTGGATCGGGTGGAACTCGTCGCAGCACTCGGGCAGCCGGTTGCCCTCCACCACCACCCTCACCAACCCCACCTCCGGACTCTTCAGCACCGAACCCTGATACGAAACCGCTTGCTCTAGCGAATGCAAGCACAGGTAAGTTAAGTCATTGTAGGACACGTTAACGTAACACAGTACGAAATTTCCCCTGCAGTACGTCAGCCCATCTCTCACTTCCACATTATGGTCATTGTAAGGGTCTTTGAATGTATCATCGTCGACTTCCTCTTTATGGTCGTGTTTCTGCAACATTGAACTCTTAGCCTGCAGCTTCCTGTGGTGCGATAGCTTGGATATTCCTCGCTTTGTTCTTGTGATTTGAAAATCGCTGCGAGTCGCAATTAAATTTCTTTTCGCGTCCTCCATTCGGTTCCGTATGTAGTTTAAATACCTTTTCCGTTTTTCGAGAACTTCTTTTTCGGTCAACTGGAATTGTTTTAAAACATCAAAAATGTGAATGGCCCCGGCATCAGTTAACTTGTTATCGGAGAGGTTTAGGTAGCGCAGCGTCCGGTTGGTGCGCAGCGCTGCCGCCAGGTACTCGGCGCCGACGTCGGTTATTTCATTGGAGGACAAGTACAGTGCCAAAAGAGATTTCGCAGAGGGACCGAACAGGGACAGTTTTGACGCAATCTGCATGCACACTTCGTCGTTCAACCGACATCTGCGTAACGAGAGTCTGATGATATGAGATTGGTCTAACAGGGCCGCGTAAATGCCTTCGGGCAGCGGGCACCCGTCCAGAGTGATCTCAGTGATGCTGGAGAGCGGTATCATCTTGCCTAGCTCATGTATGGTGTACCCGTTTATGCGGCAATCCGTTATCGTGAATTTTATTAACTGATTGTGGTAAGGCACCAGAAGCGCAATGGACTGCATTAAGATCCGAGGAACGTCCCGGATATTTTTCAACTCTATTTCTGTTAGTCTATTCATGTTATCGTAGTACCCCCTGACGACTACTCCGTTTAACTTCTGTATTGACGGCCTGGGGGTATCCACCGGACTCTTGTCTGTCCTCAGCAATCTCGAGTGGCTCTCGGGTACTGAATAAACAATAAAGAGGTTTTTGTTAGTTACTGCATCGCAGAATGACTTTTGACTGTACCACGTCAAAAAACTACGAGAAAACAAAGGAACCGTTAGAGCTCATCCAGCTGGCATGGTGCATGTAGTATACAGAACAGCGCGAACGAAACGGGCGCTCACCAGCGAAGCTCAGGGTATCCGCCCGCATACCTACTTGTTCAATGACCGAGCACATTACCCAAACACGGGCATGAGGAAAGGCTCCGATAGATTACCCTAATCATTAACTGGTCGTGGTAAGGTTTTAATGCACATTTTAGGGCCAGTTAGCGCTTAGCGCAAGCTGATTTGGTTTGGGACGTAAAGATAGTATTAAACTTCGACCCTTGTTATATCGACCGTTGTAGCACACCTGGATGTGCCTCTTTCCTCCAGGATCAGAGATAGTTGAGTTTGGATTCAGGTTACCTAACAAAATGAGTTGCACAAACCTTTGCTAAGGACAATTTTCTTGACAACGACGTCGTACGGGCAGCTAAATTTGGCGCATATCCTCGGTAGGCCGACCTCCAGCTCTACGCTGTTCTGCTCCCGGTCCGGTTCATCTTCAGAGAAGTCCAAAATGGAATGCAGGGAGCGCACCGAGCGCATAGACTTCATCGACCTCATTCCCTTCGTGTACGACGCCTGTGCTGAATATAGTACGAGAATAAAATCCCAAAATGAATTAAAACTGTTTAGGGATATGTACCAAGAATGCGGCTGTTCACAGTACAAAAGTAATAAATGTACTTAGTAATATAGTAAACTGTATAGTGAAAAACAGAATACGTTTAAAAAAGGCTCAAAAATAAAAGAAATTGTTACAAAAAATGGATGAGCATTTTAAATAGAAAAATGCATGAATCCAAAACAAAAATGAAAACTTGTGTAGAAAAAAGTCACTGTGACGTAAAGTTGACAAAATCATAGTGTAAACGTTAATACTTCTTTTGTCCATAAATAAAAGTACCTGTATAGTCTTCGTCATACTTGTGGTCATGCCGAAACATAGAGAAAACATTTTTATATACAGGAGGCCCAAAAGCTAAACCACGTGCTCTATACGAGCTGTCGAGGCCAAACCGTGGCCAAAACAAACTAACATGAAGGTAACTTTCTTTACTTCATGGTAAGTTTCTTTACAGTAATAATTAACAACATCCAGTAATTTTTTTATGCCAATTAGGTGGCAAACAAGCTTACGGCCTGCCTAATGGTAAGCAGTCACCGCAGCCTATGGACGTGCAATACCAGCTCGCCTTTGCATTATAAACTGTATTTTTATTTCCGGTAATGTTATAAATTGATGCAATAAAGAGATTACATACATCATACCAGGGGCATCACTCACGCCTTACTGACCCTATAAAAACGTTTTCACCCTTTTCTTGAAGAACTAAATGCTGTACTCTCTAGGAAAAACTACCTGGAGAGGTACTTCATTGCACAACCTAAGTGTGCGTGAAAGAAAGTTCCTTTGGGACCGCACAGTTCGCGTCCAATTTGACTCCAAGGCGAGTCCAATTTGATGAGTGGCGTATGGGAGTACCAGTATCGGTGGCGAGCGGTGCGATGACACAATGTAGCTGTGGGCATCATGTCAAACAGTTCTTGAGAACAAACACCGCTGTACAAGCGGTAGAACACAGGAAGGTAGGCGAAATCCCTCCGCTGTCTCAGCGGCTACGTACCACTTGTATGCATGGTATCATTGACATTTCTCACAGCACGTTTTTGGATCGAGTCACAAGGACCAAGCTGATATGCCGGTGCTGCCGCCCATAGATGTAAGCAGTAAGTATTCCAAATGGAGTCTGTCTTGACCCCAGTTTTTTAAATGCGAGCTGGACCGTTTCTTCCAAATGATTGCGAAATTGGACGTCACAGGAAAATAATCCTAATAATAACAAATAATTTAATTTAAAGCTCATTAACAATTTTGAGCAAACTGTCACCCATAACATCATGTATTTAGATGCACGCAGGTGTAGAGAAGCGTTTGCCTTAGTGTATTGAGGAAAACGTATGCCCAATTTGTTTGCCTGGGACACCTCAAATTATCAGAATAAGATTTACTCGTAGCAGAATTAAAACACATAGTTTCATTTATCTGAAGATAATAATTTATCTAATCTGTAACTTTTATCTTTAACCCAACAGGGGTGCAGGTACATTGAACTTTTGGAGCAGTCCTGGGGCCCTATTTTAGAAACCGCGCACATCCACACTTTATTTATTTAATCATAATGATTTACAAATGAATGGAATGGCCACAGTGTTTCCTTTGGACTATGACATGGGATCGTTCAAGAGGTATATTAGAGGTCTCTTCAGAGGCGGGCAACGCATTGGTGACTCCCCTGGTGCTGCTGATGTCCATAGGCGGCGGTGACCACTTTCCATCAGGTGGCCCGCTTGCCTGTTTGTTTGCCGTATAACATAAAAAAAATAAAAAAATAAAAATACATCGCCTTTACAGGGAAACCCACTTGTCTTCTAATGCTTGTCTTTTCTATCTCTAGCAACTTACCACGAGTGTGAAAGAGATAGATAGCGCACGTGAGCGAGTGGATGCCAGCGGTTTCAAAACTAAGGCCCCTGAACTTCTAGGGAGCTGATTTGGTATGCAGACTAGAATTTGCACATAAATAACAAGAAAATTATGAAATCTTCGGCTTTTACCCACCCTCCAACTGCCCTAACCGGGATGCAAGTCTGTATAAAAAAAAATTTGGGGTTAGTACTAGAAATTTGTAAGCAGAATAAGATTTGCAGAAAAGTAACGATATAATTTTAAAATCTGCACCTTTTATCCTCCAACCACTTTAAAGGACCCATCTGTATATAAAAGTATAATAGCAAGAAACCTGAAATTTAGTACGCATTTAGTCTGTAGAAGTAGTGCATAAATACTACAAAAAGCTATGAAATCACGCCAAAAACATTTCAAGGAAAATTATTTTGCCAAGCCTCGCAAACATAACGGTTTCACTGTGAAAAAGTTGTCAGATCTCATGAAGAGCCAAGCCGCTACCTCTACAAAGCCTAATTCTACAAAATCTACATTTTTCTTATTTAGTACGCAGCCGACGCGACGGCATCTTCTTGCCTATCTGTAATTTTGTCCAAATCTGATCACCAACGTCATCCAGGCAGACATTTCACATTTTTAGCTTGAACATACCTTGGGTACTTACTTGATTCTGAGGTACTCCATGTTTGAAGTGGTTTTGAGGACTTCGTCTCTGTTATCCGAGTTTTCGGCATCTTATGCCTTTAGTACGGTAATGTCCAAGAATACCAGAATCAGAGTCAACAAACGCAATGCTGTACTACGTCTACCGTTTGACCTTGGGGTCGAAGAAACTGACAATGGGCCTATATACAGGATGGAAAGGAACATGTATTAATTTGAAAGAACAGTACGGGATTGGGTGTGGTAACGAGTGACGTAACTGCCGCGAACTGCTGTTTGTTACATAACACAGGGGGGTGATCTTAGTATATATTTCAGCTTATGCTAGGCGCATAAGAGCCTGCACGGCAGCGGAGGCACGCAACGCGACGTAATGTGATTTTATTAATCACCGCATCTCTCCGATGCCGCGCAGTGCGCAACCACCTGAAATTGTGCTCATGTAACCATCCAACCAACAACATCTACCTAAAATTGAAAGCAGATTCTCTCATCGGAAAAGATATCTACCATTTCATCGCTTTACAACCAGCAATACATCACATATTGGAGAGCACCTACCCTACTCTGATCTTAACGTCTCAACCTGTATAACAGAGACCTAGCCCTCGCGATTTTCGCTCAGACAAACCAATCGTGCCTAGATAATATGATGGCAAGTGTCATACGAAATACAAATTTTTATTGTAGCGAGTAAGTACACGCCTTATTCATAAGTAGGTACTAGGTATATACCAAACGAACTCTGTCTACTAAAAAAATTATGAGGTAACCAACCGCGGCTACGGCTCGCAATATTGGGTTTCGCGGCAACGCCTAAGGTCTAAAAGCCCACAGAGAAAAAAATTTACTATGCTAGGTTCTGATATGAGTAGAAGCGTTATCTACAGATTATTTTCAACGTTGCTATCGTCAACACGCCTGCGAACTGTGAAGATTTTGGCAAAATCCTCTAACAACGTGGAGGAGGCTCAGGTCCAGACTGTCCTGTTATGGGCAGTTGACGATGAAGTTTTTAATTTAAAATGTGACCGACAACCACAATACAGTACAAAACCGCTTAAAAATTCATCCCGCTCAGAAGCGAGCGAATTCGCAAAGCACAGTAAAGTTGTTTTTGTAGCTGTGAGCTTTGTGTATATCTGTATACATTTCCGTTAATTGCTGCTAAACCACGCAACGGATTCTGATACGGTCTTCACGGTCAGTTACATAATTTCTTCCGCAAGGTTTAAATGCATGGTACAGAAAAACCAAGACAGCCTGTGCGAAGCCGGGGTGGGTCGCTAGTTTATTATAATTTAAATAATAAAGTCTAATTTAAAAAAGCCTCTTCGACGGTTTCCATGTTTTAATTAATAATATTGTCACTATGATATACCCATTGTATGCACCCCCCTGAAAATAATCCTATAGAGTAGGGGTAGAATAGAAAAGGGTTAAGGGTAGAGTAGGTTAGGTTGGGGGTAGGACCCTACGCGAACGAGGTCGCGTCGGTCCAGGTACTCGTAGTAGGTACTGGTATTTGCTTGGACAACTTCAAACAGTGCCACCTAGCCCAAAAGTATGCATAGCTTGTGTGGGTACTCGATAACTGTGTACTAAACTTTTAATTCATACTTATACCGCGACCCGTAGACAACAGAAATAATTAAAATTCAGTTTGGCCGGGTATTGAATCCTGGACCTCTTGTGTGACAGACCGGTATCATCACCACTGAACCACTCAGGTCGCCAAGATGAAATGCCTCATGCCTGTAACTTCGCTGGTAATATCATAGAGAAATTTTTTATAATATGGTTACTATCTGAGCAGCTATAATATAGTCTTCAAATCACAGAACAAAAACAAAAACATTAAATAACCGTGAAGGTACAGCTAACTTTCCAATCTTTTTTAGAAACCTACTACTAGAGAGAGATCTACTGGGAATAAAAGAAATTAAAAAGGCAGAGGGTATCCACATTTATTTTAAGGAATTGTCATACACATTTTTTATTTTTTCAGTTTATTGAGTATTTTACATCGATGACAATCATTTTTTGGCTTTTCTTAAGTACTTATGTATATTTTTTATTTTTTTTAATACCATACTATACTACTCTATGCCCTAATGTATACGAGGGACACTGATACTCAATGAACCATACATTTATTTATTTGTATCAGAAAGTAGTATCGACCACGTATATTATCCTGCATTACATTACACATATAACAATTGAAATTTTTAAATGATTTCTCCCCAAAATAATTACCTTCAAGAATTATGGTCCTTCGAGCAGGCCTCTAAAATTAACTTTGATACTTGAAATAAAAAATCCAATAATTTAGATTCAACTGCCAACTATCGCGGTCTCGCATTCAACACACCGCTGCACATAATATAACTTCAAACGAAATAATGTGTTACCTTGATTGGTATTTCGTAAAATTTAGTTGAATAGCCAGGATAATGCACGTTGTCGATACAGAAGACATTTATTACATTGGTACAAAGCTTAAACACTAATTAATGTTACATACAACATCGATTATCATTTATATTTGAATTGATGATTATTATATATTAGAATTGAATTACATCTAGAACATAGTATAAAGTAGGTATCGTAGAAGTTGACCGTGATCTAACTGTAGTCTAATGAGCCGTTTTGAAGAGTAGCTTCTCAAAAATTCAAGCCAGGACATTATGATAATGTTTGAGTCGTTAGAGCGCGCTATTGCAGATTATAGTTAGACCACTCTGTCGATATTTTCTTTTAATAATTTCGACAAAACTAAAAAAAATAAAAGTCAGATCAACTGACTCACAAATTTTAAAGCTGAACTTTTTTTATTTTTTTACAAACAAGCTTACGGCCTGCCTGGTGGTAAGCAGTCACCGCAGCCTATGGACTCCATGAATAACTCCATGTTGTACTCTCCAGAGAAAACCTCTCCAGGTAGTTATTCCACAGCCTTAGTGTGCGTGGGAAAAAGTTCCTTTGGAACCGCACAGTTCGCGACCAATTTGGCTACAAGGTGTGAGGATGAACTCCCTGTCGGTGGCGAGCGGTGCGATGATAGAATCTTTTTGATTCAAATAAAACAGAAATATAATGTTTATTTCTTTAGAAAGTTATAATGTCAAAACTTTTACTCAGTCCTCCAACTAACAAGGATCTGTTCCATATCTTTGTGTGATGGTGCTGTCTTTCATCTCCATCCGCACTCCAGCCCCATGAGCAAGGGCCCCCACATATGCTATCATGACACCATTGTCTATGCAGAATCCATCTGTGGGGAATACCTTGCCGCCTCTCTTGTTGCACATTTCACCCATCATTTCCTGAAGGCGGTCATTGCAGCCCACACCTCCCACTATCAGGACCTAAAGGCAATTTGCAGTAGTTAGAAAAAGTTCATTAAGACACATTAGGAATGTTGGTGTCATCAAAAGACACAATCTCATTAAATTTTGATTTTTTTGATATTATTTATTTCGGCCCAGGCAGTTTCAAATACATAATAAATTAGTAATATTTAGCAGATGCTTATACCTCCTCAGAGTTACAACGTTCCATGGCCCTTTTTGTAATTTCCACTAGCATAGCAAATACAGTCTCCTGTAATGAATAGCAAAGGTCTTCTGGTGAGTATACTTTCAATAGATCATCTATGTTGTCCTCTATGTAACTCAGAATGCCAGAGAAACTAACATCCATGCCTGGAAAATAAAGAAACAGGTCAACTATTTGTACACTAGCCCTAAACCAACTAAAACATGATAATTTTTAGGATACCATACAACTTAACACATTTGTGAAACTGAGGAGAACTCCACTATTCCAATCTATGGTTTAAATTTTAATGTGAGTACATTCAAATTTTATAAAATAATACTAACCATTAACAGCATATGGGAGGTGTAAGTATTTCTTTCCCTTTTTAGCAGCTTGTTCAATGTTGTAGCCTGGACTTGGTGCATTTGATAGCTTTAGGACACTCGCAAACCTAAAATTTATTATGAAAGTTCTTTAATATTTTAACCAACAATCGGATTTTTCCTACCTCTATGGTAAAAAGGCTTTATGTATTAAATAAATAAGTTTTATCCAAATCTATTTAGAAGTTCAGGCATGAAAATGTAACTTAGACAGCATAATGTGGATGGTAAGGTATTCATTACCTGTCTAAACAATTACCAACAGCAATGTCTTTGGTTTCCCCAAATATCCTGTATTGCTGGCCGGAGTAAGCAATGATCTGTGTGTTGCCACCACTCAGATACAATACTGCTGGATTATTGGCTTGTGTAATATGTCTACCCATTTCAATATCTGGTTATTAAGTTAAGGATAATATAAAGGAAGTAATATTTAATTTCATGTTTATAACTCTACCTTTGTTGAGTACCCTCAATGTGTCTAAATCAGTGAAATTAAGAGGATAAAGAGGTGTGTCAGTATTGCAGTTAGTGGCACTAAGTCTCCGCCTACCCCTGTGGGGTGCGGGCTTGTTTGACATAACTTAAAATTTAATTAAAAAGGATACGGCCTACACAATGGTTGACACCTAGGATGGGCTTTTTCCACAGCAAGGCACATGTCCTGGCTACTATAGCCCCCACCATGAGCGGTGCGCCCATACCAGGACCTTTTGTGTAGTACACAACATCAACATCATCAGGTTTCAACCCCGATTCCTCAAATGCTTCCTTTAAAACCTCGTTGATATTCTCTTGATGGTGCTCTGCAGTTTCACAAGGAAGAAGGCCTGGGAACCAGCGTCATCTTTTATATTTCATTCACTTAATAGACTGGACAATAGGCGGACCCTGGGCCCTCGCGTGACGCGCGGGGGCGCAACTGGGACATAACGCCAAGATGATGATGATGATGGCTTAATAAACTGGACAGACATTTTAGCAGTATGGTTGTGTGTGATTAACCCGACGTCTGTATGGTAGAAAATCAGTACAAGGACTGTATGGTGAGTCAATATAACCCGGATTTTGAAAATGGTTTAATTCTTACTATTTCAATTAATTTTTGGGAATGATATAATAAATCAGTTTAAGTGTATTTACTGTATTTTGTTGAAAATCAATATAAAATTATACAATATTAGGAACTTGTCATTAATTTACGAAAGCTCTATAAAATCTATAACAAAATATTTAACCTCTGTAATCTAGTCAGATTATAAATAAACAAAATTATAACTTTTTAATTTTTGATTTACCGAATGTGAGGTCTTTATGAAATTTTATGCTAAATTTAACGGAAATTGTAAAACTAATCACAGTCAGCATCTACATTTGCATATCCACAGTAGTAAGACATTATGTAGTCTAGACAGACAATCTTCTTACAATTTAGACAGGCAGGATATATTTGGCACCATTTTTGAACTCCATGAATTTCAGTAGGTAACTCCTCTGAAGGTTCTCCAGTAAATTATCTTATTGTCTTGCGCATCTCTCTAGGCAAATGAAAGATATATTTTCAGGCGTTCAAGTGATTGTTTATGATTCTCTTCTAAGCCGAGTAAACCAGTGAAAATACAGTTGTGTTGAGCCTTTTATTTTTTCGAACAGTACCCACACTAGTCAAATTATGGTCCTTGAGAAGGAGTAGCATTAGCTCTTGACTAGTAAACCAATTAACAAATATATAAATGCATAAAGTAATTATCACAAAAAGGTTATATCGAATGTATGGATGGGTCATATTTACCCCGTTAGACTTTTGACCGCTTGTAACTCCTTGTACAGGCGCACATCGACTGAGCTGATACTAGAACCGAAAGGGGACGGGTATTAACTGAAAAGCACGGCAACTTCAAAAATGTGGCGGGTCATTATGACCCAACCTGACAGACGCCGGGTTAATAGGATTTAGAAATAATTCCTGATAAGGTGTTTTAGGTCATGTTTATATTTTGTCTTTTGACGCCTACATAAGCTACTAGTTTACATCTACAACATGCTCAAAACAATTATAACAGTATGATTACGAATATTTAGAAGTGTTAAATAAAGATATATTAATTATTAGCTCAATAAATACCTGCTCCTGGTGGAGTAATGTATGTTCTACTACAATTCGCAAGAATTTTTCCATCTTTTACAATACCAATTCCGAGCTTATTGGCACTCCCGTCAAAACATATGGCTATTAACATTGTTAAAAGAAAACAAGAAAGTACGAGGTTGTAGCACACCGTGGGAGAACTTGATAATTAACACAATAACGATGTGAAAGGTTTATTAGGATTAGGATAATAAGTCTAGTTTTTAGTACAATATTTGAGACGGCATACGATGTCGAGCCGGCGCGCGGAAATTTATTTTCTGAGTTTTCTGACTGTTTAGTTCCGTGCGATTGCAGCGCCACTGAAGGTGTATTTACATGGCCTGTTATATTATTTGGATTATTTTGGATTTCGCTTTTGCCATGCCCATGGAATGATCATATTTAAATGGACTGAGCAGTCTTCGGGTAAAAACGAGTCGAGCAAGAGGTGTAGAACAGATTAGATAGTTTTTTGTCTCTTTCTAATATGGTGACCATATATTTTTATTTCATGGAATATCCATGGATAAATATCTAATTATCTGTATAAATCTACGTGCATATATTATATATACAGTGACAGCGTATTTTGAACTGTGGTGTGGTCGCACCTTTAAGTAGCTGACAGACGCGCGAGTAAGTACGTGAACTTGTAGCTCGACGAACTTACTCGCTCGTGTGTCAGCCTAAGTATGCGTTCTTTAAAACTGCCGAGTAAGTTCGCCGGCGATACAACATGTTTGATTTTTGCTCGTAGCTCGCGGCTCGCGGCTTCGGCTCGCGCGCCTGTCAGCGCCGTGAGCCGCGAGCCGATATTTTTTGTGATTTATCTCGTGCAGTTGTTTTGTGAAAAAAATTTGTAAAAGTTTTACATGTTTATGGTTTTCTGTTGCGTAGGTAAATGATTGATTTTCAAAGTTATTGCCTCGAAATATTTACGGAATTCATAAAAAAGCGAGCCGGATAAGTTCGCGAACTTAAAACAGCGTACTTTAAGTTCGTACGTGTGTCGCCAAGTAGATCATTCTAAGTGGATCAAGTTTTCTCGTGTTTTATTCCATCATGAATTCATGGTGAACCTAGTCGTCAATTACAACTTTAATAATTTTTTAATGTTATTTTTACCTTATCTATGAAAATATATACCGCAACAACCATACGATTCCAACACACCACACCATTAAATTCTTTATTGCATAATTAATAACTACAGGAATGACAAAAGTACAATTTTACATAGCAAAGGTGCAGGAAGGGCAAGATTTCATTAAGTTATTAGAGCACAAACTTTCAATTAACGCCTTTTATTTAGTCTGTCAAGATAATAGAACGGGACACGCCGCCTCTGTTCTCATCCCTCTCGTCTCAGGTTAGGCTCTGTACCCTTGACAAAGCTAAATAGACAATAGCTAATAAACATAAGGTTGCTTTTCGCAATTGTAATTACTGAGAGTTTTCAGTCCTGTTAAATATGATAAGTCTATGGAAGTGAGTCTTCCAGTTGTAAGAAATAATACTTCCAATTCATAATGTCATCTTTTTGTCACTTGCGTCACTTGCACTGCCTTGGATCATGAATTTCATGTCTTTGATTGACGATTGTCTATGAATGTCTGTCATCAATTTTAGAGATGGAACCCAGATCGAACAAATAATCGAATCGATACAATGTTTTGAATCCTTCGAATCATATCAAACAATATCATGATCCAAACAAAGCGATAAAGTGATACGATAAAGATCTGAATTTAAAATCTAGATAAGAATTATTAGTACCTACCTAGAATTGTAACACTAAAAAGATATTTAAAAAAGCCGTCGTTGTGACTTAAGATATGAATGGTATGGCACAAATTGAAAAGACCTCCTACTAACCTAGGAGATTGCATGCATTGCTGCAATGGGACAGTTTCCTACAGTTCTCCCTAGATGGCGCTGCATGCAACTGCATACACTATTTTATCTGCGCCAAAGACTTCTACATATGGACCGGTTATAGTACAGAGGCACATGTACAAAGGCTATGACACCACTTCATTGGAGCTAAAACTGCAATGGAGCTTCCGACGTCGTCTCAGAGACATTTTGGCTATGTATACGAATGGTGGTTACTTTACAATCTAAGAATGCCGAGTTGCGTAGGAAACATGCGCTAATTCCGATAAACAGTAACCAAAACCAAGGATAGAGTATCTTTTTTCTGTAAAGTATAACAAACATCATGTATTACTTGTAAAACTAATGTTTTTAGCATTACCAATAAATATTTCAGTGTTTATTGCTTAATTATCAATCGGCCATGACTAGTTGGTATGTTCAATCAAATTTAATGCACTCCATCTGCTTGTTTTTGATTTAGCCGTGTCAGCAATCATTAAATTACACTGTAATAAATAAGAATATATATTAAGATATTTATAAAACAGTTAGGTCTAGTTTATTTGTGCAAATAAATTAGGACAGTTAGGTACCTATATAAGGCGACGCACAAACAAACTGGATAAAATGGTTTCAACTGTTAAAGTGGTAACACAACGCCGTAGTCCTCAGTGTTTTATAGTAAAGTTTGTGATAAACTAATGTGAGTACCTAACGATTTTTTTATTTAAGCTTGTTTGTCTTAATATTTATTTTTTTGTATTTTGCTGTAATACCCAATATATCTGTTTTGTACCTTAACAGTTTGTCATATTATTTAATCTGTACTAATACCTTTGCTATAATTTGAAGTTGCTAATTTATTGCAATAAATCAAAGGAGTGTTATATAATTTTATGTATTTTTATTTATTAAAGTCTGGTATTCCCTGAGAGGTAAGTAAAATTTAACAAAATTTTAAAACAACAGTAGTCAAAACTCGGTTGTCCAACATCCGTCTTAGATATATGCGCACGAGTCGCTCGGCCACCGACGCAATCATCAGCTAATCAATAACAATAATATCGTTATGTAATAAAAACTTGTTGTAATAGTGTTAAATCGTTAAAGAGTTCTACAACAACACAAGTGGCATAATTTTAAAGGAGCTATAATGATAAAGATTAAAGGTTGGATTTGTAATTGATGAATCCCAATTATTATTACGTTACAACAATTATATACGCTGTTACAATGTTATATCTGGCGTCTTGGCGAGATTGATGACTGACGTCTGTTTCAGTGCCACAAACCGGTGGCGAAAAATGGAACTAAGTCTTGCTATTTTGAAATGTTTGTTATGTCAATGCCAACAACAGAGACGCTGTCACCGGGCCAAATAAGTTTGTGGCACAAGAGACTGCGCCATTTTATTCAATATGGTAACGGTGAGAGTTATTCGTTCGGTCAAGCATATCTTTATACTTATATATATTGATATATCTGATAATCTGCGCTCATATTTTAACGCTATAATTTCGTACCTACAATTACTACATTCACATCTATTTATTTGCTTCAAATGACACTTCTTCACACATTCACACGGTTTGCCTATCCTATGTATGAATGAATGAAAGGCCTACTGATGAGCCTGATGAGCAACACCTATTTTAAATAATAAATGGATGAATATTTTGAAGACTCAAGCCATTTTGTTGTCTCAAGTTCCAAATGTTCCCATTATCTTTATTTGATTATAATAGTGGAGTAGAATTAACCCAAAATTTAGCATGCGTCCTATGGAAATATGGTCCATTATGAATATAGAGCCTAAAAATTTTGGTAACACGCTTTTCGAATTCCCAACCGTTTACAAGCAACACCCTCTCAGTTATGACGGTAGGCAAAATACCCTTGTCATAGGGATTAGTATTTTCATCTGATATGCCTACAAATTAACAGTTATTGTGTGTTTTCCTTTACTAGTGATATCATATCAAAAAAATGGGACCTTTTGGACGGTTCGATTTTTAGTAGATTGATTAGAAGCATATTACCTAACATTTGTCGCAATAATCATTTCAGTTACAATCAGTTCCACCAAAAGTATTTCTACATCAATGTCATACCTTATGGGCCTTGCAGCTTGATTTTTCTAAAATATGTTAAAAGCGAGCGATGCATCTCAATCCGAGAATGCTGCCATGTCATTCGAATGAATCGATTCGGACAAAGAACAATACTACTCATCATTCGGTCGCGTCGCATCTCTAATTAATTTATCACTCGCAGTCCGTCGAATCACGCCTTTTACCTATTCAAAATAATTTGTACTATTGTAGTTAAATACAAGTGTTGTGATGTGTGTGAATCAAATTTTTAACTAATGTTTGAGTGAGATTCATGATGCAGTTAGTACAGAATTACGTGACGCTTGGGGACATGATATAGGTGCTAACTACTGCGTATCATGTAACTCTGGCTTGTGGTTTATTTTATGAGCTAACAGATCTATTTTTGACCTGAGACTCTTCCTGGAGGTACGTACAGTTGCCCTACTTGAGTAAAGCAACTTAGAAAATGTAATGTCAAGGTTCCGATAATGTTGTCCTTGCATAATGTGATAATTATTTCCATCACGACTTATTTATGCCTACACATTTGTATGATCTGAACATACTGTTTTACAAACAATCTATAAAATAAACAAGTAGATAATGAAAAATCACTATTTTATTTATTCTGTATTGTGAAAACATAAAAGTCAAAAATATTTCAATCTAATTAGTATTATAATAGTTATTCATTTCTCAAGGTGTCTTTGAATATTGCTACAATTTACTGGTACAGTATTTCATTACAAATTTTAAATAGCATTAAACATTATAGGTATAATTTCCCTGTAATTAAGTGGTAATATGACATTACAAACAGCCTATTGTGACAGAAAAATCTATGGAATCTATTATGCTTTGATGCTCATCAATGTGAGGTACATTGTTTTGCTGTGTATATAATTTCACACAAATTATCTTGGGAAATATCAAGGCAACAGTGCCAGTTTCACTGTGTAAAGATTAGTGAAAGTATATTTCATTTACTCTTGAAAAAAATAAAGATTGTAAAGGTATTCTAATTTAAAGAAAATTGAGAATGTGAACTCGCTAATTAGTTTTGTCAGAGTTGTTGACATTTTTCTTTTCTTTTTTGTTTGGGCAGGTAGGGGATTACCCCTTATTTAGAAGGATTACCTTGTAAACATCTGGGATGGGACGACCCAGGTAGTGCCAGACTCTCACCGTCTAAAACCCCTACCTGATAAACTACCATCAAAATAATCAATGCTTTATAACGTTAATGTAGAGTTTAGGTTTTAGTTTCAAAGTCCACTCAAAGCATGATAAAGTAGTGTTAGTTAGGAAATCGAGGAGTTGATCCAACATGATGGTTGATTTGATGGGAAATGATATAGATGGCACACACAACCCTAGTGAATGCTTGGAAATATTTAAACGGTGTGTTGTCTGTGTAGTCGAAATAAAGTACAGTTATTGTTAAAAGTATATATATCTTTTATCACTCATGACGAGCGCTTTAATAATAGCCAGAGCCTAATCATCTGTGTATTTTGGTATTCAAACAACATTTCAATACAAACATCTAATTCTGTGTGTGGCACTGTAGAGTGTTATTTACAATAATAATTCATATAATTAACAGGGTCGAAATATGCAAAATGTATGTATTTTCTTTGATAATTATCGAATGTTTATCAGATAATAATAAAAAGATTAGTGTGACAAAAGCTTGTGAAATTTTTTTTAAGTTTACATGTACGTATCATGTGCTCAGAAGTTTCAACTCATGTTTACATATGCATAAAGCTACATTTTATTATTATCAAGATAATCATCAAGGCATAATTATCATAATAGTTATCACTTTGAACTCTGATAATTAATCTAAATTCTCAACATGTCTGCCAACCACAGAGATTATGGCAAACAAAACAATCCACTAACATGAAGAAGCACAGGCCCAATCGTCATCATTTACTTGTCACAAGACAGATGTGGATTTTGTAGCTTTCTTTAATCACAATCTGCTAATATATATCCAGGGGCGTAAAATCGTAACAGTTATGCATTATCTGCCTCGGCAAGACTATGCTATTCTAATAGAACGTCCAACATGACTAATCTCAAACAGGCAAACTAGCTAGAAGCTCAGTAGAACAGAAAACGGGCTGCAGCATCTCTATTGTTGTATGTGTTACCACCTGCCACTAACATGCTGTTGACGTGACGTGGTGACGTTGCGCACAGCCTAGATATACCCGTAACTCAACGAACTTGAGCCTATTTTACGTGGTAACAAAAAATGCATAATCTATAACGATGTCAGATGCACCAGTAGCCGCGCATAATGAGTTGGCTGCGAAGTACGTCGCTGTCGTTCGCGCGGCAGCTCTCGCGCAGCCTCGACCCGCGGCATGACTACGAACCACAGGCATGCTACAACTCCTTCTGCAAGCATTGGCAACAAATATCCGATATAATCAACAGGTCACAGGTGAGTTGTATGTATTTATTGTTAAATTTAATTTTAAGAGGCATCCAAATAGTAACATCTTCGCTTATGGAAAACTGCATCATCATCATTTGCCTGCCCTAATCCCATTCATTTGGGGCCAGCACAGTATGTTTGTGGAAATCTTCATATTCACAAGTTTTGCCTGCTTGACGCCCCTTTATTCAGTATTATTTCTGGATTCCACTTCTTAAAATTATGGTTGGAGAAGGAAGATTTAAACCAAAATGGTAATATGTGTCAAATAATAATGGACTTTTGTACATTTCCTTTCAAAAGCTCGAGAAAAATGTAATGACGATAATAACGATAATTGTGGGCAATTAGTATCTATTATTTAATTAATAATTGTCATAGTTAATGCTTGGGAGATTAGTGTTAAAAGGTATTCCCTAATTAAAGCCTTGAGCGGTAGGGATTGGTAATGTTATGCTCTTTTATATGACCAATAATTGTTATTATTTCTTTTTGCTTTTTTTTCCCTTTTGGTGTTGCTTGTTTGTTTGTTAATCTCTATTATAAAAAAACTTACTGTTTGTATTATTATCGATATATTTCTATTGTTACCATGCGATCTAAACAAAATAAACAATAAAGTCATTACAGTTTTTAGATAATGGTCATTCAATATATGTAAATATTAGTAAACTTAGATTTCAGATCTAATGTACGTTAAATACTGGGGATTAATTAGATTCTAATTCGCGGAGCGTCGGTGGCCTAGTGGTATAGGTATCCGACTCGCAAGCGTGGGTTACCAGGTTCTAATCCCACTGCCGCCATATACCAATGACTCTTTTCTGAGTTATGTAGATACATTAGTTGAACACTAATCGATGCTCATATGGTGAGGGAGAACATCGTGATGAAACCGACTTCAGGCGACTGAATGTGTAACCATGAGCCAATCTGGTCAGGTTCCCCTGGTAGCAGGGTCACGGAAGTCAGATGGCAGTTGCTCCACTGTAATAACCTGATTAGCCTGGATCATTGTCAAGGCGGAACTCGAAATTCGCGCGCGCGAGCTCAACCGGGACATTAACGCCAAGTTGAAATAGATTCTAATTCGATTTGTCTGTTTTCCTGAATGTGTGTGTGTGTGTGTGAAATGTATCTGTCTGTGATAACGAAGTTAAAGCTTTATTATGTCTCCCGGATATTAAATATTTACTTTATTCGATATTCTTTCTTCAACTATCCCACGGGATTTTTAATTTGTCCTGTACTAAAACAACGCTATGACACTAGAAAATCTTGTACCTTAACCCACTAATAAGCTGATTATACCCCAATATGCAAGCTTACAAACATACAGACTTCTCCAATAATATCCTAATGCTTTCAGCTGCCTAATAAATTCCTATACTAGGAGCAAGTGACATCTGCTAGCAACCACGACCACTCTGTCAAGAACGTAACGACCAATAACAATAAATCATTAACATTATCCATCAACGCAGCATTCAGCATATACAGCTTAGATTTGACTAGAACACTAACACTTTAGTGGTCGAGTTAATATTACAAATTACAGTAACCTATGTCACGTCATGTGCTTCTAACGTTAAAAGTAAATATGCTGGTAGAAAATACTTTATCAGTAGATAATGTCATTCTACACGCTCAACGGCTGACCGTAACCGAAAACGAAACCAAAAGCATTAGGAACAGTGTTTTGGCCGTGCATCGTTGCGATTTGCATAAGCGAGAAATATGAACAAAAACACCGCCGTGCAGTTCGCCTCCATTTAATTTTTGACGACACTGACCAGCCTATCGAAGGCTTTAGCAAACATCATACCATTATTGGCGCACAGGCGTCTTCACAATGCTAAGCGATTTAGGCCGGAGTGTCAGCGGCCGCGTCCAGCTTAACAAAAGACTGCCAGGATGCCATTCATTACATGATATTAAGGCTACCTGCCGCTGTGCTGACAAGCGCTGCCATTTGATTAAACCTTTAAACTTGCAAGGCTAAAAGCTGGGTTACTTAGTAGATTATTTTTTAAATTAAACATGCATGAGTCGGGTGTCCGTTCCCGCAATCCATCAGATGAGCTGTCTGCTCGTTTGTCACTCACTACCACCGCTTCATCTCCTGTTCAGTCGCAAGATAGTTTACTTCCTTCTATACTTCTATACTAAGATGAAACTGATGGTGGGATCTATGTCGCGTCTTTTCTCGCTTGCGAGCGTTGCTAGCCATGCAGGATCTGCAACGACGACCCAAAGACTTGAGTTATCTTCCAGTCGCAGAACCTGCACGACGACGTCCTAGGCGTGGTGAGCCATCTGGAGCACCTGGCGACGCTGCTCGCGCTGGAGGCGCGCGCGCTCGAGGTGGCCAACGCCAACAGCCCCGCCGCCTGCCTCGAACATCTGCTGGCTGAGAACCTTCTGGATCGCCTCTACGAGTGGGCCAGCGGGACTGGGAAGTGAGTATCCTTTCTATAAAATGTCCTAGGTGGAAAATGATGGTGGTAACGCAGACGGCCAAAAAATAGAATCTACCACCCTACGATTGAAGTTCTGTTGTACGTCATAACATAAAACAAGAAGGGTGATTTTCTCTCACCGACATTTTGGTGACACGGAAACTTATTTCAAAAAAGATAGACTACTTTCTTGGCCCACCGTACATGGAATCTGACCTACTTAGAACCTGACCTCGTTAACCATGTCAACGGTGAATACAGATGTCAGCGGTGAATATGTACATTGGCTTATTTACGCTTATATATAGTTTACTCACGCGTGCGATAGAGACAATGCTCTACGAAGACGAACTAGACAATGTGCATTAGTTACCCTTCAACGTCGGTACAACCCTTGTGACAGAGCCTAACAATGTTCAAATAGACTGTGGTTATCGAATATTTGTTGTTCATAACGCTACTTTCTATACGTTACTAGAATGTTCGGTTAGTAATGACTTCAAAATGGTACGTCCCCGAACTACTTGAGGCATGCTTCTAGAACGTTTCAGCAAACGATTATGGTTATGGAAACCTTAGCTAAGGCCACAAAATGGTGTAGTATGTGCTCGATACACTTTACTGGCAGCCCTCAGTCGTGACAATAATATCAATATATACAGTCAATATCAATATTAGCAGAAAAGTTAATTAGCGGATGGCTTATCGGTGTTGAAATCGCTCGGCGTATTATCGATAAGGGCGAGACTATTATTAATAATACGATTAGCTATCGCTGCGTGAGTTCTTTAATCACGATTAGTGCCAACGCCTCCACGGTTCTTGCAATCTGCACTTTAGAACAGTACCTACTTAAAATGGAGCTAATGTATTTCACTTTCATTGTAGATTATGTAATGCTTTTTCCCGCTGAATCATGACGCGGGAGTAGCATAAATATCAAGCCCAACTTTTGAAATTGTTACTTCTGCTTATTATAGGACTATTCCCCGCTGCGTCTGTCTGTCCGTCTCTGAACGCGATAAATTCCGATACTACTAAACGGATTTCGAGCATTCTTTCAGCAATAGATATATTTGTAATAGTAACAGGATCAAGCGGGATAACCGAATGTAAGCAGAGTTTCGAACTGAACGCGGAAAAAACTGCAGGAAACCGCTAATTTAATACTAAAACTGGAAGAAAAAAGATTACCCCAAAGTTTATTTAAAAAATCTTATTTTAAGAATCTATTTCGATTTCTGGTTACAGCATACCTACTATAGATACGTTCAATGCGTTCATAAATACGTTAAATGTATACGTTATTTATTCTCGTACTGTGGTATAATCCTCTGCTTGACCTATCGACCTTCGGTATAATTAGGTCACTTATCGGTCTGTATGCGATTCCTGATGCGTTCAGTAGTTTCGAAGTTTATCGCAGTCACACCGACACATTAACACATTTTCATTGGCATGTTTGACATTATGTAATCATTTTATTAATTACGTTTGTTTTCCTCATATTCTTTCTAATTATTTGTATAATCCTATATATGTGACGATCTCTTTGAACAAAAATGTATTTAAACGTATATCAAATGTATTGTTTTGTGTAAGAGTAATAAATAAAATGTAAATCTAAATCAAAGAAAGGGTCATAAAGATCGCTCTATTTCAGCTGTCACCAACTAAAATACAATACACACTCAAATCTGAAACAATACCAAATGTCGAATTAAACACAAATGAATAATTCTAGTCTAGACGTTGACGCAGAGAAAGGTGATTATTTTGCTAATGAGATAAGATGACCCAAATTTTTAAGTTTAACTGTTTTAGCGTGCGTTCTGTTAGGCGCGCAGTCGCCATTGTTCTCATGATCTCGAATCAATGTTATTATTTCTCACCAACGTTGCGTATAATAGTTGTAGGAGGGGTATGGATTTAACGAGTACACAAGATCGGGTACTGAAGAGATTTCGCTGTGTTATGTTGCATCTTAGCGGTCAAACGGTTTTGCTAAAACTTTTTAATCTGCGTTGATGACTTTATAAACGGTTTGTTACTGCTCTACCCATGAGATGATATATCGCTTAATTAAGTGCCTCCTGTACGGTTAGCGCAAGTGTGCTCTCGATACGCGAGAAATGGCGGTACATACACACTGCATGTCTTTCATCTTAATGTTGAGAGACAGAAACAAACGCTCTCTCGCGGCGCGAGCTGTGTCACGGGCACAATTGTGCTAGGCTTGCTGCAATGCATTGCAGAAATCTATTGTCATAGCGTTGATGCGCACTAAACGGAACGGAAACTGATCGGCACCATGGTTGAAATGCCCCACTACAACGTCCACTTATCAACACGCACACTTTAGCGACACCATCTCGCCACACAAATGACAGCAGGGGCGATAACGTTCGCTTTCCGATCCTTTTTATGTGCAGATGCCTAAGCGCTGACTTATCTCACAACGAATTGGCATCTTCTATTCGGCTGTATATAGTTAACAGCACACAGGAGTATAATGTAATGTGACCCTGTGACCCTGTTAAGGGGAGAACCTGACCAGATTAGATCATTTGCAGAATGTATAACCATGATCCAATGAATGTGCAGGTTTCTTCACGATGTTTTCCCTCGCGTCAAGAGCATCGGTTAGTGTTTTGAAATAGTCCTTGGTACAAGGCAGCACTGGGGATCGAACTAGGTACCTCTTACGTGTCCGACCCGTACGCCGTTAGGGCAAGTTCTACAACTATCTATCTATAAATTTACCGTTTCATAATAAGCTGCTGTTTTTCTCAGATACATGAATGCGGTTAGACTGGAACAGCTAAAATTATTCGGGTGTCTGATCAGCAACTACAGCTCGCAGGTACGTTATAAGGGTTTTCTAGTCCTGTCCCTCATTATTTTATTGTGTATATAATTTGTTTATATATGTAGTGTATTATTATATAGTATATTTTTTAATAGTCTTGTCACTAAAGTTGATGAGATCTAGAAGCCCTTTTTGACATGTCATCATTTCCTTGTGTCCACGACATAAAGTTCATATTCTGTTATGCGCGACAGAAAATGTATGGGATTGACCTGTCAAAACGAGCTTCTTAGATGTCGACAACCATAATGAAAAATCAAGTAAACCCGCTTCATATCCAAGCGGCAATTATCGTCTCATACAATTATCGATTCATACAAACCTACATTGCAAGTATGTTGTGTGGTGACCATGTGAATAGAGGTTAATTGCGTCATGCCCCTAATTAGTTGTTTACTTATCCTTAGAGCCAATATAAACAACATAAGTAAATAATATGTTACCAGTATGACACGTTTGTATAATGATATTTATTTATCTTATTACTTTCAGGTGATCGCAGCGGAACCGTTCCTCAGGCCTCTCCTGAAACTGCTCAGTGACTTCAGAACTGAATTGCCTCCTGAAAATTTAGAAAGTAAGTAATGACGTCATAGATTACACATTTCAAGAAAGAGCTATTTTTCCCTTCAAATACTATTAATTTGTAGTGTTTCCTTTTGAAATGTACTATGTTGTTGCAATAAAGAGTTTACATACATACATTCATACAAACATACATTTTTCCGATAGTAGGTATATCAAGGTTTAACAAAGAATATTTTCAAATTTTTTTTACGTCGACATTAGGTTTTGTAGATGGCTTGTAAAATTTTTTTTTTTCAATATGGCGAATGCACCCTAGATAAATGTTATAAAGTTATAATGCTCTGTGATATAAAGATACAAGTTGAATTGTATTTTACTCGACTTTTTATTAATTTTTTTTAACCAGAATACTGATTTAATTTTATCCGATTTCACGTTCGATGAGCAACAGCGATTTCTTATATGTAATTATTACTGTGTTCTCTAGATAAACTATATGCTTTGCGAATAGTGATTTTAAGTCTTAGTGAAAAGCCAACACGCGAAAGTAATTGCATATTTGCGTGCGTCTGTCAACAATTGTAATAAAACCAATTTTGATATTTGCCAATAAATATAATAACTCAACAATAATAGCTGGTATACGCTGCTTTCCTGCATTTTTTGACAATACCCTTAGAAAAAGGAGCTCAGCTCAACCCTTAGAGAAATGACAGCTCACTTGATGTTTTAGTAAAAAAATTTTACTAATGCATTGTTTACCACGTGTCTAACAAAATACCCATTTCCTGGCTGACGGAAAGCGCCGCCTGTAACATCCTCGATTTGATTCACACATTTAGCATTCGTATAAAATATACGTAGGTGTACTAAGCTACTAGCTACTCTTGTGATTGCATTGATTTGGCTACCTTGTCCTTCAAACTGGAATGCACTGCACAAACATTTTTATCAGCATAAATATTTTACGCCGTGCCTCATCGGCCTCGAGTCCTACAGCCAGATCTTATTATCATTATCATCGTTAATGTCCCGGTTGTGCTCTCGCGCACGAGGGCCTGGGGTCTGCCTTGACCATGATCCAGGACTTGGCAGATCAGATAATTACAGTGGAGCGACTGCCATCTGACCTCCGTGACCCTGCTACCAGGGAAACTTGTACAGATTCGATCATGTTTATACATTCAGTCGCCTGAATGTGCAGATTTCATCACGATGTTTCCCTCATCGTAAGAGCATCGGTTAGCATTTACCTAATGATCATAAATCAGAAAAGGGTCATTGGTATATATGGCCTCAGTGGCCTAGCCAGATTTACGAATTGTTAATCCAGCGACCGTTCTAGAGAAATAATTAAATTATGTCACAGTGCTCGTTAACTTGATATCGCAAACTTCAAGCGAAACCGAACACCTAGACCACATCGAATGCTTTATTTCCGAGCGCGAAGTGCGTTGCGATTGTGATTTGCAAAGATATATTGAAAATGCTACAATTTGTTTTATGATTATTGGACAACTCGTATTATTATCAAATTATCATGTTGATTGTGTTAGTGCCACAGCCGTGTGTTGTATGTAATGCAAATGCGAATTTATAGTTTTTATCGATATTTCATTTATTGTCGACAATCCACTATTGGCCTTCAGAGTATGTTTTTAAATACGTACTTATTATACATACAACACCCACACCCTTTTCTGCCCGGCCGGGAATCGAACCCGGGACCTCTGCATCGCAGACCCAGAGTTAACTAACTGAACCGCTCAGGTCGTCAATCTTTGGTCAAAAATGTCAGGTCAGATTTGCCATGAAGGATTGGAGCAACAGAGAAGAGTTGCTGTCCTTTTCCGATCTTCGGAGGTACTGCTGTCTCTAAGACATTTCGCTTTGGGCAACATTAGGTTACATCATTTTGTTTTTTCCCTCACCGTAACAGCATCTGTTAGTGCCCAACTAATGTACATAAATCAGGAAAGAGTCATTGGTACATGGTGGCGCTGGGGATCAAACCTGATACCTCTCGCTTACGAGTCGGATCCCTCAACTATTAGACCACCACAAAACCGAATGTGTAACCGTGATCCAATCTGGTTAAGTTCCCTCTTGAGCAGGGTCGTGAAAGTCAGATGGCAGTCGCTCCGCTGTAATAACCTGATCGGACTAATAATGGATCGTAGTGAAGGCGGGCCCCAGGGGTCACGCGCGAGAGCACAACCGAGACATCAACGCCGAAGATGATTATTTGTATTCCACTAGTGGACCCGGCACGACTTCGTTCGCGTCCACGTACTTACTTACCCGTTTTTTTCTTGCATCACCTTCCTCTTGAATCACTATCTATTGTTGAAAACCGCAATAAAATCCGTAGCGTAGCTTAAAAGATCTAAACGTACCATAGATACATAAGAACAGACGGCGGGAGGCGACTTTGTTTTATACCATGTATGCATTGAATGAAAAGTTGAATGAAATGCATTGTGAAAGTTTTCAGTTCAACTGCTAGAGGACCAGCGATCTGTGGGTCACGAAAAGTTATCAGATCTATGAAGATATTTTTGGAGAGGCCTATGTCTATCTTTATTATCAGAACTAAACTATGCCTAAGCATTATGCGCGGCACAACAGAAAGCCCTGTTGCCCACTTTCTTAACTGTCTACGTCACATTCAGCTGTAAAATTTACGGACTGCCCCAGCATGCTTTAAGAAACCGTTCGTCTGATATTAAATATTCTCCAGTACTTAGGTCACTTTCGAGAATAATTTTGAAGAGTAAGAACCCACTTGACCATATATCGCATTGGAGCGAAGAAATTTGCTTATAAATTTTATATTAGTGTATCTTAAACCTCTGCATTTGAGTGTTGTAACGGCGTTTTGACTCTGCGAATTGTAGCTGAAATTCAAACTTGTATTAAAAACTACCGTTTTATCAACAAAGCTATTGCGTTTCTAGTGTTTTCTCAAGCTTTTGATAAATATAAAGTGACTGCGAACGTTTATTTCTCATTACCGCGTACTCATCATCACCAACAGCCTTTCACAGTCCACTGCCGTACTTGAGCTTCCTCCATATTGGTGGAGGGATTTGGCATAATCTTTGGTCACTAATAGTAAATAATAATAATATACTGGGACTATTCACACTAAAGCCAAATTAAATCTTCTAGTTTTCAATGTTATAGCCTATAGCAGTCCCCTACAGGACTTAGGGCATCTCCCATGAGAAAGGAGGTTATTGCCATAATATCCACGCTTTAGAGATCGGGTTAGAGATCGCAGTGTTGTAATTATAAAAATGAAAAACGCTGCTGCCCATTTTCCAGCCTACGAAGACTCCATAACATTTGCCTCGAAAATATTAGTCACCTTGTACGAAACCCACGAGTGTAAGGGGTTGGTGCTATTTGGCTCTGCTGGACACCATACAGCCTATCTTCTTATACCTGGCTCTTATCCATTACGTTATGTGTATGTAATAAATATCCTTACAATTATAACCAGAGTACAATCTTAAATCAAATAACAAATCTTGCAACTTCGGGAGGTCTCTTGTGACGTGGAGCAATGACCGCTTACTTAGGCGTACTTCAAATTCGAATGATTTCAATTAATTAGAAGACTAAAAAATTAAATTAGATATAATATTCTGTCCTAAAAATAATGCACTTTGTGTACACTCTTTTTGCCACCTCCGTGGCACCTAAATATTGGAACGAGAGGCTCAATCCCGCGGCTTCGTTCGCAGATCAGCTGGTTGCAGTTCTGAACCTGCTATGCGTCGCGCTCATGCAGAACATGCGGTTCATTGACCTGTTCTTCCTCACCACACATACGCAGACCGGATCGCATGTCGAGTGAGTATCCTGTTGGTGAAAATAAAGTGTTTCTCAATAGAGAGCAAATTAGTGCGACAACGACAACATACAATACTAAATGTGACTAAATGGGCACTAACACACCGCCAATAGGTAAACTATACAGAAGAAAAACCAACTGACACCCCCTCAAGGCTATTGTTATCGTTGTCGTGATCTATTGTTTTGTTTTTGGTATTGAAACACGCTTTATGTAAAAGGCCTTTGGCACTGCCCTATGAGGTTTCTAAGCGGGCTATATTGTAGCCCGCTTAGAAATTCTTCTGCTTCATTTTATTACACTGTCTGTGTAATGAAATGAAAAGAAAACTAGGCCAAGCGCGGGCGAACTCGCACACGAAGTGTTTCGTACATGGCTGTGATTTTAAGATCAAGGACTTCTTATTCACAATTATTATTGTCTCAGTCACACAGAGATTGGGGAGTCAATTTTCTTTAGTAATATATTTAAGATTATCTCATTAGGACGCATTTGCAATTCTTTTCTCCAACTTGTCCCCTGAACTTGAATCTATTCACGTTACATACACGACTGGTATGTGTACCAAATAGAAACATAATTGGTCCAGTAGTTTCAGGCAGACTGAGATATATGGACTAAGATCCTATAAGGCTTAAAGGATCCTTTATTAGTAGTAATAGACTATGAGGGCGCCATAGGTAGTCCTAAGTCATCAAGTACTAGAAAATATTAGTTTGGGCGACAAAGAAATGTTGTGCCGGCAGTGAACGGGCAGGCCAACGTATTGTGGGTCTCTCCTAAACGTCTACTATCACTGCAAAGTGGTGGTGGATAACCTCACAACCTATAAGGGTTCCGATTCATTCGTCGGCCACACCCATAAAACCCGAAAAGGTTTTAACAGGGTCGGCAACGCGTGGGTGACGCCCCCGGTATTGCAAACGTCCATACTCTGCGGGCAGCTACAATCAGGCAGGCCGTAAGCTTGTTTGCCACCTTAGTGGTATAAAATCATTTTTATCGGCAAAATTATTATAGGCCGTGCCTCATCGGTCTCAAGCCCTACAGCCAGATATCCGAACTGTTACTCCAGCGACCGTTCTAGAGATATAAAAGAGCACCCATCGCCCCCAGGTTCATAATCGTGCGTTTACTGCTATACGGACAGTACTCGATGACGTAGGATAACCTACGGCGCCCTCACTGTCTGTTACTTCTAGTAAAGGATAAGCCTTATAGGATCTTAGTCCGTCTCTGTGTCTGCCTGATTATGTTCCGGTCCGGGTTCCGTTTTATATCTCTGCCTTATAGGATCTTAGTCCATCTATCTCAGTATGTCTGAAACTATGGGACCGATATTTTTCAATTTGGGACACATACCAGTCGTGTATGTAACGTGAATAGATTCGAATACGGGAGACACTTTTGGGGGACAAGTCGGAGAAAGAAATTGCAAACTGCATCGTGTAACAGATCAAATGCGTCCTAATAAGAGAATCTTAAATATATTATTAAATAAAATTGACCCCCTAATCTCTATGTGACTGAGTCAATTATACAGAAATTTGTCCTTTGCCTATAAGAAGTCCTTGATCTTAAAATCACAGCCATGTACGAAACACTTCGTATGCGAGTTCGCCCGCACTTGGCCTAGTTTTCTTTTCATTTCCTTACAACCGCTCGCCCACAGTATCTTAGTCCGTCTGTCTCTGCGTCTGCCTGATTATGTTCCGTTGCGGGTGTCGTTTCATTTGTCAACCGCACGGTGGTGTCCCATAAAACTGCTCGCCCCCAGGTTCATAATCGTGCGTCTGCTGGTGTCGTCGGTGCACCGCGAGGGCGGCGCGGGCGCGGCGGCGCGCGACGCGCTGCTGCTCTGCGCGAAGATGTCGGCGCGGAGCCCCGCGCTAGCCAGGTGCATGCTCGAGGGGAACACGTGCGTCGTGCTGGCCACAGGTAACGTGTACAATAATCGTCATTATATCAGCCGAAAGTGCACAAGCCACTAGCTGCAGTAGCCAACTTGGACGTCACCTAACCGTTTACAGACGCAGGTTGGCTGCTGCAAAGACGCTCTAGCTAAGTGGGGCTTCATCTACCAGACACAGCCGCGATGCGACTGCGAAACTCCATCCCAAACCATGGAGCATCTGCTCTCTTGTTCTCTTGGTCCTGCTACCTGCACTAAGGAGAAACTGTTCCTGGCGACTGATAATGCAGTTGCTGTGGTCGACTACTGGGGCAAGCCATCATCATCATCATCATCATCATAATCATATCAGCCAGAAGACGCCCACTGCTGGGCATAGGCCTCCCCCAGAGATCTCCACAAAGGCCGGTCCTGTGCTTTTCGCATCCAGCTGGTAACTTTACTACCCCATCGGCCAGCTGTTCTTCGAGCTATGGGCCCTGCCCACTGCCACTTTAGCCTGGAAAAATAATCGTGGACAAATGAGGGTTTTCCATTTCCAAAATCCACGAGATGACGCTACTGCGACGTGAGATCTGCTGTCAAAATAAAGAACTGTTATTTGCTCGAATAGATTCGTCATTTTGCAACAGTGGTTTATGTTCAAAAGCACGATAGTATTTTGACAACAGACTTTACGCCTTATTCATACATCGCCATCTACCTCTAAACTAAGTAAAGCTTGCATAGGTTTACGGAGTTTGTGTTTGTTTTTCCTAAGCTAATCCAGGCGACGTCTATAGTTTGTGTCTGGATGGAGAATAACGTGCCTGGACAATATATGAAAACTGCTATATCTATACTAATATTGTTTGCCCGACAAATGAACGAATAAGCCTGTAATTAGTGGATAAACTCTCGAGCCTGATAAGTACGTTACACCACAATACCCTTCGGGGAACTATAGTCACGGCAATATCTTTATTACGGAAATACAAATGTCCTAAAAACACTTCTGAGTGCTTTCCAACCATTACTAGGTTGGAACATATGTCATATATCTGGGATCTGTGATGCATACTCCAGGTTACTTCGCTCAAATGTGCTATTGCACAAATGGTGGATCTTCAATGTTTTGACTCGACGAATAATGCCATTGCTTGCTTGCTTGCAGGCCTGAGCGGTCTGTACTCGCGGCTGCCGCGCACACTGCCGCTGTCGGCGCACCGGCTGACCCCCGACGACGTGAATCATGTGCACAAACTTACGCTGTTCGTGGACTCGCTCGAGTTCTGCAACGCCGTCGCGCAGGTATGGGTGACTACGGGCTTTTTATATTACTGTACGAGCAAGCTAGTACATTAATTACTTAGCGCTGATTGCAGCGCTTTAACTTCTTTAAATACTCTGTATTTACATATTAATTTTAATGACAATAAATACATCCACGGGAACGTTACACGTGACGTCCAACCAATAACATCAACAAATTAAATGTAGGATTTACGACCCTACAATCACTAAGGTGGCTTACGGCCTGCCTGATGGAGCAGTTACCGCAGCCCTTGTAGCAAACTGACTTATGCACTAGCAGCCTACTTAGAGTGACGGACTTTGTCGCGTGTTTCGCTCATTTTAACGCAGTTCAAAAGAACTACACTTTTTGTCGAATGGATTGGCAATCAATAGCCTTGAACTGCTAACAAAGTTCCACTGCAATAAACTGAAACTATTACATCGACCATACGTAATCGTAAAAATAACAATTTCAATAATTGAATTCAGCTATCTAGTGGATTTTGAAATCTTGAAATCCGTGACCCTTATGGCGACGTCAGCGTCTTTAATTCTATATTGTTTACCAATGGCGGCATGTTAGTTACTACTTTACCGAATTAGAGTAAGACTGCATGTTGCATTGCGATCATTATAAGATCATTTAGAGTGAATAGGCTATTCCTAGATAGACATGCTCCACCATCAGCCGCATCGTCACTCACCCCCAGGTAAGATGACGGTCAAATGCATGACAAGTATAATTGAAAAGAAATTGTCCGTCACCAGGTGGCGCACCCGTCCATCAAGAAGCACCTCCTGGACCTGGTGCTGCAGGGTTTCCTAGTGCCGGTGATGGGCCCGGCGCTGCTCCAGGTGAGATGGACCTCTGGGACCGCGTGGGTGGCTCTCTGTTCAAACGAGGGTCTAATAAAACGTATCGAGTGTTCGTGGGGAACTGTATACCAACGCTTAGGACGTATAGCCCGGCTAGGTTCGGAATGTGCTCCAGGTGTTTCTATGGGTTGAATCACCTATAGTCCATTCGCGTTAAGGAAATAGTGAGTGTTTTCATGGTGGAGTAAAAATTCAAACAATTTATTGTCAAAAAAATATGGAGATTATTAATGGATAAAAATCAACATAATTGTCTCAAATTAAAAATAAAGACCAGGATAACTCTTTGCTTAGGAGCCAGTCTAGTATTTGTGGTTTATAACCAGCGAGGTATTAATTTTTATTATTTTCAGCAGTCTTAGCTTTCTAATTAGTTGCGACCCGATTAGTCGAGAGGCGGGCCTAGGCCGGTGGACAACAATGACTCACCATTTTCTTATCGTGCATGAACTATTACAGGTTTACTTACTAATGGTTTCGTTGTTAGTTTCAACGAAATTTGCTACATGGAACTGATGAAAAATATAAATGCAATATTTTCAAATTATGCACATTTGTTATTTTTATAAATAGTGGGCTATCGTCTGGAAAAAAACAATCAGTATTTTATGTTATTTTGTTATATTTTATTACACCCTGGGCGAAGCATATGGGGCTGAGGTGAGAGTTCTTGGGATTTTGTGATGACGTTCTTTTGGGTTTGTAAGTGAGCCATAACAAAATACCGTAGATAATAAAGAATTCAATTAAGTTACCTAGAACAGTATCTTGTTATGTGTTCACAGCCTTTGAAACGTTGGATATAACGCATCAAAAGCTCTGTTATACAGTGTGTAACATAATACCTTAACGATATGTAAAGGTACTTTTAACATTTACAGAAAATGAGTAAAAAGTACTACGTCGATTTGTTCTTAAATTTTATATTGTGAGAAAGTTTCAAGGGGCAACGCGTTTGATAATCTCGGCGCTATGTTTGTTTAATCTGTTCGATTTTGTGGAAATGACCATAAATTCGGTACATAAAATAAATTGCATTATTCTAGGTTTATATATTGTATTTTACAGTTTATTGTGCACAATAAATAGTATACAAAATTGACATACAGATAAGATCACAACAGGTACAGCTTATTATAATGTTTTTATTTTATTTGGTTACCTTTAGGCCCAGCGATACATACGAACCCGTTACTTCTGAAATTAAACTACTCGAAGACACTCGAGTAGAATGTACAGTGCGCGCGCGAGTTCATCTCCATCGGGCACGACTGCTTAAATAATTCGAGTAGCAATTATTGAAGGCCCGATTGTTTAACTAAAAGGGATTATACATCGTCATCTCACTCGAGTGCGGTTTTAGCGTGTGAGATACCGATGTAAAATCCGTTTTAGTTAAACAATGGGGCCCGATGCACATGAACTCTCAGGCGCTCTGTAGCTTCCTATTGGTGAATTTTCGGAATTGGTTCGGAGTTTATCGCGTTCAGACAGACGCGGTAGGAGAGGCTTTGTTTAGAATATTCATAGATGGGTTTGGGATACCTAAATGTCCCTTTCAGATCGGGCAGGCGTTTGTTACACTTTGTATTAAATTTGAGCAGAAATATAAATCCTCTTCTACCTACAATCATACAGGGCCTGCGCTGTGTCGGGCGGGCACTGCGCACTATCGGTCACGTCCCAAGTCTGTTTCTAATCTATAGCTGGCATTCAGTAAGCCACCCCCTAACGGAAAATTATCCTATTCTCAAACTCGTCATGTGTTCTCAGATCAGGCTTGTCAAAGATTATCACAGTGGGTTTAGATCCCTTACCCTTAAGCCTCCAGGGAGACGTTGGCTCTGTGTGTGTTCACTTTTCCGCCACCTTTCCGACGATGGGATTTCATCCCCACCTTCTACATGCCTGGCATCTAACTAATTCTCGGGTATCGCGAGCCTTTTTACCGTGCACGTGTAAGGTGTGGAGTGAGGTCCTTTGCTCTACAACATGGGGTTCTTCAAAAGGCATGTCTACCGGTACCTCAAAGGCCGGCACTGCTTCCCCTCCCCTTAGGTTGCAGATGTCCTAGTCGACAGGTGAGATGGCGGTCAAATACCTGGCTAGTCCAAATATATAAAAAGAAAAAAAAATACCGTCGGACCGTGTGCCTCCCTAGGCAATAAAAAAAATCATCCCGTGCCCAGATGCTGCGATCGCTAGATTCATGAAATGACAAAACTATCTGGCAATGGGACCATAGTAATTTTCATTTTTGATTGGCTATAGGAAATGGGAATTCGTTTCGCATGCTTTTGGTTTTGTTTTCATTATTGGCGTTTGTATTTTCCGAAGGTCCTTTTAAAAAGCAAAGGCGTTTCATATGAATACAACCCATTTTACAGCTAAATAACTACACTAGCGCCACTGGAAGAGTTTTTGTATTTTTGTTCGCCCACACTAGAGCCGTTCTATCCAACGTTATGTCTCATTTAATTTTCCCGTATTCGATTTTGTGTTCCATTAACATTTTACTAACTGATGAGTATTTCTTACAGCCGTTGCAGGTGAAGATTAACACGAGATTTGTATATTTTCTTTATACCTACTCTGTGTAATTGCACAAATATTTGCAGTATCTGCCGTTGTGTCTGCAACCACTACACATGTGTATTACTAATGATGAGTTTGTGTTTCAACCCTTTTAATTATGAACAGCTGACTGACGTTTTGTTGACTTGTTCTATAAAAAATAATATGTAAAAATATGACTCCTGTATTTAAAAAAGAAGTGGGAAATCATATCATTTTCCGTTTTGTGTATCACAGTATTTGATTTGGTGTTGAGAGTTGTGGCTGCAATGTGAATTGAAGTCGCATTCAGTTTGCTTTTTCAATCATCCATTTCATTGGACGGGTCATTATCTCATGATTTGGACATTCCATCATCGATATTGTCTATTGTTCAGGCTGTGTATTAATTTTATTAAAGTACACTTCATACAATACTGATGATTACATTATTAATCACAATTCAGCGAATCAATCCATGTTATACTTTTATTTGTGGTATTAATACACGGCCTGTATATATTTATGTCGGGAAGCAAATTGTTTATTTGTCGGTACGTCAGTGGGCTTTCGGTGCACGCACGGGATTGGACAGCACAGCGGTGTGGTTATGGTGGGGGAGTTGATCTGGAATATTATAACATGAATTATCGATTTTGCTAGATGAAACTTTGGGAAAAAGTAGTAGGTATGGAAACATTGCAGTCGGGATTTTAAGTAATACACATACATTCATAAGTAAGTAAAGTACTTATAAAAGTTCAGTAATGTGCTAATAAGTTTAATTACGAAATATAAGAGTAGTTAACAGCAACTACAATATTTAGCACTAGAATTTAACTTTTACACCTTTATATTAGGAATTGACCAACGTAAGACAAAGAATGTTTTCCCAAAGATTCATCAAAATAAACCTGACATGTGTTTCGATACATTTTACGCTGGATTCTGTTCTTTTTCAAGATAACACAGTATTCCAGGTTGTGCTCACAACATCATCAGTGTGATTTTTTTGCCACAATCATGCGGTTAAGTGACGGCTCTAAAGTAGATAATTTTAAATAACTCTTTATAGCCCGTGTTTTTTTTCATATATTTTTAAAAATATTCATCTTTAATGTAGTCCCCTTTACTGTTTAGCTTACTTTATTTAAATTTTGAAATCCTGTATGTGTTATTCTCATCGAGATAAGAAAGTTCAAGTGATTCCAACACTACAACACAGCATCTAATTAATAAAAGGCTACCGATTCATTACCGATCCGATTCTGTGTTGCGTAATAGACGTAGTTTGTTTTTGGCAAGAAATTATGCTCCATTTGGGTTCATTCAAAAGGGAACGAGCAATGCATTGAATGAGACTTGCTCGTTGCATCCAAAGAGAGGGCAGTTAAATTCCTGACAGCCATATTCATAATCTGCAGACATAAAGTTATATTCATAAACAATATAACGTGACGACTAACGCTTGCACTCAACCGGCGTTACTGCCAGTATACAGAAATGATGTAATTGTTTGAGTAAAGGTGCCAATACCACCACGATACCGGTAGCTTAGGTATAGTCCACTTTCCGTCACGTAAAAGACCACTGAACGAAAGTGAATATATCTGTCCCCTTATTTGTCGCAAACTTCAAAAACGGCCAGCGTTCTTTTTACGCGACGAGACCAGCACAGAAAGGAATAAATAAACCTGCCAGTACGCTAGACACAGTAAAAAAAAAAGAGTGTAAACTACCGAAGCCCCGTCACTCAACCGCCCGCCCGAACCGTCGTCGCCCGGCCCACTAACACGCACCCCGATAGACGAAGGGCGCGCTCTTGCAGAGTGGGGCCCCGGAGCAGGCGGCCGCCACCGCGTACTTGGAGCTGGTGGTGCGGTGCTGCACTCGCGGCGGACTGCTGAGACCAGTGTTGGGGTTCCTGCTGGAGTACCGCTACGATGGTGTGAGACTCGTGGATGCGCTGCTGGAGAGACTCGATGGTGATTCGCAGGTGGGTGTCTCTTGTTTTGCGTGATTATCTATTTCAGCCGCCAAGCAACAATGCTTGCAACTTGGCACGCAACACAAGAAGTTAGGAGACTAATGTCTCGAATGAATCATCATCACCATCTTGGCATTATGTCCCGGTTATGCCCTCGCATCGCGCCACGTCTGGAATGTCTTGAATTAATAATTACATATAATTATGTCCACTCGAAAGAAAATGACAACAATGTAAAATGTACAAACGGAAAAACTGCACTTGTACTTACGGTTGATAAGGCGACGTTACTCATCTAGGCATGCTCCTCATGCATGACCGAGAAGTTGACAATGTGTTACGCAAAGGCATTGCCATAACCATAGTAAGTACAGTAGAAGAGCATAAGCGCATTGCCTCTTCAAGAATATTTTCCTTTGCCGCTACAGCGATATTCACGATATTTGGTGCATCTTTAGCCAAAATCAGTTTGCTAAAAGAAGGGAGCATTAGCTGTCCTTTATGCCCAAAGGACTCGTCCTATGCACCCAGGGACCCTTTTTTATAGAATGAATAAAATTTGAATTCGTATATGCTATAAAAACCGTTTAACAATTGTACAGTAGTGCACAAGAATATGATTCTTAAGGTGGTCATGTACTTATGCTCTTGCACTCATCATCATCCGAGCGGTCAAACTCGGCTACTGTCTACTTATGCTCTTGCACTGAACATACATAAACGAAGAACATCATTCTACACATTATACAACCAATCCCTTGTATTCCAGCTTTCCCTTGTGACCCTGGCGCTGATGGAGACGCTGATCGACCTGAACTGCGAAGACGTGATGTTGGAGCTGGTGCTGAAATATTTGTTGAATGGGCAGTACCTGGCGCCAGGGCAACGACATCGGATAGCGGACCCTGAGCCGTACAGGTGAAATTCTGCTTCTAGACTAATCTATCGGATTAAAGAACTTTATTCCTCATAAGAACAACATGGTTCACTTAAAACGAGGTTACAAAACATATCGCTTAACACTACATATCAATATTATATTGCAAGTTATAGTTACTTATGACAAAGGATACGTGCAATACATTCACTTCACTTTTGTATATGACATTTTAACATGTTTTGAAATTCACCTGAAGTTTCAGAGTTTCTTATTTCACTTGGTAAATTATAATCAAGCTGTGCTGCCTCAAATACTATGGTCTTGTATCCGTATTTTAATGTTCTTGGTTGTGGAAGCTGGAGTTTGTTTGTATCTCTCAGATTATGTCTAAATACTCTGTTAGAAAATTTAAGATCTATGTGGATGGTACCTCTATAATAAATGCTATTGGTAATGGGTATGTGTGCTATCTATACATAGTAAAACAAATTCGCTTTTCGCCGTCTGTCCCTATATATCTATGTATGTATCCTATGTACGTTTTCATTTTTTAAACTACGCAACGGATTTTAATGCGGTTTTCAACAACAGAGAAGAGCAAGAAAAAGTGTAGGTAGGGGTAAAATAGATGTACGCGGACGAAGTCGCGCCGGGTACTTCTGTAATAAATTACTAGAAGATAATAATTAGATTATACACCAGATCAAGCAGTGCTTTACTTCTTGGGCGGCATATTGGACCTTGAGCGTAGCAAAGGACACTTTCCAAGATCAAGTGTCCTTGAGTGTGCAAGAGTTACTACCCTAGCGAAGTGATACGGTACTACTTATCATTCATAATTCGTTCATTTCTTGAATAACAATTACACTAATCCTGTCCAACATTAACTTTAGAAAGGGACCACGTAAAATAGGCGCAGGTTCGTCGAGTTGCGGGGAATACCCTGTGTTTGGGGTGAACACAAATACTATAGATATGATAGAGAAATTATAAAAATATGATAGTTTAAAAGAAATATTATAATGCTCAAATGCTAAGATTTAAGTTATAGATAATGATAACCAATGCACCCGGAACTGGCGGCGTTTGATAGTGCTCTAATTTCACGTAACGCGGCAGCGGCGGAATCGCTGGCCGCCGCTGGAATCGAACACCCAGTGTACAGTTTATGGTGGCCGTGCAGTCTTGGGATGATAGTTGATGGTATCTTGGTGATGTGTTCTAAGTCAGATGGGTTTTCCTAGGATGCTAAGATGTAAGAAACTTTAACAAATCAAAGTTAATCAAAGGCCGTTGATTAACTTTGATTTGTTAGTAGGAAGGAAAGTAGGAAGGAAACACACTGTGACATGTTGGCAGTGTGGCCAACATGTCACAGTGTGTTTCCTTCCTACTTTCCGACCCTCCCTGTTTGACGATTGAAAGAGATATGTAATGTCCTACTCAGTAAAGAATTTTGAACTTTGAACTTTATCGCTAACCTTACCTACCTATAGAGAGGCAGCCCTCGCGTTCCTCCAACTCAGCCCGCAGTGCTGCGCTCGCCCCCTCGACCGTACCCGGGAGTTCGTCGACGAACTAGCGCACAGCGGCCGCCGAGTACTGGACCTGTCGAGGTCGGACGACGGGCGGCATCTGAATGGCCTTCATGGGGACATCGCTATGAACAACCTCGTGCAGGAGGTCAAGCTTAATTATGGGGTGAGTGATGACGTGGTCGTGCATAGCGGCAGTGCTAGACTTGTCGAGACGACGATGGGTGGTATGAATGACCTTCATTTAGACATCGCCATAACAATCTCGTGTAGGGTGAGGGACGAAGTGTGGTAAAGGAAATTTGTTTTTTATTTATCAATGTAAAGAGTTGTAAAGTTGCTCTTAATTGGGGAAGACTGCACTATCCATGCCCTGCGCAAGAATCTCGCTATAAACAACTTCGTACAGGAGGTCAGGGACTAAGTTTGGTCATGGGCTCTTTAATCTAAGTTGAGTTCTAAAGTTACTCTTCATTGGTGAAGACTTGTGTCCAACGCTGATAAAGTAAATTTTGATAGCCTACAAAGAAAAAACGATAATCATAGCCTGCTGCAACTACGATTTCATTACGTGTATCAAAAACGCACACTTAATGTTAGTATCACCATCCTAACAGAATCCGAACGAGACGCTGTTCGCCAACTACCACGCGTACCTGTGCGACGCTCGCTTCGAGATCGTCTCGCGGACGCTGGCCTGCCTCAGCTGGAGTTCGCGCTACGACCGCGTACTGCCGCCGAGGAAGGAGGCCAACAACAACTCGACCAGAGACGCGAGAGAGGCGGAGGTTCACAAGGAGCAAGACAGTCTCACGTCTGTCTGCACCAGCGGCTACGAGACGCTGAAAACGAGCGACACGTCCGAGAAGGAGCCGCCGAGTCTGACTTCCCTACCGGAGGCAGTGGAACCGGATAAGACCGGTGACACCCAGACGGAGGGACACGACAGTCTCACGTCTATAGGCGAGAGCTACGACAGCCTCAAGTACAAAGAGGAAGAGGAGGAGGGGTTTGCGGAGGTCGCCTTCAGGACGAGTTTGGGTGATGCAGAACGGCGCGCCGAGTTCGAGCTGGAATTGCCGCTGGCTGGCTGCCAGGCGAATTGCGAGGCTGTTGTTGGTGAGTGTGTTTTGATTTTAATGTGTTCGCTGCCCGTAATTGGACTGGGAATTGAGGGAAGATTATACAAGCGAGAGGATATGAGGATTGGTGGACACTTAGACTGAGTAACCGCTTAACGGTTTTGATGAATCTCTAGTGTTGTAGTTTGTACTTTATCTTAATTACTAGAGGGCGACTTTTGGCTTAACCTTTTCATAGCCATATCATATATCAACAAGAACACATTTTAATACAAGTTTTTTGGATACATTACCAGGTCCGCTGGTCGGGCGTCTGCTGGGCAAGTGTTCGTCGCTCTTATCGTCTGGCGTGTCTGGCGCCTGCCGCGTGTCTGGCGCGCTGGCGCGGCTGGCGGCCACGCCCGCGCCGCTGCTGGCCGCGCTGCTGCTCGCGCCGGACTGGATGCGGGCGAAGAACGTGCCTTCGTTGTACCAGGTGAGCATAATGTGGCAGTGTGATATGATGGACTTGTAGGACGAATAATGTGTCCTCGCTGTACCAAGGGAGTATCGCTGTGGCCGTGTGATATGACAGCTGATATGCGGGCGAAGAATGTGCCTTTATTGTACCAGGTGAACTTCGCTGTGGCCATGTGACGTGACAGATAGTCGTAACGTCTGATGGCAAAATAAAGCCGTCATTGGCTTCAATTTCTCCGTCATTATACAGCAGTTGTTTCTATCCAATAGCACCGCAGTGTTTCGACAACAGATCTTGCTTCTCACTAGCGCCATCTCTTGGATTTTATTGATTTATTTAAATACTGTATTGCACGAATTACAGCAATTGGCGGATGTACGGAGTAAACGCCGTAGGTTAGTTTAATGTACCCATTCGTATTACGCGCTATGCAATCTTGTTTTATATCTTTTACAATAAATGTAGTGTTTAAACAGCAATCTCTCTTTTCGAGTCATTTATCATCCCCCCTAATCGAGTTCGTTAACATCCCTCGCCTCACCCTTAAGCTTTCAACTAAACTGTAACACCCTACAGCGGACTTAAAGCCATTGAGGCTTTGTTTAACAGTCCAGCAGACCGAGACCGAGCGATTTCGAAGTAGCGCCTAGCACCACCCCCAGCTGCTGTCCAAGCTGAAGGAGAAGGTGAAGGCGGTGTCTAACAGCCCCCCCGCAGATCATACAGAGACTAATTTCGAAGTAGCGACAACCCTCACCCCCCTAACTCCTCCCACCCCCAGCTGCTGTCCAAGCTGAAGGAGAAGGTGAAGGCGGTGTCTAACAGCCCCCCCGCAGATCATACAGAGACTAATTTCGAAGTAGCGACAACCCTCACCCCCCTAACTCCTCCCACCCCCAGCTGCTGTCCAAGCTGAAGGAGGAGGTGGAGGCGGTGGCGGCGGCGGCGTCCCCGGCGGCCGCGGCGCGGCTCGTCGACCAGGCGCGCGTGTTCCTCGTGCGCCGCGAGATGGCGCTGGCCGGCGCGAGGGGCGCGCAACACGCTGACGGTAAGGGCGAATTGGTTCCTCGTGCGCCGAGAGATGGCGTTGGCGGGCGCGAGGGGCTGACGGTACTTATTTGTCTATTTTCTTTACTCGACTATGTGTTTTCCCTGATCAATATAATCTAGATGCCTTCAAGGCTAGAGTACAATTCTATTTAGAGCCGATTTTTCAATCCTCAGATGAAACATATCAGTCTCATGAGTTATAACAAAATTGTCATTACTTCTCAAATAAGGAAAGGATTATAGTTTGTTTTAATTTGGCGGTATATTACTTTATCGGGCAAATCAATTTTATCGGAGAATTGAGAAATCGGCCCTTGATGTCCTGAAATTTTGATTTGATTTGAACAAATTGGCTAAGTTAGGCCCCGAGTACTACCATCTTGATCTATACGTTCAGGCATGATCAAATCTGAAATATTTTAAAGGAAGGTAGAATACTCTATACCGGCGAGCATATAAGAGATTGATGAATGTGGATGAAGAGTGAGAGGTTTGTCACGACCGTAGCAAATGAGATAATGTGGTATCTGCCTACCCTTACGGGAACAAGGCGTATCGTTATGTGTATATATATATATTTGTGCAACGCATTAGTTTTTAACTGTAATGTTGTACAATGAATGAATGAATATATAAATGTTCCCGCTGGCAGCGGCGAGCCACGAATCCGCTACGAGTCCGGAGCCGGCGCGCAACGAGCCGCCGTTCCGTCGCGCGGACGGGAAGCGCCGCAGCATCACCTCCATCAGCCTCTCCAACATGTTCGGACGGCGATTGTCTTGTGAGTATGCACAGTGGTAGAGTACAATAATGGGTGCTATTAAAGTCTCGTACTGTGAAAGACCCGCGGAAGAAATACGCGGACGCTGCTTCTTTTTATGCTATTCAGTGATAAACGAGCAAGCCCACCTGATGGTAAATGGTAATTTAGGTTGTATACTAAGATGACATGCCTCATGCCTGTCATTTCACTGCTCCGCGGCTCAGGCGTCGCGTTTTTGACGCGTGCTCCCCGCGCCGGAGCTCAAAATACGCCCAAACTAGCTGCGTCAAAATCTCAAAAAGTAATTACATGACGTCTTATGGGCGCATCCACACTTGTGTCGTATTGTCTGTCAGTCAAAAAAGTGACGCTTGAGCCGATGACCAGAAGCACCTATACAATAATCATCTTGGCGATAATGTCCCGGTTGTGCTCTAGCACGGGAGGGCCCGAAGTCCGCCTTGACCATGTGCCAGGATTTGGCAGATCAGGTAATGATAGTGGAGCGCCTGACATCTGACCTCCGTAGGAACCTGACCACATGACCCTCTGGGACACTGATGCAAGAGAAGCGCCTGTACAATAATATTTCGCAATCCCTCAGCATCGTCCCCGCACGGGCCCCAAGCCGCTGCGACGGCGCCCAGCCCGCATCGACCCACGTTCATCGAGGACTCCTATTGGAACCAATCGGCGACCGTGCGCTCCATCCTCAACGCCGTCATACTGGACGAGTGGGTGAAGGAACTGGCAGCGCTGTGCGAAGAACACGCGTTGCGACTGGCGGCCGCGCACTACGAAGACGACACGTACATACACGCGGTCGGGTTATGACTGAGCGCCGACCGCGAGGCAGCCAGGCAGCCGCGCGCGATACGGCCACGCAACTGACCTTCCATTGGCCGCCGGTGGCCACGCCCCCCGCCCCAGACTGGCCAATCACAACCGAGCGTGAGAATCGACCAACGACGGGCAACTGTGCAACTCCACTCCTTGACGGGTCACCTCGTCATAGGATGTGAAGTGCGCCTTATTTATGATTGCACATATATTTGACTCGCGCTGGAGTGGCGAGAGCTGTAAATATGTTGTTTTAAGAGAACGTAGTGTGCAATGGATACCGATTCGGTGTCGTCCAATCAGTACATCTGATTTCAACTAGTAATACATTTTGGGCTGGAGTCCAGAGCCGCCAAACTACATGTTGTAGTAACAAATCTTGGATCTTGTCTCGTCCTCCGATGCTTGGAAAGCACACACATAGTCCATAATAATTTTTGTTGTAACAGGTTATTTATTTGTATATCACAGATTTGGTACTACACCGCAAGTCTGGTCGCTCAGGGCTGTTGTCCTATTAATAATTATATATTATTATTAGATATGCGTAAGTTTCTTGTCTAAATGTGCCTCCACTTGCTTTTCTACGGTTTCCGTATCGATGCAAGTTATGCTTTCGAATGCCCTGCATTAAAGTCAATTAAACGGAAACCTAAAATTCAAGTAGGTACCGGGCCTTATAATGTAAATATTTAAAATCGAGCAATGATTCAATAATATTCTACTATAGTTTTAAGATGTAAACAATTTTAATGTCTTATGAACAAATATTATACAATTATGAACTGCCACGTTCAAAATAAAAAAATTACATAATTTATATGTTTAAAATATGGAAATACGTGTAACTTTGCCTTCAGGACTACTTCGTTCCGCTCAACAGCACTTCCAAAAAATTTTATGAGAAAGTGTCCAATGTTCAAAGTTTGTGTTTGAATACTGGCAAAGAAGATATATTTATCTCAAAATGCGAATTTCCATATTTAGATTTGTAATGTTAGTATAACTGTTAACACAATCTGCTCGCTTGCTTTATTGAAATGATTCATCACGTCTTTCCAACGTTTGGAAACTTGAAAAGAATTCAGCGATTTAACCTGTTCGTTGGAATGGTTGGTTATAGATACAACAACACAACGGTCTTGAACTAATTCAAGAACTATCGAAACCGGAACAGCGCTAAATTCTTTTGTAGAAAAGCTAAATAATAATCATAAAATTTTAAATTTGAGTTAACGGTATATACTGCTTGTTGAATAGTTGTAGTTAAAACTTATTGATAAACAATTTGCCATGAACGCAATTTTTAACTGTGATGTTTATAATGTTCAAAAATTATAAAGAATTGGATTATTTTTGTACAAAAAAAACATTTTCAGCTATATTTACTCGCATGAAAATTTTATTATTTGAATCAAACTAATTTTATTTTAATAATAGTTTTTTTATTTTGTTTTGCTTAATTGACAATTATTTAGTAGCTACTATTAATAATAATAATAATTACTATTTGTTTCATCTATTTTATTAGAACAATAACCAAATTTCTTATATATATAGCTTTCTGTTCCCTTGTGGGATAAATGACGTCCAGAATTGTGTGCCTATAGAATTAGGTTCGATAACTAAAACAGTAGAGTGGACTATTTGTTTTCCGTGTCTGTTATTGGAACTTTAAACTACATCTACATCTTTTTTAAAGAAGAAATGTTTATATTAAAAATATAAATAGAGTGATGTATAGTCCCAGTCTTACAATCCTCGATCACCAAACACTGGATTAAACCGCAAGCGCGTATTTACTAACTTTTATTTTGTACATTGTGAGATCCAATATCCTGTAAAATTTAAAAGCAAGTTCTTCGTAAGAATCTGCTATTGTACGTAGGATAGTGGAAAGAAGGATTGCTTTTGAAAATGCAATTTTAATGTGTAGTAGGTACAGTAGTTTTTAAATACAGCGTAGAATACAAGTCACCATTACCTCCGTCGTGTGTTAAGGAGAAATCGCGGTTGTAAGGAAACTGTAAATACTAACGAGTAACTAACACCATATTAAACGAATGTTAACAAAACCAAAAAATAGAGAATAGACAATTTGAATTTAACACTTTGATAAATAATAGTGATATAGGAACCGTAAAGAGAGACCCATCGGCTCAAGAGACTGTTCAACCAGTCTCAGGATTCCCAGCTTGACCTTGGTCAACCTCTCTTCGCCGAAGGCACATATCGTGACGTGCTCGCTAACACGTAAATAAAATTTAACAATAACCGTAAAACTTATTTACATTTAACTAATTGTCATCACATTGTAGAATGAAAAGGTATGATTCTGAGCTATAATCCTCTACACATACAGGAGTTGGCCGGCTAGTGGGGCAATGAATACGAAGCGCTCATGACATCTGCAGTGCAGTAAACTTTGTTAAAATAGTAATTTTACAAATCAATATTTTTAAGTGAAAGTCGATAGCTATTTGAATTAAGGGCCCTGCTGGGTCCATCAACCCATTCTTTTACATTTTCGAAAAGTTCACGAATCCAATTGAATCTCCAAAACAATAGCGAATTAAATAAAATCATTATCAAGTATTGTAGATGTGAACGTGTACAAAAAGGATTTACGTTTATAATTTATAGGACTGCAAATTTGACACGAGACAGTGCAATAGTACTGTTACCGCTAATTGCTTATATTAACTTATAACAGAAGAATATCAGAGCCAGTTGTGAAAAGCAAAGGTGTTTCTAATATAATTCCTTTGACTGCACTCATAAATGTCCTTGGCATAACCGTAAGAACGCAACTATGAAGACTGACGTAGGCAACGATTTGGCCTTTTCGTACGTCCATTTCCGTCCAATGGAAATTCTATTCTAAATAATAATCTAAATTTCATTTTAATCATATCAATTTAAACACTGTCTTGCCATTATATAACGGAAATATATACATCCCTTCATCATCGTATAGGTACACGGATTTTATGTCTGACTCTCACTATTTATTTTACACTTTAAAACATGTGCAATAAAAATGAATGTTACAGTTCAGCAGTTTGTAGTGTATGACGTAGGAGATATTAAAACATCTGTAAACCATCAAGCAATAATAACTTTTAGTCTGTTGATTTATTTGAAAAAAATGCTGGGTCACTAATAGTGACTATTAAAGAAGTGAATTCACCACGACTGTGTGGTTATTATAATCCAGATTGTGAATGTTGCACAATTTTTACAAAATAAAGTACTTATGTACCTAATATTTTTTATCATCTTGAATAGATATTTTTAATAAAATGGTTTGACAACATTGTTTAATAATTTTTATTTACACCCACCTTTTTATAGTGTTCTCATTATCACACTGGCGTTAATATCCGGTATCCAATATCTTCCTCGTGACCTCAAAATGCCGATAAAGCTGAAGAAACAGGTCTATAAGACCATCATTAGACCTGCTCTCCTTAGAAGCTGCATAAATGCCGCCTTTGATGGTATGGCAACGTCTTGCGCAGACCGACTAGTTATGTGGGGAAAAAGTGTCTGGCCAAGCCGCCCCCACCGCGCACGGGAAGGAGGCCGGCCCAAGATGCGATGACTTGACGTAGTCAGGAATGATATGCGTGCCAATAAGCTCACCACTTAGGATGCCGAAGACCGAGCGAGGTGGGCCAAGAGCAGGAAGGCGGACCCTGGGTCCTCGCGCGCCGCGAGGATCGATAGGCCCTGGGGTACATTACGCCAAGATGATGATGATGACTGCATTATTTATTGTTACAAATACGCGAGTTTTTTATAGGCAAAATGCTAAAAAATTTCAGCGCGCTCGCTCATTAATCATCACGATTATAAATACGATAATGTACATACATTTTAGAAGTCAAGAAGACGAAAATTATTTGTTGTTATATTGGCTGACTTTAGCTAAATTCTAGTCAATTTATCCGTCCCTACCTAGGCTATTCACAACTAGCCCGATAGTCACGGTTATAACGGTCGTTTATAAGTTCGTTTTGCCGCCACTGCGTCGGTTTGCGCTGACCTAAGAGGTTTTTCAAAAATAAAGTACTAAAAGTAAAATACGTTTATTACTTTTACATGTACCTATACACATGGCACAACACAATATACCATACTTTCTGGCTAACCTGGCCTCACTTTCCGGCTGACTTTGTGACGCTGGTGTGGCTCCTCAATATATCTACACTACAAGATTATTTTACCTTAACAATTAAAAATACAGGCTTATTGTAGTAACACAGCCCAAGTCAAAATTTCATTTTAAACCTAATCATTGCAAACGAAGTAGGTTGTTTTAATTGTCAGAACTTGAGCTTGAACTGCTGCTGTTGGAGTCTGAGTCAGAACTGCTGGAGTCACTGCTGCTGGAGCCGCTGCCGCTCCCGCTGCCGCTGCTGCTGGAGCTGCTGCTGCTTGACGAATCACTGTCCGTTTCGGAGGAGCTCTCACTTGAATCCTCCATCTTGGTCTCAGAGGACTTCTTAACCTTTTTGATTTCCTTCCTATAACCAGAACGACAATATATGAAACTAAAATATTAAATATAATAAGATAATTGTGTTAGATTAGGTATACTAAAAGAGTGATACTGTAGATTAAGGGATTAAGTATATTAAGGGGGTTCGATTTCCATACTAAATTCCCATCTAAAAAGATACAGAGGATAGTTGAAGAACTAAACTAAAAGTACCGCCGAATACATTGTTTAACCCTTTAACCGCCAAGGTCGGATATATCCGTCAAAAATTTTCGTGCTCATTTCGCCAAGGTCGGATATTTACGACCAAATACCACTACTCGGTTAATCTGCCTTTTTGTTTGATAGCACTGTATTATATTAAAATAATGTTCATAATTTGGTAAATAGTTGATGAAGTAATCATATACAATTGCTTACACTTTAGTTTCTTAATTAGAAGACTCAAAAATAATGTCTAAAGTTGAATAAATTACTGATAGTATTATTCGAAAAGTGTATTGGTGTCCAACGCCAGTGACGGAAAAATCCGACAATAAGGATGGGACATAAGCAATGATTTACTGGTAGAAAAATCCACATAAATTAAACTATTTCTGTTTATACTTACTAAGTTATTATAAAACAAATAAAGCAAATGTTACTCTATAGTAAACACATTTATTTCTATAAATAAATGTGTTTATTTTATTTTATTTATAATAAATAAAGCTTAAAAATGTCAGTAACTGAATCGACAATTCCCATCCCTAGTCTGCATGCTTAGAAACTAATGTTGCTAGTACACCCAGCGCCACGGACGGAAAAAGACGACCGCTTCTGACGTCATAAACGAGTGCCGCCTTCTGGAATTTTCCATTGGTGTTGTGCTTATGTGTGTTATTATTATGTTCGTGTTATCGATAAATGTGATTCAACATGACAACTGCTGAAGAATTAATACGTATTCTGGAAGGTGATGAAGATGAAGAATTTGAATCAGATGAAGAGTTTAACATCGATGAAGAGGTAATTTTTATTGCATTATTTTATTTAACCTAAACTGTATTAAATAAATAGATTAAGTTTATATTAATGACTTAATATTATTATTGCAAGCTTAGGGCCAGTTCATTTTAGAGGTGAGACGTACTAGGTAAAATGCGTACTGAGTAATAATACTATACGTTTTTGATGTGGTTTTTGGACGCAGGTCCACGGGAATCGATCCGGGGTTGGAGTGTAGCAAAGGAAAAAAATGCTTATAAAATTTGGGCAACAGTGAGCTTTTTTATAAGGCCCACAGTGAGCGGCCACGTTTCAGTTCCGTAAGTCATCACTGGCAACACGCTTTGTCGGGAATAGCGGGGCCGCCGGGTACTGGGGGCCGTGGCCTGTGTGTGCTTGTCATTGGGGGGAGTTGCCATAATCGCCGCGCTTGGCAGGCGGGTTGGCGATCGCAGTACAGTAGATGTAAATGTACCCAGAAAGATGCTGCTGCCCATCTTTCGGGTTTTTCCCTTAGTCGCCTCTTACGACACCCACGGGAAGATATGGGGTGGTGCTATTCTTTTAGGTGGCGGCACTACACACCACCACAGTATAATCATGTTTGTTAAGAAATTGACTAATGTTGTTTGTTAACTGTTGCATTTAGATAAAGAATACTCTATAGGACTGCATTGAAAAATAAGAATAACGAAATTCTTTTCATGACCAATTTTATTGTGCGGAAATCAATAAATCTTTCAAGATCTGTAAACGCTTTTTGTTTCATTGTGTTACCAAAATACCTGCTAATATTAGAAATAAAATTACAAAGTAACGCTTTCTATCTACTGTCTGTTACGATATTTCGATGAAATTGTAAGCGTTTGAAGGGGAATTACCCATATCGATATACTATTGAACATCACTATTTTTTGTAGGTATTTATTTTTCGTTTTACTGTGCGTGGCGCTGAGGGCACGCCAACTGATTCTAAGCGTGGCGGTTAAAGGGTTAAATGTGTTATATTTAAAAAAAATCACAAACGAGCTACCCTATAGAAATCACGTTTTATAGCTTAGGTCTAAGGATTTACAGTTTACAACTACAATTTCTTTTATAACTTAAATAATCGCCAAATAGATTGTTTATACTATATGGGATAGTTACTTCATAACAAGTAAAAATTTATCTAAATTAGCACTTTTCCGCACTTACGCATTGCTCCGCGTTCGAGTAATGCTTCAGATCCAGTTTGCTCTGTCTGTGCAAAACAAACAAAAGTTGTGAACGGTGCTCACCAGATTGTTAAGCCGTTTTATTAACATTAAAGATTAATTTGTTTTTAAAGTTTTTTTGGAAGGTTTTGTCTGCGACTTTGTTCATGTGTTTAGTTTTGGAATTCAAAGTAGCCTGTCTTTTCCTAGGTAGCCATCTAACTCCCTACCAAATTTTATTAAAATCTGTTCAGTGGTTCTGGCTTGTAACAGTCTTACAGTTACTTTTACGTTTAGAAAATAATATTAGGTAGGTTTTCATGGTTACTGTTATAGATACTTAGTCATAATACGCATTTCATCATGTTATGGTGGCTATGAGGCCCAACCTTTACCTACATTCAAAATTTGGCATTGTTGCATAATCATAATTAATATTTCAGCGTGAAAAGACCGCGTATCGCACAGATTGCTAGGGCGTCGCGGATTAACGAGCACAGGCACATCGCTCTACACCTGCAAAAGGGGTAGTTTATTTTAAAGTTGTTATTGTTTTTCTCTATAATGGTTGACCTATTAATATTGTTTTGTCTAAGTAGGTACATTACATTTATTTATTTATTTAACAATTTATTGCACACAATAAACAAATGCAGAGATATAACATAGATATAACTGACATAACAGGCACTACTTATTTCTAAAAGAAATTTCTTCCAGCAGGCCTACAGAAGGGAAATGTTCGACTAAGAAATGCAGATACTGAATGAATGAATAATTATAAAATACATTTTAATATTATCAATATTTATATATCATAAATCATATCAATAAATACATACATACTTATACACTTAAATATTACTACATAACAGTATAAATACATAGAAATATAATTTATGGACTAGACATTGACTTTTACATATAGTAAAAGAAAATACATAAAATTTTAAATTTTGTTTAAAATTAATGACTACAAAAATTATAGCCTCTCTTGTCCTTAAAGTATGATAAAATTCCTCTTATTTTCGTAATGTCTTGTTGATTAAGTAAAAACACTAATTTGATTGATTATTGTCTTTCATCATTTACATATTACTAACTCACACTGCTAGCCTAAAATAAAAAAATTTGATGACAAGGGATTTTTGACCTGATGGAACAAAGATGGTTAGCTAAAAATCAAGCATCATGAAATAGTCCGAAAGTATGTTGCTGCTAAGGAAGCATGGATTGATGCTAAATGGTCTGAAATAGAATATTAAATTCTAAACAAGATAACTCACCTCATTTGATAGATCTCACAAACAGATTAAACTTCTAAAATATAATAGTACATTGTTATGATTTTTTAAGATGGTTACATTTTTAAGAGGCTTTTATTTTTAAAGAATAGAAGATCTGTTTCTTTGTGTAGTAGGTATGTGAATAGAATAGAATAGAATACATACATTACAATAATTTTGCAATAATAATGTTGATTCTATACATAGATTAGTTTGTTTTATACTACATGTATCTAAGTTACCCGGATAGTGTTTAGCATGTATCTAAATTATTCAGATACCAAAGTAAGGTAATTAATTGCATGCCCTATATGTAGGTACTTACACAAAAGTTACTTTTTGATAAAATGTGGGTGGTTTTGTTCAGTACTAGCTACCAAGCCTATTAAGCATTACTATACGTGTTGTATAGTTTTTTACTTAATTAATGAATGTGCCAATAATTTCACCACCAAGGATGTCAAAGACCAAGTGAAGTGGGCCAAGAGGAGTAGGATGACGGACCCATGCGTGCCACATGGGAGCGCAACAGAGACATGACGCCAAGACGATGATGATAACTTAGGTATACTTAGGCAAGCAGCCGCAAGGCAGCTGCACTATACAATGCTTTGGATACTGTAGAGGTGCAACAGGTTGTCTAATAAGTTGGTAACGTTCAAGAGTCTCGAAGTGTGTTGCCAGCGTAGACGGTGGTAGGTATCAGGAAAGGAATTTTCCCAGGAGACTCTTTGGATTGACATTACCAAGACAGATACGAGAGCCAACGGCATGAGAGGATGCCGCAAATCAGGCGAAGTGGAGAATAAAAAGTAGGCACCTGCACCCTGGCAGAAACCGAGCATCAATATGCTTAGGTGATGATAACTTACCTTAACAGGATGGGGTCCAAATTGCCTGGTTTGTTCGTCAAATGTCGTTTCATAATAGTAGTCCTAGATGGACGAATGCTTATCTTTCTTGGATTTGTGCATTGATAGCTCCAATGGCCGTGCTTCTGGCATTTTTGACATCGGACGCCGGCCGGGTACGCTTCGGCTAATTTTGCCAACCTAAAAGACAGGAAGGTGTATTATACCATAGAATATTAATTATTTATTAGTGTTATTATGCAAAAATAATAACAATTTCCAGACTTACTTATCCGACTTTATTTTTGTATTGTGGGGCATTTTGTTGAGCTGAAAGTTTTCACTTTACTTTTGTCTTAAGAGTATTCACAGAAATCCTTCGTTACTTCCTCAATTTAGTAAGAATGAATACGTTTCTCTCTCGACCCGAGCTCGTGACGAATAAGTAAGTAAACCTACATTACCAATCTACCTACAAAAAGACAAATATTGTTTTCGAAAATACTTAAAATAACATTTTCGATCTACTCACAAATCATAATTAAAGGTAATCAAGAAATAAATACGTATCGACCGACACCACAGAAAAAACACGAAGAAAACATATGTATGATATACCAAAGAACAATAATATTCTACAATACCACGGACTAATTACCTCGTCGACATCTTAAATTTTTAAAGCGTAACACCGTAAGGGCGAGTTTTTTTGGCATTAAGCGCGCTCCACATGTGGACAGTTCCGCGGGAACACGAGAATGTGGAGGCAGTATTCGCCTACATTCGTATAGTCCCGTGCATGTTTGGCATGTCTCGCCTATTTCATAGACTAAGTAGAGATAGTTCATTGTCGTCTCGATTCGATAGATTTTATATTTATATTCCTAGGGCTTTTTCCCGTTACAGGTTCGGGGTACACTTGACCATGATCCAGGATATTAATAAATCAAGTAATTACAGTATAGCAGTTGCCATCACCTCTGTGACCCTGTTTAAAGCAAATTAGCGATATTACACTGATGAATCGATATAATGTCGACGCGTTTTGACACCCACCACATCCGTAATAGGCGAGAATGTAGAGGGTCGACCAAAGTCCCGGCCAAAGTTTCGCCGAAAGTTTCGGCGGACATGTGGAGTACGCTTATAATATTGACATTATAATAAAAGGTAAGATGTCTAGTGAATCAAAGCCATGCCCTGATACCTACCACCGTCTTTTCGATCTCTCGATCCTACATACCGTGTATCGGCAGTGCTTGCTTTTGCAAAAAGGAGGGTTATGATTTTGACCGGTGTTAATGTTTATTTGTTGCCTCATAATTTCTAATCTAAGTAGGTATAATTACTTATAGTTAGAAGCGTCTTCATTGTTCACAGGTTGGCCTCTAGAGGACATAGTCATGAAAAAAAATAAATGAAAAGGGTAGATACACTAATATTTTAAACAAACAGCATATTCTTTATTTTCAGTAAAAAATCATATAATGCTGGTGCAGCAGGACAGAAGGGACTTGCATCTAATTATTATTTTGTTCTTCAAAATGTTTACAACGCAGCACTTCCAATTTGCAACCCAGACATAACCATGTCTGGTCTTTAGGAAACCTAGAAAAACAAATATTTATGTAAATAAACGTCAATACGCGATTAATCCGTTGTTTCGTATAATGTCTGAACATTTAAAATGTTATCTAGGTACATTTTTGGTATGGAACCCTGATACATATAAAATTGTGGACCGCTATTCACAAGATTTGAGTAATAAAATACCTACTATACAATAAATACTAAGTCCGACCCTGTTAGCATCAAAATATTTTCGTACCTATTTATACACCGAAATATTGCTCAATTTGCCAACAATTTTATATCTATCTCTAATGGCATGTTGTTATAAGGTAAAGCATTTCAATTATTGCAAATTCACACCACCGTTTCTAAAATTTATTTCGATCCGCCGCGACCACGAATGTTTACTTACCGGTGAAAGGATAATCCAGGTGTATTTCCATACTTTGCGCTTTCCCATAAATGTGCACTAAATTACACACAAAATTACAATCTTTTAAATGGTTTGATTTAAATTTTATTAGGAAATTATAAAATTAACACCGATGTTTCAAAAGAAACGTCAGGTCGTTAGGCACTCGAGCAATATGTCGAACGTTCAAAACATTGCGCGCGTCATTTTCCGTGAACTTATTCCAATGGATGAAAAAACGGGATAGCAAGATTCAAAATCATTATAGAGCGAGCGAACAGGAAATATTTGTGATTTGTGTTTAGTCTGTTATGTCTGTGGCAACATTATCATTAATAAAATGTTGGTGCCCCAGTTCAAAAAGATGCACGCACGCAGAGACGTTACAACTGCCATTTTTGTACACCGACCGTCGAACGAGACCGTTAATGCCGGGTCGACATTTATATCATTTTAGTGTATAATTTCTCCGTGTGTCATTCTCACTAGTTTGGACGCAAACTGTTTACACGTAATGCCAGAGTTTCTATACGTGTCAACTATATTGAATTACATACATTACATTTTTTGGTGCTTCTTTAAAGTAAGCAGCCCGAGTATATCTTACCGAGACAGATACGAGAGCATACTAGAGAATCCACGTTCAAGTAGTATAATGTTCATTGAATTTAAAAATCATGTTTTGGTTGATAATAATTATAAAAATGATATTTAGGTATAAATACTTTGTTTTGCACAAAAAAAAATAAAAAAATTACTACACTTCTCCTTTTCTTCTCCCAAGTTACGCAGCTATAAGTTAAACATGGTAATGTGCAAACTTTCCTTTTGTCTTTAATTGGCATATTATTGCTTTTCATGACTTCGCTAATGAACCAAAATCTCTTACACGTATTAGCTATCCTTCTTTCCACTTCTTTAGACATAGTGTCGTTTAGAGACACGAGTTGACCCAAATAAATAAACTCTTTAACTTGTTCTAATTGTTCTGAAAAGTCTCTGGTTTACGATTAATAATTTATTACTGAATGGCAAAAAGACAAAATGTTTAAAATTCTCCTTGCCAAATGTTAGATCAGTATCCACTAATATACAAGTAAGAGGCGAAAATTTATACCTTGTTGATTCCACAGTATTTTTAGGCTTTACTCTAGATAGTAGATTACAATGGGGTCCACACATTGATAAATTGGCGAAAAGGCTAAGTTCTGCAGCATTTGCTGTAAAGAAGATGCGAGGTTATTCTGATGAGGCTACAGCAAGATTAGTTTACTTTAGTTATTTCCACAGTATTATGACTTATGGCATACTGCTATGGGGACACGCTGCCGACTGGCATAATGTATTTGTTCTGCAGAAAAGGGCTATTCGCGCGATTTACCAATTGGGACCTAGACTTCACTTAGAGATAGATTCAAGAATATTGACATTATGACAATGCCATCACAATACATTTATGAGAAATTGATCTATGTTCATAAAAATATACACTTGTTTATGAAGAGCAGTGATGTGCATAGTAGGAATAGCTACTAGAAATAAAGATAAACTTGTTACTAGTTCTTGTCGTCTGGCCAAAGTTCACAAATCATTTATGGGTCAATGTGTACGCTTTTATAATAAGGTCCCAACAGATATACAGAATTTACCATTGAATAAATTTAAAGCCACTATAAAAAATAAATTATGTCAAAAAAGTTATTATAGTATACTTGAAAATGTGAATGACAAAAGTCCATGGAACTGAACTGCAGTTTTGAACAGGTATTAATTTAGTTAAAATTAGTATGTAAATATAATGTATTAGTATAGTATAAGACAATAAAAAAAAAATATATATGAATTAACTTAGGCTCTGTGGGTTTGTTGCCGTTTCTTTACCACGGAGGACTACCTAGGAAGCGGCGTTAACATTCCTTCCCTTTCCACACACGGTGTCTTTTGGTCGTAGCGGGGCTGGGGGGCGTCTACTCTGCGCGGACTGCGGTAGGGATGGCGTAGGATAAGATAGGGGAAAAGTAGGGGTAGGGTTAGGTTAGGTTAAGGGATAGGCCGGGGTAGGGGTGGGTAGGGTAAGATAGGGGAAGGCACCGGGCAGGGTAAGGGTAGGGTGGGAGCAGCTACCTAACACTGGTATTATCGGACATGGTCCGGCCGTTGTCGGCGGGGGGTGGGCGTGCACTTTGGGTTTCCTTCCTAATTTCCTACCCCCTTCTCTTTGACGATTGAAAGAGATATGTAATATCCTACTCAATAAAGTAATTTTGAATTTTGAATTTTGAATTCTCATGTCCTGAAATCATCCCATATGTCGAACCAGCTAAGGCAGTAAACTTCTCGAGTGGCGACCACGTGCCGGAAGACGCAGCGTAGGTAGGCCTCCCACAAGGTGGACCGACGACCTGGTAAGGATCGCAGGTACCTACCAGCTGGATGCGGACAAGACCTGCCTTTATAGGGATCTCTAGGGGGGGCCTATGCCCAGCAGTGGGCGTCTTATGGCTGATATGATGATGATGATGTTGATGAGATGTTAGAGAACACATTATCTTACAAAACACTTTATGTTAATTTAATTTTTGTTGCAAGTTTAACGCGTGTAACCGTCTATCTGTAGCTCCCGAACGGATGAACCCATTTCAATACGCTTTTCTTTATTTGAAAGGTTTTTTAATCGAAACTATTCCTAGATTTATTTATTCGAAATCGGTTAAGAAGTTTAGAAGATATTTAACTATGAGTAGACTTAGTAGGGGGTAAAAGTTGTAGAAAATGTAAAATCCTTTCTAATGACAGATCGCTTAACGATATTGGTCATTTAGGCCGAATTTTCAGTACAAAATGAAGTTTACTTTAATTGACCACAACTTTTTTCTCACAGCCGTCCTAGAGTTGTCGCCATAGTAAAAGTTGTAGAAAATGTAAAATCCTTTCCAAGGATTCGCTCGTTATTGGTTATATAGGCTGGGATCCATACAATTCTGCCGGTCCTCCTATAGATATCTTTTATTTTACCCAATGCTGTAGTTAGACCAGTTGTAGTTAGGTATGTACACACTTTTGTTGGGTGAATAACCTGTCCAGCAATATAACCAGCTGGTCGGCCGGTAAATAAACTACTTTCTACTTCATCTGCGCTGGCTATAGCGAATATCTTAAATGAATGAATGAATAATACTAAAAAATTTGCCTCTCCATACAAAACTGGCCAATCAGCTGATTGATTTTTGCTCATTTACTTATCTTGTTTTGCTCGAAGCTTCTGGAATAACATTGTACTCGAATGGAATAATATTATACTCGAGTGAGTTCGGGCCCGATTTTCATGATACATAACGTGACGCTAGATGGCGCTGCACGTCATTAGAACCATAGAGAAAAAATTTTATATACAGAAGCGGAGAGTACATTTAGAGCACAGACATAACAGACTAAATACAAATCACCAATATTCCCTGGTCGCTCGCTCTACAATGATTATGAATCTTGCTATCCCGTTTTTTCATCCATTGGAATAAGGTTACGGAAAGTGACGCGTGCAATGTTTTGAACGTTCGACATATTGCTCGAGGGCCTAACGACCTGACGTTTCATTGAAACATCGGTGTAAATTGTATAATTTCCTAATAAAATTTAAATCAAACCATTTAAAAGATTTATATAAGATTTATATGAAAGCGCAAAGTATGGAAATACACCTGGATTAACCTTGCACCGGTAAGTAAACATTCGTGGTCACGGCGATCGGGAAACAATTTGAGAAATTGTGACAAAAATATGCATCGTAATAGTGTGAATTTGCAATAATTGAAATGCTTTACCTTAAAACAACATGCCATTAGACATAAATTTAAGATTATTGGCAAATTGAGCAATATTTCGGTGTCTAAATATGAACGAAAATATACCTAGATGACATTTTAAATGTTCAGACTTTTTGAGACAGTTTTATGAAACAACAGATTAATCGCGTATCAACGTTTATTTACATAAATATTTGTTTTTCTAGGTTTCCTAAAGACCATACATGGTGATGTCTCTTCTGGGTGATGGTTGCAAATTGGAAGTGCTGCGTTGTAAACATTTTGAAGAACAAGATAATAATTAAATGCAAGTCCCTTCTGTCCTGGTGCACCAGCATTATATGTATTTTTACTGAAAACAAAGACTGTGCTGCCTGTTTAATATATTAATGTACCTATCCTTTTCATTATTATTCATTTTTTCATGACTATGTCCTCTAGAGGACATCATATTCAATTTATTGTGTAGTCACACCTGTGGACAATGAATGAATGATAAGTAAGCAGGTACCCACTTAGTTTAGAAGTTATGAGGCAACAAATTAACATTAATACCGGTCAAAATCATAACCCTTCTTTTTGCAAAAGCAAGCACTGCCGATTCACGGTATGTAGGATCGAGAGATCGAAAAGACGGTGATACGTATCAGGGCGTGTTTATTATATGGACAATATTAAGTTATAAGGACAAATTATATAATTGCGTAATCTGGAGCGAAATACAAGTCAGATTTGTTTGTGTTCGTTATGAGTAGAAAGTCTAGTAGAAAGTCAAAATACAACTTATTTGCAGATGAGCTGCCTTGTTCCGTCTCTGCATTTGCATTAGTGTGTGTGTTATAGAGATGTGTGACATTTTGTCTTGTATTTAAACTCGAAATGTACTCTCTGCTTCTGTATATAAAATTTTTTCTCTATGATTTATTGTAACTTTTATATTCTATTTCTGTCCTTGTTTTCATTTCACCCTATGCGACCTTTCCCAACCACGATTTCGACTCATGCGTAACCTACTGAATGGCTTACTGACCACTTAAAAATTGGAAGAGTAAAAATCGTGGTTGAGGGTGGGTTTTTATTCTCGACTAATAAATTATTAATTTTAATAAAATAAATATGTTTTGTATTTTACGTATATAACATAACCATGCAACTATCGACTCCAAGTTCTATGAGAATGATAATCGATAATCGAATAGATTCATAAACAATCTTACTCTATGCCCATCCCGTGTGTGCTGTCAAAATTATCATCCTAATAAATTTGATAGTGTAGTAAAACTGTGACTGGTGATATCACTTTCAGCCCATTGGAATTGCGGTTTGTGTAACAAATTACATTCAATTTGATTTAAGCCACATAGTGCAGTTATTTCTCTCTACAGAGAAAAATTTAAATATTTATTTAACTTCTCTCTGCCGAAGGCACAAACCACCAGCAGTTGAAACTCGGCTGTGATAATTTGTGTGTGTTCTCGGATGAAGGAAAAAGTGCCTGAGGCAATGTAAAGTAACAGCAGCAAATACTTTGTGTGTACAATTATATGTTTCAAAATGTCTTCATTTATAAATAATAGAAATGATAGCATAGTGAGTGTCGACGAATCCTGCATGAATGACAATATAACATTCTATAAAATAACTGTAAAAGTGGGCTGTGTGCAGTGGCATGTATTGCATCGGTACAGTGATTTCGTAGATCTACACCAAAAGCTTGTCTCCGACCATGGAGTGGCCAAGGATTTGCTGCCCCCGAAGAAAATAATCAGAAACAAAACACCAAAATTCATAGAACAGAGACGTGAGGCTCTAAATGAATACCTTAAAAATGTGTTCAACTACCTAAAACTAAGCATGCCTTCAGATTTTGCAAATTTTTTGGACTTTCATGTGTATGATATTTTTTTCTTGTTACAAAGTTTAGCAAAGAAATTCTTTCTGGATGGTGATAAAATATTACAAAATGAAAAGTCACACTCATTCAGCCCTCTCGAGGTGTGTATTATAAGATTTTTATGTGCAATTCTTGTGCCAGGTCCACCCACAATACTTGTTATAAGTAGTGTGATAGTGGTACTTGTGAAACACACCACAATTATTTTATTTTATTTCAGTTACATGCAATAAGTGAGAGGCTCAAAATGGCATGTCCACCTACAGAAAAACAAGACCAAATGTATGATTTCAGTCACATCTTAGACTTTTGCTCCCAGCTCAGGTCTCTGAACATTGAAGGCAGTTATGAACACCTTGGCACCAGTAATTTGGTACCAAATGAATTACACTTTGACTTGTTACCATTCAAGTCACTTCTAGATTTGAAGATACTTGGTGTGCCGTTGCCTTGCATACAGAGTGTTGGTAAGTTGTGTTACTTACTATGTGTTTACTAGATTACTAAAAATTTCCATATTAATGGCTATATTGAGCTCCTTATGTTCTTGTGCATTATTGTAATGAAAAATTCATGAAATATATATCACGAGTATAGGGAACTTGATAGCAGACAGATGCCATAGTAAAAATATAGCATGTATGATGTATCTGTATAAATGTTTCAAATTATGACATTGTAACTTGCAATACTTTTGTTTCAAGTAGAGAAATGTAGGATTGGTGAAGTGTGTTGATAGTATAATTGATAACATACATTTAAGTTACTGTTTATATTGCAGGCACCCTGCGAGAGACTCTAGTGAGCCTTTCAGTGCTGATAGCGAGTGTTGTCTCCCTGAATGAGTTCCTGTTAGTGGACATACTGCATAAAGACCCATCCAGTATTGCTGATACAGTTGTGAGTATATTTTATTGGAATTCTCCTACTAGTGCTCCATACTATAGCCGTCATACTGCTCCAGCTAAAACCAAAATGCAGTTTAAACTTGTTTGGCAAAATCACCACCATAGCCATTGAGAATCTGACTTTCTGCCGAAAATAATTGTTATGAATGCCATAATTGCTTGTTGCCTTGCCATTTAGTGTTCGGCAATTTAACATGTTTAGCATTGTCAGTTTTGGCATGAATCACTTATGTTCTTTAATTAAAAAGGTTAATGATGGAACATTCTTTGTGCACAGTAAATGGTTAAATAAATAAATGATAGCCATTTTTGCGTTAAAATTCCGACTGTGTTCGTGTCGTACGTCGATATTGGAAGGGGATTGGGTAATTGATATATAGGAAGCGTGTGACCATCAATTTAACATGGATAATATCATAAAACACAATAATAGTACAGTTTGGTGATTGGATTTTTAGAAAACAGGTGGCCCAATGTTAATGGTATAGTATATTTTTAGAACCGGCGTGTGAAGCCCTTTCATTTGATACAAAATAGATTATGTTAAAAAAAAATTTAATATTCCATACAGAAAATTTATGATGTCATAGAATAGAATATGTTTATTCCAAGAAGCAATACAAAATACATAGTACACAGAGAGAAACAAGTTCATAAATTTACATTCAACATGGAAAGAACATTACTGCTCCCCCCATGGGAATATTTTTAAGAACTACTGAACAAAATGATTGTTTTAACCTAAAGTACCCATATACCAAACGGGTATCCTGCACATCGACTTGCAGTTTTCTATCAATATTTGCATTGTACACCGTCCACTATTTTCACATTCAACTGGTCGCGTTTAGCATCGAGGTCAGATTGGCGTAGAGTGTACTCATGTGTCTTAGCAATATCTGATGACCTAATCCGGTGTTAGCTATTAATTATGTTATAAATAATATTACCTGGTGGACTTATAAGGGCCTACGCAGACCCGAACGGCATGGCAAGGGATTAAATTTTTTACTAATGGACATTCAAACGTATCGATACAGAAATACGACATAACTTGCTATGCCTTAAAATGATGCCGTGGCATCGAAAGGGATTCCATTGCACGGCATTGAAAGACGCGCCACGGGCTCCCGTAGCGGGATGCCACGGACTCCGGCGCTCGTTGTGACATACTGCGGGGTGCGGCGGCGGGGGTAGAGAACCAAATCCCAATCTACCATTTTAAAACTGAGGCACACCAACACTCGATCAACCGAAACTGAATACTTAGAGTGTATCGGGCAGCAGGAGTTGCCGAGGCGTGCTTTGTCGTGCCGTTTGAATGCCGCGGTATAAAGCGGCAAGTGTGCGCTGACTCACGGCAGAATCCCTTGCCATACCGACCCGGTCTGCTTAGGCCTTAATTTAGTTAGTTATAATGAGCATGTACATGATTGATAAGGCAGCTAAACACGATGATTAAGTACACAATGACGTGGCTTGTGTTGTTGTACCATATTATTATTAGCGCATAAAAATAATGTAGTAGTACCTACCTAATATGAATCATGGTCAAAGTGATATAAGTCGCAGGATGTCTAAAAGGAGGGAAACCGCTAAGCCAATTAATAGAACAGACTAATAATTATCTCTTTTTCACATTGGATTCAAATTGAGTTTGATGGTGCCAATAATAGGATGCAAAGCAACAAAAAAGTAGTGTCCTAATATGAAATTGGTTGATGCTAATTGACATTTCTTCGGCAGAAATGGAAGAAGTTGTCGGTCATCAACCTGGCCAGCAACAACATCGAGAATGTAGACTGGGCGATCAAGCTGGTGCCGCGGCTGCAGCATCTCAACCTGTCCTCGAACCGGCTGAGCGAGCTGTGCGACATCTCCTGCCTGCACGAGCTCCGGATCCTCAACCTTTCCATCAACAGCTTCTCCGTGTGCGAGAACTGGCACGCCAAGATCGGGAACATTGTCAAGATAGACCTGTCTCAGAACAAGGTTGAGTCCTTGCGGGGGTTCTCGCGTCTATACTCGCTAGAGAGTCTCGATCTCAGCTGCAATGCCGTACGCGACGTCGACGAGGTACGTCATATATGCAAGCTGCCGTGTCTGGAGTACCTCTGGCTGACGGCCAATCCTGTAGCCTCCACCATCGACTACCGAGTGAAGGTAATCGAACAGTTCAGCGCCCGGATGGCGGAGATCTGTCTGGACAACGAGAAAGCCTCAGAAAAGGAGCTGGACACGGCCAGGGTGTTACAGGCACTGCGCGTAGTGAAGGAAGGCACGACACCCACCTTCCTGCAGAACGCCAACACCAGCCACAGTTTCAACAAGAGTTGACAACCATGTATTTCTAGATAGCGAAACTGTATTCTATTTATTATAAAATACGAGTAACGACGTGTTCTGTACATCATACGGTGGTGCATGGAACTAATTTTGGATAATTTGATAACGGTCGTTGCCAATGGCCGCGGGGAGTAGGGAAGACTGACTGACAGACTTGTCTTATTTGGTAAACGAACAATGCTCGTAACAATATCCCGACTTGTTGTATTATCAATCACGTTATAGACTATGTATAAGAAACACATAGAATGTGAATTTCAACGAATTACACTGCGGCAAATTATCCATTTATACAATACATAATTAATTTCACTAAAAATATAAACTTCACCATCACTTACTGCCACAGATAAAAAATATACATTTTGTCTATGACTTTCTATGCGTACCCCAACCCCAAAGAATTTATGTCGAATTTCTTTGCCCAACCCCATAAATTTTCTTTGGTCGCTAGTACCAATTCGGACGCCTTCGTCCCTTTCTTTAGCTTGTCCTTTTTCAAACTTGACACTTTCCTAACTCGTCTTATTTTCGCCATATTTGTTTACCAAATAAGACAAGACAGTCTGGACAGATTAACCAGTGACACACTACAAAAATGCTTATCGCATTAAACTTTAGGCGACGCCTAACTTGATTTAAAATATTCATAACAAGGAAAAGCATTGCATCAAAATTAAGTAAAAGTTCGCTAAGTCATTGTTAAATCAATGACACCGAGTTTGTGACTCCTTAATAGGAATATTTAGGTGTCGCCTAAGTTTAGTGTTGTCGGGCATTAGGCCCGTATTACAGAACGACACTCAGTGATAAATCTAGTAATAAAACTAGTTTTGAGTCGAGGTTTTATTCCAGAATGCTACTTAAAACGAGATTCATTGAACAGCATTCAGCTGAGTTTTGATTTAAAATATATACTCAAGCATTGATTTGAGACTAGAGAATAGTATCGTTTTTTTTTTTTGCGATTTCTTCATTTGATATAAGTTATCAAAAATAATCTTAGATCAACTATATTATAGTTAAAGATATTTTTGTTGATAGTTAAAGAAAATTGTAAATGAGAACAGAATTGAATAATAGATAATTTAAACAGTGATCGAATCAGAACTTTAGTCAAGTTTCTGCTGAGTAAAATTAAGGGTAATAAAATGGCTACTTGAGTTATGATCCAAACTTACTAGTTTTGCGTGATTAGAGTTCAAGTTCCTCTTGAGTTACGTTCTGTAATACAGGCCTTAGTAGTCCCGAAGTACATTGGGCCTCCAACAAATAAGCCTACATATATCTCAACGGCCGGCAACGCATTCGGACCCTTCTGGTGATGCGAGGGCCCATGGGCGACTGTGATCTTACCATCCGGTAACCCGCGTACTCATTCGACTCCCTCTATTGTAAAAAAAAAATGATTTGTAAAAGTTTTACCTTTTTAAAAGTTGGAATTGTCTCACAAATCCGTCCATCTGTTTAAATTCGGTAGTATCGAAACAGGAAATTTTAAAAGTATTCTATAAATCTATAGTGCAGCCAACGAAACGAGATAAAAATTAAACATAAATTCGGAACTGTATACCTACATTCTATACAAAACTGCCATGCCACGTGATGATGGGGCAATGTGTATAATACTGTTAGCGTCTACACACGTGGCATACGTAATAGTTATGTATGAAATAGTGCAGTGCCGAATTTAGAATATAATCTTTATTCTCGGTTCGTTGGCCGCGCATATTTTTAGTAAAATATAAAATAAACCCAAAATATGAATATTAAATTTGTGTAAAAATAAGGATATGCAAGATTTATTCGCGATTTCACTAACAATACTTATTTTATGGATTTACGAAATAAATTTTTCTCTGCCTCTGTTGGTGAAAGTTTTTCATAATAATTGGTAGTTACCTATGAAATTGCCTTTTTGATGTCGAATTTAACGGACACTGAAACTGAAAAAAGAAGTATAAAATCGTTTATGTAATATCAAAATCATGAAATAATTCATAATTTCTACAAACGCTTAGTATTTTTAGTCAGCGTAGTAATAGTATTTTATTGAATTAAAATAATAATCGTTGTAGAACAGTGTCTATGCGTGCCAAATTGATTGATTGCAATCGATAGAAATTTACGCAATACCGCCAATGGTGCTCTCTGCTTAGATTTGCTACTAGCTCTTGGAACACCACAACAAAAGCTGAAGAAACTTGTTCATTTTCAAAGTCGCTGGGTGCGGATGGATTCAGGTGTACACGAACTCCCACAACTTGAGAATGCATTGTTGCATTTGTTCTTCTTATCTGTTCCTCTTTGTTTTTCCTATATCTTCTAATATTGATTTCTGTTATTGTACGGCACATCAAAGAAGAACAGAAGAAGAATTTCGCAAGTTCTTGCATTCTGCGGGCCCGTCTATTTTATTTCAGAACCAATCAGTGTTTAAAGTTCGGGGGCATAGCCTGCGGCTGATATACGATATGGTGATACGATATAAGCTATCGTTTGTGATATAAATGCAATAATTTGCAACATAAATAAGGATATGTATGATATACATAATATTATGTAGCTTAAGCGCGAGTAATTTTTTTAGAATATTTTCCTTGTTATGTATTGTGTGTTAAAGCTAGCTAAATTATCCAGTTTGACCAAGAAGAGTAGATAATCAATAAGAGTGCCACTGCCTGAAATACCTATGCACATATCCAACGAATTCAGTGTGTAGAATGCAAAAATAAGCTCCTCGTACAGTGCGTAATCAAAGAAAAAATTAAACTGTTCGCCTTCTTGTCAACAATGTTGCGTCAAAATATAAAATATAGTCATATTCTATACAAGTTAAGAAAGCATCCTCTTTAGAACTTCGTTCGTTATGAACAACAATATACACCGCCATTTAGTGCTGTATTTTATCCGACGCGCACCAAGAATAAGCAATTTCCACTAAAATAAATTATAGCAATATAATTTTTGTATGTTACATTATGTAAATAATAATATATTGTTAACCTGTTTCTACACCTTGATGTGAAAAAAAATTAAGTATTAGTAAGTGTAACATGACCACTGAAATTTTAAATATTAAGTAATATTATAACGTTTTTATTGCCCACTCGGGTGCAACCAATGTCGATTTACAAGTTGGGTAGGAAAATATACTCGTGAAATAGAAAAATTAATTGGAGTTTCCCTGCGCGATCGAATAATAAGGAAATCTGCCGGCGAACCAAGGTCACCGACATAGCCCGAAGGATTACGAGGCTTTAGTGACAGTGGGCAGGGTAAAGTTCTCGAGTGGCGACCACGTGCTGGACATTGGCAGGCCTTCCGTAAGGTAGGCCGACTACCCGATAAAGGTCGCAGGTACCACCTGGAGGCGGACAGCTCAGGGCTGGCCTTTGGGGAGATCTTTAAGAAGGTTTATGTCCAGAGTGGGTGTCTTTCGGCCAATAATATAATGATTATAGTGGCTCAACATTAATTGTACCCGAGTGTACCTATGCATGGTTTTCAATGTAATACAGTGATCAACCATTTCGTGTTCGCCCAATACATGATAATGTGATATTTATAAAAAAGAAATATTAATTATAAGTATATATCTCAGTATTGAAATAGTTTAACGATAATAGTTACGTTTATAAAATATATTTTATAATTTAAGAGGGTTGGGCTTTGTATTTTTGCGTTTTGTTTGTCATTTAATTCGAACACTAAAATGTTAATTCAAGTTGGAATAATTGTTGTGTAAAAGTTTTCTAATTGCACTTTTTGCTAGAGTCAGTTTATTGGATTGTGATTGTCGTACCTTTATCCGAAATATACAATTGGAGACCCCCAACTGCGCATGTTGCGATTACGAAACGCCTGTTCTTTATGAGGTTACTACCCTGAGCGAAAGTGAGGGCACAGCACAGCGAAACTGCTTGAAGCGGCAATTTTTACCTGCTAATCAAATACGACGAGCCACGCTGCAGAGTTCTGCTCAGTGGGGTCGCTCCCATCCGCCCCGATGGTTTTGATTTAACGGGGGACATGGGCAAAATAGTTTTATCGATCCGAAAAGCACCGGCCCTGGTTTTTAACTGGGTGATTTTTAATAACCCCGGACATCATCATTATCATCGTCCGAGTGGGTAATCCTGCCTGCTGCCAGGGTCCGCTTTCCTGCTTTGTTTTCTCTACATTGCTCGATCTTCGGCATTCTGACGCCATTAGCTCTCACGTCCGACTCGACGATGTGAATCTATCGTTTCTAGGGTTTGGGTACCTATTTCGCACGTATCGCTGGGGCTTACACAATACGTGACCAAACCAGCCCAGTCGTGCCTCTACGATCTTATCCGTGATATCTCTGTGTTCTAAGTTTTATTAACCCCAGTATTGCAGGGAAATAACAACATACCATGGTGATTGAAACTGGATCTCTAGCGTCCTCCGCGTAAAATGCCAGGGCCGTAACTACCGGGGCAATTAAACCTATATTTCATATATGTTTGACATCTAAAATCTGTTAGAATCATTTGCCACACTGAGGCGAACTAAGGCGCGCAATCAATATTTGTAAGGTCGCACCAAAGTCCTTAAACTGCATCTTTTGTTACTTTTGACTGGTCCCACTGACGCTCATTTGCAGTATTGTTGCCCCCGCATATATAATCCAATGTTAGTGGCTACATGTTGTAGAATAAGAAATCCAAAGAATTTGGGCTTGTTTGGAGAAATCCGTGAGACAAAAATGTTTTAAATTTGTTGATAATGTAAGGTAATGCTTCATACAGTTAAGCAGTTAATGTCTGTTGACTCATTAGTCGAATTAAATTAAGTATGAATTACAAAGGTATTGTTAAACATATATATTTTAACGAAGTGAAATAATAAAGTATAATTTTAAATGATTTGGGTTGTTTTATTCCATAGTTTTCTAGCACTTCCTTCCATGTGTTTATCCTGGAATGGTCTCAAGATCTGTCTTGTTATGACATGGGCGTATTCCATGAGCCCTTGTAGCGTGTACGAAATTTCAGCTGAGAGGACACCGATCACAATGCTTGTAACGTAAACTGTCCCACGGACAGTACCAGGTTCAGTTAATAAGGAAACACAAATATTCAGGGTAATATTCGAGGTTTATATTCGATCAGTCCAGAAACAACAAACTACAACAACAAGAAAGTTATAAAAGGAATTTAAAAGTTAAGCGCGAAATTTCCTACGAAAGTCTACTCCACATAACCTATGTCCAGGCTGGATCACTGAGTTCACTTGGATTTTATTTAAGCTAGCGGAAAAAGTACAGTTTGACCCGACACTAAGTTAGTTAGAGAATTTTTTGAATAAAAATAACAATTTGGAAAGAATTAAACACCCTAATGTGATGGAAAAATTACCCCCGTGGCATGAGGGTCCATCTGGATTTTAAATAAAAGGAAAACAAAAAGTTACAGAGCGGTAAGAATCCAGACACACCCCAATACCCTTGTATTTGTCCAAAAACGATCATTACTTTTACCAATTGGATATTTAGTAAACGAGAGATCAAAAAGAAAATACTCTAATCGAAGTTCGATTCAAATCTTTAGGTTCGACTCAAACTAATTTTTCAGGCAAGGATGATGAGCAATCAGAACCTGAAGGGCCAAACCCAAGAATATTCTTATGTATAAAAATTAAAAATAAAAGTGTCAAAGTGCTGAACAGTTGTTTGAACAGAGGACTTAGTGTGAGTTTCGCTTCGAATTTACTTTACTATCGTGTTTGCGTTTTCGTCGAAATTAGTATGAAGAAAAAAGCTTCACTTACGTACCACTAGACGGCGCTATACATTTTTTAGTACGCAAACGCGTACTAAAAAATATCAGGAGTCCTAATAACAGTAAGTACATACGACAACGAATGACACAACCATTCGTCAGGGCAAAATCCTACATGCTTAAGGCCTAGACTAGAAGAAGTAAGGCCCACAGCTTTTCTATTTAGGTATAGTAGGGTTAGCAGCTAAAACAGAATCTTACTGAACATTATCACAGCCCGTAACAGTCCACTGCAGGACTTAGGGCCTCTCCCACGGAAGGGGAGGTTATTGCCATAATCTCCAGGCTTGGCAGGCGGGTTGGAGATCGCAGTGTTTAAATATAATAATAGAAAATGCTGCTGCCCGTTTTCCAGACTACGGAGACTCTTGATCTTTTGCCTCGAAAACATTAGTCGCCTTGTACGACACCCATGAATGTAAGGGGTTGGTGCTATTCTACTCTGCCGGACACCACACGGCCAGTCTTACTGAACGAACTCCCCTTTTCCCCCATAAAAGTTTGGGGTAATCGTAATAAACGTATTTTAACCAAAATCAATAAAGCTCGGAAAGGGTGTTTATTATAAAACTAGTTTAAATGTAATAGTTTCGAGTTTAAACATGATAACATGTAACATAACCGCTCAGAATTTTTGGTAGAGTGGCTCTAATCCGAATTGATTGTGTGTGGCGGGCGGGCGGTGTGAATATTTTAAAGCTAGCGAGCACAGCGAGCTTAAATTATTTTAACTTTGGTTCTTAAATATGCTAAGTTAATAGACGACGAGTCGTTCAGTTGGTTAACGTTGGTTGGTTGGTTGGCCGGTCTGTCACGCAGAAGTGCCTGGTCCGATTCCCGGCCGGTTGAATTTTAATTTCTGGAATGTATTTAGAAGTATATAAGTAGTTTATCAGTGGTCTAGCGCCCATAACACAAGCTTTGCTTATTTTAGGGCTAGATGGCGCTGTGTGAATTGTACAAGCATATTTATTTGTTTAATAAAAGTGCACTTCACATATGGACAGTTCCGTGGGAACACGAGAATGTAGAAAGAGTATTCGCCTATATTCGTGTAGTCCCGTGCATGTTTGACATGTCTCGCCTATTTCATAGAGTAAGTAGAGATAGTTTGTTGTTGTCTCGATTCGATTGATTTAAAGTTTTAAATTTCTAGCGCTTTTTCCCGTAACAGGTTCGGGGTACACTTGACCATGATCCAGAATATTAGTAGATCAAGTAATTACAGTAGAGCAGCTGCCATCATCTCTGTGACCCTGTTACAGCAGATAAGCGATATTACACCGATGAATCGATATAATGTCCACGCGTTTTGATACCCACCACATCCCTAATAGGCTAGAATGTAGAGGGTCGACCCAAGTCCCAGCAAAAGTTTCGGCGGACATGTGGAGTACACTAAAGACTGAGTGATCGCAACGAACTCCCGGAACTCCCCATGGTTACGCACATGAGCAACAGTAAAGCCCGTCTAAGCTGAAATGACGCGCCCTACTACCGCATTAACGCACACAAGCAAATTTAAATATGGACGCAATACATATACAAACGCCGTGGTAATTGGTCATTCAGTTGCCGGTGAGACTCAAACGTACGAGCACGCGTCGTTCGATTGAGCAGTCGACGCTCCCACACAGATGAAGTGTCGTTATTAATATTTGCACTCACACATCGAAATCAACTAATTAAGTAGTGAAGCGCGTCATTTCAGCTTAGACAAGCTCTACCTACATCATAAACGTAAATATGTAGCCTAGATACATCAATGACCTACATGTGTTTTAATGTTAGTGCTCAGCAACCCATACCCATGAGGTGTCACATTTGATGAAGCCTGCCTTCTCGGCTAAGTATAGACAGTCCCAATGGGGTGTTTAGCACGTATGCGCTAAGTTTTTTTTTATAGAGAGCCGTGCATAATCAACCGGCCGGCCGGCTGGTAGTCTATGAAAGATGACTTTCGCCCTCTTCTGTTAGCCCGGACGGTGGCCATCAAAATAGCGTAGGGCGCAAAAAAAAACAGCGAGTAACTTTTAATTTTTTTCTCACAGCGATTCGAGACTTGCCGCCGTTGCCGTTGTAGTGTTAATGTTTTGAACGTTCGACATAATGCTCGAGGGCCTAACGACCTGACGTTTCTTTTGAAACATCGGTGTAAATTTTTTAATTTAGGAGATTATTATAAATAAAATTTAAATCAAACCATTTAAAAGACGGTGTAATTTAGTGCACATTTATGAGAAAGCGCAAAGTATGGAAATACAAATGGATTATCCTTTCATCGGTAAGTTATTTCATTCGTGGTCGCGGCGACCGGTCATCAATTTTAGAAATTGTGATAAAAATAAGCATCGTAATAGTGTCAATTTGCAACAATTGAAATGCTTTACCTTAAAACAAAAAGGCTCTAAAGTCTTTGCGAGAGATCTGTCGATTGGACAGAGCCAGTTGACGAGACTGAAAACGGATGACGGCAGAGTTGTTTCGACCAAGTCCGAGGTTTTCAGGGAAGTCGAGAGGTTCTATGGATAGTTATACACGACAACACGGGCACCTGTTACCAGTTTGGCAAAAGACCCCAGAGCCAAGTTGACCCGACACTACACCGAAGATATCCCGGACATCAGCCTGTACGAGATTAGTATGGCTCTCAAACAGCTCAAGAACAACAAGGCGCCGGGTGATGATGGGATTACGGCTGAGCTTCTGAAAGCTGGTGGCAAACCTGTGTTTAAGACCCTTCAGAAGCTGTTCGATTCCGTCATCCTCGAGGGAAAAACGCCGGAAACATGGCACAGAAGTATAGTGATATTGTTCTTCAAGAAAGGTGATAAGGCTCTCTTGAAGAACTTCAGACCGATATCGCTGCTGACCCATGTGTACAAGCTGTTTTCGAGAGTAATTACGAATCGTCTCGCACGCAGGTTTGATGACTTCCAGCCTCCCGAACAAGCCGGATTCCGAAAAGGTTTTAGTACCATAGACCACATACATACGCTGCAGCAGGTTATACAGAAGACCGAAGAGTATAACCGGCCATTATGCTTTTTTTTTTTTTTTTTTTTTTTTTTTTGCGCCCAACGCAAGTGGAAATGGGCACCCTCCGGTATAACGGTTGGGAGGGAGGAGGTGAACTCTCATGAGTACCAGCTGGCCGGCCAGCTGGTTATGCACGACTCGCCAAAAAGAACCTAGGCGCATACGTACTAAACACCCCCTGGGAGCACCTGTAGCCGGAAGGGCCTTTCAGGTTTCATCGGATGCTACACCCCGTAGGGACGGGGTGCGCTCAGCGTCACTCCTTACGGAGCGTACACTGGAGAACTTATAGCGTGACCCCTGAAGGGGGTCCCGCTGCTGTGGACTGGATTTGGGGGCCTACGGGGGCCGCTGAAACGGCAGGGAGGGGCTTTGTCGGGTCGACCTGAGCCTCCAGGAGGAGGTTCAGAGCGCTCGACAGGTCGTTGGGGGGGTCCGTGAGGACGTGTCTCGGCCTCCGGATCGCGTGGCCGGAGATCGGGCGGGGAGAGTAGGCTGCTGCCTCTCGCACGAGCGGGTTGGGATGCACTTCCGCGGCCTTGAAATAGGTCTCGGAGAGTGTTTTGAGAAACTGCTGCAGGGTAGGCAGGTCCATGTCTCTGTGTAGGTCCGCATTGCGGACGTACCATGGAGCCGCCGTTGCTCTACGGCAGAAGATGTTCTGCACAATTTGCAGTTTCTCAATGACGAGGGAGCTCGCGTGAGCGAAGACGGGGGATGCGTAAGTCAGCACCGGTCGGATGCACACCTTGTAGAGGGTTCGCTTGTTCCTGAGGGACATTTTACTGAATCTCCCCAACATACAGTTGAGGCGACCCAAGTAAAAACGGGCGGTGCGACACACTTTGTCGACATGAGGCCCAAAGGTGAGCCTCTTGTCAAGTGTGACGCCTAAATACTTGACAGCGCGCTGCCAGGGAACTAGTTTCCCTTGCATGCGGAGGGGAGGGGGGTCGCTGTCACCCCGTCTGCGCTTAACATCGAAGCAAACCGCGGAGCTCTTCTCCGGATTCACTTCGATGCGCCACAGTTTGAACCAAGCTTCGAGCTTGTTCACCGCCTTTTGGAGCTTAGCCATCGGTGGCCTTCGCCCTTTGGCGTAGATTGCCGTGTCGTCGGCGAAAAGGGACAGTTGTACCCCGTTGTCGGGGACGGGGATATCGTTTGTGTACGATATATAGAGGAGGGGAGAGAGTACAGAGCCTTGCGGGACGCCGGCCTTCAGTGGACGTGGGGAAGACAATGTACCTTCGTGTCTGAACCGAAAGGTACGGTGCTTTAGGTAGGACGCTACTAATCGGACTAGTCGATCGGAGAGACCAAGCTTGTATAGCTTGTATACAAGGCCTTCGTGCCAGACTTTGTCGAAGGCCTTGGCGACGTCGTAGAAGACTGCGACCGTCTTTTCTCTCTTTGGGTAGAATCCATTGAGGATGAATTCTACTATACGATGGACTTGCCGGGGGCAATTGTGTTTGGGACGAAAGCCGAATTGATGGGGAATAAGAACATCGTCTTTGAAGAGATGTTCTTTCATTCGAGAGAGTACAACTCTCTCGAATACTTTCCCTAGTGCCTTGAGGAGGCTTATCGGGCGGTGGGATGACGCTACATTTAGTGGCTTTCCCGGCTTGGGAATGCCTATGACTATGGCTTCTTTCCACGCGGTCGGAAAGTGGCAATGGTCAAAGCAAGCATTAAAAATGACCGCTAACAAAGTAAGCACCTGTTCGGGGAGGTACTTAAGCGCTCGGTTGGAAATTCCATCCGCGCCCGGCGCTTTGTTAGATTTGAGACCCTTGATGAAGGAGTGGATCTCGTCGGGGGACACTGTGACTGGGTCCGAGGTGGGGGGGAGGGAGGTCTTTTGACGGACCTCTTCTTCCACCGCACGCACGTGACCGGGCTCGCACTCTTTGGTGCTAGGGGAGCATTGTGAAGCAATGCTGTCTGCGAAGCATTCGGCTTTCTCGTCGTCCGCAAACGCAATTGTGCCATCTGGGCGGACAAGAGGAGGGACGGTGGTGGTGGCGTCTGTACGAAGGGCTTTCGCCACTTTGTAGTACGCTTGATGGGACGGGGAAATCGTCTCCATGAGGTCTCCCCAGCGGGAGTTCCTCAATTCGTCGAGACGTGCTCTCACTGCCCGCTGAAGTCGGTTGGCAGTGCGTCTGTACTCTGGGGTCGGGTAGAGGGCGGCCCTCCGGAGGGCCGCATTTTTGGCTTTAATCAGGTTTCTGACTTCGAGCGGCAGACCCTGCCGGTCGACGGCAGGGGCCACTTGCTCGTTGTCTTTCAACGCTGATTGAATGTGGGACGTTAAGGAGGCAACCGCTGCGTCGATTTTATCCGTACTATCGAAATAGTCGGGTGAAAAAGCGAGCGGCGAGTCGGGCGCGTCCATGATGGCCGCCATGGACTTCTTGAAGCCTTCCCACTTCGTGAAAGTACGCGGAAGTGGGGGTGAGATGGGGGTGGGTGAGCCTAGTACGAGGGAGACTGGACGGTGGTCGGAGCCTAGGTCGTCGAGTGTGTCGATCGACCGGAGGATGAGCGACACGCCCTTCACTAGCGCAAAGTCTAGTACGTCGGGACGGTGATCCACTCTGTCGGGGTAGTGGGTAGGGGAGAGGGGACAATACACGTCTAGGTCGAGGGACCTAGTGATGTCCATTAAGTGGACACCGTTCGTGTTTGTGGATTCGCAAGTCCAGTCGGTGTGTTTGGAGTTGAAATCTCCGAACATCACGACCGACTCGCCTAAAGATAGAAGCGCTTCGAAGTCGCTTTTGAGAGGGAGGGAGCCTGCGGGGATGTAGACAGAGGCTATGATCAGGGACGGATGTCCAGTCATGCCTAACTGTACTACAGAAGCCTCCATGCTCGAGAGAGTAGGAGTGGGGATAGGGGAGCAGTGGAGCGATCTCTTGTAGTAAATGGCAGTCCCGCCGCGCGCGACGGCGGCAGTCCTGTCATTCCTAACAAGGGAGAATCCAGGGATCGACAAACCCCCCCGGATCGATGGCTTAAGCCACGTCTCCTGGAGGAGAAGTAAGTCGAGTTCCCTGCTACTAACGAACTTCCTGAGTTCGGGGATGTTGGTGCGTAGGCTGCGCACATTGAACGAAACAAGCGAAACCCCGGCCGGCTTTACGCGACCGGTGCCGACGTTGGCGGGAATGGCGGGTGTGGCGTGAGGCGCCTGGGTCATTACTTCAGAGCTTGAAGTAGCGTGAAGTGCTCGGCAAGAGCGTTTACACGCTCGAACTGAGACGACGCGGTGCGCAGTTTGTGCGCCAGAATAGGGATTTCGTCAATATTGACGGACGATACGATGGAGGAGATGTAACGTAAATCCTCCGCCAAAGAAGAGGGCTGGGACTGGCTGATGGCCTTAGAGGGGGTGGTGGTGGGGGGGGGCTTTGGCCCTGGGGCCTTGGGTGGACCCCAGGCTGCAGCTGGAGCTGCGCCAGGGGGGGTGCCTTTGGCCTTGAGGGGGGGAAAGTGGGTCGCTGACGCTGAAGGCGGCGGCGGCCTTGCACCTTTGCCCTTAGCGGGCTTCGGTATTTGAGGGTGAGGGTGGGGGTTCGCACCTTTGCCCTTAGCGGGCTTCGGAGCGGAAGTGCGGGGGCGAGGGGCGCGCGGGCAACCCCTGTAATTTGCAGTGTGGCCAGATTGGCCACAGTTGCAGCAGAAGGGAGGGGTGGTGGAGTCGCGCGTACGCGCGCACTCCTTAGTGGCGTGGCCTTCGCCACACTTGACGCACCGAGGAGGGGCTGTGCAGTTGGCCGACGCATGGCCATAGAGCTGGCAGCGATGGCACTGCCCGGGGGAACCGCGTTTGTGCGGGGGCTCTACCTTGATCCCGGAGAGCCCACACACTGTGAACCCTCCACGGAAAATGGTCCTGGCTTCGGTGGTGTTGGAGAGCACCACCAGAGCCAGGGGAAACACCTTGCCGGAGCGGCTGTACATCTTATGTACAGCCTCGGCGGGGAAATTTTGGGCTTTGAGGTCATCTAAGATGGCCTCATTTGAGAGTTCGTGCGGCACTCCGCGGAGCACCGCACGCACCTTACGCTCCTCAGGGAGGGCGTAGGTGTGGTACCCTACTTTGTTGAGGGCGAGGAGCCTGGTAAGGCTCCTGAAGTCGTCGGTCGACGCTACGTCGATCTTGACGGCTACACCCGTGTTTGACGCACGGGTGTAGCGGATGCGCTGTTCCGCGCAGAGACGGGAGACTAACTCCCATTTGGTTTTTTCCCGAAGGAAAATAGGCGGGGGGGGCTTGGCCTTAGGCGGGGCGGGCGGGGAGAAGCGCGCGACTGGTTTGGCGCCAGTCGGCGCGCCCGTGCGAGCGGCAGCAGTGCTCGGGGCGGGGGTCGGGGGGCGGGGGGTAACCGCGTCCGGGGCGGGCGCGGCTACCGAGGACGGGGCCTCGGACTCCAAGCGGGCAGCGCGCTTGCGATGCCGCTTGGTTTTAGGGACGAGCTCGAACTCGTCCAGTTCGCCCATAAGGGGTGGGAGTGATGGCGTGTGGGAGCGGGGTCCCGTCACGGTGCCCGAGCACGAAGAGGCGCGATCGGACATAGACGCCGCCCTCTTGCGAGAGGTCGGCGCCGAGAGCTGCGACACGGAGTCCTCGAACTCCATGTTCGCTTCGGAGGGGTCACAGGGGGCCTGAGGGGCACTCCCCATTGCCGCCAGGTAATTACGGACAATGTAATTGTCCTGGCCTATGTTGGCTTTTAGAAGGAGCTCGGCCGCCTGTGCAGCGAACTGCTCCATGGTGACCGGCGCCATTCTAAGGCGAGAGGGATGAGTAGGGGACTGAAAGCTAGTAATACTAGTAATGCTATCGTTGAAGACGAGAGAGGGAGAGAAGTCCTCCCTGCGCGAGGCAGGGGGGAGGGGCGGGGTCGGTGGAGCGGTTATCCCTAATGGATATAGCCGCCTAAAAATCGCGGTAGAGACGTAACTTTGTGCTACCAACGAATCGGTAGCAAGAACCTACGTCTCTGAGCGAACGTACCTAGAACTCGTTCCGTTCGGCGGGACTCGGGCACGCAGCGCGAAGTGAGCACAACACAACACCACACACAACACGCGCGAAACTTAAGCACTCGTAAAAAATGCGAGGGCGAGCGGGCAGCGTGCGACACGAGTGTGCGCACCGAAGCCCAAACGGAGACTCACCGGCCATTATGCTTGGCGTTTGTGGACTATGAGAAAGCCTTCGATTCGATCGAAACTTGGGCGGTGCTCCAGTCTCTACAGCGGTGCCAAATTGACTATCGATATATCGAAGCACTGAAGGGTTTGTACAAAAACGCCACTATGTCAGTTCGTCTCCAGGATAAGGCCACAGAATCTATTCAGCTGCAGCGGGGTGTTAGACAAGGTGATGTCATATCACCGAAGTTGTTCACCGCTGCACTGGAGGATATCTTTAGGCTTCTGGACTGGGACGGACTTGGCATCAATATTAACGGCGAGTACCTCACTCACCTCAGATTTGCTGACGATATCGTAGTCATGGCTGAAACCCTGGAAGACTTGGGCAAAATGCTCGATGACCTCTGTAGTGCCTCTCAACAAGTAGGTCTTAAAATGAATATGGACAAGACGAAAACTATGTCAAATGTCCACGTTGTGCAAAATATAACATCTGCAGATGGGCTGCCTTGTTCCGTCCCTGCATTTGCATTAGTGTGTGTGTTATAGAGATGTGTGACATTTTGTCTCGTATTTCAACTCGGATTGTACTCTCTGCTTCTGTATATAACATTTTTTCTCTATGGGGACCACAAACTATGAACTATATATGGGGACCATGCATAGAGAAAAAGGACCATGAGACATAGAGAAAAAAAATTATATACAGAAGAGGGGACCATACTTGTCGTTTGTGTCATATTAGCGCCATTTATTTTAAATTTACAAAAATTGTTGTTACATTAGCGCCCATAGAGAAATAAATTTATATACAGTAATATATTTTCGTCGGCTGTCATATGTTGTCGTTGTCGGCTGTCGGCTGACAGACCTATGTTAAAGGCCGCGTTCACGGCAACAAAAAATTGATTTCAGTTCCAGCCTAGAGGCCCAAGTCAATAAAAAATAAAAAAATAATGTCAGTGAAAGTTGGTTTGCTTGCATTGTATGTCGGACAGTGTTTTTCTTTCGTAATATACTTCTAAAATTTCGTAATACAAACAAGCGGCAAACAGATTGAGATGTCCGAATATTATTTGGCTATAATAAAATGTCGGATTGGTATTGGTGGATGACTATGCTGAAGGCGATACTTGTTCTAACATGTCTTGTGCCATACCTAGAGGGTAATGATAACATACAAAAGTTACCTTTTTGCAATCCAAACGATGCCTCAGTCAGCAATGAGTAAGTTTATCTACCTATTTGCTTATGTACATGTTAACATACATTGGTTTTATAAATTTGATTTAGATAATTTATCTTCAGTAAGTTGGCAGCTGTAATTTAACTGCTCAATTATCAGAGTATTGAAGGTTGAGACATATGTTGTACCCACCTAATATGAAAATGTCATAGTGTTCATGCTTAAGACTGCAGAAGGAAAGAGCCCCTAACTTTATGGGGATGAATTCATGAAGTTCTATATTTTTATAAAGTAAAATAAACTGGAAATGGTAAACAGATTTATAAGCCAGTAATCTAATAGCTAGTCTAGCATACTGGCATGAGTGTGTATGTATGTAGAAAATCTCATATTGGTAGATTTAGACAGCTTTTAGGGGTTGTTATAGCCTTTCATTACTCATATATCAAGACCAAATAAATCCAGTAGCAAAGTAAAGTTTCCTTGCGTAATAATGTACATGCACTTGACCACCTCGGCCTCATCATTAGCAGTTAGCTATACTTTCATTAGGGACCTGACAGACTAGTACCATTTACAGTCTATAGTTTTGTTGCGAGGTGGCTGATGGTGTAATTTATTTAAATGAATGGTGCACTGAACTGCCATTAAAAGAAAGAGGTATTAATCAACATTTGATCCTGTCCATCTACCATTTCAGTAAATAACCTTTAGCAGCTTTAATTTGTCTATTACTGTGTCATTATATTGTAAGTCATTGGGTTCATTTTGGACCTAAATTAGCAAAATTACTGCAAAATAAAAACTGCAAATGAACTTTATTAAACAGAAAGTCTTAAATACATGTTCACAATACAATTTAACACTTAATTTATTTCATTTATTTTTTATTCATTCAAAGTCTCAGAGTGTTTAGTGTATGCTTCAAATACTTTTTGATATTGCTTTCAAACTAACTAACCTATGAAGTTAGCCAACTTCACCGCCTTAAATGTTTGTTTAACAAATACCATTACTCTCTTTGGAGCAGTATTAATGCTAATATTTATGCTGTTCCAATGAGCTGTTACACTTCTGAGCTACCAGGCCACTACTCATGGATGTTTCTGTTGCAACAGCCCATTGGCTCAACTAATTTTTATCAGTTTTGTGTTGTCCTCATATTATGTTGTCCACAACTCATTTTATGTACTGTGTTTCCACAGCTTAATAATAGTGAGCACCCTAGATGGAAGACTAACTGCGTTCTCAACAGAAAATGGCATTAAAGCTTGGCATGTTGAGACTCAGCCATTACTCACATCAAATCTTCACCATGTTGAGGTATCCACTTATATAACTAAATTTTTTAGAATTATTTATTAATTTCCATAAGGGTAGCGTTATTATCAATGGGTGTGTAAGTATTTAGAATTTTAGATACTAAGTATATGTTTCATCACACCAGCTATTGTTTTAACATTCAATGTGTTATCATGATCTACTCTGGTTGGGTTCCCCTGTTAACATGGTTAGGTGGTCAGATAGCAGTTGCTATACTGTAATTCCCTGATCTACCAAATCCTCGATCATTGTCAAGACAGACTCCGGGCTCTCGTGTATGAGAGATCACAACCGGGATCTGGACGCCCAGATGATTATTTATAACTGCTATTGTTAACCAGTTTGTCAAAGCAATCACTTAAGGCTGGAGTCTTTTGCAGCAACCTAATATTAAAAATACACATAAGACTTGGTTGGTTGCTTTGTATGATATCCATAACCAGAAAGTGTTAGTCTGATTAATCGATTTTTAATTGTATGGTGCAAACTTATTTATTATATTATTTTGTATTGGTTTGTAACGTTTAGGTCTTTTAAATTTGTATAAATTCCTTAATTAAGTTCGTAACAATAATGCTTGTCCACCGTATACCGGGCAGCTCACGGCCGGCGGCAAGTGGGTGCGGCTGGTGCCGTCTCTGCGCGGGACGCTGTACAGCATGAGCGGGGAGAACATCGAGCCTTTGCCTTTCGACGCTGACCAACTGCTCTCCTCGTCGTTCAAGTACTCCGATGACTTGGTCATCGCAGGTAAGGAGTTTGATTCAAGATCTACCAGGACGGCTAGTGCAATTGTGCCCGCGACGCAGCTCGCGTCGCGAGAAAGCGTTTGTTTCCTTCTCTCAATACTAAGATGAATGAGATAGCAGTATCTATGTCGCGCCTTTTCTCACTTATCGTGCGTGAGAGCATACTTGTACTAGCCATGCAGGTATATATATACTTAAGGGTAAGAGCAAAGTGTGGTAAAAAATATATGAAAGCATCACGGGAGTCTAATAACGGGTGAAGGAATCACTTTTAGCGCCTCTGTCCACGGAGGCGTAGCTTCATAGACACATATTCTTCATTGAACGCTTGGCGTGCGCTTGATTGCCGCTTACATTAAAACTACGATACTGTCCACGGAGCGGCAGCACGTATTATTATTTAGTAAATGACGGGAACTGCTGCGAAATTTAGACAAACAGTAGGAAATAACCGTGTTTGTACAACAATAATGTACCATTAATATTCTAGTAAAACATAGCAGAAAAAAAATGTTATCGCTACGAACAAAATACTATACTGGTGATATATTTTTCTATATATGGATATGCTCAGTAATAATAAGCCAAAGCAACGTCTTCATCGTTTAAAGGCAAAATTTACGCTTGCATTACGTCTCGTGGGCAGAATACAGTACGCAGGGCTGCACAAGCTGCATGGGCGTATTTTGCAGCGTCTATGATGTAAAGCCCCGTGGACAGTGACGCTTTAGAAAAGGTACGGCAAGATCTCATGCTTCTTCTGTAGACCCCTAGGCCTTCCCATGTCCGAGTAGGCGACTGGTAACCACCAACCGGAATTAATATTTTTAAGGACTGCGGGAAGAGTTGTGCAGGAGAAATAGACCAAGGTTATAAGGTCATAATCCATGATTGACTTATGCAACCCACGTACGTGTATGAACTAGGCAGTGGATATCACTTTCAATCAGGTGGCTCGCTTGCCTGTTTGTCTAGCAATTACCATCAAATCAAATCAAATCAAATACGTTTATTCAATTTAGGTTTTCACAAACACTTATGAACGTCATTCAATATACAACACCAGGCACCACAGCATCATCGAGCGGACAACGGTTTCATAGCTAGTATGTAGGGCCATAAAAAAAAAAAATTTAAATAGACTCTACGGCCAAAAATTTTTCACATCAAAAACTCTTTGAGAAAAATTAAGGTTCAAAGCCATGAATTCTATACGTGATGAATGCATCAGCGCGATATACGTATCTCGAGTGTTTTAATAGGAATTTCAGCGATATCATACAACCCTAAAAGTATCTCCTAACCTGACATAGTTTAATGCGGAGACAATTAATGTTATCAATCATTACGTGTCGTTACTAATCTTAATAATCACGATTATCACATACACAAAGCGATAACGAGGACGGATCAAGTAGGTGTATATTACGCAAATTATAGTACTTACCTATGACTAACAAAGGAAAAAATATTTTTGTATGTATAAAAAAGTTTTTGTCTGAAATGTTAAAACCTAAATATACAAACCGTAGATGTTATGGCAGATAGGGCAGTAACCGCTTTCTATCAAGTTGGTTATCTGCCCTGTATATGTTCAGGCGGTCTTCCGGGAAGCACGGCGTCGGTAGTTATGAGGTTATATAACGACAACGCGCGGCAATTGAGCTGAACGTATTATACTCCAAGATATATATCCGGGACTATTTGATTGCGGCACTGACGAATTGATTGCGACACACCGGCGTGGTGATCCGTCAGTGAAGCTGTTGGGGTCGCGTAAAAATAGCCTAGGTAACGCCCCATGTAGCTAAATTGATGATTGATTGATGTCCTTGCTAAATTGTATCTAAATATGTTCACCGACCTAGGCGAGAAAACATTAAAGACAAACAAACATAAATACTCTTGCATTTGTAATACTTGGATGTACCAGTGACGAAAGAAACTCCTTATTTGAGATGTAACACAGGTCGGCGGTAAATATCGCATATTGGATAGACGGCTTCGCAAAGCGTCGTCTCTGTCGCACGCGTGTGATTAAATACGAAGCTTAAACTACCCGATGTGCATTATTGACCAACTTGTACTGTCATAATCATGTTCACGTCTCTCCTGGCTTATGCCAGCCAGTGTCCGCTATCCTTAGCGGCCCGCCCCGGCTTTGCAGGGGTAGTAACCTTAAAGTATACACCTCAACCTTTCTCACGAATTGGTCTGTATATTGGTGAGGTTGCTCCAGTTTGGTCCGACGACACATCGCCCTACCTATTTAAAAAAAAATTAATAAAAATTTGGGCCAAATAAAGATTTGTATAGGTCTATGAAAACCGCAATAAAATACCGTTCAATAGTTTTTGACTTAATCGCGAACATACATATATAGTATGTATGTAGTGATGTCAATCCATCGCTTCTTAAACCTCCCTTAGAGCTTCTTTTCTGGTGTCGAACAAGCATCTATTTCCCATGTACCGCTAGGGCAAACAAGCCCAGCGAGCCTCTTCAATACGATCCGCGACATCGCTGACTAACCTGTGTCCCGCCGCTCGCAGGCGCCCGGGAGACCGTCTGGCTGGGCCTGGACGTCGGCACCGGCGGCGTGGTGTACGAGTGCGGCGCCGGCGGCTGCGGCGGGGAGAGCGCCGCCGCCGCCGCCGGCCGCGACGTGCTCGTGCTGCGCCGGCACAGCAACACCGTGCGAGCGCTCGACCCGCGCACTGGCGCCGAGAAGTAAGACCACACGAACACGCATTACACATACATACACACGTACTCAACGTGATTAGTTTCTGGATTGCTCAATTTACGAACACGCATTACACATTCATAAAGGCGCTGTCCTGATTGAAAGCGGTCGTGCGATAGACAATAGGAGACCTCAAAACCGTCAAACGACCACGGTTCTATGACCGTTGCCAATTAGGACAGCGCCACACACTACTCAACGTGATGAGTTGTTGCTCGATTCGACGATTTTGAAACTAACTTAGAGCCTTATGTTTTTGATCATCATCGTCATTCGAGCGGGAAATCCCTTCATCTGTCTTATGTGTTTGACATGACTTCTTCAAGTACAGCAAACTACGTAAACATACATCTATGCGTACACCAATTTATTTAAATTTAACCCCATGTATTTATTACAACGCCGCCTCGCGTCCTCAGGTGGAACTTCAGTGTGGCGGAGCACCACGTGGCTCTGAGCCGTCGCGAGTGCGCGGGCGCCGAGCCGCCGCGCGCCGCCGACGTGGCGGTCTCGGTCGCGATGCCCGAGGGCAAGGTCGCGGTCAGGCGGGTGGGGGACCCCAATCCTATGTGGCAGCAGAAGGTAAGTACGCAAGGGCAAGGTCGCGGTCAGGCGGGTGGGGGACCCCAATCCTATGTGGCAGCAGAAGATAAGTACGCAATTGCAGGCATGAGGCGTTTTATCTTAGTCTTCACGGTGACAACGCACCTGCGGTTCTATTTTTGTTGCCTGCAACCTAAATGCATGGATCGTAGATGTTGGGCTGTCTGCTCGTTTGTCACTGTGTAGAATAAAATAGTAGAATCGAGAAACCTACAGCCACATCCATAATGGGGTACGATGGGAATATTAACCCACCACCCAGGGTCCTATCGACCTTCCGGTCAGACCTAATCGGGAAAAGCTGTGTTAGTGAAGACCTTAGACTCTGTTTAGCCTGAGTAGAACGCCAGGACGGGTACCGCCGCCTCATCTATTTCTGCAAGCAATATTGCTTGTTCGTTCCGGTTTCAAGGATAAAACAGTCGGTGTAGTAACCTCGTGGCCTCAGCTGACGCCAAATATGAATGACCACTCCTTATAAATCATCGTCATTTACTACCACGTGAGATGACAGTTAAATGCCCGGTAACTTATAAATAAAAACCTAGCATGTCGACCCAGGATGAAGGTACTGGAGTCTATACTGCCGATATTGTCGTCCGTATCGATATTAATTCGGGAAGTCAGGACCGCTACCAATATCACCTTCGCTACCCCATTGCCAGTGTGATTGTCTGTCTGTGTAGCTGAGCGTGTGTTTGGCGGCTCTCAACGCCACCATCGCTACCCCATCGCCAGTGTAGTTGTCTGTCTGTGCAGCTGGGCGCGCCCGTGGCTGGCATGTGGCGTCTGCGCGGCGGGGAGCTGCAGCGCGTGGATGTGCTGTGGGAGGCGGCGCGCGCGCTGGGCGTGCCCGCCGCCGCGCCGCCCAGCCTCTACATCGGGGTGCACGACGCGCAGGCAAGTCGCACAGACACAGACACAGACACAGACACGCACGCACGCATGCACGCACGCACGCACGCACGCACGCACGCACACACACACCGAGCTAGCTACTACTGCTGGCCATATCTTTTTTTTATGTTATACGGTAGGCAAACAGGCAAGCGGGCCGCCTGCTGAAAAGTAGTCACCAGACACACACACACAGAGCTAGCTACACCGCCTGTTATACGGCAGGCAAACAGGCGAGCGGGCCACCTGCTGGGAAGCGGTCACCGGTGCCAGTAGACATTTGCAACACCAGGGGTATTGCCAATGTGGTACCCACCTCTAAAACCTCTAAAACACGTTGCTTTGGCAGCAAAAAGGCAAATGCCCCGCCACTGCCAAAGACACGGTTTCCCAAATCCCGCGCCCCATGAAGCACTGGAGATCTTACCGGCAGGAACAGAATATTGTTTAAAATAGTATTGTTTGGCTGCGGTATTCTGTAACGGGATTCCTCGCTATACCCTACCTCTTTTAAACCGACAACCGCTGCGGTAGCCGAATTCTTGACCACGGGCGCCAGATCGACATGCTCTAAAAAATCTACGTTTTTGTTACTAATTTTCACACTATTTGCGAAATATACTTTTTTTTATATAATAACCATTTAGTAAAGGTAACATAAATGTTTACTTCTGAGTGCTTTCAATGTGTACTGTTATTATATTAGAATGTATGTAAATAAACGGTTGATAATGAATTTGTTACACAAAGTTTGCGCAGCGAATAAATAAATAGGGTTACGATTCAATATAGTTTTTCTTGCTTTGCGACTTTCAACGTATTTTACCAGCGATTACGCATCTGAACCCCTGCCACCTCCGTGTACTTCTCCGCATAATCTGGCTTAAAAATAAATTGGCGTGCTTAATAAGGCCAGAAAGTACTTCATACCGGGGCATCGACTTCTGTATAAAGCACCGGTTCGACGCCATGTGGAGTACTGCTTCCACTTATAGGCTGGTGCACCCCAACTCCTTCCACTGGATTCCATCCAACGCCTGGCTATTCGTATTGTCGATGATACCAGTCTCATAGATCCCTCCGGAGAGACGTTGGCTCTGTGTGTTCTCTACCGTCTGTACAATGTGTTCCGAGGAACTGTCGAACTTGGTGCTACCGCACCCTCCGACGATGGGATAGATTTCATCCACACCATCCAACTAACGTACAAGAATCGCGAGCCTTTTCACAGCGCACGTGCAAGATGTGGACTGAGCTCCCTCCCGAAGTCTTTCCTTTGCACTGTCACGTAGGGGTTCTTCAAAGGGCAAGTCTACAGATACCTCTAGGCCGGCACCGCATCCGCTCCCCTTAGGTTGGAGATGTTCGGTAGCCGCTTTCCATCAGGTGGCCGTCCGTCCGTGCCAACAGCCTGTGCCTCCCTAGTCAATAAAAAAAACCGTTATAGCCCTGCAAGAACTATTGTATCAAGTTATAGCAATTTCTAAGATTTATTTTTCCTGTAGTTTCCATTAATTCACAACTATATTTGTGGCGTTAGCGACCGAGTCAATGTAAACATCTGCCCTTCAAACAGTACGCTATTTATTTGCACTGCGGTTGCTTTCTTATCTTGTTGCTGCGGCGCTGCGAATTCTTTTTACACTATATTTCTTTATTTTAATCAATACTGCTGTTGCTACGTTATCGGATTTTCTTGTAAATGAAAACTATAGCAAAGCGAATTTCTATATTTTCTCTGAAGTTACCGTGACTGCTAACGTATAAAACGCGAAAATAATCAAGAGCCTAAACGATACCAATGGGCACGAAATCCATCCATACATGTCTCGAAAGGGTTTGCCACCCTCCCTACAGGAAAGTAGGGGGCCACCCTCCCCACAGGAAAGTAGGGGGCCACCCTCCCCACAGGAAAGTTGGGGAATGTAGTGTTGTACATTGTGAGTGAAGTCCCAAACTGTCTTTCCTAAGTGTTAATGGCACTCTGGTATGGGTTTGGTATTTTTATGCATTTAAACGGATGCCAAATAATTTAAACTGCTCAAAACAAATTGTTTTGAGTAGTTTATTATTTATTTAACAATCGTGAGAATTGATCGTGCTAAATAATTGTGGTTTCTCACATTGTTATTGGAAAGAGTATCCCGGACTACGTCGCGGACAAAAGCTAGTTATAAATTCACGCCTCCTTCAGTGACCACATCACTATACATAGATAGTTGAATAGTGACCACATTTTATAATATTGAGAGGATTGTGTCCTACGAATCAGGCGAATCCTGCTGCTGCACCTATTTGGCTCAGATTTGGCTTCATAATGGGATGAATCATATACGAGGTCTTGGTCGTTGTTGTTTAGCCGTGCGATTCATCTTGTATTTACTTTGATTTGAATTCAGCTATAGCGATGAAGAATTAATACCTCTTTAATTTAATTTTTCTGGCAAAACAGCTTATTTTAATTCTGTTTAAAATTTATATTAAATTCTGTTTTAAAGTAAAGTAAAGTAAAACACTTTTATTCCACTCTGTTTGATGATTATATTTTTTCAGCATTTGCGATTGCCGCTTCAAAACATTTGTACTATACCGGAACTGCATATCTCTTATTTTATAGAAGTCGTTCCCAGCGGCTTTCATCTGTACGCAGTTCAGATCTCTGTAGACACTATTATTTTCCCGGGGTAAATATGACCGGGTGATCTATGTCACTCGAGAATAACGTAGCTTCCTATTAATGAATGAATTTTTATAATCGGTGTAGTAGTTCTTAAGTTTCTTCATTATAATATTTTCTCTAATATTTGTTTTATATAATAGGCGGCTAATGAGCAGCCGAGCTTCATACAAATTAAAAATTACACTGTAACTTTACCTCATGTCTGTTTAACTGTGACAGTATTAATATTGGCCTGTGGTGTTAGTCAAAATAGAATAAACCATTTGACCATTGCGAGGTTCCATATCCATACCCGTCGATAACTGTTCATTTCCTATTAAATTTGCAACTCGGCCCTGCCTTATTCCGTACTTATACCCTACCCTGCCCCTACAGCTGTACATCCAGGAGAGCATTATGTACGCGCAACAGCTGGAGACTGCTGTGGCGGCCAACACGGTGCCCTGGAAACTGGTATCCAGCCGGCCCATGATCGCAGCACAGCAGGAGACGGCGCTGGCGTCCACCCCGCCGCCTGAGGAGTCGAACGCGCTGTCACTCATCACGTTGTATGGGAATACCGCTTATACAGGTGAGTTGAGATTATTCGTGTATGGTTGCACTGGCTGGACTCAAGATGTGGGTTATTTTTACTTGAACGAGCAGACAGCCCAAAGCGTTTACCTCATACAGCACGGCTAGCATAAGAAGTGCGCGCGCCACAAGCGAAAAAAACACGACATGGATATATCTCTTTCATCTTAGTATTGAGAGAAGGAAAGAAATGCTCTATCGCGGCGCGAGCTGCGTCGCGAGCACACTTGTGCTAACCGTGCAGGCTTGTGCGTTATCTAAGCATGATTAGTACAACGCCGATAGGACCATAACGTTAAATGACTGATGAGTCTCAAATTGCAGAATGTCAAAGGCGTCTCGTTGTGCTCCTAAACGGTCCAAACGCCCGTCGATGAGCGCACTTTGTCTAGCCCTGGGGAGTGTGCCTGGGTGGGTACCGGTACTACAGTTTTGGTAGGGAGTCGATGAATGCAAGAGGTACAAGTCCTTGATCGGTAGGATGTGGTAGGCTTAGGAGGAGGCATATGACCAGCAATGGATGTACTGTAGTTGAAATTGTGACGATGATGATCACCCGTTTATCTGTTTCTGCCACCAGCAGCAATGCATGCATTGTTACATTCCAGAAGGATAAGCTAGTGTATACAAAGGATTGTGTGTGCCGACTACTGAAATGAAACCTAAATGTATGAGTTGTCGATATTAAGGTGAAGGTTTAAATGTTTGTAGAAATATAGTTTTACACATATTACTAAAATTAGAATTTCAATTGCACATACTACATTGTAGTCTCTTCACAGAATGTGAGGTTGGCTGAAAGAGATCTCTTTTAGAGATAAGCTCGCCTTTGTACTTTGTATTGTAACTATGTTTCTAATGTGTTTTTAGCAATAAAGAGTATCATAACACGGTTTCGGCTTTTTTTTGGGTGTAGCGCTTCGGTTTTTGTATAAAACATGGTTCTTATCGCTATTGGTATATTTGCCATCTGCCTTCAGGAAACCACGGCTTCTTCCTGTACCTGCAAGAGACCTGCGAGCAGGAGTCCACAGCGGAGCCCGAGACGGAAGGCCCCGAAATAGGCGCGGAGCCCGACAATTACCACGTTCACGTGCACGTCTACTCGCTCTCCTACTGGTGGAAGGAGGTGGTCCTCATCGCTGTCAGCACCGCGCTCCTCATGAACCTTATGATATGGCCAAGGTATGAAAATTGGTGGAATTCCGACGGTTTTTTTTTATGGTCAAAAGGATTGATTTGCCCTGATGTCAGCTGGTGGGAAGGTGTACATTTATGTAACAGTGTAGGATGCGAGGTTAACAAAAAAGACATTCCTGGCTTAAATTAATAAATACTCTCGTCTCGACTCCGATGTAGCTCGCTTTTTCACCTGGATTTCGTAAATCAGTAAACTTCGCGTTACATTTTCTAATTAAACCTCGCCAACAGTCCACCACTATTTCGAGATCCATTCGCGGCAACACACAATAGGGCTATTGCGTCATCTGAACCTCCAATACCTCCACTGCAGGTTCTTCGCACCGAAAGTGGCTCCCGCGTCGCCCTTACCCATGAACCAGGAGGTCATAGTGGTGGAGAGGCACTACGAGCGGCCGCCGTCGCAGCCGGAGTACGTCGGCAGGTACGAGACGGACTTCACGCCGCTGCGGTGCCTCGGCCGCGGCGGGTTCGGCGTCGTCTTCGAGGCCAGGAACAACATTGACCACTGCTCCTACGCTGTGAAGAGGATCACACTGCCTAGACGGTAAGAGACACGTGTGAACGTCTGCTTTGTGTGTGTTGCGAGCCACCGAGTGGCGGCCACCCACGAGTTGGCCCGGCGACGGACGGATAATTATTGCGTTAACTAATCCTGGTAATAGATCGACTCAGCCGCAGGATTTCGACTGCTGAACATTGGCCTCCGTCTTCCACTCCGGTCGGCTCTGTGCTGCTTGTATTAATCATCTCCCTACTATATTCGCGATGTTATCCGCCCATCTCGTGAGGGCCGTCCCACGCTGTGATTGCCGGTGCGTGGTCGCCACTCCAGAACTTTCCACCTTATCGCCACTTCAGATTTGCGACTCTGGAGTCTATGTCGTTGACCTTAGTTCTTCTGCGGATATCTTCATTTCTGGATCCTATCACGTAGAGAAACTGAGCACAACTCTATCGATCGCTGAGTAAATGATATTAGCTTGTTTTTATCTCCATGCTAATCTCAGTTTCAACGAACAATACGTTATTATATTATATTCATATTTTAACAATGGGTTGGAAAATTCAATAGTCAAATAAAAAACAGATACGTATGTTATTTTATTATTTCCAGAACAAAAGGTTTGTCGGCTGGATAAGTTTATCATGTCAAGCCGCCATAATAAGTCGTGTACGAACTCTTGTTCTGACTTTTCACTGAAATTCCAAGATACCGGTGATATTTAGCAACGTTTGCGCTACGTCTTACGTAATAATTCACAAATTACAACATAACACGAATCCAGTCACTCGGGTAGAACAACACTAAAATGAGGAAACTGTTCACGTTCCTTTTGAATGTTGGCACGCTTTCCGCGGTGCTGGGGCAGTGCACGGTGCAGGAGGCAATAGAGTACTTCGAGCAACCCCTTCATTATTTCGGAGGTGAATTGGTAGCAAAGATCAGCGACGCCTCGAACAACCATTTCGCGACGTCGAGCCTGTCTCTGTGGACTCTGCTCGCGTCCATCTCCTATGGGGCAGACCAGGCTACGCTGGAAGAGCTGCAGAACGTGTTGAGATTTCGCCCACAGCCGTGTTTCAGCGATAAATTTTTCAAATTCGTGAAGGGCGTAAGTGATAGCCGTGACATCTTATTCTTGAGGAGCGCCTCAGTGTTTGGCGAAAAGAAGTTGTTATTCAGGAACTCGTTCAGAAAGCATCTCGAGGCGACCGGTGTGACTAAACTGAAGGAGATAAGCTTCGAAAGTCCAGACGACGTCGCTCTTACCATCAACAAAGCCGTCAAAACGGCGACCAGCGGCGTTTTTGAAAAAATTGTGCTGCCGTGTGACTTGAAAGGAGCGGAGGTGGTATTTATTGACGTGATATGCTTTAAAGGGACGCTGAAGTATAAGTTCATGGCTGAATACACTCTGCCTAGTCCGTTCTACGACTTGGGCGGCGAGCGAATCGGTGATGTCAACTTGATTTACGCAAAACTGAAAACGAATTTAACCGATATCCCGGAAATACAAGCACGTGTGCTCGAATTGCCGTACGAGAACAACAAGTTTTCGATGCTCTTCATACTTCCCTACAAAAGCGTGACTATCAAGAGAGTGATTGACAACCTTAAAAATTTCAATCTACACATGATTTACGCCCGATTTGCATTCCAAGTTGTAAAGATGCGAATTCCGCGGTTCCAGATTAGTTCGCACAGCAATCTGAAGAATATACTTTTCGATATGGGTTTGAAGAGCATGTTTGGTCACTTAGCGGTGTTCCCAGAGATGGCTCTTAACAGATTTTCCGTGTCTAATGTCATACAAAAGGCTGCGATCGAAGTGACGGAGATGGCATCGAGGACGTCATTTGAAAAATCTAAATTCGAGGAGACGTTCGTCGCAAACCGGCCTTTTATATTCATTGTAGTACACAGGCAGACTAAAATAGCGCTCTTCTTTGGTGCCTACTCCGAGCCGCGGCTCTACTGAGGGCCTTCTATGTGGTCATAATATTAAATTCTACGATTAGAATAAGTTTGGACTGTGTCCGTTTGAAATCGAAATGTTGACTCGAAATATTTTTTGTCGTTCCATAGTATGACTAACAAAATAAGTACTTGATTCACTTATGTTTTTGCCCTACTTTATTTAGTTCGTTGTCCTACGTTCGATATTTACAGTAAATTTAAAAAGACTTGTGGTCTATCTCGACGGCCTAAAACCACTTCATCTGCTCGGTTCGGGCCGCTAAAGGTCATTGTCGGATTAAAAATATGTAACTTTCATATTTTTTTGAGACATTGAAATTTATGTTTCCAAATATAATATCATATTGAGTATTATAAATCTTATGTTGTTATTTTAACGATGCTTTCGATTTTATGTTTTATTATAAGAAACGACATGGAGTAAATGAACTAACCAAAACGATCTTTTACATTTTTTGTAATGACTATCTGAAGACATGACATTAATTAAATTTCAATATAGCGACTACGAGCCGCCATATTGTAAAAATTAAAAAATTAAAGTCGACAAACTAAGATAAAAGTGAAAATTGTTAAGTTTTCCCGCTGCTTGATATCCTCGACGCCGCAACAAAGTCAAGAAAATTATAGGTACGAAATTTTAACATGAAAATTTGAGTGCAGATAATATATGCAGTTGCATGTAATAATTAGGTATTAATAAACTTGTGTCAACCTATGATCACATCCACGAATAGACACTCACGTTTTAAGACCTACTATTAAACTAAATATGTCCTAAAGAATCTTTCAAAAACCTAGTTGTTAATTTATGCCACTATTTTATGTTTCTTGCCACACTGTGCGAGTTTTGTCAAAATGAATAACATCGACACTTGCAGTTTAGCACAGTAGTAGCTATCTTATTAAATACTGAAATACTTTAAGTCCGCCTTTGTACGTAACAGTGCATGAAGTTTTAAATAAATAAATAAATAAAGGAGGTCTGGACAACTCAGCCTATAGAGCTATATGTCATTGGAAAAGATTTTAAATTTCCTATAGCTTTTACTATGGGGACAACTCGAGTACCGCTGTGAGAAAAAAGTTGTGATAAATTAAAATAATAGTTAGGATGGGGTCCTATCGATATATTTCTGCCGGTTCGACATCACAAAGCTAAATCTTTCTTTAAAACTATCTGTGTCTCTATATTGAATGTGGCAAACTTTTACAATGAAGGCAAACGTAAGAGTGTATTTGACCTTTTATATCTAATTAATAATTATGTATGCTATAAATTGTATAAATCTTATTAAAATACAACTACGACTATGAAATGACCTGAACAAATAAAGTCTTTTTGGGTACATAAGAAAAGCATTTTTAATAAGGGAGGCGCAAAGGCCCAGGGTCCCCTGGGCCTTTGCGTGCCGCGCGGGGGCGCAACCCGGACATAACGCCAAGATGATGATGATGATTTTTAATGTGATGATTTATTCTAGCATGGTCAACTTGTGACCATGACGCATGCAGCTGCGTCGAAATATCGAGGTAAAAACTATACTAACCATGGTAATAAACCCGATAATATGTGTAGTGAAAAACCACGAAAGTCTCAAAACCTATATTCTACCAGATTGCGCCTTAAGATAACGTTTTTTGTTCTTTTATCTGATAGCGATGTACTTGACGAATAGAGAAGTTAAATCAGTTATAAAACGTTTGAAATTCCTAGTTAGACAGAGACGGCGATACTCAACTGTCGAGTTGAGGTTGAGTGTCGCCATTTAAAATACGCGTAAACCCCGTTTTGCGAGAAGGGGACTGACAATACCTAAAAATTAAATTATTATTAATTGGTAATAATGTTTTTAACCGATTTTATTTTTGGTTTTAGGTTTTGTTATAGTTATATAGTTAAATTTTGTTCATAAATATGACAAATTCAGAATCTATCATTATTCTTTTAACCCAGTCATTTTAAATTCGGACTGAAGGGAAGGTCGGGCTACATTCGGCGGAATATATATTTCTTTTTTAAATTATCTTTAATTTTAATTTAATTTATTTGGCCCCCTTAACAATATCGAACATATCCTAAAAGTTCTCCATGGATCCCGTGTAAGCTCCCCTCTCCCCTCTCAAATATCTCCCTACTTTTGGTTTTTTCCCTATTTATCTCAGAAACGGTTGGAGCTAGAAGAAAGTTGTCAACGTAAGATTTAATTGATATAAATAACCTACCACTGGACATTACATTCATTTCGAAGTCAGATTTACATTTCATCAAAAAAAAATTATTTACCTAAGATCATTCTTAGTAGTTGAGGCATAATTATCTTAATTCATGCAAATCTAGATATCATTAGGATAAAACGAGGCATACATTATTATCATATCAGCTGCATTGATTCTCTACTTACATTGAGTAGTGTCAAACACCACGAAATAATATTACAGTTCAATTATGAAAGCCAAATTAAAATAATAGTGATAATATTGTACCAATTAGAGTATGTTAGGGTATCCGACTCGTAAGCGAGAGGTACCGAGTTCGAATCCCACTGCGGTCATGTACCAATGACTCTTTGAAACCTACACATTCAGGCGACTGAATGTGTAAACATAATCCAATCTGGTCAGGTTCCCCTAGTAGCAGGGACCAGGAAGTCAGATGGCAGACGCTGCACTGTAATTATTTGATCAGCCAAATCCTGGATATAGAGCATAACCGGGACATGAACGCCAAAATGATGAATATACCAATGGCGCCAATCGGATTTCGAGACTGTTCAACCAGGGTTCTCAGTCACGAAACTGTCACTCAGCAGGCATTGCTTAACTTTGGTTATCGATCTCACAAGTTGCAACTAGACAACAATTTATATGGAGACAATTAGCAACGTAACCCTCCAGGGCTCAACCTAGCGTCGTCACAGAGGCGGTCGCTTCGGCGTCGTTCCCAAAAAATTCAAAACTATTTAATACGCTACACGCCGAGCGCCAGGTGCGCCTTTTGACTATCTTTTTACGTACTGTATAGATAGACAGACAAGCTTACCATATGTTATGCGAACGAATCTGCAGACAAAGTTTGTAATCGGTAACTCAATTTCAATAAACAATATGCTTCTACTCTTTTTTTTTTTGCTATTCATTAAGTAACAATAGCATTGTTAATTCTCTAGCTAGAATAATAAACATTATTATAGTCAAATAACAAATAGACAAGCAGTTATTCAGATATTATTTTGCTAACTAAAGGGTTGGGTTTCTCATGTTGGACACTATATTGAAGTCGCGAAATCTGTCAAAATTCGCGGGCCTCAAGTTGGTATACCAATTTTGTAACAATTTAATTCAAACCAAGTCACTTGGCCGTGTCCGGTAGAAATGAGGAAACAGTTCGCGTTCCTTCTGAGTATGTGTACTTTGTCCGCGGTGCTGGGGCAGTGCACGTTGCAGGAGGCAATAGTGTACTTCCAGCGATCCCTCCACGAGTTCGGAAGCGAAATGGTTGCCAGGATCAGTGAGGCCACGAACAATCATTTCGTGGCATCGAGCCTGTCTATGTGGAGTTTGCTCGTGTCCGTCGCTTTCGGGGCCAATCGATTGACGCTAGAAGAGCTGGAGAACGTATTGAGATTGCGCCCCCAGCCGTGTTTCAGCGAAATATTTTTCGATTTCGTGAAGGACGTAAGTGCTGACAACCATAACGCCTCAATATTTGGCGACAAGAAGTTATTCAGGACATCATTCAGACATTTTGTCGAGGCGATCGGTGTGACTAAATTGCAGAAGATCAGTTTCGAAAGACCAGAAGAAGCCGCTGTGACCATCAACGAAGACGTCAAATGGGCGACCAGAGGAGCTATTGACAAAATATTGACATCGACTGACGTCAAAGGAGCGGAGGTGGTATTTATAGACACGTTATGTTTCAAAGAGACGTTGAAATACGAGTTTATGACTCAATACACTCTGCCTAGTGCATTTTACAAGTCAGGAGGTAAGCGATTCAGCGATGTCAATTTGATTTACACGCAAATGAAAACGAATTTAGCTGATATTCCGGAAATACAAGCCCGTGTGCTCGAATTGCCGTACGAGAACAACAGGTTTTCGATGCTCTTCATACTTCCCAACAAAGGCGTGACTATTCAGAAAGTATTTAAAAACCTCAAGAAGTTCAATCTACACAAGGTTTTCGCCCGATTTAAACTCAGACTTGTGAGAATTCGAATTCCGCGGTTCTTGATCAGTTCGTACAGCAATCTGAAGAATATCCTTATCGATATGGGTTTGCATATCATGTTTGGCCACCCTGCGGAGGCGTTACCCGACATGACTGAATACGTGTCTAATGTCGCAGAAAAGGCCATAATTGAGGTGACGGAGGAAGGCAGCGAAACGAGTGTGGCATCGTCAGCGACTGTTGAAATCGGGGATGCGGTCAAAACCGTGCCTATTGACGCACACCCGTGTACTGGAGTTGAAATGACTGAAGTGGCATCGTCAGCGTCTATTGACAAATCTGAAATGAAGGAGACTTTCTTCGCAAATCGGCCTTTTCTATTCATTATAGTTCACAAGCAGAGTAAAATAGCGCTCTTCACTGGTGCGTACTCAAAGCCGAGTCGCTACTGAGTACCTTCGATGTGATTAATAAATAATAATAAATCCGTGTTCCGTGAAATCTAAGTGGCTCCAGATATTTTTTTTTGTAATTCCATAAATACTAATAAAACAAGGACTTGTTTCACTTTAAATGTTTTTACCCTAATATATTTAATTCATTGACGTAGTGTTTACGTAAACAGAATAGGATATCCCTAATTTATCATTAAGAATCAACAATTATCTTTTTATTCATAATGAATTTTAAGGTTTTAAGACTTTCGTGGTTATTCTTTCCACTTCATAATAATATTTTTTTTCCTTTATTAAGAAACAAACAGTCGTTTACACAAATAGTACATTGCACTAGATAATTAATTAGACCTAAAGATTCCTATTTCATTTACAAACTTTGATACTTAATAAGCTAACTATTGCGACTGATAACAATGTTAAGACATACATTAACCATTACAATTTTGTTAATAAATGCTACAAGCGGTACTTCTGATAAACGAATTTTTTGCATAGTTTGTGGTACAGTGCTCAATATAAAATGTGTCTTTAGAACGTGGGGAGTTGCGTGGTATCTTAAAATTAATTTGATTTAAAAGAGGAGAAGAATCTAAGTCACTGTTAACAATTTTGAATAAAAATATCGATTCTAGGTACGATTTGCGACTTTGCAAAGTAGGTAAGTTATGTTTTTTTGCCGAGTCCGTTATTCATCCGTATACAGTCCTGAAGCCGTATTCACAATGGTTCGATTCGGATTCGAATTCGACAAATTTTCGAATGACCCGGAAATTTGACAGTCCGATTCGCAAGATTGTCTATTATTCGGAAATTTACATGAATGCTATTTAGCTCGCGGGAAGTTTTTGTGAATTGTGGATTATTACGCTTTTCTTGGAAAATGCAGTTTGTACTGGCGCTATAACACCGTAATAGGATAAGGGCGAAGCAGAGAGCCGATACAATGCACCTAAATCGGCAAATAAGGGATTTGTCGAACCCATTTAACGTGCACTTTAGTAGGGTTTATCGCTTCTCTGCGGAGACTGCGATCCGCATTATAGAAGACATAAAGTCCTATTATCCTAGGACCTCATATGCTTGTGCGATTCTGGTGGAATTGAAAGTAAGAATGACAAAAATTGTGCTAAATGCTGAAAAATAACCTAAAATTTTTTACAATTACAACAATACAAAACCATTGAAAATATCTGAATTAATTTCAGTGTCTATGTGCACATAAACCCACCTGATGAAATGGAAACTGAGGATAGTGATTCATTTGCATCTGCCGCTCAATTTCAAGAGAGGGATATACAGGATGTCCCAAAACTCGACGTCAACCCGGAATCGGGTAAAAAGGCAAGTCATGCTGGTTGGCAGAAAAATATAAAAAAAAAATCTAAGTTGCATGATTTCAAAATTATAGGTATTTAAAAAAAACGCAATATTGCACACCCTGCGACAGACTTTTCAGTCCTGTTGCCACAAATCTTTACTTTTTCCCATTTTTTTTGCTGTGTAACCCTGAATAATGCTTCTCTAAAATGTAATAAAAATTTTGAAACCAGCTGCTTAAGCTTGCATAAAAATAGGACTTATCTCATAGAAAAAATTCAATTAAATTTTTTTCTATGATAAAAAGTAAAGATTTGTGGCAACAGGACTGAAAAGTCTGTCGCAGGATGTGCAATATTGCGATTTTTTTAAATTGCCTATAATTTTGAAATCATGTAACTTAGATTTTTTTTAATATTTTTCTGCCAACCATCATGACTTGCCTTTTCACCCGATTCCGGGTTGACGTCGAGTTTTGGGATATCCTGTATATAGGCAGAGGCACTGAGGGTGAGAAGGCAGTTAGTACAGAGGCTCTGCCATTGATTATGGTTTAGTAACTCTCTATAATTACCTGGTTGCAAAAGCACCAGCATCCACCAACCTTGGCCTTTGTGACTATATTAAAAAACACGCTGTAAAAATGGTGGTGTTTGTTCTGAAGAAATATTTAACTTGATGCCTACAGCTACTTTCTATCAACGCACCGCTCGCCATCGACATAGTTTATCCTCACATCTTGGTCCCAAAGACACATGCGAATTCTTAAAGAAAGTGGTTAAAAGGTTTTTACAGGGTCGGGAACATGGGAATTTTACCACTGGAATTCCATAGATTGCGGTAACTGTTTACCATCGGGCAAACCACAAGCCTGTCTTCTTTGTTTTGTGAACATTAAAATGTGTTTTTTTTTATTTGTCCTATATGCACTATATGTAAATTTCATATATGTTTCCTTTTATTTCTGTTCAGTTTAAATTAGGTAACTAATTAAATTATTATTATAAAAACGTTTATTCTTTTTTCTAATTATAATAACCCTTAGAAACCCTGTAAGAAATTAAAACTGTTCGTTTTTACTTACAAAAGTACCGATCAGCTGATCACATTTTTATAGAGAGTTTAGTTTAGTGAGTAGGACGTTCCTTTTGCGGACTTCTTACACCCTTTCTGATATAGGTATATTAATAAAAAGATATAAAGTTGTACAAAATACTTTACTAATTATACTTTTAAAATCACAATTCAGTTACTAATTTAAATCAGACTCAGTAAAATCAGAGCAAAAATTAAATGATCACTACTTTATTTACTAATAACCTAACACAATTCAGTTAGGTACTAATTTAAATCACAGAAAAAATGCTGTCTTAGTGCTTTTTGTATTTTCAAAGTGTCATTTGGTAAGTGATACATACAAAAGCATATTTCAATTATGAAATTTCTTTAAAAATCAAAGTACATTGCTAATTATAACTTTAAATTCACAGTTCAGTTACTAATTTAAATCAGACTCAGTAAAAATGAAATGATCACACAAAACTATAATCAATAAAATAATATAGTTGAAATTTAGTGAGTGGTAGGTAATCAAATTTAGGTAATCACTTAGTTAGATTTTCTATGGCAGTTGCGATTCGTGTGAAAACCTCTACAAGATTTTCTATCGCAACGGCCTGTCTAATTATGCCTTCTGGCACTTTATTCACCGCTGCAGCTTGCACTTCGGCTGCTTCAGCTTGGCGTTGAAGGGCGTTAAGCAATGGGTCACGCCCACCAGAGAAGGTCCACCACCAGTGCCAGATTTAAATACCCGAATTTTACGGGCTTTATTTTTTATATCTGACTTCCAGTCCTGCCAAGTCTGAAAATAAAAGTACTTGATTCAAGTGAGGTACTATAAATATTTAGTCAGGTACTTACTGTTGACATGGTTTCTTCGATTAGATTAGATACGAAAGGCTAAAAATTAATTTAATCGTTAAACTTAATCGCTCTAAGAAAAACTGAGAAACTTTCTGAAAAACTTTAGTTGACAATATTTATGTGTTCATAACGACAGAAAGAATTTAACTTTCAAATAATTACTTTATATTTTTGCAAATTAACTTCAAAGAAAAAAATATTCTACTTTAAACAATCAAATATTATATAAAAATTAATATATAGCGCGAAATATAACTTATTAATAGCATTTTTTACAAATTCATGTTATCAATTGCCAATAATCCATTTATCAATCAACAAAAGTGTCTTCGTAAACGCTCTTCTTTTCCGAGGGAGATCCATAGACATTTCCGAAACGGTAGAGTTTCCGTGGCCGAATCTATCGCAAAGTTATCGAATCATTGTGAATACGGCTACTGAGCAGCGGCAAAAGCCCTCTACCCCACCCCGTTCGCTCGCCCCGCCGCCAAGCTGCTAGGATATAACTCGGGTTTGAATTGGATGCAGTGCGCTAGTGCTGATGCAAATATTACTATGATTTATATTCTGCTCGGATGGAATCGGAGAAATCGGATGAAGGAACTCGGACCTAGTAATTTCTTCCATGCCTAACAAAAAGATTGATGTTTCAGTAGTTTTTTAATATTATTCATTAGAATGTATGGTTTACTAATTAGCGATAAAATTAGTGCATTCAAACTGAATAAACTTGAATTTTGTGTTTATTGTGGGGCCCTTGTGTCCCCTCTTTCCGTATCTATCTATATTAGCCTCTGGTGAAATTGGTTTAGACCCATAAGGTAGGGTCGGTAGGACCCCACACCCGCGAACAATATAAACAAAAAATAATTAACAGAAATGAGCTTCGCCGTAATTGAAAATCAATTGCTGTGCGTTAGTCTGCCTAAAAGTCGAGACAGGCTTGACCAATTTGAATAATTTGTTTTTGTTCTGTCTTAAATACAGGGGTTGTTTGTACGCAAGAACAAAAAAAGGTAGGTAGGGGTAGGGTTGGCGTAAGGTAGCTGTTAGGTGGGGTAGGGTAGGACGCCAAGCGAACGAATATATTCCTGTAGAAATTGTAACGAATTTCGACAAAGTGAGTATTTCAATGAAGTGAACATCCTATATAAAAAATTTGATGAAACATTTTTGACGAAACAATATTATACGAAAAAGAGTTCGACGAAGAAATTTACACCCCAATAATATAAGTCAGCATACGACGAGAGGATGCTGCAGGTCCAACGAAGTTGAGGAAAATCCATGGCTGGCAGAAGCCGGGATTAACCGCTCAGGTGATGATGAGGGAGACTAGTAAACGATTCTTCTGAGTAAAAGACATTAGTTGAATTTAAACACTAACCAATGCACTTATCTGAGGGAAAACATCGTGATGAAACCTGCGCATTCAGGCGACTGAATGCGAAACCATGATTCAATCTGATGAGGTTTCCCTGTTAACAGGATCACGGAGGTCAGATGGCAATCGCTCCACTCTAATTACCTGATCTGCCAAATCCTGGACCATGGACAAGGCGAATCTCGAGCCCTCGTGCTCGAGACACGAGAGCACGACCAGAACATTGAATGTCAAGTTGATGATGACGAGGGGGATAGTAAAGTAGTTGTCGGTTTGAGCCAAAGTAACCCTCCTGGGCTAAATGAGCTTCTACGATATTCCGAGTGGCCGCTAACGTCTTTATTGTGCTTCTGATTCGATCACTGCTCTTATATGTAGACTGTGAGGGTGACTTAGGTTACCCTACGTCATCGAGTACAAGACAAATTCCACTTTGTAAATTGAGTTGTAAATTAAAGTCACTTTTCTTTTTGGTGACTATGTGACTGAAAAGCTAAACTGCCAAGAGAATGTGAGGAAGAACTTTTTTTTTATTTACAGAAAAGTCAAAATTTGGGGAGTTAAATTTTTTTTGTGTCAGGTTGTGCACGGGCAGACCGACGTTTTGTGGTCTCCTGTTTAGGAGACCCACAAAGCTACTACCGGTACAAAGTGGAATTTTTCTTGTACGATGACGTAGGATAACCTACGGCGCCCTTACAGTCTATTACGCTGTGATGAGGATCACGTAACCTAAAAATTAAAATAAGACATGTAACCGCTTACATGTCTTATTTTAATTTTTAGGTTACGTGTAAGTTCAGTATATTTTATCAATAAAAAATACTAGACTAAACATGCACTCCCTCTGCTTATTATGACCTCTTTTGGATCGCACAGGTGATCTTTTACATATTGTATAGAATTATAGATAAGACATGATTTACAAAAACCTACGCGAAGGAATCTAAACAAGCTTACGACCTGCCTTATGGTATGCAGTCACCGCAGCCTATGGACGTTTGCAATACCAGGGTCAATATCTCTCTTGACTCAATTTCAATAAACAATATCCTTTTACTCCATTGCGCTATTCATAGGGTAACAATAGAATCGTCAATTCCCTAGAATAACAAATATATGGGCAGTAATTCAGATATTTTCAAGCTAAAGGTTTGACTTCATCATGTTAGACCGCTACACTTGGTCACGTACGAAGTCATGACCTGACATCCCAAGGTATCGGTGATTTGTAGGAAACTTTTTGCCGAGTCTCAAGCTGGGACACAAAAATTCCCAAATTTTGCAAAAATACATATAACACGAATCCAGTCACTCGGTCGTGTCCGGAAGACGATACCGAAATGTGGAAACTGTTCGCGTTCCTTGTGAGTGTTGGTTTGCTGACTGCGGTGCTGGGGAAGTGCACGGTGGAGGAGGCAATGGTGTACTTCCATCGATCCCTCCAAGGATTCGGAAGCAAAGTAGTAGAGAGGATCAGTGAAGCCACGAACAACCATTTCGTGTCATCGAGCCTGTCTGTATGGACTCTGCTCGTGGCCGTCGCTTTTGGGGCGAACCATTTGACTCTAAATGAGCTAGAGAACGTGTTGAGATTACACCCATCGCCTTGTTATAGCGAACATTATTTCGAATTCATGAAGGTCGTAAGTGCTAACAATGATGGCATAATGTTCAAGAGGAACGCCTCAATATTTGGCGACAAGAAATTATTCAGGAACTCGTTTGGACCGTATGTCGACGCGACCGGTATGACTAAATTGAAGAAGATCAGCTTCGTCAATTCAGAGGAAGTCGCTGCGACCATCAACGACGACGTCAAATTGACGACAGGGGGCACTATTCGCAAAATTTTGACACCGAAAAACTTAAAACGAGCGAAGGCGGTACTCCTAGATATGTTATGCTTCAAAGCGACGTTGAAGCCAGAGTTTGTAACTCAATACACTTTTCCTGGTGCATTCTACAGCTCTACCGGTGAGCGAGTCGAAGATGCCAATTTTATTTACACAAAACTGAAAACGAATTTAGCTGATATCCCGGAAATAGAAGCCCGTGTGCTCGAATTGCCGTACGAGAACAACAGGTTTTCGATGCTCTTCATACTTCCCAACAAAGGCGTGACTTTCCAAAAAGTATTTAAAAGCCTCAAGAAATTCAATTTAAACTGGATTTCCTCCCGATTTATACACCAAATTGTGAGGATGCGGATTCCGCAGTTCAAGATCAGTACGTACAGCAATCTGAAGAATATACTTATCGATATAGGTTTTAGGAGCATGTTTGGCCACAATGCAACGTCATTACCCGTTATGGCTGAAGACGGTTTCTACGTATCGAATGTCGCACAAAATTCCATAATTGAGATGACGGGGCAAGGGAGCGAAGCGACTGTGGCATCGGCCGCGACTATTGAAATCGGAGAGACGTTCATAGCCGCGCCTAATGACTTACACGAGGCTGCAATTGAATTAACGGAGGTGGAATCGACAACGTCTTTTGTTAGATCTGAATTCGAGAAGTCTTTCGTCGCCAACCGGCCTTTCCTATTTATGATAGTGCAGAAGCAGGCTGAAATAGCGCTCGTTATTGGTGCGTACTCCAAGCCGAGCCTTTATTGAGAACGATATGGTGATAATAACAAATCCCATCATCATAATTAATACCTATTTGTAAAGTTTAAACTAAGTTCCAATATTAACTTTTTAATGTTTTCCTTAATTCATTGTCGTACGTTCCATAACTGTCAGAGTATTCTGCTTTAGACCGAGGTATTAGGTAGGTATCCGTGAATTATTGTAGTAGAGATCAACAATCCTTATTTCATTCATAATGTATCAAGGAGCCAATTATTTGACATTATATATAATCGTCCCATAATATTAATAATTACGCACTGTGTATAAATCCTGATATGAAATTTTTCGGAAATTATTTCGGACCGAATTGGTAATCATTAAATTCCTCATTACATTCACAGAAATCCAAATAAATGTTACAGTGGATATCTAGTTTTTAAATAATAATATAGTTAAAATTGATAGTTGAATCGTGCGCGCCTAATTGCGATTATTCGTTTAAGGGCTTAAACGTACGAAAATGCTGCCACTAGGAAAAGAAGTATTCCTTGTTATCCAGAATAATTATAAAAAACCTGTTCAAGTGAACGTCTAGAAAGAGCTTTTTAAATCCTAACTACTATTGTACCTATCTGAGCCTGTTTATGAAATAAAACAATTTATTTATTATACATCCCCGAGCAGTGGCAATACCACTCTTTGTTCTTAGACCGACCCGCTAAATACTTACAAAATTTCCGTCACCTACGCTGGGATTTTTTTTTTTTTTTTTTTGCGCCCAACGCAAAGGAAATGGGCACCCTCCGGTATAGCGGTTGGGAGGGAGGAGGTGAACTCTCATGAGTACCAGCCGGCCGGCCAGCTGGTTATGCACGACTCGCCAAAAAGGGACCTAGGCGTATACGTGCTAAACACCCCCTGGGAGCACCTGTAGCCGGAAGGGCCTTTCAGGTTTCATCGGATGCGACACCCCGTAGGGACGGGGTGCGCTCGTACGCTGGGAACGATGCGATTCTATTTATTTTCGTGTCTGGTAATTATTTGAAATACTGTCATTTGCATTTCTGGTACAACGCCTCGGAAGAGAATTAAACCTAAACTGTTATTATATATTTAATAACGACTAAATAAATGAATAGTACATGTTAAATTCTAATCAGGCGTTTAATTGCCAGTTCACCTGCCGATTAATGATAATTCCGCCCAAGATGGAACATGCATTTATTTTACGAACGATCAGACAGCCCGTCTGATGGTAAGCTTTAAGTATCGCCCATAACACTAATACTAAGAAATAATAATACGTAATGTCTAGAAAGAGCCGTTCACTCTATTCTTGAGTGAATCAGATTATACTGTTCAGGGAACACACTCGCAGGCAACATGTTTCATTCCCTACACACCAGCAAGATTAAACCAAAGTTGGGATGAAGAGGATCACTTAGAATATAGATTGACAGACAAGGTATACATTAACTACCACACCACAAGCTACGCAATCGAACCTGCAGACAAAAACTTCTAACATATATTTATTAGTTTGTATTATCTTCAAATAATATAAAAGTAATGGATGTCTTTCTTAAGTCAATTTCAACAAACAATATTCTTTGTTAATTCATATTATCATAGCTAGAAAAGTAAACAATAATAAGCAGTAATTCTGATATCATTTTACCTACACAGTAATTCACAACATTTTGTAACAACATAATACGAATCCAGTCAGTCAGCCGTGTTCGTTAGATACCGAAATGGAGAAACTGTTCGCGTTCCTTCTGAGTATTGGTACGCTGACCGCGGTGCTGGGAAAGTGCACGATGGATGAGGCCATATCATACTTCCAGCGATCTCTCCACGACTTCGGAAGCGAACTGGTATCCAGGATCAGTAAAGCCACGAACAACCATTTCGTGGCATCGAGCCTCTCTTTATGGACTCTTCTCGTATCCGTAGACCGTTTGACTCTAGAAGAGCTGGAGGACGTGTTGAATTTGCGCCCACAGCCGTGTTACAGCGAAATGTTTTTAGAATTTATGGAGGCCGTAGGTGCTGATAAGCAAGACGTCATATTCGAGAGGTACGCCTCAATATACGGCGACAAGAAGTTATTCAGAAACTCGTTCAAACAGTATGTCGAAGCGACCAGTGTGGCTAAACTGAAGAAGATCAGCTTCGACAGTTTAGACAAAGTCACTGCGACCATCAACAAAGACGTCAAATGGGCGACAAGAGGTTCGATTGACACCATTTTGACATCAACTAACTTGAAAGGAGCGAAGGCAGCACTTCTACAAACATTATACTTTAAAGCTAAGTGGAAGTTCCAGATCCTGACTCAGTATACTCTGCCTAGTCCATTCTACAGCTCTGGAGGTGAGCGAGTCGGTAATGCCAATTTTATTTACACAAAACTGAAAACGAATTTAGCTGATATCCCGGAAATAGAAGCCCGTGTGCTCGAATTGCCGTACGAGAACAACAGGTTTTCGATGCTCATAATTGTTCCCTACATGCAAGTGACTATCCAGAAAGTATTTGAAAGTCTCAAGAAATTCAATCTTAACTTAATATTCGCCCGATTTGCACGCGAAACTGTGAGGATGCGAATTCCGCGGTTCCAGATCATTTCGTACAGCAATCTGAAGGACATACTTGCCGATATGGGTTTTAAGAGCATATTTGGTGCGACGTCATTACCCGATATGGATGAAGTCAGTTACTACGTGTCTAATGTCGTACAAAAGGCCATAATCGAGGTGACGGAGGATGGCAGCGGAACGAGTGTGGCATCGTCAGTGACTCTTCAAATCGGGGACGCGTACATAGCGATGTCACACCAAGAGGTGGCATCGACCGCGTTTTTTGTCGAATCTGAAATCGAGGAAATTTTCGTCGCCAATCGGCCTTTTGTATTCATGATAGTAGAGAAGTACACTAATATAGCGCTCTTCATTGGTAGTTACTCTAAGCCGAGCCTGTATTGATGAGTACCTTATAATTATTATTCGTAGAGTTTGGACAGCGATTCGAGAATTGTCCTTGACATATCACTTAACGGCATGGGTTGTCCGGACCCCCTTTCTTAAGACCCAGCGAGTTTTTATCGATTTAGGTAGACGGAATAGGGTATTCATGAGTTATGACAAGTATGGATCAGCAATGAATTAATTCATCCATACTAAAATTATAAAGAGGAAATGTTTGTGAGTTTGTATGTTACGAATAAACTCCGAAACTAATGAATCATTTTTCAAAAGTCTTTCACTAGAAACACTATGCCCGAGTGCCATATAATAGGTCACTTTTTATCCCGGAAAAAAATTGATGCATAGATGAATGTTCAGAATGGCTACACCTATTTGACTAATTCTTATTTGGTGACAAGGTTTTTATAAAAGAAAAAAAGGGTAGTAGGGGTCGGACAAGTTAAAGGGGAGTAGGGTAATTGTAGGGTATGTACAGCAGTTGAATACTAACCGACGCTCTTACGGTGAGGGAAAACATCGTGATAAACCTGGAAATTCAGGCGACTGAATGTGTAACCATGATCCAATCTGGTCCAACCTGGTAGCAGGGTCACGGAAGTGGGATGGCAGTCGCTCTACTATAGTTGATCTGCCAAATCCTGGATCGTGGTCAAGGCGGACCCCGGGCCCTCGTGCGCGAAAGCCCAACCGGGGCATTAACGCCAAGATTGTGACTAAAACTTTTGACCGCAAGCTCTCGACAATAGTACTTTTGACTGAAATTACAGTCAAAACTAGTTCTGCCCAATGGAGCAGGTAAAAAGTAGTTTTGATTTTAACAGGTTTAATCAGAAAAAAACAGTCAAGGCATCTCTTAAAAGGATTTCGATAAACATAAAAAATGCACATTAAAAAGTGTTTTAATACTAAATACCGATAGAGAACCTGCAGATATATTTATTTAAAAAAAATACTTTTAAAGTATTAAGAATACTGTCTAACACCTGTTAGAAGATATGAAAGATAGTCATTTCAATGTACTGACAAAAAACTATTTGAAAAAATCGCGATGTAATTTACTGAAAAGAAAACGCTATTACATTACACTAGTTGTAACGCTGAAAAAAAGTTTGTTAAAAGTACAGAACCAATCATATCTTTTTTACCGTCTGAAAAAATCTATGACATAATTGATCCGCTCTTTCTTAATTTATTAATTACGCTAATGTTACGAAAGAGATGATTATCATTTTGTATGTATACGAGGTGTGTCAAAGGAAGAAGCGCAAGGTCTGGGTTTGGTATCAGACTATCAATGAACTGAACAGCCGCTGCCAAGTAGATCTTATTGTACAATAACGACAAATGTATCAAAACAAAAAAAAAACAATTAAAATGTAAATAGCTTGATCTCATGTTTGTACCCCTTACATCTTCTTTGTATTTATTGTAGTATTAAATCTTCGTAATAAACCAATTCTCAATACATAAATATGTACTTTTACTAAACTTTCTAAGTAGTTAATTTGTTATTTTGACTGGAAAGTAGTTAAAAGTAGTTTTGACTAAAGGGGTCAGTCAAAACGACTTTCCAGTCACTTCTTTCTGCAGTTCGGATATTACAACACAGTCACGAAACGTAAGGCAATTCAAAACATCTGTATCCTCTTCAATGAAGCAGCAGAAGGTTCTACCTTCACTCTTCAGTGGTCGCGTCGCAGATGCGGCTTTTAATTTACTTTCATACAAAATGTTTAGAAGCATCGCCATACAGAACACACAGCACAGACTGGGCGCGGACGCGACGGAGACACGTCCTGCGTCCTATTGCAAAACATACAGAAAGGACGGGACACGGGCGCGACCAGAGTTGCGGGCGGACGCGGGGAGCCGGGTGCTCACATTTTGCTTGCTGTCCTTGTCCTGTTTGCGTTCTTGACTGGTCCTAGAAAAGGAAGCGCGACGCTGCCTCATCCGCGCCCCGTCTTTTCTATAAGTTTTAAAGGGTCGCGTCCGCGCCCATCTGCGGCCTGTCTGTCTTATGTGTGGTCGGTCGCTTAGCCCTAAAGAAGTTCACATTATTACTATTAAGTGGTGGAGAGGTACTCCGGGTTAACACCGTCGTTGCTAACGGCCTTCATATCGTGCTATGTCCGCGGGGGCGCGGGGTCGTTCTATCACTGTTTTAATCGCCGTCGATCACGCGGTCTTAAGAATTTTAACCAGGTTTAATAAATACTTGGAACTTTTAGCTCGGATTGATAATCTTTATACTTACTGTGTAGACAAAAAAGGCCGGCCCTTCTGGGGTACAATGTATCTTTAAGCTACGCGAACGGACCTGCAGACAAAAGCTAGAAGGTCTTTAAATATGAATATTTTAGTGCACAATAAAGAATATGAATATGAATTTGCCGCTTTGTATAGACAAAATTAGCAAAACCAGTTATTTTCATACAAGCAAATTTATTAAAAAAGGCCTGACCCGTTTTCAATGAAACTTCGTTATAATCCTACAACATTAAACTAACTTACTGAAATTACTGAAGACTACCTATTTCATAAAATTATATCTGGTTAAAGTGGCAAAACTGACTACAAATAAGAAGGCGTATTTTAAAAGACATTTACAAACTTTAATAATTATTTTCTATTAGCTTTAAATGTCTTAAAATAAAAAAATTGTGAGTAAATGTCAATGGGCGAAAATAACGGTACTTAAACCCCTATTAATAAATATTATAGCTTGTTTTGATCTTCAAATAAAATAAACGTGATCGAGTGACGAAAATGGTAATGATGTAACAATAGTATTGTTAGTGCCCTACAATAATAAAAAACAATACGAGTATAAAAATGGAATAACAAAGAGTAATTCAGATATTATTTCGCGAACAAAAGGTATAATTACGGGATAAGTTTATTAAATTTGGATGCTATACTAGGTCACGCACGAATTCGTGATCTGACATTCCAAGATATCGGTGACTTACTGGCGAGCAAATTCTTCGCCGGGCGTCACGCTGGTATTAAAAAATCTCAATATTTGTATTAACAACACGATTCCAGTCACCGAGCCAGACTAGTAGACGATACCGAAATGGGGAAACTGTTTGCGTTCCTTCTGAGTATTGGTTCTCTATCCACGGTGTTGGGACAGTGCACAGTGGAGCAGGCAATAGTCTACTTCAAGCGACCCCTTCACGAGTTCGGAAACGAACTATTAGCCAGGATCAGTGAAGCCACGAACAACCATTTCGTGGCATCAAGTCTATCTCTGTGGACTCTGCTTGTGTCCATCGCCTTTGGGGCGGAATATTTGACACGGGAACAGCTGCATAACGTGTTGAGATTGCACCCACACCCATGTCTCACCAAACAAATTTTCGGATTCATGTACGACGTAAGTGCTGACAACAAAGATCTCATATTCAAAAGGCACACCGCACTGTATGGCGAATCAAACTTATTTTTTAAGCACTCATTCAGAAACCGCGTTGAGGCGACCGACGTGATTAAACTGGAGGAGATCAGCTTCAACAATCCTGATGATGTTGCTGCGAACATCAACGAAGACATCAAATCGGCGACCGGAGGCATTGTAGACAAAATTGTGATGCCGTGTGATTTGAACCGAGCGGAGGTGCTGCTCATAGACGTATTATGCTTCAAAGGCACATGGAAGTTCAAGTTTATGACTCAGTACACTCAGCCTAGTGCTTTCTACGGCCCAAGAGGTAACCGCGTCGGTGACGTCTATCTGATGTACGCAAAACTGAGAACCAAAATAGCCAATGTCCCAGAAATAGAGGCCCGTGTGCTCGAATTGCCGTATGAGAACAACAGGTTTTCAATGCTCTTTTTCCTTCCCAATAAAGACGCGACTATCCAGAATGTATTTGAAAGTCTCCAGAATTTCAATCTACACTCGATTTTCGCCCAATTTGCACACCGAATTGTGACGATACGAATCCCGCGGCTCCAGGAAATTTCCGACAACGGCCTGAAGAATATATTAGCCGATATGGGTTTAACGAGCATGTTCGGTGACAACGCAACATTCTCTCAGATGGCCGAAGTTGATTTCCACGTGTCTAATGTCATACAGAAGGTCGTAATAGAGGTGACGGAGGACGGGGCCGAACCGATTGAGGCTCGGAAAAGACAGAATGTTGAAAACGAGGAGACGTTCATAGCAAACCGCCCTTTTCTATACATGATAGTGGAGAAGCAGGCTGAAATTGTAATTTTTACTGGTGCGTACTCCAAGCCGACTGTCTACTGACTATCTGTGTAGTATTTAATCTGAGATGTTGTGTAAAGATTGTTCGTTTTCGATATTCTCGATTATTCAAACAGAGTATTCGATATTTTCAAATAGAGTAGGTTTACAATTTGTAACATTTTTTACAATGACACCAAACCTGTACGCCCTGTGGTTTGGTTTGGCCGTACTCAGGTGAACGCAATCGCTGCCTATTTTTTATATTCATATTACGGTTGGGAGTTCGGATTTTGTTACTCAAGTAAAATCTTGAACTCGAACACAAATTCAAGTATGAACTTGAAGATCGCGCTCAGTTGAGTACCGTTATTTATATTCTGACTGTGTTAACAATCTCAACCTTAGTGAGATTGTGGTTACATGGGAAGTTTTGTCGAAACTGATTTACCACTTAAGTACCTGTACAAAAACTTGTAATTTTGTAGATAGGCATGCTGTTGAACCATGTCTCAACAAATTTTACTCATTGTCTTGGAATTGTTGAAAAACCGCTTCGTAACTGCAGTTTATTTAGATTACGCATTTGCGTTTGTTAGCAGTATGGTATCCAATCATCATAGTTCGGTTCAAACGACACAGATGACGCTGCCTCGTGAAACGGGCTCACGATACGAGTCACGTGGTCACGGGCCGACTCTGCGCTGAAATGCAAGCGGGAAGCATTCGAACGTTAGCTGTGAGTGAACCGAGGGGTTGTATCACCAGAGAACCCAATCTTATTAGCTTTACTACTTCCTACCCTAATTGTTTATCATAAGTTTATTATCATTAAGTTTGTCAAAGTCCATAATTTTAATAATATACTGATTTAAGTGTCACATGGTTTGTATATATTTCTGATCCTAACATATCAGAAGTGACAAGTGACCCAAATCAAGCGCCCATCGCTAAGTTTCTGCTCTTTACTTTGAACGCTCGCAATGTAAGTCTCGCGTACGCAATATAAGGTATGCTACTGAACCGACTGAATATTGCGTAATTATGTCACATGCAGAAAAATACGGTTGCATACAGTCTATGAATTGAAATAGAGACCCTAACTGGAATGCGCGGCGGCACGGCCGATCCATGCCAGTGTAAAGAAATCTCCGATGTTTGCGTGTAGTGACTATTTCTAACAAAAATGATTTTACTTTAACTGCCTGTGTGATATACTACTACTAGCATCCTAGCCTGTTACGGCCAACGTGACTGTCTAGATGAAACAGTCCGATCCCTGTGTGATATACAGGTGTCGAATCCCGTCCAAGCAATAATGAATTTTAATTGTTTCCGGTCTCGACGTATGAGCCTAAACTAAAGTTGTCTTTTGCCTCGTCGTGAGTCTAACCATGACACAATTATGTAGTTGCGATTGTTATGTATAATGAATGGTCCATGGAAAAGTAAAATATTAATTTAATGCTCTCCTCTCCTTAACCTAACCCTACCTACCCTAACCTTACATTCGTGTACCCTGACATATCCGACTTAAAATAGTATAAAAGTATTAACACTATTACATACTCGACGAAATTATGTCGGAATCCCAAACTCCGCCGATACATTCCCAGAACGACGACAGCGTAGAGAATGCGGCAAAAAAAAAACCATCCATTCCAACACAACACAACACAACACAACACAATACAATACAACACAATACAATACAACACAACACAACACAACATAACACAACACAACACAACACAACACAACACAACACAACACAACACAACACAACACAACACAATACAATACAACACAACACAACACAACACAACACAACACAACACAACACAAAAAAAAGGGCGCGCTCGTTCACGCTCTACCACACGTTTGCGCCGTAGCTCGCGATTCCTCGTAAACAGATCGCATCGCAGTGATCACCGCTATCAGTTCGATAGCTCCGAATCCGACGATTATTCAACCTGCCGGGGCTCGAGCAGAAAACGAACGTATACTCACGATGGCTCCGATACATCGAGCTCATCAGCGCGAGAGCCCCAGCCCCACCTTGGATACCGATTCGGATATTTCCTACCTAGATCCAAGCGTTGCTCACGTGCAACAAACAAAGCGCAATTCGATGCTGAGAAACATCGCTAACGCCTCAGGTCGACATGGTCGGGATATGTTTAACAACGCACACGACGTCATTACGAAGTTTGACCCCAATACGAGAACTCATTCAACCCGAGTGTGGCTGAGGAAGGTTAATGAGATATCCGCTATATATGACTGGAGCTAGAAATAAACCGTGTTTCACGCTCTTTCAAAATTATCGGGCCTTGCCAAGACCTGGTATGAGGGCCTTACCACGGTCGACCTGAGCTGGAAGGAATGGCAGCGGAAGCTGCTTCGGGACTTTCCCGACGACCGAAACTTCGCGGATAGGCTAACTGAGATGCTATCCAGAAGAAGTAGACAGGATGAGACGCTGGAGGAGTACTTCTATGAATAAGCGAAGCTTGTGAGCCAGTGCGGTGTACGAGGGAAGGATGCCGTAGACTGCATAATCCACGGTATATTTGACTCCAACATTAAACTCAATGCTCAGGGTGTGAACTTCAAGAGCCCTAATAAACTGCTTCGATATCTGAGGAGCATATCGATTAGATATAACAGGCAAGCCTCGACTCAGAAACCAGCCCGTACGGCTGGCAATCGCACAGCCCTAAATAACTGGGGCAAGCAATCCCGCAAGATCGCCGCGCTGCTACAACTGCTCCGAGCTAGGCCACACCATGGGGAGGTGCCCTAAAGCACCCCAAACATGCGCGAAATGCAAATTTCTCGGACACATCGCAGAGCACTGTCGTAGGAATATAAATGAAAGCCGACTCAGCTACTCCAATTCTCACCCCAAGCCAACCGAGGTAAATAAAATCCAAAAAGAGTTAGACAGTAAGTCCAATATTTAATATAAGACTGTAAAAATCAACGGGAAAGAGCGAAGCGCATTTGTTGACTTCGGCAGCCAATGCAATGAAAGGAGTTTTAAGGAACTAAATTTAGTATCAGCTCTAGACAAATAACCAATTTTAAAGGGGTTTGCTTTCGGTTCGATGCAGCCCCTGGGACGCGCACGCGTTGTTGTACATATAGACTTTATCGAAGCTGAAATTGACGCCTACATTGTACCAGATGAATTCCTAAACTATTACATACTAATAGGACAGAACTTGACATAGCGGGCTGTACGTAAGGATAACACTAGTCTTACACTATATTCAAATACACAAGATCTACTTAAGATCCAGTTGTACAACACTAATGACGTGGACATTCAGGGAGTAGGCAGCATCGACTATACCTGTAGTGAGACTCTTACTGGACACGTCTATATCTCCGGGAACTCGTGTTTCAAAAGGGGAGAAGAGTTTATAATATTACCCGGAGGATACGCAATTACAGTTGGTACAGGAAAAATAATAGTCGTCACCTTCTCGGATACTGTAGTACGCTTAGCCAAGGGTAGGTTACTAACTCGCGCACATATGTTACCGATTAACATGTCACAAACAACTCTGCTCACTGAAGTCGGAGTGAACAGAGTCGACACCACTTACCTCTCAGATACTGACACCTGTAAAAACAAACAAATAACCGAGGACATGCTCAATATTGGACCGGATGTGTCAGTCACAGAAAAGGGTGAACTTCTCAAGCTAGTTAACGAGGAGAGAGACAGTTTTGTGCTCACGATAGACGAACTAGGTAAAACGACTAAATGCGAGATGCATATCAAATTGTCAGATAACTCGCCAGTAATATACAAACCGTATCGCTTACCGTACAGCGAGCGACTAGTCGTAAGGGACCTGGTAAACCAACTTTTAGAGAGTGATATTATTAGGGAGTCGGATTCACCGTACGCGAGCCCCATAGTACTAGTGAGAAAGAAGAATGGCGAACCACGCGTGTACGTTGACAACAGGGCTCTTAATAAAAAGACAGTAAAAGATTCTTACCCTATGCCCGTCATAGACGATCAACTAGATCGGTATTTTACGAGCCTTGATCTTAAGTCCGGATACTATCAAATTCCGCTAAGCCAAGAATCAAGACACCTCACCGCGTTTATCACCCCAGACGGTCATTTTGAGTATACAAGAATGCCGTTTGGTTTGGTTAACGAGCCTGCGGTGTTTCGGCATATGATAAATAAAGCGCTCGGTAAGGATAGATACGACCTGGCAATGCCATATCTAGATGACTTACTATCAGCAGCAACCACGGTAAGCGAAGGCCTAGGAAAGCTCAGAAAAATATCAAGTTCCCTACGTGAGGCCGGTCTCACGCTGAATATTGACAAATGTTTCTTTTTCCAACGCTCCCTAGATTATTTGGGCCTTGAGATAGGCCATGAGGGACTGAGACCAGGCGAAAAGAAAATCGAAGCGGTAGCCTCATTCCCTGCACCTGCTAGTGTACATCAGATCAGGCAGTTCATTGGCTTAATAAGCTTCTTTAGAAGATTTCTACCTAACTTTGCGAATATAGCTAACCATTAACGACTCTTACAAAAGCTAACACACCGTGGTGCTGGAGTGATGCGCGACAACACGCGTTCGATACTCTTAAAGAAAAACTAATACGAAGACCAATACTGGCTCTATATGACCCGAAACATATAACGGAGGTCCATTGTGATGCGAGTAAAATAGGTATCAGTGGTATCCTTTTACAGAAGGCAGATGAAAAGTCTCTTCTCAGACCGGTCGTCTATTACAGTAAACAAACAACTAAAGAGGAAGAATATTTACATTCCTATGAATTGGAAAAACTAGCTGTCGTTCAGTCTCTTAAAAAGTTCCGCACGTACCTTATCGGCTTATACTTTAGGGTATATACAGACTGCAATGCTTTGAAATCAACTCTAACGAAGCGTGACCTCGTACCAGGGATCGCAAGATGGTGGCTCCTATTACAGGAATATAACTTTACAGTGGAATATAGACCAGGAGAAAAAATGAGGCATGCCGATATGAACACGATGAAGGAACACGAGATATGACCAAGACGGTCTCGCAGATACATCCCAATGGCTGCAAACTGTACAAATGACCGATCCAAAATTAAAACTCATAAAAACTATTCTGTGTCAAAAAAGTACTGACATTAAGGATATATTAAATAACCATTAAAGACAACAAACTATATAGAAAAGTGGAAAGTTCCCACAAATGGGTAGTCCCTAACGCTGCCAGATGGCGCATCTGCCAACTGTGTCACGTTGAGTCTGGACATTTCTCAAAGGATAAAACTCTAGATAAAATGAAGCAGGAGTCGCAATAATAGATGGCTTCAGCAAGTTCATTTTTAATAGAGCGGTGAAAAACCTTAAGAGTAAGACTACTATAAAAATATTACAGGATATATTCGATACCATTGGATATCCAAAAGTTATAATCTCAGACCTCAGAGGGACAAGCTTTACCTCAGCAGTATTCAAAAATTACATTAATTTCATAGGCGTGAAACATGTGCTAAACACAGTAGCAACACCACGCGCTAATGGGCAGATTGAGAGGTATAACAGAACAATATTAGATTCTATAGCAGCGACGAATCATGGCTTAGATGAAAGAGACTGGGACACATCGATTGGAAAGGTACAGTGGAGCCTTAACAATACCATTAAAAAAAGCACGGGCACATCACCATCTGAAATAGTTTTTGGGCGAAGAACAGTAAATACGAGGGAAGGGGCAATTCAAAATGCTCTCCAAAACGAAAAGGACAAAGATGTAGCTGACGTCGATAAAATTCGTGATGAAGCAAAAAGCATACGGAAATATCTCAAGCCTACATGAAAGACCACTACGATCAAAACAAAGCTCCTACAAAGTTTTCAATGGGGGAGATTTAGTCATGATAGCTAACCATTGTCTCCCCGCTGACGGAAAAAGCAAAAAACTTGTCCAAAAGTTTCGAGGCCCATTCAAGATTACAGCTGTACTAAAGAATGATAGGTATGAAGTATCAAATATACCTGGTATTAGCAAACGAGCCTATAAGAGTGTCTATCCAGCTGATCACTTAAAAAAATTGATAACATTTGAGGATGACGATACTGTGACTGACGGTGCAGACGAGGATACTAATAGTGACAACAACGACAGAGATGACACAGAATAATAACGTATATATATAATTACTGATGACGATATCTACATGCGGGTGTATTATAAATGGTCGCCGCTTAACACGGATAGTCTAGCTCAATATATTGACTCCATGGAAGATATATTTAATTAATTGTATATAAACTCAAATTACGAGGACCACCCTCCGACTCGCTTTCTCCCCTCTCCCATTACCTCCCCTCCATCCACACCTACATAATATGTTACAGGGTTATATATTAAATGATGCTACCACTGGTAGAAAATAAAAAACAGACCTGCCTCAAATAGCAAAGCCTGAACCGACCTCAGTGCTAATATATATTCACAGAAGAAACGATAATCGTGCGTACCTAGTCCTAGCTACAAATGTTGAAGGAGAGACGTATATTGAAATGAAGATGTCAGTCACATAAGTAAATCAGATGATGAAACAGTTTGACTGCTAATGATGCTCACAGTACTTGTGCTTGGCGAGGCCGGAGTGCGACGGCACATACTGTATCCACAGTACATGTGAAATTTTAACAACTTGGTACTCACAGTATATGTGCTTGGCGAGGCCGGAGTTCTGGTGCACATACGGTATCCACAATACACGTGAACTTTTATATTTATTTTACACTTCTTCTTAAAAAAAAAGTACTCGCCCTATAGCTGATGTCGTTCAGGGCAATACGAATACACCGTCAACGAGTTCACCCGGCTAAGCACCGCGACTTCCGTGTCGGCGAAATACACCGCGACAGCGGAGTACATTGATTGCGCCGAACAGAATTTACACCAAGCAACTCTAGCTCTTCAAACCAAGCCACGAACGTACACAAAACACTGTATTGTCCCCGAAAATCGTGATAAATCGTAGCATATAGCGTCGCCGCTGCGCGCGGTCCGCAAATGCGCTCATAATGTGTTATGTAAAACAATAACAAACGTTAGATATATCATTAGGTACTCCAAATGTATTACACGTAGGCATACTTACTATTAATTTTAATTCCTCTATGTAGATTTTTTTTTTTTTTTATAAGTTGTATTTGCTCATTTCCGTGATTACTTTGTTATAATTTAGGTGCAAGCAACACCTAGGCGGAAAAGTATAAATTAACAAAAATTGTGCATTCAACTAAGTATGTACCTATGTAATTTCCAATAAATGAATGTAGGCTCGATGAAACTTGTACAACGATTGCTTACCACATGTACCTAGTGACTTATATATAGGTATTATAATAATTGACACTAATTGTATGAGGGCATACAAAACGTGCGAATGGCCGAATCGTAACGGAATGGAGACATTCCGGGATCAGGAAGGCTGTTTGTTAGCAGTATGGTATCCAACCATCATAGTTCGGTTCAAACGACACAGATGACGCTGCCTCGTGAAACGGGCTCACGATAGGAGCCACGTGGTCACGGGCCGTCTCTGCGCTGAAATGCAAGCAGGAGGCATTCGAACGTTAGCTATGAGTGAACCGAGGGGTTGTATCACCAAAGAACCCAATCTTATTAGCTTTACTACTTCCTACCTTTATTGTTTATCATAAGTTTATTATCATTAAGTTTGTCAAAGTCCATACTTTTAATAATATACCGATTTAAGTGATACATGGTTTGTATATATTTCTGATCCTAACACGTTGATGGTGAACAGACCATAACAGGGATGTAGGAACTTGATACCTTGATTACGTGAAAAGAGTCCAGCGTAAGGATCAAAACTTTAGAAACACTGCCGAGTTGAACTATTAAAATTTGTACCTGAACACGAGAACGACATGGTCTTGTTTTAAGATAGTATGTAGTTCCACTACGCTTTTGCTCTCTATCGACCATCTAGCGCCCTTAAAGCTACTTCATAGTCACTGTAAACAAGATCTTTCTCCATTGGTCGATGGTCCAATTTAACTTCTTAAAATTTCCATTAATGTTGCCTGGAGGAGAACGCTTGAAACAGGCCGTGTAGCTCATCATTCATCTATTGCTTATGGCGACTGTACTACTGTGTCTGTAGTGCAGTTTTGTGTTTATCTATATTTCTAAAGTCCTGTTTTCCCGTCCGTCAGGCAATCGAAGCGCGAGCGCGTGCTGCGCGAGGTGCGAGCGCTCGCGAAGCTGGAGCACGAGCACATCGTGCGCTACTTCAACGCGTGGCTTGAGGAGCCGCCACCGCGCTGGCAGGAGGACCGCGACGCCGCGCTCATGAGGTGAGACCCTTAACTCCTAACTTACTTAGTGCGCAGGCTCAGCGACCCAAAGAGGATCTTTACCCTCGAACCAAAAGACGCCACTTATGTCGATCCTGAACGGTTCCCTTCCATCCTGGCCTCTGAGGCTCGGAGAGATTCGAGGCTTCATCCAGCAAGCGGTATCTTAACTCCTACTCCCCTCCTCCTACCTACTACTACTAGGGAACTCCTCAACTCCGTACGGAGGCCACAAGCCCTATGGGTCAATAATTTCAATGGCGAAGACAACCGATCGCCGTGTAACTATGATGCCAGGGAATTCTAGTTCTTATACGAGTTATTTTTAAGTCCCTTCATTCACCCAGTGGTTCTAACCGGCTTGTTATTCTTCTTTCTCTAGTAAAACGTACTTTAATAACAAATTCATCCCCGCAGAGACCTAGAGGGCGTGTCCTCCCCCCTCTCGGAGGAGACGTCCCACCGCGGCGCTCGCGCCGACAGCGTGCTGGAGATGCCGCGCGCGATCGACCACTGCATCGAGGCGATCGCCTACGACCCCGGCGAGCCTTCCAAGCGGTATCGGTATGTGCTACAATTAATCAACAGCCTACACAAATTCACAGCTAGACATAGGCCACCTTGCACGCTGTCCTCGGCTTACCTCATCCAGAATCCACTAGCGGCCTTTCGTAAATCGTCACTCCATCTGGCCGGAGGGCCACGCGGTACCGTGACGGTAAATAATGCACATCGGCTAGTCTTGGCTTCTTAATTCCTTACACGCGTGTTATGCCCTATTCTGAGCCACATTACTGCCAAATATCATCGAACGTTCAGTAGTTTTTGCATGAAGGTTAAACGAACATACAAAAACAAATCTTTACAAAACTTACGGATTAATTTTTATAATTATGCAGCAAAGATGCTCATCTTGATCGCTGATAATATTCTAATTTTTATGACACAGAAATTAAAAGAAAGATAAGACAATAGAAGTCCCATGCGCGCGTGGCTTTTTCGCCATGTAGTTCATCCGATAACCATCTGATACTTGGCAGTTATTGTGCAGTAGTATAGTTTTGCGCGGTAGAGACCCACGTTTCATTTCCATTTAAAATACTTATTTTATTTTGATTTCTGTGCCTTATTGTCATACATTCAACTATCGAGTCTCTATGTACCACTTTGACACTTTCAACGTCCCTGCCTCTGAAATTCAGGTCTCAGAGCTTCAACGACTCGGTCAGTATAGTCTTCGACGAGCATCCGTCTAAGCATGGCTCCTCATCAGGGAAGACCGCTAAGAACTCCGTGTCGGCCAGCTCGCCGTCCAACGTACTCACCAAAGACTTCAGTTCGGGATTGAAGGCTAGCAACAATGCGGACGATTCGTTCATAGTATTCGAGGAATCTGATGCGGAAACCAAGCACCAGGTATTTACTTACAACCTCGTGTGATCCACTAATATTTATACCATAAATTGAATTTAATCCATAAATTATAGCCTATCTCAACCGCTTAAATATATTGATAGGATTCGTAGGAAGGACCAACATATAGGTAAATGCTTTACTTCACCATTCCAGGATCACTCGCTGGACAACCACGGCCATTCGGAGGCGCGGAAAGAACCCTCATTGGACAAACGGCTGGAGAGGGTCAAGCAAAGCGACTTGAATGAGACTACGGAAACCACCAAGTCTAAGAGGAAAAGGGTGAGCCCTTTCGTTCCTATTCGTAGCTAGCGACGTAATGAGAATATTTCCTTTTTACAATAAACAAGGCATTTGATGGGAAGCAACGATGCGGCCTATTCACTCTGGCCTTGAAGGAGTTGTACTGAAAGGAACATTCTAGCAGGCAAAGCATTCCATTCCTTGACTGTACGCATTAAAAAGGTCGCCAGCGCTCCAACTCTTCATCTTGGCGTTAATGCTCTCGCGCACGAGGGCCCGGGGTCCGCCTTAAGGGTAATTACAGTGGAGCGACTGCCATATGACCTCCGTGACTCTGTTACCAGGGGAACCTGACCAGATTGGATCATGGTTACACATTCAGTCGCCTGAATGTGCAGGTTTCATCACGATGTTTTCCCTCACCGTGAGAGCATCAGTTAGCATTCAACTAATGTACGTAACTCAGAAAAGAGTCACTGGCCGCTCCAACTCTTAGTGGATTAGACATAGACATAGACATAGACATTGTTTATTGGTAACTTTTCATTACACGTCATAAAATTATTATAACATACCAATTATCAACTTAATTAAATGAATTACCATTTTAGGTTACATAATAAATAAAATGTGATACAAAATTGTATTAATTAATAAAATTACTCATAATAATGTATAAATGTCAAGATTATAAATAAGCATAGTAATCGAAAATGTCAATAGTAGTTCTATCTAGCTAATAAAAGTAGATACAAGATATCAGTCAATAGTAATTATAATGTCATTAATTATTTATTCATAGTATATAAATAATAAATAAGTAATTTCAATATTTATTCAATATTCAATATCCCCATTCAATATTTCATTATATATCACTGATAATTAATGTATGAAATGCATTGTAGAATTTCTCTATTTAATTTTTAGCGCGTAAAATTCGTCCATACTATAAAACGCCTGCTCGATTAGCCAACGACGTAATTTGTTTTTGAACGAACCAGTACTAGGCGCATCGGTTATGTCTGCTGGGAGTCTGTTGTAGACTGCGGGGCCCATAACACGTACTGTTTTTGCAGTTTTTGCGAGCTTATGTTTTATTGGCAACAACCGGTTGCCAAAACGAAGCTTACGAACCTGTACATCTGACCTCTGGGTATAATCATGTAAGTGCTCCCTTACAAATATACCCACTTGTAGGATTAGCAGACACGGCAAAGTTAAAATACCCAGTGAGACAAAGTAGGGTCTTGCTGATGTATCGTGCGCCAGCCGTGCAATCGCCCTCACAGCGCGCTTTTGCATTCGGAAGACACGCTCCCAATCGGCAGCGCGCCCCCAGAGCTCCACGCCGTACTGGAGGAGCGACTGCACGCAGCGAAATAACACGACCGTACCGCGTGCGAAGGCAAGGTGGAGCTCATGCGACTTAACGCGAAACATGCACCTCCCAGTTTACCACAAAGATGTTCTATGTGGGACTCCCATGTTAGCGACTGATCCATTTGGAAGCCCAGGAATGATACCTCAGGTACACGTTCGATCGTCACTCCATCCACATTCACCAATAGCGACTGCTGGCTACGTCCTGACAGGGTGAACTGGACAAATTGAGTTTTTGTCAGATTTAGAATCAGTCCGTTCATTTTGAACCAGTTCAGCAACTTGCTTGCTACCACGTTTAGTTTGTGTTGGAGCATTTCGAGCGTCGGAGCTGTCACAACTACACCTACGTCATCAGCAAACATAAACGAGTCTGCTTCTGTTATATGGGTAGGCAAATCATTGAGGAGCATCGAGAAAGCGACGTTCGAGAGAGAAGATCCTTGGGGAACTCCCTTCTCGGTGGTCATTCCCTCTGACGCTACCTCGCCGCACCTAGCCACTACATACTGACGCCTAGCATCCATGAAGTCCGTCAGCAGTGACAGCGCTGGGCCATCGATGCCGTAGTGTCTTAGCTTACAGGCGAGGGCGTTGTGGTCTGCTACATCGAAAGCTTTTGAGAGATCGCAACACAGTAGGGCTACGTGTTGTTTACTCTCTCTAGCCTTCAACACAACTCAACAACTTCCCGCACCAACATCGTAGTCGAGTGACCCGCTCGATAGGCAAACTGTCGATCCGAAATTGCGTTAGTCTGCTGGAGGAAGCATGTGAGTCGCTTGGTAAGCCCATGTTCAAATACCTTGGCGACAGCTGGGATAATTGATATTGGACGGTAGCAGCCAGGGTCTTTCTTTTCGCCTTTTCCTTTATACAAGGGGCATACTTTGACCTCCTTGAAAGATTTCGGGTATACGCCTTTATCCAAGCACTCGTTGAATAAGTCAGCTAGAGGAGCGGCAATGCCGTCTGCCATCTGTACAAGCAACTCTGTTGATAACCCGTACAAGTCTTTGGTTGGCTTTTTTGCAACGTGTTTGGTTATTATATTATATACTTCCGTTGGTGAGAACCTAGGGAATCGCAGAGACCTGTCTGCCGGCGGGCGCGCGGCCGCGAGTTCTTCGCGCAGGCGCGCTATGTCGGCGTTAGGGGCACCGCAGGTGGACGCGGCGGAGACGAACTGTTTGTTTAGGTAGTTTACCAGGCTTTTGTCACAGTTAAACGAGCGCCCCGCCGGTGTCTTAATAAGATCGGCAACGTCGGTTTTATTTTTGTGGGATTTGCCATTTTCCGTATTAATTACTCGCCACATAGATCGGACAACATTTGATCCGCCTAAAATTAATTTATTCATGTAATTTAATCTTTCGGTTTGTATTAACTTATTGTAGTGATCATTTGCGGCGTCAAGTTTAGTTACAATATCTTTATTGCTTGGGAAAAGTCGATAAATTTCTTTTAAATCAAACAAGTGACTTTTTACGTTTAGGATTTCCTCAGTGACCCATGTTTTTTTACGAGACACGTTCGGCTTACGTTTCATACGAAGGCAGTTATTAATTTGGTTAACTAATATGTTGATGATAGCTTCAGCGCGCTCATCAACAGTACGGTAGCGGTCGCGCACCGCGGCCCAGTCCACGCTGTGCACGGCGGCGGCGAGCGCGGCGCGCGCGGCGGCCGAGCCGTCACGCACGAGCCGGCCGCCGGGCGCCGGCGCCGCGGTGCGCGGCAACGCCAGCTCCGCGCGGACTGCGTCGTGGTCACCTACGTTGCTTATCACTGAGGACACATCGATATGCGCTGTGTCGATATTCGTGTATAAGTGATCGATCGCAGTTTCAGACTTACCTTGCCTCCTAGTTGGAAAGTGCACTTCGTTATGCAAGTTGTACACGGCGAGAAGGTCGTGCAAAGATTTCCGTTCCGGGCTCCTACCCAACCAATTAATATTAGCATCACCCACTATAATGCAGTCCAAACGAGTCGCATAGATTTTTTCGAACAGGCGTTCTAATGTGAGTTTAAACTCGCAGTAACTCGTCATATTACTATAAAAACATACCACAAGCAATTTATAATCAATGAGTTCTACAGCGGAAATTTCACAATGCATTTCACTTGTCAAAGAAACTAACTCGTCAATTTCAATTACGTTAATTCCATGTCTAATATAAATACAAGAACCTCCATGCTGAGAGTTTTTACGGCAGTATTTCGACATGAGGGTATAATCACTTATACACACTCGGTCCAATTTACAGTCGTCTAACCAATGTTCCGTCAAACATAACACATCACATTCCATTTCATTATTTAGTAGCACTTCCAACTGCCTGGTTTTGTTGTTAAGCGATTGAACGTTTTGCACACAGATAGATAAGCGTTGTTGACATCCTCTCGGGTAGTTCATAGTCGTAGTCGATGTACTACAAGCGCGCGTCGTCGCTGTCGCCCCGCTCGGCGCGGGGGCGGCGCAGAAACCAGTCCGTGAATCGCACGCGCGGCGGCCACACTGCGGCCGAGTTGAAGGTGTCGTATAAGGTTTCGGGAATCTCAATTACGAAAGCTGAGTGTTTGTCAGTTTTTATTTCTCGTTTTTCGACGGAGTAGTTGTCGTTTTTAACAATTTTATTTAAAAACTTCATCACCATATCTGAGGTGGTTTCGGGTTTAAAAGACCAGGCCTGTATATATTTTGTACGCTCGACACTCGTGAGCTCGTCATCCTCTTCTCCTGCGCCAATGAGGATTTTTCTACGCTGTTTTGGTTTATTCTTTTTACGAATAACCTGAGTCCAGTCATTATTTTTGCGTTGGTGCTTAGCATACTGAGACACCAATGTGGACACACCTTTAGGTGTTTTGTCAATAGCGGGCGTTGCGGTGGGATCAACAGAGTTCGGTGCCGATCGACAATCTTTATCTATCTTCGCATCTGCGCTTACGGAGCCGTTTGATGGACGAGACTTTGTGTTCGTCTTTGTCGCGAACAGCGCAGTAGCGCTTAATGCAGCAGCCGCCTTTAGACGCGCTTGTCGTACCGGGCGTCCTGCAGCGCTGGAATTGCTGTGCGTTGATTCCGGGTCCGAGTTGAGGGTAGGTTTTGTCGTCTCCAATTTCGTCTGGGGTTTTTGACCCATAATTATAGCGTTTTGTTCTTCAATTTTCTTTTCTAGGTCACTCACTTTACTACACAAGTTAGTCACAGTTTTTACCAAGTCTCTTACGAGATTTTCCACAGTTTTTGAACTCATATTTAAAATAAAATAAATATGTACAGCGGAGCTCACTGTTACCTGTAGAAATGGGTGTAAAGTAATATTACAGCGTACACCGTAAGAAGAGATAAGCTGACAAACGTTTCTAATTTGGCAAATGCCTGGCATTGTCGGGCACGGTCCTTTCGTGATTGGCGTGGGGTAGGTATGCTGCGGCCATGGGGCGGCCAGTGTGCCACTGTGTGCTTCCTTCCTACTTTCCTACCCCCTCCTTTTTTACGATTGAAAGAGATATTTAATGTCCTAAATTTTGAATTTAAAATTGAATTTGTCAGGGCCACACGCGCCACTGGTCGCTGGACATGGTGGTGAAGCCCGAGCGGCCCGCCGCCGGCGCCAAGATGTACCTCTACATCCAGATGCAGCTCTGCTGCCGCGACAGCCTTCACGACTGGCTGAGGCAGAACCGCACCTGGGACTCGCGCGGGGAGAAGGTACGCTATATTTATACTTGCCCGCTTGACGTAACCGCATTTGTTTGTATCACAATGTTTTTATAATAAATGAATGACAAATACCCGTTTACATTAGTCTGTGAATAATCGCGCCATCGCAATCGCGCCAAATTACTATATTAAAATAAAAGCAATACTAAAAATAAAACAATCATCTTAGCGTTAATGTCCCGGTTGTGCTCTCAAGAACGAGGGCCCGGTGTCCGCCTTGACCATGATCCAGGATTTGGCAGGTCAGGTAATTACAGTGGAGCGACTGCCATCTGACCTCCATGACCCTGCTACCAGGGGAACCTGACCAGATTGGATCATTGTTTCATCACGATGTTTTCCCTCACCGTAAGAGCATCGGTTAGTATTCAACTAACGTACATAACTCAGAAAACAGTCATTGGTACATGGCCGGAGCGGGATTCGAACCCGGGACCTGTGGCTTACGAGTCGAATACTGTAACCGCTCGGCCACCGACGCTACAATAAAAGCATAACTATTTGGAGGTAAATAATATAATAACTTGATGAAATTTCAGTTTACTTCGCAAAGAAAAACCATAAAGCCAGGTTGACGGCCATTTTGCAGCTCTCGTGCGCTAGTGATGTAACGATACGCCACAACTAAAGTGTACATACATTGATTCATTCACAATTTTTAAAGTCATAAGTAAATATGACCAGGTGGCCCGCTTGCCTGTTTGTCTGCCGTATAACATAAAAAAAATGATGCTTAGAAAACACACTGCCCCGCCCCCAGGTGAAGAACCTGTTCAGGCAGATAGTGTCCGCGGTGGAGTACGTGCACCTCGCGGGTCTGATCCACCGCGACCTGAAGCCCAGTAACATCCTGTTCGCGCCCGACGGCCGCGTCAAGGTGGGCGACTTCGGGCTGGTGACCGCGATGGGCGACGGCTGCGGCGGCGAGGAGGCCCCGCCCCCGCCGCAGGCCCCGCCCCCGCCGCCGGCCCACTGCCACACCTACCAAGTCGGTAAGTTGGTAACGGTTCTTAGCTCTTTACAATACTATCGTTTATTGGTCAACAGATTCACATGCCATTTGAATGCAACTTTACATTTGTAAAGGCTAAATTTTATGCTTCTTTACAAAAGACCAGGGACGAATTGAACACGGGATACGAAATAATACATATATAAAGTATTAGTGGACCCGGCGTGACTACGTTCGCGTGGCGTCCTACCTCTACATACTCATCTTTTTTTATTGGTTATAAACCCTCCTGTTGTATCACACTATTGTTATTGAAATCCGCTGCGTAGTTTGCGGATCTAAGCGGATTTAGCTACATACATAAATAAACTGCGGGAAGCGACTTTGTTTTATATTATGTATAGAACGTAAGGCGGCCGTAAGGCCGTGTGGTGTCCGGCAGCACCAACCCCTTACACTCATGGGTGTCGTACAAGGCGACTAATGTTTTCGAGGCAAAAGGTCAAGAGTCTCCGTAGTCTGGAAAATGGGTAGCAGCATTTTTCATTGTTATATTGAAACACTGCGATCTCCAACCCGCCTGCCAAGCGTGGAGGTTATGGCAATAACCTCGTGGGAGAGGCCGTAAGTCCTGCAGTGGACTGTTACGGGCTGTGATGGTGGATAGATAATACCGTCACGGGGTGACAAAACGGTTCCCGAGTCTGTTGAACCAGTCTCAGAGTCCCCAGGAAAATACCTTGGTCAACCTCGCTTCAAATGCCTGTCTTGACTAATATAAAACGAAAAAAAATGTACCAATCCACCGCTCCCCAGGCACGCACCTGTACATGTCCCCGGAGCAGCTGCTCGGGCGGCCGTACGGGTTCAAGGTGGACATATACTCGTTGGGGCTGATACTGTTCGAGCTGCTGCATCCGTTCGGCACCGAGGCGGAGCGCGTGGCGTGCCTAAGGGCCGTCAGGCGTGGACTCTACCCGACCGAGTTCACTGATAACCATCCTGATGAGGTAGGTCAATACTTTTTAGGGTTATTCAGTTTAGGTTACATACACACTCATGTCCACACCCGATAGGGATCTGTCTATGACAGGAACATTTGAAAAAAATTGACAGGAACAAGCACGCTTTATTACATAATAGATGGTGCAGCACTGAACTCATATTAAGTTTGCCCAATCTGATTGACATGTTCGTTGAACTGCGCCGTCTAAAAGGCTTCTAAATGGGCAATTTTTTTACTGCAATGTGTGGCTGCAATATATATATATATATTTTTTTATGCCACTAAGGTGGCAAACAAGCTTGCGGCCTGCCTGATGGTAAGCAGTCACCGCAGCCTATGGCCGTTTGCAATACCAGGGGCATCACCCACGCGTTGCCGACCCCGTAAAAACCTTTTAACCCCTTTCTTGAAGAACTCCATGTTGTACTCTCCAGGGAAAACCTCTCCAGGTAGTTCATTCCACAACCTTAGTGTGCGTGGGAGAATTTGGCCCCAAGGTGTGGGGATGAACTCCCTGTCGATGGCGAGCGGTGCGATAATAGAATGTAGCTGTAGGCATCATGTCAAACAGTTCTTCAGAACAAACACCATTGTACAAGCGGTAGAACTCACAAAGGGAGGCGAAATCCCTCCGCTGGCTCAGCGGCTTAATACCACTTGTGAGCATGGTATCATCGACAATTCTCACAGCGCGCTTTTGGATCGAGTCACAAGGACCAAGCTGATATGCCGGTGCTCCCGCCCATAGATGGGAGCAATACTCCATGTGGGGTCTGACTTGAGCCTTATATAGGAGAAGCCGTTGTCCCGGCGTGAAGTATTGCTTTGATCTATTAAGCACACCGAGCTTTTTAGATGCGAGCTTGGCCTTTTCTTTCAAATGACTGCGAAACTGGACGTCATTGGAGATGTCGACACCTAGGATATGTATGCTCTTACAGATGGTAAGCGGTGTATCCTGGAACAGAGGAGCTACAACGAACGGAGTTTTGCCAATATTGTCTTGCAAAAAAGACGCACTGCTATATTAGAGTGCAATGACTGGCAATGGTTGCCGGCAAATCCAGCCTCTGTGATGCCTTACATATTGCAATAAAAATATTGAACTTTTAATCTTGGTTATTTAACACTTCATGTTGTGACTTCGTACTGGAACTCCATTATACTACGTATTAAATCACCGTTTGTGCACTCGTTCTACTTTTTAATCTTACTCTCATTTTTAGTAATATGTTCTCATCGACTCGAGTACTAAGATATGATGTGGTACTCCCCAGCTGGAAGTGCTCCGTCTGATGTTGAGCGAGGAGCCGTCGCAGCGGCCGAGCGCGAGCGGCGTGCGCGCGCGGGCGCCCCTCGGCGAGCCCACGGACCAGCGCTGGCACTTCGCCCTGCCTGGACAGCTCGTCGCATAGCCCTCCTACGTCTGGGAACCTCGAAACACTCCAGGGGACTCAATCTCGCGCTGGGACATACCGAACTAGACATTTTTCTAGTATAATTTCAATATAATTAAAAAAATTAACTTAAACCGATCTTAGATCTTAAATATGTTTTTGCTTGTAATAGAGATTCAGTGATATTTTAATTGATATTTTTGTCGAATTCTAATGTCGATAGCGCGAGAATCACCCCTTAGGTCGCTGCTGTCTGACGACGCCTGCGAGTCTAGCCAAGATACATTATATTTTGGCTATCGACGGTAGAATAGGAAGAAAAGAATGTGTTTTGGATTTGACATAAGCAATAGAAAAGTGACATCAACTAGCGATAATTGACATGTGGGAACGCCAAGCGACAAACTTGGCCAAGGAGCTCGTCACACGGTACACGAGACAGCGCAACTAATCTACCCAAATGTAGTTCGAATTGTGACAACGCATTATTAAAATGGCGCGCGACACTGGCGCGACATTATATCGATCCCGTAAGAACTACTTTGCTTTCCGGGATAGTGTTCTCCCTGTGTTATTCTAATGTATAAGCTACAGCCCTGTGAACTTTTATCAAAATCGGTTAAGTAGTTTTAGCGTGAAACAGCGACAAAGCTTTCGCATTTATAATATTTGTAGGATTTATAAGATAGGAAAGGGCAAATCGTCACAGCGAACACGCCACGTTCATGCGTCAGTCCGGTCGCGCCCGTGTTCGGCAAATCCTTGACTATCTTGAACTGACTTGACTAACTTGAAATCTAAAGTTCAAACTGGGTTATTTGGTATGCTGCCTTAGGTACAATCGTTGCCCTTATAAGCAAATGGAATATTGAATTGAAATGTAAAGAGCAAAGTTGATCAACGACCAACGATCACTTGCGATCAAGTTCCTCAACTTGGATGGCATTCCGGAAAAGCAGCGCTATGAATGTGATGCACCAATTTGAAAGTTAACTATACCGCTGTCCAGCGCCTCAATTGTCATATTGAGGCTGTTTGCGTGTGGTAATAGGTATTCACGGAAATCAAAATAAAGACCTATTATTAACCTCCTATGAAAAAAGAGGGGTGTTATAAGTTTGACGTGTGTATGTGTGGCTTTGTGTGTCTGTCTGGCATCGTCGCTCCCGAACCGCTCGATCGATTTGCGTTTGGGTGCGGTTTTCTTTATTTGAAGTCAGTTAAATTGAGATGGTTCTTGAATAGTTTGTGAGTGTTAGTCGATATGTCGTGGCCGGATCTGACTATACGGACACAGACAGACACGTAAGTTATATGGAAAAGACGTATGTAAGGGTAAAATAACAATTGAGACGATTTTAAAGGAATTATTTACTCCTAATTTGAGTAAGTATTATGAATTCTACAATTACATTAAATAACAATTGGCTTATGTTTAAATGTTGTTATTTTATAAGCAAGCTATTCATTTAGTCGTTGGATTGCAAGTGAACACTATCACGTTATATTTACAATCTACCACATTAAAAGATATCAACGAATTTTATGTTTCTGTGTTGAAATATTGGGGCGTTATTGTATCCTTATATAGTAGCGTGACTGTGAAATTTTATTTAAGGGTATGTTTAATTTAGCTAGAGTAAGGATATTATTTGAAATCACTTGTCCTCATACAACTGAGTACCGATAGCCTTTGAGATAAATCGCGGACAAACATACAGACAGACATGAACTAGTTATACGATCCCCTACTACTCGTATAAAAGTATGTGAAAATATGTTGCGATTAATGCAATACAATACTATAATATATTTTTAAGAATATGTTACAAATACATGGGTATTTCAATTTCAATTTACACAAAGAAGGTGCTTTGTTTTTGAATCGCTCGCCTCGTTTCGAACGGTTTTCAATTATGATTTTCGGCATGCAAAATTCAATATTTTTTTAATCAAATGGCAACACCGAAAAAGTACAGTTCAAAAATAGGGAAAATCAACATCATGCATCAAAATATCAAAAATAGAGCCCCAGATTATAATATTTTGTCTCATCAAACTTTAGTTACATAGTCTGATCCAACAGTTTATATCAAATGTATAAAATACCTATGTATAATTTCAATCGACCTTATTTAATTAAATAGATGTTTAAGAATTATTGTTTTTATCTTTTGTTGTAAGTAAGCCGCTTTGTATGCCGTCTCAGTCATTGTTTACCGATAAGTGTAAAAGTGTGGCGTGCTAGTAACATAAATGTATAAATAAAGATGGAAAAACTTCTTTCAAATAAGATATACCGTTATAGGGTGCCAATCGGCTCCCGAGACTGTTCAATCTGTTTCAAATACTAACAAAATATTAGGTATATCTCTATCTAAACCTTTAGGTAGGTGCAAACAGACAAACATCCTAGCTAGTTCGGGAGGGAGGGCCTAACCAAAGAGAGGGAGGTACCCGACATTGGGTAGATGAGAAGGTATTGGAATATTGCTCTCAGTATTTATCTATACCTTCATGGATAGTGAGCCAAAGAATGGAACTGTATGGAATGGAAGTTTTCTCTCTCACTCAACGCTATACAGTTTGAGTGAGATTGCAATGAGCATAATGCAGATTATACACTAAGGGGAAAAAAGCAGTTTCTTCCGACATGGGCAGCCCCCTGTTAACAGGGTCACGACGGTCAGATGGCAGCAGCTCCACTGTAATTACCTGATCTGCCAAATCTTGGATCATGGTCAAGGCGAACCGCGGTGCCTCGTGCGCGAGAGCGGAACCGGGACATTAACGCCGAGATGTTTTTATATTATACATCTGTCGCGCCTATCTTTATTAGGATAAGTCAAGTCAAGTTCAGTTATGAAAACGTCTCGTCAATGATTGTATAATAAAATAGTTATCAGCCAAGTCTGATTTCAGGCCGAATTAGTTTGGTCTAGTACAAACTAGTTTACCCTAAACGTTTCATGACTAGCTTATCTTAAAAACTTTACGACAAACTGGCCGTACGAAATTAATGGTTAAGAGTTGACAAGGGCGATAGATTTCGGTTAGGTTAGTGTTGCATTAAAGCAATGAGGCTCCGTCGACTTTGCCTTTTATAAGCAAACCCGAGGCCAAACTAATTTGACATAAAATTCGGTTTGGCTCCTAAGATTTAAACTTAAGCTTTTTGTGGTAACTGGCCAAGGTGTATGTAATTTTGTTTATTTTTAGTTTAAATTATCTTTAAGTAGCATAAATTATCTTTAGTATAAATTATCATTCTAATACAGGTATTTGATTTGTCGCGTTGCCACAATAAGTTTAAGGACTTCATCACTCTTATTTTTTTGTAAAACTGTTTACTTTTTAGTAATGTTTATTTCTCTTTTTTACTTTGCGTTTATCTGCGAGCTGTGCGAATTCGGTATGTAAAATATATATTTAATTGTAAGTATCTAATTGAAAATTGTAAGACTGGAAGTGCTGAGAGTTATCTTGAGATGTAAATTTTATGGTGCGAAAAATTGGTTATGTTAGTTAATAGGTAATTTAATACTTGGCGTCATTATTGTTATTAAAAAACACTATTTGAAATAAATATTAATGGTAGAGTAGTTTACTATCATGTTACTCGTAGATCACAATTATTTCGTCCATGTCAAAGATAGAAAAGTAAAAGTAAATTCTTATTTCAAAGTTAATCTTGAGTGTTGTTATAATGAACTATGGAAACTTCACTATGTTCATAATTATTGTACCATGTTGTAAAAGGTTTAACAAGTATTACTTTTGCACATATTGATAGCGTTATACATATTCAAGTGAAAGTAACGTCTTTGATATGGATTCTATACTATAATTATTGTGGTATGATAGGGACATGTTTGTTCACATGTAACACTTGTCTCAAAATGTAAATATTTAAAATCATTACGATAGTTAAAAAGTCGTTAACAGTTTATTACAGACAGTTTTTGATAAATTTTTATTGACTTGATATTTTTACTTTTCCATTATGGCTTACTTTGTAAGTTTTTTTTACACGTTCTATTCAATTTTGAGATGACAGATAGACGAAATATTACAAGGAAATTTTAAAAAATCTTTCTGTTGTTTTTTATTTTGTCCTGAAACATTAAGTGAGTAATTAATAAGCGACCTTTATGATGCCTTTGGTCGATTTCTATTAAACTAGAAGATATTGCGTTCTCTTTATAAATATAAAGTATTTTAGAGAGTTTTATCTTCATCACTCTGTTGACAAACGTCCAGAACTGAATTCTGAATACAAAGCAAAGCAATGCACCTGAGCCCATCATTCACGTAGGTAAATCCTGGTGCTAAAGTGCCATATTTTGCACACGTGTTATTTACCTTTTATTTACTAACCCTTTCAAAACTATAATTAATTTGTTTACGTGATATGGTTGGATTGGACAGCTGATCACAATGAATATTCTTTAATTAACTACTTACGTGTTTTATGAGGGCCCAAGTGTATCACGATGGCCATTCACCTTCATGCCGCCTTGATCCAGTGGCATGATAAAAATTGACTTGATCAAGCGTAGTTACCCGTGTGTGGGGAGAAATTTCTAAAGGACGTCTTGCCACTTGGTGGTGTGTAGTAAGCCTGTTTGATCATGCCACTGGATCTGACTGATGGCGAGGGGCCAACAAGGAATTAAATTTTGGTATTCGGAATTTCAGAATGCCGGCGAGTGTTTTATGTCGCGTTAAGGTAGATGATGTTTAGAATGTGTTGTAGAAATAATGATGATGAACAATGATCAACAATAAAATTGCCAAAACGAGTCATTTCTTTTCTTTCCACGTTTACCTCAACTAGGCAGTAACTCTGAATGTTGTACCGTTTCCGGTATATCATTATCTACATGTAGCCTACGAACGAAAAGAATAACTATTGAAACTATTCGTTCGTGGACACGTAGTTGATGTACCTACTTCTTTCTGTACTTACCTACCAGAAGTGACCAAAATGCCAATTCTTTCAGTTGATCACGAAATTGGACATAACTCGATATGTCGACGCTAAGAATTACGATATCAGTCTTGGCAGGAGGAGGAGTGTTTCCAAAATAGCGGGCTACGACGAAGGGCCTGTTACTGTTACATCCATTCGGTGTAAATTTCTTTCGATTTTAGGACACAAGTTTGTTCCAACACTCGTTCGAGGGAAGAGGACATTTGGTTCAAAATGGTCGTTGACGTGTAGATTCTAGGAAAATTTCGTCCATATTCCCAACGCCCAACTACAATTCCAATTCCAAACTTGTCCATATTCCTAACTTTATTATTTCCGGAGAGGTCCACGGCTTCAGAGGGTATTGATGGTACCAATGGCATTTTTGCCCCATAACGTGTATGCATTTAACACTTTCTCTTTGATTATTTGCAAATATCAAAGAGAAAATTATCACGCTGTGACATCTCGAATTGTAAATATCTGAATAAAAATGTTATTGATAAGATCGTTGAATTCTCAGCGATTCAAGCTTTTTGCCTACAATAGAGATTTCAGTGACTTTAATGGAGATTTCTGCTAGAGAAGATGTTAAACTGGAATGTCGAATAGATCAAGTAATTTTTTATTGAAGCGTGGAAATCGATGGGTCTCTGATCAACGGGAATATACCCAACCAATAGAGGCATTACTCCAGTTTTTAAAGGTAAGGGCTTGGCGCAGGATTGCAGTTACAATCGCGGTATAAAGGTGATGTCTCACTCACTCACACAATGTAGCCCTTCGAACGCATTGTGGATTCTCGGATCCAACAGGAATGTGCAGTCTCGGAGTGTCTGTACTTATGGGCTTCGGCCAGGGTACGGCATCATGGACTCCAATAATCATTCTAAGGTTCAACACCACGGACTCCGTCTTTGCTTAGAGAAATCTCGTGGGTGGAGACCTACAGATCAAAGAACAAGTTTTTGCATTTCCTGTTTGTGTCTTATGTTCTTCGTCGGCGTTGTGGTGCAAGGCGTTACCTAATTGACATTATCCGGGATATTTAAAAATTCCGATTCCATAGTTAGTGGAAGGAGTCACTTGAGAACGGCGCGGGTGTCTGAAACTAAATTTGTCGAAGACAGTGTACCTACATGACCGCTACCGTAGGTATAAATCCTTTAACTAACGTCCGCATAGGCAGCCCGCAAAGCGGTGGCCAAGCGCACGAATGCTTTAGGTTCATACGATCTAGTTTATCAAAATGTCCATCGTATCAGAACGTCCTCTTCATCAAAATGCCCACTTCAGAACCAGGTCAGAAACCTGTGATCTTTAGGTACCTATTTAGCGCAGCTGTAGTCATCGATAGTGACGTGAATGCTCGAATAACTGCGGCTTGCAAACAGCGTAAGGCAACGAGTGTCATTTCTGATCTTAAAATGCCGATAAATCTGAAGTCTTTATGGCCATCATTAGACCTGCCCTTCCATACAACAGCGACGCCTATCCTCTACTAGAGCTGGACAAGCACTGAAACCTTTACGTCCGTGACATCGCAGTTCAGCTGTACGAGTGCCGTCTTGGATGGCATGGCCACGTTTTGAGCATACCAGGAAAAAAAATATTGTAGAGAATAGCGGCCGCTTTTCATACTTTGTGCTCCGTGACGTGAGGACGAAAATGATGGTGGTGCTACAGCTCGATGCCAAAAGGACTGTTAATAGCACTATAGAAGTAACCTAGGCCATTGAAATAATAAGTAATACTACAGAGAAAAATACTACGTGTTCAGTAATACGCAGGCTCTGAAGGCTCAACAGCTAAAATAAACGAAATTAAATTCAACGCCATCTATTCTATATTATCGGCGCCTTATTACCAATAACCCGGAAGCTTCGTCATTATATATATTTAGTTCTATAGCTTTTAGACAGATGGCGTTGTAATAAAAAAATAAAGCAAAGTGGTATGAAATAGGAACGCATCCCTACCAGATTCTGTGACATTTGTTTGTAATTGTGGTACTGACAGAATGCAGAATAACCTCAAATTTTAATGTCACGAATATTATTCTGTCATTTTGTATTTTGCTATGTCGTAATGCAGGATTTTATACCTTTTGGTAGTACTTTCTTCAGATAAATGGCGAAATATATTGCACAGATAATAGTGCTTGGCGCACAAGTCGTTGGGCGGGCCTTTGCCAGAGCGCTGAAGCAGGAGATAGCAGCGTCGCAGGAGGCGGCTCGACGAGCCGGAGGCGGTCCGCAAGGAACCCGCCGAGCAGCCAGCAATGCCTCCACTGGCCTCACTATCGAAGAAGCTATGCAAATTCTAAATGTGGAAAAGTTAGATCCAGAGAAAGTGCAAAAAAATTATGAGCACTTATTCACAGTTAACGACAAGGCCAAAGGTGGTTCTTTCTACCTACAATCCAAGATAGTGAGAGCTAAAGAAAGAATAGATATTGAATTAAAATCAGACGAAACTTCCAACAGTGAAACGCCAAAAAGTGAAAAGTCTAAGAATGAAACATGAGACAAAGTTTACTGCTGGGTGTGTGTAGTCTATGAAACTGTTTAGATAAATATTGGTTAATTGTATGCAAAGTAGATTGTTTTAGTGATTACTACCTGAGTTTTTGTAAAAGACCTTTATTGTATAAGAAAGACATGCCTACCACAAAATGACTAGAATACATCAGTCTTTATAATTTATAAAACATTGTTACACAATAGCTAAAATGGTTTCAAAAATTGTATAATCTCGTCGTACAGTTAGAGAAGCATTGATTGTATAATAATAGAAATCAATAAATATTGTAAACAATTATACTACTTTATATCTACTAACCCCAATACATTTCTGTACAAAAAGTACAAGTTACTTATCAATACTTATAAACCAATGTCTTATCACTACATAATATTTGAGTATAAGATTGAGAACACCAAGGGTATATTATTAATATTACACTTATTTATGATATGACTTATGAGTATATGGAATGTTTGTTCTAAGGTAAAATCTTATGTATGAAATCATATTTTCCAACTAAATCATAAAAAAAAGTAATGAACAGACTAGATTGTTTTGAATGCCATCATTTTGCTTGAAATTAGACTTAATTGTATTACAACATAGGAAGACTGAAATTGAAGGTGTCCCAATGGCAGGGACAATCCTCTATATTAAAACACCCAGGTGTCTCTCTATTAGCAGAGTGACTGGACCCCCCTAGCACAAATTAAATGTATAGTAGCGGGTTCAGGTCTCTGCAGTTGACTGTACAATCGAAAAGGGACAAGTCTAGTGAAATTTATAAGAACCTCACGGAAAATAGTCCATCTGTTCGGGAGTTACGATTCCACATAAAGACAAATACAAAGACACACATCAAACTCATAACACCCCTCTTATTACTCACTCTAACCATTATAAGGTAGTTTAGACAATTCAAGTGTAGTCAAAATCTAGAAATACCAAAGTCATCAGCATTTATATAATATATCCAGACATGTAATAATCACATTTCTGTATGTAATTATTACATTTAGTATAATAGGAAGTGTATGCATTCATCAATGTTGTAATTTACTAGGAGAAGTATCAAAAGTAGTAGCATTTATGTAGGCTTAACATCCATTAATATAACCACCTCATATGGGCTACATTCAGACATTCCTAACACATTACAGAGCCAGCCATAAAATCCTTTTTCAAAATCACACACATCTTTCCACCAATTGGCTCCACTAAATGTAAGCTGCACAATGCCAGCATATATGCCCAGACTAATTGTAAAAATCACAATCAAGAATGGATATGCCAAAATAACAATTGGTGCCAATGAAACCTTCTTAATGCAGCTAACTTCTTCTGTGATGTTTGTAAAAATATTATACCATGCCAAAGTTCCAATGTAGAATGAATACAGTGCCGAAATGCAAGTAACAAATGGAATACAGAGTAAGCTAAAAAGGAATATATGTGGACCATTGTACAACGAACATTTTGAGATGTCCATCTTGTTGTATTCTTCAGCAACTATAGCAGCTTCTATGATTTCAAGTTCTTCTCTGGAGATGTTCAATTTAACATCAACATTTTGGCCCTTTTTCTTTCCTCTTTTAATAGTACCTGTCATGGTCAAATAGCCATCATTGGAATTGTCAGTCAAAGAATGTTCGGGTGAAATGGAATCCTCAGATTCAATTCTTAGGGCTGTTATTTCACTATCCATATTTTCAGTCTCAATTGTTTCTGGCACAATGTTAACTCTCTTTTTCCTCTTAAAACTATTTTTCAGACTATCTGTGAGCGGTCCCATTTCAATGCTATTTTCAGATTGTGTCTGTGACAAGCTGTTGGGTGTTGGTGATGAACTGTTAGAGTTTAATACTTTACAGCTTTTTTGAATTTCACTGTCATTCACCTCCCGCAAATCTCCATGGCTTGAATATCCATCTGATGAATTTTCATAGATCGGTGATAGGTCCATAATATCACGGTTATGGTGAATAGTCATTGTTAAGGACTGATAACCATATTTCTTTTGTTCAGGTTTAGCAGTTTCATGGTCATTGGTGGCTTCATTGATTTCTTCATCATTCACGTCAGTAATTATCGGAAGGTTGATTTTCAGGTTTGCCTTGAGACCTTCCATTGTTGAATGCATGACGTTAGTAATAGCATGCTCTGATACAGGAGATAGTGTCTTGTGCTTTGTAGACAAATCATTGTCTCCAACTCCCTGCAATAAACAACAAGAAAGGTGAGTTTATAATAATCATCATCTTGTCATATATATCCAGGTTGCAATCTTGCTGAGTGTATACAGGTACCTGATTGGAACTACTGAATAAATTCTTAAAAACAATACTAATTCTCAGTGCTATAGAGATAAATTCAAATGAGTAAAATATTGAAAATTTGGTGGCTAGATGGTGGTGTGTGAACATTCACCATGCCTCTTCATTCACAGCACCATCTAGAATGAAATCAAGCAAAGCTTGTACTATCTATGGTCTATCCAGGCTTAAGCCAGGGTCTACTTTCTTAATTTTCTTCCTCTCTCTGTCTCTGCAAGTCTTCTGCATCTTAATGTTGTAGGCTCTAGTATTCGCCTATATTATGCATCACTATTAACTGTATATGATTGTTGTAATATTTATAATGAGACCCAGACTTCTAATAAAAAATTAAATTAATACTCGGCCAGGAATCGCACCTAGGACCTCTTGTGGCATGTTGACCATTGCACCACTCAGGTCATATAGGTATTGATTTATATTGTGAGACAAACTAGAAGTTAAAATTTGGCATGGAGATGAAGTGCGGCCAACTGATAAAAGACAGTTTTGTATGAAATGTAGGTATACAAGAGAGGTGTACAGCCCTGAATTTAGATAACAATCTTTAATTCATTTCGTTCACTATAGTTCTTAGTTCTTACGACCAGTACGGCTAGCACGAGTTGCTCTCGGGCGCGATAAGCGAGAAAAGGCGCGACAAAGACACTGCTATCTCTTTTATCTTAGTATTGAGAGAAGGAAACATACGCTCTCTCGCGGACGCACGGTAGGAAGGAATTTGCTGAGAACGAATTTTATTAAACTCCTGTGGGAAGGGAAGGAGCTGAGGTGAGGTACAGAAAATAGAAAAACGTGGACGAAATCCGGATTTTGTCAGAAGCTCGTATTTGTGTAAAATTTTATTAGCTGTTTATAATAATTATTCCTAAAACCCGGTCTATTATAATTCCTTACCTGCACGGCTATGATGTGATCCACATGATTTGTTACAGTTGTTTGCTTCTTTGCGATCCGTTTTTTTGGCAGTATAAATAAATGTTCTACTTTTGCCATTGTCGCCGATTACGATTTTAATTGTTTATAAAAAAGCAGACGCCATGGATCAGTGTTGCCATCAATAAGATATAGTGTTGCCACCCATATGGTCGTCACTTGCTAGCAAATCATTTTATTTTTAAATAGTGCTGGCTCGGAATTGGTTAATTAAATACAAAGTATTGGCCTCTTTATTACAACACACCCGATAAAAATATTCAAACAGCACTATTCCACCATCACCGTCCACCCACCTTCCTTTCGCCCATCCCATGTCAAACAAAAACAAAAAAAAAATACGAAGGCTGGCGGGCTTGTTTCACAATTATTTTGTCTACTATTTTCTGTACTAAAGAGGAAAATAAAACGTTTAAAATGTTGAAGGTAAGTACAAAACTGGTTTGTAAATATGATTTAGTATAATGCTTGGTGCATAATATGTTTATAAATAACATAACCTCTTTTTGTAGGGAATGGTGAGTATGGTTACCGGTGGAGCTTCAGGCTTGGGCAAAGCCACCGTAGAGAGGTTTGCCAAGAACGGAGGGAAGGTTGTCATCCTCGACATTCAGGGTACTAGAGCACAGGAAGTAGCCAAACGCCTTGGTGATAATATCGCAGTAACTGTTGGATGTGTAAGTACTATTTGTTTAGACTTTGATTGGTTGTAAGGCCCTTTAATACGGTCAGTACATAAATACTCTAAAGGCTCTTTGACACGATCAGTACATAAAAATATACCTAACTTCGCCCCTTTATCCTGGAGGTCATTGTTCCACTTGCTACGATCCTGAGATATCTTTGGCTTGGTCCTCATTCATTAATCTCTTCATACATGAATGTTGGTTTAGGAAACAGCAAAGCTTTATATGGACCGTCGGGGTAGGAGGAGTGGAGAGGGTGGACGTGGAGAACCTAATGGCTACAAATTGCATAACAAATTCACTAGTTTTTGCCTGTGACCTCGTCCGTGTGTAAATAGTTTTTGAGCTTGTTATCATTTTAAATTACCTTAAATGACCCATTTCATGAATGCTAGTATGGAATTCAGAAATCGTGGTGAGTGGTCTACTCAGCTCCACCAGTGGGCTAACACAATATCACGGTCCCACCTGAGACATGCTTGACTGTTTTTGACTAGTGTCCTGCTAGGAGCATATTTATATAGTAGTATATAATTATGATCAATGTAATCTGTCCATCTGATAAACATTAGTTTTTCTATTAGGATGCCTGAAACCTGTAATACCTGACTCCAGTTGTATATATGTAGAAATTAATTAAGGAATTGTTGTCTGTCAGATAACTTCAGAAGAAGATGTGAAGAAAGCCCTGAATCTGGCCAAAGACAAATTCGGGAGGCTGGACGTTCTTGTTAACTGTGCAGGGTACGCCAACACATACCAAACATACAACTTTTATAAAGACAAGGAGTGCCAGATGGATGCCTTTCGAAAATGTGTGGATGTGAGTGTTGCCATCTTACCCTGCTAATCAAAAAAGCAAAAAGCTAATAAAGTTTTTTGAAATTACCTTAAATGTTTCATGAGCCTAAAGGAGCTTCTAAACGGGCAATATTTTATTGTGGCTGCAATACGAATTAAGAAAAGGGTGCACTATGCCAAAACAATAGAGTGTGGCTGAAGCAACAATAGAAAAAATAATTGCAAATGGTTGCCGGCAATGATGATGTTATTGTTTTTTTGATTTACCAACACTTTGTACACAAGATACATAGGTATAATCTATATAAAATACATTTTCAGCCTCATATTGCAGTAAAAATATTGCCCGTTTAGCATGCATACAAATATAAAAATGAATGAAAGCATTTTGCATTAGTGACTGTCAATAAGTGTCCCATTTTTACATTTGTAATATCTATGAATGACTATCATCTTGGCGTTATTGTCCCGGTTGAGCAATCGCGCGCCAGGGCCCGGGGTCCGCCTTAACCATGATCCAGGATTTGGCAGATCAGATCATACCTTCTGAACTGGTTCTGAACATCTAAACGCTATTTAGAGTTTCGGAATCATAAAAACAGTCGAAAAACTTCGTCTACAGGTGAATACGGTCGGTACGTTCAACGCGATACGACTGGCCGCCGGGCTGCTCGGCAAGAACGCTCCGGACGAGAACGGCCAGCGAGGGGTGATAGTGAATACTGCGTCGACGATAGCGTACGACGGTGACATCGGGCAGGCGGCGTACGCGGCCTCCACCGCCGCCGTGATCGGCATGACGCTGCCCATAGCGAGGGACCTCGCGCAACAAGGCATACGAGTGGTCACCATCGCGCCAGGTACGTACAACAAAATGAGTTTGTGTAAAGAGGCTTATTTTTACTGCAATATGTGGCTGTAGCCTTCGTCACTCGACAAATTTCAGACCGAGTCGAAAAGGTCGCACTATTTCTTCCACAAACAATAGAAATGCGGCTGAAATAACAATAGGAAAATATCTTGGCAAGGTCAGCCACTATGTTGCAGCACTTGCAGCCATGTATTGTCCGTTTAGAAGCTCCATTACAAATGTTCACGGTGAGGACAAACTTTGACCCGAATCGTCAATCCGATTTCGGATTAACGACCGACTTTTATATTGCAATTACAGGCAGAACCTTAGAATTGACTAATAATGCTCAACAAGCAGATACCCTCTCAGATAAAGCCCAACCACTCACTCCCACCGCTGCAACTCCTGTTTAGCCAGGATCTAGAATGCGTTGTTACGCAGCAACCTTTATCTGGATTTATTATAGCCTGAACATCCAAGTGTCGCCTCAACTTAGCTTTACCATGTTGCCTTAACTTAGCTTTACCATCAAAGTACAAATGAAATATTACGAGAAGTGTTTATTTAGGTAGGTATGTAAATGTAGGTTTGTAATTTCAATGATTGTATATAATCACAAATACGCAAGCTTTGAATAAAAGGAGAACACATATTTTTATATAAAAGCTGTGGGAATTATATCATTGTTTTGATATTTTTCATTTGTTGCAGGCATATTTGAGACCCCGCTAGTGAGTTATATGCCGGAGAAAGTAGTAGAATTCCTAAAACGGATGACGCCCTTCCCTTCAAGGCTCGGGAAACCGGAAGAGTTCGCACACCTCGTTGGCAGCATAATAGAAAACCCCATGCTTAATGGAGAAGTGATACGATTAGATGGCGCGCAACGATGGTTCCCATTGTAGAGGTATTAGGGTTAAAAATTAGACTGTATATTACTTTAAGTTATTATAGGCTGTTAATAAAACTAAAAATCATATTATATGTAGACTGATTTCGAGTTTCTTTGAGAGTAACATAGAATAAATACGATTCCCCACGCTGCGACTGCCGGTAAGTGGTCGCCAGTCAAGAAACTTACGCCCTTCACACCATCATCATCATCATCTTGGCGGTAATGTCCCGGTTGTGCTCTCGCTTACGTGGGCCCGGGGTCCGCCTTGACCATCCAGGATTTGGCAGGTCAGGTAATTACAGTGGAGTGACTGCCATCTGACCTCCATGATGATCGCCTGGATGTGCAGGTTTCATCACGATGTTTTCCCTCACCGTAAGAGCATCGGTTAGTATTCAACTAATGTGCATAGCTCAGAAAACAGCCATTGGTACATGGCCGGAGCGGGATTCGAACCCGGGACTTCTGGCTTACGAGTCGGATACTGTAACCGCTCGGCAACCGACGCTCTTACGTCCTCCACAACATCAGCCGTAAAGTACTCTCCTCAATCGTCTGTCTCACCTAAGGAGAAAATGCCACCTGGTTATGGACTTCCCTGGTCGATTTGGAAGACGATGAACAGGTTGCGTACTCAGGTCGGCAGATCAAGAGAAAACTTGTGCAGATGGGAGTATATCGCTCCCACCGAAAGCGCCTGCGAGTGTGGAGCCTCGCCGCAAACCATGGCGCAATTGCTAGTCTGCCCGGCCTGCCCAGATTCCTGTTCGCTCGAAGATCTATATGAAAACTCAGACAGTGCCGTCGCGTCTCTAAGTTTTGGACTGGAAAAATATAAATAGGAATAAACTAACCTATTCTTCGTCTTCTTATCGTGTTAATGAAAAAATAGGTTACTCAATTTTTGACACGATAAGGAGAAATCTCAGCCGTAGAACGTACATTACTGAAAATGGGCCGAATAGGTCGAATATTTCGCCCCAGTTATGGGGCTGGTTAACATGGGGTAGGGTAGGAATCCACGCGAAAGAAGTCGCGGCGGGCCAGCTAGTAAATAAATAAATAAGAGTTTGGTAGTACGCGCTGCAAATGCATTGTTCATTTTCTCATACATTTACGCCGGTTGAGGGTATCTCTGACCTGCCCTTTTTGAACAGGGTAATGTATTTGATCTGTGTATATGTCTTTCTCGGGCTTCCTCTACCGACCCTTTTACTCGTACCTTTCGTAAATATCCTCTCGACGTTGGATGCGTTAGCAATTATCTAAAACTGTACGTACAGCCTATGTAGCGCTTTGTTTTAATGCCGGATCTGCAGTGCGTCCGACCGCGGGCGCCCATTTTCATTTGTTAGGACAGGGCACCGCTCCGTGCGCACGAACAATACCAGTCTGGTATAACATAATAAATGATTACATATTTATTTCAATCGGCCGGTTTGTTCCCATTGGCCGTTTGTTACGGTATTTATGGCTCTATCCGGCGCTTGCGTGACAGGCGGCGGCGCGCGCGCAGCGGGGCGCTCGCGAGCGACGGGCACATCTCGTGGACACCGTGTCATGGGATACTCAATCCTTCTTGTACACTTAACATCAATATTTTTTAGTTTATCATGGGTGGTAGCAGGCCGTGATCGGCAAATGTTATGCCTCATTACGTTCTCGTGTTTAAATTTTTTGTTGTTTTTAAATATTCTCACGGGAGACTCGGAAATATTGTTAACATGACGTCGATTTTGATTTTTGCTTTGGATTAGTAACGACGACAATTTAGCTATTTTATAATGGTTAATTAATAGAGCGTTCGTGGACGGGTGGTAAAAGGATATCCGACTCGCAAGCAAGAGGTCCCGGGTTCGAATCCCACTGCCTCCATGTACCAATGACTCTTTTCTGAGTTATGTACATTAGTTGAATACTAATCGATGCTATTACGGTGAGGGAAAACATCGTGATGAAACCTGCACATTCAGGCGACTGAATGTGTAACCATAATCCGAAACTGGTCAGGTTCACTAGTAGCAGGAGGTCACGGAGGTAAGATGGCAGTCGCTCTACTGTAATTACCTGATTTGTCAAATCCTGGATCATGGTCGAGGCGGACTTTGAGCCCTCGTGTGCGAGAGCACACTTGTTGTGATTATTTAGCACACGCATTTTAAATTATTTCCTCAAATGGTCTGACGGTTAGTATTGTCTTTTTATTTTATTATATCGATGACGTTTACGGTAAACATTTAACTCTGTGTCGCCCTTTCAGTGCCATCGACATCAGACTTGACTAATGTCGTAGCATTATATATTTCAAATAGACGTAGGCCTTAAGGGTATGGGATAAAGTAATCTTGTATTTTGATCAATGTTCGATATACTATACTACTAAACCTAAGTCGAACAGAGCACTGCAGGACTTAGGGCCTCTCCCATGAAAGGGTATTATGGTACCATAATCGCCACGCTTGGGAGGCGGGTTGGAGATCGCGGTGTTATAAATATAACAATGGAAAACGCTGCTGCCCATTTTACAGTCTATGGTGCATGTAGATCGTTAGCCTCTAAAACAAGTTGCCTTATACGGCACCCACGAGTGTAAAGGGTTGGTGCAATTTTACTCTGCCGAACACCACCCGGCCACAGTATATCGCGTCATTAAAATATAGCGTTACATCATTGTAGGTACTATTATGTTTACTAATGACCCGGATTCCACAGCGTTCGGGGTCATCCGCTCGCCTCTCTCCTTAGTTATTCCGTTGAATAACGTCGCACTTTCACTTACTAATGTATCATTTGCCTAAACTCAACAAACATAAAGCACGGACTATGACTATTTCGTGGATTATTCGCATCAATAATTTGCCCCGCCATAGAACATAGCACGTAACTTAAGAGATGCAAATTTCAGTAGCTAGTATTTCTTTTCTGAATTACATTATATCACTGAGATGCTTTTGCACATACTCCTGGCATGGCGGAAAAACCTTTTACATTTTGTTTGATCCAATTTACCATTGCTTTAATGTAAACGAAATGTACATTGGTTCGCTATCTTGCGTGTTGCCATTGATTTGATTACAGATAATATGCATAAAAATGAGTAAAGCGTATAAAGATACGTAAAAAGTGATTTATTGAAAACGAAACATAAATAAGGCACGAATAAGATCTATCATAGGGTTACGTATTTCAATAAGGGATTCAGTTGTCGTTGAATTTAGAGCCGAAAATAAAATGACGGTATCTGATTTTGTACGGGCCGTTACTTTTATCAATAACCTTCTCTTCAAAATAACTACGTTTGCTTTTGACCTATATCTTCATTCATCTTCATTATTATCTGCTATTTTCTCATTGACCGCGTGCACGTGACCTTTGTGCCATCGATGTTAGGATCACCGTTGCGTTATGTGCCTGTATTCTTCAACCGGCCTAATTCCTTCTCACCATTGGCGTGTGATAAGAAAGCCTGTTTTTCAACAGGCGATTGTAAGCTGCTGATACCAATTGGTTTCTAACTTCAGTTCTCTATTGGATTCCGTTCTACCGCTGCCACTGTGCGCTCATCCGGAAGTACTGGAGACAGAGAGTGGACGCTTGTGGTTGTGCCTTGAGTAGTGTAACACCTCTTTCGCCGAAACACATACATCATTGTGCATACTGCAGCGCCCAACCCGACGAAGCTAACGAGCATGAGGAGCCAAGAGAACGATGCGCCTTTGTCCACCTGAAAATAAAACATAATTATATTGTTTCTCCTTCAACAATCCGCACAGACATTTTTTAACCAACCGAGTCGTGAATGCCTGGAATAAGTTGCTTGAATCCGTGGTGACAGCGGAAAATACTAACCAATTCAAAAACAGACTCGACAAACATTTGAATATACGAGTATATTAATAATGAGTAGAGAAGAGCTAGATACAGGCATCTATCAGTTGTTTTGACAACTGCTTGCCTGCTTAATGATAATAATAATAATAATAATATTGGCGTTACTGTCCCGGTTGTGCTCCGGTGCATGAGGGCCTGGGGTCTGAATTTACCATCCAGCTGCAGAGTTTAACGTATAGAGATACATATAAAACTATTTTTCTATTATACAGGCCTTTATCCGCAATTGTATTATAGCTGGTAGAACTGGCAAGCCTGAGGAGTCCGCCTGGGTGAGTACCAATCGCCTTAGGTATCTATTTCTACCGCCAAGCAACAATAAATATAAACACTAGAGGAAAGTAACCATATATGGAATTCCTTAATTTCATCGGAAATAATATTTGAAATCGCAATACAGAACCATATTCTGTTTCATATTAGACGTGTATATGTTCAATCTTGTCAGTACATGGTGAAGGCGAAGGTCGGTGACATGGCATGTGTGTTTTGTTTGGTCGCTGTTCAGAACAATTTTAGGCACGTAAAATCGATGTATTTATTATTATTTAGAGAGTGATAACATTTTCCTCATACATTTATGTGGTTGCATACATGGTACTTTTTGTATTTCCAGGCTATTTATTTGTTTGAGTTTTGTAATAATTTTAATATTGACAATAACTTCTGAGGTCCTTAAATTCCAAATATGGACAGACACTGGGGTCCTTATGAAATATTCCATATTTGGGTCAAAATCGCAATTGATGGTTTAATTTTTACTTTTAACGTGTTTATATTTAGTTTTCATAATGCTTTCTAATACATAAAGTAAAGAAAAATATTCGAAAACCAGGAATTTATCGATTTATTACAAGAAAACGAAATTGTTTATTTGCGGTTGGTTAATAGCATTTTTCATACAAAGGCTTAAGAAAAGCTATTTTATCTACACTCATAGCGTAATGTTCCAATTACATATTCGAAAACATTTGTTTAAACATAATTATGCAACACTTTTCTTTTTTAAATTTTTGTCGGGCGCCGGGACACGGCAAAATGTAGGCTGAATACCTAAGTGTCTTCAAAAAATTCAAAATTCCTGTTTATTTTTGTGATCAACTGATCACAAAAATAAACATAGTCTGTGGTTGTGATTGTGTACATTTGGAATTATTTTCCCGCTAAACAAAATATTTTTTCTAATTGTTGTAATTTGTGTTTGTTGCGATGTTTCATTCATGTTTGTTCTTGAAACAAGAAAAAACATTCTTGTTTCAAGCAAATAAATAGATAAATGTGAAAGTAGTAAAGTGAATTTCGCTTGATATCCTCGACGCGTAGATACAACAGAACTGACTCGCAGTTACTTCCAGCAAAGTTGAAAAAATTATAGGTACGAAATTTTAACATGAAAATATGAGTGTAGATAAAGTAGTGTATGCAACTGCATATAATTAGGTATTAAAACACACACTCATAACCATAAACAGACACTCATGTTTTAATACCCCCTTTTATATGACAGTTGCATAAACTACTATTACCAACTGCAAACACTTCTTTTTTCAAGATTTAAACAGCTTATCCGATTTGCATCAAATGTTATCTATTTGTTAGGTCAGACGGTACACTCAAGATATGGGTATCACTCGCACATTGACGATTTTTATCAGTATTTTTAATTACGTTTTTTTTGCAATATACCTAACAGTTTAGTAAATAATTAGACTGTTATTAAGTATCAAAAAACATTTTTTTATAATATTTTGATTAATTTGTTGTGCTTTTTTCTCATGGTCCATATTTGGAGTACCTATTCCGTATTTGACTACCTTTTTCATTTTTTGATTAAACTAGATTTTTGATACTGTAATTAGTTATAAAAATCATAAGACCATCACTAAGTGTTGCAAAACATAATGTATTCTCATCTAATACAGAAATTGACTTCGTACTATGAATAGTATATTTTTTATATCAAAAAAACAAAATGGTGTTCCATATTTGGTTACTTTCCTCTACTACTATTGCGACTCTTTATTGTAACTATTGTGTACAATAAACAGTTAAATTAATAAATAAAATAAGCTTGGACAATTCACACTTTGTTCTGCATTTTTGTTTTACGATGAAACGTAAGCCATCATCACATTGTACGCCTATGTTATGGGCGACAGTTACCGTTTACCAACAGGTGGTCTGTGTATTCGTTCCTGTCGTAGTTCGCCTGAGTAGTATAAAAAAATACAGGCAGATACGCTTCGGCGCCAGAATACCAACAGCTTACTTACCACAGCAACAGGTACTTCAGGTTGGATTGTCTCTACTTTGCATGTCATCGCATGGTGACTCTAGAATAAAAATGGATTATGCAGATATTAAAACTGATATCCATTACCTGTCTAGGTACAGTTCTATCCCAAGAGATAAGACTATGTGCCTAATATGAGTGTTCAGGCGTTTCGACCCGGTCATAGCTTTTGCCCGCGGCATTAAACGAATATACAGTACCTAGCTATAGGTATCTATTAAAAACTGGCCAAAGTTTAGTGTATTGTGTCATCTATGTATATGGATAATTGAAAAAGTCGTGAAAATCTTGTAGAGAGTCAAACAGTGCGCGTGTGGAAAAGAGCCATCGGCAAGTACTGCGGGGTCAAAAAAAGTAGATACTGCGCGCAGCACCACCCGTGATTCGCAGCGATATCACCGATCATCCAATAATCCAAAATACCACCCCTCTCAAAATATCCGAAACGCAAGTTGTGACGTCATTCCAGAAGGTGGTATCATGCGACTAGAGATCGGCGGTGCCGCTGTCGGTCTGACGCGGTCCGTATGACCGAGAGGTCGGTAGGGCCATGAGTGGTGGTAAACCATAGTAATTCAAAAAGTCGAATTTTTGTTAAATCCTAGCATTATTGCGAAAATTTGGATCTTTGGAATATAAGAATGAATTTCGTAATCATCCGTGCCATATTCAGGATCTTTGCAAGTTTTCGACTCATTGTAGGATATCTATGAACGCTGCGCTATTCATGGAATATAAAAATAGATAACTAGCTTTTTTCTGGTCACTTCTTCCGCGTAAAATTCGGTTACTACTTTCCGGACCCGTTACCGTGCGAGCCACATTTAATTTCGGGAAAAAGTATTTTATAGCAGAAGTTACTCGCTGATAATGTAGCTTTCTATTATGGGTGAAATATTTTTTTAATCGTTTTGGTAGTTTTTGCCTTTACCCACTACAAAAAAACAACCAAATCTTTTCCCTTTATAATATTAGTTTAAAATCAATTTGCCGAATGTATAAAATGTGGTCGACTAGCCTTATGCCAGCAATGCCAATCGCCTGGGCTGAATTATATAGGTACCATTTATTATACTCACCGCAACCACTGGAACTTCAAGTTGCACTTCCATTTTGGGAATTGGCGACGGGGGTTCAGGTGAAGAATATTAGGATCTCAGCGCGTAGGTGTGGGGATCAGCGCCTTTTATAGGTAAATAGGCACAGGTTTACAGTTGCTAATTACGTTATCAATAGTCAGTACAAAAGGTGTAGGTACATTCTTTCGGTTGAACAGACTTGGGTACCTGAGTCGTCTAATAGGTAGATATACCTACCACCGCATATGTACCGCAACCGATTGCGTTATTGCCGTCCGGTTTTTAAGGATAAGGTCGACAGTGTAAACTTGAGCATCTCCCAACGGTGAGGAGGAAATGTCATGCGCGCACGATTCTTTAAACTGTTGTTTGAAGATCTATAGTCTACCTGCACTGTATATCTAACTGTCAACGTAGGCAGCGTCTCGATGAAAAATTATTCAGTCAAAAGTTTGAGGAAAAGAGTCATAATTTTGGTTGACTGATACATGCAAAAGTTTGTTCAGGTACACATTGTACAATTAGCTATTGCCCGCGACTATGCCTACCTACACGTATAAGGCGCTTTACTAATTGGCAAGGATCGTGTAACCATGGTCGTACGACGGACGTCGCTCGACCAATGGGAGACCTCAAAAGCGTCCGTCGTACGACCGTTGCTAATTAGGACAGCACCTAAGGTGCACAATTTAACTAAAAGTATGTACAGGTACCAGCAGTAAATAATGCACTTCTGCTGGTTCGGCTTCGTAGAGCGTCATCTCTGTCGCACAGGAGTAAGTTAATACGATCCCAAAATCATAAAATACAGTTTTTCAATATTAGGAACTACATCAGGAGTGCATTATGTGTCCATTTAACATAAGCATACTAATTCCTTAAATAAACATGTGCACAACATACCTGAATTCTTGTTTGATATTGTTGCAGGCATCATGTAGGAAATATTATTAGGGCGAGTAGGTGTAGCAACAACATATTAATGTTCTATTCAAATAATGAAAACAGTCCCTTTAGGTCATTTTCTTCCATATTAATTTTTTCGAATAAATTATGTTTTAAAAGGTCATCACTGTATTTTTACATAGTAGGTATAAAAAAGCAATTTTATCATTTAGGTATAAATAATTACATTATTATATAGTGGGAAAGATCGTAAAATATCGGGGTTGAAAATATCAGGTCTTTGCTTTTGTTGTAGGTATTTTTGATGACAGTACCTACATAAGAAATACACAGCATAAAAAAATTTGCCAGTCTAGAATTAGTTTCCTATCTCTTTGTAAAAAATAGGACATTGGACCATCTATGGTCCAATTTCTTTGACAGTAGGTGTCTAGGTATCAAAACTTAGTACAGTGCCACAAACTTATCTGACCTGGTGGCCAAAACTGGAACTGTAGAAAAATGGCGGCACTTAATTTTGAAATGTATTTGAACTGACATGTCAATGCCAAAAACAGCGCCGCCCGTCTCCGGGTCAGATAAGTTTGTGGCACTGTTACAAATCAGGATCAAAGACGATAGATAAAAGCATGGAAATAAAGCAAAGAATTTGGAGACCAAAGAGTTTTATATTTCCCTGTATATAAAACTCTTTAAACAAGACAGACCATTGCACAGTGGTTCCGCGCCCTAAGAGTAGCGGTCATAGGGTTTCGCGATAGTAATGACTGTCTTTATCAATGCTAATTATCATTATTATGTATTTTTTTAATACTTTACGTTATAATACAATAAAAAATAAACAAATTAATGTTAAAAACAAATTTTATTTAAAATAATAATGCATTTATTATACTTGCGAAAAGAATTGAAACTTAATAACTATTAAACTTAAATATTTACATTTTATATTACAAATAATGTAAGTACCTAACTATCATCGAACTATAAACACAGAAATAGACAAAAAATATATATTTCAATTTTAACAATTATATATTAGGACTTATATCCTAAATAATTTAAATCTAGTGCTTATTATATAGCTATATATATTTTATTCTATACCGACAACAAATTCAACACCTCTTTTGTTAGAATAGACTTTTTCTTCTGTGGTAACCGTCTTAAACCAGAAATATAAGGATCCGAATTAAGGAGAAGTCTATGTATCAAGTCGGTGTTTGTGACAACCCGAGACATTTTCCTCGTGTTGTCACGCCTTAATTGTTTAACCAATTTATTGCAAGATTCGGCGGCCTCTTCCAAAAGTTCACCTATTGATAATAATGAGTGTTCAATTACTTCCGACCCATGAATGAGGACCTTATGTACAGACGAGGGCAAGTTGTACCATGGATAGGTAGCAACAAGCTTACGTGCTGTGTCTAAAGAATACTCTTTAAAAGCAGCGCTATTAATTTTGTATCCCGACGAAAGACACTGCAGTAGATTATGACATCTATCAATAAGGTTTTTATCTAATCCAGTAATTTCCGCTGAAATAGCTGAATTAGAAAAAACCTTCTGGCAGTGTTTCCGTCGTTGGATGTGCCACTTCCTCCACTTCGCGGTTTGTCGACTATTAGACCAAGTTGTTGCCTAAACTGTTGCTGGACATGTTGTTTTTTCTGTGCAAAAATACTTTATCGTCTGATGAACGCGCCTGCCGTTTTTTGAAATCTAATCTATAAGAAACATGAATAAAATATTCAAAGAATCGGATATACGAGTGAAGAGGAGATAGTCCGAATTTATATTTACTACTATCTACAGTTTTACTAAGTGATTTATCAATCTCATTCATCTCTTTTGGAGTTGAACCACAAATATAACACCTACTACAAGATGTATCACTTAGAGCACTGCACACTTTACCATCAACCATGGTTAATTGTAAAGAATGCTGCACCTTTATTTCACGTCCGTTGTAAGTGTAAGAAGATGGTTGTAAACTGTCAATTTTAGTCTTGAAATAAGCTTCTTCTTGCACAGAAAGGCCTTTCGATTCTTTGGCAAACTGGAATCGAATAGGCCTACAATACCTGGTGGAAGAAGGGCGAGGGTTTTTCCAAACTATTTGGTCTGGGTCGGAAGTATTAGACTTCCAAATCAATTGAAGAGGACAATATGAAGTAACGAACATACTGCCATCATCCTCGATACCAGAATCTCCAAAACACTGTTTATATTCACTATGCCCCGTACTCCCATCAAAACCCCATTTTCCAATCAAAACAAATTCTTTGTTAAGGTCAATATTATTCAAAACATTGTTTTGGGATTCTAGTATCCGGCACGCAGTATGATCTAACAATGATTGTAATTCTACTTCAGCAGATGATTCGGTGATAAACTCTTGCGATGGATAGCACATCTTCTTAGCTTCTAATACTTTTGGATAAGATGGTAATGCATTCGGTAATTTTGCATTAATGAAGTGTTTCAACATAAGATACTGATGTTTAGTCAGTTTAGTCTCATTTATGAGAGACAAGACTTCGTCAGTGTTGAAATTTAAAGCGGTGTCAGATCGACTTGAATCATTTAACAAAGAATTTATCGCGGAACTGTCTACTTTACTTAACTCTGAAAGCCTTCGGCGTTTTGACCTTTTGCTACAATCCTCGAAGTCCTTCCTGTGTTGATGCTGTTGAGTGCTCGTCGAAGCCTCTGCTGCTGGCGGTTGAGTGTTGTGGCACCCTACTGCTGCTTGCCTACAAGTTGGCAGAACGCAAACTTCAATTTCGTTCAGCCAGTCTTCGTGCTTGGAGACCATGACAGAATGTTTGCGAGAGACATGCTTCCAAATAGCCACAAATCTTGTACAAAGATTAGAAACTCTTGTTTCCAAGTCATCAGCAATAAAATTCTCAACATCAGGCAGCAATTGTTTCAGGGCTTGAAAAACTCGACGCCACCGCGCCAGTTCAGATTTACTGTCTTTAATAGACAGCCAAGTATCTAGTACAAGCATTCTTTTGAAAGAACACTTAATACTAGTTCCTAAAACAAAACAAAAAAAGTTTAATGCGGATTAAAACACAATACATATTTCGTAGCAAGTGATACGCACCCAGGCGCGCAGCGTAGATCCTGGCTGCACCTTACATCTGCAGCTTTCCGCAAATAAATGTTTGAAAGCCTAGTAGTAGACATTTTAACCTATATTTTTATACTAAATTTAATAGCACAAGTAGATACAAACATAAGTAAAAGCTTCAATATAAAAAATATACAGAAATAAATACGTTAGAATTGGTACGGCGGGGTAGCACTCTTTTAAAAAAAAAAAGGTAGATTAAAAATGAAAGGTAGTGAAGTAAATTAATAATACGTACCTGTAACTTGAATGTCCATTGCAAAATAACAGGTCACACACAAGTTCGATCTTGAACACACGCGTCGCGTCTTGGGCTAATTGAGCGCTTGGTGATAACACGGTTGGTGACTAATTAGATGTGTTCACTTCAGGTACCGAAAAAGGAATGTTGCGAACAATAGATTGCAAAACCTTTTATACCCTCAGGTAGTATGACAATTAGTAAGTACCTGAGCCAGATATCATGGCTTAGCTCAATCATTGCCATCCGAGCCCAATGACCTACTACGGAACCACTGTGCATTGTCGCGCTAGGGCATAGAGAAAAACTTTTATCGCTGGGGTCGCGCAACCTGGTTTTTTTTTCCATGCGCATGACCTTGCGGTTAAAAATGGAACTACACAATTCCAACAAAATTGTCCAAATTCTATGCACCTGAAATACACCTACTCTACCCCTACAAACCTACTCTTTTTTTTTCTTTCGCACAAACCACCCCTAGTATCCCCAGTCGTGGAAGCTTGCCAATGTGCAGTCCGTACACAAAAAGGACAGCCACGCCGACTCTGCCAACTAAGCGATCACCAGTAGGTACGCACCGTGCTCGGTCGACTGGGGACCATCTGATGTATGCCACACATTTATGTAATGAGGCTAATGAGAGACATGGTTTTGACATCTCCAAGGCTTTTGACAGAGTTTGGCACGCAGTCCTTCTAAGCAAGCTTCCCTCATTTGATATTCCTGTTAGCTTTTGCACCTGGATTTCTAAGTGGACGACCAATTCATGTAGTTTTCGATGGTTACTCGTCTGATCTTTAGGCTATCGACGAAGTTCTTCAGGAGTCGGTTCTGTCCGAGAATCTTTTCCTGTTGTTTCCGATCTGCTTGTACGTGGTAATTTAGGGTACGCAGATGGCAGCACAGTAACGGATAGATATCTGTCAGAGGCAAAAGCCAACAAGGATGACATGCCTTCATTCATTGGATGAGGATGTATAACATGGAGTTCTTCAAGAAAGGGGTGAAAATGTTTTTACGGGGTCGACAACGCGTGGGTGACTGGCTCACCATCAGGCAGGCCGTGAGCTTGTTTGCCACCTGTATGGTATAAAAAAAAACTGTCTTGTCTAGTGGTATTCATCGCTAAAACCTTCTGTATATAACATTTTTTCTCTATGGCTAAAACATAGTTTTTATCTCCTCTCTGTACAACGCTACCAAAACACAGGCGTTTGTTTTCCGCCAACCAGAGACCATTCCATTTAGCTCCGACTTTCCGAAAGGTACAGCGCGCAAAAAGCTATTGTAGCTACTGCTACATACTCCTGTATTTGGTGCACTATTAAGCAAATGGTATTGGGTAATAGAATTTTCATACTTTGACTTATAAAGTATTTTTTGATAACACAGCATCAAAATATTATTTTTAATTTAGTCAGTATTAATGTACTTATGGTTACAGTAAAATAAAAAATTAAGTCAAAAAGCCATTGTGACTATTACAAGGAAAAGTGACAAAGTTATTTTGAATGGTAATAAAAAATAATTACTAGCGAGTTAGATATTATTTTTGTTTTGTAATGTTTTCTACTTTATTCCACAAGTCCGATCCTGCATAGAGTAGGTACTACTGCCACCTCTGGGATGGATCAGTCAAATACCAACTGGCCGCTTTAGATTCGGTGACCTCAATTGATTGAATCTAAGTTGCACAGCCTCGAGCATCGGCGCGTAGGGTTGCGCGTCAGACGGTCTTCTACAGATTGCACCACTTATTCCGCCGGCCCCTTTCCGCCATCGGGAAACGCGATCTATCTTGGCGAACGCTTTATCTCCCAAATATCCCAACGAGCCGCTTTGGTTCAACCTTTATAAAGCGTACGGCTAAGGAATCTATGATCTGCTGATCATTATAATCTGGACGCCTTCAAGGCTAGAGTGAATAAGGTGTTCCTAGACCGGCATGCTCCATCTTCGGCAGCATCGTCACTTCCTGGCTAGTCTAATTTTAAAAATCTGGATTTTTAATCGAGAAAGTCGTAAGCCTGGAACTTGGAAGATATTTGAAAAAATAAGCGTAGATACTTAATTTTAGATTTAGTCAGAGCCTCTACTTAGTTTTTAAATGTAATAATACGTTTTGTTTACCTACCTACCTTTAATGATCGTTCGCTACTCCGCTGCATTATCATTAAAGACGGTAGAAGATGCGTTATAAAATCAATAATATGTCAAAGGTATATCGTAAAACCACTGCCTTTTTCGCTGAGTGTTGGAAGAAAGACAAAATACACAATACGATAATTTCTATTGTCATTTTCTGGCATCTGTTGGACCTGAGTCCTCCACATTTATACTATTACGTTGCGGTTTTTAATGCATATAATATTAATGCTACGGCTATGATTCACTGCACGAATATTATCCGATGCCTAGCTAGGCGACAGGTCTGAGCTATTTTCTACTAAATCAGTACTGCTGCAGCCCGCTTCCAGGAATGCCCGGGTGTCGACGAAGCCGTTCGGAGAAATGAATTAATTAAATTTCCTACCTCTAGCTCTGTTGACACTTTTTAAATTGCCAATGTTTATTTTTTTCAAAGAAAACATTACGTTTTTATTCTTTTGTTGGTGTGAGTACCTACAACAGGATTAAGTTACTCGTGTTGTAAATTGGAATTTATTATTCTGTTACGTATAAAGAAATATACATGTCCTATTTTGGAGTGAAACAATGCTTTTTACTTCGTAGTCAATCGCATAATTTAGTTTTACTTATACATAGAAGTGTATTTGATATTGGACAACGACATAATTAGCCACACAACTGCAGCCACATTATATTTATTGATAAGTTTGTTTGACTCAGTGACAAACGAGCACACGAAGTAGAGGTATCCGACTGGCAATCGAGAGGTATCGGGTTCGAATACCACTGCCGCCATATACCAATGACTCTTTTCAGTTTTATTTTTTTCTTGATTACTACTATTATTGATAGGTATATTGGTACTATTGATTAGTTGAATACCTACTAATCGATGCTGTTACGGTGAGAGAAAACATCGTGATGAAATGTGTACTTTCAGGCGATTGAATGTGTAACCGTGATCAAATCCGGTTAGGTTCCCTTGATAGCAGGGTCACAGAGGTCAGATGGCAGTCGCTCCACTGTAATTACCTAATCTATGAAAATCTTGGATCATGGGCAAAGCGGACCCCGGGCCCTCGTGCGCGAGAGTATAATATATTAGGATAACCGGGACATGAACGCCAAGATGATGATGATAATTTACAAATATCAAGAATTACGCAATCGCTATTCGCAAGATCTAGCTTGGCAATCCAATAAAATAACCTACTAAAAAAGATAAAATCAAGCTGGAACTAACTACTTAACGAACCGACGTAAACGTACGTTTCGTCAACGTACGAAACTAAAGATTTATGCATGAAATCGATTCAAACAATTAACTAAATGTAAATTATTACAACATTGCAGATCCCCTAACCGTGCCCATAGGCGAAAAGGAAGTCATGTGCACGGATCGGGTCGGATACATGAAATCTCTACTTAGCTCAACCGGGGACATCAATGGCGACGTCAAGGCCCGAATATCCTCTGCTTGGGCCAAATGGTGGGAGGTAACAGGTGTCATTTGTGACCCCAAAAAGTTGAAGGGACATGTCCTTAAGACCATAATTAGACCTACTCTCCTTTACGGTAGCGAGACTTGGCCCCTATTAGAGCGACACAAGCAGGAAATGAAATGAAGATGTTGCGATGGATGTGCGGAGTTTCACGGAAGGATCTTTTTCGACGCGCCCACATCCGGGGTAGCCTTGGCGACCGTGAAATCGCAGATAAGCTGCAAGAATGCCTTGATGTCTTTGATGGTATGGCCACGTCTTGCACAGACCGGCAAGTTATGTAGGGAACAAGTGTCTGGCCATGCCGCCCCCGCCGGGCACGGGAAGGAGAGGCCAGCCCAAGAAGCGATGGCTTGACGTAGTCAAGAATGATATGCGGATCTTGGGCCCTCGCGTGGTGCGCGGGGGCGCAACCGGGACATAACGCCAGGATGATGATGATGATGATGAATATAGATTATAATCAAGTTAACCGCAGCAGTTGCTCAGTTAATTAAAAGTTTAAGAAGCTCGACGAAAACAATATTGTGTCAAATGCCAAAGTGATGAAGAGTGTTAGGGTTAAGCTCGTATGAACCTTCCACTTTGTCTGTCCGTGAGATATAAATCAAACGCTTTTTTTAAACTATTTCGCCAAAGAGTAAAACACATTTTCTCCTATTCATTAAGCTTGCCAGCTTTCTTTATAAAAAATTGCTGTAGTTTTATTGATACCGGGCTCTAGACTTTTATAAAATAATTTGAAGAGTTCTAGCGCTTGAAAGAAATAAAATGTGTTTTTTTTTGTTAAAATGACTTCTTATAAATAGTCAAACCCAAGGGTTTGTCTGTGACGTTTTCCTAGGGATTTCCTTCCCCGGCCACGAACAACTGCCCGAATCAAAGTTTTCAGCGCTACTGATTTTTGTTATTTGTCATTATGATCTTTTTGCGTTGTGTGATTACTATATCCGTAACAAACAAAGCGAAATCAAATTTAATTTTTTAACTAGATATCAGAGATCTGATGAGTTCGAATTAATAGTACAGAAAACTAATTCCTATACCTTCTAACGGTGATTCGGCTGTCTTTCGTTTTTGACTTGAGTTTATTTAATCGCTAAAATAATTGTGCTATTTGTTAGCTTTAACAGAAATTTATTTTTTCGATAAAAGTAACAATATTTGTTGCCGAATCTCCATCTCTGAGTGATACTGCTTTTGTTAAATAACTTTCAGGTAACCGATGTTTTGTTACTAATTCGATTTACTTAGCTGAATAAAAAAATGCGGGTTATAACCCCACCCCTCCCCCCTTCACCCGCTTTTCCTCTCCGAAGTGTCGCTCACACACAATAACGAATATACAGTAGGGACAATATACCTACCTGGGTCCGAAATTTAAGGCCGATTTACATATATTAAAATTGCGAATTTGAGCTATAGAACCTCCTATTGAATCACTTTGCCCCGAACTTTCAAAGCATCGAATTAATTTTGATACGAATTACATAAGCTCGACCAACATTATTACGAAAATAATATTCCCCGAATAACCATTGTCCGATAATCCGATTAGTCAGTCGATCATTGCTTCGATTAATAACTACAGCCATATAGTTCATAGTTTGTGACTACAGCTTACATGATGCATGATTACCCGATGGTGGAGGTAACTTGCATAGATATATTGTTGGAATATATACAAAACCAAATTTCCTTATGGCAACATTGGCAACACTCCCACACACAACCCTCTCTCTAGCCTGTAGTCTAGGTAGGTAGGATCCAAAACTTCACTTCCTTCCGTGTGGGCCTCGAGCTGCTGCTACAAGCTGAAAAGCTAAGTATAAACTTTAACTCTGTGTGTTATTTATCGGCCCCGTAATCCATTATTCCAACAGGTTATGGGACCCAGATAAGCTCGCTTCACTGCGCTAATATCATACTTGTAAGTTTCAACAAAAGTTCAAAAGTTAAAAGAAACACAAGCACGAACGTGTCTGACGGTTTGTGCTATTGAAAATCCTTTTGTGAAAAAAACAAGAAAATATATGTGAAACGTAAATGAAAATTGGAAATCCTTTCTGTTTATGGAAATTAAAGATGATTATACGTCCTGGTTGCATACATAATGAAAGATTACTTTCCACGTGAAATTCAAAAGACAATGGCGGTCTTACAAACAAAGTTTTGTTTTGGCTGCAAACTACTTCAAAGTGAAAATTCAAGAATAGTTACTAAGCCGAATAATGAACGGTTCAAATGTTACTATTGTTACTTACTACTAAGAATGATGAATAAATAAACATCCATAAGGAAATAAGAATCTGGAGTACGCAGTACCTATCCGACCACATTAAAAGGGACGATTTTTCTTTACTTATATAAATCAAGCATTAAAAATCTCAGTACCTAGCTAAACGTGTGAATTAATTTTCAGATAATATGTAAGTACCCAGCAAACGGAGTACTCATAGAGTGATTTTGACATAAAACATTTCCATGTTGAGCAAGTGATCAGCACCTTGGAGATACCTGCATCTGTATGTAATGACTGTGGTGCACCTTCAAGAATTCCCTTTCAGATCAAAACTGTGATTGGAATTAACATCAGTAAATACAGCAAACTACTGATGCGAGGTAACCCCATCTCAATTTTTACCTGTATATCTGATGGACATAATTTATTCATTAAAGTTAAATCAAGTGTGCAGTACTTAGTGATCAAAACTAGGGAGAAAGCAATCTGTAACATAAACAAATCTTTATAAAGTAAATCAACAAATTCCAAATGATAAATTATTGTTTTTGTAAATGACTACTTTTTGCAAACTTGCAAATATAATGCTACAATACAATATTTATGTCTACTCACTACAGGAATATTTACATTCAAGTTGATAAACACTTGTTTATCAACTGTTATGTCTGTGATTTTAGTTGAGATCAAGTCATGAGTCAAACTTTGTAAACAGGCCATGCTTGTGTTGCACACTTGCTTACCATACCATTAGATTACTGCGTGTATAAATTCAATTTAAAATTGGTCCATCAATCATACAAAATGTAAATAATTTATTGTGAAAAAATTCATGTAAATAATTTGTTGTGACTAAATTCATGTGAATATTTAAGTTAAAAAAAAGTTAAACATTTTGAAAAATTGCAAATTCCAAAGACTTTTATAGGTAAATTGTGAGAAAGTTAACAAAACACAGCATAAACTCTACACAGTAATAATGTCTCTTAATTTTGGACCACAACAATATAATGTTTGTCATTAACTCGCTAAGAAGAAATAATAACAAATTTTGACAAAAATTAAAGTAAACTGTTTGTGAAGAAATTTAATTTGTTAGAAAAGTACCTATGAAATCATCATAGAACACCCCAACAAAATGGTGATTTGTGATCCTATGTTTTGGATAATACCTGATAAAACATATAACTTACATAAACTGTCTTTGTAACTATGAAGGGGGCACGGCAGTGTTCCTAAGCCACGACAAGTCTAGTTAACAATAATTTAGGTGTACGTCGTACATAGTACGTAGTACGGCAGTGTCCTCTGCTAAGTCAAACAGACAAGAATAATTAATTTTTGCAATTCTTTTTTACAATTATTTATAGCATTAAATTAAATATATAAACAAAGGAAACACAAAAGGCAAAAAGTACTTTTTAACAGAAAATAGTGTATTTGAATGATAATACATTGTTGTACCTACATTTTTAGATAGCAATAGTACCTACGGGGCATAACATCAAGATGATTATGATTATGAGTACCTACCATAAATTCAATACTAGTACCTATGTACCTAATAACAGTGTAAAATAAGTTGTAATTCAAAGAGACAAAATGTTCAAAACAGTTTTCTAAGTTGGACAGGATACTCAATCCAAGGCAGCAACCCTAGTAAATATAGTGTTTTAAATATTTTGATATGATGAGAAGTTGAGAAAAGCAATTACATTATATGTTTCTATAAAAAACCACCTAGATAAAGTCAAAATTGAATAAAGTTAAGTGAAATTGTTTTAAATATCTACTATCTTAAATAGAAGAAATTGAAACAAATAAAATGGAATTGTGTAATGCATCACAGTTTTTGTTTAACTAAATGAGTACAACTAAGTACTTACATAATTTTGAATAAGTAAAGTAATATTGTTTTGAACCATAGGCATATTGTTGCTAGTTTTGAACATAATTTATAATTGATTAGCAGAAGTATTGATCAAGTTGCTAGCTCTTGCATTAAGTAAAATTACTATGAATATATGAAATGAGAATCAAATTCAAAGTAAGACAAATTAATGTAAATATCTATTTGTTAGGAAGAAAATAACTATTTCAAATAAAGTATCAGCACTGACTGTGCCTATGATTGAGAACATTTACAAGTGAAATAAGTCTTTAGAATACCTATTTATAACAATGTTATTCAAACCTAATTTGTTTTGTAATCTAATGATGAAATATTTGTTGATTTTATTAAGAATGTGTAAGAAATAACTCTGTTGTGTAATAAGCTAATTCTAGCTGTAATTTGTAACTTCATATTAAAATTGATATGGTTTGATTAGGTTTTCCTGGGTTTCCCTAATCCTAGCAACAAATGTTGGACCATATAAATGTTATAATTTTTCCCAGAATTCACATGGAAGGCTTGTAATGTTTGGGTTAGGTAACCATTATATTTTGATAAATCTTTGATGGGGAGGTGTTGGCCAATTTTGTTTTGATAAGAGATCAATTTTTAATAGGGCTGTTGGAATATATTCCTCAACAAAAACCGAATCTCCTAATGGCAACATTCACACAACCCTCTCTCTAGTCTGTGCCCTGTGGTCTAGAATCCAAAACTTCACTTCCTTCCGCCGCACAGTGGGCTGAAAATCGAGCTTCATAGACATAGGCAACTCAACTTTTAATGTGTCGTTTTTTTGGCGGGAATTGCTTCCATGAGCTATAACTATACATAAAAATGTTATCCGAGTTAACTCTGCGCAAAAACAAATGAATTATATTTTTTTTACGAAAAAAATGTATGGAGCCAATATGAAAAATCCAATTATCTCTGAAACCGCTAGGAAAACCGTAATATCCTTACAGATGGTTATAAAACTAATTATTCATGATTTTTTGACATACTCCATATAACGGTTACTGCTGCAGAATTTTTTTTAAAAATCGTCGAAATATTTTATTTATTTATTTATACACGGTTCCTTTCGGTGAGAATTTAGCAACACGTTAAATCATATAGTATTAGGCTTGGTTCCTAGAAATAGTAGGTAGATGTAGGTAGGGTAAATTCTCACCGAAAGGAACCGTTTATAAATAAATAAATAAAATATTTAGAAGATTTTTAAAAAAAAATCTGCAGCAGTAACCGTTATATGGAGTATGTCAAAAAATCATGAATAATTAGTTTTATAACCATCTATAAGAATATTACGAAAAAAATGTATGGAGCCAATATGAAAAATCAAATTATCTCTGAAATATTTTGCTTGGTTATAAAACTAATTATTCATGATTTTTTGACATACTCCATATAACGGTTACAGCTGCAGATTTTTTTTTTAAATTATTGAAAAAAAGTATTTTCAAATTTTAAATGGTAGGCAAATATATTTGCTCAAATGTTTAGTAGGTATATATATAATAGGTATATGTATATAAAAACCGTTTAATCAAATTGATAATTGTTTATATTGATAATTTACATTTATATAAAATGGTGGGTTACAAAAATGTGGTTTTTATTAATATAATATGTATTGATAATAAAAAGATAGTAATTTATAATATCTTACAAACTATTGATAAGAAGAAACTTAACTTCTTCACTTTTTATTATTATGTACAAGTAATAAGAAATAAGGAATAACAATAGCATGCAATAATATTATTGAAATAAAAAAAATAACAAAAAATAATTAAATATGACTTAATCTAAAACACATTATTCAGTTTATTCATTTTCCTTATCACTCTCGTCGTCTTGGGTATCCATTTCTGAGTCATAATGCACATTGGAAACATCTAGAAACTCAAAGTCAGTTTCTCGAAACTGAATTATCTCGAGAGTTTCAGAAAAATACTGCTGCCTTTTCTTGGTATCTAACTTGGGCCTTTGTGCACTTATTATAGGATCTGAAGAAATAATAAGCATATTAAGGATATCTTGATTACTATCTTGCCTGTTCTTTTTCCGCGAATGATGTTCTCGAAACCTTCTAAAATCTTTATTTCGAGCTTCTGATGCTTCTTCTGAGAGACTTCCAATCGGTACAATATCATTATTTTGGATTATATCTGCCCCGTGTATAAGTATTTTATGGACGGTTGAAGACATATAATACCAGTCATATAACTCCACGTACTTTTCTGCGGTTTGGCGAGCATAATCTTTGAACTTACTGACATCGATGTTCTCACCCGAAGTGATTGTTTGCAAAATTACAGCAAATCTTCTTACAAGTTCTTCATCCAACCCGGTAATGGCTGCAGTTTTATTTGGGAATTCAAAGAACCTTCTTGCTGTATTTCCGTCATTGGTAGTTCCCGAGCCTTGTTTTACGATGTCAATCAAAAGATTGAGTTCATTTTTGAACTTATCCTGGATAATCTTTTTTCTTCTTTTTAACATTTCTTTGTGCTCATTTCCTCTCGCTGCCCACTCTTTGAAATCAAGTCTGTACGAAATATGTAACAAACATTCCATACAATTAATACGGGCGTGTAGAGATGACAACCCAAATTCGTAAACGGCAGCGGACACGGTCTTTGACGTCACAGCATCCAAACGGTTCATTTCAGTTGGTTTTGCTAAACACAGATAGCATGATGAATTTGATCTGGCATCAGATAGGTACGTGCAGACTTTAGCATCGATCATTGTCATCATCAGTTGATGGTTCACCTTATTTCCATTATTGCACTCTGTGGGAATAAGAGCCTTGATTTCATCATCCATGTGTCTTTTATTATCAATGACGACTGCTTCGCTCTCCTTCACAAAAGTAAACTGAACTGGGCGACAATACACCGCTGAGCACGGTTTCGGGTTCGTCCATAAAGTGTTGTCTCCATCAGTCAGTTTAAGTGGCACTAAGGACGTCATAAAAATGCTGGAATCATCTTGCTCACCCTCCATTTTCTGCTTGTATCGGCTTTGGTTTGAAGCACCATCAAATCCCCACTTTGATATCAGTTTCAAATGTTTATTTTGCACATTGTTAGAAAGAGTGTGGAGGATTCTCTTCACTGTGATGTCAAGTAAACTTTGAAGTGTAATCCTGGCTGATGAATCCGTCACCGACACTGCTTGCTTTGGCGGATAGCATTCAAGCTTCGCTTGTTGCACTTTATAGTACGATGGATAAATGTCCTTAGCACTTTCTCTAATGGCCGTCTCTCGCAATGTGATATATTGCCACTTCGATAGTTTTAAAGAGAGCAATAATCCAAGCGCTTTTTCTGGGGTAAATATATCAGTTTTCACAGTTTTTTTTATTGATTCCTTAATTTGACCAGCTGCTTCAGGATTTTTTAATATATATTCGATGACAGATGCGATATCCTCGTGGCCTTTCTCTTTTAAACGTAGTGCAGCTGTATATGCCAATTCACTTGGGTCTTCGTCTTTATGATCATCAGATCTTCTCTTTTTCTGTTTGCTTCCTAGATCTTCAAAAGGTTTTCGAAGTATCTTGGTCATTGTTCCAACAGAGGATGATGTCGATGGCTCTGGTGAGACTGGTCGTTCATCAACAGTTGCTTCTTGAGTGTTTAACATTGTTTGTACGCAACTTGGCCAATCGATATTTGCTTGTAGCCAATTATCGTACTGTTTTCTGAATGTATCTTTAATTCGGTGAGATCTCTGCCATCTCTGTGATGCAGCTCGTGTGAATTTCCGACAAAATTCTTTTAAAGTCACACAATCTTCGGCACCAATGCAATCGCCTAAGCGAGACATAACTGCACCAAACAATACTTTATAGTCAAATGAAGTACTTTCACTTTTTAGAAGAACAAACAAGTCTAAATTAGTTATTAAACTTTCCATTCTAACACTTTTCAGTCGCAGGACAAATGTAATGTTAACGGTTACAAAGTTTTGTAAATACTAAATTATAACACAAAATTTTAGTCCTTTTATTGTAGTGGTCGCTCATTAGTTAATTACTACCCTCATTAAGGGTAGTTACCTAATGATCATTAGTTAACTACCCTTAATGATGATCATTAGTTAACTACCCTTAATGAGCGACCACTACAATAAAAGGACTAAAATTTTGTGTTATAATTTAGTATTTACAAAACTTTGTAACCGTTAACATTACATTTGTCCTGCGACTGAAAAGTGTTAGAATGGAAAGTTTAATAACTAATTTAGACTTGTTTGTTCTTCTAAAAAGTGAAAGTACTTCATTTGACTATAAAGTATTGTTTGGTGCAGTTATGTCTCGCTTAGGTTACGGGTATACGGTTTTCCTTGCTGTTTCAGAGATAATTTGATTTTTCATATTGGCTCCATACATTTTTTTCGTAATATTCTTACAGATGGTTATAAAACTAATTATTCATGATTTTTTGACATACTCCATATAACGGTTACTGCTGCAGAGTTTTTTTAAAAATCTTCGAAATATTTTATTTATTTATTTATAAACGGTTCCTTTCGGTGAGAATTTACCCTACCTACATCTACCTACTATTTCTAGGAACCAAGTCTAATACTATATGATTTAACGTGTTGCTAAATTCTCACCGAAAGGAACCGTGTATAAATAAATAAATAAAATATTTCGACGATTTTTAAAAAAAATTCTGCAGCAGTAACCGTTATATGGAGTATGTCAAAAAATCATGAATAATTAGTTTTATAACCATCTGTAAGGATATTACGGTTTTCCTAGCGGTTTCAGAGATAATTGGATTTTTCATATTGGCTCCATACATTTTTTTCGTAAAAAAAATATAATTCATTTGCTTTTGCGCAGAGTTAACTCGGATAACATTTTTATGTATTAGTAGTAACATTGTTATAGCTCATGGAAGCAATTCCCGCCAAAAAAACGACACATTAAAAGTTGAGTTGCCTATGTCTATGAAGCTCGATTTTCAGCCCACTGTGCGCCGTGGGCTTCGACGAAACACAAGCTGTAAAGCTAAGTGTAAACTTTAACTTTGTGTGTTATTTATCGGCCCCGTAATCCATTATTCTACATATTATAATAATGATATAAATAACTACAGACTACTAATTACAAATTTACAACTAATTAAATAAACGAAGTAAAACAAACTTATAGATAAAAAAATTGTCCCAGGTCCACGGTGATAGGAATGCTGCCTAGAAGGCGAGCCTAATTCGCTGTCCGAAGTAGAGGCCAGCCTTCTGGTCTTCAGTAACATCGACCAGGCGCTTAGCTAGCTCCCGAAACAGAGAGTGTGCGCCTGGTCCCCACGGGCCAAGGGTTTTTACGCTAAATGGCGCAAATATGTGGTCCTCACCAAAAAACAAAACTGGGAAAATATTTCAAAAGAAATTTGTAAACAAAAAGAAACAAAAATACAAAATATTCTCTACTAAAACATAAGAGTTAGATTTCTTTGAACAATAATAAATAAAGAACAGCAAAGTACTTAACCTGGCGACATGGGAGATGGGTGGCGCGGCGTGTTTTAGTTTAGGTAGGTACCTATAGTTTAGAACTACATATAAAAGAAACGCGCTGTTTGTCGCAGTAGCTACAGTTGTTGAATTTCTCTAACTGGCGTTGACACGGACTCAGTCGAAGGACACTCACGCTGTCTGAGAGCAACACGATCTCAAAATTAAAAGAGAGTAATTTTGACTCATCCCCGTATTTGATGTAACAATTTCGCGCCATTATTTTCCAAAATATTTTTCATTTCATTTTATTTGTATTTTGCAGATTTTATTAAAATGGAAGATATCCTAGGTTAAATATAGGGTCATAATCCCATCCCACACGTCTGTGTAACATTTTTCTACCCTGGTGACGGTAAATTGAAAACAGTTTCTGAACAAAGCACATTTTTTTCATTTTCAGTAATAAATAATTATAAGTTATCTTTTGAAGTTACTAACATAAGCAAGACCACTGATAACATCTAACTTTGCCTTGTTTTTCTTTCCATATAAATTTTTTCCTGTACTTCGTATTATACGTATTTTGTACATTTTCTTTCGCACGCGGCCAGCACCTACTCGTACTCGGCCAATTACCAATCTCGCATTCGTCTCTTTGCGGTGTCTATTCAATGTACATTCAATTAAAAACAAAAACGGCTCTTTTGCCATTTAAATTGCACAACAATTTTAAGAATATATTTAAGTAAGTACCTTGAGTCTTGTAGCCAATATGCAGTGGAAAATCTATCATAATTTCTTAACGAAGTGGCTCTCATTTTAAATTTAACGATGTGTATGACGGGTATGAGGGCATAACGTTTCAAGCGAGTCTTCTTTATGTTTTTTTTCTTGTCATTAGGCTTGCATTTGACCTCAACATATTAAAATATGTGCCATCATACCCCCGTTAAATTCAAAACGAGAGTACTCGAAGTAATGATTACCAATGGCTTTGACCCATTGCTTGCATCTGCAATAGATCAATAAAAACTTAATTAAAAAGAAGTGTGTTTATGTATATACTGGCGATTCTGGATTTTTTAGCCACCTCTTTTTCACGTCTCAAACTCTTTTTTGCCAATCTATAAACTACCTTCTCTATGCACAATTTAAGTACTGGCACTTTGGACTAAAACAAAACACCAACTCGCCAAGTGCCAAACAAAAATCAATATTTGTTCATAATTTGTGTCAACATCTTCAAACTTGACTTTAGCGTGTCTTGGTATCTTTATTGTATAATTAAATGAAAAATTTGTTAAAGATTGGCCTGGTTGGTATACATTTTATACGGACTCTTCCAAACTACCTGGTGGCGGTGATGTAGGTTCTGCTGTCTGGTTTCCAGGTATAAAATTATTTTAGGTTTTAAAAGTCCCTCAATTGCGATCTTGGAAGCTCTTTTGTATGTCGAATCTCATAATCTTGATAAGTCCATAATTTTTTCGAATTCACGTAGTTGTTTGGAAGCAATTTGGTCTAACCCAATCCGTTCTAAAGTTAAGTTCCCAATTATTTTCAAAATTCGCAACTACTTTATCTGTTGTAGTGCTAAGGGTCTCAGGGTTGTCCTGGATTCCGGGGCACTGTGGTATTGTTGGTAATGTTTGTTGATCATCATGCCAGGGATGCCATAGTCTCTGGCTCCATGGCTCATTACGTATTGTATTCTCATGATTTGCCCGCTCTAGCCCTACCGGATTTGTATACAGAGTGGGAAAAACAGTTACAGCTCTCAAAGTTACTTAAAGGTAAACGTTATTTTGATATTCAGCAAACTGTCCCTGATAAACCTTGGTTTTCCCACTTTCTTGGGGCCTCCAAGGCTGTTACTTCTGTAATCTGCCGTATGCGTCTTGGTCATGCCTGCTTTCCTACCTGTCTTACTATGTAAACTTCGCATTCGGGACACCTCGCTCTGTGAGTGTGGTTCTGAGACGAAGGCTCTATGGAGCATATCTTTTAAAGCTGTTCTAATCTTCAGTGCTTGCTTTATGATATCTTACCCGATTACATTCCTCGTCTTTGTGATCTAAAGTATTTGTTGTCTTTGGTCCGCATTCCATTCATTGGTATTTTTTTCTACTTTTATTAAATTGAACAAAATTAGACAAATTTTAAGCTACAGTTTTAAGCTTATTTCATCGTTAGACACTAGAGTAGTGCGTGTTGTGTTGTTTTAATTTTTAATTAATTTATTTTAGTTTGTCGTTTTTGGGAATTCTATGGACATCTCTTTATATTTTATCGGCTATATTTCATATGATGTGTTGGTGTAATTTTATTAGTCTTTGTCAAAATCGCTACATAGCGGAAGCCACAACCTAAAAAGAAGAAGAAGAATATTATACATGTTGAAAATATTTTAAAGTGAAAATCTAACGCCATAAAATAATAACATAAGTATAGAAGTCTCTTTAATGTATAACAATAAATTCATTGATAAAATTGTGTTTTTGCATGGAGATTAATAATTTTATCAGGTTCTCAGTCAATTTTAAGCTATCCTGCGCTATACCTGAACTAGGTACGCTATCTGAATTTGCTTTCCAGTATGTTGGGTTAAACTCGTAATATGATTTTGACACAGGATGTTTTTCGTGTCTTGCACTACAGTTTCTTTAAATTGCCTATATTGGAAATTATTGTTGTTAACTTGTTGGAATTATTTTTCAAGGTACCTACCGTATAAAGCGATATACATATTTTCTTATTTAGGCCCCTTAAATAATAATGACAAAGGTCTGTGTATTTCCGTATCTAGATTTACCCCACTTAGATCGACCCACGTGAAATGAAAGCGTGCAAAGTCTTGTTCTTTTATTATCTAATAAGTTAATAGGTCCTAATCAAACAATATTGTAATAACTTTGGCGATTGAATTATCGTTTGCGATATGGCGTTTTAGAAGATGGTCCATTCGTGGAGTCAAATAAGCGATCCAGTCGTTTGTAAAATGTCTTTGCTTTGTTGTGTAGTTTGAAGACATTTGGGCTGCAATTTTAGCACTGCAGCCACCGTATTGCTCAGGTTTTGAGCAGTGCAAGTTTTCCTCTAATTTTTAGGGTACTGTAGTAAACAATGGAACCCCTAGTTTCATCACGTCCGTTTGTCCGTCCTCGCTTTATCTCAAAAACTATTGGTACTAGAGAGCTGAAAGCTGTAAAGCGGGGAATGAATTTTTCGCGTATTGTCCATTTTGTGGGGTATCGTTGGATAGGTCTTTTGTACTTTTACACGGTGTTCGGCAGATTCGGGTTACAGAAAGAAGATTAGGAAGAAACTGAATTAATTAGGATCGTGTTATGTTACACACAATAAAAAAATAAAGCTCGTAACTCCTTTATTTAGACAGCCTACTTATCAGACAGTCATCTTAAACATAATGGCTTACTTATCAGTAAAAAGTCGTTGACTCAACGCCGTGGAGTCATTTTGCCATTTTTCTTTTTTTTAAAGTTCTTTTTTTTATATTTGTCTTGAAATTTTGCTTATTTTTTTTACTGAAAAAATAAAAATATGGCCGTGTTTAAATTCTTGGATTGATTGTCCTATGCCACCCTTCTATAGAATTGACCAATTGCGAAATGTTTCATTCAAAATTCTGTAGGTACTTGTGCCGTAACACGATTCTGCCTAATCCAGTTTATCTTATCCCGAAGTTTCTACCTTATCCCGAATCTGCCGAACAGCGCGTAAGAGTTTCGAACTGATTTAAAAAGGTTTGGAACACAGAGCACAGGTTGTGGAACGTCTAAAATGATTTTTTTTTCTACTGTCTAGTAAAAATAATTTGACGTAACAGGAATCGAACTGAACGTTTGAGCAAATCTAATGCGCAAACAGTAGGCACGTAAAATGTTGTTAAAAACTGTTTTCGTAATGTGCGATGAGTTGCTTGATTTTTAACCGACTTTTAAAATGGAAGAGCTTCCCAATTAGCATTTGTAGCATAAATACCTACAGGGCATGATGTGCATGTTTCCCAGAACATCAGTCTTTAAAGCCATGAATTTTGTCCGCTGCAATCAAAGACTTATATATCAATGGCTGAAATATTAGTCTTCTTTTTGACGAATGACGATCAATAAAATAAAATGATGTTATCTACATCTTTAAACACGACTTCACAGTTATAATGCCAAGATCTTCACCTGGTTCTATTTTCAATATCCTGTTTAAAATTTATTGCAACGTCCTCACACTTTGCATAGAAGTTGACTAAAACATTTATTTCAATTCAACGTGGACGACAGTCTACAGGACCAGTCCGTGAGAAAAAAAAGTTGACTAAAACATTAAATTCAATTCAACGTGGACGACAGACATTTTCATGCCTATGTATCTCGCCTGTCTCATATTTGTCGGTTTGCTGTCGCCTTCGATCTTCGTTGGTGCGTAACAGTATATGTCCGAACTACAAATGATTTTTCGAAATTAAGTTTGTGCGACGAACATGTGTGCGAAAGAACGATGGTGCTATGCACAGAGCAGAATTTTTTTTCCAGTCTAGAGAGGGCTGTGACAGCTTTTTCATACACAAAATGCGTGCCAGGTTAGAGACAAAAATCTCCTTCATTTTCTGTCAGCATCATATAAAAAGGGATGTTCACTCTCGCGATATATTCTTTCGATATGTTATATTAAGCAATATTATCGAAATCGATATACTTAATACCAATATTCCTAAGCCATCATCAGCTCATAAAGCCATTATAGTACCGCTTTTTACATTACATTATGTTGTAATGTAAAAGTAATCGTAGTTTATGCAACTGGCATATAATACCTAATTATATACACTACCTATAATTTTCTCAACTTTGCTGGAAGTAAGCTGCGAGTCAGTTCTGTTGTATTTACGCGTCAAGGATATCAAGCTGCGGGAAATTCACTTCACTACTTTCATATTTATCTATTTATTTGCTTCAAACAAGAAAAAACATTCACATACACAAATTACAACAATTAGAAAAAATATACCGTTTAGCGGGAAAATCATTACACACAAATATAAACAGGAAAATCTGAATTTTAAATTTGTTGAAGGCATTTAGGTATTCAGCCTACAATTTGCCGTGTCCAGGCGCCCAATTAAAAAAAAAAAAGTTTGCATAATGATTAAAAATTTATTTTACTTTACAGCTGTAATGAAAATAGTATGCTGTAATGAAAATAGTATGGGAAATTATGTAACGAAAAGTAATTTTCTAAAATTTGTAGGCTGACGTGAAATAAAGTGTTTCTTTAAACAACTGTTTTCGAATATGTAATTGGAACATTACGCTATGAGTGTGGATAACATGTTTTTTACATTAGGTAGGATGTCCCCTCTGACGTCAGACTATTACCCAAAAAATATTTTTTTAAGAAAGCGGTGCATGGTTATTTCTTGAATGCTCCAAAATATTCGCTCTCCATTCTTTTTCGACCCATTTCATTTTTCTCTTGTCTCTTCATTTTGTCTAATATGAATCTCACTTTGCATTACGTTTTATTTGTTCTGTTTGTGATTATTCATTGAAGAGAGAAGCAATCTTTATTTATTGCCTCACGTCTTATCGCCGTACTCCATAAAGGAGAGTGTGAGTACAGATGGGACTACAAATAACAATTTCTACAGGTGCGCACCTGAATATACATAGAAAGATCTCCTGGTGCACCACTGTAATTATCTGATCTGCCAAATTCTGGATCAACGGTCAAGGTGGAACACTGGGCCCTCCGCACAACCAGGACATTAACGCCAAGATTATTATTATTATAATAAAAGTTAATACTGCGTATAACTGCGTAAACTGTGAGCAGATTTTGTCATATTTATTAGAGATCCAGGTGTTAGGCCTTCTCGTCGCTTCAATCCGTTTATGTTTAGTAAAATCAGCGTCAGGAAAGCTAAAGAAAAAAATTATATGAAAATAAAAAGCAAAGCTAGGCCTTTCTCGTGGGTAATTTTGTTTACTTACATCTTTATCTCCTCTCGATGGCTTTACTAAATGCAACCACTGAATAATATAATAAGATTATTGAATATCTAGCTAATTCAAACAGAGGCTGATTTGTCTGAAATTCTCAGCATTTTCATATAAACCTTCCGATAAACTGCCTTAAAAACGATTTCCACGCGGACGAAGTTCGGGTAAAAGCTAGTCTAAAATAAAAATCTGAAATAAAAACCATTTAAAATATCTAGGGAGGTAAGTGAACTAACGAATTTTAAAGCTCAAATATTCATATTAGCCTACATCATTTTATTGTTGAGCACTTCTCGTGATCAATAGGTCTTTGTTGTTTACATCGACATTGGGAAAAAGCAGCAAACATCACTATCGCATTTCCGACCAAGTAATAACTTTATTTATTTTTAGGGATTATGTAGATAATTATGAATTATCAATGTTTCTACAGAGCTCGATATTTCGAAAAAAGCTCATAAAACATTTATCTTTTATTATTCTTATTTTTATCTTTAACACGCATTATTTCACATACTATACACATTCTACAATCGATAACCAGCGAGTTTTAATCTACATAAATGGTAGTAGTCCAAACCACTTCACTAATTTAATAAATTAACAAAGTCTATATATAACAAAAAATATAAAAATATTTTACCAATTAATTATGTAAATTAATTGTCAAACTGTCGTTGGCACGCATTTACCCATCAGGGCCGCTCTACACTTACCATGAAGGTAGCTAACTTTCCAATCTCTTTGGGGCTATGTAATATAGATCAAATGAATAGAAAATGTCATACCCAGCATTTGAACGTCCATGATCGTACTTCAACAACTTTTTTTACACCATCAACTCGAGTCCGTTTTTGTTTTGGGGCGAGTTCATGAGGAATCAACAGTTCAACAGTTGTCTAACTTTTAAATGTTGTCCTCGAGTCTCCTCATATGTGATACGCCGGTTTTCGTCAATTAGTTGCATGACAGTAGCCACATTTTCCTCAGTGATCGCTGTTGAGGGCACGCCTTCAGGAATTTCTGTGCAAGAGCAGTGCAGTCTTGTGGAACAATTAACACCCGATTTCCTGCCAATATACTAAACATCAATTAATTAATTTCTTTATTGATTCATATTTAATAAAATAAATTTAATTACAGAAAATATATTGACAATTATAAATAAAAAAGAAATACTTTTTTTTTGATTCTCTTATTTCCATATTTCTCCTGCTGCTATCTGCTAGCGATTTCAAGCAATGGGAAACACTTTTGTTTGCTTTCGCTGGAGAACATTTTTATGTACTTTGAGAGAGATCGAATGACCGCATTCCTAAAGTTTTGTTCAGCTCTATTCAGAGTCTTGATCGTAGACTAGTTATAGTATGTCTCCTTAATCTGGTGAATTGCATATTGCCACTGGATACCAAAGCTGAAGAAGCCATTATGTTGGAGTGGGTTGAAAGACTTTCCAGATTTATTTTAAAATTGTACCTTATTTCTTCCCTTACTGTGGGAATGGCTAAATCTAGATACATATATCCATTGCTGATGTACCAAGGGATCTTAAAGATAATTCTAATTATTTTTGTCTGGAATCGCTCTATTATGTCCAAGTTTGTTTCAGCAGCAGTGCCCCAGAGTGAAATTCCGTAGGTCCAAACAGGTTTGAGGCTAGATCTAGATACAGTAAGTTTACTCTCCACTGATAATATTGTTTTTCTACCCAAAAGCCAGTACATATTCCTTACTTTCGTATCAACCTGCTTTGCGCCATGCTAATCTTCTAAGTGCAGACCCAAATACTTGGCATCTACAGACTGGGGAATGACGAGACCAAGCACGCGTATTTAAATTGTAAATTTTGCCGAGTATAGATTTAATTTCATTATCCAAAGGTAGAATTATATTTTCAAATTTCCAAATCGGACTTCAACGCAAAAAGAAAGTAATCTTCGGGACTAATATGCAGAATCGGAGTATATACAAGGCCACGTGTAACTTTATTTTTACCAGTTCTTCACAATAAAATTCGAGTTTATATTGTTTTTCTCTTAAAAGCCGGAATGGACTGCTCCATGATGGGGGCACCCAGAAGGCGGTGTTTCTCATTTAAAATATTAATTCCCGGTGCCGTAGAGCCAAATTCAGTTATGATTTTTCTTTGTCAGTCAATTTCGGAATATAACACGCATTTCGAAAATTTCAAGTAAGGCCGATTTTATGGAATTCAGATGTTAAATTATGTAAATCATTTAAAACCTACCTGCTTTACCTCCGAGTGTTCCGTCATATAGGTATCTGATATTCAATTTAGACTAATTTTGATATGATAGGATTAATTGCCAAACTGAAAATGGCTGGTCCGAGTTCAAACCCACGTAGAGGCTTCCCTGTTGAAACCCTAATTCAGAGTTCATAACGTTAGATTTGTACACTTTAGAAGGGTTATTTTTGTCACGTTACCATATGTATAGAAAATCTATTCAGCAATGTCGTAAAATAGCTCTTTCTTTAAATTTAATAAGCTGTTTTCGACGCTCTAAGGACTCGAACATTATTATAAATCTTTTGCTTATGAATGACTGACATCATTCATTGCCTCAGATCAAATTAAACTATGTCGATTAAATACTACAAAAATAAGACACGAGTATGTAAATTCAGATGATTTTAAAATATTCGAATTTTACTTTTTATTTTTATATTTTACCTATTTAAATATTGAATTCATTTGAAATCGTTTATTTCAGAATAATTATTCCACAATTTGTTAGCATACATAGATAATTTTCTGATGTCATAAGATTCACGTTCATAAAATTCTAATTACTCATTTCGCACTTATTCTGATGTCAAAATAGATGTCAAGTGAAAAAATAATAAAAATACCATGTCAAATAAACAATTCAATATTGAAATGAGGCAAATATTAACCCTCGACAAGGGGAATCTCCCAGCAGCTTCAACGAAAGAGACGCACTCCTGTGACATTACTATTTTTATAGCCTTCTGTCTTTGGAACTCCGGACAGGCCTTATCCGTAGCAAGGTGGTTGCCGGAACACCAAAGACAGACGGCTGACGTAGCTGGGCAAGTATCCCTGCTGTGTCCCTTCCCTCCACACCGGACACATCAAGAATCAAAACCACACTGGGCTTTAACATGACCAAAGCGAGCACAATTTAGACACTGAATAATGGGGAATTCATACTTCTCTACTGGGAAGGAAGTATAGTAGAAATACACATTAGGGGGCAACACTTGGCCAGCGAAAGTCAGTACCACCGTTTTGGTCGGAACCCACTGGGTAGCGTCATTAATGAAAACTTTACGGTTCAGCCTACGGCCCTTAAGAACTGTGCCAAAACCCTGAGGGCAGCTCAACCCGCAGACCAACTCCTCCATACTGACGTCTAATGGGACCCTTTTTATGATACCCAAGCGCGATACATTAAATGATGGGATTATAGCCGCTAATTTCTCTTTTTCAAGAAAGGAAAGTTTTACGAAGTTGTTAGCCAATTCGGCTGACGGAAGCTCTATTGAACATTTATTTCGACCTTCATTCCGCAGACTGCCCCTAACAATGCCCTTTTTCGTTGTAGTGCTAAAAGTCTCAGGGTGGTCCTGGCATGGATTCCGGGGCACTGTGGTATCCTTGGTAATGAGTCTGTTGATCATCATGCCAGGGATGCCATAGTCTCTGGATCCATGGATCATTACAAACTGTATTGTCATGATTTGCCCGCTCTGGCGCTACCGGATTTGTATACAGAGTGGGATAAACAATTAGAACTCTCAAAGTTACTTAAAGGCAAACGTTATTTTAAAATTCAGCCAACTGTCCCTGATAAACCTTGGTTTTTTCACTTTCGTGGGGCCTCCAAGGCTATTACTTCTGTCATCTGCCGTATGCGTCTTGGCCATGTCTGCTTTCCTGTCTTTCTATACAAACTTCGCAATCGGGACAACTCGCTTTGCGAGTGTGGTTTGGACAAAGGCTCTATGGAGCATATATTTTTTAGCTGTTCTAACCTTCAGTGCTCGCTTTATGATATCTTAACTGTTAATATTCCTCGTCCTTGCGATCTAAAGTATTTGTTGTCTTTGGTACGCACCCCTTTCATTGGTATTTTGTCTGCTTTTATTAAATTAAAGAAAATTAGACTGTAATTTAAAGCTAGTAGTAAGCTTGTTTTATCGTTAAGCACTACAGTAGTGCGTGTTGTGTTGTTTATATTTTTCATCCATTTATTTTTAGTATGTCATTTATGGGAACTCCATAGACACCTCTTTTTATTAATTTTTTTACTGGCTATATTTCTTATGACGTGTTGATGTCAGTTCATTAGTATTTGGCAAAATCGCTACATAGCGGAAGCCACAACCTAAAACAAAGAAAGAAAGAGGCAAATATTCGACATGTAAGCCGTAGCGGAGGCTCCTGCTCTCCTGGCTGTGCGCTGGACATGAGACGGGGCTAGCGTATCTGCGTTACGCCGCATGCTAAGGGCTGTCCCCGGTACCACGGGACAAGCGGACAGCAGTCAGGTCCTTTACCGTCTGTTGCTGAGAGACCAACTAGCTCCAGATTCGTCGGGAGTGACGCGGTGCCGAAGGCTCGACGGAAAAGATCATTGAGCGTCGCATGTCGCATGAGGATTTCGTTTAGGAATCCAACTTTGCCGTTGGGAAAGGTGCTGATGGCTTGGGCAGTAGCCACTTCGGTAACCTGTAGAGGCTTTTGTGCGGTGGTAGTAGCGGTCGGGTGAATTGAAGGCCATTGTAACGCTGAAAAATAGAAGTTTCAAAATGCATTAAAGTATGATGTCGTATATTACATTTTTCGCAAGTAAATTTTGAACTGCACGTGGGCAACCTATAAGTGAAGTTCATTTTACACATCTTCGCTCTGATTTAATAAGTGCGAATTTTCGGCTCGGAGACGAAGGAACGATCCGCATTTAGTCATATAATGTTTTAGATCTTTCCTACAACGTAAACAGAACAACTGCGTGCTTGCGCTATCAGTTGGTCTGCACTTACTTATGCTTAAAAGGAAATTGGCGCGTGATCGTTATTTTGTCCGCCCGGCTGCGGCGAAGGAACCGATAAAGCTTTGTTTACATTATTCCCTCTTTGTAGAGTTTGTAACGTAACACTGTCACACATACAGTACACAGACAAAAGAATTCAGGGAGTGGGTACTATACTTTCAGTCCAGAAATTCAAACTATGATACTAAGCACAGTTAGATAAAAATACACTATGGTGGAAAAACAAACTAGGTAAAGCACAAAAAGTTTAAGGCCTACATCACATCACCTTGGTTCTGGCGGAATCACAAAGTTTTTGAAGTAACCATGCGCATATCTTGACCCGGGGCGGTCATTTATAATTTAATCACTGGCTAATATTTGCACAGCCCAGCCGGGTGTGGGCAACATTACCCTCTAGAACGGAGACTGGGTGAAATCTCAAGGTCAAACAATACAAATTCTTTTAAAATATCATCAAGAATACTCCATATTTTTTCCCTCCCAGTCACCGGTCTGAATTTCTTTCTTTCCCGTACATTTAAAATTTTTGACTGTCACCGTCTTTTTCGTGGCCCGCAAGTAGGAATAAAATCTGCGCCATCATGTCATCCATTTATGGTTCATCGCTGCTTGACAACTTCAGTACAACGAAACAATAATATTATAGTAAATTATATAGAAAGTACCGTCTCTAAGGCCAAAAGGAAATAACACCACAAAAAAAAAAAAGGTTAAGAAATACATAATTCGTAGACCATTTAGGAGTAATGGTCGCACCCAAACAAACATAGTATCCTCATATTTTTCAGAACATAATATAATGAATTTTAGAGCTCAACTCGAGAAATCACAAAAGGTAAACGCCGACAGCACGCCCAGCAAACGTAAGCAAACGCCAGGGACAAACCCTATAAGCTTAGTGTTTTCGTTGTCGGGCTCCCTAAGCGGTCACTACGTAATTGTGATTCTAGAAAGGCATGATAGCTGCTAGCATCTAGCTTACGCAGACCTACATGTAATAAGATAAAATCAGATAGATCAACAAAACCTGTTTTAATGAGCTTTCAGAAGCGGAATATCTATCGTCTGCCTCACAACTGTTCCTTTCAATTTCTCAAAGGTTGACGGAAAAAAATCCCCCTGCGGGATTAGTCCGCCTTTGTACATACCTCTGTAACATTTATGTAAAATATATGTTTTCTTTTGGTACAGTAAATATTACATTAATCAATCGATCAATCTTTCTAATAATAATTCAAAGCCTTCAGCACTTAGAAACATTTATCCAAAATATTGTTCAAGTAATAAGTGTCTAACTGGCGCTCATCTTACTTGATACTTCCTAACCAAGCTGGATTTTGATCCAGTTTTGTTCCAGAGTTTGGAATCCGCAAGTAATAAGTGTCTAACAGGCGTTCATCTTACTTGATACTTCCTAACCAAACTGGATTCTGATCCACTTTAGAATCTGGCGAGTTTGAAATTCGGCGAGTTTCGAATCCGGCGATTTAGGAGTACGGCGAGTTTGGAATCCGGCGAGTTTATCCGGCGAATTTGGAATCCGGCGAGTTTGGAATCCGGCGAAGAAGGAACCATTCATCCCGCACACGTTTTACATAAACATATAAATACTTAAACGCTGCCAACGTTTGATAGTCAAGGAATGCATCAGGGTCTTTCGACACTAATTGAAAGTTAATTTGGTCTTAAACAGTCTCAAACTGTCTAGACATGGCCTCAACAACCTCAGACTCCATGCCATGAAATGGTTAACTTGTCTAGAATTTTCACCAGTCACGGTCTTAGCTTATTTATATATCGCTCATTCGCTGAAACAAGCGTTCCTGCTTAGCGATTAAGAAAACCAACCGTTTATCTGAATCTTCACCCGATTAATAAATTTTATATTGCGTTATATGAGCCTAACTCAAGGAAATGCAATTTACTCTGTGATAACTTTAAAACAAGTCGCCTAAATCTGGCCAAATGTCGAAACAGCCCGTCCTATTTAAGTAGGTAAGTACCATGTACTTAGGTACTTCTTCTGCAACAACTACGCGAAACAAATGACTAAGTATCTAAGTAAGTATACTGCGCCCAAGAACTCGAGAAAAGTATGATTGGAAGTGCAGTCACGAGGCTCTCAAACAAAACAATGCAATTCTAAAACGTGCTGTTAACTATTTACATATTGTGTTAGTTTTATGCAAAGAATATACTAAACAAAATAAAAAATGTTGCCACAGCACATTAAAATCTTATTAACAGAAGATTCGCTCACTATATTACGGGCAATAACCTCTTTGGTTTTTACGTAAATGTAGTAGTGTACGTTTTACTCAAACGAATATGAACTAACCCTTTATTCCTACCTGTTCTGTTGAGTAGTTCTGTCGGCAGAACTACTGGGATTTTTTTTACCATTAGTTCTGTGATTTATAAGACTATGCTTTACACCCTGCTTCAATCTCAAATATTCCCAACTGTTCTGTCACGTAGTTCGGTCGTACGTAAACAATTTACTTTCACAAATATGTAACAATGCAGTTTCTCTTAAAACAAATATATCATAAAGGATTAAATAATATTAACGTAGTTTCTCTAAAAACAAAGGTATCCCAATGTCACCGTTAAGTAATTGCATTTGGTACACTCTGATAATCGCGTCGTTTTCGACCTGCTGATTTGTCCTTCGTTTGGCTGTTTTCTTGAAATTTGCCATTTGGGTGGCTTTAACAGAAAAAAACGACGCATCTTCAATGTTTTTCAGGAACTTAAAAACAGTCGCTGGCCTGGTTTTGAACGTGCCGTTAATGGCACGATGCCAGCCCTCAACAACATTAGTTGTGCGATGGCGCCGACCAAAGGCAGTCCATGACTTGATGCGCCTAGGTTTCATCCAGAAACTCATATATTTCATAAACTTATCTAAGACGCACCTGTCACTAAAATCCAGCACTTGGGATTTTACATATTCCCATCCTTCCATAACACGTTCTTCGGGCAATAGTGGAAGAACGCTGCACAAACTTACAATTCTTCTCTTGCGTTTGTCTTTAATGCCCAATTGCTTTGATTTTCTCCACAGTTTATTTGAGAAATGATAGTAACATCCCTGATGATCGGCATTTGGGAAAACATCAGCAATGGCTCGAATTGCGGCTTCCTCGAAATCAGTAATGAAAGTCGAAGGTTTCCAATCTGTGTTTTGGAATGAAATCTGTGTTTTTATTAGACTGAAAAGTGTGGTATAGGCTTTTTTGGTTTTGTGACTAAGAAGTATATATATTAGAGACATCACACTGATAGTATCTTCAGAGCTTTCGAGATCTGCATGAATAGTGTAAACCTCTGTGAAAGGTACCGGGCAAATTTTGAAAGTTCCATCTGCAAAGAATTTTTTTTTTTGCGTAAGAGAGTCCTTGCTTCCTTAGTGCCAAAAATTATAATACGGACGCCCTCGCCCTCGTCATTGTAATCTGCCAACATAAATTTAGAAAACGGCATACGTATTTCTACTGCATTTACTGTGTTACACCGCAACCGATATGGTTCAGGTCAATACGTAGGTAATACGCGCGAACGAAGCACCGACGGTAGACAGTTAACCGCCTCGCCGCACTTAAAACCGTATCTACTCTTACTAACCAGAATTGTCCACATACATCTGTTAGTATAGTTGTTTCATAAACGATCTACCTAACGCGCCCGACGCACCGAGATCTCTATTGGATAACGGATATGGCGAATGACTTGGTAACACCAGAACGGTAATGGACAACGTTGTGGACATTTCTGTATCAAAATGTAAAATCACGAGGATGTTTATCAGTAGTCCCTATGTTTCGATTATAGGGAAATGTTTTAACAATAAATAAAATTTTACTCTTATAATTACAAGGTAAGATGAAAAGGGGTCGAAAATTAAAAATATAAGTATACCGATTTTCTGTGACGGTGACGAATGGATGTGAAACAAGAAATTTTAGGGTAATGTACGTATGTGTTACAAAAAATATTCAATTAATACAGTTGTCTTATGGACTAGATTAACGATGAACCTTGGAATTTAGATTCTACGCAGACGTCACGTCCGAGGGGTACTTCGTGCCAAACGGCAACTTCATAATCATAATCATATATTCTTTGTTGTTTAGACTGTGGTCTTGAAGTGAATAAAAGGTTTTACTAAATAGCCAAGTATGCAGCAAATTATTAAATGTAACGCCTTTTAAAGGATTTTAGGTAAGTAGGTATCTTGAGTTCGGGATCTCTCACTGCGCGAGTTGATAGGGTACTGTATTGGGCGAATATATTGGGGTTGTGTTTGATGAATTTACATATTTCCATGATTTACATACCTACTGGTAAGGGTTAGTAAATTGTGTTTTCAGAAGAAAGGGCGACAAGATTCTTTTTGTGGAATAAATGCTTTTTGAATGAAATTACCCCAGATTATTAGCCCATATCTCAAAATGGATGCTATGTAGCCGTGATAAGCAGATAGGGCTACATTTTGAGACACTACTTGTCAGATTAATTTAATTAAGGCTCTTAATTTCTAACCCAAGGAACGGAGTGCTGTCAACTTCATTAATTGGTGCGCCTTTATAGTAAATATTAAGTTTAAAATTGTTCCATCTTTTAGTAGTAAAATTGTATAAATCGTGTTTTTAAAAGATTAACTTGTAAATTATTAGCTGATAGCCAGTCTATCACAGAATTAATAGTGCAATTTATAGATAATTCGTGGTTTTGTAAATTTTCTTTACTAGACGTAATTATTATGGAAATATCTTTGGCAAAAAGTATACATTCGTTGATAGGAGTAAGATTAGGTCTAGATCATTGATATATAAAAGGAATAACAACGGCTCCAAGACGCTACCTTGTGGAACGACAAATCGGTTATATTTGTATAACGAAGTATAGCTTGTAAGAACAATATCATTATTTATTTGTGTTAATTGTTGTCTGTCTACTAGGTATGATTTTATCCAGGATAACGCTGGACCTCGAATTCCGTATTTTTCTAATTTAGAAAGCAGGATGTTATAAGACACAAAATTGAATGCTTTACTCATATCAAAGAATAATACGGTGACGAGTTCTCTTTCATCTAAATATTTTAATATACTTTTAACTAGGTTAAATCTTTTTGAAATCCATGCTGGTCTTCTTTTATCATGTTAAACTTATTACAAAATTCCTTTAATCTTAAGTGCATACATTTTTCAAATATCTTTGACAATATTGGAATCAGTGCAATAGGTCTGTAATTTGGTAATTCTGATTGATCTCCTTTACAATATAAATTTTTATGTCGTTTGGAAAACCGCCTTGTTTAAAAGATCTAATGCAACTCTTCATTCTTTTAGTATTTTTGTGGATATTTCATCGTATCCACAAGTATTTCTGTTATTCTTCTTCTTCCTTGCACTATCCCATTTTATGTGGGGTCGACTTTCCTAATTTGTTATTAAGTGATAATATTACTTTAATTGAAGGCCTCCTGTGCTTGTTAAAGGTGAAGGTAAAAATTTACTCACGGGTGCGACTCTAGTCTAGGTCAGGTCAAACTTGTATCCCACGAGACCTTCTGATTCTAGGTGAGGACAATCTCGTATCACACGATGCCTTCAGATTCCAGCTTATCGTAGCGAGTCACGCTTTAAACCGGGAAATACAAATCCAATCAGCTATTTAGACTGAGCTGGGCCGATTTCTACGTATTACGCCAAAAACACTAATATAAAAACTGCAGATTTTTATGTCCTTGTCAACCTAAATAAACTATATGCAAGAAGACTGTGAAACAGACAGAAGAGACTCCATCAAATTTAAAATCGAGTCCTATGATGTTTATTTGATTAGACCTCTTCTGGTACTCGTTTTGATATTTTATAAAGAAATTTAGGGGTTCGAGTGAGAATTAGTCTAGTTAGGTCAGATTCCGCTTTCGTCAGAATAAAATAGCGACTTTTTTCTCACATCACGTAATTTATTGTTTTTTAACAATTCTCGTAACCGTAAATTAACAACTGTGTGCAGACACAGTTGTTAATTGTTATTTTCCCCTTAGCAACTATTTCTTTGTCTGCAAAAAAAGTTTAATGTTTTTTTAAATTTTGGATATCGATTTTTCGGAATGGTGTGAGTAGTTTCCAATATGTTTGCCTTTCTCAGAAACTTTTTATTAAAGCAACTACCTATGCCAGACCTCTGCACAGTTGTCGTAGAATGCTGTTCATTATATTATTATGTAGGTACTGAAACTTTTGAATACCGTAATGGCCATCCATTGTTTACTAAAATAATACATGAATTCTTCATATTTTTCTGTGTATGGAAGATTTGTAATCGACAGCCGACCTTTTGGTATCATAATCTGTGGCAGATATGTTAATGCCTGGCATGATAGAAAAAACTATTTTTTTATTTAATACTGAGAATATTATTTTAATTGCCTGTTTATAGTGAAAAACTCAACACATTTGCACCGATTTGTTGCTGCTGCATTATTAAATCTATTTTAAGAATGGATGGAACCCAGAGGGGTACAGTGTTTTTAACTGAGATAAGTCTCCTTACTTTGATCTGGTAGCAATGCGTAAGCAAGTGGTATAATTGTTTTTTTCGTGCCAGATATCTCGGTGGGCACTGTAATATACCTAACTGTGCAAAAGGTTTAGAATTTATTTTAAAAGTGCCGTCACCAAAATTTTTTCCGGGCACCAGGACGGGCTCCAGGACTGTCTATTATTTGTTGTATTTTTAAATTAAATTAAATTTTTTCACAAAACGATTGCTTAGGTACCTTTTGTCATTTATTTTTTTTACGTCATTGCGAAGATTTAAATCTTTTTGTGTTTCTCTCATTTTAGATAACTGCTGATTCCTTTTCTTCATCATGTCCTCATAGATTATGTCCTTGGCTGCCGAACACGAGATCGCCCGAAAATTAATATCGTCTACTTCGATAACTGGCTGGTTGATTTTGAGCACTGGCTATCAAGACTTTATCTTCTTCTGTGCCAATTCGTTCTCGAACGAGTGTAAGAGAAGAGCCGAGATTTCGTTAGTGAGTGCGGCGGAGCAGTGGGGAGATTTCTCCTAGTCTCTGATCTAGTAGGTGAACCAGTAAAATTGCCCGCATACTGCTGCCCAGCAGAAACTATTTACGAATATTAAATAATTAAGACGGGACCAAAATATGCACATGATTGCTTCAAATAATTCTCTTTAAAATTATCAATTTTCGTGAAATTTTCGTCAACGTGAAAAATGTATAGGACCTTAATTGTAGATCGTGCAAAGAGCAACAAAAAAGTATTCTATAAAAATTTTCGTATCTCAACGGGGAACCGAGTTATGATGAAAAAACTGAATTTAACCCTTTTTTCAAGATGGCGGAAAACGCACAAGGTTATTTTGGTCGACAATTTGAACTTAAGCTTTTCTAGCCGCCCCCCACGTAATATCCAAAATTTGGCTTTCTCGGTTCATTTTCATTTCTAACCCGATTTTTCCGACGTAATGACTGGACTACGAGTGTACATATTATTTCGCCTTTTTTACAACTTTATGCTACTTTTAAATAAAGGAGAACCGGCTTGGTCACGTTGAGATAAGGACGTTGCGTCTGTGATGCCATCCTTTTATGCGCTATTTGTTCATTGCCGTTAGTGGAAACATCTTAAATTAGTAGGACTGAATCGGAACCGTTGGTTCTCGTAATAACTTCTGAACTCTTGCGTAGCATGGGTATGAATGGATATACTTTTTTCCAAAATTAATTGACGCCCATCTGAAATATACTGTATGGTCAGTAAAGGTGGCAGCCATTTTAACAATTTACTTTCTTCACTCGATGTATTTACTTTTAATGTGTTAAAAGTGAAAAAATAAAATACTACTTTTCAGCTTTAGAAAACCAACAATCACAGTAGAAACAAATGAAAATGAGTAGGTACCTACGCAGTAATCATTATCAACTTATCACATAATGTTATTAATTATGATTGTTTAAGAATCACAAAAATAAAAATTATGTACGCAGATTGTTTACAAGTTTTGCCGTGTTTAAGTTCGATAAAAACTTTTAATAAAATAATAATTATTCTCTAAAACTATAACAAAAAACCTTAAATGAAACTTAAAACAAAATAAACCTTAAAACAAAATAAACCTAAAATCTTAATCTAAAACCTAAATTTACAAATATCCCCCCAGTAGCGCTGCTATTACTGGGAAGAGTTTGCTGTATTATTCGTTGGCCGAGGAATGAGCCAGACCTGTGGTCACCCGTGGAATTTTTTTAACATCTAAAAGCTTTTTTTACATACGGTCCCCACGGTCTTAGACTTTCCACAGCAAACGCCGTAAGTACCACTATTAGTTTGAGGAGGATTTTTTGATTTAGTGTTTGAGTTTCTTTAAAGTTCCTATCCTAAGGACGAATATTACGAAGTAATATTTAAAATTGTTCGGGTTCAGACAGCTTCTGATTAAGTCAAGAGGACATCTTGTACATAATTGACACATATGCGAGTATTATTTAGTATCGCCCAGTTCGAGAGTTTAAAATCAAAACTGCCAAAGGCTTTAATAAGTAAATCAGATAATTTATTTATTTTATCTGTTTTATTCTGTATTTAGATTAGCATCCCTTTACCTGTGAACATTTCGAAGGATACTTAACTCCTCAAGTTTCTGTAAAAATGACTTAGGACAAGAATCGCCAGAATACGTTATAAATTAATGAAAAGAATTCGGATCGAAAAAGGTTTGTTCCATCTCACCCGTTATAGAGTTACATTTAGATTCATATTTAGATTCGTAAGTTGTCTTCAGAGTATCAATTTTACCAGACAAAGGAGGACAACAATCATTTCATTCAAATCTGAAAAATAAATGATTAATGTAAGTTCGGATTGTTATAGATGTCACGGACGTAAACATCCTCTGGAGGAACCTTACCTCCAATATCGCAGAGTTAACTCGATCTGGTTAACATCCTCCTCTAATTGAGAAAGTTTTTGATAGAAGCAGTATCTGCTTTTTAAGACTTAAGTCCGAGGCGGGCGTGTCTTAGCGTATCTTGACTTCATATTCGAATTCACTCTTGCTACACTCTTATTAAAAGTGTAAAACTTGCAAGACTTTACATAATTGTATTTAAATTCTTTAGAGTATCAATTTTGGCAGATAAAGAAGAGGAACAACTATCACAATCAAGGCGCTCAAAATAATGTAGGTCCGGTCTTTATTAGATGCCACGGACGTAAATTTCCCCTTCCTCCACATATTGCAGAGTTAACTCGATCTGGTTAATATCCTCTTCTAAAGGCAAAGTTTAAACAAACACCTGTTTAGCCGAGAAAGTTTTTGGTTGAAGCAGTATTTGCTTTTTAAGAAGAAATCCGAGGGTGGCGTCTCTTCATATTTAAATTCACTCTTATTAAGAATTGTAAAACTTACTAGACGTGCCATAATTGTATTTTAATTATTATGATGTAGATATGGGCGTGACAATATCGGACGGTAGCCCCGATCAAATGCTTGTGTCGTGCGTTATGTAACGGAAAAGCTGAAAAGTAGCCCCAGCCGAATGTATATGTTGTAACGGAAATCTGTTATACGTACAGTGCCAGGTTCAGCCCAGCCGAAGTAACGATATAACGTACTCAAAACGAACGGCTAAAAGTTACCAAATACTCCAAACCACTACAATTATCTTTGGTGGCTGTGGTCACCTAATGTTCTAGCTGTTTGTGTGGCATTGAGTCATTTGTATAGGACAGAGTGAAAGTATATATTTTCTATAGATCGAGGCTCTGTGTCTAAAATCTTAGGTAGCTATGCTTTATTTGATTATAGGAACCTTTCATCAAATACGTAGTTCTAATTTTTGGCTGATTTATGATGTTGGCAACACAGGCTTTTGATACCTCGAGCGCCTAACGTAATCTTGAAATTTTCGACGTTATTTTTTTGCTATTTTAACCCTAAACGACTAGTTTTTTGAAAATATCTGCTGATAACGTCATATACTGCTTATATGAGAGACCTCTGTAGTCTCTGTAGAACTAACAGTTTCCGATATAAAGCTTTTTAAAATGTATAGTTTATTTCGAATCATATTCGTCCCGTCCCTTCACCCCGATCCAACGTTGTGAGCACGACGGGCATGCCCACCCTAATAGAATTGCAACATCGGTAGCTCATCTCATTGAAGAATGCGACCAAGATCACCCTAACTTAAACATTTTGTTGCAAATACTGGGAACTCTGCTGGTTAGCGTAGCTACCGCAGAGATATCGTATTCTACTCTTCGCAGAATAAAATCTTGGTTGAGTGTCTCAATGGCACAGGAAAGATTATCCGGGCTAGATCTCCCACCTGGACATAAGCTTGTAATAAACGTAAGCTTGAATTTGTAGCACTATTAAAATAATTTAATGTAAAATGTATCCCATCAAAAACACTTGCGTAAAATAAGGCCAAGGTTCCTGTCCAAAAATCACGGCCTTTTAAAGTAAGAACTTAGATCTAAAATTAGACCATGTTTTGACTACAATTTTATTGTTTGGCCAAAATTAATTTAGGTAGAAGACCATTGTGGCTAAAACTACGAGGGAGGCATTTGAAAATTAAGGTATTTAAGTATATCTACTCTGGAAGTGTATCATACATGTTCTTAATATACGATATTACCGCCCTTGCTTATGTCATTTTCTTTACTTCAACTACCAATTTCAAGATTCTGTTCCTTCGGGAAGTGCCTCATAATTTTGACGAGTCAGTCAATCTGTCTGATTAGTAAAATACTTCTGCTAATTGACATACAAAATCTCATACCATTATGTGGATCGATAACAAAGTTATGATAGTGGGGAAAACACGCTAAAACGTTTCGTGTAAATCTAAATATACACACTTGGTCTGGCGCACTGCCGTGCAACTCGATACCTAGCGTTTAAATTAATTTGATATCCTTTGAAGTTGTAAAAAATTCACCGAAATCGGTTCAGTAGTCTAGTCTATTGTGACACTGTGATGTGCAAATAAACACACATTTACTTTAGTAACTTTCGTGAGCTAGCATACTAACATTTTACATATTTATTAATTTACTAGTATTCGCCCCAGTGCTTTGCCCAAAGTTCAAAGTTATTTATTTGTAACATAGAAGTTCAAAGTAAGGTCTAGCCCTAATTAGTCGGGTTTTATATTTAGTAAACATCTCCTTTGTAACTAAGTGTAGTGTAAAATAACCACTAAAGTCTTAAAACCTTTATCTCCTGTGTAGGAATGCACTCCATCGATCATAAGCAAGTTCATACTCAGACTCGCACCTGGCCGATTTTCACGAAGCTGTGACCACAACCTTTTTTGAGGACTGGATCCGCGCCTGATAATTGGTCGAGTAGTTTCGGAGAAAAAAACGGTCGAATAATTTCTGAGAAAATTAGCTGTGACAGACGGATGGACGAACGGACGGACGAACGGACGGACATGCGAGTGATCCTATAAGGGCTGCGTTTTATTTCGAACGTACAAAGCCCTTAAAATAAGTAATTTGGAAGCTATTTGAAAATGTGCAGCGTTGCGAGATATATTAGTACATCCTTTTTCTTCTTCTAGGGTGCTTTTTCCCCGTCACCACACACGTCGTCAAATGCCAATTGATCGACTCGATTCTCATTCAGTTTTTTTCACGGAACAATTGCAAGCATCTTAAACGGCGTTGTGTCGTACCGGCCCCATGTGTAATTACTACCGTTTATTCAATCTCTTCACATTTTGTCATTTTAATAATGTCTTGTAATAATTGTGTTCCAGCTACTGGTGGAACAATAATTAAAAATGCCGCGCATTCGACGTTTTGGAGACGAATTTTGCTTTTGCTTTTTTGGTTAAATATTCTGTGTAAAAACAGCAGTGCCTAAAAGTCACAATTTATTTTTACAATATAACCTCAGAACGTCACATTTAACAATGGCGCCGGCTGTTAAATGCGTTTAGTGGACTTATATATCCGATTGAGCGCATTTAAAACTGACAGTTCGTATTTAAAATAAAAATTCTGTTTAAATAAATCGACAAATATATTTAGCTAGTAGGTAAAAGCCGCACTAAAAGTAGATAATTGATAGCCATAACAATATTCGCAACAATTATTGAATAAAGGTATAATTTTAAGATATTAAATGATAATCATACTGTTGAAACCAAAAGGTATATATCATACAACAACAAGGGTTCTACAAATATAATGTTAAATGCGTAAAGAAATGACTGAAATAAATATTCAAATCGTACACGTTTTTACTCGACAGTCAACAACCCGTTGCTAGGCGACCACTATGGAGAACCGCCACAATGCAATATTTACAAAATTAATACTAGTTACCTTACTTAATTAAAATATATACAGGGTTATTCAGGAGACGTGAGCAGGATCAACTATGGATTAACTATAATCTACTCCCTCATACTCGTATTAGTGTGATGAACGTATTTTTTTTAAGTGTAAAAAAAAACTTAAGTTTTAAATTTAGCACGACAAGCATGGTCACTCTACAATTAGAATACTTCTGTCAAGTACCGATTCTCATCGCTTTGTCTAGTCAACGTCAAATCAAATTTAAATTGATTGTCAGCAGATAACACGTCGATCTAGTTACTTTTAAAACGTCATATGTCACCTGATAACAGTCTACTTACTTTCGAAACATCGTATCTTCCTCAAGTGTAATTAATTAAAACCTACAACATTACTTAAAATAAATAAAACATATGACAATTGCATGGTAAACATTTTAATTGTACAATTAAACTAAACAAAACGTCAAAACAAAATTAAAACGAACTTCTTTTAAGTGAAATAAGGAAATAACTTTACGTAATTTAAAATAATAATTGATATTTTAAAAGTTGCTTAAAATGTGTGCCGTCTTGTTATAAACACAACTCAGCCCGTCGCCTATGATGATTGTTTAGTCTCTGTAGACCAAAATTGTTTGCTTTGACCGTGTCAAAAGCTGTTATAATTCGCTGCCGTAGTTCCTGCACGGTGGTACTTTCGCGTTCGTAAACATGTTTTTTGATATCACCCCAAAAAAAAAATCAAGTGGAGTTAGATCAGGGCTACGCGCTGGCCAAGGGACTGGCCCACCGCGTACAATCCATCGATCCGGGAAATGATCGTTCAAATTGTGCCGACACGATGTTCAAAATGTGCCGGTGCCACATCGTGCTGATAATACAAATTTTGACGATGGTGCAATGGTACATCATCCAAAAGGATCGGAATCACGTCTCTTAGCATTTCCAAGTAGGCAGCACCATAAAGTCGTCCTTCAATAAAATTAGGTCCAATGATGGTATCATTTATTATGCCAGCCCAAACGTTGAGACTGAAGCGTGTTCGATACGCATCCCGTCGCGTGAGATGGGGGTTCATAGCACTCCAGTAGTGTTCATTGTGAACATTGAAATGTCGGATTTGCCTAAAAGTAGACTCGTCGGTCCTAAGAATGTTAGTTTGCTCATTCTCCAAAAGCCACTGACAAAACCGCCTTCGTAAGGTGAAATCATCTGGCGAAATATCTTGAACCGGTTCATAGTGATACGGATGAAGCCCCGCAGCATTTAATAGCCGCCAAACGTATGACTGAGACTCATGGTATCGCCTGGAAGCTTTCCGAATACTCCGCCGCGGGTCCCGAGCAAAATAATTTAGTATCCGTCTGTCTAACCTTTCTAAATCAAAATGCAGTCCACCTCGTGGTTGAGCGTGAGTGGGCACTGTGAATTGTAACCATCCGGAGTATTAATCCATAGGTTGGCACTGACAAATTCGGATAACGCTCATGGAATAAGTCCTTTGCTCTGTTTGGGTTATTGGTATGGACTACCAAAACCTTATCATGTCGCATCTTTCAATGTTGGAATAAGAATATGCTGCAGGCATGATTTTCACGAAGTTTTTTGTAGAACAATATCAACAAACGTAAATGTTGACAATGCCAAAAGTGACAATTTACTTTTCTTTTAAAGGGCTGTTATTACAGTTAAAGAGGTTGGGTATCTTTATCAATTAGTCAGTGTAGGGTGACCATGATTTTAGAGACTTAAACTTTTAATTAAGAGAAAGTAAAAATAAATAAAAAGGTGTGCTCTTTAAACTAAATTACGATGGTAATCGATCAACTAATATTTACTGTATGTGTAGTGTTAGTCCTGCTCATGTCTCTTGAATCACCCTGTATACAAAAAAAAACAAAAACAAAATTACACATAAAAAAACCAAATCGCTGCCAATTCAGAGCGTCAAAAGTCAAAGTTAAATAATTTTATTCAGATTGGGTTTACAAAACTCTGTTATGAACGTCATAGAAATACAATCTAAAATACGTTTATGAAAATTGGGCCGCGGGCCCGCAGGTGTTCCTAAGAGGCTGGCGGCGTTACCTCTTCATTGTCTCAAATGCTGCCCGAGGTACGCGACAGCCCGTGGGTCGCCGGTTGTCTCGATCAGGCGGGCAGATAAGTCGTGGAAGATCTTTCGGGCAGTTCTCTACCCTAAATGGCACAAATAAGCATCCCTGGCCAAGGGATCCATATTTGCGCCGCTTGTGATCCTCTGCCGCTGAAGGCATAGGCATAGGCCGAGGTAGCAGCCCTTAGGTGGGATGGAGCCAAGGTATCTACGCAGATCGCACTCCACACTAAGGGCCTGCCCTGCGACCAGGCCACGAGCGTCAAGCCGTCGGGTCTCATATCATCGTCCCGGGTCAGCCTATTGGGTTCCAACACAGCTGGCACGTTGTCGATGACAAGGGCCCGGCGAATAATGTCGTTAATTAAACTATACACATCAAATTAATATCTTAAGTAGGTAACGAAGATCTATTCAATTCTAGTTATAACTAGTGGACAAATTATGTCCTTATATTAAAACCTAATTTTAGAGTACCACACCAACAGGGCGAGGTCCAAGCTACCGGCTGTTTGGGCTGCAGAGACAAGAACTTCTCCTTGGCAAGTGGCAGGAAAGCATCCCTCACTGACTCTACGCAAAGTCTCCCTGCTGCTGTGGTTTTTGGGGATATTGCTGCTGCCGTGTTAACGGCTGGTGCTGCGCAAAGTTTTCCTGCTATGACTGTTGCTGTTGGCGTGTATAAGATCTTTATTTTGTCGCCTTCGGCTGCGAATGATATTGTCTTGTCATACATGTCGACAGGAATGTTCTCCCAAGAGCAGAGTTGAGTTTGTTCTTGTTGAGCAGGCATTGTTATACCTGTGGGGATCTCTTTATAACGACGTGACATTGACACGACTTTGATATGACATTCTTCTTCACCTTCCTTCCATTCGGTTTTATTGTTTGCTTTAATTGTTCTGGAGTAAGGAACAACAACCTACACTGGTGACCCCGTAGGAACATCTGCAAGAAGATAACAAGAGTGTACCGTATCCGAAAAATTATAAAATGTCGGTGGACAAAGGAAAAAATACCGCGTTATACAGCGATGCAACGGACAGCGAAGTGCGCGGTTCCACTGTCCCTTCCGCGGAAGTCAACAAGGTCGGCATTCGGATTCCGCCGTTCTCACCGGACGATCCTGAGTTATGGTTTGCACAAATAGAATACCAGTTTGTGTTATCGGGAATATCCAGCGACACCACAAAGTTTGACTACGTCACGGCACAACTGGATCCACAATACGCGAAAGAAGTAAGAGTTGTAATTAATAAAACGTCTCTCATCTTCCAACGAAAAAAAAGTGAAACAACTGTTGATGCACGAAGAGCTGGGTGACCGGAAACCTTCCCAGTTCTATAGACATCTCCAAGGGTTGGCAGGTGTGGAAGTCCTAGACGAATTTTTGAAATCCATTTGGTCGAACAGATTGCCTAGAAACATCAAATCTTTCATCGCCGCGCAATTAGACTCCCCCATCAGCGTCCTTATGGATTTGGCAGATCGGGTGCAGGACATCGCGGCAATATCACCGCAAGTCGCAGCAACGTCTACATCGGCGCCAGGGTCTTCAATGGATGCCATGGCAAGAGAAATCGCGGAGCTACGCAAGCAGATGCACGATCTGACAAAACAGTTTCATAACCGACGTCCCAGATCCCGATCACAATCTAGAGGTAGACAACGTGCTCGCAGTTCGTCTAGGACTCGTACAGACAGCGAACATCGAAGATTTCCGGTTTGCTGGTACCATCACAAATTTGACAAGAATGCAAGGAGTTGTACAAAGCCGTGCGACTACAAGCCGGAAAACTCCTAGGACGGTCGATCATGGCGACAAACGGCTGTCCCAATATTTCTGGTCGCCTGTTCATTACTGACCGAGCAAGTCAAATGAGATTTTTGATCGATACGGGAAGCGCTCTCTGCATTTACCCTCGTTCGAAACTTAAACAGCGCCGACCAAAAACAGATTACCAGCTATGCGCAGCAAATGGGACCACAATCAATACGTATGGCTACGCACACCTGGAACTAGACTTTGGACTTCGTCGTGCCTTTTCTTGGCGTTTTGTCGTCGCTGACGTAACCAAACCCATTATTGGGGTAGACTTCTTGAAGTATTACAACCTCATGGTCAACGTCCACAACAACAGGCTGATAGACAGCGTGACGTCAATCAAGACAGGAGGATCAGCAGCTACCTCCAATGCCATATCATCAATCAAGATATCCTTGGGTGAGTCTACATATCACAAGATACTCAAGGAGTATCCGGAGATAACAAGTCCAGCAGGAGTTCTGGGAACACCGAAGCATAACACAATGCATCACATCAGAACCACTCTAGGACCACCGGTCAGCTGTTCTCCCAGACGCCTCTCACCAGATAAACTCAATATAGCAAAGGTCGAATTTGAAGCTATGCTGAAAAGCGGTACAGCAAGACCATCGGAGAGCGCCTGGTCTTCACCTCTTCATCTTGTGCCTAAAAAAGAAAATGGGTGGAGACCCTGCGGGGATTACAGGATGCTCAATGCTCGAACAAATTCCGGACCGCTACCCTATACGGCATATCCACGACTTCACTCACTCCATTTCCAACTACAATGTGTTTTCGAAGCTTGACTTAGTAAATGCTTACAATCAGATCCCTGTTAATCCAGCAGATATCCCGAAGACTGCAATCACTACACCATTTGGTCTTTACGAGTTCGAATATATGACATTTGGTCTGCGAAACGCAGCCCAAACATTCCAGCGATTCGTGGACGAGGGGGTTAGATTTTTGTTACCCTCATCTCGACGACTTCCTCATTTTCTCTCGGGACATGAAGAACCCGAGGAACACCTACGCCAAGTCTTCAACCGATTGAGGGACTACAGTATGGTTCTCAACACCGGCAAATCTATTTTGGGAGCATCGCAAGTCGACTTTCTTGGATACAGCATCGATGCCAGTGGAATCAAACCGCTTGACACCAAGGTGCAAGCAATCCAGAACTTTTCGTTTTCAAAAAAGTAAGGACCGATAATTCCTCGCGCCGACATCTCTGCCCATAAAAGAGGTTTTTTAGAGTTTCAATCTTAGCCGTTAAAGAAGGCGAACGACTATCGTAGTCTAGGCGTTCAAATCTATAGTATAAATGATTAATGTAGGTCCGGACTTTATTAGAAGTCACGGAAGTGAACTTCTTCTGGAGAGAGTCGAGTTTCTCCTCAACATAGAGTTGACTCCGCCTGGCTAATATCCTCTTCTAAAGGCAAGGTTGAAATAATGATCTCTTCAGACGAAAAAGTTTTTGATATAAGCAATATCTGCTTTTTAAGACTCAAGTCCGAAGCGGGCGTTTCCAAACTTATCTTGACTTCATACTCCAAATCACTCTTATTTAATAGCGTAAAATTTATAGGACGTGCCATGAATAAATTGTTATCCATAACTAAAGCCGAAATACACGTGTGACGTTGCTCCGTCCTGCTGAAACCATGTTCTTTGGTTATAGCCAGGAAAGTTTTGCAGTTCAGGCACCAAGAAGTCGTCTAACATCTCCACATAACGCTCTGAATTCACTGTAATTGCACGCCCCCATACGGCCACTTTAAGCGAATGAAGGGGTTTCTGATGCTTGCGTTTCGGATTCGTTGCACTCCAGTAGCGGCAATTTTGCTTATTTACGTGTCCATTAAGATGAAAATGAGCTTCATCCGAAAACAAAATATTGGTTAACGTTGAAAAGCGCTCAATGCCTGATTTACGAAGTCAAGCTTCTGACTGGCATCTTGGGGCTTTAATTCTTGCACCAATTGAATTTTGTACGGGTGCAGCTTTAGATCTTTGTGCAAAATGCGGTGTAATGATCATCTATGCACATTTAAAACACTTGCGCGCTTCCGAATTGAAAGGTTCGGGTCATCACGAACAGACTGATTAACACTCCACGTTTTCTACCGTTCTTGATGACCTTGGTCGCCCGGATTTTGGCTTTTCCAGCGCTGTACCGGTCTCTTCAAACTTTTTGACCCATTTTCGAATATGAGGAATGCTTGGCGCATCATTTGAGTGGCGAATACCTCGAATACTGCTGAATCTCCTACGCGCTACAGTCGCCGAATCACCATTTTTGTATAACTCTCGCACGCACAACGCGCGGTCTGCTCCTGAGAAACGCTCCATAGCGACTGAATTCCCAAGAGCCAGGCTACCGATTGACATAACCCCCGCGCCCCTCGGATTCGTTGCGTTCACGCAGTAAAGTAAATAAATATAAACTTTCTTTTGAGACACCTTGTACTAGTGGCAACCAAGAGTATATTTGGTTCTCCAAATTGTAGCACTATTTCCAGAAAACATGAATCGTTAATGTTCTATCCTTGGTAATGGGTTCTATTCTTTCAATTCGTCAAACTGCCAAAGTCCTGTATTAGTAATTCAGATAATTTAGCCCAATAAAGTTTTATATCTCCATGTTTTCTAAAACGGAAGCAATACAGTGCTTTTCCTGTATTTCTCCAAATTGTAGCACTATTTCCAGAAAACGTGAATCGATAATGTTCTATCCTTGGTAATGGGTTCTATTATTAGAAATAGAAAGATAATAGAAATTTATAAAAGTAGAAAAATTAGTTAAGCACAAAGTTCCTTAAAGAGTCCACATACCCTCAGTCCAGGCAGGACTGAGTTCACTTGGATTTCGTTAAAGCAGGCCGAAAAAGTACAGATTGCAGACTGACAAGGCAACCATATTTATTAGTTTAAGTATTTCAGAGAGAATTAATTGATGCAGCCATGTGCATATTTTTGACCGGTTACTTATTATTTTACTTAGTTTTTGAAAATAGCTTCTTGTGGGCTATAATACTGATCCACCTTCTAGTTCGAAGGCTGGGAGAACTTTGTTGTCTAAGTTGTCTGAGAACTTTGTCTAATCGGAAGGGAATCACCAGTATCGATTCTGTAAGTAATTAAATCAGTGCGACCAAACACGCCCTTCTTTTCTAATGAAATATCTTTAAAACGCGAATGGTCTGTTCTGATCAGCCTCATCGTCAAAGTGAACCGTAGAATTTTTATTCCGACAAAAGAAATTACAGATTTTAGCAAGACAATTATGCCAATCGTCAAAACAAAAATATTCAAGTCTTTATTAGGACTTTATTCACACATTATATCAAATAACATAAAAATAAATATGTACAATAAAAACAAAAATAAATGAACTAACTTAAAATATGTAAAAAATTTAAGCCGTGTGGTAGCGTACCCAAGATGCTGGCAGCATTTCCTCTCTGAATAGCTATGCTGTTTCTTTGCGCGAGGTAGCTGCCAGCTCTTCGGTCACCTGTGGTGTCGACCAATTTCTTTGCAAGTTCTCTGTACAAACAGAGCGCCTTGGGGCCCCGAGGACCTAGGGTCTCGACATCAAATGCAACAAAATTGTATTGGGCCGATACCCCGGTATTTATCAATTTTTTGCCTTTCAGCTGTCTCAGCCGCAGCAGCAACCTTTTGAGAAGTAAATGGCCGATGGGAGGGTGCCAGAGTGTCGACACACGTTGCATCCCACACTAAGGCCCGGCTCATCTTCCAAGGGATGAGCGACATTCCGTACGGTCTCTTACCATCGTCACGTGCGATCCCGTTTGGCTCTAGAATAGCCGGCACGTTGACGGTAGCGAGAGAGCGGCGCAAAATGTCGTTCAAGACCGTGGTGTCCCAGGTGGTCGACGTCCACTCCACACGGGCATTTATGTGGGTTGCAGACCTCAGCACCGAGGTGGAGAGCCACGGCCAAACGAATAGTGGAGTTATCTATAAAAGTTCCGGTATTGGCCGATAGGCCTGGATCCACTGGCCAGACTCCCACCTGGACACAGCTTCCAACCTGGCGCGGGTAGAGTTGGTGCAGTTGCTAAACAGAGTCGAACGTATAAATAAATTTCATCCCAGCTCATTTGACTTTTAGGGCATAATGGTGAATTTGGACTCGGGACAGCCGTAAGCCAAACGTTTGTAGCCTCGCCCAAGTCTTTATTTAGTTTTTTTTCAGTAGAGGTAGATGGACGTTTTTTTACAATCAGGACATTCAGGTTGTCTAAACTCTTTAAGGCCACAACCAAAATAAATGTAGGTTTGTTAAAAAATTTAGGTTGAGGACAAGAGAATAAAAATGTGGCCATTAACCCGACAACGAACGCAAAAATCGTGAGCGTTAAATTTCCTTGCAGCAATTGCATTTACTTGGAAAATACCTTTAGCTTGGTAATTATTTTGAGAAAGTGTGAACCATTAAACGGTTGTTTATAACTAAGTTGTTTATTATTAACTTGATGATTATTAAGTTAAGAGTTATAGTAAAAGTCGCTAAATAATTGAGAAGGATCCGAATTTTGATTTTCTTTAAAGTTCCTTACCCTATCAAGAAGCCTCTCATACTTCTAGCATGACAAAATTAAGAATCAATCGTGGTAATGTCGCATAGGGCAACAAAACCGAATAACAAGGACGAATATTTCTAAGTAAAATTTGAAGTTGATCGGGTTCTGATTAAGAACAAGAGTCGCCTGAATAAGATTTTTTTTTATGTCGTTTATAATTGAAGTCATCTGAACAACCGGAGGTTGAACAGTGGGATAAGCAATAACCGGTGTCTGTTCCTGAATTAAAATGCAGAAGGCCGGGGAACATCAACCGGGGCAGCAGGAATTTGCGTCACCGCATGTGTTGATAGAATAGTTGATTGATGGATTGGGTCGAAAAAAGTTTGCTCCACCTCACCCGTAATGGAAATATATTTGGATTCACAGAGTTCAAAAATTGTTTTTAGAGTTTCAATCTTAGCCGTTAAAGAAGGGGAACGACTATCGTAGTCTAGGCGTTCAAATCTATAGTATAAATGATTAATGTAGGTCCGGACTTTATTAGAAGTCACGGAAGTGAACTTCTTCTGGAGAGAGTCGAGTTTCTTCTCAACATAGAGTTGACTCCACCTGGCTAATATCCTCTTCTAAAGGCAAGGTTGAAATAATGATCTCTTCAGACGAAAAAGTTTTTGAAATAAGCAATATCTGCTTTTTAAGACTCAAGTCCGAAGCGGGCGTTTCCAAACTTATCCTGACTACATACTCCAAATCACTCTTATTTAATAGCGTAAAATTTATAGGACGTGCCATGAATAAATTGTTATCCATAACTAGAGCCGAAATAAACGTGTGACGTTGCTGCGTCCTGCTGAAACCATGTTCTTTGGTTATAGCCAGGAAAGTTTTGCAGTTCAGGCACCAAGAAGTCGTCTAACATCTCCACATAACGCTCTGAATTCACTGTAATTGCACGCCCCCATACGGCCACTTTAAGCGAATGAAGGGGTTTCTGATGCTTGCGTTTCGGATTCGTTGCACTCCAGTAGCGGCAATTCTGCTTATTTACGTGTCCATTAAGATGAAAATGAGCTTCATCTGAAAACAAAATGTTGGTAAACGTTGAAAAGCGCTCAATTGCCTGATTTACGAAGTCAAGCGTCTGACTGGCATCTTGGGGCTTTAATTCTTGCACCAATTGAATTTTGTAGGGGTGCAGCTTTAGATCTTTGTGCAAAATGCGGTGTAATGATCATCTTTGCACATTTAAAACACTTGCGCGCTTCCGAACTGAAAGGTTCGGGTCATCACGAACAGACTGATTAACACTCTCCACGTTTTCTACCGTTCTTGATGACCTTGGTCGCCCGGATTTTGGCTTTTCCAGCGTTGTACCGGTTTCTTCAAACTTTTTGTCCCATTTTCGAATAAGAGGAATGCTTGGCGCATCATTTGAGTGGCGAAAACCTCGAATTCTGCAGAATCTCCTACGCGCTACAATCGCAGAATCACCATTTTTGTAAAACTCTCGCACGCACAACGCGCGGTCTGCTCCTGAGAAACGCTCCATAGCGACTGAATTCCCAAGAGCCAGGCTACCGATTGACATAACCCCCGCGCCCCTCGGATTCCTTGCGTTCACGCAGTAAACTAAATAAATATGAACTTTCTTTTGAGACACTTTGTACCATATATTTTAGAGACAAGTGTATGTCTTTAAAGATTTTTTTATATACGTAATGTACGCAAAATAATTCAAAGTGAACCGACTAAGATATTACTAATATAAACTAATTACTTCTGGGCCTCACGTTGGGCGCCAAACTGTAACGTAACACTGTACCACGTACAGTGCCAGGTTCAGTTAATAAAGAAAAACACAAATATTCAGGGTAATGGGTCCGGAAAACTACGTACAAGAAATTTATAAAAGCAAAAAAAATAAGTAAAGCACAAAAGTTACTAAAAGAGTCTACTCCAAATAACCTTAGTCCAGGCAGGATCCCAGAGTTCATTTGGATTTCGTTAAAGCAGGCCGAAAAAGTACAGATTGCAGACTGACAAGGCAACCATGTTAGAGAATTTCAGAGAGAATTTGAAGCAGCCATGAGCATTATTTTGACCGGTCACTTATTATTTTATTAAGTTTTTGAAAATAGCTTCTTCTGGGCTATAATACTGATCCACCTTCTAGTTCGAAGGCTGAGGGAACTCTCCCCACTCCTCAGCTGCACTCTCTAACAAAGACTCGGGTCTTCACTTAAAAACGTTCGAGAACGATTTGGCACAAAAGAAGATAGTCTTTATGGCTAGTACTTATAGCCAACCAGCCAGTTTCCGAATATAGATATTAGATGATATTAATTTTCGGACGGTATCTTGTTTGGTAGGCAAGGATATAATCCATGAAGACATGATAAAAAATAGGATCCAGCAGTTATCTAGAATAAGAGGAGCACAAAAAAGATTAAAATCTCCGCCGACTATGAAATGTGTCCGCATGACAACATATGATGTGCAAAGAATAAAATAACAAAAGGTAAACATTTGTTTTGTAAAATGTAAATTTTATGTAAAAATACATTTATTTGTCAAGAAATGGTATTCGGGGTGATCTGTATTTACAATAATAAGAAAACAAGAAGTTACCGAGGTAAGAAATGTAAGAATCCAGACACACACCCCAATCCCCTTGCATTTATCCAAAAACCGTCATTACTTTTACCAATTGGATATTTAGGACACGAGAGATCATTTCCCCAAAAAGAAAATACTCTAATCGAAATTCGATTCGAATTAAAACATTTGTAGAACGTAGTTACAACGTAGTCTGAATTTACAGGATTAACTAATTTTCCAGGAAAGGATGATGAGCAATCAGAGCCTGAACGGCCAAACCCAAAAATATACCAACCAGATACCCATAAAAACGATTATTATACGTATAAAAATTAAAAATAAAAGTGTCAACGTGCTGAACAGTTTTTTGAACAGGAGTCCTAATAACCGTAAGTAATGATACAACTACCGACGTAGCCAGATATTCTGCTTCTGCAGTTGATAATCAACTTGTATTTGGTAGAAGAATCCTTTTCTCTGCGACGCACCGTTTTGAAGATATTAGTGAGAGACCCAAGAAACGTTGTTTTCATCGTATTATGGACATTGCCAAACCCGCGGCAGTATCCCAAGGTCGAAAACTTGGATTTTTTTGTTTTTTAGTCATATTATTAGGGCATCCCAATATCCTCAAATGTTTCCAGGCTCTGTTATCAATGATGGCATTTTGCTCCGTCGCATGCACTATCACTGATCCACTTCAATACTGCTATTTCAGAAACCGACCCAGGTATAATCCTTTCAAAGACAAGTTACTTTGTAGGAAAAACTATATTGAATGTCTTAAAACTAACAAATATAACTTACTTCTAAATCAAATGGTACAAATTTGAATTTCTACTTAGTCAGTGCTATGTGCGCTCACCGAAGTAGCATGACCAAAACCAGCCGAAGGGCACCCTAGCCAGCGGACCCAGGAGCCGATTCCAACGTCCTACCTAAACCTACCCAAACGCTGGCTGGCCTAATACATCTACACCTAACAACCTAACCTGCTCTTAACCTACTAAAGCCCAGGCCACTATTGGAACGCCAACCCATCCTAAAAGCCTACTTATCTTAGAGCCCGAGCTAACCTGTCTGCCAGAGCACACATGCTACGTACTTCATCGACCCACCCTGGTGTGAGCAAGACCTATTTGACTCTAAAGATTACTTACTACTGACTGGCCTAATATGAGGGATTTTGTGGTGAACTGTAGTGTGTGCAGCGCCTTTAAAATAGCAAATGCGCAGCCTAGGGTTATCATGCAATATCATAGGAACGTTTCGGCACCATTGCAGATGTTATCTGTCTATAGTCAGTTTTATTCAAATTGGGTTTACAAAATCACTTATGATCGATTTGATCGGTCCTCTGCACTTGTCCTAGTACCTATATTTACCACGTTATTGTTTTAATATTGTCGTTTAATTGCTTGAGGCGCCGAAGCTTTACCTCAGCAGCTTCTTTATGTTTGGAAAAGGATGTTTAGACATCAGAATGGGGAGGAACCTTTTCAAAGAGAATTGAAATACAGGTTGAGTTGCTTAGACAAGGTTCCGATGCTAAAACGGCTAATTTATTTACACAAAAATTTATAGATAAGTATTAACAATATAAAAATTAAACCGACTTTAAATTACTAAAAAGGAAAATATAAGCTATAAGCTTTTTATCATACAACTAGCTTTTGGCCAGGTCTTCACCCGCGTGGAAATACTTCTTATGACTATACCGATATATATGATTTTACAATTTAAAATTATCTACGTATTGTATGAATGCTAGTACCACGGGTAGATAACTCCGGTTCTATCTACCCGAATTAGATGAAACATATAATGGTAATCCATTGATTTATATATCAGTATATAAAGTCTTTGTAGTAATTAGTGCTTTTTCAGTTCTGTCCACCTTCAATGGCCATGTGTAATACATCGTTGGATACCGGGTAACCGAGTATTCTAATTAAAACAATCTTGCTTTGCAAAAATGCTTTACATTGAAAAAAATCGCTAATAACCGTCTTGAACCGAGAGTCTGTTTGAACACCGCTTTGCTGGAACAAATATTGGCCATCATGACGATGATAATAGAGAATTTAGGTAAAGGTGACAGTTTAACTCTGAGAGAAGTGGCTAACGCTAATATTTAATTTAAAGCCAAGTTAAATAAAGCCACTGCCTGTATTTCAGTACCAGGAATATCAGGCATAACTTTAAGAATGGAGTTTTAATTAAATGCATTCTCCATGAAATGCACTCCAAAGGAACTTCTTCATAAAGCCCTCCTACTGGTTCTATAATTAAAGATCTACTGACAGCGAAAAAGTGTTCTCGACTGCGGGAAATATTATATTAAAAACTAGAAACTGGATTTCGCATTGTTCCTTAGCGTTAGTATTTTTAAAAGCGCGTTTTTATACAAGAAAATAAAGACTATTTTTGCCATTATAATTAATAATGAGCTTAATGTTAGAAATAGCTCATTGAATTTAGAAATAGATGTACCATTTTTTGTATGGTTTTTCTTTTGTTTTTGCGCCCAACGCTAACTAAATGGGTATCCCTCGGTGTAGCGGTTGGGAGGGAGGAGGTGAACTCTCATGAGTACCAGCCGGCCGGCCAGACTGATTATGCACGACTCGCCAAAAAAAAGGGACCTAGGCGCATACGTGCTTAACACCCCCTGGGAGCGCCTGTAGCCAGGAAGGCATCCAGGTTTCATCGGATGTTTTTCTTGATTCTTGGAGTCTCATAATTTCTAAAGTAAAAAAAAAAATAGCTAAGTGAAAATTTTGCTTAGGCAAAAGCTGTTTTTATTCTAAATGAACACTAACCTGTATCCAGATGTTGTGCTTCATTTGCACTGATTGCAAGCTGCCATGTGTGGCGTAATGAGGATCTTCAGTAAATAGGCATATCCGCAACCTCCTTTGATGTTATTTACTTTCCTTCCTCCTCACAGCCCATAAAAGCCCACTGCAAGACTTAAAGCACCTCCCAAGAGGTTTTTGCCATAATCTCCACGCTTGGCAGGCGGGTTGGAGATCCCAGTGTTTAAATATAACAATGGAAAATGCTGCTGCTCATTTTCCAGACTACGGAGACTCTCGATCTCTTGCCTGGAAAACATTAGTCGCCTTGTACGACACCCATGTGTGTAGGGGGTTCGTGCTATTCTACTCTGCCGGACGCCACACGGCCAAAATGTTTTAAATCATTTCCTTATATTTTTGAAATCAAATTTTATCCGTAACGAAATTTGCTAGGATTTAAATATTGTTATTTACTAAAACAACTTCGTCTACTAAGACGGTCCCGAATTCGAATCCCAGTACCGCCATATACCAATGACTCTTTTCTGAGTCCATGGAATACCTGTGCTACGACTTTTCCACAGCCCAATGCATTATTACCGTTACATTTTCCACCGACTTAATACCTAATTTTCTGAGTTATATAAGTTCTCGTACATTAAGTAAGTAGGCAAGTAAAGTAAAATATGTTTATTGGACTGGCACAAAAAGTACAAAACATAAAAACAATAACACAAATTGTCACTAGCCGTACTATGGAGAAGTGCAATAGGCCGCCCTCAGCATAATGACACGGCAGACGCAGTGGCGCTGGTTGTCATTGCGCCCCAGTTAGTTAGTTGAAAACTAACCGATGCTGTTACGGTTAGAAAAAAACGGTACATTCAGGCTACTGAATGTATAAGGTAACCAGATCCAATCTGGTCAGATTCCCCGGTTAACGAGTCACGGAGGTCAGGTTGCAGTCGCTCCACTGTAATTACCTGATCTGCCAAATCTAGATCATGGTCAAGGCGGACCCCGGGCCCTCGCGTGCTAATACCTACATATCTATAATAATCATTTTAACACGCATTTAAAAATCTGACACCAAACACATTATTTCTTATTATATAATTATAGACAGTCAATGCACTTCTATGTGCACTTAAATAAAAACAAATTAATTCACTAACCCACTTGATGGTAGCGAATAAATATTTCCTTTAGTTTAAATCCGCGTTGAAGAGCTCTTCCTCAGCGGATTCATTTTCTTTTTCCGCGAATCCCCTTCGGTCTATTAAACTTGAGCGAAGAACTGGAAATGAACCTACAAAGTAAGTGAATTTTATAAAATAAAGGACCGATCTAGAAAGGAGGCCGAGGCCGACGGTTCCGGAGTGGTAATAATATAGACATACATTTAATTGACTGTCTCGTAATATCTATTCGCAAACTATCCATTTCGTGAAGCCACAGATTTATCTGTGAGTGAAGGTAAAAAGTACGAAAGTTATGATCGCTAGAAAGTATTATTTCTATAGTAAACGACCGAATAATGTCGCCAATGCAAGGAAACGAAGCAGATTACTCTCTGGTAGTAGTTACTTAACGTGGAAGTCTTCTCAATTCGGCCACTTTATAGTACGGCCACTTCAAGTTCTGCAAATTTATCACGAAGTTATGAAGTTACATGCGTCTCTCTCTATTGTAGAGCATGACTGCTGCCAGAAAAGGAGAAAACACAGAAGCTTGAATCTCGCTAGCGGGACATCGACAAGCAGCTTTCAGAAAAACTTAGCTTTACAAACAAGTAAAGCAACTTGGAAACTGTACCTACTTTGTCGTATTCGCATGGATAAAAAAGTTTGTAGTTAGTTTAGGATTACTTAGTTACCTACTTAAAACTCTTCATTATTATCATCATTATTGAAAATTTAATATACACAATCATACACACATCAAATCATGCAAGCATCTTGTAGATAAGTGCGGACCTATACAACAACAAGTTAAATATTTTTACTCGCCGTTACCTGGTGGCGCGCACAAAAGCTGTTAACGTCTTACAAAGCTTCGGTGCTCAGGTTAGTTGCCCCGTGGACATCGACAAAAAGCGTGCAGGCTGCGCGTGAGTGTGTGCGGGCGTGTGCGCGCGCGCCGGCCACGCGCACAGGCGCGCCGCATACCGACCGCCGCGCCGCCGCCGCCGCGCCAGAGAAACCGAGCGTTTTGCTTGCATTCAGTTGTATGACAACTTTTAGGGTCATCAAACGCTTTAGAGTGACCCCTTTTTACTTCACCACGCGTTCGGTACAAATTCACTTCCTTGTTCTCGCCAGATAGTCAAGTTTTTGGCATTGTGAGTTTATTTAATGAAAAGGTTCGCCCCAGTGTGTTTAACAATTTCAAAAGTGACCTAATCGCCCGTCACTCGGTTGTATTGTCACATATTTCGACGTATTAAGTTTTGTCCGCACCCCGTAAGTTGTGGCTAAGTTGGTGTCAAGTGTTTCCGTCTCCTCGTTTACATGCAATATGGTGAACATGGAAGGATTTCTCTTGAGGTGAAAATGTGGGAAAATAGCTTTAGCGTCAAGTCCGTCAGGAAAAAGGAGACCAGTTTATAGGTGAGTTTCGCTGTACGTTTTCTAGCTAAGTATTACTTCGTCGGTCGACGTCCATATTTAAAAATGTTGCATGGCGATAAAACTCAGCCTTTAAGCTCTATAAATCACTAGAAAACGTAGTTATAAGGCATGTAATGAAATGTGTATATAATGACATATGAGATAATGAGCTATGTAGTGTAGGTATAGGTAAGTATACAGTTTGACGAAATATAAAAAATTGCAATGTATCTCAATGTCGTTGAGTATTCCTGTTTAATAAAACATTTATTTTTCGATCGACAGCATAAATTGATCATTTGTAGGTAAATGGAAGAATCCAATTACAGAAAGTTGATTTACTAGATGCCTATAAGTGCGATTGTATTGAGCTATACGTAGTAGGACCTATACGTAGGTCCTATCCTATCTCCTGTTAAACAAAAATAATTCTCTACTATTAAATGCATTATCCGTGAAGCATCAGGATGTGTGGGCGATAGAAATTCTCAATGCGAAAACCTGAACTTAACAAGCACATTGGAGAAACTTTCCAAGCATAGACTTTAATTTATATTTCAATAATAATAAAGTAAACGAACAAAGTTTCTCTCAAATGGTCTTCAAGTACAGTCGTTAATTTCAACTGTAATTTTGCTAAACTATATGCATTTGATTTTCACTTTATACATTCAACGCTTACTACGCATTAAAATAAATAATTTACGATTTGACGTAGAACATAATATATTACAAAGCCATCATCTTCGCTTTAATGCCGCGGTTGTGCCCTAGGGTCCGCCTTGACCATGATCCAGGATTCGGTGAACCAGGATGGTTCAGGTAATTACAGTGGAGCGACTGCCATCAGACCTCGGTGGTGACACTGTTAACAGAGGAACCTGAGCAGATTGGAGAATGGTTACACATTCAGTTGCCAGAATGTGCAGGATTTCCCTCACCGTAAGAGCATCGGTTATTGTTTAATTCAACTAATGAACTCTCCTGATGAAAACGCAATCCAATGGGTGAAGAATTTAGATATTTACTTGTAGTTTTAGTAATCATTAATAATACCTAGGTTGTAATTAGCGACACGGCTATTTATGCTATACGAATAAACAATAAATGAACATCTCAGAAAAAAGTTATTGGTACATGGCCGCACTGAGGTTCGAACACGGTACCTCTCGCTTACGAGTCGGACACCTTAATCACTAGGCCACCGTCGCTCAGAACATATTATAGAGTACAAATGTATACTAAAGGATACAAAAGATCGATATTCGCGATACACAGGTCTATTGTCACAGTTGTAGCTTGTGAATTGGTGAAAACTGTATGAGAATCCGTTGTGTAGTTATGCCGAACTAACTGACGCGGATTTCAAGATAAATATTCAAATCGCGAAGTAGTAACAGTCCTTACAACTAAGTAGTTATGTTTAGCTGTAAATAAGGGGCATATATAATATTTTGACTAAAATTTGTTTGCGTAGCAATCAATAAATGACTGCCAATCAAATCTACAACACGAATCATGAATTCGGAAAGTTGTACAAATGTACTTTTAAGTATAATTATTTCAATTTTTTGCACTTCCTAAAACTCATAATGAGCGTTATGGCGGCTGTTTACCACTAGATTGTTGGTTCGTGACTTTGCGCATATTGAAACAATGCAAAACGATGTCCAAATATTGGTCTGGATTGGCGATCTCGATGCATTTAGCAATTCCGATCGCGTGCCGTTCCATCATCTGGCGATTGGTTTAATGCTCCGACTCTGGGGCACTATCATTTCGCAACTCACTCCGGTGCGGGCTTCGATTTCATGGGAACCGCCGAGCGCCGAGCATTTGATCTCTTTGTATTGATTAGCCGTTTGATATATTGTTAGATTCAGATCTGATATGCCGATTTTGATAAGTCACGAATGCCCATTTCCGAGGATTAGATGGCCGCCTGATAGAATTTATATGAATCTGCATACTTGCCTATTCGTTTGTCGTCGACCCGACCGATGGCGGCTTTGTTCGAGCCCGGCCGAACAAAGAACTTGTTGTGTAGCTTGGTCGGTAATAGAAATGAAATATAACCAATTGTAGAAATATTACCCCACCTGTGCGACACAGGCGTGAGCTTTATGTATGTATGTAGAAATATTAAAAAATGTCATTACTAAGTAGGTACCTAAGAAGATCTCAATATATTATGTAACTCATCAATATATATACATAATTATGGAATCTGGCTGAGGACCAGTCTTCTGTGGCGAACATTTAGTTAAGCCTGAAATTAAATAAAACGAAATCCAGCCTAAAGGAGCCAATTTGTTTACAATAATATTATAATTCGTACGATCAGGATCAGTGGAACACTCCCGGGGTGACAGACACTATTGCACGATCCGGACCCGACTTGTAATTGATAAGTAACAATAAATAAAAATTCAAGACAAGTACATAATTCAAATCACAATGTTATATATATAAATATACTATATATTTATAGGTATTTATTTAGTATTTGTGTTATCCATTATATATGTAGGTAATATTACTATTGGATATATATGTAGATACTTAAGAAAGTAATTCAATTATATCATGTATTTGGGTGCACATGTGCCTCTCTCTTCGGTAGGTCTGCTGTAAGACTTTTCTTTTTAGATTTCTTACCTTTACCTGCTGTACCTTTTGTGGTTGTTTTTTTCATGTTCATATTATTGTTACTTTCATTGTGCACAATAAATGGTTAAATGAATAAATAAATAAAAGTTTCGCTGTTAACGCGATGCTCAGTCATTCCAAATGAAACGACTTTTAACCGTAAAAATATCCGTTAAAAGTTGTTTAATTTGTACAATTTCGCTGCCGGGAATTGGACAATAAAATGAGTTGACAGACAACTTTTGGCAGTTTTTGCTTTTTCTTAAAACGGGATTGATTTGTTTATAAAACGCGTGGTTGTTTATATCAAATAATAGATATAATTATTAAATATCTAGAAAAAGAAATACACTATTTTTAAATAGAAATGTTGTCACAAATACCGTCTAACCACCACAGCGCCAGTCAGTACCTATAGCTAACAATTAAACTACATACTTATATTAAAACAGCAGTAAATTGTTTAACTTAAAATTATTGTATTAGCAGCAGATTTTTGATAATTTTTGTGGTTTGCGGGAATTGATATTTTTTCCTAGCGTGGCAGCACTTTCACATTAACCCTATTTAATCACTTTAATCCGTTGCGTAACTATCTTCTATTTGTTCGACTGTTATAATATTTGTATAAAGTCTGCTATGAAATAAATGTACCTATTCAAAATTCTTTGAATAGTTAAGAACAGCCACAGGTACATTTAGGGAAGCGGGCTCTAAATACTACTTAGGATTTCAGTTTGCTAGCTAACAAATTGAATACAAAAATTGCGTGTATTAGAACAGCAGCTAAGGTAGAAAATATAATGTAATTCTGACAGACAAAACCTGAAAGAATGCTAGAGTTCATTATAATTATAAATGCACTTTATCGGCAGAAGGATAAAAATAATTGTTTCAATTTATTCCAGCTGTCGTGGTACCTACAATGCATTGTTGAAATTGATTGGAAACAGTTTATCTCGGCTGAACGCGATCCTGACTTTCAGCAGGACCGCCGAAATATTAAACCGACAAACGTGATCGATTGAGGAAAATATCAGCTTTAGGAAATATAACAATCAATCATTCTTTGAAGATATATAAATCAAAGGCAGGAAACAATATAAGTAGGTAAGGGAATGTAATTCAGTGTGCTTAATACCTAGGTAAAGAAATGCTATGTATATAAGAAAGTTTTGAAACAAAAGATGTTAAAAGTCATTTTAGTATGGGTTTGAGCTTGACCTGACACTGGTCTAGTAGCAGCGTGGTTGCCAGACCGATAACCAAGGTTACGCAATGCTCGCAATGTCCGGAAAGTGGATGCGTGACTGTTTCGTACTTTGAGAATAGTCGAACTTTAGCACTGCAACGAGCTCGTCAGTCGATAGGTGTGCCTCTTAATAGATAACGGTGGCGAAGCGAGGTTGACGAAAGTCCGCTGGGGACTCGGGAGGCTGGTCGAACAGTTTAGGGCCGGTAACCTTATGTTTTTTATTTGTTATTTTTTTTTGCCATTAACTCCGCGCTGGCAGAGGAAAGTCGCGATCCATAGTCTCTGCCTACCCCACCTGTGGGTCAAAGGTGTGAGCTTTATGTATCTATGCATCTCCACGCTCGGCAGACGGGTTGGAGAGCGCAGTTTTTAAAGTAGTAAGTAAATGCTGCTCTATAATTTTTTTTTTGTGCGCGGACGTTATACTATGGTCGATTTCAATGAAGTTAGTCGTTTTTTACAACTATCTTTCGAATAGTGAATAGATTAATTACGATAATTAATCTATTCACTATTCAAATTAGATTGTTTCCTGACAAAGAGTTTGACAGCATGCATGAAATATTGATATTCTGTACAATGGTGTTGCCAATGGTTAATGTACTACACCCCTACTACGTAACTACTCATACGATTTAGTTAATACTAGCGTATACTGTTCGCGGAGTTTTTCTATTATAATACACATATATTCAACTTAGACCTGATGTCAAGTCTCGAATCGCTGCAGCTCGGGCTAAATGGCGGGAACTTATGGCTGTCACCTGTGTCACCCTAAAATCCCTAAAGCGCAAAGGGCTTATGTACAAGAGTATAATTAGACCGGTGAACTCCACACCAACGAAATCGCGCGACTCGATCGAGTACGTAACGAGAACATCCGTGGCAGCCTTGGCGTGAGGGATATCGCAGATAAGATCGAGGAGGCTCGTCTGCGCTAGTTTGGTCACGTGTTGCGTAAGCCACAGGGATACGTGTGAAATAGGTGCCTGAACCTGCCGGTATCAGGATGGAGGCCACGTTGGCGACCCAAGAAGCGATGGATTGACATCGCTGAGTCGAATGCGAGGGCCAACGGTTTACGAGTTAATGAGTAGGAAAGCGGACCCTGGCAGAGGCCGGTATAAGCGCGATAATACGATGATGATGATGATTCGACTTCGCCCGCGTGTAAATAGATGTTATGACAGTTTTCTTTTTGCCTGAGCGACCATTTTATATGGCCACCTTAGTTCTAATGCAAATAAAACACATTTGAATTCCCACCTAGCCAGTGCTATGTGAGCTCTTAGAGGCAGCCTACAGACCTACATCCTACTTGCTGCAACCTGCTTAACCTACTAAGGCTATGGGAGCACCAACCTACCCCGAAAGCCTACCTATCTTAGAGCCCGTCCTAACCTAAGGCCTGCCAGAGCACACATGCTACAGTACATGCTAGATCTCTCTGTAGTATGAACTACAGAGTGATCTTCTGTTTTTCGTTCTGTATTGTTGAAAGACTGATTGAGGTTGAGATCTCAGAAGTTGAAAGAGTTGGATATATAAGCCGTTTGCAAAGGCAAGGCTAATAGTTTCATGGCTTTTTGCGTCCTCAAGTTGTTGCTCCTATGAATCATCCTATGCTCACTTGAAGCTTACCCACTGTTTATCGTTTGTCTCTGCTGAATCCAGCAGTTTGAGTAGAAGAGCCAGTCTGTTTTCCTTTGATTGAGCTGCAACATAGTCTTCCAAAAGTGTGGGATTCTGAATTAAGAACTTGTTTACCTGAAGAATATCCCTATTGTGGATTTTATTCCAGATTTTAGACCAACACCCAGCTGGTCCAGACCTAAAAAAGTTGTAAATACGCCTAACTAAAATGAGTAAATAAACACTGTTCTGATGCTGCTCCTGCACTTTGCCTTTACAGTCATTACAAATCGCTGTGTTCTTATCTCTCCAATCTGAGAGGATGTTTTAGTTGACGAATCTATCGAGTGAGCATATCGCTAGGAAGGCTGGAAGCTGGCCTCGTTGGATCCGATATTGTGAGAACTCCTACTGCTAGAGTCATTTTATTGAATTAGAAGGTAAACTCTTCCATGAACGATCGTATATTTGTTAGATTCTCATATGCATGTATTGATGCTTCACTGTTCAGACACAATCCTTTGTTCGTAATCTAATTTTGCATTTACGATTTTGAGGAACACATAGGTGGTTATCCATCACTACTAAGAAGTTTGGAGGCAAATTCGGTATAAGTTTCTATTATGAATTCGGTTGATATCATCATGACCTGATTTGCATCAATTGAGCGTTAGAAATAAACGCCATTGCTTACGTGCATTTACGCATACAATACTCCACCGTGTTCCAACAGAATCACTTGTTAGAACTCCGTCCTCGTCACAATTTTGTTAGAATATTTTCACAGTATAAATGTATGAATAAATATCTCATTATGACGCGTTGTACCTCAGAGTAACGATATAGGTAGTACCTACCTCCGCCTTCCCATTAGAGATTCCGCTTAGACCCACACTTGTAGTGTTATTGAAATTCTAATTGTCTTAATATATTGCACAAAGTTGTTCAACCTTCATTAAAGTTTGTCATATTTAAATAGTTAAAGACAATCCCGCCAATTCAAGACGTTCCTTTCGTTACCCTTTACGGGGCAATCTCTTGAGTGAGGCTGTGTGTTAGTAGCTGGCGTGGTGGACTAAGGCCCAATTGCCTCTCTATAGGCTAAAGGGACAATCGTTGGTCAACAACATCATAACTTAAAGACCTAAACTTGTATTTACTTACAATGTACACCTATACAAATGTGAGTCTCTACTAATAATCTCAATGAGAAACTGTTTGCAATTACAGTAGGTAATGATGTGAAACTTTTCAAAGGATGTAAGTAATATTATGCTACTTTTCATCGGGATAATGCCTACGGCTTGCAAGAGTTATTCTGCAATGTGTACAGTCCGTGCGGGTATTCGTGCATATTGGAGTGCAGGGGCGTTAAAATTACTACAATTTCTCGAAACTACCACCAGTACAAACCCTGGTCTAAATGACCTCTTACTAGTGTCCGACCGAAGCTTTGGCTTCGGCTTCGGCCACCTTCGGTCATAAAATCTCTACAGGAGTTTTATCTAAGTTGTCTTATGTGGTAAACAAATATGGCGTACTAGCAACCAAAGATAATTTATACGGCTGGGGCATCATCGAATCAATGATTTGTGAAATTAGAACGAAAATGATGTAAACTGATTTTATTCAATAACTTACTTAATTATTTAATTTATTAGATAGAAACACTACCGAAATAAAGTATTCATAAACAAGCTCCTACCCGCGGCTTCACTCGTGTGTATTTGTGAACTGGTTTATTTCACTGTTTTATTTACTTATTTACTGAACATAATTTAATTTACTTATTAAGTAATTCATATTTTAATCTAAATCAAAAGTTTTTTGTTTTAGATAGATAGATAAACACTTTCTTGCTCATGCAACACAACAATATTAATCACTCTAGTTAGTGTTTTATACATAGATACAATATGTATGTATAGGTAAAAATAAAACTAAGTACTGTTACGAGAAGCGTTAAGCGAGTTAAATAATCTAGAGTCGAACACTTTCCGTATATCAAAGCCGTTAATCGTTGTTCCAAATAGAATCATCAACCAAGTCACAAAGTATATTTCAAAATCCATAAAAGAAAACCCGTAAGTCGTCATTACAGATAAAATCACCAATCACAACGGAAAGTATTTAAAAGTATTCTTTATGAAAAGTCAGGCTGTCGTAGAAAGCAAAGTTTCAAAGTGTAGGATTTATTTATTTCACAGTTTTACAGCAATGTACATTTGTTTATAATCAGATACAGGTAAAAGTGGTACTGCCAATTACAAAACTGCAATTTACAAATGGGATTAATGAAGCTAAGAATACCAAACAGCAGTGATGATAAGGATAAAATAATAATATTATGATAAATTAACATAGTAATATCGTGTACGCGTGTACGTGTATGTGTGTGTGTGTCTGTTTGTGTGTGTGTGTGTGAGTGTGTGTGTGCGCGTGTGTGCGTGCGTGCGTGTGTGCGTTCATGTGTATGCCTATACCTTCCCAAGTGATCACTGATAATAGTGATATCACGTCACTATCATCGTCCTTCACCGAGACTAGAAACTTAAGAACCCCGCTCAAAAAGGGCGTGCGACCAAGATGGAAAATATCGACAGTTTTGGATAAATGTTTTTCATATCCATCTATAGCCCTATTGAGCGGTGATCCCAACGCATAATTACTGCGCGCGCGACGATGGTCGAGTAGACGCGGCCAGCGGCCACCGCGGCGCGCGCGCGGGTCACTTGCGCTCAGCAGCACCCGGGACAGCAGCTGTGGACTATCCACCCCGGAGTGAATGATATCATATAGGAGCCTAGCGTCTGACAGGAAACGTCTATCCTCTAAAGTGAGTATCCTGTGAGCCTTCAGACCAGCAGAGTAAACTCCGGGAGCCATGCAAGACAAGTAATTAAATGTTGATAAAAGATTTTTGCACAGACTCTAATCTATTACGGCCGACGTCGTAGACTGGGGACCAGACAGGTAAAGCATACTCGAAAACGCTCCTGACATAGGCATAATACAAGATTTAGAAAGCTGACGCTGAGTTAAGGGGCTTAAATGTTTTAAAAATGAAACCCAACATTCTGATTGCTTTTGCAAAAATAGACTCGTGGTGGGCGTTAAAGGTAAGCTTCGAGTCGAGAATTATTCCCAAATCCCTAACCTGATTAGTACGTTGCACTATCTCGTTGTTCAGCCTATACGTTGTGTTTACGGTGTCTGCTTGTCTCGTAAAAGTGAGTACATTTAGGTCTAGACTGTTATGCGTACAATACTCCGACACTATCTAGATCCTCCTGCAATCTTGCGCAATCAAGGATGATTAAATCATTGTAATTTTTAATCAGTTCAAAGATATTCCACACTAATTTCAATAAGCTGAGTGTAGGCCAAATAAATTATTTTAATTATAATCATTATTGATGAAGGTAGTCAAAAGCTGTGTTGTATACACGTTGTATTCCATATCCACCGAAAATCCACAACCGACCCTTTAAGTTGATTTGAATACTTACATGAAGCTAGGTAATTCACATGGGAGTAATCGTAATCATCTTAACGATCGAGGTTGTATTTATATCCGAGGACATATATAAATTGTTGAATATTGTGGGGACTCATGTCGTCCAGAGAAGTTAAGTTCTCCAAACAAGAAGCATTGAGCATTTGCAATATGATAACATTTCTCTTTAAAAAAAATCCCAATCCCAATCTCTGGGAGGTTATTCGACAGATCCTTTTGGCCGCCACCCGTTTAGAATCTTGTGTACATCCAGGTAATAGATAGGGTCTTGTCCTGATGAATAGATATAGATGTACTTAGGGTTATTACGATTTCTTATGAAACAATTTTTCATTCGTTGCATCATACATTTATTTCTCAATTTTTGTATTTACGTGTTTAACAGCCGAAAGGAGTTTAAAATCAAAATAAAAACTGCCAAAGTCTTTAATGAGTAGCTCAGACAATTTCGCCTATGAAAGATCCTTGTTTTTTGGAAACGAAACCAATGTAAAACTTTGCCTGTGAAAATTTCAAAAGCATTATCAATTACGCGAGATATGAAACTCTTTGAATTTCTGTAAAAATTACTTAGGACACGAATCACCAGAATATTATAATTATTTAATGTTATTTATGTTAGAACCTACCTGTACAACTGGAGGTTGAACGGTGGGAACGGCAACAACGGTGCCTGCTCATGAACTAATGCAATAAGCCGAGACATATTCACCGGTGTAGCAGGAATTTGTATTTATCGCATGTGATGAGAGAATAGTAGATTGATGAAAGGAATTCGGGTCGAAAAAGTTTTATTCCACCTCATCCGTTATAAAATTATACTTAGACCCACAACCTTCGCAAGTTATTTTCATAGTTTCAATTTTAGCAAATAAAAGGGGGAACAACTTTATTATACGAGGGCCGTTCAGAAACTAACCTCCGGTTGATTGAAAAAAATACACCAAGTTAAGTAAAAATATTTTAATATATACATCTTACAACTACATCTTTGCACTATTTTTCGAAATAGTCTCCATAACGATTGAGGCACTTATCGTATCTCTTCACAAGCTTTAAAATTCCTTCTGCATAAAAATCACCCGCTTGTGCCTTGAGCCAGCCTGTGACCGCATCTTTGAGCTCTTCGTCGTCATCAAACCGCTGGGACCCGAGCCATTTCTTCATATGCATGAAGAGGTGATAATCGCTTGGCGCCAGATCTGGGCTGTAAGGTGGATGGTTGAAAACGTCCCACTTGAAGGACTCAAGAAGGGCTGTTGTTCTGCGAGCAGAGTGAGGACGGGCGTTATCGTGCAAAAAAACGATACCGGAAGTCAGCATACCACGGCGTTTGTTATGTATAGCCCGTCGTAATGTTTTTAGTGTTTCACAGTACACGTCTTGATTAATGGTCGTCCCACGTTCTATGAATTCAACCAACAACACCCCTTTGGCATCCCAAAACACCGTTGCCATCAGTTTTCTGGCAGAAAAATCTTGCCGGGCTTTTTTTGGTTTGGTAGGCGAATCTGAATGTGCCCACATCTTTGATTGTTCTTTTGTCTCAGGGTTCACGTACTTAATCCAGGTTTCGTCACCGGTCACGATTCTGTTTAACAATGGTTCTCCTTCGTCCTCATAACGTGACAGAAAGTCTAATGCAGAGGCCATTCTTTGAGTTTTGTGGTGGTCGGTAAGAATTTTGGGCACCCATCGTGCACAGAACTTACGGTAACCCAATCTTGCTGTCACTATCTCGTACAAAAGAGTCTTAGAAATCTGTGGAAAATCAGTAGACAACTCCGCCATTGTGAAACGTCGATTTTCACGAACTTTTGCATCAACTGTCTGAACGAGTTCGTCAGTCACCAATGATGGTCTACCACTCCTCTCTTCATCATGAACGTTTTCTCGTCCACTTTTAAATAAACGTACCCATTCACGGACAACTCCTTCACTCATAACTTTTGGTCCGTACACGGCACAAAGCTCACGATGAATAGCTGTTGCAGAGTATCCTTTGGCTGTAAAAAACCTTATAACAGCACGCATCTCACATTTGGCGGGCTTTTCTATTGCAGCACACATTTCAAACTGCCACAAAAACTAAACTAGCGCAGGTACGATGTTCACTCGACTACGGCTTGATGCCGACTGACCTGCTGGGCGCGTGAATGCACAGATGGCGCGCTACTCCCCCCACTACCCGCACTGTGACCAATCGGAGGTTAGTTTCTGAATGGCCCTCGTATATCACGGGTGTAAACTTCTTCTGGAGAGAGTCCAACATTTCCTCAACATATTGCTGAGTTAACCCAATCTGGCTAACATCATCCTCTAAAGGTAAGGTTTTTGATAGTAGCAGTATCTGCTTTTTAAGACTTAAGTCCGAGGCGGGCGTTTCGTTGTTTTTCATTGTGAAAATAATTGTATAATGATTGTCCAAGAAGAGTCGAAATATTATATTACTTTAAAGACAGGTGTACGCCTGTTTTAGAATTTAGAGAATCAAGTTAGAAGGTATATCGGCATAATGACAGTAGTCCAGGCAGCCTAAGTTGGTGTTGTATCGTCCTACTGAGGGTAGCCCAGTCAGTAGGCCGAAAATTACACAGCTCTTCGTGGTTCTGTGCGGAATAATAGCATTATTTTGGGCAATCGTGCACATTTTGGTCCGATCACTTATGATTGATTTAATCTTTGTTAATGATTAGGCCTAGTTTATCAGTTCTTTGTTCAATCGCATTCATAAACGACTGTATTGTTGTTCGGGATAATCATATGCAAGGATGTTTTCAATTCTTCAGTTCGGAACTATTACAATTTATTATTCGTGCACACAACTTTATTGTCCTCTTGAGCCCATGTTTGCATGTTTTTGCAGCCCTTTTCGTCTTATAACTAGGAGATTGAGATGGAGCAACTTTTTTGCCTTAAACCTTCCAACCCTTTCTTTTGGCCTTGCCAACAGACACGTTTATCAGCTTTGTTGTGGACCTCATCATTGTTTAATGTCATAAGGTCAGGACGATCATTATATTGAGTCCTTGATATTAAATTGGGATAACTGAGAAACTGAACCATAACCTCGAACCATAAAGTCGATTAAGTAGAATTTTCGTTTGGTGATTGTTTCATTTCGTATTACCAGTATAATTTCCGATACCATATCCTCTCATAGTTGTCGACACCTTGGCCTGTGGTATTATCCATCATTCTCTTCACCAAAGTCGTGAAGTCGTCCGCCATCGTGAGTACTTCGTGAGCTCTTTGATCACGAAGTATTCTCTGAGCTTCCGTAACCTCGGTCAAAAGAGTCGCCAGATGATAAAGATATCCTTTTAGATTTTAATTCAATCACTAGGTTCTCTTTAATCGCATATCTATTGCAGAAATCATTTCCAGTTGGAATCTGGGGTTTTAGTTCATCACTGGCCAATGTCCCGGCATATTCTTCATCAATATCATTTTCCACGTTGAAATATGTGTATATGTCTGTTAAATGTAACTTGTCTAATCCTTTTAGGTAGATACTCCACAAAAGGGTGCCCCGAGTGCCGTAGAGATCCAACCATTGTTAAGACTAGACGAACATCCTACTAATATTATAGATGCGAATGATTGGAAGGATGTTTGGATGTATGTTTGTTTCTGTTGTAGCTTATATCTCAGAATAATTTATCCCGAAGTTCGAAGTATTTCCCACGGGATCACGCTGTAACTCTTTCACGCAAAAACTACAGAACAGTGTGTGATGAAATTTGGCAGTGTTGTACCTTAGATCTTAGAATTACACCGGCTAACATTCATCTCGAAATTCAATGTAGTTCCCGCGATATCACGCTGTAACTCTTTATATTACTGAACGGATTTAGATGAAATTCAGCAGTTTGTGACTTATTTATTAAAATAAGAGGCTAAAATTCATCCCGAAATGTAATGTTGTTCGCACAGGATCATGCTGTAACTCTTATACGCAAAAATTACGAAACGGATTCAAATTAAATTTAGTAGTAGACCCGACAAAAACACTTATGAAGCACGAAATATTTGTTTGGTCTTTCGTCGTATTGAAAATGAACTTATTTTTACAACCTCTACAACCTCTAGTAGGATGCAGTTTAAAAGCAAAAAATGGAAGCTTCGAAGTCTGCACGGACCAAGACGCCGGTAAAAGCTATTAAATATTTAGCTAGTTATTAATATAATCACAAGGAGTAACTTGTGATATGCACCTTTACAATATCAGTGCGAGGAAATGAAGGTAAGATATTGCTTACTTTTCTAAGATCCACGACTGGAGAAATAAAAGGGTGCAAAATCATGTGCACGTTTTTTGGAACTTAGAACCGTTTTTTTTATACAAATAATCATTGATGTCATCACATCAAAAGCCCCATCCTCCTCGACTGCTTTATTTAAGTTGATGCACTTCCAGATAAGACCCGTTGAGCCACTACCAGCGGGTATGGATATGGGTGCGGTGTCTTCCATCAACGTGACCATTTCATTAATCACATTCTGGGTAACATCGCCTGTGGGATCTAATAAATCATCGTCTGAATCCATTTGTTGTTCCACTATCATTAGAGTTTCATGATCAGGACTGTATCGACAAGTAGATGATGGAGATGGTTCACAACTTCGAAGTCTGGATGGACTCGGGGTCTGTTCAAATCCGCTGATGCCTGCCATATCTCCTAAAAGCTCATCGATGCGGATGCTACTAAATTTATCAGCAGATCCATCTTTGACCAAACACTCAAATCGGTTCATAAGCTTATCGCTGTCTGCTTTAATCACAGGATTAGACATAATTGAAGGTCTTTGTATCTCTGTTTTGTACCTATAGAAATATCTATATATTTAGTTATGATGTTGATTACGTAATAAGAGATGAACACGCGAAAGAAAATTACTGTATTTCTTATGGAAGCGTGCTGGAAACGATAAGAGAGATTGGATGAATAGGGCTCGTTGTAAACGCCGAATACCTATATATTGCTATGTAGGTAGGTACATCGTTTCGTCCTGTGCATGAAACCAAAATTATAAATTCTTAAAGTTCGTATCATTGAGGGATTAGCTGTGGACTCTGTGCCAATAAACATGTAACATCCAAGACACGATTTACAAAGCGTCCCCTGTGGCCTGGTCTACCGCAAAAACCGTTTCTTTGGCTTTTTACGATGTTTTCTTGTGCTCTTCCGTGTTGCATAGACGTGGATAGTAGTCTGGCTCTAACCGTAAATGCAAGAAGTTTATACATTTCTTGCTTTAATGTAGAATATTATTTTTATTTTAGACAATACGAGTACAGGAATTTACCGCCATCTCACCTGTTGGTAAATGAATATGGATCATGGCCACCTTAGAACAACCTATTCACTCAATTATTCAATAAAGTTATTTTCACCTTGACTAATGTTGTATAGGAAAACAACAGAATGTAAAATTAAAATGAGAAGTACGACAGGTAGTTCAAATAACAAAGCCTGTAATTAGGAACGTCTGTAGTAAACTTGTTATGTGGTAGGTACCACGTACCACCCTACTGACGGTGGAAGATCTACTTATACCACAATCTATTCATGAAGATATGCACAACATCACCCAAACCCAGAAATTATAGTCACGTGATGTTATGCAAATTGTATACCGGCCGGGTATCAAACCGGGACTCTGCATAGCACTTCTCAACTTGCGTATCACAAATATTTCTTCTTGCTCTGACGCCTCTGCAACGAGAGTATTGGAGTCTCCTCGCAAACATGCAACCGCACATTTGTGTCCCAGCTACACAAATTTGCTCCTACTTATACCCGCTCATTAGCAATTGACAGCGAAATACTCGGTTCCGTACGTAGGCCTGTAAGGGGCTTATGAGGATAATGGTTCGGGAACACTGGAAATGTCCATCAAAAGATGATAGCGGCCCCGTATGTAGTCAGTCATAGCGAACGGCCACTACACGCACTGGCAGCTTGTAATATGGTGTACTTTATTATGGCTTTCCATTGGATACACTTGCTCCTGGCGACGATAAACCTCATACCGATGTAATGTTATTATTTTATTATTTTTATTCCTCCCCGCAGTTTTGCCGCGGGAGAGTCGTGGAGCGGAGCAATAGTCGGGCCGAGAGCCGTTAAAATGATGCATGGGTAATAATGCGTTGGACACGGCCGCGTAAGGTTTGCGGATCAAGATTCGATAGGCCACGATTATACATACTAGATAGTGTTAGATAATACATAAAATACACTACGATATACGCTTTAGCGAATTGTCAGAATAAGTGTGCAGATATGAATAGGTATTTGTTAGTTTTTGGTACATAATTCGTAAATTTGCAAGAGGTTTACAGGTTTTAGGCTGCACCTAAAACCTGTAAACATCATTGAGAACAAATAATTGATCTTATGACACTGCAGAAGATCAATTCTTTTTTACATTAGACTGTAGGATTCTACATAGGTCTTCTTTGAACGAAGGCTTTCATAGCAAACGTCAGAGGATATACACGTGCTCATCCCGTGACAGTAGTTCATAGTTTGGACATGTACATGGTTCATAGATGGAACACCACTCACATTTTAAAAATCTACAGTGCTCTCAAATAATCGCAGCATAGTAGTGATGGTGTATCAAGATTGCTGGTCGTTGATCAGGGCTTACACTTATCTCCGATCGCGGCATTTTATCGGCCACCTAGATGTAGATGCAGCGAGGGAACGATTAAGGACCATCACGATTTTCCTTTTTTGCGTAGGAGCCGATTGTACAGTGTTTATTATGAGTTGGGCAACGAATATTATTATTAAAACCGCCGAGTGTATTTCACAAAAGCTCTTGGAAGGTGCACGTGATGTGGCACGTAAGCTGCGGGTAGGGTAAAACAGTTTCTAAGCCATAAGTCTTTTATTACGGCGACTACGAGAGAAGTGAAGCGTGGCGAGATTAAGAGAGTCCAGGGTCCAAGATCATCCACCAGCAGATCTGTCTTGAGTTGAATATTTTAACATCAAACGTCAGGAGGAATTCAGCGCCATTATTTTCAAGAAAGTTCTTAACACACGGTCGCCAACTTTCGAGTTCTTATTTCTTTATCTTTATTTTTCGATGTGATTTATGCCCAGTCTACGCATTTCTGGCATATCATTAGATGATCATTGGACCTGAACCTGCATTGGCGACACCCAAAGAGTCAAAATTTTGTTAGTCCCGTATTTACATTATTTCAAAAATAATGAGATAATAAGACGACATCTTCAAAGTTAAGATATTTTGGAGTGTTCCTTTTACCGAGACATTTAATTCACGAACATAAGTTCCTAGTCTAAATCAAAATACCTATTCTTTGTTCCTTCTGATATATATTCGTCATTATTATCTCGTGGCATAGTTCTGTTCTCCAGTCATTTTTTTATGTCATACGGTAGGCAAACAGGAAAGTGGTTATTATCTATCATACTGTTATTTTCGATTTTATTAAAATATTTTAGTTGCAGTGACTCGATTACGTGTCTCGCCACCAGGTGAGATGGCGGTCAAATGCCTGGCTAGCCCAATAATAAAAAAAAATCGTGTCTGGAAATAGCCCTCACTCAAAGTTTGACATGAAGTCAACCCGTTCGAAGGACGCGAGGCAAACTTGTTTCCCGAGCTAAAACATCAAAATATATTAAACCACAATGGAACCGATCTTTGGATGATCGATGGCCAGTATGACGACGCATTGGACCACAATGACATGCCTATAAATAAGTGTTGCTAACAATTTCATAGGCCGCCTGTACCTTTCCTTTTTTACTGCGTCGTGAATGTATGAAATATTAGCTATTTCTGTCGGTCGCCGACACGAGCGCGCCCGAGCCGCTCGGGTAATGTCGTGCTGTGGAGATATGCCGCCATTGTCGGAACCACAAACAGGCCGAAGGTAGACGAGACGGGCGGCTTTGCACTCCACAATTACGCCACGACCCGACACGACAAATTAACCTGCCCACCATGATAAATACCTGGGTAAAAAGGGACTGGGCAAATTGCACCAAATCGATCTACACTATCAGTCATCTTATTCCTCAGAAACCGTATGATCGACGTAGACTATCCACTTCCTTACCATAAGGAACTTCTCTGGATTGTGGTGGCGGTTCAGTGACAACTTTCTTGCATGGCTTGACTCACTTATACTGGAGTCGTGAACAGTAACGATGATAATCTTGCGAGTGCCATCGGTCTTGTATTTTTGAAGGTGATTCCAAAGATATTGCTTAATTTCGAGATCTATACAAATGTTTTCAGACATTAAGATCTATTTTTTACTTTACATGAAAATTTCTATTACTTTTTCTTCCATTACAAAATATCAATCTTTTGGCTAGCATCTAAATGTCATTGATGTCTGTTTATTTCTTTAATTTTACGTGCTAGGGGTTTCTTTCTTTGATAACTTTCCTTTGATTTTTTTGGAAAATATTTAAGCACCCTATATTTAAGTATGGTTGATACATGGGATACATGTGTTATACATTAATACTTCTCCGCTAAGGATATTAAATGTATAAAGTTATTTTATATTCATTAACGTATTGAAAATCCTATTAAAACCATCCCGCTTCCGGGCCATATTGCACACAGATGCAAACAGACAACTAAATGCACCCAGGATCTTGCAATGTGGGTGAAGTTAAGTGCCGCTTAATTTATTTTATTACTTCTTTAAAGACGCGTACCGGCTCACGACACAGGCGTTTTTATTACGCCAAGAAGTCGTGGCCGTAATCGGGTCGTAAACTGCAAACGCTCTTTATAACTTTTAGTACAACTGTCAAGTAGATTATTGGATGTTATTTATGGTCTGGAAACGCATTAATAATATATGTAGGCAATTAAATTAGAAAGTTGGCGTTCAATGTTAATTAATTTGTGCGTGAATGTGTAAATTTTTGAATTTGTTTTAAGAGACTTAAGGGAAGTTAAGGGCTCCCATAAGAACCTCTGAACGCTAAATAAAATTAAAACTTAATGATTTGAACCTACCTAGATACGAGTACTTACGGATACGTGACAATGTTTAAAATTCTTATTTCGATGAGTATTTCACCAAGCTACGTCGTGAAATGTTGGTGTGTTATTATTATTACTTATATACCTAGTTACACTCATACACTATCCTGACACTCACCTATCCCAGGGTAGGGAATTTATTGTTTTTTTCAGCCCAATTTCTTGTCTTTCTTTCTCTTCCTTATCGCTGCTAAAGACTTGGAATGTCTTTTGAATCTCTGTAGGTATGCTTAATCCTTCCATGCTTTATTAGGCTTTGTTTGTTTAGGAGAATCCTCTCACCAACGTCCAGATTCAGTATAAAAATTAAAACTAAAATACTAGGACACAAATACAATCAACTTTTAGTAGGATTACTTTGCTACCGAGGCCACAGAGCAGACCTATAGTAACGGGCGCCGGGCGCCAACCGCTACCCACGCGTCGCCCTTGACGTACCTACTCTTGCGCATGCTGACTAGGTAACTACAATCTAGGCGCAGCGTAGGTACCACCAATGTCGGTGTAGAGTACAACAGTTGTAGTTCGTGCCAAATGGATTGGTAATAGCTTGCGTTGACCTCTCATGAAAAGCATATGAAAACTGTTATAAACTGTCCTATGTAACGAATATGGCTATTAATATAATTTTCGCTATTGTTGTGATCACTTAAAAATTAGAATTATTGCCAATCCCTATGGCATGAACTAGGCTTAGCTTAGACTCCTCTTGAGTGGCAGACGCTAAATGTTAACCACTAAGCTCGTCAAAATGTTCGTCGCCTTTGCACCCCAATTTAATAAATACTGGAAATTCAGCAACGAAAGTTTAAGCCTTCTCGTTTGCATAGTTGTGGACAATGCATTTGGCATGTCAGCGCGGTTTCGAGAACAAAAACCTACTTAGGGCGTCGTATCTATAAAGCATCAAAAATAGACAGATTTATTTTATTTCTGTTAGTTGTTGCTGTAAATATTTCTGTTAGTTGTTGCACATTGTTTATAACGTTCAGATTGTTTCTGTGAACAAAGTTTGTAATGAAATAGCTAAATAGGCAATCAGAAATTGTTGTTGAAGCTTTGGTAATCGAATGACTACACTACTGGGGCGTTTCACCGCTTGTCCTTTTCCATTTGACGTAGGTACTTGTTGTAGGGGAATCTATTTGTTGCTTACTTTCTCGAGCTTCAGAATCCACCCTTGCTTCCGATTAAGGAATATCAGGGTAGGTAGTGTCGCCGTGGCATAAAGCAGTAAACAAGATTGCCTTTGCTTGCCGACGACTTGATGTCAGTCGGTTACCGTAGTCTATGAACGTTTACAAAAGCCGGGGATAACGTGTTGCCGACCCCGCACAAACCTTTTACAAATAAACCATTAATTGTTCCATGAAGTATTTTGTAGTTTACTTTTGTTTGGCACATTACGCTTCATCATATCAGCCGAAAGGCCCTGGCGAATCCCGGTCCTGTGCCTTCCGCATCCAGCTGGTTCCTGCGATCTTTACCAGGGCGTCGGTTAACATTACGCTTACCTACTACTTTTTAATGACACTTGTACAGATTGACTATTTGTAAAAGGTCATACGGTATGACGCCCAGCAGCAAATTATAATCTTGTTTGATTTATACTTCCATTGTAAAGATGCATTTAAATGCAAAATAAGGTCAACCAGTCTTAGAAGGTAACTTGTACTTATACTATTTCGCAGATAAAACTCTTAACCAGGAGGTTAGATTTACTATTTGTTTCTTTGATAGTTCTTGTCTAATTGCGAATCCGAACTACTTAATTAACTTTTCAATATTGTTTTAAACTATCGTGGCTAATATTAATTTTGCTAAGATAACGAAGTCTGTTATATCAAAATCTTGCTAGAATATAGCGATTTAGATTCAATATTTAACATGATAATGTATCTATTAAATTAACGGAAAGCAATTTAGATTCAGCGAAAGTAGCTTTTAGTTACGTCAGTTCTGGTTAATTTCTCCATATCTTCTAAGCATTTTGATTATTCAAATATCTTACGCAAACTACTCGGTTGTTGGTAGCTATCCTTCGTCAAAAGAAAGTTAACAATGAGCTCTTGTTCAGACAGTTGCAGCAGATTGCTGCTGTCCAAGACTGCTGGACGTCCTTGTGTACGTTGTAAAGTTAAGCCTTATAAGAAAGAAACTAGAAATATCTTAGGGCATTGGGTGCATAATCTATCAGATCAGGTGCAGAAGTATAGAGACTAAAAAATACAGTAGTGTTATAAAGACTAAAATAGTGGTACAGGCACTAAAATAAAAAGGTTAGAACTAATCAGGCTTAAAAAAATACTGATAGTCACTCACAGTTTGTGTTTATCATATCATTTTAAAATAGCGATGTCATCTTCATAAAATATATAGGTACCTTTTTAAAATTTGGCAAATACATGTAATGAGTAATTATTGATTCAATTGTTACGGCATTAGTGATGTTGCCAGTTGGTTATTCCAAATAAACTGCTCACGTCCCTTATTTAACCATTTTCTTCTTTGTATATGTGGCTTACGTAGCCTTTTAGAAGTTTATCTAAATGTCTGGCACTCTCTTTTAGATTAACGATAAATCTTGGAATGTAGATTCTACGCAGACGTCGCGTCCGAAGGCTACTTCGTGCCAGATGGCAATTTGCTTCCGATGAAAGAATCCCGTGCTTGTTAAGGGTTAAAATTAACTAACGGTGGCAATCAGTGAACGACTCTAGTCCAGGTCAGACTAAACCTGCATCTCACGACACCCTCCGATACTGGGTCATGCCAATCCGATTAAAACACTCGTGACAAACTATTATCATAGTCGGCTACGCCTCGTATGATAAACAGACACTCATGTTTTAATACCGCTGTGGTTAGGTACCTGAGTAAGCGGGTGATTAAATTAAACATACAATTCACAGGCACAATACTTTATTGCTTTGCACAGATAAACAGCAGGCACATTTAATTTAGAAGGTTCTAGGCGAAGCAACACAAATATCACAGCGGAAGATTTTCACGGTTTTTCGAATCACAGTTTTTTTCCTTTTTACATCTGACACTTGACACGCCACACACCCTTTTGTATGCCAGTTGCATAAACTACTATTTCATTTCAATAGATTGAAATAAATAACAATGTTTATTGAACTTTGTTTTTTTGATACATTGGTAGTTTCATACAACATTACCTCCCGGTAACAATGCTTCACGTTGACATTTCGTGACATTCGAGCTTAATGAAAATATAATGATTGTTTCGGTCGCAGGGTCTCGCCATGTCGAGCTGTCCGGTGGCGGGGTCGTGCGGGGGCGCGCGCCGCCGCCCCCCGCCGCCGCCGGAGCCCTCGCTCTCCGTCGCGGCGGAGCTGAGCGAGCTGAGCCTCGACCAGGGGTACCACACGCTGGCTGACTGCGGCCCGCCGCGCCGCCGCCGGGAGAACACGCTCAGCGACGCCATCTGGCTCAAAATACTGTCTTATCTCGAGGTAATTTGAATGGTTCTGAGGTGGATTTGGTGAATGTCATACTTTTCTTTCAGCGGGTGTTTAACATATAGGATGGGATATTTGGAAACTTGTCTCTATAGAAAATATATTGCCAAGCGTAAATTCAGGCTTTCGACTTTGTTACTGATTACATTATACCATAAAGAAAACAATGTTTCATTGAAAGTCTGTAACTAAGAATACCACTGTTCCCATAAGAAGAAAAGGGGAAGGAAACGCCTATGTTTTTTATGCGAATGCTCGTTAATATTTGGCACTATTTATTAAACTGCGTCTTTCACGTTTAAAATGCCTACTTTTCACTTGGCTATATTCTATATCAACACTATTGCAATTAGGTAGGTTTTCATATTGCACATTGTGCGTATTGTACGCTTTGCAAGTAGTGAACAATTTATTTATTTCAGTAAGATACACCTGCAGAACACATATTGTTACATTATAAACAGTATAGGTACACAAAACAGGTTGTTCTAATATGAGTTCCATATTGATGACACAACATTCGCCTTAAGTGTTATTTGAAAAAAATAAGTAAAACAAAGAAAAATGAAATAAGGTTTCAACTAGGGTTTTTGCGTACCCGACTTTTTAGATACCACCCGGGTAAGATTATTTTTAATACCCGGGTAGTCCGGGGTACCCGGGTATTTTTCCTTTTTTTAAAGAAAATGTATGTAAAGAGTGATTTTAAATTTTTGGCTTTCAAAATGAAATATAACAAAGAATAACAAGTACTTAAAGTATATTTAATATCAATGAACCAGCCCCATTGAAAAGCTAATGAAATGCCATATATTATATTTGAAATTATACAATATACGATTTATACAATATATATTGTGCAATTTGTACGTTCTGTTTGTTTTACGTTAACTCAATCAATCAAATAATTTATTAGTGAAACAAGAGTCAGATATTACAATTAATAGATACCAAAGGTTAGGCATACAAATATTGTTATGCGTTGTGTACATTTCGCGTATTGTACATTTTATCGGTTGTTACAATATGTTCTGTGTAGAGTAGATTTTGCGTTTTGTACGTTATGGTCTTAAGGGCGTATTTTGGCCTTATTAACTTGAGGCGGGCAACGCATTGGTAGCGCCCCTGGCGTTGTCGATGTAGGCGGCGGTGACGACTTTCTATCAGGTGGCCCGCTTGCCTGTTTGTCCACCGTATAACATTAAAAAAAATTATCGCTGGGTAGAAGCTGGAAAAGTTATTAGTTGAATCTTGTAAGTTTGACTACTGATAATAAAGATATACTGAATATTAAAAGGGCGTCATATATAAGCCCTACTTTAGTCCTTGCATATATGAATCGTTTGCCTTTTGAAGCTTTGAAGTAGATTTGTCATTGTCAACCATATACCTATTTCCAAAATTATCGTTTTTGTTCTACTTTTTGTGTAGCCTATGTTTATACTTTATACCTCTACGGCCGGGGATTACATGTTTCCCAGGAGCCACATGTAAAGTCGTGGTTTAACCACAGTACGCTCTAACCGCAAGGCAACCCACCGCAGCGCCCCACGCGGTCGTATATCAAGACTTAATAGTCTGGCGCTTTGTTCACTATTGCATCAAAAAGAATTAAGGTTCAGCATTTAGTTCAGTAAAACTGTTTGGTGGTGGTGTTCACTTACCATCAGGTGACGCTTATTCTGCCCTACTAGACAAACACTACTTTATACCCTTGGCGTACACTGTCATTATTTTGGCGTTTATGTTCTGGTTGTGCTCGAGATCGGCTCGGGGTTTCGCCTTGACCATGATCCAGAATTTGACAGATCAAGTACCTATTTACAGGTACCCTTGGTGTACACTATATAAAGTACTATCTATTAAATTGATGAAAATTTAAATTTAAAAAATCCCCAGAATAATCGCGGCCATTCTAAATACAACATATATGTGACCACTTCTGTTATTTAGAAGTAGGTAGGTACGTTACCATTCGCATATCTGCTTGGCGACTGTAAATTCGGGCAAAACTCAACTGAAACCCAGCCTTAATAATATGTCATCGGTCAGTTGGCTCTTATCTGCGGGCACTCTGCAGTACATTCCATTCTCAGTTTTTGTTGCTTGTGTTAACCAATCGGCGGTCTGTCTTGTTCAATAGAGGTTTCTTTTGATCGATCAAAAGGAACGCGATTTTTTTTTGAATGGGCATTTCTCATCTGAGCCCCCATAGGCAAACTATTTTCGCACATTACGGCGTTTTCATAAAACACTTAAAGCCACATTAAAAAGATAAAAGTTTTACAGAAATTCAGCACAAATTGTGCCACACTCAAATTGTATAGGTCTCATCCCTGTGCACATATTAGTCCATGGTTTGCGGTTTTTTTCGTGTATGAATCACCCGATATTTTGACATGGAATACCTAGAAACCCTTAGAGTCCATTTTTCTGCGTATTGGAATACAAAGGCTCATGGTCGTTCACCATCGGTTTGCATAGGTCTCATCCATGTGCACAAGTTAGCCTATGGAAAAGTCTATTCCGGAAATTTCAACACCTTTACTTGTTCTTCACTTAATATCATCATCACCGGCTGTGTCCTTGTGCGGTGCGCGAGACTTTTTCTCACTTAATATTTTACACATAGATAATTAAGAAATAGACCAGCATTAAACATTTTTTGCTCCGCCAGGGCGGACTACCCGATAGGAGCCTCTTAAAGGCTCCCTGGCAAAGGTTTATTTTAGAAGATGCAACCTATATAAAATATAGCCTTTAAAATGCTGAATAAAATATTTTATATTTATTAACAAAAAAATTCATTCAAAATCATATATTTATCATCGGTACAGATTTTGTCGGTCCCATAGTAAAAGTTATTACTAGTGATAAGGTCTATCAGTTACTATTAGTTTCGTCTCTGGGCCACATCTGTAAAAATGTTGGGCCAGACGCCTAAACAAGAGTATGGAGGTTTCGCTTGTTGTACCTACTAATTAATTAATATATTAATTTTATTATTGTACTTCCATATTTATGATCATGTTCATTTTAATGATGACGTCTATCTATCTAAAAATCCTTGCATACAAACTATCGCTTTATCTAACAAGAGGATTTGGCAAGAATCGGAACGGAACCAAACACTCCTAATAAAATAATCATCCTAATACTAAACAATTTTGCCATCATTTGCTTAGATTACCTCAATACAGTACAATGGGGAGTGTTCTGGGAAGCTCCCAGCCACAGTGTTTCCTTTGGACTATGACATAGGATCGTCCGAGAGGTATATTAGAGGTCTCCTTAGAGGCGGGCAACGCATTGGTAGCTCCCCTGGTGTTGCTGATGTCCATAGGTGGCGATGACCACTTTCTGTCAGGTGGCCCGCATGCCGTCTAACATCCACCCATCTCTGAAGCAAAATCCTTTGGCAGGCCACAGATCTCTGCCGCATGTCGCGGGTCTGCCGCCGCTGGTCGCGGCTGGTGGCGCGGCTGTCGGCTCGGCCTGGCGCGTGGCGGCGCGTGCGCACGGCCGGCCCGCTCGAGGTGGCAGCGAGGTGCGCGAGCGCGCGCGCGGGGCCCTGCGCGCCGGCCGTGCGCGAGTGGCGCACCAAGGGATGCCTGGTAATGTCAATTTCGCAAATTGGATGACTGAATGAATTAATGAAAATTCTTTATTCCTTATACACAAATAATAACAAAAACAAAGGAAAAAGAAAAAGCAACCAGAGGCCTTATCGCTTAAAGCGATTTTTTTCCAGGCAACCTTAGATACTTATCTATCCTATCTGACTTTGACCTGACCCGTTCCTTACAGGAGTAATCCTGACTTACTTTACTTACAAATAAGAGTTTTTTACCTCTTTTAAGAATATGTCCAGGACAGTGGAAACGAGATTGTTCTAATTTCTGCAGCTACGAGTATGTAGTATATAACCGCCAGATGTTCTGATTCAATAATATGTTATTTTTCGATTGTAAAAGGTATTACAAATTTTGCTGTCGCGCAGGTGACGGCGACCGGGGCCCAGCTGTTGTCGGCCACGTTCCGCAATCTCACGCACCTGGCCATCACCGGCAGCAGTACCATGGACGCGAGGGCCCTCGCGCCACTCGTCACGGAGCTCGTGGACCTGAGGCACATTGACCTCACAGGTATAAGGACTACATCTTCAGCCTTCTAACTCGGTCCCATCGCACCATCCTAAGTATCCTATCTAAGCCCATCTCTCCTCACTGTCAATAACTCGATTGTTTCGGTGCTACATAGCGTTAGTAGCCAGAGTACTATTACAATAACAGTGCGGACTCATGTAGCGTTATGCCGTGTGAGAGCGGACTAGGCTCAGCAAAATGAGAGAAATAAAGTAGAGCTACGGGTAGTGGGTCATATATTCGATCAGACTAGGTGACGAAGGGGTACATGTAATAGAAAAACCAGTCCCAATTGGCCGTTTTTACTAAATATAAGAATTGACTAAGTACCGAACTACTTTTTAGCCAGTGAACAAAGGCCAATTTCTTATTAAATTTTTCCTTTTCTAGATTTGACATCATTTATTACTTAGGTAGTATGTTCATGGATAGCCAATAGCATGGTTTCTTGGGTCGGCCACCGCGAATTTGGGCGTTTCGAACACGGTCTGCGTGAAATTCCACACATCCACCGCAGCAACTTCACTTCACCACGGCATATTAAAATTTGATCAAATACCACCTTACGATTTTTATGAAACTACCTTCCTCGTAAGATCACGCTTGAAATAAACTTTTTACAGTATTCAGTATCAATGACATAATCCAGAAACGCTGATGGATGGCTAATATTTTCGAAGCGAGCTCATGATAAACACCTTATAATGGGTTTGCCGCTTTTGTACCTGCAATAATAGTGATCTAAAGCGCCCAGGCCTCGCTGACCACAGTTGACCTAATTCCAGACTTTGTAATTAAGAAGGTACCAAATTGAAAACCTAGATCAGTTCTTCGGTGTCTCGGTACACTTCGATTATATAGATTTTTACTAACGTGTTCGCTGTTGTAACTTTGTTTAAATCTTTTTAGAATGCCCCCAGAGATAAAAAAGAATTCGGGCGAACCAGGAAATCCCGCAGCCATAATAATGGATAATTGGAAACTCTTCTGCCATTAGGTTCTGGCCTATAACGTTCTCTGCTAGAAACCTAATTTTGATTCTCGTTTAAAAAATCAATAGCCGATAACATCATTACCGGTTATTGGGTCATGATATTCATTTGTAACGGCCGCTGCAAAAGTTGTCCAGGCTGTGTCAGGTCAGGTAAGGTCAGATCAGGCAGAGCACTGATAAAATAATTATGTCGAAATAATTTGAAATCTCGTTTAAAGTGACAATTTACTCATTTACAATACATCGACAAATTATAACCATAATAGTTTTTTTTCATGGATGATTGAACTTAAATTTTCGTTGGAATTTAGAGACCATTTTGTGAGATCACAGCACGCTGTATTGTTTCACATATTTGCCAATCGTCCCGTCACGCGTGACTCCTATTTGAGCCTGTCGTCGCTGTACAAAGCTTTCATTGCTGGGGTTAGGGTGAAGTTATGCTGGGCCATGGTCTTAAACAATATCGATCTGTTCGTGGCAAGAGGCATCTATTACGTTGCAGAAGTGACCTTCAGTAATCTACAACGCTTCCGCAATGGCAGCGATGTAGTTAATTAACTTTGATACCAAGGCACAGGCAGACTGAAAGAGAAAATATAGCTCCGGTGAAAAGCTTGGGCAAAGGAATGGCATATAACCAATATCCGGCCTCCTTCTCAGAGACTAAAATAAAAAGATATAAAATGAAAAAATAAAAGAAAGCTGCCGTAGTTCCACGCTGGTGGGCAAAATGATAAATAGAGGCCAGCTTTTCTAGACCGGTTCACTTTTCTCTATAAATCCTATTTTAATATTTCTAGCGGCATTTTGGGTATCATTTGGATAAATGTGCCTTTTACTAATTTGGACCTGCTGAACTCGTATTGCATACTCACAGTTTCCACCGTAAAAAGTACGTAAGGACCGAATAAACAGCATCGAATAATGGTATATATAGACAATCCTATCTATTACTTTAAAGTAATTGAAATTTTGGATTCAACGTGAAGGGGTTCGTTCAAACATAGAGCCTAGAAGAGAGATCTTGTCGACGACTGTGATATTGAGGGTTAAGGCGCTAAAAACAGTAGAAATAGCGCCAGGTTGAATATCTTAAAAATGTGGGGTGAAGATTTTTGTGCAGTCGTTTATAAAATCTCATGGATGTACAGCATCGGCTTGTAAAGGTCACGGGCGATATGGACCGACACACATCCTGTTCTCCGGCCGTTCATCTTCATGTAGACTTGTTGAGTGACGGACGGCTCACAGCAGTGGTGGAACAATGGCTGGCGTATCATACCGAAAATGGCGTTTGCTTATGAACTTCAAAATGTTTGTCATTGATAGTGTGTTCGTTTACTTTTATTATAGGTACAAAAATCCAGAATAACATAAGAAACAAAACGAGTAAAAACTTTAAATTATTCATTTTTAAATAACTACCAACTTACAATTTTTATTTCCGCCCCATCTGGTTTTATAATGGTTAAATTCATTATCTGGTCATTTTTAAAGTCTCTAAATAACTTAACGCTTAAACCAAATTTCTATTGAGTAATATATGATTGTTTTTAGACATACAAATCGTTACAGAAGTCTATTGGGCCATACTTTTAGTTTTGTTCGTCAGCTATCCTCTGTTTGTTTTAGATTGGAAATTCCAATCTGATCGTTTAAAATCTTATTTTCGATTAAATGGACGCCATCCCTAGCTTCATACTTTTTAGCTTTAGATTACTCCTGGTTTTATTGATTAAAGACTAATGTTAGCTCTCCGATATTGTGCCGCTCTCACACTTCGTAAAGCTATTCTCTAGTTAAAAATCCTAACAAGTCAAATAGTGCAAAAGTGAATTGAATTTGCATTAATCATCATATACCTACACCAGCCAAGACAATGACGACATTTTCATTTATTATTTTGTTGGTTAAAATCCTACCTACGATTATAATTGTGTGCGAGTTAATACTGTTCTCAAAGTCTTTGACCAGTTGTTACTGAGGAAAATGCTTTGAAAAATATCCATCTGAAGACTCTACTAATCTCTTTGCTAATAACTCTTTAGTCAGTTGGTATTCTGGAAAAGTCTTTGGAAAATATCAGGCATTGGAAAATATCCATCTAACGAGATTAATCTCTGGGCTAATAGGGCTTACAGGTCCGTGATCGGTCTTTAACAAAAACGTTTTACACCAATCAACTTGTGATAATAGGTGATAGACCGGTTTTCTTCTATTAGTTGCCTGACCGTAGCCACATGTTCCTCAGTGACCGCAGTTGAGGGTCGATCTTCACGTATTTCATCACGGAGAGAAAACGGCCACGATCAATTCTGCAACGAACGCCTTACGGTGCCCAAATAAGGTCCTCCCAAAAGCATTTTAAACATGAGCGCTGCTGTCTTGCGGAGACAGTGAACTTTTAAAATCATAAGGTATTATCGTCCTAAAATTTTTTCGTGTTAGTTTCATTTTTGCTACAGACGACAAACTTCAATTAGTGATTTTAAACCAATGATTGAGTTTATGTTTAAAAAATATATAACATTCTAAATTCAAACATTTCTTTTAAACAATTATAACATTTATTGCTTAAGAGAGGTAGGGCATAGCGGGGTATCCCGTTCGAAGTGGAGCCGCCCGACTGGGGAAGTACCTCCACCTTACAGAATACCGCAGCTAAACAATACTCTTTTAAGTAGTATCGTGTTTTTGCCGGTGAGTAAGGTCTCCAGTGCTCCAAGGGGTGGGGATTTGGGGAACCGTGGCTTTGGCAGTAGAGGGGCATTTGCCTTTTTGCTGCCAGAGCAACATGTTATAGAGGTGGGCAACGCATTGGCGATACTTTTAGTGTGGCTAATTTCTATAGGCAGTGGTGACTACTTTCTATCAGGTGGCCCGCTTGCCTATTTGCTTAGCGAATGCCACAAAAAAAAAAATATGAGCGTCCAGTAGCGCAGAACTTTTAGTAAGCTATATGTAAACTCCCCGAGGCCTTCGAACAGCGATTTCTAGATTATGATGGGAGAAATGCATGGATGAATGGTTTTCTCATAGTGTCACCTGTCCACAGGTTGCACCAACGTTGACTGGCCGGAGTGGGCGTGGCTAGAGTCCCGCATGGCCTCCCGCCGGCCCCCCGTGGAGTACATAGACCTGACGGACTGCAGCAGCGTGTCTGACGCCGGGCTCTGCGCTATGCTGCATACCTGCCCCTCGCTGCAGTACCTGTACCTGCGACGGTGCATTCTAGTCACTGGTAAGGTTGTCTGGGACTTATTATATCGCCAGTCACTTTTCTCTTTATATTAATCTAATGATTACCTTACCTTAAACAAATCAATGGTTATATTTTTGTTTCTTTTACGGGTAACTTCTGGACCTATTTCCTTAAATGGAATCCTTGTGGCGGTGTTAACAACATGACAGGATTTTTACCATATTTAATCGAATCTTACTTGTTTAATAGTTTTATGTTTTGACCTTCCGGTGAGAGCGCCAATACAGCAATCCATCCGTCGTAAATTTATAATGGAGGATAAGGGATAACCTTAACTATTATAATTAATTTCATTGTGATAAGAGTTTATTCACAACTTAAACATTTACAACAAAATAAAAATAACGATATATTTAATAAAATATGAAAATCCTAATCATAAACATAAAAATAGAGTAAGGGTTGGATGTAAAGCTTTGAAGAAAACTCACTTTTAAGTAACAAGAACATTTTCAAAGCTTTATATTTTCAATAAGCAATACCGCCTAAGGAAATTGACAGATTTCTACGTAATAAAATGCAGTCCAATGCACGTAATAAGTTATTACTCTTCAAAGAAAAAGAGATATGCAAAAGGTCTTTGTGAGCTTTCAAGCGAAAATATCAGTTCGAAGTTCAAAGGGAGTATTTCATGGAAAATGCTTTGAATTCTTTAAAGAAAATTTCTCTGTTATTTTGCGTAACTAGTTTTTCCCTGGAAGTTCAGTTTATTAATGGGATTCATAAATTGCATTTTCTGTAGAGCTTGCAGCTGCAGCTTCATAGCATCGTTAGATACACGAGTAAGCGTGTACCTAGGTATTACGCGACTGTGTTGCCCCTCACACAATTATCTACCCGGCACCTGTACTTTGGCTCATTACGGACTGCGGAACGGGTCTACAAAAAACTGGTGTTCTGTTTAGACATCGACATTGAGATATTTGAATTTTCTACAACTATATTACGATGAAATACCTGTCTCAGTAGAGAATTCTAAAAGCGATGTCGTGTTACGTAATTAATGTGTTGTGTGTAATATGTGTTAACAATGCTACGTACACACTAAAATCTTTTATTTCTTATGGTGAAAGTAACTGAATCACTCACTGAATCACTTCGCAGTCAGAGAGTAAATGTTGGGCTATGAGTGGAACTTATGTGAATTACGCATCGGCTCAACTGGAGGACGCATGCTTGTCTCCTGGGGCAAACACGTTGTAAATCACGGTTATTATATTTGCATCAGCCCGCACTCCGGACGGACCCTTTCCCGGACTCTGTAATGCCGTCATTAACTATCAATGTGGGGCCCATCATTGCAGCAATTTTGTACAATCATAGCCACTTTACGTCGCGACAACTTTATTAGATATATGCAATTTAGAATTAAATTATTAAAGCACCTTTATGCATCGCGCAACGAAAGTTGCGGGAACGTATTTGCGCAACATATGTTCAGCGGTAAGGACACACCCTTACATTACTATGCCATAGTCGGAGATGTCATTTTGAAGCGTCAACACTGCCATTCGGTGCCTTAGCACTACACTAACCTAACCGAAATGAAACGTAAATATCCTTTGTGCTCGGACACATCGCTAACCTAGATACATCCATGTCGAACTATCTGGGCATTTCACGATCGGGCCAATTAATGAAATTCGCAGTAACGTTTTCAGACATGGTCATGATAATTTACGATTTCTCGTCTGAACTGTGTATATTGTTTTCTACTCAGATGCGGGCGTCCGGTGGATCCCGTCTTACTGCGCGCTCAAAGAGCTCAGCGTGTCGGACTGCACCGGCGTCACTGACTTCGGCCTCTACGAGTTGGCCAAGCTGGGGCCCGCGCTTCGGTACCTCTCCGTCGCCAAGTGCACACAGGTATGTAGGCACAGAAGGTTGGTGAAGTTCCTTAGAACGGCTAGATGGATTGCTGTTACGCGAGTTCTATTAAGCAAATGTTGCAGGGGTTTATCATTTTTGAAATGGGTAAATAGGTAAAAACTATGTTTTTCAGTACTTTCTCGGTCGGCGTGGGATTCTTCGTGCGTTATCAGAGTGTGCGTCGGTAGCCGGGTGGTCGAGTATCGAACTCGTAAGCAAGAGGTACCGGGTTCGAATCCCGCTGCGGCCATGTACCAATGACTCTTTTTTGAGTTATGTACATTAGTTGAATACTAACCGATGCTCTTACGGTGAGGGAAAACATCGTGATGAAACCTGCTAATTCAGTCAACTGACTTTGTAACCATGATCCAATCTGGTCTGGTTCCCCTGGTAGCAGGGTCACGGAGGTCAGATGGTAGTCGCTCCACTGTAATTACCTGATCGCCAAATCTTGGATAATGATCAAGGCGGACCCCGGGCCCTCGTTCTGGAGAGCACAACCCGGACATTAACGCCAAGATGATTAGATACTGAGATTGGTACTTAATGGCATTTTGTTATACTTTTTTTTCTTTGCAACAACTATATTTTTCAAACTTACAGCCACCATTACAACCACGTTTGCAACTGTATCAAGTACCGATACTTCATCCGTCTCGCTACGAGCTCGATCAATATCCTCTCACCGGATATAAAGTATCCGCATATCAGATTGCGCGACGATCACGTAGAAATATGCATATGCAATATGCACCATAAAGTGTGATAAATAAGTGTGAAGTTTAGATAATAATTAATCACTCGACCTGATGTAGCTTGTCATTACTTATAATGCCCGGGCATTATATATAATCATTATTCAAAATAAAATATAACCTGGTCCATAACACATACATCATAAAATCTATCCTGCGACATTCGTTCATACAGTAATATAATTTAAATCGATCCAAGCTGTTTCTTCTTATCTTATTTACTGCACTTGCACCAAACACGGTTGTACATAGCGTTTTGACCTCGTCCGGTAACCGACTTTCGGACGATAACTTAATAAAATAATACAACTTAAAATATTGAAGGAGTGACATACCTTTATTAATACATGAACATTAAGATATCAACTTTAAAAAAAAATTGTAAATCCATCAAACTCAAAACAGAACAAAGAAATAATTGTGACAAACTAGGTAGATCGGCACCCCTCCCTACTGTAAGTGTAAAATAGCCTTATCTACCAGTCAACCAGGAGATGACGGATAAAGAAAAAGGTAGGCGGTGCAAGAGAAGCTACTAGACAAAAAGGAGGGTAACCGTTTATGCAACTATAACCAAACCAGATATAATGTTCAGATAAATAGATAGATAACTAAAAATAAATTAATATAAATAAACGTAGTGAATATTTACTCTATTATCTTTATTAGGCGATGCTATTCATTAATTAGGATTACATGACTCAAGTGTATTGTGGTTCCTAATCCAATATTTCACTATTTTGACACGTAACGGTAATCTAGGTAACGGATGAGCAGTAACATATACTTGACACATCATTAATTTGTTTGCAATGGATTTGCGCGCAAAATAAGAAACCCTGTTATGTTTGGTTTTGATCTGCCAGAATATGAAGAATTAATATTAAGAGTTAGGGGAATGCTTTTGATACCTTTGTGCTGATAGAGCAACGAGCAAGTATTATATATAGGAAAACAGCATCCGCCCGCTTAATATAATTCGCTATTTGTTTGCTAAGTAATTATGAAGAGAGTATTGTGTTCCTGAGAGTGAGGTTTTCAGTGCTCAGGGGCTCACACTAAGCAAGCAAGTCTTTAAAGAACAAAGCTCCCAAGAGGAATCACTCTTACTGAATAAATAAGGAGTTTAAAGAAAAAGCCTTGAAACAATAAACATCCTTTATTATTAAATACATTTCGGAATCTTTCTTGATGCTAACCTCAATCTACCCCCAAAAATTATAAGAAATAACTTACCAAATTAGGTGTAACTAATGCAAAATTCCTAATTGAATTTTACGTCGATTTAAAAAATATTTTACTGATATGATATTATTCCTCTGATGTGGCCAAAATAATGAAATTACTATACTTCCTATTTTATCATAATGTATACAAATTAAAATTTTCGCTAATAACTAAATTCCATTTTTCCAAAATATTCAAATTTTAAATTATCTAGTGACTAGGACTCTGACCTTACAGGACACCGCAGCCAAACAATATTATCTTTTAATTTTTGTATTTGTCCATTTCCCAGGTCTCAGACTCTGGAATCCGCACGCTCGCGAGACGCTGCTACAAAATCAGATATCTAAATGCCCGCGGTTGCGGAGCCCTCGGCGACGACGGCGTGGAGGCCATCGCGCGGGGATGCTCGCGACTGCGAGCGCTGGACCTTGGCGCCACCGATGTCTCCGAGCCAGGCTTGCAGGTACATACTCGTACACTCTGTCTGTTGGGCCAAAGCCTCTTGAAAGTTGGATTAGGAGATGTTGACGAATATTTGTGATAAAATTTTACCGTAAATTTTTCGAGATTTGATAAGTAAAGTTCGTTGTTTTTATTATATTATTAGACTTATGAAAATGTTGACGAGCATTCGAAGATTTGTCGTAGCCCAATTTTAAGGGAAACAAATGTGAAATAAACATTTTCTATATCCTAAAAATGTATCATCATATCACGATTTTCATTTAAACAATTCTATGCTTATAATTCTATGCGATTGAGTGAATTTGACGCCCAGCAGAGGGCCTCTTTCGTTTGATATGATGATGATGATGAGTGTATTTGTTGTCGCCTCAGTAATCTCAGTATGTAATAAATAAGTGAAATTACCGACATTTGTTGCAAATTTATGTTCAACCGCGTACCTACCGTTGATATATGTTGTTGTTTATTGCAATTTTGCTTTATTGTTTGAGCGAAAGTATTTAAACTGATGTGATTGCATAAGCGATTTTTCTCTTTCTTCTCATGGTGTAGCAAATGTGTATTAGACAAATTATTCGCAATGTGTGTGATTTAATATTCTGCATATGATTGAAGATTCTTATCCTATAATATTGCTATATTATTTCTTTTAAGAAAGTATGTCTAATAATGTAATATTTTCAGATTTTGTTTTTATGTATGCATAAAGGTTGTGTACGTATGTACCTGAGTTTACATACGTGGGTAACGTATGTAATCTCTTTATGGCATATACAAACACTGGAGTAATAAAGAGTATCATTTTGCATTGCGATCGCGGGCGTATCCCATCATCATATTTGTTTTCTAAGCTTTGCCACGTCTAATAAACTACATTAAAGAAAACATAGATATAGCATGTTTTTCTCATTTCCGAGTAGTTGCGTCGGACTAAGTTAGCCTCCGGGGGAACATTGGAAAATAACAACAACAAGTTACAGTCTTTGTGGTTGTGACGCCCTTCGTGGCTCATTTCCTCTAATTGTTTGGTTTAATAACTCGGGTAGCCATGCTTGAGTGGGATATAAAGAGACTCTTATTTTACCTGATATTAAGTGTCACGTAAATGATGCATATAATCCGGCAAGTCCGGATGGTTCGTGCCCGCCGCTTAATAATATAGCCTTCAAGAAACAGACTTGCTTAGTGTTTAGGTTTTATTCATTTATTTAATATACACACTGCAATTGTAGACGCATGTTATAGACAGCGCTAATTATCTTTACAGCTATACAGGTATATACAGTATAGTAGGTTTGAATTATAATGTAGACATTGTAATTAAATGCAAGAGGTATGTCTGTATAATCTCACAGCGAGACACCGTGGTTCTGCGTTATTGTTAGGGATAAATCATAGATGTTGTGGGCGACACTTACCGGTTTCCATCTGATGGACTCAGGGAAGGTACCTAAAACACCACTAGGATGTCTTATGAGCCGTTATTGCATTTATATTATAACATTGCAGATCTTGGCGCGGTGCTGCCCCAACCTCAAGAAGTTGGCCCTAAGGGGTTGCGAGCTGATCGGTGACGATGGCTTGGAGGCGGTTGCTTACTATTGCCGGGGCCTCACCCAACTCAACATTCAAGACACTCCAGTGACCCTACGAGGGTATCGAGCTGTAAAGAAATACTGCAAACGGTGCGTCATTGAGCACACCAATCCTGGATTCTGCTGAAACGATATCAGATTGAAATTGAAGAAGTTTGAATTTTGCAGAACGTGACTGACGTTATACTGCCTTTCACGGAGTATTTGCAATGAAATTAGACCATACTACAACTACTCAAGTATCGATTAATGGGTAGTAGAAGCTGTGGGCGTTAAATATTTACTCGTATAATATTTCTTTAAATCGTTGGGGATGAAGGGCTTAGCTTGTAACAAACAAGGTCCAATAAAAAGCCTACCTAAACGTTTCAAAACATTCGCTACCTGGTTTACAGGCATTGTTATTTAAAACGTGCGGTCTATAAGCTCCAACAACACCTCAGCTGGGTACAAGATTCTTTCAAAAGATTAAATAAGATTAGATTCCTACAAAAGATCGTAAAGAAGCTTGTAAGCAAGAATGTTTGTGCCGAGGAACTGTGTGGGCTAAAGCCCTAAGACGATCTTTTCTAGTAAAAAAACCCTAGTAGAAGGGGCTAAAGGTTTTCCATCTGTGTATTCGCACAAAGGGAAAACACGTATTGTTAAAATCAAGCGCTGGATGTGGAAATACCGAATGAAGGACACTACTTCGATCCTTTATCCACGCAAACACCAGCAACAATCTGTTCAAACTACTTAGCGTTAGGGCGCATCCAGACTTGATAATTCCTGGATTAGAGAGACGCGACGAAACGATTGCAGCGCTGCTTTCGATATATTAGGCTAGGCTGCTTCTGTTTAGCCATATGACTTTTACAAAATTTTGTTATGCTTTACAAAGTTTGACGTTGTTTATATGGCGGTTGTAATTAGTGTTATATTAGTGACATGAAGCCAGGCGTCACTGTGCTTCGTAGAGGATTAATCCTCCGTTTAACTTCATAATCCCTGTTAAAGGGTCGTAGCAATCATATATGCAGTATCATCCACACTGAGCTAAACGAATTGTGAACGAGTCCCCCTAAACGTGTTCGTGATTATGGATCAGAGCGCAGCATTCAAAGGGATCAAACGTAAGCTCGGTTTTACATCGAACTGCATCACCTGATAGAGCTATTACGGGAAACCGATATTATTGAGCTTGTGGAAGGGTACACGTGCCTATTGGCAGATTTACGGATTAACCTACATTAAAGAGTTAGCAAATGTGTTTCAATAGAAAAATATAAAATTGAGAGCGACAACGATGAAGGACGCGTCTGCGCTGTCTTTTCTTTAGTAAATTTATATAAATATGTTGCTAAGAGTAAGATGTAAGAGTTATTGTATTGCGCTGTACAATACATGTATTGTATTGTACCTACCTTCAATCAGACAGAAAGTTGTCACGCGTTCGAGAGTTAGTCCTTTCTGCGCCACATTCATTGTTATCATTTTTCAACAAACCTTGAACCAGATTTTCAGTGCCCGTGCAGTCCCTTAAGCCGGAGCGTCGGTGGCCTAGTGATAGAGGTATCCGACTCGGAGGCGAGAGGTCAGATGGCAGTCGCTCCACTGTAATTACATGATCTGCCAAATCCTTGATCATGGTCAAGGCGGACCCCTGCCGAGATGATTTTTATTCTTACTAATTGCAATCGTTGTCGCGCTCAGCTCTTGTCTTTTTCCTATTGTAACGTTGTCCATCTCCGTTTTTACGAGAAGTTACGACTTGAAGATGAATTTGAAATTAATTCATGAGTTTTTGATTTAAATTGAGCATTAATTAAGTCCCTTCGTTTTGTTGTCGAATCAGTTAGTTCCAGCAACATTTAAATCAAATAAATTAAATGACTGTAAGTACGTAATGGAAATGATGTAATTAATTAGAACTAAGTACGTAATTTTATTACCTGATTGTAATTTCATAAATGTATATAATTATTACGCTACGTATTAACTTTAATCAGAATAATCAATTATTTAGGTACCGACTACCTAATACATAATAGGTATGATGATGTCACATAACGGTTGACATAAAAGTATGCTGTGTGACTTTTTATTCAAGAGTTTTTTCGGTTCAAATGTGCAAAGCATAATATTAACGATATCACGAAGTAAATGTAATGTACAAGCATAATTGGTTGGGAATAATATGCATGATTTGGTCATGATTATCTTCCGGCCCTTATCATATTAGGTGGCCTACAAATTGTATTAAAATTGATCATTTAATGCTTAACCACTTTAATTTTTGAATTTATTATTGGTAATATGTATTGATTAATTTTCCGATACATAAGTTCAATTAATTTCACCTCACCTGTATATTCCCTATACCAATTCAACCGCGATAAAGAACATGGAATTTGCGATCGACTCACATTTTCCAGAATAATCATTCTGTTTCGAATTTCGAACTGTCCTATTCATGCTGGAAGTTACATATAGATAAACAGTTAATTTTCGTTAATGCCACGAGCAATATCGTGCCATAGTTAAAAATAGATTTTGCTAAAAGGATAACTTACAATAACAGTACCTTGGTTGCATAATATATAAATATGTAATTAAAAAAAAAAGAAAAGATTGTTTTCTAGATAATCATTATAAATAATTACTCGAAGGTCATGTTGTTTTTTTATTAAATTATATTTTAATTCCGAATTAGTTTAATTCTCCGAATATTTTGAAGACAGCGAGGGAGTTTCCAGAGGTTGCTTGCTTTTTTTATTGCTTTTGTTGTGTAAGCCCCGATCTACCTCCCAACACTCGTTGTTTCCCTGATCAAATAAGTTGACGTGTGTGTTATCCTTAGTATCTCAAACAAATTAGTTGGTGTGGTAAGAAAATATCGGTGGGTACTCTGCACTTTTGGTTAGCAAAACTTAGCACATAGTTTCTTGGGCCCATGGAGAATATAAAAAACATTTCGGTGTTGGCTTGCAAAAGTAGTTTTATCATGTATGGATGGTTTACCAATCTTTATTTGAGAAGTACGTGATTTTACTGTCGTTTATCAAGTCACTCTTTGATCAATTAATGTAAGATTTTATTTATGTTTTAGTTGAAGTCTTTGCAGCTTAGGCGAGGCTTAGTAAAACTGCATGGACGAAGATGGCTGAGGCATGTGTAGGAAAGCATTAGTCGTCTCGGGCATGGTCTTCCTCAATTTCATATTTTTGGATTTAGTATCGCTCCAGTCGATTGCAATGATTGATGCAATAAAGATATTACATACATAACATACATACATACATTGTATAAAAGCCACGAAAAGCAGAGAAATTCCCCTTTGCTATGTCCTCGTGAGTGGCAATTTGATGAAACGGAATCCCTTGGTTCGCCCAGTTTAATATAAAATCCGTAGCTGCTGAAGTCCGCACGCTTTTAGCATGAAAAAGGCAGGGAGACGGCAATGACGATAACATTGGACTCTACGGTACCAATAAGGATTTAGCTCCATTCATCGCTATATTGCCCGTGAGTAAAGTGGGTTTTTTGCTCATTTTCAACGAATAGTAAATCTTCCATTATGCAGGCTGGGTCTGGTAAGCGTGATAATCTGTAGTTGGTAGTCTGCTTGTATTGAGGTGTAGAGACAGCATTTTTATGATGCGGATAGAGCTGGGAATTGATTAATACGATTTATTATAGTCGAAACAATTGAAGAACAGTTTACTTGGCATGCTAAAACAATTTTCTTTTTAGCTTATGGACCCATAAAACTGTATACAGAATGGGTTGTTTGCGTCGCTAACCGAACGTGCCACATGTTAATGCGAAAGTAACTGCCTATCTGCCTGTGCGTCTGTTACGTTTTCACGCCATAATCTCTGAACAGATTTGTATAAAATAGGATATTTCAAACTACGATAACCATATTTTATACCGACAAAGTCGCGAGCAAAAACTACCATCATTTTTGTTAAAAGGCAAGAATAATAGGAGATGTATAAGAGAGTTGTGGATTTATGCAAGACTAATGAGTTGTGTCAGGACAGCGCAAAGTAGCGGTCCATAGTCTCTGCCTACCCCACCTGTGGGACACAGGCGTGAGCTTTGTGTATGTAAATCTGCCCATTACGTTTTTACGTCTAAACCGCTTAACAGTTTTAATGGAATTTGGTATGGAGAGAGATTATGAAGCAATGGAGGACATAGGCTAAATGAGACTGGTCGTGGGATCCATTCGGCGCACGAGGTCTACTTATCAAATAGCCCATTTCTCATTTTGACTTCTTCTCTAGGTGACTACTTCGTTATCGGTTCACTTAGCAAATCGCCTATTTCGCAGTCAGTCTGCCCCGGGCCGGTGCAAATGAAACTCATCTCAGACGTCTTGTAATATTGGATTTGTAATATCGCTTGTGGAGGTGCTACACTGTGAAATCGTATACTCTTCGCGGTCAATACAACAATGCTTTCAGAATGTTGCTGGCGCTATCCCGGTACTGTAGTGCACTACAGGGTATGTTTTTTATTTTGTTATTGACATTTATGAATTTATTGACATTATTATATAAATTGATAATTTTAATTTTAATGTATTTGATGAAAGTAAATCTAAAAATACAGCAGCTTCGAAGTTAGAGGCGAACAAATTAAAATTGCCATGGTTTTTTGTTCAGGAGCAATATTTAATTCTACTTATTATTTTCGAAAATGCCGATTGGTGGTTATTCTTTCTATTCTCAATTTTATAAAATATAATAACTTAATTTTCAATTTATAATTATCAACTAGTCTGATAGCTTGTTGTAAAAAGAATACGGTGATGGTGATATGTGGATGAATCTTTAATAGGCAGTCTTGAAATCTATTAAACTTGTGTGTTAGGGAGCAATTAGAGAAATCGATTAGGTAAGTATAGGGAGCATCTGAAGGGAAAGAGATTCCTTGTTTTGGATTTTGATATTTGGCGCTTTGGCAAATTCTTTCGAGACTATTTGGATTTTATCGGCTTCGGATTTGAAGTCTGAGATAGCTTACATTGATTAAAGACTGTATCTACTCTCGGAGGAGACAATAGGTTTTGGTTTGACTTGAGTTTTGTAATTGATGGATGGATGGCTGAAAATAGCTGGCCCAAGAAAATCGCCTCTACTGCTGAATTTATTGCAACAATTTTAAATAATAATTGTGAGGATATGAAGGTCTATCAAAGGTAATGATAAAAAAAAGCAGTATCTTTCTTTGCGTCCGCCAGCAAGGCGCCCCTGTCCACAAGGTTAAACGCGTTTTTCACGTCAACTTTAAGCAACGCGTCGCCTCCGTTTTGCTCTAGGAAGGTGCGGGTTGCGTGTATAGCAGCTTCACAGTCACCTCTGCTGCCGAAACCCAGTTGAACTGGACTAAAATAATCTGTTAGTGAAAGTGAAGCATATGAATGGGTCTTATGCCGCCATTTTTTTTTTTTGAGGACGCTTAATTTCGCGCCGTATAGGACATCCAAAACATCCATACACACATCGGTATCATGTTGACTAACGCTGTAATGTCCCCCAAGAGTGATCTGCCAGTATCTCCGGTAGAACCGCTAATAAGATAATTCAAATGTTGCGGGGAGAGACCATCCAGACCACCGGCCGAACCACTCCTGAAGGACATCATAGCTGCAAAAACAGCATCACTGCTCGTTACCGCGTGCTAGACGGATGCATGAGGGGCGTCAGGGAGTCGGAAGTGTTTCCTCCAGGGCCAGGCCTCTAGGCAGTCAGCAGCAATGACACCACTTGAAAATAAAATTTGGGTGGTCTCTCAAGTCACCGTTGGCAGTCTTCTCCTCAACACTCTGGAAAACATAATTCGGATTTAGCTGCCCTTTATTGGTGGTAACATTTGGGAGGGGCTGCGCTAAGAGGTAAAGCTTAAACAATTTCTATTTATTTTAATGGTAAGGAGGTGCGGCTTGAATCCTTTTTAAAACTTAGGATCCTGATAGCAAATGTCAGTACGTGTTCTGCCATTCTGATGCAGTATTATCCGATACAACGCTGCGGATTACTTGGTAAAGACTTGACGCAATCAAAGTGCGTTTGTATAACCAAACCACACACACTTGGTCAATACATCTGATGTATTCACTAGGACTTATCACACCAATCACACCTTAAACAAGAAGCCTACAATAATCACACGACAATACACACACTGGAAGGTCTACAGGAGACTATCTACTTGGTAAGAAATAAGTGTACAAAATACTCAGAGAAAAGAAATAAAACTCGGTACGGAAAACAATGGTTACCGACTAATTTGTGTTGCATTAACAAAAAGAAATTCGCAGCGAGGATATAAGATATTAAATGCTGCAGCTCTGCGGGAGGTACCAACACACAGCCGTCCTTTATCAGCCAAGCATGGGTTGGAATTGAAACCATAAGATATTAGTAAACAAAAAAAATTTTGATAGCAAGCTCGTGATGCCGAGCTCACCTCCAAAATAAGGAAAAAAGCTTTTATTTTAGTCCATGTCCGGGCGCCATAATATAGGGAAATGTTTTAAAAATAAACTCATACGACTGAATGTGTAACCATGGTCCAATCTGGTCATGTTCCCCTGGTAACAGGGTCATGGAAGTCAGATGGCAGTCGCTCCACTGTAATTATCTGATCTGCCAAATCCTGGATCATGGCCAAGGCGGATCCTGGGCCGTCGTGCGCGAGAGCACAACCGTGACATTAACGCCAAGATGATGATGATGATGATGATAATGATGATAATGATGATAATGACACCGGAAACACGTAAAAATAACTTCGTTCTAATATAAACTGGTGATGAATGGTCGTAAAACTAGAAACTTTAGGGTACCGCACGTAAGAGTTATAAAAAGGTTTAACACAGACTGGTTGCTATAAATCGCAGAGCATAAATTTAATGTAGAATCGGTCCCTTAGAAGCAAATGGGAAAAAATATCACGTTAAGTATTGCACGTCTATCTAACATGAGCTCACATCGAAGTAAACCTATAGGACTGAACAGTCTCTCACTTACCGTATTTTAAGTTAGTCATAGGAAGTTGATTCATAGGAAGTTGTCTTAATGTACTAGATTAATGATAAATCTTTTAATGTAGATTCTATGTAGCGTTCGAAGGGTACTTCGTGCCAGATAAGAACCTCTTTCCTATGAAGTGGCACTGTGGCTATCCGTGACCGACTCTAGGTCAGGTCAATCTCGTATACAACGATTCCGATTCTCGCTTATCGTAGTGGGTCATGCTGCAAACAAGAAAAGGATGAGCGTGTTTTCCGCGCTAACAATGTAGAATGGACGGAGAAAGAAATTAAATCGGAGAATCCTTTCAGCTGGTTAGACTGAGCTTAAGCTGGCCGTACATTCTACGTATACCTATCGCCAAAAACACAATCAATATCGATACTGCAGAAAATTATTCAACTCCAAAATGACCATTTTCCTCAGAATAAAATAAAACTATTTGAAAGTAGTCTGTAAACATTTTCTGGCAGATGATAATCCGTCAAATTCAAAATCAGAGTCTGGGATAATATATTTAAAAAGAAAAAAAGAAATCGACTCAAACTTCGTGAAAGCCACATGTTAAAGAAAAAGGAGACCGCTTTTATTTTTTTATCGGCATTGTAGCGATTTCTCTACACTACCTACACAACTTTACTAGTGGAAGTTATAATAAATGATTATAGGCAGGTAAACAGTAACCCAGTAAAACTTTTTAGAAACTACCACTCATTAACAGGTAACCATAAGCATTGATAAGGATTATGCTTTGCATGTGTGGGTTGCATTGCAACACACAGGTTACTTAGGACTTCGAATCCAATCTATTGATTTTTTGAACTGCGCATGCACTATTGAGGGCCACCAACATGCAGAATTGGTTTACATAGGTCTCTGCCACAAAATCCCGTCGTCCTCGAAAATTATGACGCAAATTTGCCGACTTACTAGGGTTGCTACTGCATTTATTCTAAATTTTGAAGAAAGTATTTAAAATATCGAATAGAATTTTAAACATCTTTCACAAGAACTTGTTCCTTGCCAAGGACCAATATCTAATCATTGCCATGATATGATCATTGCTTACCAAGCTGTTGATATCAGATTTTCCATACCTCCTTGGGCCATCATGCCTTTAGGAAGCGTAAAAATAAATTACTGAATCATTTACTTTTTTTAATTCATCGCCATCTGATTACGTCATCAGACTCTGAGTATAACATTTCCCTGACCTGGGAATAGAGTTCCAAGAGTCCTCGTCAAGATAAATACAACTAGCCCAAAACACGATCGAGTTGCATTGTATTATTCAAGGGTTCCTGTGGCCACATTTCATATTCATCATCACATCATAATATTACATTGTCATCTGACTTACCTACATGCGTATACCGTCAATCGAATACCAAGAAGTGGGTCAAATACAGTGTACATGTTAGTTCAATATAGGTGGCCTTGTTAAAATATAACCAACACAGTATTTGACCTGCTCCCTGGTCACCAAAGGTTGTACTATGCACTTTACCCAATCACTTTTTTGGACATACAATAGATACCCCAGCGACTTGATACGGCGGCCCCTGTTCTAAATCTAAACAATATTAAACTAACAACACAAAACTACCGTAGCTGTGCTCTTTGGCAGTATACGCTAGCTATACATAACTATTTTTAACTCGAAAAGCAAATCCTTTTTTAAACAAAGCGCTGCCAGTCCGAATTTTTATTTAATATACGGAACAAAGGCTGCGCCAAACTCGTTGCTCAGATATTGTCATCCCTAGATTCCCGGGGCTCGAGCTGGGCTCAACGTAGACCTACAGATGCACAGGTTCACATTGTCTACGTAAATTGAAATTCAACGTTGCCTACCTACATTTACAGCTTATTTTATAATGCAGGAAGAAGAGCAATCCACAACATACATGCACTGAGAACATGCACGTGTTTGATTTCATTAAACCACTTCTAGGAGTCGATTTGTAAATTAGCGAACTATGGCCTTTGCGATGAATTCGTTAGTTAATATGAGGAAAAAGAAATCGTCTTACAATAGTGGGTGGAGTAAATAGTTGGACGATATGAATAAAAGATACCGCGTTCAGTTGTATATTGGCTCATCTTACAGTATGATGCGAACTTATATAATATATTATACTAATAAGGGGCCCACACTACAATTAGCTCTCCATCGTCCGTATTCCCTGGCAACGGGCTCCGTCCCCTGGACTCGATCACCTCATGACCTCTACATTATTTCAAGGCAAATATTTTTTATTCTTTCCGTAATAATATCTTTGCTCGATTTTTTCCATTACAGGTTTTTCTTCTTCAATTTTCATCTCGTTGTATTTTCCATTTCTATTTATTCTTTCTTCCAAATTAATTATATTTTATGTTCCGTTTGACGTCCGAAGTCCAATTTATGAGAGTACATCCGTTCCCACCCGCAGGCTGCGTGTTAGATGCGCTGGCTTTCAGTCATACAAGCCGCCATTGTTAATTTAATTGTTGTGTTGTTTTTCATACCTCTGCATCGATAAAAAAATTATTTATGTAAAAAATGATACTAATGAGAAATGACTAATAATATTTTATGTAAAAGAGACATTTTCGAGATTAAAGTAAAAAAATATTTTGCCAAATACAGTGATATTTTTGGATTTCCATTAAAATATCTACACAAGAAGTGTACCCTCTTTATTAACGAGAAAAAGATCGCGTTTCAGGCTATCGAGTTGGTCGCTAGGCAGCAACTGCAACGGGAGCAGCGGCGGAGCGGCTCCGCGGAACCGGAGTTGGAGGAACCCACAGCGCCCTGGCCGCACCACCGCTCACCATTGTACATTGATATCCAAACAACTTTCCAACGACTTAAATAATGCACCAACTATGCCGGCTGTACCTATTTCTATCACAGTAATCATTACCAGAGTAGATGATCAAATTTTTACGTACGAAAATTTAATAATAATAAAATATTTGTAATCATACACGATACGTCCTCCTGTCTTGAATGCGATCCGTTCTACTTATTAACGTGATCTGGGAGTCCCCTTAGCTCCCCTCTTTCAATTCAATTCAACGACGCAGATAGAACGCAGCTTTGAGACACTATCTAATACGTTTTTAGGATAAAACGAATCTATAAACAGTCCTTTGCATAAACTTTCGGGTGGGCCCGCCAGCACTCCTTTACCATTACCCCAGTTGCCGTAGCCTATATAATAAATTGACCGAATTACTCGCTAACAACTCAAACTCAAGCTTTAGTCAAAGGACCCGTACAACGGAAAATACAAGGACAACTGAATAAACCAATTAATCCCAAATACGGTGAATCCTCTCATCAATAAAAAATAGTGCACACGTGGAATTACTCAACACGAATCCATTACAATCAATCGAGTACCTTTCAGGGATAGAGGGATCGATCAGGACACGCTTTAGAACTATTTGCATCCTTACTAGAACAGGAAGATCGGCAATAACTTATTGAAATGTCTTGCAGATGGCAGCTCATCCTTCAGGCAGGCCGAACCTCTTAGAGCTTCTTCAACTTTGCGACCTTCATCAACTCAACGATGCAGATAGGACGTAGCTCTGAGACACAATCTAATGCGTTTTTAGGACAAACCGGGGAAGGTTGCGTTGCCGCTCACTGCATCGTCACAGCAATATCCGCCAAAGTTTACTGTCTTGCTTGATGTCATGCAGTCGGCAGTTAACTCCTCAAGCAGGCCCAACCTCTTGGGGCTCCTCAACTTTGCGACTTTATGCTGGCACTACTGGACATAGGCTCCCCCCACTGAGCGCCAGTGCACCCTGCCCTCAGCTTGCCGCATCCGGCGTACGCCTGTGCCCTTTCGCGAGTCGAGACTCCATCCGTTTGCAGTCCATATGACCACAAGTATACTCTCATAATAGAGCAAGTATAGAAACGATACCTGCGATACCTCTACAAGCGGCAGCAGGGATATTGTCCGTTTATGTTCCCAACGCTCTTCCTACAAGGACACTTAGGATTCGATTTCTTACAACTACGTAGATATTTGGCCCTTATAAAATTCGCATTAAAATTACTCAATAATAAGAGACTGCCCTCATCTCTTAAGCCGTTTACTTTGCCTGTATGTGCCTAACTGCTACCTACGAGCACGGCATCATAAGTTACTGGCGGCGCCGAGCGCGCGCTCGGAAGCATTTATGCAGACCCCGACACTACGCACCATCGCCCGCGTCAACTCTGTACTCGCTACAGCACCGCAGTGTGTTTTGTTTGCGAGTACCAAAGTGTGCTTGATGAGGAATGTAAGAAGGAATTCGAAAGTATGATGCCTGTAAGTACCATACAGTATTAAATTTGTACATTATATTATATCGATACCTGCATAAATACCCATGCTTATACATTATTTGTAGCGAAATGGTTCAATGTTATAATTTCTGTAAATATAAAGAAATAAATCTGGTTGGCTCAACGAAGCCCGGAAATCAGAAAGGCACCCAACACATGAAATACCTCAACTGTTCAGTAGTACTAGCTGGCCCGACGCGACTTTATTGTTCGTGGTGCCCTATCCTACAACGATCCTACCCTACACCTACCCCTACCCAACACCTAAAGAATAGTTAAATAGGTACAGCCGTGCAGAAGTTATGCCGCGAACATCTTTCGGTATACTATTATTTTTACGGGATCAAAAGTACTAGGATAGTGAATAATGTAGCTTCCTATTTTGAAACTCGATTTAATAGTTTCGGAGTTTATTCCCAACATAAACACTCACAAAATGACAAACTTTTTAAGAAGTTTCTGATGCCCTTCTCAGTACCTATCCATTCAGACCGACTGCGTAATAAATTTAATATTTCATAATCCCCGCTTAGAATTTCTCAACGGTGGAAATACAGACTTAATTAAGTGAGGAATTCCGGGAAACACCTGAGAAGTGCACGGTAGGTTGCAATCAAGTTAATGAGACCACAGCCTACCTGCAGTGATACATAGAACTTGTCTAACGAACTTGGCTTTACTGGGAATTTCTCTTTAGCTTCGTCATAAGGCCATCATTATTTTATCTCATCATTAAATATTTAAAAAGAAAATTCACTGTTCCTGTCAAATAAAAAACGATATAGTCCTTTGGCGGTGAAGAGAATAGGTAGCCGCCAATGTTGGCAGGCGGTGATAGAGAAGGTGGAAAAGGGTAATTACCCACCTGGCCGGTGTAGTATATATGCCGCGGATGTTGGCACACTTCTCTAGCGCGATGTAGGATGGTCAGCGCCATCTATGTGCGGATGCTTGCCTACCTTGTGTTCGTAATGTAAGTATTGTCGAGGTTCCCATATTGAAGCGATAGATATCGCTACAGTCCTTTTTTGATCAGTCCAATTGTGCACGACGCTGACCAGATTTAAAACTAGCAGGAAGCTGCTCAATTGGCTATTCTGACCGTCGTACGGCGCTCTTGCATTACTCATTTTACTGAATTCTTGATATAGCTTTAAGCTGAAAAGGAAAATTCACTTTTCGCACAACTACATGTGGTTCTTTGTTTCTTTTTGATTTTACGAAATTGCGGTACGAGAATGTAACGCCTAACCAAACCAACATTTCAGACACGCAATAGTCCGTGCTATTGTTTATGTAGCACAATACGCTTCTTATACGCAAATGCAATATGCAAAACAATAGGCAATACATCCGGCGTAGTGAACAAACGATGAGATTACAAAGAAATACACTTGTTAATAAAATTGAATTAACAGTAAGCAAGTTCTTGCCGCTAATATTTAGATCCACACCTTGAGCTTTATTAATTGGATTGCATAACATGGACTCTCTGGAAACTGGACTCGTTTGAAACTAAACGGAAAGATGTTGGACATGAAGGGAATCCGGCGATAAAAGAACAATCCCCTGTTCCGCATCCTGTTAAAATTTCTGCTAGTTAGATTTGTCACTTTATTCTCGTACCGTTACAAAGTTTTGATTGGCTCTGATTGCTAAGGGTCCATTATTAGCTACGTCTTTATTTTAAATTTTTGTAACCTGGTAATCCAGGAGCACTGAGGGATTCTAGGAACTCAAATGGATAGTTGGTAGTGTCTTCTTCTTCTGTAACTCTGTTAATGGAAATATAAACTACATTATCCCCCGAAACAAAGCTCAAAGTTCGTTTGTGCTTCTGTTTGCTTACTAACCATTTAGGTACCTACCTATATTTATTAATACGCCAATAATTGCTTAGTACTATAATGTTTTAAACGATCGCGGTTATTATCACATATTTTAAGGATATTTTCCGGGTTTTCTACCGCGTACCTTTTTTGACTAGTAGCCCGATATTTCGACGTAGTTGCATGCACCATGGTCACAGATCGACTGAATATTCCGGCCCGTACCGACTTATAACATAATATTTTAAACTTATGTTATTGTCACACATTTTAAAGGTATGTTCCGGGACGTTCCGTGACCATAATGCATGCAACTGGGTCGAAGTATCGGGCTACTCGTCAACAAAATTACGCGGTAAAATTGCTTAGTAATTGCTTACGAAACTTTAACGTACATGCTGTAGTTATCAGGGCAATTAAGATATCGAATAAAGTTAATTCGATAGGTCTACCGACCGTGGAAAGAGCAAGGGTGTTGTATACCTTACGAAACTCCAATAAAGTGCTCCATGGGGTGGGGATTTAGGGAACCGTGGCTTTGGCGTGACTGTTTGCCCACCGTATAACATAAGAATAAGAAAAAATTGTATGACATAAGAATAAGAAACCTTACTGTAAATTTAGATTCTACTTGAATATGTAGGTATAAAATTTGCCCCAGGTCTCCTGGTCTCGGAAAAGTGTCCATAAGGCTGTCCGCGTTGCCCAAACGGACCGAACGAACTTTGTCTCAAATAGTAAGCTAGTGGTCAATCCCGGATACCCGACACAATGTTTGACTTAAGTAGGTACTTCACAATGTACCTACAATATTTTCTTGCACCTTGAGACATGCTCCTTGCAATTGTGTACCTAGCTCGTAAAGTAGCCATTATTGCACCGGTTTTTTATCACAGTGTATTAATACTAAACATATTGTAATCTACACTATGAGTTAAAAACACACGGCTTTTTACATTGGTTATTGCCTTTAATGAGAAAATGCTCACGAGCACATTTTGTCGTTTTATTTGGGATCCAGCCTTCCCTTCTCCCCGAGGCCCCGTCTCGTCGCTTTAATCCATTTACATTTCATTGTGTTATCATCAGGAAAGCTAAAGAAATTAAAGCTTGCAAAGCTAGGGCTTTTCCATGGGTTAATCTTACATCTTTATCTCCTCTTTATCGCTTTACAATACAACCACTGAATAATTATTAGTAATAAAATAACAACACTTTCAACACAAAATATTTATCAATATATAAAACTGGAATAATTTCATTACAAATGAGCCTTGACCGTTGCCATGGCCCGTGGCACACATTCTTGCTAAAAGGGTCACTATACTCAGCGTAATTTAGCCGTGAAGATAGCTGACTTTCCAAGAGGTCCCGCGGGAAGCCCAAGAAGCGATGGCTTGACTTCGCTTACCGGGCAAGGTTGTGAAGAATAAAACCACAATTTTCTTTTTTTCAAATCCAGCTTTTATTGCGCGGTGTAGTACTTCCAAAGAGCCCAAACACGATGGTGTTATTGTATTGCATCCGTGAGCTCCTATGACCACTTTCCGACTCCATCATCAGACCAGCTCCATGGTACCATATTAATACATTGTCATTCAAGTTAGATAGGTATACCAAATTTCAGTTCAATTGAACACCGCGAAGTAGGTTCAAGTTAAGCCGAACAATAGTTACATACAAACATTGCAATTTAAATAAAAGCTTGTAAAAAGTAGGTAAACGGACCCTAGATGAATCTGGAGCTGGCCGCTCAAATGATGATGATATTATTATACTATACTATACTATACTATAATACTATATTAATAAAAAACAAAAAAACATCTTGGCGTTAATGTCCCGGTTGTGCTCTCGAGAACGATGGCCCGGGGTCCGCCTTGACCATGATCCAGGATTTGGCAGGTCAGGTAATTACAGTGGAGCGACTGCCATCTGACCTCCATGACCCTGCTACCAGGGGAACCTGACCAGATTGGACCATGGTTACACATCCAGTCGCCTGAATGTGCAGGTTTCATCACGATGTTTTCCCTCACCGTAAGAGCATCGGTTAGTATTCAACTAATGTACATAACTCAGAAAATAGTCATTGGTACATGGCCGGAGCGGGATTCGAACCCGGGACCTCTGGCTTACAAGTCGGATACTGTAACCGCTTGGCCACCGACGCTCATACTATACTATATTATTAGCACTATAATTATTGTCGTTTCCTATGGTTTTTTCACATCGCGAAGTATGGAAGAATATGGGGTAGGCCTTTGCCCAGCCGTGGGATGATACAGGTGATATAAATAAATAATTGTTGTCGAACAACGCCACAGCCAACGCTTGGACCTAGAAGAGAGGAAATCACGCAAGGAAAGAGAGCGCGTGCGAGCGAAACAACTTGGCGTGGGGGCAGCATGCTCAATCAAGAGGGACTAGCGATAGAAATTACTGGGATTAAAAGGAGTTAGGAAATTGATGAAATAATCATGAAGGAACTAAAGGCCCTACTTACATGAACCCACATCCAATAGTGCCTGTCAAATCTGGAGATGTAGCAAAAGCCGCCGTTAACGTGGAGGAGACAAGGGTTGTTGATGAATGGAATTGTATGCGTTGATCACAACATTCACTAGTGTCGTAAGGTAAACGTGACCAAATATACACATTACATTACCAACTGAAAAAATTATGATTTTGTCAATGAGTTTTTTAGTTATAAAACTTCAGTATGTTAGAAAAAAGATGACAGACTTTAATAAAAATAGGTTACCATATAGCCACTTTTAGCGTAGATAACAGCATCGAGTCTGTCCCGCAACATTCTTTCGCTGCACGAACGTGACTGGCTTAAAAATATTATATTTTTCAGTCCAAAACTTTTTACTGGTCTGCGATGTGTAAACAAATTAAACGGTAGTGCTTGGTTAAAGTGCAAATTAAAAGACAATTTAGACCAGTGAACTGTCCTGTGAAAACATGCGTCAGCATCAGTTACGGTTTGGACCGCGGTAACTGCCACAGGACGATCACCGCTCGTTTTCATTGAGCAGGGCGTAAAGGTAAGTTAACAAATCAATCGTGAAAATATTTTAAATTATACTTCAAAAGGTCTAAGAGGTCCTCAACTGCTGCTGTAAAAGCATTCCGAGCGTCCACAGGGCTATCAAATTGAATGCAACGAAGTCCTAGTTTCACTTTTGGAAAAAGAAAAAAGTCTCTCGGAGCTAGGTAAGAGCTAGGCAGGGTGGGTTATTTCTTGAATATCAGTGTTCTTCAAAAGTGATTGTGTGAGTTTCGCTTTGAACGACGGTGCGGTTTTAAGACATTTTTGATTCAACACTCCAAATACTGTTGGTAAACACACATCTGAGCACCATTGGGCATTAACAGATTTGTGAGTGTCCAAGGAATTTTTCGCTCATTTTGTTGCTTACACTACGCCTACGTTTGACTTTCCTGGGATGTTCTTCGTCTGGAAAAGCCCACACCGTTGACTGCCGCTTAGTATTTTGCATTTGTATTTATTTATTTCATTGTATGTACATTTTGTTTCTTAATACTAATTGACACAAAACCCTTTCGGGTGGGTTTGTCTGTGTCTACCTGGCTATTTATCAGATGTATAGGTACAAAACATACAAGTAATACATACTTACCTATGCCTGATATAATGTTACAAAACACACTTGTTCATAATTACCAAGTTTACCGGATTCACACCCATATTATCAATATCCATTTTTCTTTCCAATAACATTGGTTTAACAACAATAACAGTTTGCTCAACACAATACCACAGAACATTGATACTAATGTTAACAAAGGAAAACAACGAGTACGCTTGATAACTTGTGCTCTGATTCCGCAAATAAGTAATGCAACTAGGTATAACAATAATGTCGGCGTAATGTAGTTAATTGGTCATATTGATAAACCCAACTTCCGTAATTATATAATTAATGGAGATGATATGTAATGATGCGTCAGTATTCCGTCCTTCTCCATTTTCGAATTTTACAATCATTTCCTTGCACCATGTCACGCGAACAAAGTTTCCAGACTTGTAGATGACGGTGTAAAATCTCTTGAAAGGTCGGTGATGATATTTTAACGGTTTCTTCTATCTGCTTGACGGTCGTTTTTGGGTCTCTTCTGCTTGACGGTGTAACATATTTTTACAGCCTCGATGTTTTCATCCGTTACAGAAGACGCCAGATGACCAAGTGAACAGAAGTCTGTCATTTAAAAAAATCTTTTAAAATTGAGAAAACCATCTAAAAATATTTGCACGGGACGGTGCGAGGTTGCCAAAAGCGGATAACATAGTAGATTTACTACGACACATCATATAATATCATTGCACGAAAATGCTCACGTTTGAATTCCATTGTCGCGAAGAAAAGCGTGCGAAATGCATAAACTATATCTTCTTCGTTCGACACATTCTTTTTCGTTTATTTTTTAACCATTTGGCTTTCAGAAATCCAAATATAGATAAATGATGTTTGAATAGCGATGTCTTTTAAAAATTTTTTGTATACCATAACTTTCATAGTCCACATATACTGCCTAGTCTTTAGTCACAGTTTTTACAATTGCAATTTTTTTTGTATAAATATGTTCGAATAAAGTCCCCCTTACAAAGAACGCTGAGAGTTTTAATACGATTTTTTTTATTTTTTTTTATTCACATTCCAAATTCAAATCACTTATTCCTTTGGGAGTTTCATTTAATATTATCTCTCTGGGGGTAACAGGGCCTACAACCTTGAGCCTTGTTTTACAACGTTTTGGCGGAATCAAAAAAGTTGTTTGTTTAGCACGAGCAAATATTTTTAAATCACCCTCTGTGCTCAGTAGTCTAGATTTTCTAGACTACTTTGCTAAATCGAGATTTTGTTTTTAATATATTTTACAAGACAGGCATTTGACCGCCATCTCACCTGTGATTTGAAGTCTGCAATCGCAGCAAAAATAACTGCTCTCTTGTATAACTGATTACTATTATTGTCTTTCCAGTGAGTGCCACGGGCATGAATGAGCCGACGACGAGCGGTTGCGAGCGCCTACAGCGTAGCAGGAGGTGTGAAAATGTGTTTATCTTTCCAGTGTCTGCTACGGGCATCAATGAGTGGATGTCAGCGCCAACGTCTACGCCGTAGCACACTTGCTATAAGAGCTACGAACCTACTGTATGTACTATTAGAGGAGTAAGATGGCAGGGGTTTTAGCGGGTGGGTGGCTGGTTGGTTGATATGATGATATGTTATATAATGGTAATCAATTTTTTTTATCATTATGCATAGAAAAATATGACAGATCAAATCACACGTCTGAGAGTACATAGACTCTTTTAAAAGTATTTTTAGTGTTTCGTGTTTCGTTTTAATTTATCATAACGATGTGTATGAATTGATTCAATATAATGCCGTTGCGCTTAATTTATTTATATCCAATGAATCATCGAAACTATAGCGATTCAGATAAAACCGCTGTGAAGGATTGTAGAACGTGAAGCAAAAAGAAAACCCGAGAGTTCTAAAGATAGTAATAAAACAATTTAGTTTACTTGTTGACAATGTATTAATTGAATCGTGGTTTCGAAGGTTTCATTTTAATTTACAAGAAAAAGTAATTTTTCGGTAAATTGTTTTGTTTAAGTCATTTTTGAATTTTTTTGAATTTTAAACAAACCTACTTAATTTTTTATTTACCTAAAACCATAATTACTTGTTTTATGTTTTAAATAAACCTTTAATACAATCTTGTCTACTAAGTTATAATCGAGTATCTCAAGTTACTTGTCTTTAGCGTAAAGTGTCATTAGTAAATCTAATCTATATTCGTAGAAACGAAGAACACTATTTTTGTTCGTCAAAATGTAAAAAGATATAAAAAGGTATATTTTTTACATACACATATTTTAAACTTTATTTCCTATGATATTTTAACATTTTTGTATTTACAATTACCCAATTTATCGGCAAAAACACTGAATAACGTTTTTACGCTCTCCTGTAAAGTTTGCAATAAATGAAATAATTGAATTTGGCTTAGGGCAGCCGAGTATCAAAAAAAAAAAAAAAAAATCGCCGTATTGCTGCTAGGTCAACAGTTCGCCCGGCGTCGTAAGCACCTATCACCCGTCGCATTACAGACCTGCCTGCCTTGGACACGGCTTTGCTTTCTTTGCTATCTGTGCTGGTGGCTTTTTTTAAATTGTGTTTTCTGTCTTTATCTGTGTTGTTGGTTCTTAAACTCCAAGTCAAATGGCTGACATGACGATGTTGAAAAAATGTTCACTCATAAAAAAGTAGTGTTATACTTTACTGAACAAGCATTGATGGAAAAATTTCTGAACCGACATTATTTGGGTTTTGCATATGGAAGGGGTTTTAAATAATTTGATTAAAGCTCGGAAAAGCGAAAAAATTTTGGTCTCCAAAATACTATCAAACGGGTCACGTTCCCTTAAACAAAAAGTTCGTGTACTTAATACTCTAGTACTCAGTAATTTTGCAGCCGCAGTGTAGATCGTTGCTCAATTTGAATATTTTTGCTATTCAATAATCGACAGTTTACTTAATTTGATGCAAACTAATTAAAGTAAAGAGCTACGTGTCCCAAAGGGACGGCGATACTCCATTGCTAATGTCTCTAGGCAGCGGTGACCACTATCCATCAGTCGGTTTGTCTACCGTTTGACATAAACAAAACTTATGTTGTTAGAGGTATGGCAGGCTTGTTTTATACGGAGGTCGCCAACATATTTTTGTCGTAAATTCGTGTGAATTCGGGTGTGCTTGTTTAATTTCATAGTTAAATAACTCGTCAAGTAAATAGAAAATTGGCTTAGTTATTATACATCATCAGCCTTCCAATTTCCGGGGTCCGCTTTCCTACTCTTTCTTCTTTAATTTGTCCAATCATCGGCGTCCTCACGTCGTAAGTCATTGGCTCTCCACCCGATTCGGCGATGTCAAACCATCGCTTTTTGGATCACCCGCGGGGCGTCTTTATAAAACCGGCACGTTTAAGCACCTATTTTCCACGTAGATCAAACCAGCGCAGGCACGCCCCTTCGGTGTCTCTCTCACGTCATGGCTGCCACGTTTGATATAATATCATGTTTTTTAACTGGATTCCAGTCCGGTAACACTGCGTTTGATAATCTAAACAAAATTGTGTAAGCTTCGGTTTCATGCATAAGTTTATATACAGTTCATCGAATGATTTGGGGCAATTTTTAAATGTATAGTTCAAGATAATAAGTGTATAACCAATTTAGTTTTTTTTTTGTGTAGAATATTCTTCTTTATACAAAAAATAACATGTTTTGTATCTATCTCGAAAACAATCGACTAAGAACAAATTTTCATGAGTACTTGTAGAATTCGTGATATAAAATAATATCTCGTAAAATACCCGCGAATACTTTAACCAAGGGACATTTGGCGTTCGTAATTTTTGCGAAATTATTCACAATTGATTCCACGCGACCAAACAGAATTGTATAGTACGCACCACGTACTCGTTGTCGATATCTGTGTTTTCAGAAGAATCAGCTCAATCACGTTTGCCCCACGTGGCGAACTAAAGAGGACCAGGGGCACATTAAATGTGTAAATTTTGTCAAAATTTGTTCAAGTGAAATTAGTGCGTAACCTAAAGTTCGTGTTTTTACACACACATTTCAATGTGTCTTTTTACAAAAGTGGCATTGTGCGACTAATCCACCTCAAAATCTATCATCATAACTAAAGGCCTGCGATCTAAAATATTTTTGGACATATATTCCTCAAACGCACATTTCAAAATAAATATTATACCATTAGTTTGAAAAGTTTGCATTTTATTTTCGACTGTTAACTCCTCTTTAGCCAGGATCTACAGCGGCGACCCGAAGAGGCCCTGAGTTTGACACTTAGGTTTGCCCGAGGGCAAGCTATCGTAACATTTTGACAGCTCTGTGATCAAATCTGTATTTCCGCGATATTCAAAATCACAGTTTGGTATATCCTGCAATAAATTTAATAACGCACGAATACCCAAAGTGTGCGATAAAGAGGTTTATATTAAATTCCGTTATCGCCCAGTAATAATTTACTTAATAAATATATTAATTGAGTGACGCCCGTATCTTATCTCGCGCGATTGTATCGGTGCTTACAAATTTGGCCTCTAAAAATCTATCGCGTACGCTGTTTTCAATTGAATGTCACATGTTAGATATGAGTCGATAAATGTGGGTTTGTTTTGCAGTCGACAGTTTCGTGTCGAGTGGTGACTGCTGCGTTTGCCGCGGCAGTGTGTTAGGGCGAGTTTCAGGCGCGGAGTTCCCCACAGTGCAGGACGCTCTCGCGAGGTACGGACGTGCTTCCTCGAGCGCTTGCGTTGCCCGACCTTTCGCGTTGCCCGACACTTTTAAACCGAACCGCGAACATTCAAATCGCCTCAAGTTCTAGTGACGCTTATGAACTTTTCGTGGGTTTGCCGCCGGATTTTTGGTAAGTTTTACATTGATTTTTATTAGAAAAAAAATTGACAGATAAATTAAAACTCAGTTTGGTATTAATAGCTACTAAGTATTTCGGTTGTTGGTAGTTTGTAATTTTGTTTGAATTATTTGTAGCTGTTTAATAAGATTTTCTACCACAAAACTATTTAAGAAATACTTTTTTCCGACACAATGAGATTTATCGCGAGTGTTTGCGTTGTAATTAATATGAAGTGATACTGTTGTTTTGCCTTCTAAAGTAAAAAAGAGCCTCATGGCATTGCTTTCTTTGCTTTTAATTAGCGATCGCTTTATTTTATTATTTGTTATTGGGTGAATAGAAACAGTTGACAATTATACGTGCATTGAATGATACTCATGCCCTTATCTATTTCAATGTTTCACCACTACGTTGAATAGCGAACATGACATCAACGTAAATAAACCAGACAAAGTAAGTGGTCTTTAGCTCGAAAGACATTATAAATGCGGCAAGTCTCCGGCTATTTATTTACGAGGACCAGTACATCGTTTAAGTCCATCAATCACCTTGCGGCAAAACAAATTTCGCCGGCGTTTCCGACCTTATACTTAAGGCGGAAAGATCGTTCTGCGGCCTTAGAGTAGGTAAGGGGCGCGGCTTAAGAAGCGGCCGGGATGCCTCTCGGGTTCCCTTACAATCTGGCTCGAAATTTATTTAATCCGACTTAAATCCTATTTGCTTCGCTGTCCTAGCGGTGGTCGCACCGGCGGTAACAAAAATTTTGCAATTGTGACTCTGTGGTTGTAATAATATAGAAATAATTTGATATCTCATATTTGCAAGCACTTGAAAACACACTTCTTAGGTCAGGGGGTCTATCCCGCTAAATTTGAACGTATTTACCAAAACCAACGTCTTTCTTTTTCCCGACTGCGACGAGGGTTATATTTTTCGAGAGTATATATATGGGACAATATACCATATATTTTGGGGATCGCTCCGATCGCTCTTTTTGTATAAATACACCGCTCGCGCCATGCAATCAATTCGGGTTTTAGGAACCAATATATCAAATATTCGATATTCGGAGCGGTCCTCGGTGCGCTCACTCAGTCATTGGTTGTTGTTACTTTTATCATTTTTTATCGTCTTTTGAGCCAAAATTCGAAAAATTTCGAGCTCGTTACGCTCGCTCATTTTTCAATTTGAGTTACTTTTATTACGAACATCTTAAGTCTCTCAACCCAAACCTGGCTACGCCCGTGGTCGCTCTATTGGGTAAATTATAAAAATCAAAATGTCGATTTTTGGGTGCCTGAATGAGACTGTCGTAAATTCTTTTTCTCTATATACAATCGAGTTGGTTGTCAAAATAATTTACCATTTTTGTGTGCAATAAACTATTAAATAAATAAATAAAATAAATCAATAAAGGTCTTGAAAAGGCGATTTATTCAAGAATATATTCAAGTTATAGGTCCACTTAAAAGGATTTGTTGCTTTACAGTTTTTTAATAGTAGTCGGGGTTTTTAGCTTCTGTACTACCAACTTGTTCGCTATATCATGAGAGAGATGACTTGTGACAACGACGTCGGTTTGGTTTTGATAAATACGTTCAAATTCAACGCGATAGGCCCCAGGACGGTCCGTTGTCTATATCGATATTTATAAAGAGATGTAGAACGTTACACCGAAAATACTGGCCCGGGAAATTTACTAAGTGAGTTCCCGAGAATTCCCGTGTGTTATAAAAAGTGGAAAAAAGATACATATTGCGCCGACCTCACCTAGTGGGATAATGGCAGATGATTATGATCCACGAGCGTCATAGGGCCTTTACTAAAAACAAAATTTCTGGAATGTGCGGGCTAAATCGGGAATCCCAACGGAAGACCTAGGTCAATCTCGCTTCGCCGACGGCATTAGGCGGCACACAAAACAGTCACACATCCAGTTATCGACATCGCCGCGCTTAGCTTTACCTTTGTTATCGGTCTCGCAAACACGCTGCCATTAGTAGACCGCGGCCGCTGTACGAAAACCTTGCACAAGCTTAGAAAAGCTATCATGACCTGGGTATATATTTGATTTTATATTGTACTAGTGAACCCAGCTCGTCTTCGTTCGCGTACACCTACTTTATCTCTACCTACCCATTTTTTTGCCTATGTACCTTCATCTTGAATCATTATCTATTATTGGAACCGAATTAAAATCCTTTGCGTACTTTCAAAGATCTATACATAGATACATACATAAATATATTCATAGATACATCCATAGATAGATAAATAGCTACATATACACATACATATATACATAGGGGGGAAGCGACTTTGTTTTATACTATGACGACAGCAATGGGAGTTTGCTTTACGGTGGCCACAGGATCCGGGAGCTTCCAAAGCTCACAAAAGCGCAAACCGTATGTAAATATTCTTCCATGTAGACTGTTTCCAATAACGAATATAGTATTTACCCCGTAGTTTCAATAACTTCGACCGTGGTGTGGCAACAGCAAAGTAATTAAAACGTCGGAATAAAAGGAAAAGTCAAAAACCGCGGTTCATTTTAGCGCTCTATTTGAAATGACTGCACATGAAAAATACGGAAGGATATTTTTGCATTTTTGGTGCACCTAGGTTGACGAATCTTGACGACCGTGATATAAAAAATAATCATCTTGGCGCCGGTAATGCTCCCGAGCACGAGGGATTTGGCAGATTGACCTCCGTGATCCTGCTACCAGGGGAACCTGACCAGATTGGATCATTGTTACACATTCAGTCGCCTGATGTGCAGATTTCAGTATGTTTTCCCTCACCGTAAGAGAACCCCGTACCTCTCGCTTACGAATCGGATACCGTAACCACTCGGCCACCGACGCTCACGCTCACGCTTGACTACCGTGATGTTAGGAACTAAAGCCTTGAAGGTGGCAGATATGGAGTCTGTTGTCCGTGTGTCTAGCTCACAAGATTTAAAATTAAGTAAATGGAACTGAGTTCTCTTGCACATGGCACAGAAAATTCTACTAAATAAATATTTGCTGTGGGGCGGCCAGTGTCTCCGGCATATCGGGAGCGATCATGTCACTGGAAAAGAGGACGGGGTATGGGGGGGATCTACAGGGAGAAGGTATAGGGTTGTCTTCATAGCGCATGTGAGAAAAACTTTTTGAGAAATATATTAGGGCCGGTATCTTCAATTTGTACAACTTGTTTTTTTTAGTTACCCGCAGGATATCGGTATAGGAGTTTGGGCAACAGAAATGTTACCGGTACAGCGATTAACATCAACTAGTCCCTAAAAAGATTATATAGAAGTCACAGCGGCTGTGGCAAAGGGTACCGATGATGGGATCTTATCAATATGCATGTTTATACCCTTCTGTCCCTGTAGAAGAGTGGCTGGGCGCATCTGGGACAGCGAGCCAAATCCACCAGCGGCGGTCCATTGATTGAATGTGCCACATATGAAATGGGTACCTGTATACATATAGATAGGAACTTGTATTTATATGACAGCGTCGCTGGCCATGGCTAGCCGGTCGAGTCATAAGCGAGAGGTACCGAGTTCCTTCCCCAGTGCCGCCATGTACAAACTACTTTTTCTGTGTAACGTAAGAAGTTTAGTTGAACACTAATTGCAGTGAGGGAAAACAGTGATTAAATCGGCACTTTCAAGCGATCCAATCGCGGTAAAACGCAGCCTTCGTCAGATAACATAACTTGCGGGTTCTAGCCTTATTTTTTGTTAGCATTTGCCCGCAACTGTAGTGAACATCACTACTTTTTATCCTTTCACGTTTAGGGTAAGTAAACCCTCTTTCAGTCATATTCACAGAAAAGGTTTACAAAAAAGTGCATTGACCGTGTACCGTAGCTGTAATATGTCATGTAATTCAGTGAAATCAATGAAAAAGGATAGTAATTGTTAATTAATCATAGATATCTGCGAGAGTTCATATTTTACAAAAAACAAATACAAAGTATGATTATTGAATAATTTGACATATTCAGTGAATCGAATCTTTACTTTATATTAATCCGTTTACCTACATTGACAGAGAGAGCTTCATCCTCTTAGGCACAACAATCTTGCTGTGCTCATTTTAACGTGAATTCTAAATTTGGTTCTGATGTTTTCGTCTGCTCGTGTAGATCCTTTACTAGTAGCAATTCAATTGTCAATAATTTTTTGCCCAAACCGCCCGAAGGCAGATAATTCCTCCGCTACAGCAGAAGCAATATTGCAAATCTATCTATCAAATGGGAAAGAGAATAGGATAAGATAACAATGTGATAACTAGATCCGAATTGCCTCTTTTGAAACTTGACAACGCGCCGATAAATAATCAATGGATCTCTGTAAATTTGGCATTGTTGCATTGATATTGTTTCTTTGTTTCTACTTTGTACTTTAAAGGCAATTGACTGCCATCAGTGAAACCCATGTCGAAGGATCTCATCATTGATTATGTTCCTCCATCTAAGTATAGTAACTGCAGGTCCGCTTCACACTCGTACAGCTAATACTGAGATTTATTACGCACAGAACAACAATTACTTGCCACTACTATTCTATTTATCATTTAACATAATCTAAGAACATTTAAAGGCAGCATTTATCAAACTCTCTGAAGCCGCCAATTTAAATATAACATATAATAATAACTTTATTTGATAAGCCAGTACATTTAGATCTTATTAATTGAACTTTTGACTAAGTGCATTATGGCCTGTATTTTAAATACTTACAAATTATTTATGTCCACTGATTCTCAAGCTAAGTAAAACTTGTGTTATGAGAAAAAGCTATTCATATGTTCAAGAAATAGTGAATACAGCACAATCGTGGATTTATTTAGTTATCGTTAATCCCATCATGCACTTTCCTGCTCTTCTTTTTCCACTTTATTGACGTTAAATCCGCTATAAATACCGCTAATTTTTGACGTTAAATCCAAGACGAAAAGATATTACAGTATCTATCTCGGCTCGATCGATTTAATTTAATTTCCTCTTTTACCTATCTGATGTCAAGTGGAAACTTTCGTCCGGAGTATTATAGATCTTAGAGTACCTCACGTTTATGATCAGATGCCTGAGTTACCTCAAAATAATATTTTAAATAAATAGTAGTACCTAAGTAGCTTTAGGCTCATCGTTGTCTGGGAGGGATCGGGGCAAGCGCTCAGGAAAACTCGTATGCTCCTTCTATTTCAGCCTCGATTCAACAAGCGACACCAAATTACCTACTAGAGTTTACGTAACTCGTGCTTTGCATTCTGACGCTCAAACACCAATTTTGTGCCTAATGTTTTTAGATCGAGGCGTGTCACGAAGTTGATATACTTACCTAAGAGTGCGTTATACGAGTAGTTGAGAATTTCATACAAAGTAGATAGACGCTCACACGAACCGCTCGTATCATTACGGTGACTTCGGTTTCCATTACCTTTAATATGCTTCAACCCTACACATAGGTACATATCTAACGTTCTAGTTTTGCGGTAAACTACATACACAGTAAGCTGGCTGCGGTAATGCATTTCCTATTAAGTAAATTGAGTCCTCTATTCAATCTAGATCCAGTTTGGGCCTTTGAGTCAGCGGAGTAAGTCCGCAGTATGGGATAAAAGTTTATAGTATATTCTTTAGAGCCACTTGCTTTTTGTGGAAGACACTTTTCTACATACACTTCCAATACTCACCTACTTTTCACCAAGGATTTAGGTGTTCTGAATAGGCTAAAACCTAAATGCCAAATAATTTGACCGAAAGTGAACTCTATACAATCGTATTGAAAACTTAACTCTATTTCTTATTGATAATTTCTTTCAGAACAACTGCCAATAACTCGTCAAAATGACTGCCGTAAGAAGTGTTCGTAATTTCACTCGTTTAAATTGTGGGACATAAAACTCACCTGCGCGTAGCGTTTGATATCACGGTCTTCGACTTTTACGTTTGGGGGCAATTTAAAGACCTTTGTTTATACCACAGTGAGTTGATGATTTGAGTATGTTATACTGTATACTGCGAAAACCTAAATCGAGAAATAAATTTGGACTTGCGTCTCAAAACCAGAGAACAGAGTTAACATTAACATTTCTGAAACTAGCTTTTAACATGCTTTAATAACAGCCAAGCTTAAGCGTAATTTATTAGATGCCGTAAATAATTGTTTTGATAAATCGCAGTCACCAGTCAGCTAGATTTTATATGAAATTTTAAAAAGTACAAATAATATGAGCCTTCTGTATTAATTGCGCATAATGAAGCAAAAATATTTTATTAACAAGCTTACAATTAAATCAACTTTTTATAATGTTCCGGTCTTACACGAGGGTGAAAATTAAAATAACGTAGAACAGTTACTCGAAGTTTTGTATAAGGCATTTTATGACATTTTTTTCGGAGCTTTAGTAAATATTTGTGGTTATGATGGTTTGTGTAAATGAACAACTCTCCATTCCCTGCTTTTACCACAAAAATGCCATTTTCATTGTTTAATTGCTGTTTTTACTAAACTTAGGAATCGGGTAAGTAACCAGTTATTCAGTAGCTGAATTTTTGTTCTTTGTTCGGTTTTGAAAAGCAGAACGCTGCATAATTGAAAATAAGTAGGTAAGTTCTTACAACTAAATTATAGCAATTTAATCGCAAGATATGTATTTATACAGCTTATAGCGTCAAAGACATGAATTGAAGGTTTTTATGCAGAAAATAATTGTGAAATGTTGTAAGGCTTCGAGTTGAGTCGTCCGAAGTACAAGTTTGAGTCGAAGTTCTACGGTTGAAGATGAATCCGTACATTATGACTAAAAAAAGGAACAAGACCATTATGGAAGCATTCAGTTATTGTAATCTTGAATGTAATTAAAAGATTCTTATTTTTACTTACGAATTGTAGTCTTACCTTAACAAACTGTAGTTTTATTGAAATGAATTTTCTTAAGTTAATAAATAGAAAAAAATAAAATAAAATAAGAAATAAATAAGAATAAGATTTATAAAAGATCAAAGATTTTTTATGAATAAACAATTTATATAAATAAAAACGACATTCTTTATTGATACGAAATTATTAAAAAATATCCTAGGAAAAAAAGACCGTTTTTGTAGTGCTCCCCAAAAGCTGAGTAGTCTTTCTACTCAGTTCGCCTGTTAGACGATTTCTGGATACAGTGACTGTTGCGCCAGCTTTGGGCCGCACAACAACGTTGAACGGTTGCATATCCTTGCACATATAATAAAAAATGCACACATACATATTATTATATTTCATGCCGAATCTGAATCAAATCAAAATTCTTAAATGTAATGAAATGTTAACTGCTTAATTGTATCTCCGAATCTCCGATAATTAAAAATACTTTAATTTTCATGCTTTAAATTTAACTCTTAATAGGCTGTTTAACAGTATTATAATGGGTAATTATAGAAATATTATCTCAAATATGTTCGTTTTAGATCACTTCTATTCATATTATCTATATATATAAAAGAAAGTCGTGTTTGTTACAACACTTATAACTCGAGAACGGCTGGACCGATTGCCATGGTTTTTGATTTGTTGGATTTGTTTCCGTCCCGAATAGCAGAATACATCTTAAAAACAATGAAAACTCGATATGTGTAATGAATACTTAATCATTTCAAAAAGTGTAAATGTCTTTTTATAGGTTGTCTATGATAGGTTGTCTATGTTATCTATGTCTCGAAAGTTCAGGCACTGTCATAGATCTAGGATAGTACCAAAACACATGGTATATCTATGGGCACTGTTATTATATTTGGTGGTTTTATGCGAGTGCACATTTTAATAGATCTAGGATAGTACCAAAACACATGCTATATCTATGGGCACTGTTATTATATTTGGTGGTTTTATGCGAGTGCACATTTTAATAACAATGCCGCGTCCTAGAAGATCTAATCTTTCCCAGCGAAGCCGTAATGCAATTAGGCAACGGAATATCGCGAGTCAATTATCTGATGGAGAACGAGAAATTGCACGAGAACAGCGCCGCGTTAGTATGGAGCAAAGAAGGGCCTTAATTCGTGCTTCTCAAACACAAGAGCAAAGAGAGGCAGCCCGTGAAACGGCTAGGTTAGAAACGAGAAATCGTCGAGCTTATCGTACAGATGAACAGAGGAATAATCTTCGAAGTGCAAGAAGAAATGGTTCAAGTATTGATTTGAATCGAGCAGCGATTCTGTATGATTGCACCATCGACTACAGCTTGCATCGTTTAGTTTGCATTGGTCCAATGGACGTTGTTTGCCAGCATTGTGGAGCATTGAAGTTTGCTGGTGAAACGCCTGGTTTGTGCTGCCTTAGTGGTAAAGTGAAATTGCCATTATTGGTCCCGCCACCAGAGCCATTGTGCTCCCTGCTTTATGGCGAAACACTAGAATCACGACATTTTCTAGCGAACACTCAAAAATACAATGTCTGTTTCCAAATGACGACATTTGGGGCGGAAATTCTCGAAGAACACGGATATAATCCGACATTTAAGGTAATTTATTAAACTTTATTTTCTGGGTAGGGGTAGGGTAGGGGTAGGGTAGGGTAGTTATGGTGGTGCTGCTGCTAATTGACTCTTCCTCAATCGGTCCCTCTATGCGGATCGTGACTCTGTTGACGTAGCAAGGATGTTCTCGATTGGTCTCATTGTTTTACGTTCATCAAAGCCTAAATTAGTTCAGCTAAAAAGTAACACGACATTCATTGACTGTTAGGCGGTACGAAGTTCGCCGGGTCAGCTAGTAGTAATATAAGTGGGCACATAATGCTCTATCCGAAAAAGCAAGGAAACCGTTGCATGAGCAGCTTATATTCAACATAACCGTGTCGCCATCACATAATCTCTAAAAAAGAATATAAACGATACATATCTAATCTCACACTTGTAGGGTCTCGCCCTGACTAATGGTGGTGTCATTCGGTGTCGAATGTACTTACTGTTATTAGGACTCCTGTTCAAACAACTGTTCAGCTCGTTGACACTTTTATTTTAAATTTTTGTACATTTAACTGATATATTCTTGGGTTTGGCCGTTCAGGCTCTGATTGCTCATCATCCTTTCCTGGAAAATTAGTTAATCCTGTAAATGAAGACTACGTTGTAACTACGTTCTGCAATGTTTTTAATTCGAATCGAATTTCGATAAGAGTATTTTCTTTTTGGGGAAATGATCTCTCGTTTCCTAAATATCCATTTGGTAAAAGTAATTATGGTTTTTGGACAAATACAAAGGTATTGGGGTGTGTGTCTGGATTCTTACCGCTGTAACTTCTTGTTTTCCTTGTGTTTAGAATCCAGATGGACCCCTATGCCACGGGGGACATTTTTCCATCACATTAGGGTGTTTATTTCGTGGCAAATATTTGATTTTGTACACTATTAGAAACATTTTAAATATTGAATTAATTTAATTATTACTGGTACGATTATTGCTTGATGTTTCGTTGATATTTTACATTATTGTTTTTTAATTAATTGGAATGTAATAGTTAATATTATGGAATGTGATTTTCTGAAATAAATATTATTATTAAATTATTATAAAATATCGCATGTTCCAAATTAATGTTTACCTTTTATTATTTAATTCTTTGTACGTCATATATTGTCAGGCGGACACAGTTCATAGTCGGCGGACATTTTAATCTTTTTAGTGCTCCTCTTATTCTAGATAATTGCTGGATCCAATTCTTCATCATGTCTTCATGGATTATATCCTTTGCCAAACACGAGGTCGTCCGAAAATTAATATCGACCACTTCGGGAACTGGCTGGTTGACTATGAGTACTGGTCATCAAGACTATATCTTCTTTTGTGCCAAATGCGTTCTCGAACGTGTTTAAGTGAAGACCCGAGCCTTCGTTAGAGAGTGCAGCGGAGGAGTGGGCAGAGTTCTCCCAGCCTTCGAACTAGAAGGTGGATCAGTATCATAGTTAGAAGAAGCTATTTTCAGAAACTAAATGAAATACAAGTGACCGGTCAAAATAAGCACGTGGCTGCATAAATCATTATCTTAGAAATTCTCTAACTAATCAGTCTGTCGGGTAAATCTTTTTCGGCCAGCAGTGACCTCAGTCATCCAGCCTGGACATAGGTTGTGTGGAGTGGACTTTCGTAGGAACTTTCGTGCTTAACCTTTTAAATTCATTTTATAAATTTCTTGTTGTTGTAGTTCGTAGTTTCTGGACTGATCGAATATAAACCCATTACCCTGAATATTTGTGTTTCCTTATTAACTGAACCTGGCACTGTCCGTGGGACAGTGTTACGTTACACACTGCGTTTTATTAATAGAAACACTTTTAGAAAGGGTATATAACATTAGCCACATTCTTTTTGCACACTGAAATTCTCAAAAACGTTGGAAAAAATTCACTTACCAAGTCTTGCTATTATAAAACCATTGTTTACTTACTTAATAGTATCTAGATGAGGTGGCGCTTAAGAATTTTACGGTAAAGATATATTATGTATATTTACAGTAACGTGAAATGCGCAATAATAATTTAGTCCCATTAATGGTAAAATGTGTTAAAACAAAAGTGTACTTACCAAAATAAAAATCCAATTACAGAATAATAATGGCGACGTAGTGGTGCGAGCCATAAACGTGTACTAAACAGAGTTTAATCACATCTTTTTAAAATATTATTTGCATAGTGTCTCCAAAAAAGTACGAGAATAATCGTAAGCTGAATATTAAATGAATAACTAAACTTGAACACTTTCAGCTGGTTAAAAGAGTTTTTATAGGTGTTTAAACGGTAGCTCTGCATTTATACCGACGATATTAAGCTTCTTGTACAATTATTCAGCCACTATGTTGCTAATATATGAATTCAAGCATTTTATTTGGCGCCCAAATTGCTTGAATAACGTCTATGTAAACCAGTTATACAGAGATTAAGCAGTCAGCTATATCAACTTCAAGTTTCCAGATATGCATTTATACAAAGATTATTCAGCCAATCTGTGTTGCTTTGGCGGGTAGTAGTGTTTGTAGAGAGTTTGTGAGTGTTGTGTAGAGACAGGTACTAACTAACGTGTTGTAATTACGTCGATGCCTAATAATACACTGTTTGAGGGGCTGAGCTGTGGTTTACCTGCCTATCACGTTTACCTTGTAATTTCAATGCAGTGCAGACCGCCCCTCAACAACTTGTAGCAGTGTAGGTATCGTGCGCACTGAAACGGCAAACGTAGCGTTGCAAATTGTATCTACATTTTTTTTATGCGATACGAGACAGATTTAAGATTTCGTTTCGTTTACTATTTCGTTTCTCACGACATCTTTCACAGCCAAGGAATATATATTTTTCTTCTAATCTTTTCACGTGCGAGGTATAAACTGAGTCTGGTGATCTCGGAGTTGCGGGCCACCCAAAGGGCAACCGACATGGCTTATCATGACTGCTGTCAATTTATAGCTACCGTGATGTCGTCCCCTTAACTACGCCTTTGGTATTGGCTCAAGTACAGATTGAATTACGCGTAACACCGCAATTTGAATATTACAAACAAAATTGTGTGGAGTTTACGAAAGGAAATTGAAATCGGAAATTGGATTCGGAAAAAGTAAACGCAAAAAGTTAATTGATTTGATATAATGCCTTATAAACTAAGAGCCTCACAGCTATTACTATACAGAGAAACTCATTATCGAGAAGGTTTTGCCATACGAATAAATAAATAAAACGTACTTAAACTGTTTTGTGATTAATTAACAGAACTTTGTACCTACCGTAATCTTAAAGTTACCTACATACGTTATCCTAAATCGACCCCTGCTGCCGGCAAAGACACTATGTTTATGATTACACAGGTCTGAAATCACTTCTTAAATTAAAACATAATATGAGATCAACAAAATATGATAGTACACTTACGACCATAACTATCGAACCACCCCATATTTTTCCATAGTCGGTCATAGATTTCTGGCGTAACGAATCAGTCTTTTTTTAAATGGGGTGCAACTATAAGTCAGTTTTAATACTAAAACAGCTGAAATCAGAACTGCTTATGAAAAATTCGGTCTGACAAGAGTTGAGCCCCATAATTATTAAATTTTTAATACGTAACATGAATAATTAAAAACTTTGTTGCTATGTTAGATATTCTAAATCATCTGACTCTGAAACGTTTGTAAGAAAACGAATTAGGTATTCCTACATTATAATCTGCTAGATACCAGATAAAAAAAAACATCTTAGCGTTAATGTCCCGGTAGTGCACTCGCGCACGAAGGCCCAGGGTCCGCCTTCACCATAATCCAGGATTTGGCAGATCAGATAATTATAATGGAGCGACTGCCACTGACCTCCGTGACCCTGCTACCAGGGGAACCTGACCAGATTGGATCATGGTTGCACACTCAGTCGCCTGCTACATACCAAATATACAGGGTAATAATGGAGTTCAATCATGAAGTGACAACACAAAGTGTTAAATATTCAGGATAAACAGTTTCCGAGACCATCGTAAAGACCTCTCTATCAATTGTTATTATTATTGTCTTTGCATTAAAATGACGAGAAATCATCCATATGGCAACGTTTACTTTGAATCCGTAATATAAACATCGCATTCTAACATTTAGTTTGCCGTCGACCGAGTACGATTTTTTAAACAGAATCTGCTTTTAATAATTTTAAAAATAACTTTCCATAGCAACACTAAGTTTTATTGGATTATTTATCAAGACTAAACAAGCTCGCTGGACCACCCGATGCCTTCTTCAGCCTATCTCCCAGCAACACTTAATTGTCTAAGCTTACAAGCCGAGCAATATTGATTATGACATTAATGGCTACTAAAATTTCTCTCCAACGTCATTTACTAGGTACTTATGTTAAATTTATTCTGAAACTCATACTGTTGATCGTAATTTCGATTTTAACGTGTCGAAACAGTTTGCAAATACTATTTGTTTAAGTTTAAAAGAGAAAGCATTTAATGTAAAAAATATGCTCGGGAAAGTTAGGTGTTGGGTTCTAAGTCTATGCCAAAAGCAAAATAATTTCACTTACGGGAAGGTAGGGCAAAACCGGGACCTTAAGCTTTCATTCTCTCTAAAATTGCTCTAGTTGGACGTAATTCAATAAAAAATTATCTACGACTACATACACTTATATCCTACCGAAAACTAAATCAATTAATTAAGCACAAGCAACGAATGTACAGAAATAACGATTTTTCAAAAAATTGCATTAGGCCGGTGTAGCCCCACTAGGTGGGGTATAATCGGGTATGCTTTTTGTGGTACCCGATCGTGCCCCATACCTTAAATTCTATCTACTAGTATTAAGAAAAAGAAGTTTGTTGACACGGATGTATGAATGGATGGAAGATTGTTACTCTTGTTTTTTTTACTACATTCCGCAGAAGCACGGTTTAGGTAACCGAAATATGCGCGAACGAATTCGCGCGCCAAAGCAATTTTTTTATACACACAATTTTTACGATTCGATTCAAAATATTTGTGGAACGTAATTACAACGTAGTCAGAATTTACAGTATTAACTAATTTTCCAGGCAAAGATGATGAGCAATCAGAGCCTGAAGGGCCAAACCCAAGAATATACTAATTATATGTTTAAAAATGGACAATAAAAGTGTCAACGTGCTGAACAGTTATTTGAACAGGAGTCCTAATAACAGTAAGTACAGCTTCAGGGCAAGACCCTACACCGGAGAACCTGATCACCCTTAGTGACGAAGCAATTAAATGGCTGATTTAGCTTGATTTAAATTTGTAGTTGAGTGTGTTTCTCGAATATTGTATTTTTGCCATACGAATAAATAAATAAATATTTAAAGTAAATGTAAAGTCACAGTTGAATCACTGTACTCGAAAGCAGTCTGAAAATCGGTAAATTTTTTAATTTTTTTTATAAAAATCTCTTAAAGCAGTAAAAACTAAATTTCCGCTCAAAATACCTGTTACTGTTGGTCTATACTAAACAGATGCCAATTCATAAAAATAAAAAATAAAAACTAATGTCACTGTCGACTGTGATTTCTATATTCTGTGTGTGTGCTTTCGGACCTTTGTAACGTGTTGCCCATGTTGTCAAATAAACCAATTTATACCTAGCCAATCAGTTGTGATTTACTTATAGAATTCCTACAGTTACAACCTGCCATGCTATCAGAAGGTACGCAATTCACTGTAATAGCGATAGATATCAATGATAGACGTCCTATCGGCGTCTCATGATCACATCACACTCCCAAAGGCCTGCTGGAAGAGATTTCTTTAGAAATAAGTAGCGCCTGTTGTGCCATTTTTTACTTTGCCTGTTATTTGCTATGTATTTCTTGTGTACAATAAACTGTTAAATAAATAAATAAAATAGTTTCCGAAATAATGCGGTACCACGTTTGACCCGCATACCCGGTTTTATACAACTTTCCCCTAATTTATAAGTGGAAAAGAAGGAAAGGAAAGCGGACCCTGGCAGAGGCCGGGATAAGATAATTTTATCTACACTCATATTTTCATGTTTAAATTTCGTACCTATAATTTTCTCAACATTGCTGATCTTTTATCGATTAAGAGAGCACCCAGCTATGGAGGAGAAGTATTGAAATTATGAATTTGGATTGGTACGGGGCTGAGTACGACACATGGAATTTCTAAAGCTACGAGTGCGCAACTCGTGTGGAAAGTTTATTTGATGTTATTGTCCGTTTTGCACGTTGTAACTTCAACAGACAGCGCCCATTTATCGACTAGACCATGTTGATGTCAACCCTGAAGTTAATATCTGCTAAACTTTTACAGTCTACAGGTTTGAAGCCACCGGTCTGTCTACGTGTATCCGGTTTTTGCAAACCAGGTTGACAAAAGCCTTGATAACTGCCCAAACTGTTCGCACCCAATATACAAAACTTATGAACGTCGTTTGCCGTAGGCTAGCAGTTCGGACTAGCCGAGAGGTGCCTGATTCGAACCTCAGTGCCGCCATGTACTAATGACTTTTTCTGAGTTACGTACAGTCGAGGAAACTGATTGTTTAGCAAGTTGCCATAAGTCTGAAATTAGCGGTGTTACTTTTGTCATTAAGCGATGTTTGTCGTAATGATACAAACAAATTAAGAAGACTTAAACTCCAAATCTTTCAGTTTAATCTGCACAATACTGTACATTAGTTTAAACACTAACCGATGCACTTACGGTAAATAAAGGTAATCAGAGTAAAATATCGTACCAGCCCCTTGTGTCTATTTTCGTTATTTCGATACCATGGTCATTTAGCATTTTCTCCGTGGAATCATAGTAAACTTGTGGACCCGGCGCGACTTCGTTCGCGTGCACCTAATTTAAACCTACCTACCCTATTTTCTTACTTATAAACCATCCTCTTGAATCTATTGTTGAAAACCGCATTAAAATTCGTTGCGTAGTTAAAAGATTTAAGCGTACATAGGTACATACGTAGATACATTGGGACAGACGGCGGGAAGCCTCTTTGTTTTATACTATGTATATATGCCTGCACTGATGCGGACGTGGCTCACGAAAAGCGGACTGTAGGGGCTGGTAATGACGCCACCATACTAATCTTCCTTGAAACAATAGAAGGGCAAATTAGTTTTTCCTCTGAACCTGTATTGAGGGTTTGTTGCGACTTATTCTGTTCAATTGCTTTTGGTTTTAAAAAGCAGCTTAAATCAAAAAGAGTAGCTTAAACCCCACAATAAGATTAATGTAGAAAAATATATCTACTCATACTTTAGTAGATTTTCCGCCGAAAAATTGATTGTTAGTGTGAGAGAAGTTGGTCTTATGTTCGTTTACCCCCGGGAATTCTACACCATAATGGAGGAGAGTTCCGACTTTCGCCAGGAGAATATATATCAAATATACAAGTATTTTCTTTATTGTTTGTATGGACCTTGGGAATACTATTGTATTTATTAGCGCTTACATAAGGGGCCTGTATCACCGTTTGCGTTAAACTGTAATGGTATTTTACTGTTACGGGCAGCGGGCTAAATTGCGGGTAATTTTCGGAACCACTAGTAGGAAATAAATTCGATCCAGTTGATTCTATCCGGGTCAGCTATGCAGAGCTGCCTAAGATTTCATATTTGAAATTAAGGTTCTAAGCCTTATTTAATTATCGCTCGACGCATGCCTACTTATAGCTGTTTGAGCCGCAGTCAAACACTGACTTCACTTTTTCATAAACCATATTTAACTTTTAAACACACACTTTGAGTGGTGTTTATAGAAACTGTTATGTAAAATCTGTTAAAATAACTAGCCTCTATTTTAGATTTTAATAACAAAATTTAGTCGGTATCGATGGAATTTGACGGCTTGACAAAATTAATTGAAATTGTCATCCACTCTCTCATCCTAAACGATGATGGAGCTCTCCCAAAAATGATCCACAAGAAGTTTTTAAAACACAATATCCATTCTGTACCTGAAATGAAATCGAATACCGCTTCTACAAATGTTTTCATGTGGCAGGAGGGCTGGATCTACTTCGTCTTCGTATATTGTCGAGGCCCCAATGCTTTAGTTAGAATTCATTACCCATGAAATTTCGAATCTGCTTCGTAATTTGAAGGTAAAGCAATGTTAACAAATTGATTGGCGAATTATTACGAATAAGCCTGTGGTAACCAACGATCCGTGCATGGATTGGAGTGGCTCATAATTTCATAAATGCTTTTGATTTTACCGAGTGATTCCCCGGGATCCAATTCCGAGTATCTAACCTAATATTTGTCATGGCAGATAAATTGTGTATTTGAACATGCGTGCCACTGGTAAATATGTATAGAGTGCATACTGGTAGAGATTACAAATGATAAGGCTTTTAAAAACCATCGCATTATTTTATTGATTAGATACTATGCGTTGCCAACTAACCACTATACGTTCGATGAATATTTACTTACCATAGGTTTTATCAAACTTTCAAATATTTGTAATAAAATTACATGCATGTAAATTTTATGTACATCTAATCGTTGTGGTATTTCACTTTATCGTTCCGGAAATGTTCTTGAGCGGAGAGGATAAAATTTATAATTTCGGTAGGACATGCCACTAGACGGAAGGATTGATTTTCAATCTGCCGACTGGAATGCCGTCACGACACTTAAAGGTGCGCGCTTATTTCCGAGCTTACTGCCACACTGTCAGTTCTCATCGGTTTTTGTTGGTAGCGGATGTTTCTTTTCTAATTAATAATCGAAGTCATCAAAGACCTTTCAGCGGTTAATGACGACTTCAATAACGACAACTTCTCAAAAAAATTACTTAGTCGTTTTTGACTAAGGTTAACTCTGGTCAAACGAGTTGGCCTACTTTCTAAAATCATCAGTGAAACATAATAATTTGTGTGTGCGTTCTTTGACACTGTTACCGGCGTGATAGCGCGGTACAAAAACAAATAACTTTTGTGTGTATGGTGAAGCCTTAATGACTTTAAGTCCGCCAATTGTGGTGTTGTGCAATAGTTTTTAAACAAAGAAAGGCATAGGTCATGTCCAACAAAATAAATTGTCAAGATTTTGCCATACCTTGCATGCTTCACTTCTCTCTATTGGAATGGCGTCTGTATTTTTTTCACGCACATATAACTCCTAAGTAATTTAGAGTAGCAAATCCTACTTTAGTATAAAAATAAATTGCTTCATTTACTCTAGGTCTGAGATTGGCGTGTACCTGTCGAGCATTGATTGAGGACCGTGTGTGACTTAATAAACAGCCATGAAGGAAAATAAATGTAATGAGAAAATAATAGACGATAGAAAAGAAAGTGTCAAAAGGAAAAAGTAAATTAGATTAGATTCATTTATTAATCAATGAAAATCACATTATACTACAAAGTTCATGCAAGCAATTCCCAGAGACTTCGTCAAAATAAAAATAATAAGAATGAAGTAATTTCATTATTAATAACAAATAGTCAAAATTTAAAGGAAAATAATAATATACCAAAAAATCATATTTAGGTATCTATTCGTAATAGAATACCTATCGATAAAATATAAAATGTCCCAACAGAATAAATTACAGAAAAAGAAAATTGTAAATAAACAAGTCAGTGGATATTCTAGCCTAGGTAGGCGTACATAATAGTATACCTGTCAATTAAACATGGTATGTCAATGAAATGTAATTACAAATTATAAAATAATAAAAAATTACAGGTAATTATGTTAGGTAGGATATACCTACGTGAAACAATATTCTTACTAAATAACTAGGAATGTCCAATATAAATAATAAAATTACAGTATAATTACAATGGTAGGTACCCTGCTTGGGTACTTAATTAATTGTCATGTCAAATTTAATTCGTAAACTCTTTTATTGAATATATTGGATTTTTCAATACGAGGTTCTTAAGCCGGCGCCTAAATGTTCCATTACCACATTCGTTTTTTATACTTGCGGGTAGTCGTAGAATGTTGGTCCGACAACGCGCCGGTTTTTATCAAACAATGCTAACCGCCGCGGTATAGACTTTAGCTGCCCCGTTTGCCGCGTCGCTCGACCCGGATGTACACGCGCTCTAAGTCGCATATGTTTCGTCGCGTGAATATGTACTGTGAGTAATGTATTGCGAGACAGTATTCCGTATGTTTTAAACGGTTCCTCGGCCGCACGCTTGCTATCGTTCGTTTAGCGCGTTTCAATATACGATCGGAGTCTGTTGAGTTGCCCCATAGGATAATGCCGTATGATAATAATAAATGAAAGTATGCATGGCATGTTTGTAATAATGCTTCATCAGACATTTTAGGTTTTAGTTTCGTCAAGGCAAAAGCAGCACTACTAAGCCTATCACACAGCACCTCTACGTGTCGTATCCACGTAGGATTGGAATCCACGTAGAAACCGAGGAATTTGCAATTCAAACTTAGGGGTATTGGGCTGCGCAAGGATAGTGCCGCTGGAGAGTTTCTGCATGAGAATATAATTACATTGACTAACTTACATTAACGGTAAGACCATTGTAGTAAACCATTTCTACAGCTGGCTACGCACAGTACTTATCTTGCGTTCTAGTATTTCATTCGTGCGCGCGCTTACTACAACTGTTGTGTCATCAGCAAATAGGACAATCAGACCTTCGGTGATGTGTGATGGCAGATTATTTATGAATTATAAAAATAATGTATTACCGAGGGCCGATCCCTGCGGTATACCAATCTTAACCTCACCCACTTCCGACTTTACTTTCTTCCCATCAAGACTTACTTCAACCGTCTGATTCCAATTTTTTAAGACTGAAGTTAAAATCTTGTGGGTATTACCTTTTATACCACAGTAATTTAATTTTTTCAGTAGTAGGTCGTTGTCAAAAACGTCGAACGTTTTAGATAAGTTACAAAATATTCCTGCAACTTTGTATTTATCATCTAATGCGGTAGCAACACAATTGTATATTTTATAGGCCGCTGTTGTGGTAGACATGTTTTTTCTATAAGCAAATTGATTGTCAGTAAGTAAGTGATTGCTTTCCAAGTGCCGCATAAGGTGTTGAGATAAAATTGATTTGAATATTTTTGATATAGTGGGTACTATCGTTATCGGTGTGTAGTTGTCTACTGAGCATGTTTCGCCTTAACCTTTATACACCGGACAAACCCTTGTACTCGTATACGTAAGGGTATACACTTGAAATGATACCATTAACTAGTTCGACGAGTAATCCCGATAGGATTGGCCAGATGCTCAGGATCACCTTTATGGACACATCGTAAATATCAAGGGTTTTAAGATTTTTCATAAGATATTTTAAAGAATATTTTTAGAATAGTGATCAATGTGTGCTAAAATATTTTTCTTATCTAGGTATTGTCTTCTAAATTCTGTAATATCTTTATGAATTTGAATGTATGTTAGCCATTTCAGATTCTTATCGCGCTTTCTCACAATATGTCTAATTGGAAAATGAATGTCGATAAAGAATGTTAAGACTTAAGAATTTATTAAATTTTGTATTAATTGACATTGACATGTTATTGTCAAATATAAAATTCCAATTTTAATATGCTATGTCAAAATAAAATATTAATAAAGATGAAGAAGAGAAAGAAGAAAGAAATAAAACACTAATATGAACATATATCATCATCGTTCTAGCGCTTATCCCGGCTTCTGCCAGGATCCGCTTTCCTACTTATTCTTCTCCACTTCGCGCAGTCATCGGCATCCTCGCGTCGTAAGTCGTTGGAGCGGAGCCTCTTACCGACAAATTCAGGCACCTATATCCCACGTATTCACTAATTAAACATATAGATTGAATAAAGCTTTTTAAAGATAATCAACGAATTTTGTTTTCACCATTTAAAGAAGAGTGACAGATTACATCAGCTTAAATACAGAATGTATGCAAAGAGACTGCTTCAATACAAAGAGTATTTGACACTCGTAAACATATATAACATAATAATTTATGAACTTGACTAGACATAGATTCACCTGTTTAAACTACAACCTTCTTGCAGTACCTACCTACTTCTTAGAAGATGCTCGCCTGCTGGTATTCAATAGCTATATATATATATATATATATATATATATATATACATAGACATAGCATATTAAAATTGGAATTTTATATTTGACAATAACATGTCAATGTCAATTAATACAAAATTTAATAAATTCTTAAGTCTTAACATTCTTTATCGACATTCATTTTCCAATTAGACATATTGTGAGAAAGCGCGATAAGAATCTGAAATGGCTAACATACATTCAAATTCATAAATATATTACAGAATTTAGAAGACAATACCTAGTAGATAAGAAAAATATTTTAGCACACATTGATCACTATTCTAAAAATATTCTTTAAAATATCTTATGAAAAATCTTAAAACCCTTGATATTTACGATGTGTCCATAAAGGTGATCCTGAGCATCCATATATAACGGGTCTTTCAACAAGGACGGGTCGATGTTAAAATTGAATAAAACAAGATGTGTGCAAGATATTAACGAAATTTATTTTTTATTTGAAAGGCCCATTTATGCCATTACGGATAGAATATGACATCGTTCAAATGTCCGCCGCGGCTTCGTATGGTGGCACGAATCCGAGAGGTCCAATTTTTAATGACTCTGCTGCATAGATCCGGCTGAATCTGAGCGATGGCCTGCGTTATGTTGGTTTTCAGGGCAACGGTCGATTGTGGCTTATTGGCATAGACCTGCGACTTCAGAAAACCCCACAAGAAAAAGTCCAGCGGAGTCAAATCACACGATCTTGGGGGCCAATTCACGTCACCTCTGCGAGAGATAACCCTACCCTCAAACCGTTCATGCAGAATCTCTATTGTGTCGTTCGCTGTGTGGCAAGTAGCGCCATCTTGCTGGAACCACATATCGTTCACGTCCATATTGTTCAATTCAAGCCAAAAGAAATTGTTTATCATTGATCTGTAGCGCTCGCCGTTGACGGTGATGGCCTCGCCAACGTCGTTTTCGAAGAAGTACGGACCAATGACGCTGCCAGACCAAAATCCGCACCAAACAGTAACTTTTTGTGGATGCATTGCTACCTGGTGAACCTCATGTGGGTTGTGGTCATCCCATATACGGCAATTTTGCTTATTAACAAAACCATTCATCCAAAAATGTGCCTCGTCGGTAAAGATTATTTTTCGGCTAAAATCGTGGTCCTCTTCCAAGCGTTCTGATGCCCATTCAGCGAACACACGGCGTTGTCTATGGTCATTAACTTTGAGCTCTTGGGTCAGTTGGATCTTGTACGGATGCAGGCCCAAGTCCCAACGCAAAATTCTCCAAGTTGAAGTCTGCGAAAGGCTGAGTTCTTGTGCACGGCGAGAAATCGACTGCCTCGGAGTCTCCTGAACGCTCTCACGAACAGCGGCGATGTTCTCGGCCGATCTGGCGTTCCTTTGACGTAAAGGTGTTGGTTGGTTGTTCACCGAACCGGTCGTCTCAAATTTGGTCACCAATCGTTGGAGAGTAGACTTTGAAGGGCCACCGCGTCTGCCGTAAAATGAGCGCAATGCGCGCAACGTTTGCACTAACGAACACTCATTTTGATAATAAAGTTTTATCATTTGCACATGCTGCTCAACCGTGTAACTTGCCATGGTTATTTGGCATCAGTGACTGAATAAGAAAAAATAGATTTGACAGATGCCGCCATAACCAAATGGCCGCCACAGACTATTAACATCGACCCGCTCTATTTGAAAGACCCTTTATATATATATGACCCTTGCTGATCCAGCCTTCTCCAAATGGCTTTGTTACTTATGCTGTCAAAAGCTGAAACTGAAATTCTACATGTATTCTACTGGCAGGTTTCTCTCAATCGCGTCGGAGCGTGATCTACGACGAACTGTACGTCGATTTATAGATAGATGCTTGATAGATAATTCCGTAGCACCTTCTTATTACCATTTCTAGTAACGTGTTTTATTCCTCTAATGTAGCAAATAAAGGCTGCTTACTAAATAGGTAAAGTTACAGTAGCATTTGTACGTGTAATCAAGTTTGGTACGGTGTATGATACTAGTCAACAGGAAACGTTACTGCCTGCTGCGTTACTTTTGTGGTCTACTAAAGTTCTAAGTAGGAGTCGTAAAACATAATTACTTAATGACGTGACTGTATCAGAGAGAGAGAATGGCGCATAAGGGTCACAATCAACTAGCTCGGAAAGTAATAAATAGACCACTGTATCAAAGAGTGCACAGAAGGGTCACAATCAGTAACCTTTCTACTAGCTAGCATGGTACTAGCCCCATACCATTTTATGGTGCTGTCTTACAGCAGACCTTTACCTATTCTGGCAGAAAAACTTTACGTACGAGTAATATCAATAATATAAAAGTTGCTTTATCATTGAACCATAAAGAGAATACTTAACTACATTTTTTATTCTGATTAAAAACTGTAGATCTGTGTTTAAAATACCTGCGATAATTGTACATACTTTACAACAGTAAATCGTTGGCACTACCCAAACTTGTATTTGTTTAGTCTTGGATTTGGATCAAAGCGATAAGTAACGTCATCAGCTAAAGATTTCAAGCGAATTGTCATATCCATTAGTTCCACTGACCATGCCACGACAGGGTGTGGGTGTAACGATTAGGCCCGATGTAAACATTTAGATGGTATTTATAAATGCGAGAATTCTGGTCGATATCGGTTATGATTGCTTCGTCCAGTGAAAGGTTTCAACAGTAATCTTCATTATTAACTTTATAGAAAATAATAATTTTTTTTTTTAATTATTTGACTAGCCAGGCATTTGACCGCCACCTCACCTGGTGGTAAGTGACGATGCGGCCGATAATGGAGCATGCCTGTCTAGGTCCAGCCTATTCACTCTGGCCTTGAAGGCGTCTAGATTATAATGATCAGGGAACACACTCGCGGGTAATGCGTTCCATTCCTTGGCAGTACGCATTATAAAGGTTAAACTTAAGCGGCTCGTGTAGATAGCTTGAAGAAAATTTATATTCTGTTTTATGGGATCTTTCAGAGGTCTCCTTAGAGGCGGGCAACGCATTTGTGGCACTGGTGTTGCTGATGTCCATAGGCGATGGTAACCACTTTCCATCAGGTGGCCCGCATGCCTGTTTATCTGCCGTATTATACATATAAAAAAAGAGCCGTCACACGGTCAGGTGTTTCCCGTTCTCGTTCTACCTTCGAATTTGTCCTGGTTGACCGACGCAGTTTCACCGCCTGCTATGTGAGTATGTCTATGTAACGCCATACAATACAACGACCGCAGAACGCGAGCGCGGAACACCTAACCGCATGACGGCTCTTTGTCTGAAATATCCCTAATTGGATATTAGAAAAGCTATTTCTGCTTCTGTGTATATTTGTAGACTACAAGGACAGTAATAGGTGACTCGCCTGCTCTTTTGCCCCGAATATAAGTATCCATCGGACTTTCGTGAAACATACTTGTGGTGACTGCATTAACATATGTTAGCTCTGCACTAACATCTTATGTTAGCTCATCTACCTGAAGTACTTCATTAATATTCCTTTGATTACACTCGCTGTTAATTTAGCTCTGAATAGAAAAGCGATTCGTCCGCAGTCCCAGTAGATACATTTCACCTATATGAAGGTCTTAATCAATATCCCTTTGCTTACACACGCTGTTAATTTAACTCGCAGTAGAAACGGGATTCATCCGCAGTCCCCGTAGATATATTTACTTCAGCTTTCATTTTGAGGTCCAAATTCATGAAGGCATCATGCCGTCGTCTAAAATTAGGGTTGCAAGACAAGGTTTGTGGTTGTTACTACTATTTTAAAGGGCACCTAACATTTACTAACGTACCTACTATACGAATAAAATAACCCATTAATCTTGTTAAAAAAAGTTATAATGCGAAAACGCCGCTTCAAAAAATAACGCTATTAATTTTAATGAAACGGGTATCTACGCCTATTAAGGTACCTACCTCCAAGAAAGTTTAAAAGTAGGTTGGATTAGGTTAGCTAGTTAGTCCCTATCTAGGTCGCATTTTGAAATCTTTTTTAAATTTAGTTAGTGGAAATGTAAACGGAGACCAAAGTTGAAATATATTATTCAGTTCCTAACTAAATTAGTGTGACCGTTTATCGGTGTATACGGGTTCTCACTCGACTTTAACTTTGTCCGTAGTTAGCTACCTCAACTAGCACTTAATTTGGTCGCACTTCAACTGTAGCATACAGCGAGGTAATGCCGCCCAGTGTAATAGGCACTTTCGGCCCGGGGTGGCTAGCTTGAATAGAGATTTTAATGGCAATTATCTGCTTCTAATGTTATGTTCTTTTTTTTCCTTTGTGCTTTAGTTTATTTTATGTAAAAACTTGTTGAAATATCGCTGTTACAAATAAATTAATCTACTACCTATAGCATTGAACTCCTTAGTAATTATGGAGTACCTACTATTCCATTTCATTCAGATAGCTAAATAACTATATTTAAGTAGTGTCCGCTTTAATAATATTGTAAACCTAATCCTCAATAAGATCTAATCCTCGATGAAAGAAAAAAGAACAAAGTAAAAACGGCCTTTTGGTAGGAACTGGTGTTTTTCTGCATTTAAGTGCGAATGACTAACCCAACACCTTGTGATGCCAGCCCTTTTCCAGCCTTCCAGCTTTTTACCAGCTGGTTTATTCGTTTTCTACAACAATCCATCAATCAATCTCTGTTGAGCCCTAATGCCTAAAAGTTATTTGAGATGTGGCTCTTGTTTTCTGTTTCTTGTTTTTTTATTAATTTTCTATAAATGCAGTGTGCAACATCGTTCTGCCACTTTTAATTGCAAACAACACGTTTTTGAATTTGTCACGGGGAATGTAAAGTTTGACATAGGTACCGTTTTAATGTCGAAAGCGTAAATTAGGATAGTGGAGTTAGGGTAGAGCTTGTCTAAGCTGAAATGACGCGCCCCACTACTTAATTAGTTTATTTCGATGTGTGAGTGCAAATATTAATAACGACACTTCATCTGTGTGGGAGCGTCGACTCCTCCGCGAACTGTGATCTGTATGCCTACGTCACGGTCGACTAGTTGCGTGATAAATCCGACAACGCTCTCCTTAGGGAGCAGCGCTGGCGCATTGCATGAAACAAAACGTCCGCTCTCTCGCGCGTTCAGGCAATTATGACAAGCTTCTTAGCAAATACGGTCTACAAAGAAATTGAAGTTAAATTATTTAATTATGATGGTATTTCTTCTATTTGTTAATTAATGGTTTAGTAGATTTTGTTTTTATTTTGTAATTATGTATTTTAATTAAACCAGATTGATATTCTTTGGAAATATTTATTTTACAAATTAGTATAATTACTACAACTACTACGATTAAGAATTTAAAAATGATGTAAAGTATCACTATTCACTCATCTCCATAGATTCACTTTCATCTGAATCAGAGTCATTAACACAAATCTTAAATTCAAAGTCCATGTCAAAATATTGCAAATACTGTTTTTCTGTGTCTTCAAACATGCCGACATGTATTTGGCCACATAGTACGATCAATCATTTCGTGTCGTTCATTTATAAGTGACATAATAGATGTTAATTTTTGTGAAACATTTTTATTAGCCACGTAGTTTTTTAATTTCCCCCATATATTTTCAATTGGATTTAGTTCTGGGTGGTAAGTTGAGTCGTAGAAACCCTTTTGATTGAATCAGTTCGTCAATAACGAACCTCTTGTGTCTGTCCTTAATTTTTTTAAATTAGATCGTACTGTTAAATTTTTTTCATTGATTCGTCAAACTGAATATTTTTTTCTGCAAGCCACGTTTGCATGGATTGCCTTTTTGAGTTGGAGTTGGGAGCTTTTTCTAATAAAGCGTTGGTAGGAAGCGTTATCCACAACGATGACAGCCTTTTACGGGAGATTGGGCAGTAATTGTGTGGTGAGCCATTTCTTATAATTATCCAGATTCATGTTGTCGTGATAATCTCCACTTGTGGAGTTTGCTTTATACACCAAACTAGCATTTGGAACAAATCCTTCACATCCACCAGCATGAACAATTATGACCCGAGTACCTTTAGATAACTTTGACTGGTTTCCAGCACATGTTTTGCAGATGTGTTGTATGAACATAACTTTCATCTGTGTATACGATATAGCGGCCCTCGTCACGATATTTTTTTAATTGCCTCAAATGTTGAAAGCGTAACATTTGGATATCATGCTTTTCTACTAAAGCTTGACGGTTGTCATCTATTTTGGACCACTCGTAGCCCGATTCCTTCAAAATGGTACGCAGAGTTTCTATACAACCGTTAAAACCAATTTTTTCTGTTAATACTTGTTTCAGCTTTCTTAACGTTGGTAATTCAACGTTAAATTCTGTATGAAATGTCGCATCGTTCTGCGAAGTACACCCATATCAAAATCATCCAGGTTATACTTGGTATGCTTCCTTTTTCGTTTTGAGGGCGATCTAAAATTTTTTTGTGACGTATCATTTGATGTACTAGCTTGTTTCTCTTCTTTCAAAATTCGCGTAATCGTAGATTCACTAACACCAACGGCTTAGGCAGTTCGCCATTTAGCATCAGATAGTTTTTCCACTTCTTATTTCATTCAGTGGTACACTTTCGCGGTAATTTCTTTTGCCTGTAAAATAATACACAAGTAGGTAATATATGCATGTAAACCACCATAAAAACAATGTATGATTAAATAAAATTTTAAGCAATAACGCATTATTTTACTTTCTTGACTCCGTAAATGTTTTTTGGTCGACATGCTGACGGTACTTTTACAATCGAACGACGCGTGCTCCTACGTTTGAGTCTCACCGGCAACTGAATGACCAATTACAACGGCATTTGTATATGAATTGCGTCCATATTTTAAATTTGCTTGTGTGCGTTAATGCGATAGTCGGGCGCGTCATTTCAGCTTAGACGAGCTCTACGAGTTATCAGAGCTCACTGCAAAAGGTATTGTGCTTTCGGAGAATTAATTTGGTAACTAGACGCCAGTGAGTAATTAGACGTTTGCAATTCCAACCCAATTGCAATCCCTGTAGCAAAGGACACGACTATGAAAGCGGAACATTGCAATTCTCTTTGTGTAAAACGAAGTACATATGCTGGTTATGGTGATTGGGGGGGAATTGCCAGTAATATCTCGTTACTGCTAGTGCTTACTTACGTCACATGGGAAACCTCCATACAACATTTTAAAGTCCAATATCAAGCAGTTTTGTTAGAAGTTAGTCAATATTACAAAATTTCACACCCTGTTTTACCCCCTAAGATAATATAGTTGATTAGTTTAAAAACATATTGTATTCCGTTTTTAATTATTTGATTACGACAATCTATGTACAAAGTTTCAAAAGAATCCGCTAAAAGAATAAATAGTTAGATACAACTTTCACACCCCAATTCACCCCCTCAGGGACAAATTTCCAAAAAGAAAGCTTTGTCAGTAATCAGTTATCTATAAAATAAACAGCCTTTCAAAAGTTTAGACTTCTAGACCCAGGGGTATTAATCAGTCAGCATTACAAACTTTTACTCATTATTTTACACCCTTAAGGGAGTCATTCTCAAAAATCCCTTCTTAGTACGCATTTACGTCATACCAAGGTTTATTATATTATAATAAACCCTGGTGCAAAGTTTTAAGCTTCTGGGCCCAACGGTTTCGGCTTTGAGTTGATGGCAGTCAGATAGTCTACAGTTTTATTTATCCCTTTCCAACCGAGCTGATAACGATATTTTATTAAGTCTAATTATTATTTACAATACACACGGACGGTCAATTACAGTTGTAATTGACCGTCCGTGTGTATTGTAAATAATAATTAGACTTTTTATTACTATAAATAGTCTTCTTGTCGATGTCTACGGACTAAACTTTATTCGGCGACGCATACAGCTTTTGAACTTCAATAATGACGAGGTTTTATGACAGGGTGCACGAAATTAGCCTCCCCGAGCGGCGTGATCGAATCGTTTCCTGTGATGCCTGATGCCCGGCGCACCCTGGTAACAGCTAGATCCGGTAACGTAGGGTCTAGCTGGCCCTTTTCTATCCCAATTCATTGTGAGACATGTTGTGTAAATCGTGGAAAAGATGATCACCAGATATGGTCTAGTTATGATTATTTTTCACAATGCGGGATGTGTTGCATAAGTGTTTTCTCAAACATTCGCTATTACGAAAGTGTACACAAATGACAGGGGGCGCTAGACATAAAAGACTGATGATGAAGAAGGAGGGACAACAACAACAAATAGCAATCCAATACAAGACAATCAATGACATTTATACCGCTGTTAATCAAGATGCAGCAAGAATGAAACAAGAATAATATAAAGTTTAAGATTCGAGATGTCTTCATGAATTATTACGTCGCATAGATCCTAAAAATACACCATCTACTTGGTTAGAATATTCTATTGATCCCAAGAAGTACTGTAATAGTTGGTTAATATGCCGAGGAACGTTAGGTGTAATTTTATTGCAGGTGGTGGTTTTGTTTCCTTGTCTATGAATCGAATAATAAAAAAGGAGGATAAAATATAAAATGAAAAGATTGAATAGAAATAGTAAGTGGTATATGAAACAAAGGAATATAACAGGGAAAGAAGAGTTGAAATATGTAAAGAGTATAGACGAGAGAACAAAACAAGATCGTGAGTAATTAAATCGTGAATAGGGTTATGGAATAAATCGGGAAAAATATGCACGTTCCTGAATATATGCAACTTCAATTAAAATGGTTTGATGAAAAAGAAAAATTGTACGTGCAGCGGCTAAGTTTGACAAGTATATCAATGATCTAATCACAAACGAGTATTTTGCAAAAAAGCCAGACACTTTGGTAGTGTACGGTTCTGGGTTTTATTTCACGAACGAGGGTAGTTTTAAGGGTCATAGAAATATGAGGCATTAGAATATAATAAAAATAATAAAACAGCGAAAAAACTTCTCATTGTATAGGGAGGGATAAGAATGGTGCTAAGAACATTCTATTGAATATGAATATAAGTTGCCGAGTATTCCTTCGGGTACCGGTACTGATAATGGCATTACAGAAGGTCCATTATCGTATAGCTGTTTTCATACTTGACTGGGTTAGAAAGGGTTATATAGAAGATTGTTAAGCTAGGGATGTCAAGAAGATAATTTTTGTATTTTCAATCGGCTTTAACAAATCGGCGTAATCTTTTTATTTATAATATGATTTATGTTGTAGTTGTAGACTTGTATATCAACAATTATGTCTTCGGACAAAACTCCTTAAATAAATAGGTATAAAATATAAAAATATTTCTAGCCTACTATTTATGATTATAGAAAACTATTTATTTATTTATTCCATAAATTTTACAGTCTTACAGTTTAAGAATTAATACTATGTGTGTTGAAAATAAATAAATAAGGTTTTCATTATTCATAAAACATTAATACCTAAACATATACGTGCTAAAATGAAATATATGTGAAATAATAGTGATTTATGCAACCGGCATATAAAAGGGGGTATTAAAACATGAGTGTCTGTTTATCATACGAGGCGTAGCTGAGTATGATAATAGATTGACACTCATGTTTTAATACCTAATTTTATGCAGTTGCACACACTACTTTCATGTTTAAATTCTCATATTTTCATGTTAAAATTTCGTACCTACAATTTTCTCAACTTTGCTGGAAGTAAGCTGCGAGTCAGTTCTGTTGTTTCTACGCGTCGAAGATATCAAGCGGCGGAAAATTCACTTCACTACTTTCACATTTATCTATTTATTTTTCTTCAAACAAGAAAAAACATTCACATGCTCATATTACAACAATTAGAAAAAATATACCGTTTAGCGCCAAAATAATTACACACAAAAATAAACAGGAACATTTGAATTTTGAATTTGTTGAAGACATTCAGGTATTCAGTCATTTCGCCGTGTCCCGGCGCCTGACCAGAATTTAAAAAAGAAAAGTGTTGCATAATGATTACAGCTGTATCGAAAAATAACTTTTTAATGATAATAGTATGGGAAATGCTGCTTAAAAAAGTGTACCCTTTACAACTGTTTTCGAAAATGTAATTGGAACATTACGCTATGAGTGTAAACAATAAAAGAATCCATGGTTTGTTATAAGATATTGGTTACTCGTCAAGAAGAAACCGATATTTATAAAATTTGTAGAAATATTTTCGTTCGTAAGTTCTGTGATTTGCTTATTCAACATATCGTAAAACTACAAAGGTGAACATTAATCGTGCACTACAGATGTAGACGACGTGAATCGTTTCAAACGCAATTTGCCGTAATAAAACATACTTTATGGTACGCTATGCACCAAAAATAGTTCAGTGACCTTGTACATACAGGTATAGAACGTAAATTATAAATCATAACGCGGATTATTGCTTGTTCTTAAAATAGATTTGGGAGGACTTCCTAGTACTCTGTAGGTCAGTGCTGCCAATAGAAGGTGTTACCTACAGTTTTTTGCAATACGCAAGGCGCTCAATGGAACTTTACGAGCAAAGTTGAAGCCCCTTTATGACCGAAAGAAAGAAAATATTATTTGTTGAAGAAACAATAAAAAGTTGAGTAAACACTGGCAGCACGTCAAGTTTGTTGTCATCAACCAACTGTTTTACATTAATATCATTGTCATAAACTTTTTATTATTATATAGATGTTCACTAGTCCATAATTAAGCGAAATCGTTTTTTTTTTGGTTCAATTTTTTTTTGAAGTTATGGTAGCATGTGTAATTAATTTACAATTTAAACGTTGTATCTCATAAGGGTATGGACTAAAAGTAAGGTTTCGATTATACATGTTGTCTGTTTCTTTGAAGAGGAGGGAGGACGGCCTTCCGCGTTGAGTGCTATCTATGCACACAAGTTGACGAACGCTATCGAGTCATTACAATTGCGGGGGCTCGGGTAGGGCTCCTCAGTCCTACACAACCATGTTGTTCACTCCACTCTCCCCTACCATTGTTGAAGCTCTCTCGGTATTAGCCATTTTAGTTTTAGCGATTTTGAGAAACACGGCAATATTATAAAGATTATTTATTAATATTTTGACAGTTTCCTGGAGCTCTATATTTGAACAGGCTCGCCTCGTGTCGAACGGTTTTCAATTTTGATTTGTGGCATGAAAATGTCAATGAAGGCTTAAAAATAGACAAAAATCAGTGTCGTGCTTTTAAATATTGAATAGACGTTAATCAAAATAAAAAACTTGGACTCGTCCCGTGCAATACAAAAAAAATAAAGATCTGCCGCTGATGGGAAGCTGCAAAGCGACAAGCTAATATAATAATCTCTTCTCGGCGATAAATTTATCTTGCTGTAAGAGAAAAGGACTGGCTATTGTCCTCGTTGGAAAATTGAATTTATAGAATCGAATACGACTGGTTTCAAACGCGGGAAAATAAAATTTAAAATGCGTACCAATCAAAACTTCCACCTGTAGCTGACAGGCTTTAATTGCACTACTGGCGGGCCCCCGCATTCAGTTCCGAAACTCAGCTAACATTCAATTACGGCGGCTGTAACCTACTTTTGGAACCTTTTTTCCGGAATCGGAAAACAAAGCCATTCGGCCATCACAGTTTTTGCTGTAAACTTGTTTGAGTAATGGAATGAGATGGAACTGTGTAGGTTGTTGTATTTTCGCGCCCAGAACCTTTATTTTATTGTTGCTTTTCTGTTATCTGTGCTAAATATTAGTTTCTGTTCGTATATAGGTACTGAAGTTTTCTCTAAGACTAATATATATATATATATCTAAACATATAATAAAACAGTATAAAAATGTGTCTGTGCATGAAATATATTTAGGTTTAAAAAACTATTTAGGGCGATGAAGAAATAGTAATACAATAAGAATTATTAAAATTTTTGTCCGTCTGTTTGTTTGTCTATTTGTACACGCTAATCTCCAGAACTACGGGACGTATTTGAATGCAACTTTTTGTTGTGTATCTATTAAACCTGGCCAACATATAGGGTAAAATTGATTTTAGAAACTGGTGTTCCAGTTGTAGACCAGCATAACTAGAAGAAATATGGAAATGGCGCCGAATGGATTATGATGGGGTTATCATAGTTTAATAGTTTGGGGGCCAACTTAAAATCTAACCCATATTTCACCTAATTCGGTTGGGTAGAACCAGAGATACAGCTTGACCTCTCCGTTAAAATCACTGTCCTCTTGATGGCAGGGGGCTACGGCTATTGTGCCACTTTTTGGCTTTGGTAACTCCTTTACGGCGCCAAATCCCTTTCGAGTCGTAAGTATTAGACAACAGATTGCTATCGTCGGTTAAGAGCCAGGGGGCTTGTTGTTCTAGAAACCCTCTCCGCTCTACCCCGACGGCCTTTAATCACCAATACAGCATTATAGTTGTTGCCTTAATGAAACAAACAATACTATATAAAATAGAATATTGTAAAATCAACGAGAAGGCGTCGTGGAAGCTACAACTCAGCCTAAGGTACGCCCTCAAAGGCAAGTTGCCAAATAATTTCGAAGTTTTTTCAAAGTTCATTCAAAGACAGAATTTCTTTGTTGTTGTGAAATGGGCATCTAAATATTATAAATACAACATTAAGTGGCAAGCCAAAGCAAATCCCCCTTCAAATATACCTTCAGCCGGGAAATAACCCGATGCTTTAGACTTGATAAAGTGTCATCCCTGGCCCTTTCGCTTTGGCACAGTGCCGTGAAGAATACTTTACGTATTGAATATTTATTTATTTACCTATTCAATACAACAACCAGAAATATATATTACAATTATGAAATATAGTTGAGGTATTCATTAGTAGTAAGTTGTTTTTATGTTTATGTTGTTGTACCTAATTATCGTGTCGTGGTGTCTACTGCATTAAATGTTTTCTTTCTTTCTTTCATTTTATATCGCTGATTTTCAAACTAGGAAAAGTCCTGTATCTTGGGAATCAGAATAAAAACGGATGGTCTGTTAACTAACTGAAATCAATAAATAATAAACGTAAAAGCAATCGTAGTAATAGGTATTACTTCTTTCACGCAGAAGCGGCAGACATTTCGATGAAACGCACACCACATAGGTAAATTATCTGGATTAATGCGAGCAAAAGCTTTTATATATCTAAACAATAGATAAAATCGTCTATCTTTTCAGCTAGGCATGATATCAATATAATATAATCGTGGCACGCCCGTGTTAACTTAACACAACACAATACATAATTATACTTTAACATTCTCATGTTATACGTTATAATGTAACGAGAATCACCATGTCCTTATACATTTAGGATGCGCTTTAGTAACTTGCGAATTTTCATTTTACTTAGAAAAACTCTAGCCCAAATTGTATATAGGTCGCGACACTGACACTTTTAACAAAACAATTATAGCGTCTAATTTTCATAAACTAAATTTTTTTTCATCATCCAAGCGGTCAGTCCCGGCTTCTGAATATATATATATTTATTTTATACATAAATATGCACTATTATTTAATTGCATTTTATACCACAAATCACAATGCAGTCCCAAAATCCACGACACCGGGGCGATGCCGCTCTTTCGTTGAAAATCGGGCCTATACCAAAGCGATAAAAAATAACATTTTCAAATTCAAAAAGTAATTAGATGATTGGACCTACTGATGGTAGACTAATCAATGCCATAAACCTCCTAAATGATTGGTTGGGCAAACTGGACCAAGAAAATATTTGTATCATATATATGATGTGTACAGGACTGACCTTATTAATTTTCAAAGATCTCTTTAAATCCTTTTTTTTTGTATGGGTCCCTTAAAATCCATCCCTCATTCTTTTAGATATTCAAGAGATATTCAAAATCAAATTAGGCAACGGTAGTCCATTAACGTATAAGATATGGGGGAAAATGTACACAGGGATGAGACTTTTATAAACAATAAGACGCTTGCCATACAAACGTCCAAAAGACATGCATGTTTCTCGAAACTGCCGGGACCGATTTTGATGTCGCACAACATAACAATATCGATAATGCTCAACCTATACGCTGTAACCGTCTCACTGTTGGTCCAAAGAATACGGCACTTGTCATACAAATATGACCAATGTATGTTTTCTCCGTACCCATATCATCTTGTAATTTTAGATCACGTAAAATGAGTACAGGGTTGGTGTGCAATTTGCACAACATTGGCACAACATTTTGCAGCTACGCCACATTTTGCTGTTACGTCCGTAACAGTTACGAAATGACTTACTTAGCAAATATTTTGAAGATTTTATACTTATTTCACATTGCATCAGTCGAGCAATAAATAAAAGCCGTGTTAGCTTAGACTTTTAAAGATAACATAAAGTTGCAAAACAAATTGATTAATATCCTATACACGTGAATGACAGAAGGAAACTCGAAACTTGTATTTAAAGTGCACCTTGCATAACCTGGAATCTGTCCCAATAATCAGACATTTTCTTTATGCAAGTAAAATTTATTCAATTTTGTCTGATAAATTGACTATTTTAACCTTTTCCACCCATGAGCGAAAGGGACCGGAATTTTGGTTTCGTTTCAAGGCTTCTAAGCCAAATACCAGCCTTATGGTGTTTCACGTTTATTATGTTACTTTAAAGTGTTCTTTGATTTTGGATTTCACATTGCATATTGGGGCCAACACACGAATTCTTCTATGGTGTTATGAAGATCTACAGAGAGCTCATAATCTCTGCCTCACCTGCTGAAAGCGACCATAAAACATGCGGTTTGGGGTTCCTTTTTGCACAGCTGCTTGAATCCTTTATTTTTCCCTTGGCCAGCAAAAGCACTGACTGTATCCGTGCCAGACCAGCAATGATATCCAATAAGAGAAGCTGAAAGCTCTTCCCTAAGACAGTGTCTAAGAAACTAGGGTAACTCTTAATGCACTTTTGTGCCACGATAATTCCAAATGACTAGTTGAAATGACACGTTTTTGCGTATGTATGTACATATATGATTCTAAAAATAACCGTGCAACAAAAGCGTGGATTGTCCACTTGGCTTATCGGCTAGGACCTGACTTATAGGTAGCTATATCAACACTCGACGCTTGATAGCGCACCGCCGTATCTAATCTATACGTTTCACTCTTTTCACTTATCGTAGAAAATCAAAGACAGAAATAAACCGAGTTATCTTTTTCTCGGTTATCAGTTTTATCGTACTGGCGCGTAGCATTTTATCGATTCTAGAGAATAGGATGTGCGAGGAGCGATCGAGTATTTCATTTCCATTATGCGTCATTACCAGTATTTGTTATTATTTTATTTTTATAATGTGCTAGATTATTGATTGGTTCGATTTGGTACATCAATCAAGTACGAGAATTAGGCAATCGATCATATTTTGTAAGAATAGCGACGTGTTTCATGGTGACATAACAGTACAATGGCTTTGTGTGAAATTGAAAAGGGTTAAATGAGAAAATTGCACTTTTCGACGAGAAAATAAATGTAGAAGATTTCATATGAGATGAATAGACATAGACATAGACGTATCTTTATTTGGTCCAATAACACATTACGAATACGAATTCAAAGCGTATTTGAAATGTATTGCATTGATAAACGTTCGTCTACCTACACAGTCATTTCAAATGTTAAGCAAATGCAATACTGCATGCTTCTAATGTTGTGTTTTGCGTGGATTTAAGTATCTGATACTCATAAAATCCACACTATTTAATATTATTTATATTACCATCCTACTTGTATTATTTGCATTACCTTATCTCATTTTATAATATACAATTAAAATATAAGCAACACAGAACAGTAATTGACATAGTTCTTTTATTTTGTTCCAGGTACCAATCATGGGGGCGTCTGTGGCGTTTAATTTTTAATTTCGATGTTACCAGTGAAACATGGAGGACTAAATGAAACATAAATATGTGGCGGACTACTTTTATTTTACTGCTTTGCAGTCATGCGGTTAGTGGGCAAAACTGTCGTGGAGAGCAGCGAAACCGGACCTGCGAGAACGTGTGCGATGAGAATAACGTGTGCACGATCCGCGCTGCTCTCCTGCTGCCGAGAAATACCTCGTATGACGCATCCTGGAGCACCGTAAGTATATCAATTGTGGTGTTCTAGCTAACCCGTCTATTTTCTGTTTTGATTAAATTCTTGATCTCTTCTTGTTGGGTATATGTGGATTATCGGCCGATCCGACGGTTTACAGCATTTAAGGATCACTTATTGACTCAAGCCGGCGACATTCAGCAACATTTAACATTACCGAACTACTGCTACGATGGCGTTACATAATAGAAATAATGGAAACTTCCTTTGATACATACGTAGATACATGAATACTCACTCACACCGCCGGCAGGTATCGTCGCAATAATTCTCAAAAGGTCTTCTTGTGGACCTGTGAAAATAACATACATACATACATACATACATACATACATACATAAAGCTCACGCCTATGTCCCACAGGTGGGGTAGGCAGAGACTATGGACCGCCACTTTGCTCTGTCCTGACGCAACTCCCTAGCCTCGCATATATCCACAACTCTTTTCATACATCTCCTTTTATTCTTACCACTTCGGACCCCAGCTTTTACACGCAGGTTACTGATCTGATCAGTGAATATTTTCCTGGGTCGTCCTCTTAAGGGCCGGTTTTCCAGATTCGCGCTATATACCTCTTTCGTCAATCGTCTATCATCCATCCGCTCTACATGCCCAAACCATCTTAACATCCCTCTTTCTATTTTTGATACTACATCATCTTTCATGTCACACCTTTCACGGATCACTATATATCTGTGAAAATAAATAAATAAATAATCGTGGACAAATTCACACAGCGCCATCTAGCCCCAAACTAAGCAAAGCTTGTACTATAGGTGCTAGATAACTGATATACTACTTAAAGACTTTTTTAAATACATACTTATTATATTACTTATTATTTGTTAATCGACTCCATATCAATCAATCAAAAAATTTTAAGGGAATATAGCCATTAAGGTTTTAAAAGTACTCTTATGATTACCTGGAAACCTACATGCGGATCCTTCTGGCATGAAATTACAAGCATCAAAGTTAATAGCTGTTATGGAGCAAAAAAGTGCAATACTAATTCAGAGGCCCGTCTTGGAAGTAACAGGTCCTTACCTATGAAATTGGCGTTTTGTATGGCGAAAATGATGGAAACTGTAATTTTCATACAAGCAAATTTTTTAATTTCTTGGTATCGGCAAATGCGTTTACAATGAAACCATGTAGGAATAATCAGACAAAAGTTAAGCTAACTGGTACAAACCCTTTTATTGTGGTAACTACCCTCTTCATAAAATCACACCTGGTTAAAGAGGCAAATTTGAGGACAACTGAAAAGGGGTATTTTGAAACCCTTATAAATTTTTTAGAAGATATTTAATTTTAGAGACTCGTCGGCTTCTAAACATACTCTGTTTTCGAAATCATAAATTAATTTTGATGTGATACGTACAATAAATATTTCAGCAAAGATAAGGTAAGGACCCAATACTTTATCACAACTACCGAAACTGCGCTCCCATCAAATTCAGCGTTTGAAGAGAACCTTAAGCGAGAAAACTCAATGGTATCTGATCAGTCTGTCAAATCTGGAATGGATTTTATTAGCCGCACTCTCGCCAATTTTCACTATTTGTGCCGACAAGTCGTCTTTTTAATTGACATTGGTCGCAGATTAATGTTTCTCTATATATAACTGCATAATAGTCGCGAGCGCGATAGCTAGTTCTTTTTGCTTCTCCTTTAAGAGGCCTTCCCTTCTGACCAGACACTCGAGTTGAGCCGCTTTCACCTCCGGCAGGGCCGGCACCAGATCATGCACGTGTTGAGAATCTCACTATCTTTCGGGATCCGGTATTCAGTGTACAACTGTCTTAACTCTGTATTTACACTTTTTAAATATGGTTATTCCTAATTGGTTAATAGGTACTTACTGTGGTTTTTAGTATATAGTCCATTCTATATTACACAAAATATTTATCTGCATAATATTCATAATTCGTCATTTCAAGCACATCACTATTAAATAAAACTTTATAATCACCACTACCCGTATTACATTACATTATATTTTGTAGAAAACTGCTATCTACCAATTCATCAAGTATGTTTTTGTTAATCAAACTTTATTTTATTTAAAGGATGTTAAGAAAATATTAAAATAAAAACATTCTCCCAAATTAAAATTTCGACCACAAAATAAAAGCGTTGTTTTTTCATATAAGTACCTAAATATTTTTAACACTCATTTAATAATTTTAAGCATTTTTCTGTCAATATTAATTTTTCTTATTTTCATACTGCCGCTCGTAACATCTACAAGGTAATTCATTCGTAATATCTTTAACGGATTTCTTAAATTTGTTAAAAAAGTTGTAAAATTTTTGCAAAATATATTCAAGTCTGTTAGTTGCCACCAGGTCATTGTATTCACGGCATATTCTAATAATAAGATTGTGGGAGGAAGTATTATTTGTTCACACGTTTAAGCTGAAAGTTTTAGAGGCATGGGTAACATGTAGGTGCAGTATTAAAGTCTATTAAACAAATATGGTCGGGGGATTCAATGTATGAATGTATCATTTTGTAAAGATAAATTAAATCCGATTATTTTCTTCGGGTTTCTTGCGGTACTACATAAAATTTTGTGAGTCGGTTGTCATAAGTTGACAAAGATTATTTAAATGACACCGATACGATAATAGCCTGAGCCAACGTCGCTGAATGCCTTCAATGGCATAGTAAGAGGACCAGATAGGGCGATCGAGTATACTTCGTACTAAACTAAAATATAAGCATAGAACGCTACGACGTTTTTAAAGTCCTTAGTGGCTCTGAAAATGAAGGCAAGAAGTTTGCTTGCTCTGTCTGTCATACTCGTAGTGTGGCCTGAACGACAACTGTTCATCAAAGAGAACACCCAAATCTTTGGCCACTTCATGACAAAACATGACTATCCAGTATGTAGGTATGTATAAGCTTATTTTGTTTTCTTGTAAATGTAATTGCATCCTTGCTAATGCCCTGTTTCCTTTGCCTGAAACCTTTCATAATTTGAGTCATACTGAGATAATTATTTCCTCGTATCTCGCTGCCAATTAGAGTAAATATTTTATTGAAAGGTAGTCTTTGTCCGTTAAATTACTTAAGTTTCCTACTAATAGGGCATCATTTGATTGCATACTTATAATAGGAAAGTCTGCATTTTCATAGAATTTTTTTCGAAGCTCGCGCCATTCAGATTAAATATTTTATCGAAAGGACTATTTTAGTACTTCCAATTAGAGATCCGCGCCGCTGACAAGATGGTCGGCGGCGGCGCGCTGGTAAACGTGCCCGGCGCGGCGTGGCGTCGCCGGCGTAGAGTCGTTTTTTCACTTGTGTTTATGTGGTTAGGAAACAAATTCTTGCAATCAAATTAGTACTTAAATCAAACTAATTATGAGCAATGTTTATAATTGTCGTGAATGAAAATGATTTTATGCAGTTTTCCGCGATTTAAACACGATATCTTCGCAGTCAAGACTAACCCAGCAACAGAAAAAATCTCTCACTAGGCGTAGGGGAAGGTGGGGCAGAGCCTAAAGCGTTAATTGTCTCTAGAATTGCTCCAGTTGGACGAAATTCAATATAAAATTATCTACGACTACACACACTTATATCCTAACGAATACTAAACCAATTAATTTAGCAAAAGCAACTGGATGTACAGAAATAACGATTTTTCAAAAAATGACAATTGCCCGGTTTGCCCCGGTACCCCATGCCTATTATTCTACCTACTAGTATTAAGAAAAAAAAGTTTGTGGACACGGATGATTGATACTCTTGTTTTTTTACTACCTCCCGCAGAAGCACGGTGTAGGTAACCGTAACATGCGCGAACAAATTCGCGCTCAAAAGCAATTTTTTAATATACACAATTTTTTTATTATATAAAATGTTGTCCACTAAAGGGCCAACAATTGGATTCAATTTGCATTTAAAAACAATAAAGATAACACATATTAGCCCAATAGTGACATAATATGGTTACCCACAATGATACCCGGTATTGCCCCATATATGCTACTCGGTTTTACCCCGAACATACAATTTTCAAACAAAATGTCAAAAATATTTTTTACTTGACATAAACATTTTATAACACCATTAAACTGTTCTTAATACTATGCCTAATCTTTGACATATTCATCATTACAGATATGTAAAGATAAAGTTGAATCAGTGTACTCGAAATCAGTCTGAACATCGGTAACATTTTTAGGATTTTTAATAAAAATCTCTAAAAGCAGTAAAAACTAAATTTCCGCGCAAATACATGTTACAAACTGCCATGCTATCAGAAGGTACGCAATTCACTATAAGAGCGATATATACCAATGATAGTTTCCGAAATAATGAGGTATCCGGTTTTATACAACTTTCCCCTACTTGGCGAAAATGAGCCCCAAATTTAGGGACAAAGGCTTCTAGAGAGGTTTAAGAAAATTTACTAAATCTTCAAAATAATGTTCCACTATTCGGATTATATTGCTCGCTTTGTTAGATTTACCTTTGACAGGGGCCTACAATGGAACTACCATATAGATGCCTTATGTGTGAAGCTAAATTCTGCCTACTACGCTGTATCACGTCTTTCGCGTACACTGTCCACGCAGAATCTGCTATCAACGTACTATGGTTATTTCCATTGTCACCTGACGTATGGGATAGACCTGTGGGGGATTATTATTATGACATTTACATGAACTGATTTGAATTAACATGACATTTTGAATAACAAGTATTTATTGAACAACACCTTAAAGTTTATAACAATGATATAAATAACTACAGACTACTAATAACAAATTTACAACTAACTAAATAAACTAAGAAATACAAACTTACAGATAAAAAATTTGTCCCAGGTCCACGGTATTAGGAATGCTGCCTAGAAGGCTGGCCGCATTGCCCCGCTGAATGGCGAGGCTAATTCACTGTCCGAAGTAGAGGCCAGCCTTCTGGTCTTTAGTGACATCGACCAGGCGCTTAGCTAGCTCCCGAAACAGAGAGTGTGCGCCTGGTCCCCACGGCCCAAGGGTTTCCACGCCAAATGGCGCAAATATGTGGTCCTCACCAAGACTCGCGTATTTGCGCCGCTTGGCGTTTTCAGCTGCGGCGGCACCGGCCCCAGCATGACACGCGGTTACTGGAAGATGGGACTGTGCGAGGGTATCGACACACGTGGCGTCCCAAACCAAAGGTCGTCCCAGTTACCAGGGCGTGAGTGTCATCCCGTCGGGCCTTCTACCGTCATTACGAGCTAGACCGCTTGGCTCCAGTACCGCGGGAGCTCCAGCGGAGGTAAAGGCCCGGCGGATGATGTCATTTAGGTCCGCGTGCCGAGGAAAGCGCCCAGCACTCCTGCTGCACGACAGGCCATGGTGGCCAAGATGATCAACAAGGTGACCACAATGGCACTGGAGCACTGCAGGGCGCGCCAAGGCGCAGGGCCGTGGCAATCCTAAACGTAGTGCGGTCGAGAAGTGTGCCAATATTTTTGGAGGGCATTGCCACACTAAAGCCAAAGCCCCGATTCCCACTCGCCAGCAGCCAACAGACGAGCACGCTCTGCAGAGTTGGTTGATGCGCTTAAAAGGTTGTTTCGCACCAACCTGCAGAGAGGCTCGTCCCATAGCCGCTGGGAACAGGAATTTGTCGGGAGCTCGGCCTCTGGACAAGCCACCTGCCAAGCGTTTTTGGCCTCGGTAGAATACGCCGCAGTAAAATTCCCTAGTTTAGATAATAATTTCTGCACTAGGGACTGCGAACTATGCACCGAGGACAGAAAAGCTGGCAGGGACACACCTGAAACTTTCCTAACTCCTAGACCTCCATACCGGATAGGCAACGATGCCTGATTCCAAAATGAATTGTCGAGATTTATGTTAAGAATTGAAATAAGGGTATGTTTCACGGCGTTGTCAAGGTCTTCTAGAAGGGCGGGATGTTTCCAAAGCTGACAACACCGCAAAACATACGTGAATTTTGGTACAAAAAGGCAAAACCGAATTATGGCATAGGCCATGTGGCTATTTATTTGGAGGAGGCGATCCGAAACCGAATTGAAATTTTGAATTTTTTCCTTGACGAAGTCCGAGAGGGACTCATCAAAAATAGGTGACCCTAGAAGATGAAGCGACGTCTTGTCGACGACAGAGATATTTGGTGCAATGGCGTCAAAAGCTGCGGAAACGGCACTAGCCGTCGGACAAGACTCCGAGATATACAGCTCACATTTCGAGAGATTCAGATCCAAACCAATGGCCTTGAACTCTCGCATGAGGAGCTGTAGATCTTGTAAAACCGTGTTCGCATCCCCTCCTAGGGTCCCGTCGTCTAAATACCACACGTTAAATTTTGAATTTAGCTTCTCGAGTATGGGGTGGATCACGAGGCTAAAAATGGCCGGCCCCAGAGGATCGCCTTGCTGGCAGCCAACCGCAGATTGTAAAAGGTGGCCCTTGTAGATAAGATTGCTAGATTCTTTGTAGCATTGCCACAGAAACTTATAGGCGGCCGGCAGCTTGGACCGAATTTGAGCCAGCAAAGCGCCTCTATCGACGGAGTTAAATGCATTTTTTACGTCAACCTTCAGTAGGACTTCACCACTATTGTTTAATTATGAATTAATTTTGAATTAATATAATATTATAATAATATATAATATTAATAATATAATATTTTATTAATATAATGACATTATTATTATTATTATTAATCTAATTTATACATTTTTATGATTATTTATTGTTCTGATGAATGTAAATATTTTATTATTGAAATTTACGATATGTGTTAATTTTATTCTATTGATAACTGAAATGACGATGTATATCTAATACTATAAATAAATGAATATGATTATGAATATTTAAATGTCTCTCTGACCAATCTTAGTATGCATGTCGTTTATAGGTGCATGGTTACAGCAGTATAACAAGTTTTGGAGCATAATAAGCACGATGTGTTAGCGAGTCGGTGACGCCGTCTTTATACTTGGGACTTGCTGACTCGTTTGCTTGGGACTTTATGGACTCGCTAGGCAACAATATGTGGATAGTTGCTAGGTATTGTGACGAATACCTACAAGAAAAAACGTAATTCTCGCGCGGCGGCGGCACGCCGGCGTGGCGCGGACCTCTACTTCCAATTACAGTTTTCTAGTTGTATGGTATCACTTTATTGCATACTTTAAATAGAAAAGTCTGAATTTTCTTTAGTCCTTTCAATTTTAGTTCTTCAATCGTAGGGCATCACTTCATTGCATTCTTCTAATAGCAAAGTTTATTGACGATATGAACAGTATTTATCTATAGTAATTACATTAGGCATGTAGGTATGTTGGAGGTAATCATCGAAACTAATGAAGCGATTTTGAAATTTTTTTCACTACTATATCGAATATTTTTGTACATTCTTATATCTTATTTTTATTATACTTTTAATAAAATAATACTACTTGATTTGAATAAAAGTTAAGTGAAGAATATGTCCTGAGTACAAGTATTAGGAACATGGGAACCTTTTTCTCATCTCCTGTCGTTGCTGCTGGCCAGGGTCCGCTCCTCTACTCGCAAAGTACTGAAAAAGGTTTCCTACCAGAATCATTAATTAAAGATTTGTGGTGTTTTAGCTTTTTACGCGCGGCGACTGCCATGTGACCCACACCGCCTGCATATCCCGTTAGGGTAAAGCCGATTAAGTCTCGTCCGTCTATCAGTAGGGAGACCGCGTACAGATGAGGTTGGTTTGGGTGGGCCCAGAGGTTGGGAGGCATGGCGCCATAATCCCCCCAAAATCTACTGGGCACTAAGCGTATAATTTTTTTTAACAAAACGCTAATACTTTTCTATACACAATGCGGATAATATAATGTCTAATAATAACATGCCAGTGCATGCATGTCCTTGTATGAAAAGTATGATTTCCAGCCTATTTAATTGCAGATTTATTTTTATTGTAAATCAATATTTTGATATTCTATTTTACATATGTTTACATAAACGCTTTAATCAACAAAGGCTTATTACGAGTTTGATTTTCACCCCTCTTAGATACCATGGACAATTCTAATCCGTCCGGAGGTATCATCCCCGCAGCTGGATTATCTTCCGCTAAAGGATTTTTACTAAGAAAATCTGCGACGACATTCTCATGACCTGCACAGTGGACCAAATTTAAATCCCGTTCTACATTAAATGACCTAACTACGTCTAACTCCAATGTCTCCGCCGCATGGGTGTCCAGTGTCTCGCTTTGCACCTGCGAAACATGACACGGGAGAACTACGAATAGTAACATCAACACACGTTCTCACGTCATAGTCACAACGCTCGACCGACTACTATCAAACGCTAATCTATCTACAAGTTGATTGGACAATATCGCTGACTCCTCTCGTTCCTGACCAGGCAAACTATCGCTCAAACAGGACAACTGCTTGTCCTCTGGAAACTGTGGAGAAATAACGGTATTTATTAATTTTGTAGATGCGTCCCTTTCATTTAAGGACGCACAATAAATATAATCAAATTGCTCCTGGTGCCCTAACGAATCTAGAGAACCCTGATATAAATTCCCATTGTTATTACATACATTTCTACTCAATACAAAGTTTACGTGATGGTTCTTTCCCAACGTCACGCACTTTTGAGAAAAATCTAAACTTGTCATATGGCGATATAAAAAATCTTGGCCGATGATGACCTCACACCTTAGGTGATCTACTACCACCAGGGATAATACATACTCCTTATTATCTATCTCAACTATTTCGCTGCATTTGCCCAAAATGTTAATTTTTGCTCCGTTTACAGCTTTGACATACATGTCATTACAATTCAACATATTTAAACCGATTCTATCAACAACACTTTTCGACACACAAGAAATAGATGCTCCTGTATCAACTAACGCAGGAATATCCTGGCTACTTCCAAATCTACACAAGATATATGGTCTGACCGTATTAAAATCATCCGAAAACGGCTGCGACATCATGGGTGCGTTCTCCTCGGCAAATGCACCTCTCACATGGTGTTGTGCCCAATATTCTTGCTGCTCCTGGGGTTGCTGCTGTTGACGGCTATACGGCTGTTGCCGCGCAAAGTATCCCTGCTGTTGTGGCTGCTGCTGAGGCAACTGCTGTTGGCGCGTATAAGATCTTAGTGGGTATCTTGGTACCCTCTGCCTTTGAGGTGTGTCGCTAAGTATATTAGGTGGGGGTTTCAAAAATTTGTGACCCCTGAACTGGACCGGGGGAATGGACCGGTACACTTTGATGGGCATCCATGGTATAGGGAAGGCTCGAAAATCTCACTGTGGGATTCATTTCTGTTGGTTTCTGATATACCATAATGAATTGCTGTATAAAAAAAAATCATCATCTTGGCGTTAATGTCCCGGTTGTGCTCTCGAGAACAAGGGCCCGGGGTCCGCCTTGACCATGATCCAGGATTTGGCAGGTCAGGTAATTACAGTGGAGCGACTGCCATCTGACCTCCATGACCCTGCTACCAGGGGAACCTGACCAGATTGGATCATGGTTACACATCCAGTCGCCTGAATGTGCAGGTTTCATCACGATGTTTTCCCTCACCGTAAGAGCATCGGTTAGTATTCAACTAATGTACATAACTCAGAAAACAGTCATTGGTACATGGCCGGAGCGGGATTCGAACCTGGGACCCCTGGCTCACGAGTCGGATACTGCAACCGCTCGGCCACCGACGCTCTGCTGTATGAAGGCCTTTAATGGCTCTTTGGATGTGATCAACGACGAGTTGATTTTATTGGCAAATTGGCCGCGAACCTTTTTCAAATAACTATTGATGAATATTTTATCATCATCAATTTTCCATTTTTGCTGCCATCTCTTAGAGGTTATAATAGAATGACATTATATCCTCGCCCGGTAGATGCTGGCGAGAGTAAAATTGTTCCACATAATTTGTGGTGGGCGAGAATTCCGTTTCTAGGGCCACAATCAGGTCGTCAAATGTGAAAATCTCATTTCTTTCTTCGTATTCATTCATAAACGCCGCCGCCGGGCCACCGAGGTATGCCGGCAGCGTAGCGATCATCTCATTTTCGTCTAGGCGTTTGATGATAAAATATCGCTTGATGTGCGATAAAAATTTCTTAACATCGCCATTCATGCCCGTGAATACATCTTCTACATTCATCATTAATCCAATTAAACCTTATTTTAATTAGGAAAATAATGAGAAACGATACGGAGTGTGACAGTCTTGGTGCGTGTCCGCTTGTGTCCACTTCGGTTTTTATCCTTTTCCTTTAAATCGTTTGTGGGCTTTGGCGTTTTCCATTTTTTCTGTTGTTCTTGCTAGATTTTTTCCTGTCCCCGGAAAAAAATGACTCGATCTGACAAGCTTGTCATTGACTTCTTCTTCTTAATTTTTTCAATTCTCTCTGAAAATATACTATTAGCGATATTGTGGACTCCGGCGCCTCCACCAAAATGTAACACTCGGGAATCTGGGGGCTTTAAATAAAAACAAGTAACTCGTAGATAGAAGTTATATTCGTGAAAGTATACTGAAGAATGATATAAAATACAAAAGACCTTACATCTAATTCAAATGGAACCCATTTGAATTTCTGCCTAGCCAGTGCTATGTGTGCTCATTGAGACAGGCTAAATACCTAAGTCCTGCTTGCTCCGAACTATCCAAGCTTACCGACCTTCTTCCTACAACCTGCTTAACTGATTAAAGCCCCGGCTGCCCTATGGGAGCAGCAACCTCACCCGGAAGCCTACTTAACCTAAAGCCCCTCCAGACATGAGGCCTCCGAACGCCTTCCTGTCTTGGGATCTGTCCTAACCTAGGGCCTGCCCGAGCACACATGCTACAGTACCTACCGAAGCACCACTTCGCCGTCTTCGAATGAGTTTTCGAATATCAATGCGATATATACTGGATGCAACTAATCCTCTGTATTCATGGTAGTTCAGGAAATTTCTTATAAACAATTATAAAAGTATAACCATAAGTCAATCTATTCAGGTTTCCTCTGTTACTGTTAACCAGGCAGACGGCAGTCGCTCTTTTGTAATTATCCGATTTGCCCAATCATAGATCATGGTCAAGGTGGACCCCGGATTGTCGCGCCAAGATGATTTTTTGTACTGCAGTTTTTGGCTTTTGAGCCAACTTGGGTTAAAATTTTGCGTTTGTTAGTCAAAGGGTCCAAATAAAGGTCCCATTTTGAAAAACTTAGGGATATGTAAGTCATCTAAAACTATGGAAGCTCTACTTCCTAGCGTCCCGTCATCCAAAAACCATACATTTTAGATTATATTTTAAAACAATAGGTTGTGTTGCCAACCAAACTGAAAAGCGCTGGTCCAAGTGGGTCTCACTGTTGACACTTCTGAGTTAAAACACATAATTTATACAATTATTTAGACGGGAAATTAATAATACAGCGAAATATAAGGTAGAAGTTCAATTATTTAAACAATGTTGGAGGAGAGTCTCCGAAAGGTAGTCCCTCCGCCCAACTTTACTTTATTAAACTTATAGCACACATAACTTATACCGCACTATAGTTTCGATTGTCTGTATTACGTTTCCCGCTAACATGACGTTGACGTGGCGAGTTCCTCTTGAAGCTCATTAATTTTGTGGCGAATGCACAGTAGTCAAAATGTTAATAAATTTAGCTCGCTTTCTATTTTTCCTGGTGATAGTATTTTTTTAGATGAGAATTGCGCTTCTTTGTTTTCATTGCTAATATAGGTTACGGTTCTTTCCGATACTCCTGTAATACTTGGCAGCGGCGGCAAGAGTTACTTTGAGGTACAGGAAATAATTTAAAATAAACGTACATATAATACGTAACGTAATACGTGAATGCTCCTCGTACCACGACTTGTTTGTTTTACTTTTCTTTTCCAATTTGCCCATCCGTCCATTCCTATAGCTACCTATATACTTATAGCTACCTGCTTAGGCGAAAGACGTAAGCTTAGCTAATAAGTAGGAGTCAAGCACTGCGCTGAGTTAAGGTGGCGTAAAGTTCAGCCAATAGAGGCAAGTGGAACATGGGAGGGAGTGGCGTAGGCTCACGCAATAAGGTAGAAAACAATACTGAGAATTAAGACTAAAATAGTGGTTCTTTTTAGTCGTACATTCTTGGCAGAGTGGTCGTGCGCCACCGCCGCCTTTGCGATGATACGCCATGGATCTCTGTTTTTGGCAGAGTGAGAACTTTCATTTATAGTGGAGTGTGTCACAGACTTGAGAGGTCTGTCCACGGTGTTCACGAGCGCCCACGAGATCTTTTGCCCTCGATTTTCCCTTGTATCACCAATCGTTGTATTTAGTCCTCATTACGGGCGATATGCCCGAAGAAGAACTGAGGATTCGTATTTGATACGACACAGACGACGATAATCTCGTAAAAATTGATGTTGAGTTCTTTTAGCGTCGAAGCGTTGGTTCGGTGAGCGGTCCACGGGATTCTGAGCATGCGTCTCCAACACTACATTTCCAGTGCGTCGATCTTGTGACGGTAACCGAGTAATCGGTTCTCTGCTTTTTCAAACAACGATATAATAATTTAAATTCAATTCAATTCAATTATTTATTGCAGTAAATGTGGTAAGTATGTTTGTCCAACATGATATTACAGAGTATTTAGTATCACACATAAAACCAAGTCAATTGGCATGCAAAATAAAAAAAGAGAGCGTCACAAACAATAACAAAAACAAATTATTAAAATACAATTATGTGTCAAAGAAAATCCATTTAATACGTCAAAATTATAGAATAAATTAAATTAAGTCAAATATGTTACAAATGTCAAAATTCATTGAAATTAGTACAAATTTTTAAATGAATTACTTATGTAACTTATTTGAAATTTACATTTAAGTTTCGAAGGTTATTTTTTAAATACATTTTAAATTCATCAATATTGTAAAATACTGTTTTGAATGCAGGTATTGTAAAAAAGTAGGAACTTATAGGTACTGCAATTTTTTATTGACTTTTTAAAATTACAGTAGTGTACCGGTACACTACTATAGATATAGGTACAGGTATAAAGACGAGACCTTCGTGCCTTCGATCGTCGGTAACAGAGTGCCTGGGACAAATAACTACGAAAATTTTATTGTGGAAACAATTTGCCTAAAATGATCATGCGTAAAAAGAAGTTCTCTTTATGTGAACGTCATAAGACTCAATACGAAATGTGATTAACATTCTGCTACACGGCCGGCTGCTTTTTCTTTAATAAACAAATTCTTCTAGTATTTTATGTTCAAGCCGATTTTAAGGTTCAAAAAAGATTTGTTGATAGAAGCTTCATTAATATGTGAATGTAAAATCTTTTTTGATATTACGAACAACAGTAACAATGTATTGGTATGTATGTAGGTAGGTTCAAACTGTGCCGGTATGTGTAGGCTAAAGCTGATTTTACATTTACGAAAGTACTGTCGCGAAAACGTAGTCTCAACGGTATTTTCGAAGAAATGTTGTCTGTTTTTCGTATTTACGCGCTAGCAATACTGCTTTCTCGACGACAAATCGGTCCTACTGGATTTCACCTCGGACAACATTTCAACACGTGTTAAATTTTTTTTAATCTGTTTCTTTTATCCTGTGATTTGTCAATTCGACATTTAACTGGAGGTTGTGTGCATTTTGTCGTGCATGGAACAATGTCCATTGATATGCCCATATAATCGAAGATCCCGTGGTGCTCGTTTCGTCAGTCTTCGATATGTTGTGTTCGGCATATTTTCCAAAAAATTTCTGGCACGGCGATTGGCATTGGATTTGTATGTTTACAGGCAGGTTTTTAACTTGTAATTAGCGGTGTAACCGTTCACTTCTTATATACCATGGTGCATCAGTTATCATACGTAAAACTTTGGATTGGAAGCGCTGAAGTTTTTCCAGATATGAGGTTGAAGCTATACCCCATAATTGCAGTCCATATATATAGTCCATACGTCCATATGAGTATGCACTTGTAGATTAATAATTTCTTTTCTGGACTAAGTTGAGATTTTTGTCCCATAAGCCAATAAGATGTTCTTAGTTGCTGTCTGTCATAATACCTTCCTTTTGATGAAGATGTCAATCGTCGATCGAGATACATCGCCAAGTATCTGACAAAATCGGCTTGTGGGATTTTCATCTGGTTAAGAGTTACTTCAGGGCATGTTTCTTTTCTCAGAGTAAATGTGACGTGAGTGTATTTCGTCTCAATGGCTTATATTCGCCAGGCCTTAAACCATTTAGAAATCTCATTTAGACTGTTCTGGAGTCAATTAGATGCACTAACAGGTGTCTCACCGATAGCAAGAACCGCTGTATCATCGGCGTATGGTTCAGTGAGGACCGTTACACTGCCATGGGGCGCAGATGTATCCCTGTCGATGTCTTATGTCGTGTAATGTTGTTATAGAACCACCATTTACACGAAAGTGCCGCTCGGTGAGGTACGACTTAATAAATTGAACAAGTTATTTGGTAGATTTTTTGTCAGTTTTTAAATAAGACGGTCATGCCAGACCCTATCGAAGGCTTGTGATATGTCCAAAAAGCTGCAGAGACGTATAGTTTGTGTTCAAGGGTGTAGTTGATAATTTCCGCTAATTTGTGAACCTGCTCAAGAGTACCGTTATCCTTTCTGGATCACTGATGTTCGATTAGTTTAGTATCGTAAATTACAGGTGTTAATCAATTTAAGAATACGTAAAAGGAGCGCTTCAGCCGCTGCCAGTATTTTAATACTTACACCAACTTGAAATTAAGCATTATAGAGAAGATAAATAATAAATATTTAAAATTCAAACCAAAATAAACTTAAGCCTTAAACTAAAACCGAAATCTACATAATGTCCCCAGTATCGCTGCCACTGGCGAGAGTGCCCTTACGGCTGGCTGCATTCCCCATAGAATGGCAATCCCTATACGATGGCCGAGGAATGAGCCAGCCCTGTGGTCACCGATGGATTTAGGTATTTATATGATGTACTTATAATATTTCGTAGATAATCATTGTTTTAAATTTATTACGGCATGTGAAACCACATACGTCCGTTGTTCACTGACGGGCACACTGAAATCCAGCGCCGTAGCATCAGCCGCGGTTTATGCTGAGTGTGAGCCCGTTGCACGTCTCCTTATGGCACACACAGGTAACGAAGTAACAAGAGCATTGTCCCTTTTTCATTGTTTGTGTCTACTGTACTATGCCGTGTGTGGGATAGATGTAATAAACGGTATTCATTTATTTATTTAATAAAGTTCATTTGTCATTGAGACTATGCTTGTGTGTATTGAGTTCAAATTATTGCTTTAATACATCAATTTAGAAGGGAAATTATAGCACTGCCAAATATGGAGTAGAAGTTCCGAATTTTTTTTATTTCTATAAGTTGTTTGTTAAATGCGTTTATGACGTCTACTTTCAAAACGACTTTAGTTTGGCTCTATTTTCACTAGCTTAAGTAGGTGCTTGCCTAAACCTGTCGGTATCAGGAAAGCAGCCCCGCGGGAAGCCAAAGACGCGATGGGTTGTCATCGCCCAGATACGAGAGCCGACGGCTTACGACGTGACGATGCCGGAGACCGCTCAGGCGATGATGATGATGATGATGATTGATGATGAGAACAGTTATATTTCTTCAACTAGTGCAACTAAATATATTTCTATTAGTTTGCTCTGTGCCACTTTCTTTCGCTCCCACATGTTATACCACAGTTTAGCGTCACCAAGAAAACTAAACTAGGAGGCTCCATTTTTATTTATTTAACCATTTATTGCACACAATAAAGAAATACAGAGATATAACAGATATAACACCACATTTAACAAAGGGGGACCGACCCTCAAGCCAGAGACCAGAGGGCTGTCTTGTCCCCTTCTGCCGCGAAGGATATTGTCTTATCGTATAGGTCGACCGGGATGTTCTCCCATGCGCACAACTGGGTCTGCTCCTGCGGGGCCGGTATCGTGACGCCCTCTAGTGGAAGGCCCCACCCTTGCTCCCTAAGCTGTTGGGATAGTTGAGTGAGACACGTGTTTCTAGTTAATCCCGCTAGGGTTTGATCTGGCCAGCGTGTCAAGATGTGGTCCATGATGGTCTCCTCCGTTGACTCTATGTCTTACACTTAGCACTTCTATTTCGGAGTTCCATTCCCAAGAGGCTACATTCTGGATAGACCTTGTGCTGGAGAACTTACTTATCAAGGCTTCTTGTTTCCCTGTGTTTAATAGAATCAATAATTTAGACATTAGCTTAGGATTGCAAGGGCGTATTGCCGTCAGATCTGCTTCCAGGTTCTGCTTGGTCAACTCTACTTCCGGCGCAAACAAGGGCGTTAGTTCGTTATTCTTTATAAGAGAGGAAATACCCTCGGCTATCTTACTCTTCAAATAATTCTCTGGTTGCCGGGGCAGCACTGATGAAAGAGATTGAGGGTCTTTTATGAGCATGGATGGGTCGATTTTTCTCATGCGCGTAGCAGCCACTCTGATTATGTGTTGTTGGTGCGTGGAGGATTGCAAAGTGTCCGTGTCAAGTGGAGGGCATACGTCAGCTGGTCCTGAACTGAACGAGTAGCAAAATTCGAAAACAAGGTGATGGCCCATCCACCCAATGCCCGAGGAACAGATAACAGCGCTACCACGTATTCAGCAGGATACTTTCTTTGAGCCGGATACCGATTGTAAGCCGCTATGGAAGCCTCTAATATGGTACACCAGTGTGCAGGTATTGGCATGTGGTATTTCTGGGCTGCACCCATCCCGGCAGAGAACACCCCAGCTATGTCTCCATTGAAGGAGGGTATGGTTTGCTTGGCCTCGCTAGCCATCCTGGGCACTCTCTTGAGAGTTGAACTCACCTGTGCCCCTTTGAAGAAAAATTCCCTCCCATATTTAAGGAAACACGCCGACACCCATGTCTCTTCTAGTTTTAGGGTTATCCCTGCTCGGGTACAGAGGTCTAACAATGTCCCCTGAAACCACTCTATGTATTGCTGCCTTGTCATCCTGAGCTCTTCTAATGTAGCTGGGCCAGGTAGCGTTAGGTAAATTACTTGGTTATCTCCCTGTCCTGTTAGAGTTGCAATTGTCCCGCACTTCCAGGATGCAATCAAGATCAGAAGGATAGTGGCCAATGTCCAGCCCTTTGTCTTAGACCCTCCATCCAGGCCTCGGGACCGTGAATACACCGCGGGCCATTTTCTGGGTATCCATCGGTCCCCTGATTGGGCGGAAAGAACCGGTCCTAAAATAACAATAAAAATTCTAAAGGGAATCTCTGGGTATATGCCATAACATTGTTAACACCTAACAACCGGTCAAGCTCTTCAAAAAGCGGTGTGACGCCTTCGTAGCTGACGCTGGTGCACCAACTAGAGAAGTCCATAGCCATGAATACATAGCCTCCATCATCCGTTGACGACATTTCGGATATCTTCAACAGGTGCTTGAATAAGTCGCCCTCTGTCTTGGTCATAGTCTGATGGGGTATGTATTTGAACACATGTTTTATATTGTTTTCTGTGGCAACCAGGAAAAGGCGCATCTCCAGTGTCAACTTCCCGAAGAACCTAGCTTTAACCTTCTTCAACTCTCTTTCTTTTGCCACCCCCACCGTGACCTCCCATGACTTGGGTTCTTCGCCATGGGACACTATCTCTATAATGTTTCTCACATTGACCTCTCCCCTCTCCACATATTGCATTATTACGTTACTGCTTTGACGTGGGGGTTTCTGAAGAAAGAAGCCATGTCGGAACCTCAGCCTGAGCATCATACTCATAGGGCCAGTGCTCTAACCCTGAAATGATAGCCTTGTCTGCGAGAAGGGCCGCGGTGTAGGTTTGGTAGTCAAATTCCAGCGTTTTTGAAAACCGGATGTTTCTGAACACGTTAATGGTCCAAGGCTCCCCGGCCATTTCTCCCTAGTACCCTCCCTAGTAACCTTCCTCGGGGAGGAAGGTTAGATTGGGCCACTTTCGTCTTTGCTTGTAGTAGTTCCTAGAGAATTCTAACACGAATGCACTGCTTACCTCCTCCGCAATTTCCTCTAGTCCATGCAAATCTACACAAGATATATGGTCTGACCGTATTAAAATCATCCGAAAACGGCTGCGACATCATGGGTGCGTTCTCCTCGGCAAATGCACCTCTCACATGGTGTTGTGCCTAATATTCTTGCTGCTCCTGGGGTTGCTGCTGTTGACGGCTATACGGCTGTTGCCGGGCAAAGTATCCCTGCTGTTGTGGCTGCTGCTGAGGCAACTGCTGTTGGCGCGTATAAGATCTTAGTGGGTATCTTGGTACCCTCTGCCTTTGAGGTGTGTCGCTAAGTATATTAGGTGGGGTTTGAAAAATTTGTGACCCCTGAACTGGACCGGGGGAATGGACCGGTACACTTTGATGGGCATCCATGGTATAGGGAAGGCTCGAAAATCTCACTGTGGGATTCATTTCTGTTGGTTTCTGATATACCATAATCAATTGCTGTATGAAGGCCTTTAATTGCTCTTTGGATGTGATCAACGACGAGTTGATTTTATTGGCAAATTGGCCGCGAACCTTTTTCAAATAACTATTGATGAATATTTTATCATCATCAATTTTCGCTTTTGCTGCCATCTCTTAGAAGTTATAATAGAATGACATTAAATCGTCGCCCGGTAGATGCTGGCGAGAGTAAAATTGTTCCACATAATTTGTGGTGGGCGAGAATTCCGTTTCTAGGGCCACAATCAGGTCGTCAAATGTGAAAATCTCATTTCTTTCTTCGTATTCATTCATAAACGCCGCCGCCGGGCCACCGAGGTATGCCGGCAGCGTAGCGATCCTCTCATTTTCGTCTAGGCGTTTGATGATAAAATATCGCTTGATGTGCGATAAAAATTTCTTAACATCGCCATTCATGCCCGTGAATACATCTTCTACATTCATCATTAATCCAATTAAACCTTATTTTAATTAAGAAAGAAAATGAGAAACGATACGGAGTGTGACAGTCTTGGTGCGTGTCCGCTTGTGTCCTCTTCGGTTATTATCCTTTTCCTTTAAATCGTTTGAGGGCTTTGGCGTTTTCCTTTTTTTCTGTTGTTCTTGGTAGATTTTTTCCTGTCCCCGGAAAAAATGACTCGATCTGACAAGCTTGTCATTGACTTCTTCTTCTTAATTTTTTCAATTCTCTCTGAAAATATACTATTAGCGATATTGTGGACTCCGGCGCCTCCGCCAAAATGTAACACTCGGGAATCTGGGGGCTTTAAATAAAAACAAGTAACTCGTAGATAGAAGTTATATTCGTGAAAGTATACTGAAGAACGATATAAAATACAAAAGACCTTACATCTAATTCAAATGGAACCCATTTGAATTTCTGCCTAGCCAGTGCTATGTGTGCTCATTGAGACAGGCTAAAGACCTAAGTCCTGCTTGCTCCGAACTATCCAAGCTTACCGACCTTCTTTGCTACTTGTTTCAACCTGCTTAACTGATTAAAGCCCCGGCTGCCCTATGGGAGCAGCAACCTCACCCGGAAGCCTACTTAACCTAAAGCCCCTCCAGACATGAGGCCTCCGAACGCCTTCCTGTCTTGGGATCCGTCCTAACCTAGGGCCTGCCCGAGCACACATGCTACAGTACCTACCGAAGCACCACTTCGCCGTCTTCGAATGAGTTTTCGAATATCAATGCGATATATACTGGATGCAACTAATCTTCTGTATTCATGGTAGTTCAGGAATTTTCTTATAAACAATTATAAAAGTATAACCATAAGTCAATCTATTCAGGTTTCCTCTGTTACTGTTAACCAGGCAGACGGCAGTCGCTCTTTTGTAATTATCCGATTTGCCCAATCATAGATCATGGTCAAGCTGGACCCCGGATTGTCGCGCCAAGATGATTTTTTGTACTGCAGTTTCTGGCTTTTGTGCCAACTTTCTGAACACGTTAATGGTCCAAGGCTCCCCGGCCATTTCTCCCTAGTACCTTCCGTCAAAGCACTGCCTGACGTATGAGTCATGACCGGGGAGGAAGGTTAGATTGGGCCACTTTCGTTTTTGCTTGTAGTAGTTCCTAGAGAATTCTAACACGAATGCACTCCTTACCTCCTCCGCAATTTCCTCTAGTCCATGCTTTATAATAGACCCCTTGTCGAGCCATGCGGCAACGCTGTCATCCATTACCACTTCCGGGTGGCCGAAATATTTAGTAAGCCCAGTTCATTCCAGAGCTAAGTGAACTCCTGTCGAGTCTGTCATTCTCCTCAGGGCTAATTTTACCATCAGAGAGTGAGGGAACCTCTTGATAGTGTCTGACAGGGATTTTAAGAAATGTGGCTCGCCCTCCATGTCTTTTAAAATTGTTGCTATTACTAAGGGTTGCTAACTTTTTAATATATCATAGGCGCCATCTTTATAAACGCTGATATCATGCCGAAGTATGTATGTAGGTATGCCGAGTATATGACATTGGCCACTTCATTGTACAGGTTGTAGCCTGGGTATTTCCGGAGATTTACATAGCCGTAGGCCAGGGCGTAAAACCAAGAGTTGACTCAGTCCCTAACGGGCAAGAAATGACTGAGTTACAACATAGGCGAACCTGTCGGAGGGCCATATGAGGTGCAAATTCCCGTAACATTTTCCCTTAAAGCCGAGGAATTTATATGTGGCTCCGTGTTGCTCGCTGAATGTTACGTGTCCTATTATGTGAGATAGAGCTTCCATTATTGCATAGGTTTGTTTTAACAAGGGAGGAGGCTTCAGGAAAGCTTCGGGTACTGATACACCGCAGTAGTCCTTGCATCCTAAATGTATAGCCTCGTAGGCCACTTTTATATGTTTGCTTAAGTCTACTTTGGACGCATACTTTAGGGGTCTCCCACTGATGTGAAGTAAGGCCCAATGTATAAATTGGTCAGAGGGGAGAAAGCAGACATCTCTTGTGTCTTTCTTCAGTAAGATGTGTTCCTTCTTTAAAGCAGCCGGGTTGTGCCAGTAGGTAAAGGTGGAGGGATGTTTGGAGATGCCTGTCTTCTAGGAAGATCGGCTTCCGCTTGACCTCTTTGTATCGGGGATTGGGGTCTTCCTCTTCCATCTCGAGTAGTTGTAGACGGATCCGGTCAATAGCATGGAATCATGTGTTTAATAGTACGGACTCATGACGCAGAAAATGGAAGTGGGAGTGCGCCGCCTGGTGGGGCGTGCTGACAGAGTCTCGACGGCACGACTCGGGCGGAGTGGCGGGTATTCTTGGCCCGACCGCCGAGGAGTGAACACGTCTTGAAACTGTCTCCACATTTCGTTTATAGAAAGTGTTGTTTACGTTGAAAATAATGTAATTTTAAAATCACATTTGAAATAATAATGTAAATTACCTCAACTGCCTACATTGTAATATCGCTCTGATTTCAAGTAAAATTATAAGTGATGGGCAAAAATGAAGTGGAATAAATACAGTGGAGTAAATGTGAACCCTTTCTTTAATTTATCTGTACGAATACGATCTAATACTGATATCACCACCCTGATGACAATGATCCTGGTACACCACTTTCCTTGTCGCAACGACATTAGTCTTAGTTATAGTTTCAAAAATATCATGATAAATCCCTTGGGTTTTAGCTTGTTTAGTTTGAAAAACATTTTAGCTTGGAGTGTTGTTCAGGGCCTGATGACGATGAAGCCGGAAGAGGCCATAGGAACTTCCAAACTACGCACGATAAATTCATCGAATTTGGGTTCTCGTGATTAGTCTTGACAAGTATTCTGGCTAATTGTGGATGGTATCTAATTATAATATATAATTAAAATATAACGCGCGATAAACTTGTTACGAAAATGTATTTTATATTTGAGAACTTGTTTTCAAAGACTCTTCATCTTCACATGGTCTTTGAAGCATTAGTACCTACTCACGTACGCGCAGGTAAATTGGTATCCAGCAAATATACCTTCCAAAACTCACTAGTTTGTGCCGGAGGATTTGCACGATGTATCTGTCGTTTGTAATCCGTGGCATTCTAAAATCTATCTCAAGATCGTTCACGATTATCTCTGCTTCGGCTATCAAACTTTGGCTTTAAATTTCGGCGTTTGCCGTGATTTTAGGATACTTTTTATAAGGTTTTCACACTGACTGAAATTGTGACTGAAGCAAGTCTATACTTTTCGACTGCAGAGTTTCACAGATATTCTTTTTCAAAGTGTTGCCACTCCAAAGAGGACAGTTAATAAACCTAAGTTTTTAACTTCGTGTCAGTGTTCAGTGTGGGGGTACGCCCAACCTTGCCCTACCGTGGGTACGTCCATGAGCCTTATCCCTTTTAATAGTCTCAAATACTAATCTTGTATTCGTATGTTCCAACAGGTGCAGCCAGTGCTGGAACTGGCACTGCAGAGTAAGGCTGTGAGGGAGGCGTTCCCGGACTGGTTGGAGTTTGTGTGGCAGGCTTACGACGTAGAAGACTGCGATGCGGCGTACGGGGTGATCTCCGCCATCGATGCCTACAACGACTGCGCACACGTTTTTCTAGGCCCCGCCTGCGACTATGGGTTGGGTGAGTACATTACGAGATATTTGCAAACTTGTCTTACTTTGTACACTAGGTGGTGGTGCATATATTTTATAACGCGCTATCGATCAAGTCCGTAATTTTTTTTTAGTACTTGCGACTACTGATTTTACTTGCCCTTATAAACTTTAGTTCGCATTTCTATTTACGGTATCGCTATTTTGACGTACTGATACATCCACAGACTATTAAAAAGCGCGAATGGTAAGAGATACACACACACATAAAATTTTCTAAACAAATGACAGTCTCGCAATTTAAGAAGTTACATGTTCCCAAAGAGTTCAATTTTCAAATTACGTGATAGCATTTTTACTTAACTTTCACGTTTGCATAAGGACCATATCCTTATACACGCATAAGCCGGTGTAAACTTTCATATTATTTAAAAACCACACAGACAAGAAATATGTCTGAAGCTATACATATTTCGCCCCTTCGACGATCATACATCTTCTCACACATTTACTGCGGCTAAGGACACTCTTGACTTGCTCTTTTCAGAGGAGATCATTTAATTGATCAACTTGAGTTCTCCTCGGCCTTTCCTGGCCGACCCTTCCTTTCGAGGCTCTCCACGTTACCTCTTAATTTCGACCAAACCCGATTTCAGGTCGTAAACGGAATTTTTGTTTGCCTTACTCGCCGTTTGGTAGCAATGTTTTTTTGTTATTAATTTATTTCAAGAACTGCGGCGCATTATATATAAATATACAACATTATAAATACAAAATAAACTCTTTCTATATATTGACAATTAATGACAATGGACAATGGCAAGTTATTGTAAATTGTAAAATAAATAAAAAACTAAAATTTTAAACTGTAAATCTACACATTTCGGGTAACTTTTAATATAGTTTCGGCGACATGGCGCCGGAAATCCTTGGTCTCCCACGGAACCGCCGGAACATGAACTCCAAATCTCCATGAATGGGTTGAATGAACGTTCATGGCGTGACTCCAAGGGGCCCTCACGAGGTATTGTTTGGCTAATCGTATGTTCCACCACGGCGTCACTGTGTAATAAAGGAGGGACAGGTAGAGCGCCGTCGTCGGCGGAGGTTGGGCCCAGTTACTGCGATGTCGCGGCAGTTCTCAGCAGCACCAGGTCATTCTTCTTCTGGACTGTGACAAATTTTTCCTCTAAATGGCCCCCACGTTTAATTGACTTTGTCCGTATGACTAGTAGACTCTTACCAGAATCAGTTCAGCGCGTTCAGCTTCAAACCGCCTTTCTAACAATTCCTTCCACGTGTTTACTATAGTCGCAAGAGGCAACACATTATTTTACCATAATAGATGAAATCCATGTAGTTACAGCGGGTGGCTATACATATTTACCTTTTTTATCAAAATTCTAATAAAACCTAGTTTTATAATAATCATTATTAAAATTAGTTTCTCAAATACCTTAAGTACCTACATGGACGCATTCTTATTTAGGAAAATCTATGTTCTAAAGTTAAAGAGTGGCTTAGGGAATTTAGATGTGATTAGTCATGTTAGTAACGCAACCGTTAATAGTCGTAAGCGTTGGGTAATTATATGTCAATTTGTGGTAGATAGGTATGTCATTATGCGTGGATTGTATTTTTTTTTGCTTTTATTTGCAGGAAATCGTATATCGGTGTTAAATGATGACAGTCAGCCAGTGCTTATGCCTTTTCAAGCACTCTTACCTTTGTACTGTGGATTGCCAATTATCGCTTTGGTAATTCCCATCAGCTGCAGATAATCCACCTTTCATTGACGGTGCTTGTTTTTAATGAGTTTGGAAAACTTCAAGGTTTATTAACGAGTTTTTTTTTTGCAAAAATATAGCTTGCGTTTTTAAATTAAGACAGTACGGGAAAAGCGTAATCCGCAGATTATAGGAAATTATCTTAAGAATTATTTGCTCTTTTTGAGTGAAAATAAATGTGGCGTAGTAAAATTTTGCCAAATTTATGTCCAAACGTGAGCTGTCCATGAATACATTGCCAAAAATTAGTAAAATGTAACAATTTATTTTTATGCTTAGTATTACGTATTGACCGTCGTCAGTTTATCTAGCATAATTACTACCGAATCTTCCATCCGGTTTTCGACATATTGTTATTATGTACCCGGCCCACATAAATAAATAAATGGCTTCGTGGGCCGTATTTTTGAATCGTGCGACTTCGACTCATATGCGAATTAACTGCCTATTTCTTTACCACTCGTAAGTTGCGACAAGTGTGAAAGACATGTAGCTAATTCGTATACGATTCGAATTCATATTCGCCACCATAGTTTATGTCATAACCGGACGTTCAAACCAACTTAGCTACCTACACTTAGTACAACTTCAATTGTGCATAAACATACGTTTATGACCTTATTATTAGATTTGTTAGTTGAAATTGAAGAGTCCCACCTACACAGTCCCGACAAAATATGTAAATTACAAGCTAACATTCCTAATGAACCATGAACTTGGCCTTCAAATTACCATTGCATCAGGACCTACGCAATTCTAATACTGCCACAATCCTTTACGCGTTACTGGCAAATATTATTATTATACCATCATAATTGTATTCATTCATTCATCGTGGTACGGTCGAACTGTTTGTTTTCTTTTATGTTGAAAATTTCTGTGATGATATGGCAATTTTATCATTATTTTTTTTCTGCCATTTCTGTCCCACTGCAGGGCAATGCCTTGGCAGGCAAATTGCGTATAGAATTTTATGATAGCATTCTATCTAAAAAGAAAGTGTAGGTAGCTAACCTAACCTACCATCAAGAGCTCCACCGTTAAAAACAAAGTCTCGCAATTGTTAAAAGTTTCCACTATTGAGCTCAGACTGAGTTTATTAATAAGACGGATTGCAGAAAGAAACGAGAGTCAAGAACGAAGAAACATTGTTATTAATATAATCTAAGAGTCAAAAGTGAAAGTTTTTCTGACGTTTTTCTCCCGTAGTACTTTCCAATTTCTCAGTTGACTGGGCGGAGGAAATGGTGGGGTTCAAGGTTTGGCGGCTTATGTCGTTAATTTTAGAAAATATTATACACCTAAAAATCTTAAATGCTTATAGTTTAAATTTCGTACTGACTTGTGACTAAATGATTTGTAAGTATTTATATGTATTTACATTTTTCCTTCTTTTTAGATTTTCTTGTTTTCGGATAAAGTCCGTGCTTCTAGCATAAACGTATTTCTCACTAATTTAACTGACAAACTTTTGTTAAAGCCATTTAGTCCTTATGAAATTTTATACGTATGAAAGTTCAGTTATTAAACTTCATCTAACTCCCATAGCTGTTCCGAATGTGGACGGAGGTTCACATTAAAAGTCAGGACATCAATGCCAATTAAATCCTAAAAGTAAAGAAAACAGTCCCTAAAGTTATCACTTTTAGTGCTGTGTGTCATGATTACGGTTGATTCAAGAACTTTCACGCGTGTATAGAAATTAATACACATTAATGCTTCATCACGGACCCTGGGCTCTCGCATGCTGCGCGGAGACGCAACTGGGACTTAACACCAAGATGATGATGATGCCTCATACTATAGAAATTACGATATACCTATAGAACTTGTCTGTTTGTCTACCGTATAACATAAAAATACCTATGAAATGGAACAGACGTTCAGGAAATTAATTTAGTAATAGGCATTCCATAGAACTAGGTTCTTAATGGACGACAACATACTGGCATCCAATAATAATACCCTTGCGTTATTATAGGTATTTCAGTGTTTCAGGTCTGTATCGGTAGTGTTCCAAACGGTGTAAAGCTTAAAATAGTGTGACACTGAAACTTCCGGACGGTGGATTGAGCCTATGAACGCAGGTAGCGGAAATCCGTTTAGCAGTAGATGTCCAGACTGAAATGACGACATGTTGATGTGACCTGAAAACAATTGACGCGAGAAACGTCGCATCAATACGACGAAGTGGTAATAAAAAGCAGTCAACTGATATGTCAAGCCCTGAGCGGTCCGGGGAAATGGGTTTTTATTAGGCGTTCAGAGATCGACAGCTGTCACTCTCAACGATATCGAATAGAGTCGGATATTTTTGTGAGTTACATAGTTGCTAGCAGCTCATTCCACATCCGAATCGTACGAACGGAAACGTTCTTTGGTATACTCGCGTGGAAACCAGCCTGCGCGGCGGGTAGTGCGATGGCGGAACAGTGCTGTAGGTAACACTCCCCATTGTACAGCCGGTAGAACACACACAGGGAGCCAAAGTCTCTTAAGCGGGTCGGCAGTTTCACCGGTCCAAAGATGGGAACAATACTCCATATGTAGCACCTGTGCCTAAATATAGCAACAGTTCAGTTGTCATAAAAATTGCCATTTACTTTTTATTTTTTGTGCGCAGGTTCCCCGAAATTATTTACGTGAATAGTTTATTGCCCAATTTAGTTTTGGTTAAATTCACTTGTTTCCACAGATGCACTGTAAAAAATTTAAAACAGCAGATGATACATTCAGAACCATTTTGTTGCCATCACTAAAGTGCGTCTTTGCAACCTTTTTCCAACCTTTTTTTTTAGATACAGTATTTGGGAACAATCCCAATATGACGGCGATAGATGATATTTTGCGGCTGCACACTATTTTGCGATCCATGTACTCTATTTTTTGTAAAATTCCCGTTTCGCCTTCAAACGGAAGTCGTTGTAAGAGTTGTTTAACTGCCTCAATATAGAACTCAAAACAGCGTCACTAGAAATTTTTTTTTTTTTTTTTTTATGTTATCCGGCAGACAAACAGGCATGCGGGCTACCTGATGGAAAGTGGTTACCGCCGCCTATGGACATCAGCATCACCAGGGGTGCTACCAATGCGTTGCCCGCCTCTAAGGAGACCTCTAATATACCTCTTGAACGATCCCATGTCATAGACCAAAGGAAACACCGTTGCTGGGAGCTCATTCCACATCCGAATCGTACGAGCGAGAAACGTTCTTTCGAATCTTCGCGTGGACACCACTAGAGGGTCCACGTAATGATTGATTCGGCATTGATAGCTACTGTTCGTGATGATAACGTCGGCGCCTAAATACCATTTATATCTAAATACTTTTTGGGTTTTTATAATATTTTTGTGGTTAATTCCCTGAATGTATTAGTTTTTCATATAGCATCTCAAAATGGTGTAGATTACGGACATGACCCATTTTGTAAATAATAAGTACGTTTGTTTTCTCCGACTGCATAGATCTGTTCAATTCGTTGAATATTCCTAAGGTCATAAATTGGAGATTCTTTTTGATTGGTTTTCTAGCATTGCCAATATATTTTCTGCGGCTTTTATACGGTCATTAAATATGGCGACTCGAAAATACGATTTCAAAGCTTCATATTGCTCTAACATTCTCTTTACTACTGCTCCTAAAGAGAGACACCTTGTTTGGGAAGGCCGCCTGGCCTTCAACAAGTTCGCGTTCCTGGCCGCTCATTAACGTTTGAAATTCGAATGTTATTTTTTTATACAAAAGAAACTGTATAATTTATTTTTTTAAATTTGGCGGGTTCGTGTCTCAATTGTTTTTTATCAAAGTTTAAAGTTCATCGACGCGAAAATATTGTAACGACGCGTAAAGATTTTTTATGATTCTAAAAGTTTACTGTCCCCGTAAGACTGCACTGCTCGTCTTCAAAATACTTTTGGGAGGGTAGCACCTCATTTGAGCACTGAAGTTTGTTGAATTGCTGTTATATTAGATCTGTATAAGACCTGAGTGGTTAACAGTCGGTCTGCCACGCTGAAGTCCCGGGTTTGATTCCTGGCCGGGCAGAAATTGAAATGATGAATTTTAATTTCTGCTACGGGTCTGGGTGTAGTATGTATAATAAGTATTTATTAGTATTTATTAGTATTTATTAGTAGTATGTTTAATAAGTCATCATCATATCAGCCAGAAGACGCCCACTGCTGGGCATAGGCCTCCCCCAGAGATCTCCACAAAGGCCGGTCCTGTGCTTTTCGCATCCAGCTGGTACCTGCGATCCTTACCAGGTCGTCAGTCCACCTTGTGGAAGGCCTACCCACGCTGCGTCTTCCGGCACGTGGTCGCCACTCGAGAACTTTACTGCCCCATCGGCCATCTGTTCTTCGAGCTATGTGCCCTGCCCACTGCCACTTTAGTCTGGCAATCCTTAGAGCTATGTCGGTGACCTTGGTTCGCTTGCGGATCTCCTCATTTCTGATTCGATCGCGCAAAGAGACTCCGAGCATAGCTCTTTAAGATAATTAGCTAGCATAGCTCTTTAAGATGTGAATTGTCCAAGCATATTTATTTATTTATCTATATACAGATGATTTGTTACGTGATTGTTATTATTAAGAAAATATTATTCAATAAATGATGAGTGCTGCGAGCTCGAAATTTTTAACATTTTAGACATAAAAAGCTCGCGTGTTTCTAATAATAAAGAACAAATGAGCGTGCATAGCGAGCGAATAATTAAAGTAGATATTTACAATTCAATAAATGAGTGAGCGCAGTTTTTGGCTTCTTAATAAGCTCTAATAATAATAAGAAGTTAGTACCAATAAATCAATGAGCGAGCGGAGCTCACATTTTTTCGCTATCTAATCTATCTATCTCTTTTCACAAACATTTATTTAAATGTATCTAAAATCTAATCTTATCGTTCAGTCGATGTTGTCTCTTGAGTTCTTTCATGCTTCGTCTTTACAGTCCGTTTACTGACAAATCCACCAATTGTCACTTAGAGCCTCCACCTGATCTCAAATACGAAGGAAGATTTATCAATACTTAAATGATAAAAAATTAGACATTGCGGGCGCAGATGTCATTAATCTTTCACGACCTGGTCGCCATGTAAACAGTCCAGGCTCACTATACCTCTTAAGTGGTACGTCTTAAGAGGGTATCCGATACATTAGAATTGCAGCCTCTTTAGAGTTCGTTCCTGAACGGTTAAGAGGACCATCCCTAAAATATACTTTGGAATCGAAATACATCAACAACAAATATATAAACAACATAAATTATTTTTGTAGGCTCTTCAATAATTTTTACTTATAAAGAATGTACCCGTATCAACAGCAACTTACCTACCTTCCGTATCAACAGTTCTGGCAAACACTGTTAGAACAAAATTGTCATAACACAAATATATTTTAAATAACCCACCTAAATCAATGAAGCATAACTAACTCTTATTTGTTTGACATTTAATTGTTATTGCTCTTTGTAACATATTGTTACTCTTGTGTGTGTGTCATTATTATTATTATGCTATATGTGACATTTAATTATGTAGGTATTTACGGGACCTATATACCTGAAATAAATGACATTTAATTCAATTTACACGATAAACCTCTTTTTTTGCTGCGAGGCTATCTACATACCTAAGCTACTTACACAATTACCATACTTAGTCTAAAATCAAACCAGTTAAACACTGTATCGTTACTTTTATCAAAATTATAATTTATTTAATAGGTTAGGGAGAAAGTTTCTTCGCATTTTATATGAAAATTCAAAACATTTTTTAATAAAGTTTATTTACATTTAACTAAAGTATGTAGGTACCATTTTGTTCGATAACTTTTTGCCATCTTATAGGTAGGGACATGATCCCATTGCTATAGAAATGTTGGGGCTTCTGATCAAAAAACTGCGTCAAGTAGTTTTGGCAGTCCTCTCGTGATGTTAACCTGACACTGCCTAAAGAATTCTAAAGAGACCGAAACAGGTGGAAATTAAAGATGTGTGAGGTCTAGCGTTATCATGATGAAAACCCACACCCCTTCTGTTGATTAATTCCGGCCGCTTAATCTCAACTTATTGCTTTAATCTTATCAGTTGTTCGCAGTAGAGTTCTGAATCGATGGTCCTGCCTGGTGGTAACAGCTCATAATAAATAATGCCCTTCCAATCCCACCACACACACACAGCATCACCTTGTTGCGAGTTAACCCGGGTTTCGCCACAGTCTGTGAAGCTTGACCGGCCTTTTTCGCACGTTCTTGTCGTATGTGATCGACTTTTCATCAGCAGTTATCAATTTCTTCAGAAATGGTTCGGTTTCTTTCATAGAGCTCGTGAGGTACCCAAATATCGAGCTTTTTTGTGTACCCATTTTTATTCAAATGCGCCAAAACTGTTTTGTGGTCAATTCCCAGCTCTTCAGCTACGTCGTAACTACTGATATGCCGATGTTGCTCAACTTTTTCAAAAATAGCATCCATTTTATCCGTAACAGTGCGACCAGAGCGACGTACATCTTTGACATCAAAATTTCCGGATTGAAAACGCTTAAACCAAATTTGTGTTACTCTTACAGGTCCATAAACATCGCAAATTTTTTTGCGGCTTGCGTTGCATTTTTACCTTTTTTGTAGTAAAATTTTAAAATGTATCTAATTTCTTCATTAGATTCACTCATCTTGACGGTAAGAAAAACAAATGAAAATCACGCATTTTCATAATTTGAATTTGGAATTATCTTCTTTAAAATTTAAACTTTTAAATGATACCAAAACCAGCTAGGTACAAATAGTATAGCCAAAGAGGTTTTATTACAAGTTCATATATACTATATGCGAAAAGACTTTTTCTCCAACCTAATATTTATTTATTCCACAAACTTTGCAGTCTTACAGTTTAAGAACTAATACACTGTAAAATTAATATAAGGTACATCTTAAGATAATAAACCTATATAGTAGGACAAAAATTATAATTTCAAATTACTCACTCGTTCATCGTCTCACAGAACCTCAAACACTCCCTACACACATGCGCCTATCGACTCGCAAAGATATCACAGTCAGGCGCCGATGCCAGAAGCGAATTCAGCAAAGTTAACGCTCGAATGAGAGGTGCGTTGGCGCGAGACACTGTCCGAGCCGCAGGGGCCTAGAAGATATTATGTTGGCGTACTCTCAGCAATAGCATAGAAATATGTGGAACGGAAAGTCTCACAACCTCTGCAACAAGCTCCGTGCAGTCCGAGTCCCCACGCAAAATACGGCACACAAAGCCAGCATTACGCCTCACTTCTAGAGAATTAAATTGTAGTATCCTTCCCCAGAAGGAACTTAGTAGGGTACAAAAATGGATAATATCCGTACATTTTCTTGTAAAGAAAGCGCAGGAACGCCTTTGAATTTTCTCTAGAAGTAAGGCGTAAGTACTCTCATGTGGATTCCACACGATGGACGCAAACTCAAGTTTGCTTCTCACTAAAGCCATATAAATCAACTTCAATGCACTAGGATCGTCAAAATCTCGGGCATTCCTAATCACAAAGCCTAACCTTTTGTATAATTTAAAATGATATATTATTTAATTATTGAACCATTATCTATACGAGTATATACCTACTCTGTCTATATTTCAAACAAATTACAATTCACTCAACTACCAAAAATAAATGGCAAAACTGTATTATCTACCGTTTGATATGGGACCCATAAGTTCAGAGAATAAGAATACAACATTTGATTTCAGTATGCACCATGTATCCTTTATTCCTTGCTGAAAGACTTGATGTCACAAAGTGCAGAAATATGGTTTTGGTTGAAATTTCTGTTATTGGTTTATTATACAAATGTATTAATTACGAAAGTATGTCAAGTCAAAATAACAAACAATTTGACATATAGGTAATTCATTTCTAGATATTCCATACTTTTCCAGTTATTCCAAATTTCACTAAATCTCTTCTAAAAATTTGATTTTTGCGATTGCGGTTTTATTCCAGGCAGCCACCGGATTGTGTACAACATTATATTATATCGATTATATAGAGAGTATTAGCGTGTTACGCCAGCTTGACAAGTTTGCCAAAAACTTCGCTTGTATTGTGCTCATCACCTACATATATTATCCATAATGAAGAGTGTTATGTTAGTATGAATTGAAGTGGATACCCTCAACCTGTGAATGTGTATGAGTCAGGAAAGGCGTGGTAGGACAGTAGCTTGTGGCACTTGATAGTCTCTGCCTACCCCTCTGGGATACGGGGGTTTGTATGTAATAGTTGTGGCTTATGGGTGCCGCTTCCACACGTTGGCCGTGCTTTTCGATTTCTGTCTGACAGACAAACCTTTAAGTATATGTGCATATTTACGTAGCATCAGCGGTATACTGATTTAGCGGTAGTAACGGCTTCTTTCTCATCATGCTCTTTCATACCGCATAATGCAGTCATACCTTCTTTGCGGTCAGCCGTAGTAAATGTGCCATAGAAGATGGATGGAAGATTTGACACCGGAATTGTAATTTATTAAGTAAATTGAATAAAAGATTCCCTAGCAGTCCTTTGGGGCTCAAACCTCCATTCCGCAACCCCGGAAGGCCACCCCAAAAGGTCTGATCAACATAATAATATGCGAATGCGAAAGAACCGCACATTCAAATATCTAAATGTGTCGATTTATATCTAACGTACGAACATACGCACCGTCTTGTTTGTTATTCACGCCGGAATCGCTGAATTATATTTCATCTTCCATTGAGTGAGCAAATTTCCAGAAAAAGGAAAATTGAAGCAGCATAAATTAATTTATTTCGAATGTACAGTCGACAGACATTAAAATTAATACTATAGATACTTGTCTGTAGCCACACCCTATTTCACCTATTTACAATATAGAAATGTATGTAGGTAAATTTTCATGATCTGGGTATGTGTAAAATAATTATCAATTGTCTCTTGCAAGATCTTGATTTGCGTTCAAGTAAGCGCGATACGAAGCCTTTCTTCCGACGCAGGCTGTACATACTTCATTTTTGTTTCCGGTTTTATTGCGGCTTCTTTGCCCTACATATCTCCAGGGCATTTGTAAACTGTTGTCATTTGTAAACAGACAGATTGTTTTGCTGCGAAATTGCATTCTAAGACATCCCACGGGTTCATTTCTTCGCCGGCTTGACAAATAGCATCGTAAGAATTCCAAGCTATACCAGACTTTAGTTTGACATTTATTATAAGGTTTACTCCTAGTTCATTCGGTCGCTATGGACCAGCGCTAGGGACTTTGTAACTCGTCGACTGTCCCATGACTGTTATAGAAGAAATGTAGGTTATGTCGCCTGACCTCTTGTTTACGTTTACGTTTTGGAGGATGGATTTTGTTTGACGCGTGTATTGTTTAGTGTAAATTAATGTTCGCCATTTATTAAATTCCATAGCTAATTAAAATTGTTAGTATTCTGGGGATTTGCGTTAAAGTTATGATTTTCATAATTATGTTTGTCTAATAATAGAATAGGTGCCTATTTATAACGCCAAACCGTCGTAGAGATCGCGAGGCTGTTCATTGGCAGTTCAAGGAATCGATTCTAGAACAGCTTTGAAGTTGTCGTGGGTCACTATTCACTAGTCGGTATTCATTATATTATGCAAACGTTTATTTACCGATATTTCGGACAGTGAACCGGCAAAACATAACATAGGTACACTGATCAGCAAAAATAACTAGTCACTTACTTAGAGGTCGATAGGTATTTTATAAACAACTTATGATAGTCAACTATCCGCACGAGCCGCTTTAGTTCAACCTTTATAATGCGTACGGCTAAGGAATGGAACACGTTGCTTGCGAGTGTTTACTGATCCTTATAATCTAGACGCCTTCAAGGCTAGAGTAAAAAGGCTGTTTCTAGACACTTACAGGAAAGATGGCGGTCAAATGCCTGGTTAGTCTAATTAAAATAAAAGAAAAAATAAATTTTGGGAACTACATTCTACATTTCAATTATGCTAATTATACTGACTAACCTACGAAGAGCCTAACCCAGCTAGTAACAGTCCTAGTCAATGTTGTACTATGGACTCCACTAAATTAACGAGATGGAAATCAATCTTGTTTATGATTCCCATCTCAGGTTATTAATTTTAGATCACGTTGACAGTAAGTCAGTGTGACCTGAAGATGTTCCGCGGTGGAACTAAACACGAGTCGAGGTTTACCAGTGATAGTGAAGTGGTTGTGGTGTAGTGAGGGCGCTAGTGGTGACACTACCACCACTCACCACCACCACTACCACTAGTGGTGTCTGGTGACCCATTAACAGGTGAGACTAAGCTAATAATTCATGTATTACCAACTTTGCTTATCTTAGAGGCTTATGTGAATACTGATAGACGTTTTACTTATTTTACTTTTTCTAGAGTAGGATAGTCAATGATTCGAAATAAATACCTATGATTACTATGAAAATAGTTTCACTATTAAAGCCAGCTGGGCGCCCCCAAAGGGGCGAGGAGGCGCGAAGAGTGGCGAGCATTGAAATTAGTATTGAATCTAATTTGCGCGAGGAAAGAATTTTTTTGCTTCGTATTTTATGTATATACTAGTGGACCCGGCGCCGCGCGACTTTGATCACGTGGCGTCCTACCCCTACCCCTACCCTACATTTACTTCACCTCTACCTACCCTTTTTTTCATAAACTTGTACATAAACTTTCGTCTTGAATCCATATTAAAATCCGTTGGGTAGTTTAAATTAAAATATCTAATTGTAGGTACACACATAGATATGGACAGATAAAGGACGCGACATTGTTTTATAGATTTGACATTTTGCGGTTGAATTCCCGCCCCGTCTCGCGCCTGCTCTTTCCGCGCAGGTAAAAAAGCAGCTTTAAGGGCAACAAAACCAAGCCATAATTATTGTTGTTATTGCAAACAAATTGGTATAATTTATTTTTATTTTGACATCACGAAAATATCGCTCTACAAGCGATCCACTCGGCGAGTCTACGCTTCGCCTGAAATTACTTCAAATTTGGAATACCGTAAGAGACATTCCAGTCCCTAAATCGTGAGATGAAATTCGCAGCCGCAAACAATAAACACCATCCGCGTGGAAAGTTACTATCCATCCCGGCTTCCATTTAGGCGGAAACTGCACAAAATGTTACTTTTTAGCGTTTATTGTCCAAAAGGTGGGACGACCACGGTACCCTATTACTAAGCCGCCATCTGTCCGTCTGCTTTTCACAGGGCTTTTACACCGTTTCTAGTGTACGCGGTGTTTATATAAATGGAAATTGTTTACCTAACCCAACCCTTTATTGTTTTGACGAACTTTGTCAAATTCGTATTCTGTGTTTCACTGTTGTAACTTCTGGTCTTTACGAGTGAAAGTTGATGTTTACGAGGGGCGCATGAACAACGAATCATCTGCCAGCAAGCAACACTGCCGGGTGAACTTCACACGTGAAGGCCATATAAAAAGTTGGAGTGCACCCCCGTCATTAATCATTTTTGTCGTACTCCGCGTCTCTGGAGCTCCGTCCCAACTTTGGAGGTGCCAAAATCAATTTATCACTTACGGGTGGGTGTCTCAATTATATTACGTTCTACACAAGTAATAAATCTCTAGAACTGTCTACCGTTTCTTTGGTATCGGTTTGCGTCTCAATAAATCTCAACTGGCTTGTGGAGGGTTGTGGGCGATCTTGTGGTGATCTAGATTTTATGCTTAATCTATTTAATAACTACTAAATGCTGTTGGTAGTGGGTTGTGTATGTTGTGAGCGACCTTGTGGTGATCTAGATTTTATAATTCAGTATTCAATAACTACTAAATACTGTTGGTTTACATAAATACTTCAATATGTTTTTATTCAATTAATCGTACACATAAATTATTTACAGTTATAATAAAAAATACACTAATACCTACATCTAAAATACCAAATATAAACACTAATACATATAAAATTTACTAAACTAAAACCTTAATTATAAATCTTTTATTACCTAACTAAATTAAAAAAGATGTAAAAAACCAGGGCCCCGCGGTAAGGTGCCCATCATGGCGGCGGCATTCCCGCGCTGGATGGCGATACTTATCCGCTGCGCGAGAAAGCCGCCGTCGCTTCCCTGAGCCGCTTACTAAGCTCCCTGGAGAGCGAGTGTGCGCCCGGGCCCCACGGACCCAGTGTCTCGACACTAAATGCGACAAAGTCGTATTGGGCGCCGAGACAGCTGTACTTGCCCATCTTCGAGCGCTCACGCATCTCAGCCGCCGCGCCAGCCCGTTTGGCGGTTGCCGGAAGATAGGTCGCAGCTAGTGTGTCGGCGCACGTGGCGTCCCACACCAGCGGGCGACCCATCCTCCACGGTATCATAGACATCCCGTCAGGTCTCTTGCCATCGTCCCGTGCAATGTGTTGAGGTTCCAGGATTGCGGGGACGTTGGCGCTGACGAGAGACCGTCGCAGGATGTCATTGATCGCGGCGTGACGGGAGAGGCGGCCAGCGCTCGAAGAACAGGCAAGCCCATGGTGACCGAGGCGGTCAACACTCGCTCCACTGGAAGCACAACCATGGTCGATACAAACCTCGGCTCCCAGCCGGAGACCGATGGCGAGACGGAGAGTGGTCGGGTCGATAAAAGTGCCGGTGTTGGGGGATGGGTAGGCGTTAAGCCAGTGCCCGGATTCCCGTCTGGCAACTGCTTCCAGCCTGGCGCGGTCTTTTAAAGATGATGAGTTATTTATGAGAGTGTCTAATACGACTTGAGATGAAATGTTATCCCAGGCCTTTTGAATTTTGGGTGTGGGAGGAAAATTTGGGCTCGGTCCAGCTAGCCAGGCAGTTTCAGCCTCCACCAAGCACGCGATCTCACAGTTTGTAGCCACGGGGGCTTTAAGAATATTTCCTGTGAGGTCAGACGAGCTATGGATAGAGGGCAGAAAAGCTGGCAGTGCTACACTAGAGATTTTACGGGTTCCCAGGCCACCATACCTAATTGGCAGGGAGGCCTGGGTCCATGCCTGCTCGCTTAGTCTGATGTTTGTGATTGATTCAATTTGTAATTTTATTACATTATCTAAGTCTTTTATTAGATCAGGGAATTTCCACACTGGGCAGCAGCGTAGCAGGTAAGTAAATTTTGGAACAAAAAGACAAAACTTCAGAATGAAAAGGGCAGAATGGCTGCTAATTTTAAGGAGGCGGTCCGAAAATTCATTAAATTTAGAAACCGAACTTGTTAGGAGCGGTGGAATGGCCTCGTCGAAAATAGGGGAGCCAAGGAGGCTCAGACTGTATTTTGTGAGTATTCTAATATTTGGGGCTACGCTATTAAAATTTTGGACTATGGATTGTGCCAAGCTTGTGTCTATTTTCTCAGAAATGTAGAGTTCACATTTGTTAAAATTTAGTTCCAAACCAATGAGGTCAAAATTGTGTATTATCATTTCTAAATCAGTTAGGACAGTCTGAGCATCCCCGGCTATGGTCTCCGGAATAAATAAATCTCCGGAACGTGTAGTTTAATTTTATTCAGGAGGGTGTCCCTGTTTACTGAATTAAAAGCGTTTTTAACATCTAATTTAAGGATTACCTCGCACAGATCATCTTGCGTGAAGGTACGTAAGGCATGGACCGTTGCCTCACAGCCTCCGCGGGTTCCGAAGCCAACCTGTACGGGTTCGAAAAGAGACTGGAATTTAGAACGAGTTAGCCGAACACAAATTTTGGCAGCCAATCGCCGCAGGGTGGAGCCTACACCGATCGGTCGTACGCCACCGTCTTTTTTAGTCAGGGCTATTAAATTAGCCCCGTATAGGATCGGCGTCACTTTCTGGCACACATTCCCCTCTAGCATGACATTCACCAGCCCGGTTAGTGCTGAGATGACGTGGTCGCCGGCCATGCCCACACCGTGGCTGGTGAGGTCCTTGAGGTGTTGAGGGGAGATGCCATCCAAACCGGACGCCGAACCTGCCGGGAAGGAAGCGATGGCGGCAACAACATCTTCCTCTTTGGCGCGGAGACAAGTTGCAATGTCAGATGGGGGGTCTACAAAAGGCGGGCAGGAAGGGCCTGGGGGGTGTTTGGATTGTAGTGCGGCGGCGGTCTCCGGTGAGTCGGGTGCAATGGAATCGTTTGAGAATAGTAGTCGGGTGGCGCCCTTTAAGTCTCCGTCTTGCACTTTCTCTTCAACTTTAAGAAATATGTCATTATTATGTCTGCTATGCGGAGGCCTTCGGGGCGCCGCTTGGGGTAATTGTGTGTTTGGAGCAGTGTTATTTTTAATTTGCTGTGTGAGGGATATCTTATTCTCAAGTGAGGCGTGTAGTGTTTTGTATGAGAAGGTGAGGAGGTCATGCCAGGATGCGAAATTGTTGTCGCGTGTGCATCTTTTGATGGACTCGGCTAGAGCGGAAGCTACGCAGGATCGGGCACCACGAGGTATGCGTTTCACAATGGCTGTAGAGTGTTTTAACTGACTAAGGAGTGAGTGTAAGGGGGTAAATGTGTTCGTGAGTGGTGTGTTGTTGGTCTGGGAGTCGGGGCTTTGGCTACATGGTGGGCATAGAATGATGCGCGCGTGATGAACTCGCGATTGATGAATATGGAGTCCTTTGATGCTAGTGAATGATCTTAAACATACTGCACAATGTTGCATGGAAATGGGCTCAGGGAAAAGAGACACTTACAGATACTATACGTAGAAAAGAAAAAAAACCCTAAAAAAAAAAAAAACACTTATTTCTATAAAAAAAAAGTATTTTCACACCGGTTTGCTATTCACATTTACAAATGATAAAATATTCACTTCACTGAATTGTTCACTGAATTGTTCATTTATTTGAAATGGAACACCGGTTCGCCAATAGATATACGTTGGTTTACATTGTTTCTTCTTAGACGGCAAAAGTCCCGTGACCTACTGGCGTAGGTAACGGCAACAGAGCTTGGTTTGGCATTTGTTTTGAAGGGTGAATGTCTGGACGGCATTTTTCGTCCGTCCGTGAACCGTGTAATTGTATTCTAGTCCTGATTTAGGTAGGGACGGGTAATAATAATATAGCTAACAACGTGAAAGACAATCCGTTATAGTGCATGTGCGGAATATTATGGAAATCTAATCTGGAGCCTAGGCCAGCCCTTCAGATATCGGTTCAACATTGATCTGGATGTACAATGAAACCAATATTACACTTTGCCTGCATTATGCTATGGAGGATATTGAAGATGTATTGTGCTAGGGAGGAAATCGAAGACGTGGCTGAATGCCGGATGCATATTACTGGGACTGTTTCTAGCCTTTGTTTTCACTTTGAATAGAAAATCTTTCTCACATCGTTAATTGGTAGAGAAGGCTACCTATTAGATACAATTTTTAGCGCTCTAAATATCAATTTGTAAATAGATGTTAAATTGTCCTCGCGTACTCCAAAAAATTCTACTTTGCTGCCATATTGTCATCTTCATAATAGGCGGACCCTGGGCCCTCGCGTGCCGCGCGGGACCGCGACCGGGACGTAACGCCAAGATGATGATGATGATGTCATCTTCATAATATTGTCTTGTGTAGAAAATGGGATATTTGTAATCCAAGTGTTGAACTGTCCGTTATCAATATACTGTCATTGTACATCATCATGTGACCCATCAGACTCATTTTTGTTTGTTGTGTCACTATAGCTGTATAAAGACAAACTATAATAATAATAAGTTTCCTTCCCTCCGGAGCGATCGGTCTACTTTCCTGTTCGGTGTACTTTGACAATCAGTCTATTTTACCAAACAGTACACTAGATTTTTCTCATCCGTCTACTTCCCGATCGGTCTGATCGGTCGATCGGACTACTGTCGCTGCGTCTACTTAGGAGTGGCAAGGGATTATGTTAATTACCTATTCAGAACTTATATATAAAATTAAATAAATCTTATTCTTTTTCTTATTATTGTTTTTTTGCAACTGAGCTAGATTAATAAAATAGTTAGATGCTACCTTAAAACGTTATTTAAACATGAGTCGGCTCAGAGTATTAGAAAAAAAAGTAACTTACATTAACACAAAATTATATTTTTTATCAAAACAAGGTGTTAAAAAAATTAAAGATCAAGCAAATATTTTCATCTTATTCTTAGTACGTATATTAAATTTAACCCTCAAACCTAATTTAATAAATATAATTTTCTTTAACAATTTCAATCTACTTATCTGCCAGGTCAGAAGCTTTTTCAGTTTTTTCACATATGTCGCTTTGTCGCCCACTTATAGGCATTTTATTATATATTTAATTTCATAACCAATCACGAAGTCCCAGGTCCTATTTTGAACGAGGAAGTGGACCGTTTGAACAAGTAGACCGCTTGAACAAGTAGACCGAACGAGAAAGTGAACCGTTTGAACAGGTAGACCGATTGCTTCGGAGAAGTTTCTTTGCTCATACCTATTAAATGTAAAAGATTACCTTATGAGCAGCGTCAAGCGTCTGAAGGTGATATGGTGATTATACTTATTTAACCTAACTAGCTAATATTAGATATTTGGATTTCACTCGCGTATTTCGATTTTTATCACTCACACAGTTTTTATTTTGGTTAAGATAGGTGATTTTAATTTACAACGATGTTTATAGACATATAGATTATAATTATTTTTTCAAGAGTGACAGGAGTCAGAGAAAATAATCTCCTTGTCACAATCAAGCGGGTTGGCATCGCATCGTTTCTGCATAGGTATACAATCTTCTTGCACCGATGCTCGTCACCAACCTTAACAATATCTATACAAAAACTGTAAAATTACGTCAAAAAATTTGTTTCACAACTTAAACTAACAGAATCTTATTTTGTCACTTGGGAGGGCAGTTTTACAATTTAGCTTTATTCCAAAAGGGGCAATTTCCTTATTTAGCCTTAAGAACAAACAAAATTACGTTCGCGCTTAATTTTAACGCTGATTAATGATAACGTAATTTGGTTTTCGTTTAAGTCCACGCAACAGTTAGATTAGAATTAGATATTCAAAGCTTACGCGTATTCCCTTCGTCTCGTCTATCAGATATTCAAATTTATTACAGACTAGATTTTAGCCCGCAACTTCGTTCGCGTGGCCCAAATTTTTTTGGGCTCATGTTCCACACTACCATATTCTCGGGGCGCACCTTTCATTATCATTTTACCCATCGCAGTCCACTGCTGGACATAGCCCTCCCACATGAGGCGCTTTAGTGTTGCGCATCCTCAGTCACTGCCAGTAGTTTTGTTGTGCCAGACACAGGGCTTCCCACACTCCACTCCAGAACTCGTCTACTCCAACTGTTATCTCTGTCGAATAACTTCGTTCCGTGTCATGTCCTTTAGAGAAATATCTATAATTGCTCGCTCCATCCTAAGTTTTCTTTGTCACTGGGAAATAGTCGAGAATTTTAATAAGATTTCAGTATTTTATCAATAACAAAAAATCCTCTTTGTAATACAATATATTCGCTTTTGCATTCGTCCGCGCTGTTTATTTTTCCTGTTATTTTTCCGAGATCACGTTTTAATTAACTTCTCGTCCGCTTTTGATATGTTGCTGAGCAGGTATATTTACTTACATTGTATTTCTAATATAGAGTTTCTAGAAAATAAAATGTAATACTACTACAACATCAAATTAATTAATTGAGAAGGTACTACAAGATTATAAATTCAATTACACAGTACATTATCTTGGCGTTAATGTCCCGGTTATGTTGGCCCGGGGTTCGCCTTGACCATGATTCAAGATTTGACACTTCAGATAATTACAGTGGAGCAACTGCCAACTGACTTCCGTGACCCTGCTGCCAGAGGGACCTGACCAGATTGGATCATGGTTACACATTCAATCGGCTGAATGGGCAGGTTTCATCACGATGTTTTCCGTCAGCGTAAAAGCATCGGTTAGCATTCAACTAATGTTCATAGCTCAGAAAAGAGTCATTGCTATATGCGGCAATGGGATTCGGACCCGGGGTCTTATGTGTCGACCCCCTCACCACTAGGCCACCGGCGCTCCGCCTATTAGGAATATATTACAAGAATTACACAGAATTCTTAAAAAAACGGTATTAGAATAATGCCATAAAAACAAAGGTTCCTTATGGATTTATCGTATATAAAATTGTTAAATGTTAAATTTAAATTTATACGGGTATCGAAATATCGCAATAGGACTTATTTAGATTAAAAAAAATTCTAGGTCACATAAATTAAACGGCAATCAAAGTAAAAAAAAAACAAAAAATAATATCTTTGCTATTCTAAACGAGAATACAATTTAAAGCTCTGACAAGCTCGTCTGTGAAAAACATTGAAGTTTCACATCAATCTAAATTTGAATTATCGATTCCGAGAAAAGAAATAAAAAAATAAATAAAGAAAAAGATTTAATATAATTCAAGAAGTAAAAAGGCAGATCGGGTAGGTACCAAAAATTGAATAAATATGGGTAATATTATTTGTTAAAAAGCAATATCGCTCTTCTTCAGCATTTTCCGCCTTTACGCATCAAAGTCTTCAAGCTTTATAATTAACTTCTTTAAAACTAATTTTGAACTTGGATGAAAATGTTTGCATAATGTAGAATGCAATTTAGAATGCATTAAATCAGGGATGAACTTGATTCGCGGCGCAAGCAAGAGACCGTGACTTGTTGTTTAACAGGTGTTATTTATCTTATACCTCTAGATATAATAAAACATAATAATATTAGTTTGTATGTTACTGATAAACTCCAAAACTACGGAAACGATTTTCGTAAATTCTTTCACCAAGGGAAAGCTACGCTATTCCGGACTGTTATAGTGTACTTTTGATCCTGGAAAAATAATAGGATCATTATCATCATCCGTTTAGTTAGTAAATTAGGTGGTGATGTATAAATCAGTGGGACAAGTAAAAATAATTGTTGTTCTTTATGTGACGTTTTCTTGAATATTCAGGTGGCATTTTAAAATAGGTACTGTAGGGTCTTGCCCTGAGGAATGGTTTTATGTATACTTACAGTTATTAATATTCCTTTTCAAATAACTGTTCAGCTCGTTGAATCATTACTTTTAAATTTAATGTAATAGTTTTTGTGATTTATTTCCTAGGGTATGGCCGTTCAGGCTTTAATGAATCTCCAATTCATTATACATATTATGTTCTGAAAAAGAGAGGAAACTATGTTTGTTTGAATGCGCCCATTATTCGAAATGGTCTACCAATATTATATATATTTCTTGACATACCTTTTTTTTTTGTTAATTTATTTCCTTTTGGCCGTTATTTTCTATATAATTTTTATAATATCTATACGTTGTTTACAAGTTGTTTTGAAGATGTCAAGTAGTGACGGACCATAGATCGATGCCATGATGGCGAAGATTTTATTCCTACTTGCTGGCCACGAAAAAGACGGTGGCTGTCATAAATTTTAAATTTATTGTCGGCTAGAAAAAGAAAGGGAGTCTGAAGTTTGGAAGGGAAAAATATGAAGGATTTTTGATGCTATTTTACAAAAATGAATATTATTTGGAAAGAACCAGTATTATTGCTCAGCAGAAGCTATTATTTCAAATTAAATATATATTAATAAGTGACCGGTCCAAAAATGTATAAGGTTGCATCTATAATTTGAAATTTTCAATCTGTGAAAAGTAAACCCTGTGATCCTTTCAGGAATAAGGTCACGTGGAATAGAGTATTTTAAGAACTTTTGTGCTTTACTTATTTTTACTTTTATAAATTTCTTGTATGTAGTTTTCTGGACAGAAAGAATGAAGCCATTACCCTGAATCTTTTTGTTTTCTGTATTAACTGAACCTGGCACTGTACGTGGGTCAGTGTTACCTTACAGTACGCGAATTAGAAACTTTCTCATTTTTCCGGTACTTAGTTATAAAATCTGGTTTCCGTGGTAAAATAAAATCGATGGCTTGACTTTCCCCATTATTATAAAGGTAGGATATTCGTGCGATAATGATGGAACCCCGTGATGGTTGAGTATGAAACCCCGCGCAAAATTCATTGGGGATATTTAAAAAAAGTTTCTGCATTACGTGTGTTACCGTGAGGTCAACGATATAGGTCGCAACATTACCTTTCTCTGTGCAAGAAACACCATCTTCCTCCTCTCTTCATGCGTAGGGAAATAATGATCTGACAAAATAGAGTCTGGTGTTGTCGACAGCCCGGTACTTCTTTCTAGTTTATATTTTATGACACCCATTTGATGCTTCAGACGCAATGACCAGTCGCATGTTCCAGAAGCTTCTACCAACTACAGAAAGAACACCTTTCTATTGCGAACAACTAATAATGTTTTATGCAGGAGAATTGATCTTGATTTATTTAACACAAGTTGTGAGTCAGCGAGAAAAACCGCATACTCAACTATTACTTCGACACGTTGTAGCATTTTTTCAAACAATATTATTAAATTAACTATTGTTACATTACTTTCGGGTATTGTAAGTATATTTTAGTTTAAGTATGTATTAGTTTATCCGTTTCTATCGGTGGAAAGCTATAATTGGCGCTGTGCTGCCAGTATTATTATTATTGTTATAATATGCTGTTGGTTTTCCTTAAGTAAATAAAATAAAATAACGCATTAACAGCCGGTTTTGGTACCTACCAATAATAAATAACTTTTTGAATAGCCTCGTGCGAATTTACACGCAATTGGTCTATGATTTATGCCAGATACAAAATCCACGTGTAAGCGAGTGGCATGGTATTTTGTATTGCGCCATTCGACTAAAATAAGGTCCTAATAATGAAAGTGGCAAATCATTTAATGGTCTTCATCAGCCAATCCCAGTCCACTGCTGGACTTGATGCTTAGGTACATCAATCGAGAGGAGCCCAATTAGGGTAATTCGAGGATAGATGGCCATAGTTTTTTTAGAAGGTCTAAGTAAGAAGTATTTATTATATAAAACCAGTTTATATTTTTTATTTGGTAGTAAACATATTCATTATCAAACTGAACATAAAATATTGTAACAGTCTTTAATAATTCTCTCACATTATATATATATATTTTTAAATGGGTTCTTGGTGGCCATCTCTCCTATAGGTGATTATAAGATGGCCATAGAAGTTCTGGTAAGATGGCCATAATAATTATGAATAATGGAGTTCCATCATGAAGTCACAACACAAAGTATTACATACATAATAATGAAGACGCGCTTATTATCGTTTGCCCTTTCCTTTACCTTTTTTTGCATATATTTTCCTCTTTTGGCCACATGCATCAATCAATCAATCAATTTATTTATTTGTGGTACACAAATTATGCAGTTGTTACAAAAATTAATAGGTATATAGGTCCTCTGTGACCTGCCGTCGGCATACAAATCTAGAGAAGCTAATTAAAATTTTGAAATTAAATAAAAAGTGAAATACATTAAAACATTTAAGATTATAAAATTTAGTCATAAATAATCATTACAAAATTTCACCATTACTCGTTAAATGTCATCATTAATTAAAATGTCAATAGAAGATAATTTAAACAACGTTAAAGTAATTGAAAAAATTTTAAAATGTCAGATTATTAACAAAATCAACAATTATCAACAGTGCTAAAACAATAAAATTCATTAATAATTCAACAATAATATAAAATGTCATAAAACATACACAAAATCACATTCCTACTGTTTGTATTCCTTGCACGCCAAAAGAAACTCGTCAATTGTGTAAAACACCCTTTCAACAAGAAAACTGTACAGTTGATTTTTAAATTTAGTGAGATTTTCTGCTTGGCGTATAGTTTTTGGGATCGCGTTGTACAATTTAGGGGCCATCGCAAAAACACTCTTATGAAATAGAGCGGTCTTGCATGGATGAATATGGAGCTGGTCTCGGCGTCGTGCGCTTTCAACTTGCGGGAAAAGAGCCAGGTTAGTACGCACAAATATTAGGGTTTCGTAGACGTAGAGGGAAGGCAATGTTAATAATTTTAACCCTTTAAAAAATGGTCTACAGCTATCCGTACCTTTCAGGTTACATATGGCTCTTAAGCATCTTTTTTGTGCCCTGAAAACAACTTCCTTGCCCCAGAAAATAATCCCATATCGCAACACTGAAACTACAAGACCGTGATAGGCTAATAGCACAGTATTACAATTCACTACCCTATTCAGTTTGTAAATTGCGTATGAGGATTGGTTTATTTTGTTACAAACATAATCAATGTGCGAATTCCAACTCATATTCCGATCTGTGTAGGCCTAAAATTTTTGTGACATTTGTATTTTCGATTATTTGATCGTTGTAAGTAATGTTCGATTGTTGAATGTCCTTGAATCTTTGCTTAAAATCAATAATTTTAGTTTTATTTAGATTTATTTGTAGGTTGTTATTTTCCAACCAGTCAATTATTTTAGTCAAAATATTATTTATGTCAGCTATATTATTACAAAGCACATGACATTCACTGTCGAATTTAGTACAGTTTTCGTGTACCCGCCTTTTATAAATGACACACCGAAAATTTGTCTTTCTTTATGGTCTGTCCATGGGCCATTTGAGATATTTGGAGTTTTTATGCGCCTCTAAGGTTTTTCGCGGCACGTCCTACTCTACGGTATAGCCTGCCGAACTGAGACATTTCTGGAACGAACCCCTTAATTGGTTGTGACAGATCGTGGTAATTCAGTTCACCGTTATTGCTAGATAGTCGAACGTAAGTACTCGTTATACATCTGGAATAACAAAAACCTGTATCTAAATACTTAATTGAACAGTAAAACCACATCAAAAAAATTGGCCATCTCACCTCAAAACATATAGGCCATCAGTCTTAAAATGTATAGGAGAGATGGTCACTAGCAATTGTTGGACCAAAATATATAATTTGTAATCAATTTTAAGCTTAGGATATAGGCTGGTACATGCCTTCGACGTTTATGTTAGAAATCCGACAAAAAAAAACTTCAACAGCTTAATCACATATTACCCTAAACAAGTTTTATATTTGCTAGAAAATAAAAAAGCAAATTACTCACTTTTCATACTTTTATATATACTGAATTTCGATTAGGTGTCATCACTAGGACAGTGGCATCTGAATTTTCATCTCTCGTGATACCATATTTCAGAAAAAGTTTGGATTATTTCGATTGGCCATCCATCCTCTACGGCCATCTCTCCTCGAATTACCCTACTATAAATAAGTATTTATTTTTTATTTTTATGCTGTCGGATGAGAAAGCGACAGTGCCAACGAGAATATTTCAGCTTACAACAGCTTACTGTTTCGGACCTGCAGGGTTTTTGTAATCCAAAAAAATCTCTTTAGTGTCACCAGTATAATGTTACGAATTTTAAAACAATGGCTTAAGCTCAGCTAATGTACTCACTCACGTAATACGGATGACAACTACGAAACACTCTTGACTCTTTTTTTAAATGTAGCTTTTGCAAAACTACAGCGATTTAGGAATTTTAAACACCATTTTATCAAAACGTAAACATTTCGAAAAAAAAGTCCGATGCTGTCTAAGTTTTTTCACCAGCAGCCGTTTATCAAATTCGAATTTTTATGACAGCAGCGTATTTTGATTAACTGTCACCGTGGGCTCGAACCATGGAGAGACAATAACAATCAGTCACATATAGGAGGTTTGTTAGTGGTTATTAATAATAATTAAAACAGAGTGGAATGAAGCTCAAAAGCGAACTTTACACCAGCGGAATGCGGAAGCCTTCTCCATTTCCAGCAGCCTCCATTTCCAGCGGTAGATGGAAAAGCTATAAATATTGAAATATGGGTTATGGCTATTAATGCAATTTACACGACTGACCCAGTTTTATCAACATCGACTAACCAAGGACTTTTAAATGTTAAATGCAATTTACAAAGCTTGATTATTTATATACCGGTAGGCAGATGCCCCATTGATTTTAACTGATGCCGAAATTTATTGGATTTCTCCGAAATATGCAATTATTCTCTAGTGTAATAATTCCGGGAAATACAGATGTTTCACCCAAAATTCCGGAATGATTACACTGAAATATAGGTATGTTTGAAATGTGTATTCGAAATATTTCTGTATATCACAGTAAATCCACAGCAAATATTTTTTATTTTATATAACGACGCCGTAAAATCCGGGTCATGTTTCGCGTTTGGTATTAATTGAGTGTACGAATTCGCAAACCGCCATATAAAATCTAAGTTGGTATTTTGCGTTTTTGGTTATTCACTGCACATTCATTGCCCCTAAAATTGGTACGCATATTTATGTATCTAATCTATGTATATATAATCTATGCAATAAATGAATATGAATATGAAATATGTTTTTGATAGGTTAGTACATATAGTTTGTTTTTACATCAATTACTACCCCCAAAAGAAGTTCAACAATTTCACAATTCTTCCTTCCTTATAATAAAATAATTTTCACTTATATACGTACGTCAAATAAAGTCCTAATATACATGTAGGTGTATAGGAACTTTTGTGCACGTTTTATTTAGGTTTTATAGGTTGGAAGGTATCCCATTGTTTAATAAAGTTGTTTTACTACGACATAATATCTATACCGGAATGGCGTAAAAATGCCTGTTATATTGACATAAAGTTACAATGAAATTCACAGCTTGATTATGTATTATGGGTATCCTTTTATCGGTGGAGCGAGCAACCTCGGGCGTTGTTTGTACCGCGCTTGACTTCATTTTCACTTCATTTCGAAGAAGCGGTAACTGGTAACTGAATACTTCTTGGAAATCTTGGAACACGTTCAATTCGTTTTAGTCGCTATTTCCCTCGTAATAAAAATAATTGCAGGCTTATTGTTTTCCCATCTCCTGTTTTGCTGACGATTTTATTACGCAAAATGAAGTCAGGAATAAGTTTCAAATTAAGATATTGTGATAATAATAACATAAATTCCAACAAAATCATTTAAAGTAAAATAGATTACCAAGACTCATAGGTCATACATACTTTCATTGCGAACACTGCGAACAGAAAATCGCCTGGGTTATGGCAACAACCTCCACTAAAGTTCCAGTACTAAGTGGTCCAGCAGCCGTCTGGTAAAGCTAGTTGATAATTATTGTATTCCTATTTAATAATAATAATAACATACCGTCCCGGGATGCTAGCCGGATGTTATTTAAACCAGTCTCAGGGCCCCCAGCAAAAACTTTGGTCAATCTCGTTTCGCCAATTAGGTACATCTTGGCTTTCTATTTTGACAATTTATGCTCTGTGCAATGCGAACTTTTTAATGTTTGCATAATGTTAGGTGTCAATCTCTTTTCAATTAGATAATTGAGTAATATTGAGTAAAACGATTTTAGTCTTTTACGCATTTTATGGTTCACGAAGGTTTCAGCTGGTCTACATAGACGCCTTATACTCGGCAGGTACTCGTACGACATCCGTGAACGAAAGGGGACTGTGATAGAGTCATATTAGTATGTAATATGAAAAAAAAACGCCATGTTTATAAAATCAGTCAGTCAAACTTCATTTTTAAAATGAAAAATAATAGATACAAAAAATTATCCTGCAGGAAGAATCAAAGGACTACGTAGAACAAAGAGAAGAAAAGCTTGTAATTTGAATATTTTGTCCTGAATAAATATTACTTACTAAATTATCCAGAACACGCGGAAGCGTGACCCGAATAATAAAGGAAAAAATACAGATAACGTCAAGGGAAAGGGACAAAACTAATAATAATGTTATAATTGAGAATAGAACACGAAACATAATTCGCTCCATAATATGCCGCAAGATTAGTAGTTACCTAGTAAGTATATGTCCGGTAGTTCGTCTACTGGATGTAGACTCGAAGGGAGGCCGCGACCCTTCCCCAAGCCTTTGATTAGTTTGGATTATGCCTCCTCTATCCTTGCGACCTTTATAGGACCGTTCGAGCATATCTGGGCTCTTATTTGTACGTGAACACCACTTTAAAGCTTTTGCACCCCATTGCCTAGTTATCAATTCTGCGAGCCATTTGACTTGCTCTTTCGCCACTGTAGTTTTCCACTTTGCCGTGGTCATTTAAAACTATATTGTATATAAACAAGTATGAAATCTCACTTTGTGATAAATTATAATGCAGCCGAAGATAGACCGAACTAACTAAGAATACTTAGAATCCTCACAAATGCTATTCAGCAAAGTAGGACCCTAGAACCCTAGACAAGTAATAGACTTTGTTAACCTTTAAGTACCGACGTGCATTTTTAATAACATAGTACCGCTTAAATTTTGTTGTGTTTTATAGAGAAAGGGATTATTTATATATCTGTATTTGCAATATGATGAAAAAGAAAATTAAAGTGATTAAATTTTTAGATATAAGACTATAATAATATTTGGCTTGACATTTGGGGAAAAATCCGAGTATTAGCTGTAAAAATTAAAAACACAAAAATTATTCTTCGCAGAATAACAAAAAATAGTATTTATTACTTTTGACTAATATCTCTCAGCGGAAATTCAGGACATGCCTCCTTGGCTAATGAAATACGCTGATGACATCGTACTGGTGAGCAAGCTTAGGCAGGATCTTGATACCAAGGTAAACACGTGGAAGGCAGTGCTAGAAAACGGTGATTGAAGCTGAACGTCGCCAAAACAGAGTATATGGCTAGATGCAGCGCGGATTTTTAAACCATCCGTGTAGGGAACGAAGCTGTCAATAGAACAGATAAATTTAAATACCTCGGATCCGTGCAGCACGAGTCCGGCGATATCGGCCCCGATGTTAAGGCTCGAATTTCCGCAGCTTGGGCCAAATGGCGAGAGCTCACGGCGGTCACCTGTGACCCTAAAATCCCAATCAAGCTCAAGGGGCTATATAAGAGCATAATTAGGCCTGTGATGCTTTACGGCAGCGAAACCTGGCCGGCGCTGACGAAGCACGTACGCGAACTCCACGCCAATGAAATGAAAATGCTGCGATGGATGTGTGGCATTACGCGACTTGACCGAGTGCGTAACGAGTACATCCGTGGCAGCCTTGTCGTAAGAGATATCGCGGATAAGATCGAAGAGGCACTGCGGAAGGCCCAAGAAGCGATGGATTGACATCGCTGAGTCGGACGCGAGAGCCAACGGCTTACGACGTGAGGATGCCGAAGATCGGGCAAAGTGGAGAAAGCAAAGCAGGAAAGCGGACCCTGGCAGTAGCCGGGATTGACCGCTCGGATGATGATGATGACTTAAGAATAATATACCTTTAAAAAAATTAATTTAGTAGGTATATAAATCTTCTGAAGAAATAAGTGACCATAGTCGAACTACACCTTGAATTCTAAGCACAGTCAGGGCATACATGTTTCGCGCACTGTAAACAAACGTGTCTTTTATACGAATAGTATTTATATTATAATAATATGTATATATATTAATATATTTAACTCAATTTCATTGCTGTAAAACTGTATGGAAATAAATAAACAAAATTAACAAAATATGAACATTTTCTTTTAAATTACGGTAGACATGAAAGACAATTGACTTTTTCAGCTTTATCGTCGGATGTCTCTGCTGCCCAGCTGAACAGAATAAAGTGTTCTTGCCAAAATTATCCTAAGTTCACGGGGGACCATTAGGTTACAAAATGTTCGCTTCATGTGCTCTAATACCAACTGTCAAGCATATTTTTTTTATAAAAGCTACTTTATCATTATGTAGGAAACATATACCTACATCATGACTTACAAAATCAGATACAAAATTGTCATGGTAGGCCAGCGTCTTGATCGGCGGTTGCAAGTACATACAGAGCACTTCTTTTCTATTTCATCTACCTACACCACCTTTCGTAGAATTCGTAAGTTTCAGAATCATCAGTACTAGTATCCGTACCATACTCATTGTGCTCTGGACAAAAATCTTCCCTTATGTCGTCAACCTCGGATCCCATGGAATTTTCATCCTCGATCCAGCTGTCTCCAGCTGACTTGCGTAAAATTTGGACTAGATTTATTTGTACATTTCCGGCGAAATCTATATATTTGAATGCTATAATGCACCTGAAGTCCCTAGTATTCATAATTCACCATATTTGTAAAATTAACAGTAATAGTTTACCAAGTAATTAAAAGAAAAAAGTTACTTAAGTACCGACGTGCGACCTGAGAGGCCGCGTCGGAATTTTAAGTCGTAATTACATAACCAATGCTCGCGTGACGACACCACTTCCTGCATCGAAGGCAACGTGGGCACTGTCCTTTCAGCTACTTAGAAGCAGGGATCGGTGTTGCGCGAGGAAAGGGGTAAACTAGCCAGTCAAGTGCTTGCCGGAGCCTCTCAGACTGCACGTCGGTACTTAAAGGTTAACATTCCATTAGCACGGTGAATATCGAGTAGATACCGAGCGCGCTTCATACAAACGTAGTTTGATGATATTTTCAATATAACGCTACCAAAGCCTATGAAATTTTGTAGACGTGATCCAGAAACCAATATCTTCGTTTGTGATTTTCGTTTAAATATATCGTTTCAAAGTTACACGGGATTTAAAATTTAAACAAATTTTCATACTCGGAAAACACTAGCCTTACTATACTACCTCAATTGTTAATTACATTGATTGTATTTTAGTAAAGCTTGATACAAAGTAGGAGTATTGAAGTAAATTGTAGTTAATGTAGCGACCCGCCCTGGGTTCGCACAGGTGGACTCGGATTTTCTCTACCCTTTATAATATAAAACCTTGCGGAAGAAATTCTCCAAATAATAATGGCAATCGCATCCAAATCCGCATAGCGTGACGGACAGACTTTATTTTGTACTACAGGGTGGCCCAATTACAGTGTTAGCATCTGTAAGATTAGTTAGCATCTGGCGACCCTTTAACTTCAATACGGGTTATCAGATCGGCTTGGGACAACCCGCGTTCGGAACGTCAGAATCTTTTCTATGGGACAGTACAAGCCACAAAAAACGCGCTGTTATTGTGCAACTTTACATTAAAAAAAACTTAATTGTGGAAGCGCAACCGTTTAAGATTTCAAGTGATGGACGCGCCTTGTTACGTGGCCATTAAGCGTTTGCACAAAACAAATGCCAACCATCAAGGGAAAGAGCGTCCGAGGCGGTCTTGTAAGAATATTAAGACTACACGCCTCAGTTTAGACCTCACCACGAACATCGATCGCCGCCGTTCGCTCAGTTGAGCATCAGGGTTTTTTGGATAGATTCGGACTTTATATGTAATTATAGCTGAACTTTGGATGGACAACTTCTGGTCACAACGGGGCAACGTCTTAGCCCCCACAGCCTGAGCCACCATCGCTTGATCGGCATTTTTGTGGAGTTTTACAACAACGTGTATGTCCCAAGTGTATGTCAATAAGCCAAGAACTGTGGAAGAACTCAAGGCCATTATTAAACGCGAAATTGCCGCTGTTGACCTCACAACACTTGTAAAGTGATGGAAAACACTGAAAAACAAGCTCTTTGCGGCAACCGCTGTAAACGCGACCATTTACGCGATATCATGTTCATGAAGTTCCTAATCCAAACAAATTGTCCTAGTTCAAAATAAACAATTTATCACAACAGAAAATAAACGTGTATTTCCTTAATAGTTTACGAATAAAACGAATGCTTACACTTAAATCGGGCCACCCGTTATGTAGGGGTAAAAATGGAATTTCACTATAATCTAAAATCGATAATTAATTAATTACCTATCCTAACCAATTATTTTAAGCGCCACTAGGTATATAGCACCGCCTAATACAGGAGGATACAGTATAAGAAACTTGTTGAGAAAATATGAGAATTAAATTGTATTATAGTATTATTGTCTAGTTTAAGAGTTCTCCTAACAAATACCAATGAAAGAAGAAAGAGCAGGATAACAAACAACCCACTTAACTAAATAATGGACGGGAAAACAATCCCCGGGAAACAGATTCTCCGCTCAACCCTTGTTTTAACACCTTATTTGATGGCAGCATTTACGAAGTTATCGTTTACTTTTTCGGCTGTTTATGGATGGGCTGCTATCGAATCGAATCTGCGAACTGATTCAGTGATTCAGGTACGTTTGATTTATTTGCTCGGAAAATGCGCCACAGATCAGAAAGTGAAAATTTTCAATATATTGTTCATCAGCTTGTTTGGCACGTGTATGCACTGAAAGATACCTGACGACCAGGTAAAGATTGCAGGACCAGCTGGTTGCGGAAGGCACAGGACCGGCCTTTGGGGAGATCTCTGGGGGCCTATGCCTAGTGGGCATAGTGGGCGTCTTTCGGGTGATATAGTGGTGGTGCACTGAGATCAGTTCGCAAATTCGCGAATAAAATATTGTAGGTTTTAGTGGAAGTTGTAAAACAATTGCAGAATTATGTCCTCGAATTTCTAAAGAAATAATTAAAAAGACACGGCCCGAACTAAGCGATCTCTCAGTTCTCACAAAGCATTTTTTGTGCCTGGGAAACTCTCAAGTCTTCAGCAAGATCTTTGCTTATGAATATTAAGTAGAACTTTAGTTATAATTAATTCACTATGAAACGTGTTAAACAGCATTGTATACAATAAGGTTTTTTTTATTAATCTCCCAATTCACACAAACGAGATTTGTGATTATGGCGGTTTACCTTTAATTTAATAAAGAAAACCATGTTATTTCCATTTAACATTCTAGTAGAAACTATAAGGAAATTTGTAAATAAACACCACAAATATGCCGCTGTTTTTTTATATTATTGATAGATATTTCATTGTAATATCTCTGTCCACACGCTTCAAATTATTTAATCATTTGTTAAACAATAACAATAATACCTACCTCCATTAATGCTCACTTCATCCAATAGTTTGTAAAAAAAGTTCTACTAAATCTACTTATTCCGAAATAGGTTATTTCACGCCATTCTATTGAGCGGCTCATCCCATAGCCGCAGCGAAGAGGGATTAATCGGGAGCCCGAAGTGTTTTAGAAAACGCGGAAAATGCTACATTGAATGTTTTTTCCTTGTTTATCTACGACTTTCTGTATTAAAAATCGACTTAATTCTTGCTAATTTTATACTTGTCTCTATTATAAGCAAGAAAAAAAGGGTGTAGGATAGGTGTTCGCATGTGTAGGGTGGGTGTAGGGGTAGGGTAGGGTAGAACGCCTCGCGGACGAAGTCGCGCCGGGTCCACTAGTAGAATATATAACATTCTTTCATCTTTATCCTTATTAGCACCTGACAAACAACGATGGGGTGTTATAACTTTGAGCTTTGTGGTTCTGTGTGTCTGTCTGTGACATCATAGTTCCCGAACGATTTTCTTTATTTAAAAGGCAGTTTATTCCGACGTTTTGTCTCGGTTAGAGATATATGTATCTCGTAACAGCAATATATTTGTATTTGCTATGATTAGTTATGTTACCTGTTTTATTTTACTTTAATTTAAAGAATGAAGGATACCGTTCTCTGACCACTCTTGTGATCAACTGTGTCTGATTTGATGAATCTATTCCCACCTGGTCCTCCAAATCTACAAAAGGGTACATTCAGCAAATTATCAAAATAAGATATTTTCTATTCCTTAGAAATAATTCCAGTATATAAGAACTTATACATTATATTACAAATAACCTATTGGAATCAATAGGTTATTTGTAATATAATGTTTTTAAATCATGTTTAAAATCATGGGAGTGTCCTTAGCCTTAGCGGTCAGCTTGGAGTTTGCGAAAACCTTCGCTCGGGTCTGGCACAAAGCGCTATTCTCGAAGCTTCTGTCTGGCTGCTAGAAAAATTGTGCAAATGGGTTTCCAGCATTCTTGCGGACTGTAGCATGAAGGTCGAGGTTGATGGTTTGTGCTCTGATATCTATGAATGTTGGGTTCGCGCCGGGTTTGCAATCGCCAACGCTGTTTCTACTGCATATCACACCAACCAAAATTCAAATTCGGGTAACTCCTAATCCAACTCAAGCTCTGACTCGACAACGCCTACGTCTAGTGCTTCAAAGTCCTAAACTACTATTATGATACAGCCCTAAGTGACCTACTGTAAGCGTGGTAACGTTTTTGGGCAACCAAAAACCATGATAATATAATTGTATTCTTACACCCGGAAGTGGAACGCCCGCTATCCATCCAACGTGGTGGCCAATTACATTGGTCACTTTGAAGTGTAAGTTATAGTTAAGTTAAGTTATTTAAGTTTGTTCCTGAAATATTATTTAGATTACATGCAGACATATGCATGATTCCACAATTTTTTACTTATACGTTAACTAATTACCCACTTTACCTGTATTAATTGTATTTTCATGATTGAAGTTAAGTTTTCTATTTATATAATATTTTTAATTCTCCGTTTAAAAAGCGAATTCATTTCACAAATATTTCATGTAATAGGAAATAACTCTACATCGGCAGCCGAATAAATGTATGAGATAGAATTTATAATGTACCTCTACAAAGTCGAAAGCAGATGGCGAATCGTAAACGTCAAATAGACCGACAAAATATCGTGCATGTCAGCGGTTTTGCGATCGAGCGCATGCCGTCCCTGCCGCCATCACATTTCATGGTTAGATTAAAAATAAAAGTCCGAGCAGTAAGGGAGTGCCTCTATATGAGATGCATGAGAATTTAATCAAATACAAGTATTTACATTAGGTACCTTGGGCACGAACATGGCTTCGTCAAGTAGTTATTACTTCACATTTTACATGCAAATTGAAAATGTCACATGGGAAAAATACTTTTACGTAACTAAGGTAATTTTTTGTTTCATAATATTATAGAGCAAAGTGAAGTGAAAGGAAGACGCGATACACGTTTTGATTAGGAATTTAAAAATAGTACGCATCTCAAAGAGGCAGATGTTCAATAATCTTTTCATAAAAGGAAATTAATTTGTTCAGGGACGAGAGCCTTAGAGAAGCCTCAACACAGGGCTTACTAGAATTAAAAAATGATATGAAAGGAGTCTGTAGTTATTAATTCATACCTAGGTTGTAATTAGTGACTCGGCTATTAATGCCATACGAATAGATACATGAAAAGGAAACCGTTGAATTGATGTTGCAAGTTTCAGTACTTTTCCCATATTGTGCATTACGTACAAGTCTTTCATACTCTCACTCGTATGTTTATTACTACTTTGAAGTAAATGTGAAAATAATTTATTTTTGAGTATTTTTAATCTATTTGCAAACAGGCAATCGGTCCTCGGAGTGTAATGGCGTGTTGGGCTATCCTTTTCAGCTTTGAGTTGCTTTCGTTATGAAAGAGAAAGAATAACTCCAAAATGTTACAAGCTTTGACGGTGACGGTTTTATGGTGTCGTAATGTATTTGGATCGAATTGTTTTTTTCACATCCTGTATTTTATCCCTAAGGTGCACTATTCAGGCATCTTAGGCTTTTCTTAACCCATAAATGCCCGTAACTATTTAAGTCGAGATATTTTGTGATTTTCGCAAATGTTGCTTGCTTTAATAATCATTAATAAAAGACATTGTTTAAAAAATACTTGAGAAGTAGTTTTTTTGAGTGGGTTGCTAACGACCCGATGGGATAATAGGTGCCCTAAAATGTATGAAATGAAAGTGATTCGTCAACCGTCAAGAAATTTGTATTGAATAATAAAAGTGTAGTAAACAATAAAAATTACGAATTGTATTATTCAAAACACTTGTCGTGAACACAAGTGCGGTAGCTATCGAGATTATTCGTCATACAATAAAGCTTTTCGAACGTACAAATTTTAAATCCAGATTCCACGTCCAAGCAGAGATTACTTCCCAAGTGCATTGTCGAAAAGCTTCTGCGGTTCGAGGAATGCGAAGTGCAGAGGCTGATTCCTGAGTGTAGAGCCTATTATTGCAATAGACCTCGGTAGGAATTTCGGTCAACTTATTTGGCGATTGCTGAATCTCCCCCTAACAGAGAACTTGTTCCTTAGCGCACTGTAAGCACACACTGAAGTAAACATGGTTGTAAAAGGTTTATGTGGGTCTTATGGATTAGCAGTTGGTATTTAATAAACATAATACACAAACAATATAAAATCACATGTTAAAACTACCTAAAAAACGTAACTATAATAAAAAACCTTAAAATTACTTACAAATCTCTTTTATCTGTCATACTGTAAGTATTATAATTATTTTTACCCAGATCAAGGCTCATGTTAAGGGCCCCCTTGAAGAGAGAACTCGCTGTTAGTCTCCACTGTCTAGACTCATTACGAAAGTAAAATGTGTGATAATTATACGCCGCACCAGGCGTTAATTTTTGCTTTAACGACGTTGTATGGTGTATACTTAGTACGCTTAATGGTCATTACACCTTGTAGCATGGAAGCAAAAGTACATCTAGTAAGGTAACGTAATGACGCGATGTTTTTCTCTCTAATTAACTGGCATACGCGTCCAGTGCACTTTAGTCCAACTGCCAACATAAGCATGATAGGTTAACATTACCAGGAATAAAAAAAGAAAGTTTTATTCAGGTTTCAATTAAATCCAGCTTTACTTCATTCAAAGCTTTGTAGATGCTACTGTAATTAATATACCGAGATTTTGGCTCACGCATCGATATTTCAAGATAGTGGTATAAAAAAAGTACTAAGGTGACAAACAAGCTTACGGCCTGCCTGATGGTAAGCAGTAACCGCAGCCTATGGACGTTTGCAATACCAGGGGCATCACCCACGCGTTGCCGACCCCTACTGTATATGATACTGAAGTCAGTACATCCTACCATCCTACGAATATTACTAAAATAGTTTCGTTACGTATGCAAAATGTTGTGCCGTCCTTCAGTGTTAAGGTTTAAGCTGCGATTGCATGTTAATCGAATTTAGCAGTGACATGCGTCCACTGTAGTAGCCGGACGCATGTCACTGTCAACTTGAATCTGAGTCAATCTGAATTGAGTCCTGACAGTTGCATGCATTTGCATATACCACCAGTATAAAATGAGACCATAGTTAAGGCCATGTTCCTAATTATGTGGATGGATGTGCGTACAAACCGGAGACGGTTCAAGTCCAATAAATACTTTTTTCATTTTCAGTCTCATACATTGTATTATATGGGATCTTTGTTGGTAGTGACTTAGGACTTATATCTGTTAATTTTTGTTTTCTGTCTTGTTTTTTAAAGTCAGGTTTCAAAGAGGTTTATAAAAACTCTTTCGGTGGTTTAATCGTAGACATTTTAATACGAAGGTCGTCCTACCTACGTATCTTGATTCGTCCGCTCTATTATTATTTTTGAACAACCGAAGCTTGAAACATTATAACCACTTTTCGGTTCCATCATTAGACCCTAGCTCTAGGACTAAGTTCTTGGTCAAGCTAATTTCAAACGAGCCATAAGTCTATAGATTTGCATTATTTTACTCAAGACTTCCTATGGCCATCTTTCGTCTCCGTCATCAGGTCAGCTCACTGATACCATAATGTGCATTGTCATTGTCATATTATTATAAGGAGGAAGCTACGGACAAGTGGTAAATAATCGATGTCGATAACGATGTCGTTAATAGAATTATCGACATCGATTATCGTGTGATGTCGCATCTCTAGAAAATTGCTATCTCGACCTGTCGCGGACAGTACATACATTTACAAAACTGTTTTTATTTTTCGATATAGTCTCCGTCTATTCCAATACACTTTTCAGAACTGTAAATTAGCATTTCTATCCACTGATAAAAAACTCAGTAGTTTTGTCCTCAAAATTATCGTACTTCATCATCTGAAAAAAATATCCTCTTAAGTTTCCAAAACAAATAGTAGTCACTAGAAGCAAGGTCGGGAAGCCACACTTTGTAACAGCAGCCTTGGTACCTAATTGAATCAGTGTGGACGGGAGCATAGTAGAGTAGCCTCACACCTCTGCTAAAGTTTACCTCGACGTTTCCGCTTGATCGCGTCTCGTAATTGGTCTATTGACCAATTGAGAATAGCATTGCAGGTGCCGGTCACCGTAGTATTCCATTGTTTTATGTCTATCTACAGTATTCCGTGACAATCTTTTTGGTGGATTACGTTACCTTTGGCCTTCTTAGGCGGCTTTTTCACTTTGACGACGCCACTCGACTTTTCTTTTAAAGAGGGAATCATAAAGGCATTGTTTCGTCCCCAGTCGGCACCCAAAACTTTTAGAAAGCACGCTTTCCGTGCACTTCGCTGCAAACTTAGAAGTTTGGTCACCCACCTGACACTAACTTCATTCATGGAGAATAAAGAATTAAGAACTAAGAACGGAGGTTTACGAACTATTTCTTTGCTCTGAAGTTTATTGTGAAAATAGTTTTATAACAATTTAGCTTTTACCCGTGCTATATGGAGCACACTGAAAGTTCTGCGCTCCTGGCCGCTCATGAATGTTTGAATTTCGAACGTCATAATTTTTTAAACATAAGAAAAATTCGAGAAATTGCTGGTCAATTGTTTTTATCACAAGTTGAAGTTTGTCGTCTGTAGCAAAAAGGAATTAACGGGAAAATATTAGGGCGGAGATTTCTTATGATTGTCTCCGCAAGACCGCACTGCTCATCTTCAAAATGCTTTTGGGAGGGAAGTACCGCTTTTGAGCACAGTAAGGCGCTGGTACAGAACATAATCGTGGCCGTGCTTCACTCCATGATGAAATTCGTGAAGGTCGGCCCTAAAAGAACACATTTATTTTGGGGATAGGTAGGTATGCGTCGAATTCAAAAACTCTTAAATCAACATTTAAAAGTTAGAAAAAACCGCATACTATTCCGAAAACTTCATTAAAATCGGAACAGTGTTAGGTCGACAATACCGGTCGAATGGCCTAAATTGTAGCTCAAAATTCTAATACTCGTGTGTTAGGAAGCTAGGTATACCGCGAACTCACTCCAAATTTTCTTTAAACATATTTCTTCGATATGTCAAAAGTCATAGGCTACGTTAAATTCAGGGTAAAATAATCATACGTTTCATGTCGTAGCTCTCGATTTTGGACGGGGGTACGAATTCTCTTACGTCTCTCTCGAATTGGGGTTGGTCCCCATTTGTTCCACCACGTTTATTATTCGCCTTTGAAGTTCCCCGAGTGTATGAACTTAAACCAAGCGAGGAAGACCAATTTTGTGGTTTACACGTAGCTCTCACATCTCCCCCTATCCTCTATTAGACTTTTACGTTTGGGTTTTCGTAAAGGTAGTATTCATTTTCATTCAAGAATTGGGATATAGAACACGTTTTTAATCGACTACCTGCCTACTTCAATAAATTAAATACTTACAACTTATTTTAAGCTTAGTTTAAACCGTCACCGGGAAACCACTTTATCATACTATTAAAGGATTTACTTTAATTTAAAACTTGTTAATTAATATATCTGTTTATCATGTTGCATAAAGTTAACAATGAGAGTTCAAGATTAAACTCTAATAAAATAACGTAGAAATGCAGTGTTATTAACGGAAAAACTACTGAACGGATTGTGATGATATTAAAAAGTAATATAGCTTATAACTCAGAAAAGGCTACAATTTATCCGGAAATTCGATATCCCCGCGGGCGGGCACGGGTCCGGAACGTAATTACCGAACTGTACCTACACATCATAGTAATAGCTAGGCAAAAGCTAAACTTCTAATAACAACAGAGGAGGCGTCAAATTCATATAATTGTGATCGAAGTTCACTTACAGGTAGGATACTTGATCATCTAATTATATCTACACATTCTAGTAATAGCTTAGTAACAGCTAGGCAAAAGCTAAACTTTTAATAACAACAGAGGAGGCGTCAAATTTATGTAATTGAGATCGATGTTCGCTCACAGGTAGGTTACTTGGATCATCTAATTATACCTACACATTCTAGTAATAGCTAGCAAAAGCCAAGATTTTAATCACAATTGTGTGACACCATACTAAAAGTGTAGATTAAGTTTATATAATTAATTCATGCGGCGTTATACCCGATATACAAACAATTATAACCCCGTAGTGTATACTCGATCCTCAGACGGAAACGTTTCCGGCAAATAGACATCGCATTGAGCTCACGAATATATACACTTCGTATGTTCAATTGTGGAGTGTATGTATTTCTCCGGCGTGCGATTGTGGTGCACCTGAGCATTCCATCCATCATGCCATTCATGAATGCACAAGGCGGAAATACGTTCGAGGCTCCGTGGATTTGCTTGCCTTCTCCCTGATATGATCGAAGCGTGGTGGGTGGAGGATTTAGATAATATTCGCTTCTTAGTTTAGGTTCGTCAACATACATTACGTCAGGTAGGAGTATGAGTTTTATATACAATGAGAGCAGGTGTACAGAAAAAGAAACTAAATTAAAATAAGGCTAATATATCTAAAACTAGATCATTTAAGAAATTAACATGTAAAGATGACATGAGGTAAATGAGGCGGACGACCTTGAAAACATGATGATGAAAGTTTTGAATTGGATTATCCGTATCAATTGACGGAATATCTGGGTACATTCGAACCTTCGTAGTTCGCTAACTTAGTTTGTGAGTTGCTAGAGAGGAGTGTGACATTTTATCTGTTATTACGTAACATAACATTATACTCTTTCTACCAATAACTGGATCTTTAAGAATTAGAAATCGAGAACTCTAGGTGTCAGCAGTATTTGTGAACTTCTGGGTGTGTGTTAATATGGGATTTTTTAAAAAGGGTCGCTTTTTTTTCTTGTTATAAAGGAAGGTAGGCCAGGTGTTCCGCTGAGTGGTACCATTCCCAAGGGTTTGTCGGTCTGAAATACCTATAACGTATACGTATTCCATACTATGTGAGAAGGTGATTAACGGTCGTGATCGGGTAGAGAAAATCCTATCTGTATTATCTCGATTGTGTAGATGTAGAGGCTTGGTCGCAGGTTGCACTGACGTCCGCTATAGGCGAATCTGTATTAATATTACATATTTGAGCTACCGTAATAGATACTATGTTATTTTTGAGTCATTTTCCTGAAAAAAAAACCATATAGTTATCATTATGGGAAGTAGTCATTATAAGAACTATACTTCATTGTCATATTTTTTTTTACTCTTGATTGATTTGAAATAGGCACATATCGTACATTGCATTTTGTCTTTCGAGCAGTAAACAAAAAATCTCTGGCAAGCAATCTCTTCCAGCGGCCTAAAATGCTATAACAATCTGGCTGCTCATCCCTTTCTTCGAGATGCCATTGTGCTCAAATGCGATAGAAGCCTCCAATAAGCGGCGGGCCATTCTGCTACACACAAAGAGAATAATGTCACACCGCAGTTTCGATGGCTCTGTCTAGAGAACCTGCCCGAAAAATGGTTTCATTTCAATTCAGTACCAGGGCAGTAAACGTGTTTTCAATGACAATCAGACCTTAGAAATGTAAAGAAAACGAAGATAATGAAATTAAATTCAAGTTTCTGTTCGAGAATTTCAATTTTACAATCAGTACGTTGACGCAGTGTAGGTACTTGAATAGCGTAGATTGATTTGCTTGTAATATGATAACGAAGAAAAATCTGCATTGTCTCTTATAAGTATAAGGGTTAAGAGTCTAAGCAGTCCTTAATAATTTATTAGACTTTGCTTAGAAATATATGTTTAAACTTTACTTGCATACTTAGCGTCGCGCCACTATGTATTGTCTACTCTAATTGAATAAGTACATTATTAATGTTTTAATGTTTTTGCTCGTGGCGACTTTGTATTTACCAATTGTACCTATATAGTACCTACCTACACCGAGACCCTTCGGGAAAAGTTAAGTCAGCCTCTCTCGTATTACTTAGGTACTGTTTGCAAGCTCCTGATTGACGGAAATTGATATACATTGTAGATGGCATACATTTATACACTTACACACCGTATCTCACCCCCACAGGCTACGATCCTGACACTCTTTTGCCTCTTCCACATTCATGCAATTTCTCATACATTTAGGTACGTTTTGCTGAGGGATTTGTCCTTCATTGAAACAGTCCACATTCCTACACGACCTTCTGGTGCCCTGCCCTTCCTTTTAAAATATACAATTTAGTTCTATTCTAATTTAAGCGAGACCCTCAAGACGAGTTCTTTTAGAAAGGGGGAAAAGGTTTTTACGGGGTCGGCAATGCGTGGGTGACGCCCTTGGTATTGCAAACATCCATAGGTTACGGTGACTACTTTCCATCAGGCAGGCCCTAAGCTTGTTTGCCACCTTAGTGTATAAAAAAATAAGGAGAAAAGCCTGTATTCGACATTTCATACAAACAGCTGTGTTTTTGTAAATAAGGTCCGGTGGATGATGAGTTGTTCATAAACGTTTTTATGCCTATGTTTTTCCACCAAGAATAAACGAAATTAACTCGGATTAAGTCGAAAGGCAAATAAATAAATTGGGAATCAATATCAAAAAGTAAAGAGTATAAAATAAAACGCCACCGAGACGAGAAAATTATTAGAAATTATTATTATTAATTATTTTCAGATATATTTAGGTTCAATTTTCCGGCGTGAGATTGTAACTGTAACTGTAAATGATTTCCGCGTTGATCCACAAAAAACGTCCCTCGAGACCTCCATGGAGTTGACACGTGAACTGGTTTTTCCTTAGAGCCAGCTGTGTCATAAATCACTTCTTATAATAGTAATATAGCGACGTTTATCTGGCGCTAAAAAAAGGCTATATTTGGCGCGGATACAACTTCTTCTAAATTAAAAAAAACTATGATACGTTTTTTTCTAAATACCTATATAAACTTGGGCCATGAAATTTCGACCCATTAGGAATTGAAGTGGTGACCTCAAGAGTTAATGCAAATCAGAGGCCTATTTATTGCATTTACCATAACTTGTCACTTCCGGCGAAAAAACGCAAGTTGCAGATTTTGAAATTAATATAAGAAACATTGTCACAGAAAGTCTTTTCATAAATGACAATCAGTCGTTTCTTAAAACGAACGAGTGTTGAATTTTAAATTATTAACAATCAGTCAAATTTCACGACTGAATCATCCCACTGCTGGGCAAAGGCCATATTATTAATGGTAATTAAAAAAAATGGGTTTACCAGTAACATTTATATACAAGTACATAATCTAATCTCGTACGACGAAGCCGAATATAATGGATGATTAAACCTTACGTGAAGTTCAATCATACTTATATACAATCTCGTCCGGAGGTAAGATATTCCATACCCTTAGTTATTGGAAAATATTACTAAGCTCTAAACTAAATGACATTAGTAACAAAATGGCGGGCCGTGGAGAAAAAAAAAATTAAACTGGGATACCATTCTCTCAGAAATCATTGCGGCATGGCGATCGCTGGCAGGTCTACTACAAGTACATAAAGTTCTGAAGTATTCATAGTCTGGAAAATGGGCAGCAGCGTTTCCTAATTCTATATTTACAACACTGCGATCTCCAACACCGGTCGTGTTTTTCAACACCAAGCGTAGAGATTATGGCAATGACCACCTCTCTCATGGGAGAGGCCCTAAGTCCTGCAGTGGTCCGATGATGACACTGCCAAGGCTATCTGTGTTGTCTTATCGGAAATAATATCATTGCAGAATATTTTCTCAGATCGCATATCACCTGAATCCTCGTCAGCAGATGCATATTGTAACAATTCGATGGAAAATGTTAACTATTTGGTCTATTCTGAAGCTTTGTTTCTAATCAAATATGCAACATAAATACCTTTCTTTAAAATATAATTATTATAGTTATACATTTGGCAATAAAAATATATTTACAATATTTACATAATACCAAGATATAGTAACAAATACAAAATATACAGACTCGTCTAACTTAAAGCTAAACTAAAAAAAAAAATTAAGTATAACTTTGACTTGATACTTACAATTAAAAAGAGCCAAGCAGGCAATATGCAAAATAAATTTAGCGAATAGGTGTTATTGTAAGTAAAACTGTATTTTCAACCAACCATACCTTTTTTCATAACAAATAATAAGGAAAGCGTTCGGGAAAAGTGAGCAAACTGTGGACGCCGACTCTTCTTTAGTAAGAAACCTTTCGAACCGAGTTATTCGCAAATGGAAGGGTGCGTCTTTATGCAAATATTTTTATCCCAATCATCGGGCCAAAAGTTTGACGACGAGACGTTACGTATTCTTCGCTCGTGGTTGTCTGAGACGGGAAAATTCATACAAAATTATAGAGTGATTTTTCACGACAGACCAAATATTATCATTAATAATATTATTAATATTTTATCTTTCCAAATATCAAGAGTAAGTTTCGTCACCATGTTTGTTCAACAATAAAAATGTTAATGAAATATGTTATTGATACATTGGAAACAAAAAGATGGAAATGATTAGACAAGTAACTAGCTAGAACAATAATGTCTGTGTTATTTAGTTACAACCTTTTTTATATAACTAAAATTGGAAAACAGCCGCCAGAATTTCGGAACAGATCAGAGGTTATTCCTAAGGTGTTCTTGGGTTTTATCTATTAGGTATAGTTATGGACAATGTGATTAATAGTCCATAACTATTAATATTATTATTTTATTTATTTATAATGCCTGGGCAATATGAATAATGACAAGTCAAATAGGACAATGTAACTAATACTTGTTAGTATTGGTTAAAGTTCATTATTTACCACATTGCCCGGTCACAGTGAATACTGCTACGTAACTGTTCGGCAATTACACAGTTTAAGTACCTGTGTCACTGGGTCTCGGAGGAACTCAGGGATGACGCCGACATTGAGTGGGAGCGGAGAGCGTTGTCTGTCCGCGGGAATGTGTTGACTCGCAAGTTCGCGCGTTGCACGAAAGATGTAAAGATGACCCTGTTTAAAGCTTATTGTCAATCCTTTTATACATGCAGCCTGTGGGTCTCGTATTCTCGTAGGGCATACGACATTCTCCGCGTACAGTATAATAACATAATATTTAGGAGGCTGACAAGTTTGCGACAGCAAGAACGGGCATTATAAATAATTACCCAATTAATCAATTGGTATAGAACCACAATCCATATTAAACCTTCCGGAGAAATTCTCTATATGCAATTGCATATTGGTTTAGGAGCAGATAACGGATATACATACCTAAATACAGTTATACGTGCAAAGCGACTTTATTTTACACCATGCAGGACTGCATAGCTAAAACAATCAACAAAAGATGTCGACGAGGTATAAATACAAAGCCACACGCTATAAATACACGTCGCTGTTACACATTGACTCAATCAATTAGGCAGGTAATATAATATCGGCATTTCAGAATGCAATCAATTTGGGCGCAACACTGTGTCAACGGTATTTGGGAAATAATCGAAAACGTTCTAATTAATTATTGCGATTTGGTACAGCCTGCGCGAGTTTCCTCAATTTCGGACGTGTTTACTTTAATAGTAAAAGTGGGATTTATTTGGAATACACACTACTCACACAACAAATAAGGTTACAAAAAAAAATTACCATAATATAAAATTTCTCTCTCTATTTAGGAATATTTCCAGTCCTTCGAAGTTAGCTAGCTACAAAATGGTAAAGATAATTCCCCTTTTATAGCACGCTACAATTTAACTAAAACCACCGAAGATGAGGTGCAGTGTTGCTCCTTTGTCTGTTCTAATTGCTTATCGATGTTACGGACGGTTAACAGACTAGGAGCACCTAGGAGCAGTCCTAACAATGTACGTTAATTTGGACATCGACAAGCAATCACAGCAAACAAAGGAGCAATATTGCATCCACTGACAGGAACAGAAATTGCATCTGGTTAAATTGGTGTGTCATGTTGGCCTTTTAGGTCGCCACGTCAGGTTCTGACAATGGTTTGTTTGTTGACCAGATACTTTGATACACAATATTGGGTGTTTGTTTTAGAGGCGGAGAACTTTAAATTGAAATAAATCAAAGGAAAAAGTTGTGAGTATCAGTAAATCTATCTTTAGTAGAAAGATAATTTTATGGCATTTATGTTTAAATATAATTTCGGCAATGTGGCTGCCGTGACTGGCGCGAAGATGGCCCAATCTGGATATCCTACTTTCATACACTTTTCGCAACAAATGCGGTCTTATTTGCTAATAACTCATCAAATGTTGTGTTCGATCGTTTGTCATTGTCATATCTCCAAAGAAAATTATGTAATGGAGTTAGATCACACAGTCTCGATAGCCAACTCAACAATTATTCGTTGATGTTCATTTCATTCCCCATACAACATTTTGTTCGGCGCTGAAGCTCAGTTTTGGTTGAATGATTACGTTAATTAACACGAGCGTCATGACCCAAATCATATTCAAACATAAATGCCACAAAGTTATTATTCCAATAAAGCTAGTTTTACTGATATGATATGGACGATATATGTTTTATTTTATTTTAAATTTATGGTTATATTTTTTGTTTTATATCAATTTAATGTTCTCCGCCTCTAAAATTCATTCTAGGAGTACAATGAGACACAATGTCTATTTCTGGCCATTTTATTTCATTCGTATTTTCTTGTTATTTCTTCATAATAATATTATTGATGTTTGCGTACACCGGTGATAAATGGTGTATTATTAATTTAATGTCTTCTCATAATATTATAAAATATTTGATATTTATAGTCTGGTTGGAGGCAGTTGGGGGGGGTCACTGTTTCACTGGTGCGGCTTTGATAATTGACTTGCCGGTTTGGACAACGTTTGTAACTTCAGTGGTTTTTTGAAATGTGTGCACATATGAATAGTTATAAGAGCTCACTTGTTCGTTAAAATTAAATAATACTGATTGTATATTTTTTGTTTGTTTGTTTTTCACTTGGACGAGGCCACTAGGGCGTGTACGTGCGCCCAATGTGTCGTGTAGGCATTATAGATCAGTGCAAATGAAACGGGCCATATGGTAACCGGAAGAGTAGAATAGCACCTGGGGTAGGTGAACTCGTGGGTGTCTACAAGGCGACTAATGGTTTCGAGGCAAAAGATCTAGAGTCTCCGTAGTCTGGAAAATGGGCAGCAGATCTTTCCATTGTTTTATTTATAACACTGCGAACACCAACCCGCCTGCCAAGCGTGGAGATTATGGCAATAACCTCCCCTTTCGTGGGAGAGGCCCAAAGTCCTGCAGTGGACTGTTTTGAGCTGTGATGATGACAAATGTAACGTTGATACTTTGATACATAATATATATGAGACTATATAATCCAAGTAGTCGAAATGTCAATATTATTCACCTAATTCATGTTTTATTACAATTCTATGTCGAGAAGAATATCTATTTCAAGACAGCAGCCCCAGGCCTATTTCTTGTAAGTTTGGAAAACAGAGCCTAATGTTCGGCCTCTACGCCATTCGAACTATCCTCAAAGTGCCGTCTAATACCACACATTCAAGGATGACAATAAAATAGCAATTTTCTTATGCTGAGCTAGGGTGAAAATATGGGGGCCTAAGATATCTCCCTGTTGAGCTACCCACATGAGAATGAATACAATGTAAGAATAACATTGTAATGAAAAGGGGTAAAGAGTTACACTATAGTCGCAGCCACATGAGCGTCCCTTTTCCCTTGTACGCTGTTAAATGCATTTTTATATCGGCTTCGCACGTGGTTTTCTCTGCTTTTCCTTCTTATAATATGCATGTATTATACATACAAATCTATATCTGATGGTGAAGCTGCATAAAAATTTGTTGCGTGGTTTAAAGGAGTTAGCGGTACAATTAGAAAAACTTCTTATTTCGTTTTGTACTACAAGTGTAGGATGTAACACGTTCGTAATTGACGTGCGATACGATTAGATCGATTATGTACTCATCGATAGACTAAGTCCACTGGCAGCTAATACTAGTTATTTCAAATTAATCTATAAACCCAATCATATCCGTTCTGAACTGTTCCATAGATTTCGAGTGTCACAAAACTTATTGAATTACCTTCGTATTTGGAGCAGCTGCAAGGTAAGGTAAAGAGGGTTGGACTACGAAATCCGAAGTAAGTTAGTTAGAAGTGTTTGCTTAGTGAACTTCTGAGATTATTAAATTGTTAGTGCAGCTCTGTTCCCCTATGGATATTTCCACTGTTCGGAAACTCAATGGATCAGCTCTGAGGTATTGTATATACTCATCATTGCATGTTGAATGATCTTTATGAATACCTGTTGAAATATGTTAATCGAAAGATGTTCTCATGAATTCTTAAAATATTATATAGGACTGAATATAGTTTATGAAGGTTGCCGTCGTAAACCGGGAACGTAAAATATATTATGGAAATGAATCTGGTTCGCGAAGACTAGACCTCTTTGATCATAACTTGGAAACAAATTTAATGCGAGCTCAGATGCGAAGTACAAGGGTCTCATATGGGGAGAAATAGCTACGGGATGACGAGCCTTATAAAAACAAGTACATTTTAGACATGAAGTAGTCACGCGTCGAAGTTTCCCCTCTTTGCAAAGCATGTAAATAATTAAATTTTATCTTGATCAGATTTTATTTATACAGCTAAGATTCGTCAATATGAGCAAGAACAGTCAGTTGTTTTTTCAAGCTTTTATTTACTTTCACATGTCGCCGTGTTTGTTTGTAATTAAATCTGCGAGTTAATTTGACCCATTTATCGGTATTCGATTGAGCTGTAAGTCATATAAGTTCGTTAACAATGTAATGTTATGACACATAGAGCTGAGGAGCCGGAAGGTGGTCGTAGGAACTCCAAAATCATAGCAAGCTTTTATCGCGCGTTCTCTGGTGCACAAGGGTAGACAAAGGGTTCACCAGTTCAGTTGTTTGGTTCTATAGTAAAAAAATACTTAAAAGTATGCTCGACTATGTGTGATTTGTGCACATATTAAAACTATATTATATTATTACAGTAATTGGCAAAATATGACGGAATCACGTTACAACATATATTTTTTTCTTTGAGTCGTTTTAAAATTTTTGTTCTTAAGCTTGTGCTACAGATATGTCTTTAACCGTAGGGAAAATTTTACTTATACCTGCGCTCACGTATACTTCCTGAAACAGTGAATATTCGTACGATGTTTTTTTATATCGTTCCACGACTCTTGATCATTGATAATTTTACTGAAATTGGGAATTGTATCGTTCTTCGTGGTTTTCAGACAATTACTAATTTCTGAAGGGATCACACGACATTTTACACGCAGACATATCGCATAAAGCTGAACAAACCTTCCCATTCATCATGATTAATTCATTAATTCATTCAATCAATAACAAAACTTTTACCGTATACCGAAACAATGGAAGGGTGTAAGCAATTACTTTTTCTTGACAGTATTTCTCCTCTTTTAGTTCGTTGCTTGGTTTCTTATATAAAGTGGTATCAATTTTTTTACAATATCATGTTAAAGGTTGATCCAAATCACAGTTTATATACATCTCTCATGGCCAATATAAGTGGTATGTAAGAAGTAATAAAGGGATACGAGTTGTGGCATTTAAGTACCGGGAATTTTTCAATGAACGTCAACAAATTTAGTTATGTCAAAATTTTATTATCGACCTTCACAATAGTCTCCTTATAACTCTATACGACGATTCTAACGTTGCTCCCACATTCGGAAGAACCCTTGGTAATACCGTGGTTATACCTTCCTTGAACTCTTGTACGCCGCCATGAGTTCCCTTGAGGTGCGACTTCATGTTAAGGAATAATAAAAAGTAACAGGAAGCGATATCGGGGCCATATGACATACAACCTGCAATATTCGAAGGATTCCAGCCATTTCATACCAGATTCCACTAAATATTTGTTCACACGTTGTTTAGAAAATAATGGTCACTCATTTTCTCGACATGACTAAAAAGACTTGAGAATAAGACATTTAAATAACAAACCAAGCGCGTCAATAATTCCAAATTTTGAATGAAACGAAAGGAAGGTTTCTTTTCAGCCATATACGTATTTATTAATGATACAGATTTGCCAGTTCCAAATTCCTGGGACTTAATTGCCAGACTACGTATTTGAGACTATAATCCCAATTTGACGACCTGAGTGGTTCAGTTGGTTCACAGGTCCCGGGTTCGATTCCCGGCCGAGCAGAAATTGAAATGATGAATTTTAATTTCTGATACGCGTCTGGGTCTAATATGTATAACAAGTATGCATATAGAAAATAAGGTATATAAGTATTTTATCAGTTATCTAGCACTCACAATACAAGCTTTGCTTACTTTGATGCTAGATGGCGCTGTGTTATTGTGTCCCAGCTAAAAAAAAATATATTTTGCTCATAGAAAGTTACATTATTTTTTTACAGATTTACAAAGGGCACCTTTTATATTCTACAACTAAGATTATAACAAGATGGCGCTAAGTAAATTCTCCAAGCAATTATTGATTTTCTACTCCTTTTTTCTAATATTTAAATTTTCTTTTGTCATAGCTTCCGTCGCACGTATTACCAAGTTCCTCGGCAGCGTCGGAGGGACGCCCATCATCACCACGGGCGGCTTCACCTTCGACTTCCAGACCCCCAAACAAACCTGCGATGACGAATTCTACATGCTGGTTCGGACTGGACTCCTGGGCTTCAAGGACGTCGCCTACTTCATTATAAACCTGATGAAACAGTGAGTATCACGTGCAAATGTCGCGCTTGAGTTAGTTGATTCTTGCGGTATAGCTTCGACGGTCGGGGGTGAAAAGTGGTGTCATAGCATTTCGAACAATTGCAAGTTAGCGACAATTCAGCATCTCCAGAATTTAACCAGTGAAAATTTAGCGAGGGAGCCGCACTTACCGAAACTTATACTAATTTCGCCAATCAGTGACAAGGCTTAGAACAAAAACGACCAGATTCGCTCTCCACTGGTTAAATTGATCCACTCCCCTCAGCGTCCCATACCGCAGGGACCTACTGACTTAGTGCTTGCGTTGTCATTTCTGTCATAGTCCGTTCCATGTGTGCCCATTTCACGATCGCCAGAAATTTACTTTACACTGGTAAGTTCTGTTGGGAACAAATCTTATTTTATCGACAGGCTGGGATTTGCAATGAGATGTGATATTCTATTATACGCAATAATCTACTGCTAATATAAGTTATTTTCAATCAATCAAAATAGATGTCTACGAAACGTATTCTGCCTAGGGGACAAATGTCCCACAATTTAATTTGGATCGTCCTACATGCGACGCGTGTCGCGCGACTGATTCAATCATGTCGCCCTAAGAGGAAGTGTATCGAGCTGCGACTGTCAAAAAACTACATTCGTATACATAAACAACACTTGTCTGTAACGTAGTAATGCTGACTGTAGTATTATTCATATTCAATTTTATTAGTAATTGTTGCATTACACGCCATTTTGAGGTCTTCCAACTTTCCGAACAAGCCGGGTTCCGAGAAGATTTTAGTACCATAGACCACATACATACGCTGCAGCAGGTTATACAGAAGACCGAAGAGTATAACCGGCCATTATGCTTGGCGTTTGTGGACTATGAGAAAGACTTCGATTTGATCGAAACTAGTACTGTGCTCCAGTCTCTACAGTAGCTCTAAATTGACTATCGATATGTCGAAGCATTGAAGTGTTTGTACGAAAACGCCATTATATTAGTTCGTTTTCAGGACAAGACCTCAGAGCTTATTCAGATGCAGCGCAGACAGGGTGATGTCATATCATCGAAGTTGTTCACCGCTGCACTGGAGGATATCTTTAGGCTTCTGGACTGGGACGGACTTGGCATTATTATTAACAGCGAGCCATCACTCACCTCAGATTTGCTGACGATATCGTAGTCATGGCTAAAACCCTGGAACACGGGCAAAATGCTCGATGACCTTTGTATTGTCTCTTAACAAGTAGGTCTTAAAATTAACATCGACAAGATGAAAATTATGTCAAATGTCCATATTGTGTCTACTCCAGTGAAAGTTGGAATCACTCCACTTAAAGTTGTTGTCGACTATATATACCTAGGACAATTAGTCCCGCTAGGTAGGTCCAATTTCGAGAAAGAGGTCAATCGACGAATCCATCTAGGTTGGGCAGCGTTCGGGAAGCTACACCATATATTTTCATCCCAATGTGTGTTGCCAGTGATGACCTACGGAACAGAGACGTAGCCGCTACCTGTCGGCCTTATAGAAAGCTCATTGTCACCCAAAGAGCAACGGAAAGGGCTATGCTCGAAGTCTCGTTGCGCGATAGAATCAGAAATGAGGAGATTCGTAAGCGAACCAAGGTCACCGATTTAACCCTAAGGATTGCTAGGCTCGAGTGGGAGTGGGCAGCGCACTTAGACTAAGAACAGTGCAGTTCAGTAAAGTTCTCGAGTGGCGACCACGTACCGGAACACGCAGCGTGGGTAGGCCTCCCACAAGGTGGACCGACGTTCTGGTAAAGGTCGCAGGTTGCCTTAGTTAGTGTAGTTTAAGTATTATGAAATGTGTGAGATGTTTTAGTATTGTAATCATAAGGTGTTGAATATGCACGTTTTTACTTTAACCATCTATACGAAATCTATAATTACGAGTATTACTGTATTTTTATGTTTCTTTTTTTTATTGTAATTATTTTATATTGGGTTTTATATTGCTTTTAATAAAGATATTTATTGTGATTATTTTTATATTTGTGTTAAATATCCTCTCATTTCTGAGGGTTAATCGTAATTGCGGGCTTTTGGCCAAACAATTATGATGTGCTTATATAGTACAAATATATTATTGAGTTTACTGAGAACTTATAATACACATTAAGAAATTTTCGGACAATGCGGCAGGTATTGAATATTACGGCTTTCTGAAGTTGTATCTATGTAAGAGGATGTATGTTTAATTGCTCTTAACTTGTCTGGAGAGTGTTTGGTATGATACCTGTGGAGGAGATTGTAATTGGTATTTAGGTTTTTACTGTAGTTATTCTCCATTGAGACTTTATTTCTATTGATAGGTCGGTGTATTGGGTGATTTTATCTGTGTATGTCGAGGATAGATTGTGCGTATTCGGTATGGCTCTGTCTTTTAGACATACGGTTTTATTATTTTTGTCAAGGAGTGTGATGTCTGAGCGATTGTGATGTACGGTTTTGTCGGTTAATATGGTTCGATCTCAGTACAATTTGTGTTGTGAGAATTCTAAAACAACTTCGGGCTTATATTTGTAGTGCGGAACTTTATCATTAACAAGTTTATAATTCAGAGCCAAGTACTGATGGATGATTGCAGCCACTTGGTCATGCCGGTGCTTGTAGTCTGTTTCGGCTATTGAAGAACAAGCGCCTGTAATGTGTTGTATTGTTTCCCGGCTATTGGCACAATGTTTGCATCTATCGGATTGTAAGGTAGGATCATGAATAATATGCTTTCTATAGTTGCGCGTATTTATGACTTGGTCTTGAATGGCCAACATAAATCCCTCCGTTTCTGGGAACAGCTGTCCTTGCTTGAGCCAGGCGTTAGACGCAAACTTGTCTACGTTATCACTGGTCAGGTCTCGATGATGTCGCCCGTGAAGGGATTTTTGTCGCCATTTATCTTTTTTTTGTTCAGGTGTTGTGATTACTTCATTAACATGAATATTAGGTTCTGACAGATTTAACGGTGTGTAGTTGGTGTCTGCCTGTACCATGATTTTATGAAGTGGTGAGTTTGGAAGAATGTACGTAAGTGAGTTATTTGTTTGTTATGGAGATTCTTAATGTCTATTATACCTCGACCACCGTGTAGTTTAGGCAATTCTTTCGCAGCAAGAGCGTGTTTCCTGTATTTGGTCATTATTGTATTAATAACTCTCTGGAGAGTGGTAAGGTCGAATTGGGACCATTTGATGACACCAAACGAGTACGTGAGTATTGGGATGGCATACAAGTTGATTGCTTTTGTGGTGTTTTTAGCGTTCAAATATGAGTTCGTAATTTTGTGCAGTCTTGATTTAAACTTTTTGAGATAAGTTAGATTTTGCTTCTTTCTGGTGTATTTGCCTTGATTGCTGGTAGCCTAAGTATTTGTATCCTGTAATATCGCCTACTGGGCTTATTGACTCTCCATTATCTAGTGTGTAGTTATTTATTTCTAACTTTCCCTTATGGACTGACTGTATTTGACACTTATCTAAACCAAATTCCATATGTATGTCCGCAGAGAATGTTTGTGTAATGTTTGCAAGTTTGTTTAATTGCGTAAGATTACTACTGTACAATTTGATATCGTCCATGTACATCAAATGTGTCAAAATGAATATTCGATATATTCTTAATGTGGAAACTGGCTTTACTATCGTTTAACAAATTGGATAGTGGATTTAATGCCAAACAAAACCACAATGGGCTTAGAGCGTCTCCTTGAAAAATTCCGCGTTGGATCCTAATTGGCTCGGTTTCGACATTATTATTATTAAGATTTAATTTTAAAGAGGTACTCCATTTACTCGTTAAATTTTGTAGAAAATTAACTATTGCAGGGTGAATTTTATAGTGTTGAAGTATGTATAACAGCCAAGTATTTGGTACCGAGTCAAACGCTTTTGTGTAATCTATGTACGTAGTATAAATATTACGTTTTTTGCTAAATGCTTGTTTTGAGGCAACCGAATCTATTATGAACTGTTCTTTACAGCCTCTACTGAACTTGCGGCAACCTTTTTGCTGTTTAGCGAGGATGTTGTTCACGTCTACGTGATGATATATTAATTCGCTTAGACAAGATGTTATAAATTTGTAAAAAAATTGTAAACAGGTAATTGGTCTATATTTACTCGGGTTTTGCGAATCGGCCATATCTTTCGGCAGCATATATGTTATACCTTGAGTAATGTAGAAAGGTATTGTTTCTGGGCCTTTAAAGAATCTATTGTGAATTTTATCGGAACCAGTAGCTTTCCAGTTGTGTAGCTTGTGTACTTTCTGCAACAGATCGAAACTTATTTCGTCAAATGACATGTCTGGCAAATCCCCAAGTTTTCCCCAAGTAGAGGGGAACTCTATCTTTTTTTTAATTTTTTATGTTATCCGGCAGACAAACAGGCATGCGGGACACCTGATGGAAATTGGTCACCGCCGCCTATGGACATCAACATCACCAAGGGTGCTACCAATGCGTTGCCCGCCTCTGAGGAAACCTCTAATATACCTCTTGAACGATTCCATGTCATAGACCAAAGGAAACACTGTGGCTGGGAGCTCATTCCACATCCGAATCGTACGAGCGAGAAACGTTCTTTCGAATCTTTGCGTGGACACCACTAGAGGGTCCACGTAATGGGGATGAGTACCCAGCCCACGGCGGGTGGTGCGATTTCGGAATTTTGCTGTGGGCACCAGATCAAATAATTCCTCAGAACACTCCCCATTGTACAGCCGGTAGAACACACACAGGGAGCCAAAGTCCCTTCGATCAGCCAGTGGTTCTAACTTGCCTGTCAGTATGGTATCGTCGACAATTCGTACGGCGCGCCTCTGTATGGAATCCAAGTGATTAAGCAGGTCGGCGGTTTCCCCGGCCCAAAGATGGAAACAATACTCCATATGTTCCCGCACCTGTGCCTTATACAGCAACAGGTGCTGTTCTGGGGTGAAGTATCGCTTAGACCGGTTAAGCCCACCAAGTTTTTTCGAGGCTAGTTTAGCCTTACACTCCAGGTGACTTCCGAACCGTACGTCGTCTGATATGTCGACACCAAGGATCCCGATACTTTCTGAGATGGAGAGGGATGATCCTTGGAACTGCGGCACCATGACAAAAGGATCCTTTTTGGCGGAAAATGCGCAGACCTGCATCTTAGAGGGGTTGAATTCCACCAGGTTCAATCTGCCCCAGTAAGCAACTTGCTCCAAGGAGTGTTCAATTTTTGACACAAGTCTTATTCGGCTTTCCGACACCACGGAACGAGGGATATTCGCACGGCCAGTATAACGAACGTCTGCAGTACTGTCATCTGCATAGCAATGAATACTGGGATTATTCAGCATATCATTGATATGCAGAAGAAACAGCGTGGGAGACAGCACTGAACCTTGGGGTACTCCAGCATTAATACTCTTGGTATCGGAGCAGCATCCGTCGACAATGACTTGGATGCTCCGCCCAGACAGAAAGCTGGATACCCAATTGCAGAGTCCCTCGGGGATACCGTACTTCGGGAGTTTTGTTAGCAGTGCCCTGTGCCAGACCCGATCAAATGCCTTGGCTATATCAAGACTGACAGCCAGAGCCTCCCCTTTGCTCTCGACAGCCTCAGCCCACCGGTGTGTTAGGTACACAAGAAGGTCACCAGCTGAGCAACCATGAAGGAAGCCATAATGACGGTCACTGATCAGCTGGTGATCCTCGAGGTATCCAAGGAGCTGGATATTTATGACCCGCTCCATCACCCTAGAGAGCAAGGAGGTTACCGCTATAGGCCTGTAATTTGATGGGTCGAATTGTCACCCTTCTTGGGCATCGGATGCACATGGGCTAACTTCCACGAAGACGGCACCGTTCCTGAGGTGTACGAAAGCTTAAATAGGCGCATTAACACGGGACACAACTCGGGAGCACACATTTTAAGAACGATAGCCGGAATGCCATCAGGTCCACTGGACTTCCGGATGTCTAGGGAGAGAAGCACACGTCTTATGATTTTTTGGGTGAAACGAACCTCGGGCATGATGCCCTCACACCGTGGGATGGTAGGCGGTGTAGTTCCCTCATCATCCAGAGTTGAGTTATGAGCAAAGAGATTACCCAAGAGATCGGCTTTCTCTTTTGCTGTGTGGGCCAATTGGTCATCCGGCTTGCGCAAAGGTGGAAAGGTGGTCCGACAAAAGTTTCCTTCGACAGCTTTGGAGAGAGACCAAAAAGCACGGCTCCCAGAGGGGTAGCTGATTAGTTTCTCTCCAATTCCACCGATAAATTTGAATTTTGTTCCGGCCATTGCCCTCTTTGTAGACCTCGATACAGCATTGTACTTTTTCCTTAAAATGTGGGTGTTAGGGTCCTTTTGGGCCCGAGCCACTGTCCAGGCACGAAAAGCATCCTGCTTGAGGCGAGTTGCCTCAGCACTAGGCATGTCGTACCAGGGCTGACTCTTGCCGCCGAGACGGACTACAGAGGACGGGATAAAACACTCCATTCCCTGCAGTATGACATCAGCTACAGCGGCAGCACAGATGGTGGTGTCATTTGAGGAAATGCAAAGCCGTATCCACGGGTACGACGCGAAGAATTCTCGCAATCCATCCCAATCTGCTGAACCATAATGCCATACCTTGTGTGACCCACTGGGGCGAGCCCGTTCGGGTATAGCAAGAGGCGCCTCGGAACGGACCAGGCATTGGTCTGATGTCCCAAGAGGAGCATCAACGGACACCTGATAACCGTGAACGGGTGGGTGGTAAGCAGAAGGTCTAACAAAGAAGGATCACGGCCCACAACATCCGGTAAGTAGGTGGGTTCTGATACCAGTTGCGTGAGACCATGGGCGAGAAAAAATTCATGGGCGGACCTCCCGGCTGGGTTGGTAGGACGGCTTGACCCTAGCCACTCAGTGTGGTGACCGTTAAAATCTCCTAGGACCACCAACTCGGCGGAAGGATACCGCTCAAAAACTTTGTCGATAGCGCATTGTATGTGCTCAAAAAACCGATTGGTCTCACCTACGCCGTAACGGTATAGGCATGCGTAGAGACGGGATAGACCCCCCTGTTCTACGCACACCCACACCACAGATTCGTCACTTAGTTCTATGGCATTAAGACGTCGACAGCAGATATCACCTCTGACGAATCCATATCTATCTGCTTGTATCCAGTCACTATTTCTGTTCCAGTGGAACATTCCATAAACTGGACCAAAATCGTTGGTTGGAGGTATTGCAGAATTGGCATTAGATGTGGCATTACCCGTGAGCTTTCTATAAAACTGTTTTTCATTTGCGCTAAACTGCTTATTTTGGTTTTTCCTTAATGTCGTTGCTTTATACCGGCGTAGTCAATTTGAGAGCGCTTAATTTTTGCTTCAGTGTGTCTAAAATTTGTTCGGTATTGTTATTTTCGTGCGTGGAATGTATTTTATATATGTGGTCTCCTTTATTTTATCTATTTCGTTCTTAAGTGTCCGGCTTGTATTTCCTCTAATATATTCAGTCACCTTTCCTATTTTTGCTCGTTTTTTGTCTATTTTATTTTGTAGTCTTTTCTGCCATATCGGAATCCGTTCGATATCTTTTTGGGCGGTGTTTGGGGTATCTTTGTGGAATCTACTATATACAGCAGCAGTATAAGCGGCACAATAAATTGCTACGTTCGATAGTTTTGGAAGGATGTAAGAGTTGAGTGCTTTCACTAACAGATTGAGCTTTTATGATGATTTTTGTTTAGGAATGTAAGGCCTTTCTGTGGGACAAATATTTCTAAACTCATCATATGCTTTTAAGAATATGGATTCAATTTTATACAATTTTTCTGGTTGTAATTCAAAGCTTTCTACTTGCGCATCGTTTTGTTCATTTTGTGTTGTATTTATATCGATTTCAGGTTGTGATTCAATTTCGTTGCTGTATGTGTAACAGGTTTGCGTCTCGGTTTGCGTTTCTGCTGAATTTTTTAACTGTTGAAGTCTTTCCTCCGAGATCATTTTATTACCATTATATTAAGGGTTTTAGTACCAAGAATTAGTTACACAATTCTGGGTGGGGTTTATTTTGAAGCAAAAGAAATTATCTCTTTTATGATTCATTTGTGTTAGCTTGCATTTTGATGCTAATACGACCAGATTATCTATTGCGTATTATAATTCTCGATGACCGTCACATTAAATCGACCATGGGTAAAAAATTTAAAAGGTTTTTCGTCTAAAACAATTGTAGACGACCAGTCGAAATTCAAATATTAGCGGGTAGACATGCAGTTTTTTTAGCATCAGTTAAGTCCACTTTATAAGCAGGCTGTCGCTATCGGAGTGAAATTTATTTCTTATAGTCGTCGTATCTCTCATCGTATCACTTCGCAAAATGTCTTGTCGGTATCTACCCATTTCGTATGCTCGTAACTTTTCCATGCATTGTTCATTAAAAAATCCCGCGACACCATGGTTTCCTCCACTAATTTTCTTCCGCTTACTTTCTAAACCATAAACTGTACTTAGCACTAATACCTCATCCTTATTGATGAGGGCTGGATTATTTGTTCTTAATCAAAACTAATATTATAAATACGGAAGTAACTATCTCTGTCTGTCTGTCTGTTCGTTACCTCTTCACGCTTAAACAGATTAGGAAGACTAGGAAGGACGTTGTTTTTATCCCGGAAACCATCCATTGAAAAGGGTATAGAAATTCCTACGCGGGCGGAGCCGCATTATAATATTTTACACAAAAGAGAAAGAGAAGAGAAAACAAAAACGAATATTTAATTACATTATGCTAAATGCTCACAATAGCTCTGGTTCTACAACTAAAGGACAACTCTATTCCTCTCGCAGCTTGTAAATTAGATATAAACAAATATTATTAAAATAGCAACGAAACTCTTATTAAGTAATGAATCACAAAACAATGGAAAAATCTTCTATCGTAGCCAATTTTAAAACTTATTAGATACGAAAACGAACCAAATGGGCAACTTTTTTGTACTCTACTGTAAGTACGTATTTAAACGAAGTAAATAATAAATATAACTTAGCAAAATACTAAGCATATTGGTTAGCTTTTATACTCTTACCGTTTGTCAAGTAGGGGAAAGTTGTATAAAACCGGGTATGCGGGTTAAACCGGGTACTTCATTATTTCGGAGACTATCATGGGTATCTATCGCTTTTAAAGTGAATTGCGTACCTTCTGATAGCATGACAGTTTGTAACAAATATTTTGCGCGGAAATTTAGTTTTTACTGCTTTTAGAGATTTTTATTAAAAATCCTAGAAATGTTACCGATTTTCAGACTCATTTCGAGTTAGTACAGTGATTCAACTTTACCTTTACATATCTGTAATGATGAATATGTCAAAGATTAGGCATAGTATTAAGAACAGTTTAATGGTGTTATAAAATGTTTATGTCAAGTAAAAAATATTTTTGACATTTTGTTTGAAAATTGTATATTCGGGGTAAAACCGGGTAGCAATATAAGGGGCAATACCGGGTATCATTGTGGTTAATGATTTATGTCACTGTTGGGGTTATATGTATTTTTTTTATTATTTTTAAATGCAAATTGAATCCAATTGTTGGCCCTTTAGTGGACAACATTTTATATAATATAAAAATTGTGTGAGTTTATAAATAAAATGCTTTTGCGCGCGAATTTGTTCGCGCATATTTCGATTACCTACATACACCGTGCTTCTGCGGTATGTAGTAAAAAACAAGAGTAACATAATTAATGTTATTTAACTTAATTTAATTAACTTAACATACTTAAATAACTTAATCTTCCATCCATTCATACATCCTTGACCACAAACTTTCTTTTTCTTAATACTAGTAGGTAGAATAATAGGCATGGGGCACGATCGGGTATCACGAAAAAGCATACCCGGTTATACCCCACCTAGTGGGGCAAAACCGGGCTAATGGCATTTTTTTTTAAATCGGTATTTCTGTACATCCATTTGCTTTTGCTAAATTAATTGATTTACTCGTAGTTTTCGTTAGGATATAAGTGTATGTAGTCGAAGATAATTTCTTATTGAATTCCGTCCAACTGGAGCAACTCTAGAGACAATGAAAGCTTTAGGTCCCGGTTCTGCCCCACCTTCCGCTATATCTTTTTTTGTCTTATATAGATCAGTTTATTTAGAAACAGGGTAATCATTATGACGTTGACGTTTAACTTTTGTAAATATCTAGCTAGACACATGTCTTGTTAAAATAAATGTCGTGACGCTTTCTGTCTTCCTTTTCCTTATTTGTTATTGATAAACAACTTAATAAATACTTTGACATACTTTGCTGTCAAAAAACCGAACTTCTTTTTTTAACCGTTGTAAAAAATTGTAGAGGTTTATGGGGAGTTTCTTGTTTAACCTATGATGCCAACCCTCCACATCGTTGCCATGTTAGTTTGATATAAGTCTCGAGAGGAATTCAATATCTCTAAAGCTATTTTATTTAAATACATACATTTTAAATAGCTTCACAACATTACTTACATTATATATCATGACCTTGCATGTTTAATTTTATTTGAAGGTAGCAGCGGGATTAGATAAAGTTTCCTAGTTAACTTTCGCCCATGTCTAGTTTAATTGCGCTGTAATTCCTTTGACTGCTTCCACACAGCCCTGCAGAACCAGCAACCTGTAACATCAACGTTATAAAACACATTACAAACTGCGTTTAATTAAGCTACTTCATAATCTCATTAAAATTTTACTATATTAATACTAAACTGTTCCTTCAGTAATCGAAAACATTTATAGTTTACCGTGATTATGTTTTTGGCAAAACTAGTTGATTTACAGTTTAGATGCAGTACGTATAATTGGTAAAGAAAGCTTGAATGTGCCATCACCATAATTTGAAAAATTAGGACAGTTAACAAGATTTTTACAAATGGTGGAAGCAAAAATAAGGATTTTATCCTTTTGACCATCATTATAAATCATAAAGACTTCGGTACGAGTAAATGGTCCAGATAGATGTACATATTCTCATTTTGTAAAACTTAATTTATCTGCTTTGAGATATCTTCCTAGCATAATAAATCCAATTCTTCACGATTTAAATGAAGGTATGTGCTTCACAAGTTCTTGCTCTTTAGAATCGATCAGATTTTCAATGTTGTCTTAGTATATTGACTGGACAGAAATCAAATTATCACAGGCTTCTTTTTTGCAATCGCCCAGCATAATATTGAGGTCATGTCTTACTTGATCAGGACTCACAAAGATGACTTTCTTTAAGCATTATGTCTTTTTATAATAGAATTTTCTGATGATTATCGGTCACTATTAATTAACCAGAAAACATGAGTTAAATACTAAAGGGCGTTTTATTAAATTTTTATAACTAAAAGTATGCAAATTATAATACGTGGTGTATGCATATTGTGTAGGTACATACCTACACAATATGACATCATTGTAGTTACAAAGGATGATATATTAATACTTATCATTAAAACTATCTGTATTGATAAAATAATTGACCACTTATAAATTATGCATCGAAAGCACTTCTGGCTTCTTAATACGAAACACTAATATGTCCTTTTTAGACCAAAAAGGACATATTAGTGTTTCATATTATGATTCATATTAGAGTGCCACAAATTTATCTGATCCGGTGGCCAAAACTGGAACTAAGTGACGCCATTTTGAATTGTCATGTCAATGTCAACAACAGCTACGCAGCAGATAAGTTTGTGACAAATTAATATGAATCTTAATAGGAAACGCTAATGCGACCCCCTAATATATACGCTGTCATTATGAGTGTCACTGCCAAATCAGTTTCTTTGCACAAAAATAAATCGAAACACATAAATTAACGTAAATTTTAACGGATGTTGAAAATATGGATTTAAGGTTTGTAACAAGTAACAGGGGAATAATACGTAGTTACATGAAGGCGTTAAATACAATTTAGTTACCAATAATGGCGATGATACGAGTTTATGGAGATTCAGGAATAGAGAGGCGTGCAGTGCGACAGATAAGTTTAATATTGACCGGTCACTGGCAGCAGCAATCGTCATCTTTATGGAAGAGGCCTACAGTGGACTAGAATGGCTAGTAATGCAATGTGAATCTCATCACGCGTTCGAACAAACCGCGCATTGGAAGAATGGAAAAATAAACGAACTGAGAAATTGATGATTTTGCAATTGACGATCCAGGAAATTGTCGAACCCAGAAATGGACGAACGGAGATCGACTAGCTACACGAACGGGGAATTGGATAAACCTCTATGGTTACCAAATGGATTACCTACAATCATGAAATTTGGCAACAAGCAAGGTTATATAGATCAAGTGAAGGGAAAAAACCAAACTGTTGATTTGGACACACAAATAATAAAAAATACATGTACAATGTGTGATAAATTTTTCTTATTTTCCCTAAGAAATGTGCCGCCACAATAGAGAGTGTGTTGCTCGTAAACACATTTATTTCACAACGATTACAAATATATTCATAGCACTGTTCTTTATCGAATCCAAAGCAGGCACTTGATATTTGTCTGTTACATTTTAAAGCTGGTAGCAGTACTCCATACCAGACCGAATATGCCGATGTTTTTGCTGCAGTTTTTGTTTTGGCTTTGAAGTACAGGCCTAAGTAAATTAAAGTGGGCTCCATTTAAACGCAGATGTGTTGGTATATTGAATTGAATACTCGGCAGGTATCTGCATTGAGACTTGACATTCATCGCAATAAAATAGGAATTTTAAAACGTAATCTCTTGCAGCCCTCTGTGAACAGTCGTAAGACACTCCAAAAATTAAAAGCGAGTGAAATAGATAGCGAAAGTATTTCATGAAACTATATAGGATTTTACCTCGTAATAAATATAAGTAAAGAAAAGACACGATTTGTCGGATGTTTTTGCCGACTAGTAGGCAATGTGGCTGAATAGTCGACTTTCCCGACTAGTCGGCACATGTTCAGTTCGTGGGCGGAAGCTGAATATGAATAGCATAAGTACCTATCCAACATAAGTCCAATATATTATCCAAAGATCGGGCAAAGCATAGAAGAAAAAATAGCCAGAATAAGGGATTGACAGTTCGAGTCATGATGATGATATCCTATATACGATGATGATAAAATAAATAATATCTATGTCTATGTCTATAATGTCCTAGATGTCTCTAACTTAGGTATATAGATATCTCACAAAAAATATTGAAAAGTTGGTAAATAACTAGGTAAGTATATAATTATTGTCATTACTTAACAAATATTTAAATTTTGTCTCTTATATCCTCATATCTCAATTATCCAATAAACACTCGTTCGACAAATATTTTCTTGAGAATAGTGTGCAGTAGCAGATTTAACATTTAATTTATAAAACCGAATTATATAACTCGAAAATACTTTTTGTTCTGTCGCTTCTTTTTAGAAATAAAACAGCAATAACTGAAAAAGATAAACACAGATTGTTTGTTGCTTATTGTCAGTTTATATTTTATAAATAAAATATAATTATATCACGCATGAAAAGTTTCCCTTTACTTCTGGGACACCATTTATAAAAGATGTTCCATAAACAGAAATTTCAATACCTACTAAAATAGAAGCAAAATGTAAAAGTAATCTCTCTAAGCCCGTTATTCGGTGCTACGGATGTCACTGGAGAATTTTAAAAATGATAGTAAAAAATAACTAACATAACCTAACCTACATTTGGTGTGGAAATTAACTGCTCTATTTCCCCTTTCCCGAGAGTATCCCCCAGACGTATTTTATTATAAAATATTTCCAAGTCAGTTAACTACTTATACAAAATAGTAGGTAAACTGCAACATACGATATAAGTATTGGTAGCCTGCCCTGTGAGAGACAAAACACTTATTAGATCAGCCACCGATGTAAAAAGTCGTTTGATTCATTAAACAACCTGCAAACCCATCAAATGCACATACGTTTTTGGGGAGTCCAATTACTATTTTCGGCGTTCAATTAGGCTGAAGCCTTTCCAATTCACGACCCCTCACCCATCGTACGCGCAACCAACGAAAATGGAGGAATCTATTCTGTAGCTGTCAGAGGCCGATTGACTGTTACAAGTTTACGTGTGCCGCAGTCAATATATCTCAATTCAACCTAATAGGATAAGTAATATTCTTCCAAAAAGTGGAATAGTAGACGCCTTAGTTTGGCAATAGATATCCATCTATATATACACGCTGCCAGCTGAGCAGCGTGTCTTTTTTAAAAGTAAATTTTACATGAAAATTATTGACAATACGTATATAATCGTTGCCGAATGCATTTCTTAAATTAATCATCATCACAGCCCGTCAACAGTCTACTGCAGAGAGGCCCTAAGTCCCATAATTGCCATAATCTCCACGCTTAGCAAGCGGGTTGGAGAGCTCAGTGTTTAAATATAACAATGGAAAATGCGTATTTGTGAAATTGGTGCTATTCTACTTTGCCGGACACCACACGGCTTAAATTAATGCTTGCTCTGAATTAAATTACCAATAAAATCTTAGCTAGAAAACCACACGGTGGCAAACAAGGTTAGGTACCTACGGCCCGCCTATGGACGTTTGCTATATCAGGCGTCTAGCGCTCCAGACCGAGTTGATATATCGCAGGTCCGTCATTTTTACGCCCGTTGCTCGCTCTTGGAAGATACATAATATTATGTTAGGGAGTTGTGAGATCTACTTCACAAACATAGGTACTCTGATAAATGAAACTGAAAAATGCGGCAGACTTTCGTACGCCGTATCGTCTGCTATGAAAATAAGTATTATATAGTACCTACTGATTTGATCGTGATAATACATATGATCGTCTTGGTCTTCCCTTCCAAATGATATCATTAAAAATAGATGGATGGTCGGATACCTACTATAATGTTGTCGAAAAACTGTCGCTTGTGTACCCACTTACAATAAATAAAATTAATATACCATCACGGGGTCTCAGGGTCCACAACAGATGACCATGGTCAATCAAGCTATCGAATCTATAACTGTTCGTTCGTTCCTAAGAATCTCTGAACGAAACATAATAGTCAGTTTTACGAGTCAAACCCATTATCGCCAATAATTTTTATTGACTCATTATGATTCTGAAGAGAGTTTGATGAAATCTCGAGTAACGACTTACTGTTATGAAATTGGGGAGAGGTCACCTTTTATTATCCTATTACAAAACGAAGTTAAATTGTTTGTGAATCATGAATTTCACTGAAGGAAGTATTTGCGCGAGGTAGAATTATATTTCTGACCTAGTATTTAAACGATCACCTACAAGTTTTTGTAGCGATGACGAGAGAAAAATAGACCGGAGTAGTTAACGTACTCCCGACATAACAATTTTATAATTCCAAACACGAAAAGTTACGAAGGAACAAGAAAAATTAAAGAAACTCAGACAAGAATTCAAATTAAACTCATCTTAAAAGCGTTTGTAAGACAACTTTTTGTAAATTTAATGCCGTCATTCGTGAGTCGGCCGACTTTAGATAGAAAATATTTAGTCTCAACATTATCAGTTGTGTATGCTTTTACTTTGTTAAAAGTTTTATTGCAATATAATTAATCGGTTAAATGCATTACGCTAATAAACTTTAAACAAAATTACCTACAAACCTGAGGCGCAAACACTAGAAGTGAATTATAAAATAATACTGGGTGGGTTCATAATGTATGAGTATTTTACAACACGCGTTAAATAATGGATTTCGTTTTGTTTTCGGACACATTCGTATATTATCAATATTCATGCAATTCCACATTGGTACAATTCAGCATCATTCTCATTTCCTGTAATACCGGCGGAACGTGGAAAAGTATAGATATGTCTACAGATAGCATAGCCATTCAGGCTGTCAATGGGATCAAAAATGTAATCCACAAACGTGAAAGCCCGAATTTATCTTTGACCCAGTGTTTGTTCAGGGGACGAGGGTCGGCACAGTCGCCGACATGATTGCTAGAAATAAAGCTGCTAACTATTGAAAATCTGAGCAGGATTTCCGCTAAAGAGAATTGGTAAATACCTCCGGATTTTATCGAATGTGGACGCAAAATTATTTTCCTCGATAACAATATCAAAATATTTCAGGATTTTTACGACACGAGGTTTACTAGGTAAATTTAAACCCATAATTCGGATATATTTCAATCATGTTACGTTATCGAGCAAGCTTTGTCTCACGACAATAATGAATGACATTCGTTTTGCCCTTTTTTGTTACAATTATTGCCGACTAAGCAAAAAGAGAAAATTATTCTCTCTCCTCTCTCATTGTCGCGTTCTACATGACAGCTGTCAAAGCAATAAAACCGATTTTTTTGTTTCTTTTTTATTACAGGTTTGCGTTTGACCTCAATAAAGTTTGCAATTTTATTTCGTTTATTATCTTTACCCATGCCATAATGTATTACATACTTATGTTCCTCACACACGCCGATTACAAGACTTTTAGACACAAGACTTTACATTAAACTTATAAAACCCCTATTTTTGCGCCGGGGAGTTGAAAAGAGGGAACAAACGTTTTTACTCATGTAACGTTTAGTCAGATATCTCGCACTGTTTTTCGCACGTGTGGCTTTGCACTAAGACGTGATGTTTTCCGCACCATCTAGCTTCAAGTGGCAGCGAATGCTTCTCATCACCGAGCCCGAGTCCCAGTTGTCGGTTGCCGGGAAGTCCACCTGCCACCTGATGATGCGGACGCTCGCCAACTTCCTCAAGGTTGAGGAGCTGATATACACACCTTGGGACACCACCAACACTGATGGCGGCAAGAACTACACAGAAAACCTCAAGTTCAACCTGGGCCTCAAGTATTCAAGTAAGTACCTAGGTACATTTATCATTACCAAGCGAGTTGCTGAATTGGTGTATATCTGATGTGCCATTCCTTGTATTTATGTGTCATTTCTTGTATTTATGTATCACTGTGTGTATCTATTTTAACAGAGAGGTTTACCAAACAAATGTGCGAGACGAACATTAAAACGGAATATTGATTGCATTTTTATTATAAATTTTAGCTTTCAATCTTTAGCTCACCATACTCACAACAATTATATCAATCAATCCATCAATCACAACACTACAACTGGTAACATCGACATGTGGTTACGTTAAGTGTGTGTATTCGATATTTAACAGTTACGGGTAACAACATATTGTTTTGTAAGAGTGGTGAGTGATTGAAGAACCAAAGCTAAAATGTGTAATAAGTATAGGTAAGTCCAACGAATTATGGAGTCCCGCGAAAGAACGACTCGCTTGTAACGCCAAGTACCTACCTACTTATGTGAGAAGTGTTAGATACTTATATCATACTTATATCTTCGGTCCAGCATTCACAGTACCTACCTACTTTACAAACAGCCGACTTATTACAGGAAATATTTGTTTCACTTTTTAGGTCTATAGTTTTTTTTGCCGATGTTGGTGGCTTTTACCACATTATGCGAAATTTCCGGCATGATTTGTACTCCTTGTAGAACAAATGCAGAACTGCCATCTGTTGTATTGCGTGGGAAGCTCTTTTTCAGCCAGGGTTTAGTTTAGGACATCAAGCAAGTAGTAGCGCCATTCGCCGCTAGATGGCGGTTCCAGAGCTAGCACGTTGCTCACGCCATTCGGCGTTCCTCTATCTATTGCGCTACAGCTATTTCCCACCAGATGGCTTCGAAAGGTAAGTGTAGGTATTCGACAGATTGGGCTTGTATTTTTTTAGTGGTCGGCGCGCGAGAATTTTCACAAAAAATTGCTACTAATCTACACGTTTAGCACACGTGTTCTAACTAAATGTCCAAACAATCATTTTAACCCGCAGTGACTGACGTCATAATCTTTTTTGTGTAAGCAAAACATTTTTTCCCCCTATCGAGTGGGGTGTCAATGACCGAGCTTTCGAAACTGATTCCAAAAATATATCAAATCGTTACATTTAAGCTTGTTATAACTTTTAAATTTAAAAAATAATTTTAGGTACACACCCAGTTAAGGCTGTCAGTCACATTAAAGTCCAAAATGAAAAGTGACTAATGTGGCTGGTAGTGGTGCCAAGAGGATGTGAGTCACTTTGGTTTATTTACTTCTAGAGCCCACATAAGAGGATAAGTAAGTAGGTCAATAAAAAAAACTTTTGTGCCAGGTTGTGCACAGGCAGACCAACTTTTTGTGGGTCTCCGAAATGTCTACTATCGGTACAAAGTGGAATTTTGCTTGCACCCGATGACGTAAGACTATTTGGTTCCACGCCGTCGAGCCCCTCGCGTCCATCGCCGCCGGAGGCTATTACCACAGAGGACTATTAACCGCCGCCAAGGCTTCTTTTGCAGAAGCTCGACCCACCACCGGTACCGATGGCTTGTAGTCCCAGACCTTTGAATTGCCTTAGCCGATTTTAGTTTGTCGGCTACACCCTCGCCGACTAGATATTTGTCCCGAGTAAGGTCTCCTTTTGGGTTGACTTTGTCGCAGATACCGCAAATCTTCTTCAACTGTGGCACTCGTTGTAATGTAAGTCACATAAAATGCGACACGCATAACTGACGGTCTTTATGGTGGAAGAGTTATCTATCCTCGTTCGTTAATAACAATTGCATAGACTGCGTGCGAGCTGCTAGCGAGATAGCCAGCAGACTTTGCTTCAACGCTAAGAAGCCACCCCTTCGTACCAGCGATTCGGACAGAACCGCTTTCACCTCCGGGTTCAGCAGGGGCCGCACCAGCAGTTCAGAATTGCTCGGTGTGAAATATTCCTTTAGCACCTTGTCTTTTACTTCCTTTTGAAGACCGATCGCTAACTTATCATGCCATCGAGCTGTAACCTCCGTTAATATTGGGTCCCAATTCTACAAAATGTTTAAAAATTCCGTCGAATGAAGCTGCTCATATAATTATGATCGAACTTCATGTACAGGTAAGTTCATTTGATCATCACTAATGTTCTACAACTACCTTGTAGGTATGTTGCTGTTGCTGCAAAGGAAAATTTTCTTGAAGTGATAATGTACTTAGGTAACTATTGTACTGTTGTACCTATTGTACACAAAATGGATGTGGGCATAACATATTTCATCTTACCTATAGGTATTGTTTCAACAATAACGTTGTAGGTTTTTAAATTTATTTATTATTTCCACAATTTTAGAAACTTAAAATTAACTGTAATTACATAAAAACCTATTTGTCATACTTTTGACAAAAATAATGTAGACATAATTAGGTTACGCTTTTATTGTTTACAATAATTCTAGCTTCCAAACCGCAAATTAGATAGTTACAGATAATCTTTGAGAAACTACGTATATACCTACTTACGAGAAAAACCTCATAATCCCAAAGGTACGTCAATCCTAAGCGCTCACGAGTGCGCTTTCGGCCAACAGTTTTGACTGGAACCGGGCGGTTCTGCTGTACGAGTCGCCAGCCTTCCAGATGACAGTCGGTGACGACGGAGGCTTCCTAATGGCCAGTACCATCCATGAGTTCATGATTTCGGAAGGCATCGACGTCTTCGGAAGGGAGCTGCAGATGCAGATCAGCCTCGAAGACCAACTGTTGCAAACAGTAGGGAACAATTTCGCCAGTGAGTCCATTGAGTTCTGCACGAGTGAGACCATACTCTTGAGTTTTGCACGAGTGAGACCAACTCTTGAGTTTTGCACGAGTGAAATTTAGACGTTAAGCCATGTTTACCGCAGTGTTTCCTGCAGTGATAGAGGCTTTATTTGGAAGTCATTTCGTGTTGTCTTGATACAAATTCAACACGAGTGGTTTGGGCACCGGGTGGGTTGAGCACGTTTGCTGTGGTTTACTTGCACTTGTTTCTATTTAGAATAAATTACGATGACATCGATACCAAAATTGAAGATCCATCTGGTTACATCGAGTGTGATCGGATCAACCTACCTATAGTATATTATTGGATAAAAGAAAATGCACCATATATTGGCACGTTTGCTGTTTTGCTTTCACCTATTCATTCACATTATTTATATTCAAATAATATAACATGTGACGCCTGAAATTTCCTATTGATAAAAAGTACTCGTAGGGGCTTTGAATTGTGGGTTTCTTAATAAGGAATAGAAAGATGTTCCATAAACCTAAAACTAAAAGAGCTGTATTCAATGTATGCGACCCTTGCGACCCTTGTGAACATGGGTCTTGCGAATGTATGGCAGTCAAATCTGGACAGATATTTTTACTCCATAAAAAATATTCTTGTGTGTGTTCAAGGTTGTATACCTATCTCTTGTAAGGCAACTTACAAGAGATAGGTATACGTTCAAATACTAACCAAATGCTAGAAACTGGCATATTAAATTAAAGTGATATATTTTCTAACATAGACCTACTTACTAACAAATGGTAACTGCGGTTATTCTGGTGACCACCTGTGACCGCCATAGAGGAACGAAGTCCCTCTGTCCCATAAAAATTCACTATCCGTAGGCAAGTATTAAGGCCCCATTAGCCATAATACATTTCCGCTACATTAAATTTCTTTGTCCAAAAGACTACCTTTATCTATTAGCTACATTATTTAGCTGTATCTATATACTCAAATTTTATACTTACGTAAGTACTGTATATGCAAGTTTATTAGTAGACAAAATCGAGACAGATTGAATGCTCAATAACAACAATCATCATATAAATAGTGTTGTGTGATGTCCGAGAGAGTAGAATTGCGTCCCTTCGACTATGTATGTCGGAAAGGGCGACTAGTGACTAGAACCTCCATGGACCGGAAAATGAGCATCAGCGTATTCCGTCGTGCGATCTCAATAGCATTCCCAAGGACGGTCAATGTCAGGCAAGCGGCCTGTCAAAAACATGAACCCACACTTTTTGCAACATAGACATGTTGTGCCGACCGCAGCCGACCCCAACTAGTGGGATAAAGACAGTGGATTGATGAGTCACATCCCCTATACAATATTATTTTACTAGGTTCGGTAACAATAACGTCGATTTGTATTTTTAGGCTTTTGAGTACATAGGTATTTATGGCCAGTCGAAGACAAACGCAGTGGACATGTTGATTTGAATATTGATGTTACAAATTAAAATAGAATATTTAATTTATAATCCCCGCCAGCGATTGCCACGTCGAATATTCAAAATTATGATTCGGATTTCCGTTCTTAGAGAAAAACAAAAATATTGACACAAATAAGTCTATCGGTGCGACAAAGTAAACCGTATAAAAAGCCAATAAATCTTTCATGTTTACATATAGGTATGTTTATATCATTTCACGGAATATCTCTAAGATCTTTTTTAGGAATAGTTAATTAATTACCTTCGATGACGCACTTAACGGTACACACCTACAATTTCTCAATTCATGAATGTTTAATAAATAATATAAACCTTATTTAATGAATAACGAGTGTCAAATGAATAATTTCCTAATTCTATGACCGTGACGGTATACCTATAAATTTTTAATAAAATTCTATTCATATTAAATTGAAGCAGTCGAATGATATTTAGTACCTACGCTACATCGTGTTATGAGCCTGTTAATATAATTAGGACATTATGTAAGTGGTACTTAGTTATTTTTGATAAAAAAGCGAAGGGAACTACCTAAGGCGTTACAAGGAAGTTGATGAATTTGAATATAGTTGGATTAGGGAATGCTAACCAGATAATTCAATAAAAAAATATTTAAAGACTTCCAATTCCGCATTTGTTAATCATTTCGTGTTTGGAACAACAAAATATTGCAAAATAACAATAACAAAAACTTCTAAACACAGTTTCTTGCGTTAATTTTCAACGTTTTGACTCGCACGCAAAGTCATACATAACAAATTGGTTTAATGATGTTAACACACAAAGTAAATTCGTCATACTTTTGTATAGAAATTGAACTCACCACAAGTCTCAATTTTATATCATTAATACATAATATGATTGAAATGCTGACATTGCTATATTAAAGCAATATCAGCGCAAAGTTCTAAGATTGAGCAACTAAAATAAAAGGCAGGTATTTCAGTTAGGTAGTAATGAGCACACTGAAAGATTTGCGCTGCTGGCCGCTCATAAATATTTGAATTTCGAATATTATATTATTTAAAACTTAAGAAAGTTATCATTGATTTAATAAAAAATTGGCTGGAAACCGCGTGTCAATTGTTTTTTATCACAAGTTGAAATTCGTCGTCCGTCGTAACGCTAAAAGATTTTGGGGCAATTTTTTATGATTTGAAAAGTCACTGTCTCTGCAAGACTGCACTGCTCGTCTTCAAAATACTTTTGGGATGGAAACACATCATTTGAGCACCGTAAGGCGTTGGTACGCAGAATTTGATGATGGCCGTGTTTCTCTCCATTATGGAATTCGTGCAGATGGCCCTCAAATGCGATAATGGGGAATGGTGTAATATAAGTTAGAAAACTTTGTTGTTGCTGGATTCCTCATAAACTCACCCTAGAACAAAGTACGATCACGGATGCTCAAATGCTGAGTATGACATTGTGACAAGAGATGAATCATGGATATATTATTACATGCCTTAAAGAAAGCAACAGTATTCTGTACTGTCGAAAGCGACAGCAAACCAACAGACTTGAGGCAGGCGAGAAGCGCGATTGAATGATTAAAAAATTATTGAGCGAAAGAACCCACTCAAGCTTATACATGGGTCAGGCCCTCGTGCGCGAGAGCACAACCGGGACATTAACGAGAAAATGATAAAACCCATAACTCCATAAAGGTCTGATGCATACATAACGTGCTACTGATTAGCTATTTTTTATGCTACTTAGTGACAAATGAGGAGGCAGGCGATTTGTTGGTATGCGGAAGCTGTCGCCCATAACATTCATTTAGGTTGCAGATAACAATAATGCAGAAATTGGGCAGAGCTGTAGGTATCTATATTTTGCGTTTATTTTCATTTTGTATATAAATCCGTAGAATGAGATCCGTATTTTTAGAATAGAAGATGGTAAATGTTTACCGCCGCCCATAGACATCGCAACACCAGGGGAATCGCAATTGCGTTGCCGGCCTCGTTTTCGATTCACACGGATTTGCATTCCCTAGATTAGATGCACCACTAGATACAGGCCGATCAGAGAAGAGATGGATGGGCCGTGTGAAGGATATTCGTGTGCAATGAGTGACTGCTTATATAGCGATTGATAGTAGATATTTCTCTGTATCTATCTGTATTATATCTATCTAAGTAAGTAAGTATCTGGGACGACCCGGGCGTTTGGCGGTCAGCCGTCCCATATACGCTCTTTTCACGAGGAAGTAATATTTCAACCTCTCTGTACGTGTCCAAGCCACCAAAAACGTGACGATTTGATTTTGTCGAAGATATATTTGGTCTCGGGATAGAAGTACTGCTTTTTATATATTTCATTTGCAATACTTTGTCAGGCGGATATAATAGGTACTGCTCTATGAAATTGTCGTTTTCGCGTAAGTATACATTTGCTCTAATATTTTTTATTGTACCTACATAACAGATCAAAATTAATATTTGATTTCGAAAATAGAGTATGATAAGATGCCAGTAAGTCCTTAAAATGAAATAAAAAGTATTATTTATCTAAAGTGAATTAATTAATGAATGGTTTCGCTTAAAGGTGACGGGAATAATAATACACTAAAGTACATCGAACGACATCGACGATACATCGAATTCGAACGACGTGTGCTCGTGATTCGAGGTACCAAAATCTTCTGGTAATTGCATGGCTGTCGATCAAGCACCACCCTTAGCCGGTAATTTTGCACCGGCCCCTGTCGAAAAGGTTAACAACTGTTGGCTGGTTCAGATTAATCGTGCTAAGCCCAGTGCCTGAGCCCGTTAATCCCGGACCCTCGTTACTAGAGCTGAGGCACGTGTCGCCATCCGCCATCTTGGACCGCTGTGACGTGGGAGCCGCCTCGTAAAAATACTAAACAAAACAACAGTTTGCGATTCGAGCCACTGCCCCTTGTTCTCAACCATCGACCCCTTTTACCATTGTATAGTCTACAAAACTACAAAAGAGTAGATTGAAAATGTAATTATGTTATAGATATAGAAAAATAGATAAGCATTTTAATTTGACTTGAGATTTCCCTTACATTTTCCAATATCGTTTAACAATATCATTGTCTATGGCGTCGCGTGACACATAAATGCGAAATAGATCAACATTTACTCACAACGTTCCAAAGTTTCTTTTATTGCTACAGTTGACGGGGGAAGAATAATAAGAGTAGGGATTCTTCCAGTTTTCCGTCACCTGTCTCCACGGGCTTGCACGGTGACGTTCTCGTCAGCGTTGCGTCACGGGTGCCGTGTCCGTGTGCGGTTGGTCACGCACGCGCCCGTTCTTACCTTCATTATACATTCCTATCTTGCAATGGGTGACATTTCTATACCAGCCAACAAAGGGGCCATTACAGCATTGTTGTACGCCAAATCCTTAAGGTGTACACCTTAAGGAAATATTATGTCGATAGTTCGTAAGTCCGAGCCGACCCGTTTACGTTAGCAATCTTTATGCTTGGCAGGCCGGGTGGCGGTCGCAGAGTTGGAAAACAGGAAACGCTGATGTCCGTTTTCTGGATTACGGATGTACAACATTGTGCGTCGTCTTCTTCGTGTCAATGTTTTGCCTAAATATACCAGCCCAAACTTCGGCGACTTTTTAAACTGCAATAGCCAGGTCTGCATATCATTATATTATACAAGAAGTGGTTTATGGGTTCACGGAACATTCAGCCAAATCATTGGTTATTATCACTTCGTAGTAGACCTCCCAAGAGATACTGTGGCTATTGAAGACGCCTATTATGACCTTTATAGATTGGTTGGAATTGGAAAAGGCTGCACACAGTGGGGACCTAGATAGTTGATTTGGTTGTTTATAAACTTAGGTAATTATGCAAGAGCCGACGTCGATTGTAACAGATTCTATCTGATTTTTGGTGCTACAGTGAACTGAAATTCCACACACCTGCTTCTTGGGGCTTTGATGGTGCTTGTCAAGGTCCTCTGACATAATTATGACAAGAGTACAGATTTATTTTTGGAAAATCCTTCAGATTTATGGATATGATGTACAAAGCGATGGTTGAGTTTGAGCTCGGGGTATAGTTTTGGCTCTTGAGAAGGATCGTTTAGAGAAGTCGTGGGGCATAATTAGTATTTAGGGAAACCATTATGGCGAAAGAATTGCTCAGCTATCACGCACTGCCTTGTGCTGAAAACATTAGTCGCCTTTATGGTACAGGTTTTTGAACATTGTTTGTTTTCAGGTCTATAAACTATTGAATGTTCAATTGTTACACTGTTGACCGTTGACAATTAGTGTATTGACACCTAACTGAATGGAATTTGAATCACGCAGGGTAGGTATAGTGCCACAAACTTATTTGACCCGGTGACAAAAACTAGAACTAAGTGTCGCCATTTGAAATTACATTTATCGGCAATACTAAATTCAACAACAGCGACGAAGTCATTAGTTTAAACAAGTTTGTGGCACTGTATTCGCTCGATATTCAACGTCACAGACGGTTACAACAAATGCCTAATATACCAAAAGAATAAATTTTATTGCATTAAAGTAACCGACTTCTTGGTAGTACCTATGAGTATTAGGTGCGCGTATGTACTTTTTGCTGATTCTTGAAAAATAGAATATTTTTACGAGTATATAATTTGTGCCCACCTCAAACTATATTATAAATCTATGCGTCAGACGTCGAAAATCTCAAGATAAACTCATGTAGAGTTGTGAACTACTGAACCAATTTTAATGAAATAAATCTGATACCAACTTCATTAAATAAATTTTTCCAAAAAAAAACTACATTCCAATCGGCCCATCACTGACAGGCACATATCAAACCAAACCCATCTCTTTTTGCGTCGAGGGTAACTCTATCAAATATTAAATACAACGAACGCCCCATCGCCCTTTAGTTCTCGTGCAGCGTACACGCGGAAACAAGGAAATTATTTAAAATACGAGACGAGACATGAAAAAATTAGCAGTAACCGTATCCGTTCGTATCAAACAACTTCACCCAAAATTTATCAGAGTTTACAACATTACGGGTTACGCGGCGTATACGCGGCTCATCGGCTCAAGCGTCACTTTTTTGGCAGACATACAGTACAAGTCAGTTGCGTCTTTTACATCGACTGGTGTGGTTGCGTCCATAAGTCGTCATGTAATAACTTATTGAGATTTTGACGCGGTTAGGTTTGGCATATTTTGAGCGGTGTGGCGAGCATGCGTCGTCAACTACGCGTGAGCCTATGTATTTTGAGCCCATAACAGTCCACTGCAAGACTTAGTCCTAAACTACTAGACTAAACCAGGAATTAGGTCCTTTACGCCAATAAATACTAATTTGCGCCACTAAAACTTATATTCGGCACTGCAAATCAGATCGGAAAAGTATGAAATGCATTGTGATTTTCAGAATTCAGTTTCTCTATTCATAACACAAATTTTGAGAACCAGAAAATTTACATTGAATTATAACACCATCTTAACTAAAAAAAACCCAAATACTTCAAATCGAAAACCGGCAAATTTAAGACTTAAATAAATAAAAAATCGGCCGAGAATTCAGAAAATAGCAATGTATTGAAGGTTAACGAAACTCTGTCAGCATAATAATGGCCCGCATGTCTAATACCGGGTCATCTGGCGTAACCCCAAAACCTATTCCTAACCGACAAACTACTTCCACCTTGTTGGTCTGTTAGTAATTTTATTTTTTAACCAACAACCGGTTAGTTTGTCGGTTAGTAATATGAATTTCTAGTCTTAACCGACCAGATTTTTAGATTAATTAATGGTTTAAGGGTTGGTAATCGCGTCTATTACTAACCGAAATTCGTCTGACGTACAGTAAAAAGAAACAAGCATCTGCTACTATGTATAGTTTATTTACCTATTACGTAACTTGTTGAAAAAAATAACCGACACAAATGTCACCCTTAAAAATATGCATTTGACATCTTAATTCATCATTGTTAATATCTAAAATTTGTCTCTTTGTTGGGGCTTTTGTCTGCTTACTGCATGCCATAGGTATCGAATGCCGTACCCTTACAAGGCATTTAGTAATTGGAAAATGTTCACCCTTTGCTTTCCTATATTTGGTACCTATTATTTGAATTTAAAATTCCAACCCTCAAGGAAATTTGCCGTACAATGACATTCTTCGCAGACCGACCATCTACGAGGGTGGTCCGATAAGTACTTAGCCTACAAAAGAAAAACGAAAATTTTGGAAAAGTGGCGATTTATTTCTCAACATAGTCTCCTTTCAACTCTATACACTTGACCCAGCGATGCTCCAACTTCTTTAACCCGTCTGAAAAATACGTTTTCTGGAGGTCTGCAAAGTAGGCCTCCGTAGCGGCGATAACCTTCTCATTCGACTCAAATTTCTGCCCGGCGAGTGACTTTTTCAAGTTTGGAAACAAAAAGAAGTCACACGGGGCCAAATCTGGAGAATACGGTGGGTTCATAGCCTAATGCGACCAATTTGGCCGTGACGACTGCGGAGGTGTGAGCCGGTGCGTTGGCATGGTGGAAGAGCACTTTTTCTTCGCCAAATGGGGCCGTTTTTTCTGCAATTCGGCGTCGAATCGGCCCAATAGTTCGGCATAGTAGAGCCCTGTAACCGTTTTGCCCTTCTCCAGGTAGTCGATGCAGATCACACCTTGTGAATCCCAGAAAACGGTGCCCATTACCTTTCCGGCCGATGGGACAGTCTTCGCCTTCTTCGGAGCACATTCGCCGGGTAAAGTCCACTGTTTCGACTGTTCCTTGGTCTCTGGTGTGTACCAGTGAATCCATGTTTCGTCGACGGTCACGAAACGACGCAGAAACTCCTTCGGATTGCGCTTAAACAGTGTCAAACACTGCTCTGAAGTGGTCTCACGGATGCGCTTGTTGTCCGAAGTGAGCAAACGCGGCACCCATCGAGCCGACAGCTTTCTCATGCCCAATATTTCATGCAGCATATGACCCACGCGGTCTATTGAGATGCCTACTGTCTCAGCTATCTCGCGCACCTTCACTCGGCGGTCTGCCAATACGAGATCGTGGACTTTTGTCACGTTTTCCTCCGTGGTAGCCGTTTTTGGGGCACCTGGGCGTGGCTCATCAAAAACTGACGTGCGACCACGTTGAAACTCGTTAAACCAATTTTTGACGGTCGCCATTGAAGGAGAAGAGTCACCAAAACAAGAATCGAATCACCGACCGATATTGATCTTTTTCCATTTTTCTAAAATCCGCGGACACACCCGCTTCCACACGCGGTCAAAACAAAACTATAAATCCAATATTATTGAAATTTTGACAGTAGCCGTCTACGAGGATGTACTACACGATAGTAAATTTCTCTTACGATAGTGGTGCCATCGGGCGGTGGGGCTAAGTACTTATCGGACTGCCCTCGTATATCTATCCATCATATAAAACAAAGTCGCTTTCCGCCGTACGTCACTATGTATCTATGTACGCTAATATTTTTTTAACTACGCAACGGATTTTAGATAGACAGACGAACAATAGATGGTGTATTCAAGTGGAATATTTATAAGCAAGAACAAAAGGGGAGGTACATGTAGGGTAGGTTAGGTGTAGGGTAGATGTAGGGTAGGTAGGTGGTGGGTAGGAGTTGGGGTAGGACGCCACGCGAACAAAGTCGCGCCGGGTCCACTGGTATTTTTATAAACTCCTAGCTACCAAGCCAATATCTCTGGAAGTAGGTGGTAGCTGAAGAAGTCGGCCAAGGGGTTTTCGTTCTCCAATTCGACTGATTCCGATTCAATGTGTTAGGGACGGTATCCTTAACATGTAGAATGCGGTATGGAAAGATGAAAAGATATTCCCAGCTCTCCGTGTCATTCTTGGCCTACAGCCAAGCCCTTTGAAGACCTTGTACAAGGGTACAGCGATCCTCGCCTCGCGGGGGGTTCTTTACAAAATCAGTTTGGTAGTTTTAAGTCAAACACCTTTTCCCAGAATGGCTTTAGAGGGTCTGAAGGGTCTGAAACAGGGGCATTGGGAACGGGAGCCTTTGTGCGACTTATCTATGTGAATGTTTAAGCTCCTCTGTCCCTTAAAGAAAAGGGGCATCTGAGGCAACGTATCCAATTTTCCAGTGATCGCGACACTGCGCCATTTGCATCTTGGGACATAGGACTATTTACAGAAGAGATCTCCAGAAACAAATTTTTATATACTACTTAGTAACATGTAAAAATAATACATCCAAATATTATCACTTGTCAAACGAAAACGAAAAGTGATCTGACACGTTCGTCGTTGTAACGACATGCACCATCTTGCGCCAAAGCCAGCCGCGCAGTGTAAAAATACTACAGCTCAGCAACTTGTCGCGTAACCAGGCAACGCCTTACGTTGCTGAGGTAACGGCTTATCTCAAAGCTTGCCTAATTGTCACACCAAAAGTCCCTGTCATCTTAGCACACGCAATCCACCGCCGACATTTCGTGGTATGCAAAATTTTAAATTTTCATAGATATTGTCCTTCCCCTCGCTCCCTTTTTTTACCTCTAGTTTTTTGACGTTTATCCTATTCAAGTGACTGTAGTATATTAACGTGGGTAGTACACCTACCTTCATTGAACGTATATAAATAAAAGCCAGTGGTCATCCAACTAACACGTGTTTCATTACATGTTGACAGCGATGCCACATTAACTAAAAACAAAAATGTTAACTTACTTGTAACTGTAATGCAAACTACTTTACCTATAGGTATATACTGCCGCACAAAATTAAAACGCAGTGAGTGCATTTTCCTAGTTTTGAGAAAAACACGTTTGCAGTACAGGTTTTTATTCTTTATGTAACAAGTTTTGTTTTGACAAAAAGAACGGTTGAAATTACTTTTCTGGTAGAAAAAAACGAGCAGATTGTGATTTTAATATTAAAACAGAAGATTTTTAATTATTTAAGGAAGATATTACCGCAAAACAATTAGAGTAGTGGAAACGTTAATAAAAATGTACATGTTCATAACCCATAAACGCAGTGAGTTCTGTTACTTACTGCGTTTATGCCAAGGAAACAGCCAATAGCCGCGGCAAAGCGCTGCAGTGGGATCACATACTGCAATATTAGTAAGGAACCAACGTAAATTAAGATATTTCACCTGAACTTTAGTATAGTAATTAAGAAGAATATATGCATTTTATTACAGCAGCTGTTTTTATTATAAACAAATGAATTTTTGCCAAACTCTTTCAGGAAATGTATAAATAATATCGTCTGGTATATTGAATCAATAGGTTTATGAGATTAAAACAAATTTTAGGCTTTAAAAATAATGTAGTTAGGTTTGTACTTATTAAAAATAATAATCACATTAAAAATAACAATTTAAATTGTTTGAGATCAATATAGAAAACCCACGCAGTCTTTTAAAGCTACTTAAAAATGAAGTACCTAACTATTATTAACAAACAAGCGAAAAGTTTCGAGAAATATCAACTAAGGTAAGCAATTTTAGCTTCTGTTTATGTTTTGAGCATTTCAGTCTTTACTTCTTTCACGAGTTTACATGAAAGGAATAAAAATTAAAATGCTGGACACAAATGCAATAGTTATAGAGTTAATTAATTTTACACTTAACAAAGTAAGTTTTAAAATTAAGAAATGTCGTAATCTATAAAAAATACATAGTCTTTAATAGACTTAATTTTACTTCACATAGGAACGTAAAAAATTATACCACTACGATGGCAAACAAGCTTGCGGCCTGTTCGATGGTAAGCATAACTGCTTACCTGTAAACTATGGACGTTTGCACTCACGTACTTCTTACCCTGTGAAAACCTTACACCTCTAAAAGGGAAGGTATAGTTACTTAAGAATTGAGGACCTAATTAATGTTAACAAACAAACGAGTTGTTTAGAAAAATAGCAAATGCTGTAAGATGTTTTAACTTTTGTATTTGTTTCGAGCATTTTAATCTTTACTCCTACTTCATGACCCTACATAAAAGGGGTGAAGACTGAAATGCTCAAACTTCACATTTAGTCATTCTACGTAAGTAGTAATTATACTTTGGACGAAGCATTATTGTGAATTACATTGTATTGTTATTTAATAGAGCGTCGGTAGCCGAGCGGTTTGGGTATCCGACTCGTAAGCGAGAAGTACCGGGTTCGAATTCCGCTCCGGCCATGTACCAATGACTCTTTACTGAGTTATGTACATTAGTTGAATACTAACCGATGCTCTTCCATGAGGCAAAACATCGTGATGAAACCTGCACATTTAGGCGACTGGATGTGTAACCATGATCCAATCTTGTCACCTGACAAGATGAACCTAGACAAGGGGCACCTTCCCCTAGTAGCAGGGTCATGGAGGTGAGATGGTAGTCGCTCCACTGTAATTACCTGATCTGCCAAATTCTGGATCATGGTCAAGGCGGACCCCGAGCCCTGATGCGCGAGAGCACAACCGGGACATTAATGCCAAGATGATTATTATAATATAGATTTTAATAGCAGGAAAGCGGAACCAGAAAAGAAAAAGCGGAAAGCCGAAGCCGGGATTAACCGCTTTGATGATAATAATAAACTACGCTACGTAAATCTAAAAAAGAACCAGCACAAGGCTGAATCGTAGAATCATAATATTTACTTCCCTTAACATATTAGGATGTTCATTTTCTTTTTTAATTCGCTTAAAAATGTACCTCATTGAAACAGAGATTTTTTACTTTCATTTATCCTTTTGAACTTTTCACACTTGTTGTCGTGCAATAATTACTAGAGATGAAACGGTAATCTAAGGCCTGATGTCCACTCGCGCGGTGCAGTGCACAGCGCGGCGCGCCGCACGGTGCCACGTCACGGTGACAACCAAAGAAACGGTGGTGTTATTCTGGTTTTTCAAATTAAGCAACGTTCGCACGAGAGATTTGCGAGAGATTTTAAGTTAGGCAACGTTTGCACGGGAGCTTTTTCGACGCTTTCACGCGCGTTATTTTAAACGACTCTTCTTCTTATATGTCTTCTCGACTGTGTGTGTGAACACGCAGGCGTAAAAAGTAACTAGAGATTTTTTTAAATCTGTCGACTCAAATGCTACCAAGAGAAACGTACGAAAAGGATATCATTCATTTTGGATTAAAACACTGAAAGTGCCGGTCAGAAAAATATTATGTAATATTCAGATACAGCACTGTTTCTATCATTTTTTACTATGGGGCCAAACTTGTACGCCCTCCACCATCACTATGTAGCACTGGGCGTACAGTATGTACTAAGTATCGCAATTCTAAAAGCCTTTAACAATCGAACCGTCGGACGTGCAGATTTTACGTCATAGTAAACAACGTTAAGAACTGTTTTCTCTATTCTAAAGGAAACTAATTATTTTGTTCTGGCCGACACTTAGATTTTGATTCAAAAATGACACGCGGATGATGATTTTTCTTAACTAAAAAGTATAATGTCATAAATATGTAAAGAAATTAGACCAACTCGCTTGGTCTTTCTCGAATACTATGATAACTGATACTTTTTACCCGACTCGTAGTCGGAAGAAGCCAAGGAAGAAAGAAATTAACAGTCGATGTATGTAAGAAGAAGCCACAGAGGTTTGTCAGGACCGTAGCAAGTGGAACAATGTGGTCTCTGCCTACCCAGGAGAAAGGCGTGACGGAATGAATGTATGTCTGTACTATCATTGCTCTCTAGGAACTAGTGTTGTAGGACCAATAGTTTTAGAGTTATTATCATTTAAAGTTTGACAGCTTTCATCCGAAATGCAGGTCTTGATGAGCACTATCATTTCTCTTCAGAAACAAGTGTTCTAGGAGCGATCGCTTCAGAGTTATTACAGTATTAAGTTTGACAGCTGTCATCCGAAATGTAGAGCTCGACGAGCACTAGCATTTCTCTTTAGGAACTAGTATTCTAGGACCAATAGTTTCAGAGTTATTATAGTTTTAAGTTTGACAGCTGTCATCCGAAATGTAGAGCTCGACGAGCACTATGATTTCTCTTCAGAAACTAGTGTTCTAGGGCCATTCGTTTCAGAGTTATTACAGTTTTAAGTTTGACACCTGTCATCCGAAATGTAGAGCTCGACGAGCACTATCATTCCTCTTCAGGAACTAGTGTTCTAGGAGCAATCGGTAAAAAGTTTGACAGCTGTCTTTTGAAACGTAGATCTTGACAAGCACTATCATTTCTCTTTAGAAACTGTGTTCCAGAAACAAACGCCTTTTTTATAATTCGGAATTTCGAAAGGACCACGAAAATGAAACGTATACATTATTGGTACAGAATCAGAAAAAGGGGAGGGGCTTATACATCAGCAGTCAAATTTTTTTTTATTAGGTTGACTTCCTATTTCATTCACACGCGTTATATCTGTACTTATAAAAGGTAGACAGATATATGTGAGTGAACTATGTCACATAAGGAGGAAAGATTCGAACTGTTGGTAAAAAGAAACAGTCAAATTTGACGTCTCATGTTGACATCTACTGACATCGCGCCGCACGCTGCACGATGAGGGCAAATTTAAAAAAAAGTAGAAAAAGTTCATACATCAGAGCTAACGTTTCGGGCTTGGATTACGGGTTTTGCCCCAATCTTGCACTGCGCCGCGCGGCGCACCTCTTCAATGTGCATCGGCAGTAAGGTAAATAAAGATAAATTATTATAGATTAGGTTAAAATACGAATTGCTCCTTCATTGAGAGGTAGCATGCGGTTTCGTGTCTTCTTATGCAAGCTTAAGAGAATATTTCACTTCACTCTGGTCCACGACGCTGGGTCTGATTACCCGTATTCCGAATCGAGAGTACCGCCCGAGGTCGGAAGAATTGTTCAGAATAAAGTTCAAATTATTTACATTGAACGAAGACTTGAAATCACGTAAACGCATGCAGTTGTCTAATTTGCCACCCATGGTCATATAATAGGACCACGCTAAGTCCGAATTGACTGACAATAGTAGAAGTTATAAAATGTGGATATGGTAATAATCTGGGGATAATCTGTCCATGTCAGTCCTTTCAGTCCTTCTGGTAAACATTCACATATTTGGCTTGAACTTGTACTTTTACTTTGACTAAATTATTAATCATGCTGAAAATTATCACTCTCACTTCCTTTTTAATTGTTTTGCCCATTATTTTTTGTTTATTTAAATAAAAATGTTAACAATTATTATAATTAAAAAGAACCTTACTCTAACCCTAACTAAAGATAAAATATTTTGCCCAGGTCCCCCGAATTTGGAAAAGTCCCCAGAAGGCTGGCCTCGTTGCCCCGCTGGATAGCGAGGCTTAAGCGTTGACCAAAAAAGAGGCCAGCCTTCTGGTGATTCGTAACTTCGACCAGGCGCTTAGATAACTCCCGGTATAAGGAGTGTGCGCCTGGTCCCCACGGCCCAAGAGTTTCAACGCCAAATGGCGCAAATATGTAATCGCCACTGAGATTAGCATATTTGCGCCGCTTGGCGTCCTCAGCTGAGGCAGCACCCATCGCAACCTGACACGCGGTCACTGGAAGATGGGACGGCGAAGGGTATCGATGCAAGTAGCATCCCATACCAGAGGCCGTCCCAGTTTCCAGGGAGTGAGTGGCATTCCGTCGGGCCTCTTACCATCCTCGCGGGTTAACCCGCTCGGTTCCAGCACCGCGGGTGCTCCAGCGGTGGTAAAGGCCCGGCGGATGACATCGTTGAGTTCCGCATGACGAGGAAGGCGACCAGCGCTCCTGCCGCAAGACAAGCCGTGGTGGCCGAGCTGGTCTACAGGACGACCACAGCGGCATTGATGAGGAGCGCTACAGGGTGCGCCAAGACGAAGGGCCGTGGCAAGCCTAAACGTGGCACTGTCGAGTAAAGTGCCGATGTTTTTAGAGGGTAATGCCTGTAGCCAGAGACCCGACTCCCACTCGCCAGCAGCCAGGAGGCGAGCACGCTCTGCAGAATTGGTTGATGCGCTTAAAAGGTTGTTTCGCACCAATCTGCAGAGCGGCTCGTCCCAAAGCCTCTGCGAGCGAGGATTAGCCGGGGGCTCCGACTCCGGGCAAGCCAACTGCCAAGCATTTTTGGCCTCGGTGGAGAATGCTAACTCAAAAGTCCCCAGTTTTGACAGTATCTTATTTACTAGGGACTGCGAGCTATTCACCGAGGACAAAAAGGCTGGCAGGGAAACACTCGACACTTTCCGAATGCCCAGACCACCAAATCGAATAGGCAATGATGCCTGGTCCCAGGAAGAATTTGCCAGATTAATATTCAAAACCGAACAGAGGGTATGTTTCACGGTATTGTCTAGGAGCTCTAAAAGAGCAGGATGTTTCCACAACTGACAACACCGCAAAACGTACATAAATTTTGGAACAAATAAACAGTATCTAATTATGACATAAGCCATGTGGCTGTTAATTTGGAGTAGGCGGTCCGAAACATCATTAAAATTTGTAATTTTTTGGTCAACAAAATCTTGAAGGGAATTATCGAATATTGGGGAGCCTAAAAGGTGAAGCGAGGACTTGCCGACGACTGTGATATTAGGGGCTAAAGCACTAAAAGCAGCACAAATAGCCTCAGGCGTCGGACAAGACTCAGAGATAAACAGCTCACACTTCGAGAAATTCAGCTCCAGGCCTATGGCACTGAACTCTCGAATGAGGAGCTGCAGATCCCGTAGTACTGTGCTCGCTTCGCCTCCCAGAGTCCCATCGTCAAGATACCACACGTTAAATTTGGAATTTAATTTTTCGATAATGGGGTGGATCGCGAGACTAAAAATGGCCGGCCCGAGAGGGTCGCCTTGCTGGCAGCCGACCGCCGAGTGCAGGAGGTGGCCCTTGTGTAGAAGGTTGGTGGGCTCCTTGTAGCACTGCCACAAAAATTTATACGCGGCAGGCAACTTCTTACGAATTTGATCCAACAAGGCTATGATAGATAGGGGCATCTACCGAATTGAACGCGTTCTTAACATCTACCTTCAGCAGAACTTCCCCGCCCTCATTCTGAAGGAAAGTCCTAAGGGCATGAACGGAGGATTCGCAACCACCGTTCGTGCCAAAACCGAGCTGGAGGGGCTGAAAATATTCTTTAAGATTTGGGGCGGAGAATCTACAGCAAAGTTTTGCTGTCAGGCGCCGGTAGGTGGTGCCAACAGCAATGGGCCGAATGCCTCCATCCTTTTTATTTAAGGCAATTAGGTTGGCACCATACAGAGTTTCTATGACCGAACTAACAACTGAGCCTGACAGCATAAGATTCACGAGCCCCGTGATAGCATTTAATAGAATATCTCCCGCCGCACCAGCGCAGTTTAAGAGGTCCTTCAGGTGCTGCGGGGTCAGGGCATCTATGCCACCCGCCGAGCCGTTAGGGAATGAAAAAACGGCTTGACGGACAGCATCGGCAGAAACTTGCAGCGCAGGATCCGCAGGACTAGGGGCGTCTGGTAGGCGAAGGTCTGCCGAAGGTAAAGGGTGTTTAGAACGTAGGCCGGCCAACGTCTCGGGCGTGTCGGGAGCGAAAGTGTTGCTGGAAAAAAGGATCCTGGCAGCCCCTTTAATATCACCGTCGCTTATTTTATTTTCTACATATTGAGAGATACTTGGATAATTAAAAAAGCGGTGATCATTGATGGTGATGAATGAGGTAGGATTATAACAATTATTTTTAATGCATGAAGTCAGTGAATTTGTTTTGTTTGGGCAAGCAGTATCTTCAATATGTAGAATTCTGAACGGAAATGTAAGTAGGTGCTCCCAGCTCTGTTCGTCGTTTTTGGCGGTGGCACTAAGAATGTCTTTTGCGAGGGTCTGAGCTACAGCGACCCTCGCTCCGCGTGGGATTCTTTTTACAACGCGTTTTGTTGATTTTAAGTCGGACACCCGTTCCCGAACTCCGTCGGAACGGGGGCCGACGAAGGGGCAGAGGCAGTAAGTACGGAGCGGTCTTTGTGCGACTTACCTATATGGATGTTCAAGCCCCTCTGTCCCTTACATAAATGAGGCTGGGGGCACCTGGGGCAACGGATCCAATTTGCCAGCGAACTCGACTGTGCGTTGTTGGGAACCTGAGACATGCATATAAAAGTAAACTGGTAATCTATATAACACCTCAAAAAAAATACTTAAATATATCAAAATTTTTTAAAGACTTTCCGTCTGAAGCACGTCATGCGCCAACTCCAAAGGCGCAGAGGAAAACGCTTGATTTAGGCCTCTTCACATGCGTAGCTCGGTGACCTCCTATGGCAACAGTCAAACAATAGACGCTGCTAAGGTAACGGCGTGCCGATCTGTCACAACAACACTAATGGTGTATGAAGCAAAATCACACAAACAAAACGGCCTCAACACCACTAAATATCCGATCACGCACAACAGTACCAACAACAAATAATATGTACTGCCACGGGGCGCGACTCAGCACAGCGCCAGGAGTTAGGAAAAAGCCCCGTGGCTATTTTTAAAAATTAAATTAAAATATGCGATAGTAAACCGTTTCAACATTTTTGACACTTTTTTTTTTTTTTTATGACTTTTATGAATGACGTTCTATTACTTTTAAAAAACTTATCATAAGTGGCCATACAGAGTTTTTCTTTTCAATAAGTTATTCGGACTTAGAGTTGTCTTATTATAGCTTGCACAGATTGTTGAGATTGTCCTGCTAAATATCCGGCCGCCGGATATAAGCCGGATGGCTTGTGTGGTGGCCGGATATCCGGTATCCGGCCAAACAACTATGCGTTTCATCACTAATAATAACTATCAAGTAGGTCAAGGTTATTCATTTGGCTAGCGGATGAACACTGAGACGCGTCAAAACACTCGTCACCGAAGTACTTAATCACACATTTGGCCTTGATTCGCTCGTGCAAGGTCACGCCGAAAAAGAAAAACGCAAAGAAAATTATTAGTTGTCTTTATTACACAACAGATGGATTTCTAAATAGTCCCTTCCCGTTTCTTTAAATAATATGCAGTAAACGTTCTTACTGCGTTTATGCTACGGATTTCTTTCAAAAGTTATTGATCACCTACGTCAAAAATATCTTTGTTGCACCTACTGCGTTTATGCTAAGCGTATCGTGAATTTGGGTTATGATTTTATTTATTTCTTTGCAGCAACATCACTCACTGCGTTAATGTTATGCACTTGCGACTCATTTATGCTTTTACTGCGTTTATAGCTTAAATATTTTTTGTTTCCAGAGTAGGTCGGGTCTTTGATTCGAGTAGATCTCGTTTCCCGGATTCCGAAAATAGAATCAACTCAAAAGTGAAAAAAATGCACTCACTGCATTTTAAATGTGTGCGGCAGTATATGTTTGTGATCATTCTTTGTTTTTTTTCCTTTCAAAAGGGAAAACATTGACACAGTGACTAGTTATTTTTGCTCGTCAGTGTATTTAATTATTCTTTAAAGGCGCCGAAATAGGCAATGTAATTTCAACTTTCTTCAATGGGATCCTATTACTAATTTAATAACTGTCTTCTTTTATTACAATACTTTTGATAAATTTAGTAGGTAAGAACATTTATACACCAAGTGTACCACACAACGGATACCGTAAATACATTGTGATAAAACAAATCCTTTAAGTGGTTGTAAATTACTTTAACTGCTCCATTTAGATGATATATTTTCCTAGATACTGTACAGTGTAATGAAATACTCGAATTTACAAGCTGTTGTACATATTGTGTTGAAAAGAGCTACTTAGACCAACTTTTCTCTACAGTAGTGTATACCGACTCCTTGAACTGAAATAATCTGACATCGTTTTATTATGTCTTTCCAACTGACAATAGGTAACTTTAAAACATTCTTTTCGTGAGCGTAAGAAAGTAGTTTTAGCAATTATAGGGGGTATGGTGCCCAATCATCATGATCATCATGATCATCTTCTGCCAGGGTTCGCTTTACTACTTTTTCTCTTCTTCTTTGGTCGGTCTCCAGCATAATAATATGTCGTAAGCTGTTGACAATGGCAATCCACTAAGCGACATCATTCCATCGTTTTTGGACCCCCGTCCGGTCTCTTTCTTGATACCGCCAAATTAAGGCACATTTTTTTCACGTATTCCTGAGATTTAGGCACCTCCTCACTATCGTCACATATAAACCGGCTCGACTCCGCGTGTTTGTCATGATTTGTCATTATGATTAGTTGTTAGTATTGTTGATTAGCCTCTGCCACAACCCAACCCAATCTATCGCATCATCTATTTAGCTGGGCAGTTTGCTCCCAACTACGAGCGGAGTTACTTCGCTTTCATTTCTTGAAACATGCCTGCGCCTCACTATTCTATTTTACACTCTATGCTATTTTACAGCTTTCAACTTTCTCAAATATCCCCAAATCATCGTAAAATTTGATCTTAAAGTCTATTTATAGCTATTTCATTACCGAAGTGCCTTCTCCTGTTATCCATTTAAAGAGAATCAATCGGCTTTTATCGTAAAGTAAAACAGTGGGAAGTTAGATGCGATTAGGGTAACAAGGAAGCGACACGCGCCCCCAATTTTCGCGCCAAGTCGATACAGAGTTTGGAAAACCCCAAAACTTATTCACGAAGTTTTCACCCGCCCTTTATATCGTCTTTGGTTACAAGAATATACCTACTTAACAAGTTGATCGATTTATCTTCATTACTCTAGAACCGATTGGTTCACTTTCCGATACTTCGCGCTGCGTATTAATTAGGAATGATTCGACAGTTAACGACGTAATTAGTATGATAAAACGTGCTGGAGGGATAGCTGGTTGTAGGTTGTAGGATTTAGTTAGAATGGTAGGTACTCTTACAACAGGAATTAAATTAACTGAGCCGTGTGCTGCCGCGTGCTGTATCATGCTTCCGCATACGATTACGTGCTTATAGCGTACTTCCGATTGCAATCGCGTGCGGTCGTATTTATTCATGCTCTATCCTTCTCTATCTCTCAAGTTCATCATATTCTAAATCGAGAAAGATAGCCGGAGTGATATCGCCTGCTGCAGCACTCTATCGTGCTCGCATAGCACGGGTCAGCACTCCGTCGCCTCCCTGGCAGCGATTGTAACTATGCTGTTGAGCGTGTCGCCTCTACTATAGCATTCCCTCGATAGCATTCTTCATTTCTTACTCTAGAAAATTATGAGCTTGAGCGATATAAAGGGTAATACCGTCGGAAGATTCGATTAGACAGCTCCTTAGCTGCACCCTTGCGCTCAGCACGCTACTTTTACAAATTCAGAAATGAAATGAAAAAAACGGCTTGTGGACTTTTGTATTTTGTATTTCGTTATAATAGTACTCAAATATTTACAACTTTCCTTCGTATTTTGTTCGTATTACACTTTATAAATGTATTTTTCTATTCCGCGTGCTGCACGGAATCCATCAAAAATCGCCTCCAAAAACAAAAGTCACCCTGCGCGCGCATCCCGAGAATATACGCACTTTTAAATATTTATAAATTAAATAACAGTGTGAAAAATACATAACTTAAGTAATGTAACGTTTTATTATCATGATCTTCGTTCTAATAGATTAAATAACTCATTATGCTATATTAACAATTAAATATACATAAAAAGTATATCTATTATACAAAACAAGTACATATGTTAAAGTAAATAACATCTAAAGCCAGGTCTAGGTTTTATAGACGTTTACACTACAGTGCCATAAATTTATCTGAACCCGGTGGGCAATACTGGAACTGAGGAAAAATGTCTGCACTTCAATTTGAAATGACATGTCAATGCCCAGGACAGCGACGTCGTCACCGGGTCAAATAAGTTTGTGGCACTGTCGCTTTGGTTTCCTCAAATATTATGCAGACCCTAGCCTTGCCCATCTTAGACTACGCAGACGTGTGCTACCTTGACCTGAACGAAGCCTATCTCAACAAGCTTGAGCGCCTACTGAACAACTGTATTCGATTTATCTATGGGCTTCGGAAGTATGACCACATTCCCGAATACAGGGAAAAGCTGGGTTGGCTAACCATCCGCGAGAGAAGGAAGTCTCGTATCCTCTCAACACTTTTTTCCATTTTTGACAATCCTTCCTCGCCGGGTTATTTAAGAGATCAGTTCAACTATTTACATATAGCACATGACCGTGATCTACGTTCCTCCAGTAATTTGCGTCTGGATATTCCACCTCATCGCACTAATTTCTACAGTCATGCATTCACAGTTCAGGCAGCGCGTCTTTACAAAGCGCTAACTAGCCGCGTAAAACGAACTCGGGGTCTGGGCGCTCGGCGCAGACCCTTGGAATGGAACGCAATGGGCGCCAGCCGCAAATTCAAGTTGAATGTACCTACATGTTACCAAATAACTGATTATTAAATGGTAGGTTTGTTTGTTTAGCGTGTAAACTTTATTTAATTAAGATCATTATCATATATATAAGAGTAGGTATCTTATCTTATCTTGTCGGTGGAACAATCGCTACTCCTCTCTCCGGTCTGCCAACCTCTTCGCTCCGTTTTTCCTTTACGTCCTTCCAATATTGAAATCTTGGCCTTCCTCTTCCTCTATTCTACTTAACTTTGCCTTATATTATTATTAGATAAAGTAATTTAATTATTCTGTTAATTTTTGGTTTTGCGGCGCCACGCTCGCGAACTTTGAGAAATCGCCACTGCTAGAAACAGGTTTACGGATAACGGTGACTCTTTGGCGGTGACAAAAAGCGCCCCGCCATATTGTTTCCGTAAACATTTTGGTGATGTCGTTCATGTTGTCGAACAACAGTGACAGCTGCCAATACGTGCGCTGAACTTTCGGTTATCTCTCGATATTGTATTTCCCTTGCTGTTCCATTTTTCTCTTCGGACGTAATTTCTGCTGACGTGTCACCGCACCTAGTGACCGAATAGCTGAGGGTCTAAAGAGGCCATATTAGCGTTTCATAATATGATTCTAATTAATTTGTCACAAAATCTGCAGCGTCGCTTTTGTTGACATTTACATGACATGACATGACATTTATATGACAACATTTAAATAACACTTTTTAGAACCCCTGAGTAAGGCGGGCGAAAGTGTATGAAAGAGTTATCATGTCAGGCGCGTGTTAAGTATTTTTGATACTTAATGCAAAAAGGTAACTGCTTCCAAACTACAGTAGATACGTTTCAATAGAAAAACATGAAAAATAGAGCACGACAACGGTAAGAATTATCCACAGAATTCTAAAGAAAAAACTATATTTATTTTAATATGTAAATTTATTTAGATTTGTGTTTTTGTGGTCTACTTTTGTCTATTTCTCTTAAGTAGACAACACCGCGCGGCGTAAATGTATGGAAAGACGAATGTGAAAGAGGAAAAGAGGCTGGCGCTCGATAGTCTCGCCTACCCCTGTGTGATGATGCTGGCGTGATTGTATGTTTGTGTGTACCTACCTATGCATTTAATGATATGCGATGATTGGACTCACTTATACACTACCCGTAGACTGTATACCAGTGTTTTTATCTTTGTTATTACAAATTATGTAATATAATTATGGCATATTAAAAATTATGTAATATTACATTTATTACATAAGCGATTGAGAAAAAGTTTCTACAGACAAATATATTACAAGTTTATGATAAGAAAACATTGGGTCAACTTCGTAAAATCATGTAAAACACACTGTGTAGCTAGTAGGCAACGCGCCCCGAGACACAGGCCGCGGTTGAAAAAATGGGCTTACCTACGTCAAGCGTTTATCACACCTTGACACTTGCCGCTTATCACAGAACAGCGCCGCCATAATATAGGTGTAAATCTTGTCGAGCTTTGTAAACTATGCGCCGTGAAACCAAATTGCCGCAATACTTTTCCCTGAGAAAGTGTTTTAGCCCGATTAATCTACCGCCTGGCTAGTAGTAGGTAAATTTTGGTCGCAAAAATATATTTTATGATGTTTAGGTGAAATACTAGTGATTCAGGTCTTATAATTATTATTGTAATTATGACTAGTATTAAATTCTATTAGATACTACTTAAGGCGTTTAGGCGTACGTAAGCAAAAAAGTGCAGAAGAGATTTGTATCGAAATTTTGAAATTTGAAGCCTAGTCACGTTGTAACCGAATCTCAATCTGACGAAGCTGAGGGCGAGAGCTAGTCTAGTGAAATATCATAACCATCTCCGTTAAACGCAAGTTAAGCTAGGAATTCTCCCAGTTCTCAATTTGGCGGGGCGGTCCACAGTTTTATGACGATAAACACGGTCCTAACACCGCCACGAGCATTATCTTCTATATTACGAATAAACCCAGAGGGGCGGCGATAAAATGTGCTAAAGGATAAAAAATGTAGCGCCAAGTAAGGCGAAATAATGGCTTTGAGAATTAGGGACAACGAGGCGGGAGGTAAATCTACTTAGCGACGCCGAGGGTGAGGGCCGATTGATAACCTGCCCCGGTCCGGTCGAAGCGAAACGGGAAACGGAACGACCAACAGGTCCGCCCGCCAGGAAACGGAACTTTGGGTTTTGATCCTTTTTGCTTTCATCCACGTTGTATTTCATTATTAACAACCGCCGCGAAGAGTGGAGTGTTATATGTTTGAAGTGTATCTGTCTGTGGCAACGTAGCTTCCGAACTGATGGACCGTTTCGACGCAGTTCCCTTTTATTTGAAAACTTTTGGTTCTTTGGTATTTGGTTTGTAGCTTTGTTTCCTTATTTATTTAATAAAATCAGTTCTGTGACGACCTGAGTGGTTCAGTGGTCAACATGCCGGTCAGCCACGCAAGAGGCCGGGTTCGATTGCCGGCCGGGCAGAAATTGAAATGATGAATTTTAATTTCTGTTACGGGTCTGGGTGTTTTATGTATAATAAGTATGTATTTAAAAGTATTTAAGTAGTTTATCAGTTATCTAGCACCCAAAGCACAAGCTTTGCTTAGTTTGGGCCTAGATGGCGCTGTGTGAATTTGTCCACGAATATTTATTTATTCAGTGGTGTAGGAAATATTTGCATATACGTAGGATTTGTCGAGGCGTTAGGGTGGTATTCGGTTCTCTTACCCGGTTATCTGTTTTTGCCTAGGATCGGTCCTTCTAGTGCTAAGGTCTTGTTTTTTCGTCCCAATTCTTAGCTAAAGTAAGTGCCTATTTTTAATCAGTAAAGTGTTTATACCTACTTATTAAAGATGCAATCTATACTTGTGATGAATGACAGTATTTTAAAATAACTGCAATAACGTAACAAGGTTAGACGGATCATATTACTACCTATTAGTGACGGTAGTGTTTCCTAGAAACAGTTACGTGGGATGGAAGGACACGGTTATGTAGGCGAAATAGTGGTTATTTATCGAGATTGATCAGACAAATTACATATCTATTATGAATCTATTTTAAGATTCTACTGAGTCACCAGATTTACTCATATTAAAACGTAGCTTTTGGAGCTCCTCCTTTTTTAAACGACCAAATATCGATCGTTGACCATCTTAAAAAAGAAACTTCTTTTACTAAAGTGCCATTTCCACTTCCAATTTGTAGAGGAGCCCAGTGACATAAAAAATTCACGAACACTCACTAGAGAATCCCTTCTCATTCCTCCCTTTCTTGGATGACGAATGACCTTATTGCGGATATAAAATATTCTCGTTTCCATTTCATATTTTGCGTAGGAAACCAAAATAAATTCGCTCAAGAAAGCATTACGTAATTTAATGCAATTATTGGTAAGAGAAGAATAAACTTGCGAGCAAGCAATTCGATTCACCATCAAATCAGTCTATAACTTCATACATACTAATCGATTTTAATTCGGTTTTCTTGGGTTTGATAGCCAATATGACAATGATTACCTGTGTATTGAATTAATTACTTCAACAGGATCGCTTTACGCAAGATAATATTTTTCCAAAACAGCTGCAAATCCGTCTATGAATAAATATTGTCTGGTCTAAAATAATCGTGTTAAAGAAATTAATTAAAAACGGAGGTAAACATTGTCTTAATGACCATCAAACCGCGAAAACTGAATTAAAATCGGTTAGGTTTTTATGAAGTTATAGACTGATTAGTAACGCCATAAATGTATGAGCGTATATGGAAAAATATGGGTGAATCGATTTGCTTGCTCGCCAGTATAAAGAGTAACATAGCACAGTTCTCGATAAATATTCACGTTATCAAATCAAGCGAAGCCGCTGCAGGGATTCTTGCACCGTATATATTAAAGTTCCAGGGCAATTATTACAACGCGTAAATCTTCTCCCGCTCTCTCCCCCAGTCTTCGTATTATCCAACTGCTTATTGGGTCTTCGCGTAATAATTTAAATTGGGTTTTTAATGATGAATGTGCATTTTCTTTGTCGAAGATTTAACTTGATTGGATTCCGCCCTCATCTGGAAGTTTGAAATTACAATTTGTTCTCGTCCAAATATTAAAGTCGTCGTTTCGTCCATTATCGTTGTTGGATGCTTGTGTCCCAATCATGCGACACGTAATTTAATTTAGTACCTACCTAATTAAGATATCTGAGGTTTGATTTTTAGAAAATGTAGAACTTGTAGTAGGTAGAACCACAGACAAAACAATTTCAAAGAGTTTCAGGTCAAAAACATCAATGAACTTTGTTTTATGAATTTGTACCTAAGCAATGATTGCTACTAAAATACCCACATGTTAAGAATATTTATGTGTCCTGCGGTTCTAACCCTAAAAGGACCGCGCCAATGTACTTGGCATCGATCCAACATATCCTGGCATATTTCCTTTATCCGCAATTATATCCTCATAAAGTTTTTTTTATCATAAGCCGCGGCGTTGTTGATGTCTACATCAATCTGAGATTCTGAACTTTATTGGCACTCTTAACATCATCTTTTGCGGATAATACTTCCAATGTTTCTTCCTGTAACACGTCTTTTGTTTTGGAGTATCTTCTCCAACTGGTTTCTTGTGATTTATTTGTCTCTATTTAGTCTGCGATGCCAAAAGTGAATGTTTAACTATTTATCTCTGAGATCTTTCGATGAATCATGTGTCGAGAAGACTTAATTATTTTGTTGGAAATTAATAATACTAATATAAATGTGAATAAGCTCTATCTAGGAAGACACCATCGCATTATCACTTACTATCAAGTAAGATAGCGTAAAAAAGTGTGCTTATTATAAATGAGGAATAAACCGTCCCCAAGATATTATCTTATTCGTGGCAGGAGTGAAAAGATCTCAATCAATATTGAAGCTTACAATAGTTTTTCAAAAGGCGCTTGCATTTTGCGGCTTTGTTAGAAATTTTTTATTTTTGTTTTGTTTAACCTCATTTCTTGACGTCGTACTTTCTGTGTGCTATTTTAAAAGTTAAAGATTATTTAACTCATACTTACACTTAATTTAAATTCTCCTTATTCAACCATATTTTTTTATTTAAACTAAGCCTCTGAACATGTATAGAACCCGAAGAATGGGAATATACCCGAGATAAGCTCACACGACGTGTCGCAAATGTTTGACCCTCGGATCGATTCCGCGTTAACGAATTCCGGTCCAATATTTGATGACGACCATTTATTTCGTGCAGTGAGCGATCTCACGCGTGTATACGCACAGCTTTGTATTGTTGTTTTGTATCGGATTGTTCCCGATGAGAGTTGAGTTTTTATGTTGATCAAGTCTGTTAGGATTTGAATTCATCGTCGCAAACAGTCCACCACAGTTCATTTCTGAACCTGAGCCCCCTTCATATGAATGAAGGAATTTAATGCTAAATAATTTCTTAACTGCAATTTTATTTATTTATTTACCATAAATTTACAGCTTCACAGAACTTATTACTAATACACTGCAAATATCAATAAGTAGCTATATAAATAAGACACAACATATTTGAAACACATTAAATTAAAAACTAAAAAACATCATTAAAATTAAATACATAATCAAATAAAAAAATTTAAATGCACTCACTCATCCATCAACTCACTAAACCTCAGACATGCATTTCGCACTTCCATACATCGACTCACAAAAATCACTCTGGTGCTGATGCCTGAAAACCGTTAAGCATGTCCATGCCGCGGGGAGAGTGCGCACGTGCCACGGTCCGCGAGAGTTTGCCTGGACGTGCTCTCAGTAGCATCCTCGGCCTAGGCGGAACACCCAGTCTTACAACTTGCGAGACAAGTGCAGGACAGTCCGACTCGTCACGCAGGATACGACACACCTCAACGAGCAAGGTGTAGTTACGCCTTACTTCCAGAGAGTAAAATCCAAGAGTACCCAGCAAGAACTTCGTGGGGTACAAAAAAGGATAATATCCATACATTTTTTTATAGAGAAAACGTAAAAACGTTTTTTGTATTTTCTCCAGAAGTAAGGCGTAAGTGCTCTCATATGGGTTCCAAATAATTGATGCTGATTCGAGTTTATTCCTCACCATCGCCGTGTATACGAGTTTTATCACGTTAGGATCGCTGAAATCGCGGGAATTCCTTATTACGAACCCTAGCCTTCTGGAACAATCGGATGCGTGTTTCCTCATGTGATTATGAAAGCTGGATCAAAAACGACTCCCAGGTCTTTAACAGCATTAACACGAGTAATTGCACTGGTGCCCAGGGTGTACAGCAAAGGACTCTTTTATCAACTGAAGGTCATTGCAAGGACTGAATGTCATTGCATTGAAGGTCAAGGCAATGTTTTGTTCTCGTCTCTCTTTTTCTGCATGTAACTCTTCGTCTTCACTACTTAAATCGTCGAACGTTTTCTAGTCGACGTATGCCTGATACCACTAAGCCAGACCAATACTGGCCTCATATAAACGTACCACTGATAGATTTGAGTCCACGCTTGACATGTGGGTTAGAGATAAATACTCAACAGAAAATGGTGTTCCGCATTTTCTTGTTGCAGTTTTAATAGATTGTGTCGACTTTAGCTGTCTGGGAATTAAGTAAGCATTCCACCACATGACCTGCACGGATGTCTATTTCCGTTAAAATATCACGTGGTTAACTAAAATTTCTGTATAGGTATACAAAACTATCCACTTACGGCATTTTGACGCCAATTCCACCACGACTTCTTTTAGTTATTTAATATATCTACAGAATATACAATAACCAATCAAGGCAATCATAACTGTATTGGGTCCCAATTAATCTTTGAAATTGCGGAAGTAAAAAAGGCACGAGACGAGAATGAAATGGAGTGTTTTAATTAAACCTCTCGAGTGGCTCCTGGTGCGAAATTAATTTTAGGCGCGTCTATTATCCCACTGTTTACATCCGGCGAGCTCGAGTTGCCCCGATGATGTTTAATTACAAACACTTTAATGGTTTCACGTTTCGTGTAGTGGAGTAGGGTGGCTTTTGGCGGAGTCGTACAAACAAATAGAAAAATTCGGTTATTTAGGAGAGAGCGTAACGTCTGTTCTAAATTATATTACATTGGTGAACTGGCAATAATTGACTACGTACTAGTTTTTTTTAGAGTAGATGAAGCTTAATGTGGAAGAAGACTGTAGCAAGAGGAACGACGTAGTCTCGCCCTACCCCTACGCTTCACGTTATGACGATTATTATTATTAATATGTAGATGGAGGCAACGGAGCAAACGGCACCCCTGATGGAAAGTGATCCGACGTTTAAATTTTAGCTTTCTATACTTAGACGTTGTTATGCAAATATTAAACTAAAGGGGCAGCACTTGCGCACCTTAGTATTTACTTGTTTAATTTGTAGATAGTAAAATTTGACAGTTCTAGTGGAAGATTGATGAACGTGAAAGAAGCGAGAAAGTTTTGTCAGAACCGTAGCAAGGCTGCCAACCCCTACGGGGAAAGTGATGTACATAAGTTTGTATTTCTAGTTGTGAACATCATCAACCAGTAATCGCCCACAACTGGGCCGCTGTTTTATTTTTACAGGTCCACTTCGCTCGATCTTTGGCTTTACAGGTAAATTATTTTCTAGTGCCTCTGGGCAAGGGGCTTTAAATGCGAGGGTCGAACCTACTTTCAAAGTAAAACAACCCTTGTTTTACAACTTTCCAAATCAACTTGATTTTCGACAAATAAATGATGTTTAATTTTGGCCCATTGTTTTGTCTGTGTTTTCATGGTGTAGACATTTTTGTATCCCCTCGATACATAAGGACCTAAACCAATAAATAAGCTATTTCAGATTTCTCCTCACTACTGGCCCATTTAGATCACTAGCCCCGTTGAGATTGAACCTCATATTTAAACAGGGCACTGTTTGTTTAATAATCGAAAGAAAGTCACGATCCGAAAATAAAACAAATGACCGCGCATGACGCAAGACATCGAGAGATGTCTGACGGATGTTAAAATTGCGATGGCACATCATTCGCTACCATCAATGCAGTAATATAACATGGTTTTCAACACAGTCGCTCGTAAAGTGGGTTTTATGGAAGACTTTAAGCTCATAATGTTGCATATTAGATGATCGTACAATACAAGATCATGCATTGCAGAGCAGGAATGGCAGCTGCGTTTTCCGTTAGAGATGGCAAGCGTTGGTATTATGGCATAAGCGTCCTCTAATGTGGAGGAGGTTCAAGTAGCAGTAGACTGTTAAAGGGAAACCGACCAATTAGGTGGACAGAGTGGTTTGTAGGAATAGACGGAGAAGTGCACCAGAATGTTATCTAAGGACTACGAGTTCAATACCTCGTTTTTCAACACACCTCTTATTCTTTCTCCGGACTTTTCCTATTTTTATTTAGTGTCGGCTCTTCGAATCGCGTTTTGTCAGAGTAATCTAGATCGTGAACGGAGATTTCACATCTTCATATATTTCCATACAATTTAATTCCAAGTGTCATCGTCGTATCGTGGACGTCCACAATAATAGCGTCACGTTAAAAACTATAAAAGTGACCAATAGCGTTATCTCAACAATAGGCAGAAGCTAGTGATGGAAAAACACGCAAAAAAGAAGACTATCTATCAATAAAGTTACTTATGATTCGCCGCTATCTCCAAAGTTTTGCAGACCGTTCTGATACAGAAGTTTTTGACATTAGGTACTTGGACGTCCTTACAGCTTTCGATATAGAATTTATCTCCCCTAAGGTACCATAATCTAAAGCCAACCGTTTCCGAACGAAAGTTTTGAGACAAAACTACAGTGTCCGAGAATGTGGTCTTCATATGTAAACTCCGTAATTTAATTATACTAGCTTAGACTGCCTACACCTTATAACTTACGAGTTGAAGGAAATAAAAAGTAGCTTATTTCCACCCTTACGTGCTAAACTATTACCATACTTACCGAATTTTATCAAAATCGATGCAGTGGTTTAGCCGTGAAAGCGTAACAGACGTACGAGAGAGTTACTTTCGCATTTTTAACATTTGTAGAGAATAGTAGGGGTCTATTTTGTTACTATTGTACACAATAGTCCATTATCCACAAGGTATTGTAGTAAAGTGAAAACGGTGAAAAAAAATTGCAATAAGTGACTGAGCGAGTGAGTGAAGGTTGATTGAACCTAATGTATTGAAATTATACTTTATGTTTTTAATGTATTTGTACCAGCGCGTAGTCGAATACAGATATTTTCTTTCTTTCTGTCAATAAATGAATTAAAACCGTAATTCCATTTTCTATGTGTGGGAAAGCGAAACACGTGTTGAGGTTTACCGGTTGTAGTCGTGCGGTACTGCGGTGAGCCATTTATAGGTGGGAGAAGCTAAAAAATTAATAACTGAGATCCAATGATCTATTTTTTTTTTAAGTGCCTTCCTTGGGAAACAACGCCTAATGCTATCAAAGATGTACTTAAGATAAGGCTCTTTTTGCGTCGTATCGGTAGATACATAAAATGTAGCTGAGTCGGTTTATAATTTTCTTATTTTGCAGTATTGTGTGTTTACCTATCACATTATCAGCCCTTAACCCGCCAGCACTCGCGCCTCAAGAAATTACATCAGCACTCGCGTGTAGAGCATTTTGCTCACGTTTATGAATGTAAATAAATGCAAGTTTTACCAAAAAATATTATTAAAACAATATTTTATTAAATAAAATACACATTATTTATTCTACAAAATATATATTCAAAAAGTCAACAATATTATTTTATTTTAATTTAATTAACAATCATAGGAACTAATTTGCCAGTCTTCTAAGGCAGCCTTACGGAAAAAATTTAAAACAAAAAACTTTTCGTCTTGACGACTGTTCGGTGTTAGTGGAATGATGACTGTGTTCACTGCCTCGATCGCTTTCAATATCATTGGCTCTAAAAGACGGGTCCTCAATATCTTTCAAATTCTCCTCCATCAACCATGCCAATACTTCGATCACGATCCATCTATAATAGAAATACATAATAGATTACTATTTCAGTAATGTGAAATCATTATATTGCATAAAAGTAGCAGTAAAACTGTCGCTAAGATGAAAAAAAATAAAGTCATGAGTAAAAAAAGTACTTACGATATCCGCGCGATGAGCGAAACGCCGCCTGATGGTACACGGCGCAACAAACCACCTCGTGCGAGTGACTGGCGCACACTGGCGAGAAGTGAACTACATACAGGGGTGGAGGACGGAACAAAACTCAGCTACTAAATGAACGATGTACCTACGAATAATTTTGACAAAATGGCGCATGTTTTAAATTTACTGTGAGCAAAATGCTCATAGCGCGAGTGCTCGCGGGTTAAGAGTCCACTGTAGTTATGGGCTGTTATGTATAATCGACATTGTCATGGATATGGCAGGCGAGCTGAACATCACAGAGTTGAAAATTCTCAACAGACGAGGTAATAGGTAGATGGTCTGATGGTTGGTCGGATGGTCTGATGAGCGCACGCAGCGTTTTGCCTTACCGGCACTGGTCTAGTAGGGGCCTGCTTGCGTGACCGTTTTGTACTTTGAAATCGGACTTGAGCATTGGAATGAGCTCGCCACTCGTTTGGTGTGCACCTAATACTGTTGGGGAATCGAGGTTCCTGCTCCTAAACCTGGTCTACCATACTGGTCAACGTGTATCGCTTAGGTTACAACCAATCTCGGGATCCAATAGTGTGGTGAAGTGTGGTTGACCATGGTCAGCAGAAAATGCTGAAGACCTAAACCTAGAATCCTAGAGGCCTACGCTTAGGTTACAACCAGTGTCACAGTGCCTAGCGTTGACAAGGGTTAACCTTGGTCAACCTCGATTCGCCAACGGTATTAGGAGGTGCACATAATGAGTGGCGAGCTTGTTGCTGTGCTCAAGTTCGACTAGCCTCAAAGTACGAAACGGTCACCCATCCAGTTCCCGAACATTGCGAGCATTGCTTAACCTTGGTTATCGGTATTTGGTAGCGAAAAAACTAAATAAGTCTGAAAACGACTTCAATCACGTTTATGTATGGAAACCTTATTTTTGATATTTTCTTATTATTATTATTTGTATTTATAGCTGCCAACGTTCCAAAGAAAGCTGCCAGTTTTCACGCAGCAAACGCGTGTCCTTGCCCGAGCGCCTTTTCGTACTGGAGAGCTGAAAAATAAGAAACGTCTTAGAAGAGCTGAAACTTGATTCACTCCATTTCAATTTAATTGTCGCGGAAAAACAAAAGGTCTGCTTTTGACAGTTGATTATTGTACCTTACGCTCGCTCCCCTACAGCGGGCAGTCATTAAAATCCTTCTAAATAAATGATTAATGTGATCCAATACGCCAAAAGGGGAGATTCGTTTCATAACGCCACTTGGCGAAAAGCATTATTAACAAAGACCGATCCCGTTTGAGCATTAACTCAAGGAAAACCACTCTCGCTTGGAGAGATATACGTTTTCACTTATCATCTGGGTAAAAACGGGTTTAAGGGCGGTGTGCATTCGCGCTTCCGTGTACCCCATTGCGGGGAGAACGTTCGAAATCCAACTATATTTGATCGTGATACGGCTGAAAGTGGCGTAGCAAAATCTAATCAGACTAGACTAAGGGATGAGAAAGAAAAAATCAATAAACTTTTCAGCTAGATGCAAAACTTCCCCGTTGCAATTTTAGAACTACCTACATTTTTTCAAAATTCATACTGTGGCATGTGATTTGAAAATAATTATGTGAGTACCTACATTGTATTGAAATGGTGCCGACTGGCATTATTAGTATATTAATTGAATTGGGAAAGTTTTTTGCATATAGGTACCGATATTTCTTCCCCTTGGTGTTTACTTGTTTCATATCGCCATGCCAATTTCAGCTGTATGTATGAACACTTTAAGTTGCATTTCGATCATTCACACTCGATTCGGGCCATGGGGACAACGGAAATTCACCCGCGCCTAGTATTCTTCACACGGTTTGTTAATAAAATAAAATGATAGAGCATTTTTAAAGGCACTGCTTTTATGGCGCATACGCGAGTGTATACGAGTACGTATTTATCTACCTATTCCATACTCGGAACTGAATGCCCGTGGCTTCCGCGCTGACTCGCGACCTTTTTCTTTGCCAACTTAGTAAATGTCCAGATTTCGATCTCAGAACTAAGGTTTGTTAAAATAAAATATAGAGTTTCGAATAGTGCATAAAGTATTTATATGAGCAATACCCATAACACTTGAATATAATAACATTCCAATCGTTTGAAAGGTTCAACATTCTAGGCACAACTTTTACCATGGCAGCAAGTCTTGCTTGGGAACCTTACCTGTACCCTAACCCTAGCTACCCTTTTTTTTCGTTTATACAAACATTGTCCTGAAATTTATAAACACAACAAAAAAGAAGCAGGTAGTTAAATACTGAAATTATGCGCGAAAATACAACATTTTGATCTCTCTAGCTAGAAAAACAATGAAATATTTTCTCTCTATAATAATGATTAGTATAGAAGTAAAGAATACTCTTGAAATAATTTGAATATGCCTATACTACTTTTATAGGCATTTACATGCACAGAACAGTAAATATATCATAATTATATTATTTTTAACGGCCTAGATGTCTTGAGTTTTACGTAATGTAAATGCCTGCCTGACATACCTAAGCTAACATATTAAGAGTAGAAAATTATAGATACTGAAAGTTTGTAACTGAAAACGTTGCGTTTTAAATTGCACCTATCCTATTTTAATACTATTTTAGATACCATCAAATAAGTTTTGGAACAAGAATAAATTTATTTTAATGTTATCATGAGTAACAGTCGATTACCTAGGTACTAGCAGCCAAAGAATATTACAAAAGTTATGGCAGAGCGAAATAAATTGGTTACTCTGATTAAATGTAGGCCGGCTGTTTTTTTATTAGGTCTTTAAATATGAAATTGCCGTTTTATATTATGGCAAAAATGACGGAACTGTAATTCTAAATTTATTGGAAAAGGCAAATCCTGTTACAATGTAAAGTCAGTCATCAATTAATCTAAATTTAATGTTGGCATTTCGGCAACGGCGTCAGACCTAGGTATTACAAAAAGATAACTACCTATAGGTGTTTGTAAAACATCGGTTCTACGATAAGCCTGCGATATGGTTATAGTCATTATTTTGATGCAAGAGGCAGAAAGTCGATCACTATAGAAGATGTAGGGAGTCTTACTTACATTCGTTCAAGCAGTGGGCGTCCTGTGGCTGGCGTTATGTTAAATATCTATACGCTGAGGTTTGCTAACAAAGCCTATCATCATTATCCACCTCTTCTTCCGATACCTATAGAACCCACGGCGCACAGGAAGGTATTTTAATTCCATGGGTCAGCTTTAGTGCCTATTTTCTGTATTTCGTGCAGTATGTTCTATGGATAATGGTTAGAATGTAATCCTTGCCAATATAGTTAAAATCGTTGAACCTAGAAACTTTAAACTTATAGAATAGATACTTCCTATACCTATAAATACACTGCAAGTGAGCGCCAGCCATGGAACCACCAGTTGGTGGTTTTAACTTTTAAGAAAGTATATAAAACTACGAGACAAGACTAGAAAGTTCTACTCTAGCGGGCGCCATGTACACAGCCCTATATTCACCATTACCCTAATCTTTCCGCATATAAATAACATTATTCGTGGAAGTAATTTATGTAGAAATGCAATCTTCTTCAAGATTGCAACGTCATGGCTGGTAATACCGGAGCTACTTTATGAACAACAGATTTTAGTTTCTTGCTAGCTGGAAAAATGCTGAAACGGAGACGTGGAGCTATCCCGGAGTTGGCTTAATTATACACATATTGATGTCTGCATTTTTATTACGTGTAATCTAAAATAGCGGGATTGTACTGGTCTAGTGGGATTTTGCTTGACCGATAAGAAAGGATAAGCAACGGTCGTAGAGTCTGGGAATTGGATGGGTGACCGTTTCGTATTTTGAGGCTAGTCAAACTTCAGCATCGTTAAGCAACACTCGCAGAGTCCGGGAATTGGATGGATGACCGTTTCGTATTTTGAGGCTAGTCGAACTTCAGCACCGTAATGAGCCCGCCACTTGTTAGGTGTGCCTCCTAATACAGTTGACTGGCCAGGCGAGGTAGACCATAAGGTCTTCCGCCGGAGACTTTGAGACCGGTTGAACAGTGTCGGGAGCCTGTTGGTAGGTATACCATTATTTTAGGTGACAGTTACCTACTCATGTAATTTCCAGAAAAACTAAAAATATCGGTAATAAAACCATTACATAAAAGGGGAATAAAATGGATATGGAAAATTACAGGCCTGTTACTTTAATTCCTATTTTCTCAAAAATATTTGAGAAAATGATGCATGCAAGATTAATGGGATTTTTAGAAAAACATAATTTCGAAAACGGAAATCAACAACACAAGCCACATTTAAGTTATTAAATTATATACTTCAGAGCAGAAAAAAAGGGGACTATACTACAACAATATTTCTTGACCTAACAAAGGCATTTGATATAGTGCAACATGACATTCTTTTAAATAAACTAGAAAAGATGAAATCGTATCTCACGAACAGAAAACAATGCGTCGAAATCGACAGGCTAGGTCCTGATAAATTAAGTAGAACTAACAGTTCTGATTTCAAGACTAATATTGCCGGTGTTACACAAGGAAGTGTACTACCCCTATTTCTTTAATATATATTAATGACCTTCCAAATGTAACGCACCATAAATGCATTCTATACGCTGACGACAACGCTTTAACAGTAAAAGTAAATAATAGAGAAGCTCATGAAACTGACATAAATAATACATTGACATTAATAATAAATTGGATAAATCACAATAAATTAATTATTAATCTCAATAAAAATTTCATTAATTTTAATAATTACGATAGTTTTAAAAAAAACAAATGGAATATAAATTATAATGGACAATCCCTTAAGGAAGCGGAGAATGTGACATTTTTAGGTATAATAATTGATAAAGATTTGAAATGGAAAAATCACGTTGAGAATGTGCTGAAGAGGATACATAGATTTGCCTATCCAAGTTTTAAATTGAAACGAATTTCTAGTATAGAGACGTGCAAAGCCGCATACTACGGTTTTGTGGAATCAATCTTGCGGTACGGATTAATTATCTGGGGAAATAGCACAGATGTTCAAAAGACATTTTTAGCACAAAAGAAGTGCATACGAGCCATTTATAATGTAGCACCATATGTATCGTGTAGACCGTTATTTAAGAAAGCAAATATTCTCCCATTGGCATGCTTGTATATTGTGGAGGCATGCTATTTTGTTAAGTGTAACAGAGGACTATTTAAAACGGAAAAAGATATATATCCAAGAAGTACGAGACACGCACATCGACTTTGCATAGACACGCAACCAAAGTCTACGCTATTTCAACAAAATTGCTACAACATGTGCGTAACGGTATTTACGAAATAAAAGAGGCTCTCTCACATAAATTTAAAAAGGCTTTGCATGATTGGCTTATGCAGTATGTATTTTACACAATAAAGGAGTTTTTAGAATTTAATGTTAAACATATGACGAATAAATAATAGGTCTTTACCTATGAAATTGCTGTTTTGTATGAAAAAATTTAAACGATTTTTTTAAATGTATTTTGTATTTGTATTAATCGAAGTAATTACCCATGCAGTCAATGCATCTTTGCCAACGCAGTGGCAGTTTATTGATGGCCTTCTTAAAGAAATCAGCTGGACGGGAGGCAACAAATTCTTCATAGGCATTTTGTGAGGCTGGCTTCAGAGGCAGTACCTCTCGGGTATTGAATTTTTTTCCCGCCAAGAAGTTATCCAAATTCTGGAAAAAGTAATAGTCTGTAGGCGCAAGGTCTGGTGAGTAGGGCGGATGACGGAGAGCTTCCAACCCCAGTTCTTGCAACTTGGAGACCGTCTGCTGTGCAGTATGAGGTCGCGCGTTGTCGTGCAGGAGCAGCGGAGACGAGCGATTGACTAATGCTGGTTGGAGATGTGCCAGCTTCTGCATCATTGTGTTCAGTTCTTCCAGTACACATCTGCAGTAATGCTTACCCCGTTGGGTAAGAAGCTGTGATGAATCACACCGGCGCTAGACCACCAAACAGTGACCATCACTTTTCTAGGGGTAAGTTTTCGTTTAGGGCATTGTTTAGGTGCTGAACCAGGATCCAACCAACTTGCTGAGCGCTTTCGGTTATCAAACAGAATCCATTTTTCATCGCAGGTAACAATGCGGTTCAAAATTCCTTCATTTGTGTGTCTGTTGAGCAGTGCAAGGCACGTCTCGACGCGTACTTCGCGCTGGCGCTCATTGAGTTCGTGAGGCACCCATTTGTCAAGCTTTTTTACCTTGCCAATTTGACGCAAATGGACCAATATTGTTTTGACGCTAACGTCGAAAGCTGCTGCTAAATTAGCTGTAGAATGTGTATCATCAGCTTCTACAATCGCCTTTAATTCGTCATTGTCGACCAAAGTCTTCGGACGACCGCGAGGTTCATTTTTCAGGTCGAAATTTCCAGAACGGAAGCGAGCAAACCAATAACAGGTGGTGCGTTGGTTTGTAGTGTTAGCTCCGTAAACGTCGTTGATGTTGCGTGCCGCTTGTGCCGCGTTGCTGCCACGACGGTACTCATATTCCAAAATTACTCGAATTTTTAACGTATCCATGATGACGAAAAAGATTGAAATGCGATGAAAATGTTACACTAATCAATAAACAAATGACTACTTTTGGAAAAAGAATTCCATGTTTTTAAAATAAAATTAATTTGAAATTAGATTTCTTAGCCAAACAAAAAATATTTTGATTCGAAATGGCCAGTATTGCAGAACGGCAATTTCATAGGTAAAGACCTATTATGTAATATAAGTTTTTGCATGTCATGTAAATTGACTAAATAGGTGAGACTTCATAGAAATAGGACCATGTATGTACCATATTTATAAATGAATTGAATTGAATTGACAGCACGGGGCAAAATTTTTCATACCGATGGTACCCAGTAGATAAATTAGGTGACACGTGTATCAGATTATTATTGTAATAACTTTGTAGAAGCAAATAAATTTAAATAAATAAACAAATAAATAATCTAAACATATTCAAAATTCCTACTTGGATAACGGTGCCTATGTGTGTATTCATATTGTTCGATATAAAATCAATGGAGATTTCACCGCGCGTTTCAAAGACGTTCTGCATTACAATGGCAAATAGGTACGAGGCTGACATGTAACTATATTTAGATACTGTTTTTTACTTCTATATGGCTAGTGAATGAGGATCGAGGGTGGTAAAATAATCTGAATACGGGAAAAGATTCCTCTGTAAAGTTGAACGACAGAAGGCTGGTTTTTGTGTCACGCTATACAGCGCCGAGATCTCTGCGCGTAGCTGATATGTATAGAAAGTACTCTGTGACACCGACCGTCAGTGCGAGTCATTTAGTATGGCGCTGACTGCCGCATACATAATGATACCTCGCTAACGTGTTCGTTCAACCACTAAAACGCTCAATCAAGACAGAGGCGCGTGGACGGCTGTCGGTGTTAATCCAACCAAGCATATTGGCTTGTGAGCGCCGATGGTCAGCCTGACGCTAAAACCAGCAAGCAAGGATCTATGCAAATAGAGATATAAAACTTTGTAGGTAAAAGCCTACACTTCAAAACCTACTTAAGCGTCGCCAAAGTTTAGTGCAATCGGGCATGAGAGACGTAAATGGTGTTTTTAATACTAGAAGAAGCAAAAGACCAAGCTGATAAACTGATGGCTAGTGATCACCGCCACCCATTGACACTGCCAACATCCGGCGAGTCTTTGCGAGAGTTTGCAGATGCAAAGACAGATGTCTTTTTTTGTCTCATTTAAAAAAAGCTATTTTTAAAGGTTTCAACGTGGTATCGGATAGCTGTATCGAATACTATCTATTTACGTCACAGCTTTTCATATCGCGATCCATGACCCGCTTTAAGTACATTTGCATTTGTTTACGGAAATATTTCTGAAGAGCGTGCTAAAACTAGAATGCTGACAAGCGCCAGCTGACGCTAAGGAGTACACGCATATTTACTGATCAGCTTTATAGTAAAACACCATTTTATTGTTAAGTTAGAGAATACTTAGCTACCTACTTTAAATTTAATGTAATATGTTATGAATGTGAAGGTTTGAATGTTAAGACGTTTGTCTGTTTGTTAATCACCCAAAAAGGCTGAATGGATTTGGATAAATTTCGTCACGTCGTGGATTAAAACCTAATTTATCCCCAAAATCAAGGTAATTCCCGCGTGCACACGGTATAATCGAATCGTCTAATTTCGCATGTGAGATTAGATGGGTTAAAAGCAAACCAATCAACAATAAAAAAATTACGTCGACGAAGTCGGGGACTATAGCTAGTAAGTAACACATAATAGTCATCGGCAAATAGTATAATAATTACTGAATTCTCAATTGTGTCGTGGCTTGTGGATGACAAATGGATCCTATGCCTGGTAACCGTGTACGTTCATTGTATTGGCTTTAACACTGGAATACCGGCCAAGATCTACTCCAAAGGATAGGCGACTTAAAACAAGACCCCAAGACGGCTTAAGCTTCCTAGCTAGGGTTATTTAGATATTACCATAATAGAGAGCTTGTTCCCAGTAGCGCGGCGATATTCAAAGGCAACGAAATCAGGGAAATTACAGGCAACAGCTTGTTGTACATAATTTAGTGCCACAAGCCTATAATTTTTAGAACGCGTCCGCTAAAAATGTGCGGGTATTTTCGTTGCAGCTCTCACGCTTTTAGTTGCTTGTACATCATGGAAATTTAGTTGGAATGTATCCCAGCTTAATAAGGAAAATGGAAATGCATCCTTGCCAAAATGGAAATGGAAATGCAAATCCAAAGGACTGAGCCCCAAACTGAGCTGTCTCAACAGCGGTGCGATCAACAGTCAGTCAGTGTGCTTTTCTCGGGCGGGGACCCTAAGATTCGATACCAAGCGGTATTATAAATTTTTTTTTGCGCGCTCCGCTATCTGTGTAATAGCATCCTCCTAACTATCGAGAAAGGGAGGCAGAGAACACTCCCAAGAGACTTGGGGTACTGACCAGGTGTCCAGCTCGCAAAAATGTGGGTCGTCTGGCGTAGCTCATAGCCGGAAATCGTAGCGCGTAGCCGGGAACCGTAGCTCGTAGCAAGTAGGTACTCGATGACGTCACGCCGATGACGGGCCCTACGTTAAGCGCCACTGTAGCGCGGAGATGCGGTGGGAAAGCGAAGCAGTGTTGCCAGATGGAAATTAAAGAAAGCAGTAAAAATCTACCACAAAAACACTAGATCTGGGCTCGGGCAAAAGATCAGTACATTTCCTAAAAGTAACGCAATCACTAGCTTCAACTAAAATAAACATCAATGGCCTGCCCAAGACCGTATTGTGAGTATTGTGACTTATTCGTAGTCAATGTCTCTCTTGTACCTTCTTGTATGTTTCTTGTCTTCATATTCTTTACAATACAAACCTACACATAAAACTAAACTCCGTGTTAAATTCGGTATCAAGTTGGATGAGCGATCACAACTCCGAAATAAATTATAACAAACCAAACTCATGACTTTTTGCTCGTACTAAACAGCCCTGCTGAAAATAGATTTTACAACGACAAAAAAAAGTACGTCAGTGCCAGAACATAGCACCTTACCAGCAACCAGCACCAGCAACCTTACCCACCTTCCAAAAGAAGCTCCTCACAGAGACGTAGATCAGATGTCTGGCTGACGCAGCGTACCTCAGCTACCCAGGGTGTACTCTCGAGCACAGGTTCATACCTCGTGCCTATACCTATAACTCCTATACCGCCAATTGCTCAAACCTTGCGACTGATCAGGACAAGCACTCAGTATCGGTTTCCGCGCCGCTAAGTACATCCGAACACTGTCTAGTGAAATCTGTATCCATCAATCCGCTTCCGAGCATAAAACCCCTTGCAATCCTCTACAGATGTGGCGATACCAGCAGGGGGGACAATAATAATGGTGTGAAAATATATGATTAGATTAGATTTATTTATGATTAAGATGATGATTATATTATATCGTTGTTCATATCACAACATAAGCAACTCAAACGATATCGTCAAAGGTGTAAATAAAATAACAGTGTAATGATAATAATTCATATGTATCTACTTAAACAAACATTTGTTGTACCTACAGAAATGAGTAATGAAGACATTTACAAAAACATTACCTCTGACGCAGAGGTAATCTCGTTTAAGAGACTTATAAAAAAAGATAATGGTAAATTAGTACCCTTGAAAACAAATGCCTTTGCGTCCACTTGTCTGCCCCAATACACATATATCAATATGTTCAGATACCCTGTGCACATTCATATACCACCCTTGCTTCAGTGCCTGAAATTTAACCACTCTGCAAAAGTATGTCGAGGCATCCAAAACTGGTCTTCGTGCGCTGGACAGTCCTCCTACAAAGAATGCGACGTTAAAGAAATTGCATGTATTACTTGCTCAGTCAATCGCTTGGCCGCGTCAATGAGTCAAGATATTGTCCAATAAAAAAACATTAACAAGAGGAAAAGAAAAATCAACATATCCGAAGGACTTACGCTGCGTTGTGAGTAAAGTCCCACTCGTTAATGACGAAGACTTGCTCCCATGCAAACCAAACTACTTAAACCTCCTCATATCAGCCGAAAGACGCCCACTGCTGGGCATAGACATCCCCCAGAGATCTCCACAAACGCCGGTCCTGTGCCATCCGCATCCAGCTGGTACCTGCGATCTTTACCAGATCGTCGATCGGATATCTTCGGCCGCATCGTTACGTATCAGCTGGTAAGATAGCGACCAAATGCCTAGCTAGTCTAATAAAAAAAATTATATAGGATAATAACATCCTTATCTCTAGATGTGTAGTATACAATATATACTACACATATATTCTCGAGTTTGTTATTGTTAGTATTTTTTTTACTTCTGTACGCAGTTGCATGCATCATTATATACTTATGGCCGTCAAAGTTTATATTTTTTTAAGACTATATATAAAAAAAAAAACTAACTTAAATCAAAACAAGCGTTAGATAGTGAACTGGAAAGGTAATAGTTAGCTCATGGTAAATGTCCACTGTAAATTATTTACAAGGGTAGTGTAACACATTCGACTAACTATGAGCAAATTAAACAGTGCTATTAATTTAATTAAAAATATTTTTTATTTTTTTTTATTTAACATCTTTCCCATTCTGCGATATGCACGCTCGGGCATCGCCGCTCCCCGATTCCGATCGCGGTCGATACCGCGATAGTCTCGATAGACTTCAGGCCCTACTGACAGCAACACCAAGTCTTGATGTTTTCGTCGATTCATGGGGCGAAATTATGCGAAAGACCCTAAATTTCTCAGAAACCTATTAAAATTAAGTATATTTTAATTCAATACCTTAATGTACCTACAATATTAGGCTATGCTTGTTCTTATTCTTATTTTGTTCTTATTTTTATATGTTTAATGTTGTTTACATAATCTAGGCTTAAGCTATGTAAACATTATTTCTAAAAAAAAAAGAATGTAAGGGCCACCAACAGTTGGCCTCTACAGCCATCAGAAAAAGTGCCATACCATTAACAAGGACGCTGTTTAAATCATCAATAATAGATGTCTAAGGCCAATGATGATGATACTAATAATACACTTTTATGTAAAAAACTATTTTATCTACACTCGTAGCTTAATGAGCAACATATTCGAACACAGTATTTTAGGGATGAACTTTTTTCACGATAAATTAATAACTTAAATAACTTTATCTACACTCATAGCGTAATTTTCCAATTACATATTCGAATACAGTTGTATAATGATTCGAAAACAGCTGTATCGTAAAATAATTTTTGAATAATTATGCAACACTCTTATTTTTTTATTTGTTGCTTTGCTCGGGCGCGGCGAAATGTAGGCTGAATATGTCATTATAAAATACAAATTTAAAGTTTCCCGCGCGATATCTCGCCACACGGAATATTTTATCAGACTGTTAGTGCTGTTTAAGTTTGTGATTGTGTTGATTTATTGCAAATATGGACAGTGATATTAGTGATAAAGAAAACTTTACGCTGCCTGATATCCTCGAAGCGGCAACAGAAATAACTCACACCTTACTTCCAGCAAAGTGGAGGAACTTATACAACAAAGAATTTAATAATTTCATGAACTGGAGGCATGAAAAGAAAGCATTGTCATTTTCAGAAAATATTCTGCTTGCATTTTTCCAGTACTTAGCAGAAAAGTATCAAGTGTCAGCAATATGGTCAAAATACTCAATGATAAAGTCTACATTATCGATCACAATCTATCACAATATTGATATTACTAAATATACTAAACTCATTGCATTTTTTAAACGCAAATCTGCAGGCTACAAAGCTAAAAAGTCAAAAACATTTTCCCCCCAACAGCTGAGGAACTTCATAAATGACGCACCTGATGAGCTTTATCTTTTTACAAAGGTAATTTTTTATAACTTCAATACGTAAATAGTTTGATTGCTCTAAACTTGTTTTGCATCTGCAATAACTTATGAAACGTAAATTGTTACAGGCTGCAGTAATATATGGCATAATGGGTGCATGCGGACGACAAGAATGATATAACATTGAATTGACAGACGTGGAAGTTTTTGAGTCAACTATTTTAGTTAAAATTAGTAAAACAAAAACGAAAATCGATCGCTCTTTTACTATAACAGGAATATATTTCGACATATGTAAAAAGTACATTGATCTCCGTCCGAATTCATGCACAATTCCTGTTTTTTTGTAAATTACATTGCTGGAAAATGCACAAACCAGAGAATCAGCATAAAGAATTTCGAAATTTCGACTCGTATACCGGTCACTGCTTCCGCAGAACTTCAGCGACGTTATTGGTGGATGGCGGTGGAGACATTACAGCCCTCAAAAGACACGGTGGATGGAAATCTACGGCAGTGGTGGAAGGTTACATAGAGAGTACGTAAACAGTAAAATACAAGTGTCAAATACTATAATGAGCACTATAGAAAGCAACCCCAAAAATGTAACTTTAAATAGTCCCGCCCCAAATTCTTGTGATAGAAATGCTGGTAACGCCTCTAGTTCTGTAATTAATGTACAATTTCATAATTGTTCTATTAAAAATTTGAATAATTCCTATAATAAGTAAATAAATAACTATTATACTTTTCCAACTTTTGTTTTATTACTGTGAAGCAGTCTCGATAGCCTCTGCCTACCACTATGGGATACGGGCGTGTGCATATGAATGTAAATAGAGTGAAGATAAAGTAGTGAATGCAACTACATATAATTAGGTATTAAAACACTCGTGTCAAACTATTATCAGACACACAGATTAACAGACACTTATGTTTTAACTACTTTTTTAATCATTTTACTTTTATTTTTTATTTCTGATTGGCCACTTTTAATTGGCTGAATACCGAACTTGCCATGAAGAAAATGCCATTATCTATGGATGGAGGGTGAGTGAACTGCGCTGTATGTAATTATTTTCCCGCTGAACAGAATATTATTTGTATAATTAAAAGACTAGCCCAAATCAATAGCCCATAGTGTGGGTTGAGTATTGGCATGCGGGTTGCGAAAAGAGGTAAAAGATGATCCACCTCTACAAAGTTAGTTGCTTTTTACGACACCCTAAATAATGGATGGGGTTGGGGCTACATTCTACTCTGCGGGACACGAAACTTCTTAGTAACATTTACATGGCAATCTGTTTATTCAAGAATAAACCACTTCTCTGATGGGAAATGTACATACTATAGGTATACGCACAAACACACTCACAGCCGTATTCCAAAGTAAAAAATGGTCTGTCTCTTATATCTTTTTATTTTAGAAGAGTATCCATTGACCTCTCCCTTACTCAGTTTCTTTGTATAATTAAAAAAGTTCAAATACAGAACACCCTACTGTACCTTCTCAGGCGATACCTAATGGTCTACACTTCCCTTGCCTTGTAAATTACATGCCAATTGATTGATAGGTATGTCTTGATAGTATGTGTGTGGCTACCATGCGTTCCTTTGCCATACTGTGAATTTTTCTCACAAGAAGACTTGGTTGAACAAACTATGCAACACAATATGGGTAGGTAATGAAGGGAGTTTGAATGTTATGGTGGCCACTCACCACCATGCCGCATAATCTAATGACAGGCCATTGTCAGCTTCAGGTCAGTTTCGCTTGGCAGCTTATCTGATTCATTGGATCAAGCGACATTATACCGAGTGGCCACCATTAGACACATTAGGTACTTCAGTTGGGTGTCGTTTTACATACGGATCTTATGGCGACATTATTATAGATACTCGTAACTTTAAGCGCCTAGAGCCTTTAAGCGCTTCTGTTGTAATTATAGTTGGCCACAAAAAATAACATATTTGTGTAATAGTAATAATAATCTAAATCCCGACTAACTAATAGGTTTGGGAGAAAGTTTCTTCGCATTTTATATGAAAGTTCAAAATATTCTTTATCCATTGCTATAGAAATTTCAGGCAGGAAATCTGAAGGTGCAAGGTCAGGACTATACGGCGGATGCATTAACACCTCCCAGCCAAACTCTCTTAATTTTTTCTGAGTGGTTAAAGATGTGTGAGGTCTAGTGTTATCATGATGAAAAACCACACACCCCTTCTGTTGATTAATTCCGGCCGCTTAATCTCAACTTCTTGCTTTAATCTTATCAGTTGTTCGCAGTAGAGTTCTGAATCGATGGTCCTGCCTGGTGGTAACAGCTCATAATGAATAATGCCCTTCCAATCCCACCACACACACAGCATCACCTTCCTGCGAGTTAACCCGGGTTTCGTCACAGTCTGTGAAGCCCGACCGGCCTTTGACCATGACCTTTTTCGCACGTTGATCACGTGATCCACTTTTCATCACCAGTTATCAATTTCTTCAAAAATGGTTCGGTTTCATTACGTCGTAATAAAGAATCACAAATGAGTACACGGTTCATTAGGTTTCTTTTATAGAGCTCGTGTGGTACCCAAATATCGAGCTATTTTGTGTACCCATTTTTTTTCAAATGCGCCAAACTGTTTTGTGGTCAATTCCCAGTTCTTCAGCTACGTCGTAACTACTGATATGCCGATCTTGCTCCACTTTTTCAAAAATAGCATATATTTTATCCGTAACAGGTCGACCAGAGCGACGTGCATCTTTGACATCAGAATTTTCGGATTGAAAACACTTAAACCAAATTTGTGCTACTCTCACAGACACTGCATTAGGTCCATAAACATCGCAAATTTTTTTCGCGGCTGGCGTTGTATTTTTACCTTTTTTGTAGTCAAATTTTAAAATGTTTCTAATTTCTTTATTAGATTCACTCATCATGACGGTAAGAAAAACAAATGAAAATCACGCATTTTCATAATTTGAATTTGGAATAATCTTCTTTAAAATTTAAACTTTTAAATGATATCAAAACCAGCCAGGTACAAATAGTATAGCCAAAGAGGTTTTATTGCAAGTTCATACATACTATGTGCGAAAAGACTTTTTCCCCAACCTAATATACCAAAAGATACCGGACCAAGATTTTCTGCCTGTCTTTCTTGTCTGTCTACGCAAATTTTTAATGGGCATAGTTCCTGAACTCTACAAAGGTTATTTTTTATAGGTACTTAGGTACCATTAAGATGGTAAAAAAGCTTGCCGCCTGTCTGATTTGACTTATTATAAATAACCCTCTGCCTGACCCAGTCGGGTAATTATATCTCATCATCATCATATCAGCCAGAAGTACCCTCTCGACTTCCCTCCAAAACGTCGGACTTGGTCGAAACAACTCGGCCGTCATCAGTTTTCAGTCTCGTCAACTGACTCTGTCTACTCGACAGATCTCTCGCAAAGACTTTAGAGCCTTTGTTCCACTCGATCGCTGCCTCAATATTTGTGGTATTGAAGCGGCGTATGTCGCGATTCAGAGACTTGGAGATCTATCGTTTAAGTCGCCTAAATGAATAGACATCATCAGAGGATTGCAGAGTCATTCCGCGTCTTTCTTCCATGAGTTTGAGGGTATCGTCATACATTTTGTTGGTTCTTTTTATACGGCAGGCTTTATAAAACTTTGACCCAACAGTAAAAACTGTCTATACAGTTTCCACGAACCTGTTATTGTGGTTGATGTCGACGCACTCTCCTAGGCACTCGAAGAGATTTTGTAATTCGAGTTGAAAGCTGTCGGGGTTTTGGATTTGGATGGGTGTAGGCCGGAGCGTAGACCTCATCAATCTCGATCTTCTAGCTTTGGATTTATATTCAATGTGCCTGTTACCAAGAGGTGATCACTGCCAATTTTTACGCTGTTGATTACCGAGACACCATTGAATATATGCCGTTTCGTAGATAAAATAAAGTCAATCTATTTTTTTGTGACACCATCGGGACTATCCCACGTCCATCTGCGATGATCCGGCTTCCTGAAAAATGAGTTCATCGTATAGAGTCCCTCCTTGACCATAAAGCCGGCCAGCATCTGGCCACGGGCGTTCGGGGACGGCGGACGGTGTAGAAATATCCTCATACATAGCCTCCACTTCATCGTCGGAGTGAGTCGAAGTCGGTGCGTAGACCTGTATGACCTTTAACGATTACCGCTTGGTAAATCTGAGTATAAGGTACGCTTCTCTAGACGACACACTCTCGATCTTGACGATGTTGTTCACGAGGGATTTGTGGACGAGGAACCCGACACCACCTAGGGACAGTTGGTCGCCCTCCCGAAAGTAAAGCATATTTCTGCACTTCAGGATTATCGAGTCCTCCCCCTTTCTTCGGACTTCAGATAACTCTATAATGTCCCAATGTAACCTGCTTACCACTTCCTCCAGTTCCACGAGGTTTTCGTCGGTCCGCAGTGTCTGGCCATTGTATGTGGCCAGGACCATGGGTCGTACTTTGTGGTAGCCTGGTCGCTTCTGGAGATTCTTCGCACCCCCTGCCCCGCAGTATTTAGGTAAATATAAATATGCCGTCATAGTACTAAAAAAGAAACTTCATGAAGATTCTGCTCACCAAAAAACCAATTGACATACTAATGTTACAATTAAGTAAAGCTTGTTTATGTTACACGATATATGCGGTATATACTTCCAATACTCCAATCCCTTTTCTCGTCGGCTGTGGGACGAGCCGCTCTGCAAATTGGCGCTAACAATATTTTAAGCGCGACAAACAAATCAGTACGCTCCTTGACCCGTCCTCACATTCAGAATAGCCACCGCCCTGCGCCTAGGCACTCCCTGCAATGCGCCCCATGTGTGTCTATGTGGGCATCAAGTTGACCAACTCGGCCCCCATGCCTATCGTGCTGCAGGAGTACCGGTCGCATACCTCGGCACGCACCCTTAATTATGCTTATCGCCGGGCCTTTATCTCCGTCGGGGCTCCCGTTGTGCTTGAGCCTAATGGCTTAGCACACGCCGACGGTAAAAGGCCCGATGGAATGATTCTTAGCACCCTGGAAGCTGGGATGGCCTCTGGTCTGCAATGCCACTTGGATCGACACCATTGCGCCGTCCCATCTTCCTGTCACTTCCAGTCTACCTGGGGCTGGTGCCGCCTCGGCTGAAGATGTCAAGCGCTTTGTAGTAACCTGTGGGCCGTGGGTACCAGGCGCACGTACCGGGAGATAGCCAAGATAGATGAGATAGATGCATCTTTAATAGTCATCATCATCATCACAGCCCATAACATTCCACTGCAGGACTTAACGCTTCTCCCACGAAAGGCGATTATTGCCATAATCTCCACGCTTGGCAGGTGGGTTGGAGATCGCAGTGTTTTAAATATATCAATGGAAAACGCTGCTGCCCATTTTCCCTTTAATACTTGCCTATTCGAAAAATTGCTCAACTGTATCAATATTGTAATTATTGTCTAAGTATAGAGATGCTAGTCTCCGTTCGGTGGATCACTGATACCTAAGATACAATTTTATTTAGTTCAGGGATAGGGACGACCTATACCTAGTTTTGTAAAGCTTTCGTTAGTTGTGGCTAGCTCTCACGAATTTGTTGTTGTGACTTCGTTATTTTATTGGAATAAACGCATTTTTTTTATCTAGTGATTAGAAAGTATTCGTGACTTCTGTCACAGAATTAGCCTCGCTATCCAGCAGTCGGTCACTGGGGATATTGGGCAAATTTTTCTTTTTAAATAAGTTTAGTGTTATATCTTTTCTTTTTATGTATATGTTTAGGTATATATAGTTATTACTATATTTTTGTATAGTGTAAATATTGCAAATACTTTAATTATAAGCATTTAAATCGATCAAACCACAAATCGCCGCTAGATGGCGTTACTTTATTTTTCTTTTGCATTGCTTTGTTTTACATTATTAACTGCAGAAATCCATTTCACGCTCGTTTGGATACATTTACTAACGGCCAATTGCACACACATGACTATATTAAAAACGTCGAACCCTTGAAAGAATGGAGAATTACGGTTACATACAATTTGTATAAAAAACGCCCTTAGTCTTGGACACTAATAAAATTCACAACTTCAGCTCCGTCGGCAAGTTAGCTCGTGTTTACCACGCAAAAACTGCACGCGCTGTGACGTTCTCGGTCTTAAACTATCTTGGGCAACGTAATTACAGCGTCATAGCGTTCTGCCGTGACCCTGACGAGGTTCATATACCTACACATGTCTCCGCCGTGCCCGTGCACAAGCCGCGTCATTATGCTGCCAAAACATGGAAACAGCGTTGTTCCCTCATTGGGACGCGAAATAATGGATGATTTCAATTATACTTGCAATTAGTGTGGGAATTGTAAGGCTCGACACTAACAACACAACAGGCACTACTTATTTCTATAAAGAAATTTCTGCCAGCAGGCCTACAGAAGAGAGATGTCACAAATAAAGCAGATCGACGTGCGCGATAAGAATACCTACTAAAATACTTAAACGTAATAAACTACTCTAATAAAATATAATAAATGTAACATAAACTTGTAATTTTAAAGCGGTATTTGTTGAAGGTCATACAGGTCTACGCACCGACTTCGACTCACTCCGACGATGAAGTGGAGGCTATGTATGAGGATATTTCTACAGTCATACATTGGAGGTATTTTAAGACACATTACACCGTTGTCACGGGGGATTTCAACGTGAAACTGGGAAACGAAGCGCAGACGAGTTGAGAGTGGGTTGTCAGTTCGTCTCCAGGACAAGACCACAGAACCTATTCAGCTGCATCGAGGTGTTAGACAAGGTGATATCATATCACCGAAGTTGTTCACCGCTGCACTGGAGGATATCTTTAGACTTCTAGACTGGGACAGACTTGGCATCAATATTAACGGCGAGTACCTCACTCAACTCTGATTTGCTGACGATATCGTAGTCATGACTGAAACCCTGGAAGACTTGTGCAAAATGCTCGATGACCTTTGTAGTGCCCCTCAACAAGTAGTTCTTAAAATGAACATGGACAAGAAGAAAATTATGTCGAATGTCCATGTTGTGCCTACTCCAGTGACAGTTGGAGGCACTTGAAGTTGTTGACGACTATACATACCTAGGACAAATAGTCCAGCTAGGTAGGTCCAATTTCGAGAAAGAGGTCAATCGACGAATCCAACTCGGCTGGGCAGCGTTCGGGAAGCTACGCCATATATTTTCGTCCTAATTACCGCAGTGTCTCAAGACGAAGGTCTTTGATCAATGTGTGTTGCCAGTGATGACCTACGGTACTGAAACGTGGCCGCTCTCTGTGGGCCTTACAGGAAAGCTCACTGTTACCCAAAGGGCAATGGAAAGCGCTATGCTCGGAGTCTCGTTGCGCGATTGAACCAGAAATTAGGAGATCCGCAAGAGAACCAAGGTCACCGACATAACTCTAAGGATTACCAGACTGACGTGGCAGTGGGCAGGGCACATAGTTCGAAGAACAGATGGCCGATGGGGCAGTAAAGTTCTCGAGTGGCGACCACGTGCCGGAAGATGCAGCGTGGGTAGGCCTTCCACAAGGTGGACTGACGACCTGGTAAGGATCGCAGGTAACAGCTGGATGCGGAAAGCACAGGACCGGCCTTTGTGGAGATTTATGGGGGAGGCCTATGCCCAGCAGTGGGCGTCTTCTGGCTGATATAATGATGAAACTTATAATAATACTGATAAAACACTAAACATAATACACAACTAGACAGAGATAGAATATTGGTCCTTGACACGCTTTTGTGCCAAAAACGGAAGTGATGGACTGTCCCGCACCTTATGTGGAAGAGAGTTCCATAGTCTCGCGAGTTCCTGACTGCGTTAGTACACTGATGCGTTGCCGATGCCTGCGAAAGCGAAACTGCTGATAAGGATGCAAGTATGAATGTCGCAATTTCGCCGTCGCGCGCGTACGCGTCAGGGGACTCTGAGCGTCAAAGGGACATCGATTAGCAAATTCCGGTATTGTATGGTTTGCATTACTAGTCAAATTATAGGATTGATAGGATAGGTATGTTGCTAAGTTGGTAATACGATGAAGGGTGAAGCTAATTTTGTTTTGTTTTTGGATTGTTTCATATTCAAAATTATCGGCCGTGTGGTGTCCGGCATAGTAGAATAGCACCACCCCTTTACACTCATGGGTGTCGTTTTCGAGGCAAAACTTCTAAGAGTCTCCGTAAGCTGGAAAATGGGCAGCAGCGTTTTCCAGTTATATAACTGCGATCTCCAATCCGCCTGCTAAGCGTGGAGATCATGGCAACCCCTTACACTCGTGAACGTCGTACATGGCGACTAATGTATTAAAGGTTCTGAAGTTTCTGTAGGCTGGAAAATGCGCAGCAACATTTTCCATTCTTATATTATAACACTGCGATCTCCAACCCGCCTGCCAAGCGTGGAGACTATGGCAATAACCTCTCCTTTCATGACTGAGGCCCTAGGTCCTGCAGTGGACTGCTATGGGCTGTGATTATGATGATGATGATGATATTCAAAATTAAGAAGAACTAACTTATCTATTAAAGTTTTACACTTAAAGTTGCTTATTTATAAGATTTCTTTAAGAAAAGAGTACTAAATGAATATAACCATTAAGAGTAGGAAATCTGATTAAAGTTTAAATTGGAATTTGATTAACTAAAAATTATTATAGTTTTTTTTTTGTATTTATAATTATATTGAAATATAGTTACAGACAAAATATATTCAATTACAAATAAAAATTAAACACTTATACAAAAACATTATATCATAGGTATTAAATATAACACGAGTAGAAGTATATACATTTCAAACGCTTTTTCCATAGTCTCAAGTATCAGAATTAATAATCATTTTGGTGTCAATTTTACGGTTGTGTTTTGCGCGCGAGAGCGCGGGGTCCGGCTTGATTACGATCTATACTTTGTCTAATATAGGATGATAAGTTTGACAGCTCATAAATTCTTGGTCCTTGGCGCACGCCTATGAAGTATCGTGTTTTTTTTCGGTAACACAAACTAGGCATAGGTTGTAAATCTAAATACAAGAACAGTTTTTGTTGAACATTAGTTTACTAGACTGCTTTTGTACGTCATCTCACCCGAGAAGGTGACAGTGCTCTCGAACAGTCTATTTACTCAGGCCTTGAAAGAGTCCAAATTGTACTGTCCGGGAAACGCCCCATTTCTTAGCAGTACGCAGAAAGGTCGCACTAAAGAAGTTCATGCGGATAGCTGGTATTTAACTGGATCTACGACATAAGGGTATAAAAAGAAAGTCTAAATGTCTCGCTCTGAATAGGTTGGTTGGTCTGAATATAAACTCTCTGGCTTTGATTAAGTGATAGAAACTGAGCTAATTACTCTTTTATTGAAAAAATATCGTAATAGATATTGTAAATGCTTTTGTTAGACAACTACGACTTAGGTACTCCTTCACTACATTTGACTTCTTCATATGTATGGAAAGAAAATAACATAAATAATCTTGTCCAACCATCAAATTGTTATGATTGAATAGGTAAAAGTATCTACTTAAAATAAAATAAATGTGTACGTAAAATAAAATGGCACATTCCAATTAAGGGCACCCAATAAATGTTTGTTTAGTCAGCTGGTACTTACAGGTCTAAGTTAAATATACCCAATCGATAGAGGCTAATACTTGTTAGTCTCCGATAACCGTTATCCCCAGCAACGGCTGGTAAAGTAAAATTTCTCAGCTCTTTAGTGCAGATTATCATCTAATTAGGTTCTCGAAAGGCAAGCTTCGTGAATGGCGGTAACAATTATGCATCAAATCGCTGCTGGATCGCGGATTCGGAGCTACCGTACCGCGTACGAGCGTAATCAAGTTTCGCATGTGTCGTCAATATTATTTTTAGTCTTTTGATATTTTAACGGGCTCTAAGAACCGGTCGTGGAAATTTTAAGTTTGTATGTTGCGAAAGAGTGTCCGAAGTTCTGCGGGCGGCGGCGCGGCCGGGCGGGCCGGCTCAGTGCGCGCTGCGGCCCACAGTGCAGCACACGTCGACCCACGCGGTGCCGCGCCTCGCGTCCCAGCCCGTCCGGCCGACAACTTCGTCCGACCGGTCGCCCGGCAATTTCGTTTCCGAACATAATAACGGTGGCCGCGATCCCACACCACCGCGGAACCTCAGTGCAGTGACAGTGTGTACCCCGAAAAGTTTTGCGACAAGCGAAGTCCGTGTCCTGTGCATCAGACCACCGAAACGTTCCTCGGACCGAAACCGTCGGTCGAAAAGCAGAAACAACAAATTAACATTAATATTGGGTATTTTTAACGCGCTGATCGTTGTTATTGATATTTTACTGGATCACTTAATTCAGCTGTTCAAACGTACATGTCGTATTGTGAGACCGATTATGCAAATTGTAATTACAAAAGAATAAATTTCTATATAAACCGAACGTCTGAAAACGTCTATTCTACATCAGAATACGTTGACGATGATACTATAAACGAAACATGTTTTTCGTCTACAAAAAGTTTTGTTGTTTTGTTGGTTTCAAGGTTATTTTTTAACAATTTAAATGTTCAAAACGTAATTTTAGCATTAAACTGTAGGTATGTTTACGTGTTGCTATTACCAGCGTGCCGAACGCGACGCCGAACTGGGAATCAAACTAATTCTCATGAATTATTTAACTTTGAATTCAACTTAAATCAATCGCTAATTTACCGAGCGCTGCGAAACTGTACAATTATTTACAGCACAATTTCCTAAATGTGCATTACGTGGCAACGCAGTGTAGGGAGTACTTAAGTTATATTTACAATAACGTTAGGTATCTGTTTGTTCACATAATCTTTATTGAAGGTGGTGGTGCATCCATCATAAATTTCTCGGCACGACCTCGACATGAGGTTAGCTGCCAGAGAATGCCTTGAAATTCTCGACTTTATGTATTCATTAACTAATAAAATATTATGAAATACAGGTTATATTAAACCAGAATAAAAACCGTTTGAAACGACGTCAAAGTAGTATTATAACTTTCTTGCGAAAGGTAATAAATTGGAGTTACAATGGCTGTGCAATATTGATACCAAGATAAAGATGTTGATTGAAAAATTAACTGACCGTGATGATTATGATGCGTTGAACATGCTTCTTATCAACACATTATAGCATATAAGTATGGCCATAACGTGTTAGTGTTAGACCTACAATGGCGTAACTTAATTTAGTTAAGTATGTGTGTGCGAATACTAGCTTATCTGTAACTTATAGCCGCCCTTGAAATTGGTTCAATAGCCAGATGGTTTGCTCTACTTATCTAAGAAATAAATTCACTATTGACTGCCAGCGTTATAACATTATTTGTGCAAAGTACTTAGTGGTCTTCCGCGCTGTAGACAGCAAGGAGTTTAATTCATTATTCACTCGAGAATCCTACTATCGAAAACGAAAACTACGAAACAGATTTTGAGGAAATTTGGCAGTAATGTAGCTAATAGCACATGACTATAATTTATCCCGAAATTCAATGCGGTTCCCGCGGGAACGGGTCCGACACGTAGATAATAACCAAATTTTACGCGGATAAACAGCGGAGTAAGCTCGCACAAATGTTTGTAGAAATAGAAATAGCCTTACTCGGGAATAGTGAACTATCTATGCTTAGTTTTTTAACCGGCTTGTAGTTTCGAATGCCATTACCTACCTTTATAAATTATGTCTTAGAAACGGCCTACTTGCCCTTTTAGCCCTTCTCTCGTTAAACATAAACAATTAACACTATACCGGTTACCATGACTCAGCATATTATATGAATAATGTTTATATAACTCAAATGACAGCTTAGGTATTAGTCTGATAATACGATCTACATAGCCATTGAAGGTACTGGACACCGTGCCTATCAGTACGAAGTACAAACATGTCAACAACTAGTAATTATTATTTATTTATTAAGACACACCAACAGACATTACTGTTGGGACTCCCGATTACTTCAATGTTTTTGCTATAACCTCCACGCTTAGTAGACTGTTTGGAGATGGCTGCTGCCTTTTTTAAGCTCTTCGGAGGTCCGGGTTGTAGTTCTCTATTTCAGGGGCAGAGTGAATGCATCCCCTACAATACATTTAATGTACCTATGCTGGCACCGTCCATACACGCTGCAGCTATCTGTATTACGGAAATTTCTTTGAGGAACTGTTCAGCTAGGGGTCTTTAATATATTTTCGACGATAGGGATGATGTCAAAAAAATTTTTTTTGTCTTTTAGGTAAATTATCCAAAAATAATCGTCACGTATTTTTTCTTTTGTTATTTGAACAAAAAATAACGCGGATACTGTGCGCTGTATTGTAGCATGGCGTCATGCTTGAAATTTTGCTCAGAAATGACATTACGAGCCCCCACCCCGACACTTTGATACGCTTTAAGTTTGTCGTGTTTAATTGATTTGATAATAAAAAAAATATATGTCTAATATTTTATTATAATCTAATTGAAACTTATTATAATTTTAAAAATTAACCAGTCATCATTCCTACTAGATTTTAAGTTGTGCTCGAAACAAATAATAGTAGTTTATGCAACTCCCATATAAAGGGAGATATTAAAACATGAGTTTTTGTTTATGATAATAGTTTGACAAAAGTGTTTTAATACCTAATTATATGCAGTTATATACACTACTTTATCTACACTAATGTTTTCATGTTAATAATTTATAGATACCTTTAATTTTCTGAGCTTTACTGGAAGTAAGCTCGGAAAATTATAAACGCTCCGACCTAACTGTTGTATAATGGTTAGAAAGTGATTTTATGAGACAACCGTAATGAAAATAGTATAGGAAATGCTGATCATAAAATACGTAGGTATTTTAAATTTTATACATTGGCGTGAAAAAGTTGATTGTTAAACGACTGTTTTTGGAACATTAAGCTACGAGTGTAGATAAATATTATTAATTAATGAATATGGGCGCAGCTACAAAATTTCTGCTGTGAATTCACATTCTCTTCTTAGCCATCGCCTAAAACTTTCTTGTAGAGTTCACCCAGCCAGTCACGTATTGGACGGATGTGTCGCAGGTCCCAGTATTATTTCAAGTTTGCAAGTCAGGCTCAGGCCTCAGGCGGTGCTAGGCATTGCCGATAATCAAATTCAACAATCAAAAAATCTGCACGTAGGATATTGGCCACAAGAACGATGAATTGTTCAGTTCGGGGGTGATCTTACCATGATTACTTTTGCGGAAGAGTAATAATACAAATAATACTTATCATCAACACAGCCCATAACAGTCCACTGCAGGACTATCGCATGAAAGGGGAGGTTATTGCCGTGTTATAAATATAATAATGGAAACAGCTGCTGCCCATTTTCCAGCCTACGGAGACTCAAATTATTTTGACTCGAAAACATTAGTCGCCTCGTACGACAACCACGAGTGTAAGGGGTTAGTGCTATTCTACTCTGCCGGACACCACCCGGCCGGCAGTTGTAGGTAAAAACTAACCTTAGCGGATGGCACTCAACGGCGAGCATACGTCTTGCAAATTTTATGTGCACAAACACATCTTTCACGAACCCAGCATTTTTTCGTAAGCACAAGCCCCTTTTCATGTATGAAAAGGTTATGGAATGTGGAAGAAGCGAGAAAGATCTATCAGGACCGTTGCAAGTGGAACGATGTGGTCTCTACCCCTTCAAGGAAAAAGCGTGGCTGACGAATTTATGACTTGCTACGACTTCAATCAATATGTCATCTCCAAACACATATTCGTAAAACTAGGTTTTGTAATATTGTGACACGAGCAAAAGTTTGCGCAACAAAAGTTCGTTCGTGAGACGTGTGCTTCCCGCGGTGAGGACCGTCCCCTAGTCATACGAGGTATTTACATACCTACACACTGTAACAAAATGGATAAAAATGAGGGTGGCTCAATCTTGTGGGAGGCTGACGCGGGTTCATATTGAGTACTTCAAATAACATCGGGGCCTGTATCAATAGATTTGAATTATTCCGATTCCCTTAGTCAAATACAAAACCACTTCCAATTATTAAGCGAGCACGTAGGTGTCGTCGTGTGTTTACAGAATGTAATGTATACCTACGCATGTATGTATAAACAGAAATACAAGCGCGGCTTATGATAATTTTAATTTGCGTACACTCTTTGCAAAATTCATGCGTTTAGGCGGCGGTTTTGATATAATTTGACGGAGAAATGTTGGGTCAACAGAAGGTGTTCATCATGTAATCACACAAGGCTCCCGCGTTTCGGCGAAACTTGCGAAGGCGAGCGCATCTCTCGCATCAAATATTCACGAGAACTCATTCGAAATGAATGAAAATTGTACAGACATTTCATAAAAGGTTTACGTGGGTATATATAGGCACTTGTCTCGCCGCGGGCGTTTAGCGAAGAGCGACTTGGGTTGGATATTACTACCTCCCTAATCAAGTACGAGAAATTTCTCGTAGGACTGTGATAGTCACCTGGGAATGTAGGGATCGATACTACTCTCTTTCGTGGCTTGAACCCAGGTTACCCCTAAAAGTGACCCATGGATGGTGCCAAGAAGTAGTCAGTAGTAGACTAGTTAGGAGTACCTTACTCCAGACTAAGCCGCTCCGCCAAACGGCTTACGACGTGTTCCGGAGTGGACACAGGTCTGGTAAAGAAAGCCAGTTGTAGGGTATGGATGAGGTCTGTGGAGTTGGCTGATTACGTCATTATAGATCGAACAAACGTTGCAGCGCCTCTCCTTACTGCTGTAATTTCTAATTGTACACTGCATTTACACTAACCGCAGAAAGATAATCATGCTAAGACATAGGTAAGTTAAAGATAATAATGCGTAAAATTTACACATATACTTCATTAATTTTAATATCGTAAATTATAAATGTATTCAAATAAATCAATCACTATATTATTTTTTACATATATAGGGTCTTACAATAATAGTGTTCAATATTTTTAGAGGAGCATAAGATAGACTTACTCATTAAATTTCTGTTAAAAAGTGGTCTAAGAATGCATCAGTGTCAATGACCTACCATCTGATCGAGAGGTCGCATGGGAGCAATCAGCTGATGAACTTCGCATTCTAAAACGTTGTGTAGACTTAAAGTCACGTAATTAGTACGTTAATAACATTTTTCATTTATTTGGAATGGATGGGAGCGTGCAAGATGTTATTATTTACTTACATTTAAATTTTGATTTTTAAGTTGGAAAATAACAGCTTTATTTAAATTTTATAAAAATAACAGTTCAAAATGTTTTAAACAAGCGTTCTCTTTATTTTTTTATTTTTTCTTTCTTTTGTGTAATAGTATCTCGCGTGGGTAGGCCTGCCACAAGGTGGGCCGATGATCTAGTAATGGTACCAGCTGGATACGAAAGGCACAGGACCGCCCTTTGTGGAGATCTCTGGGGAAGGCCTAGGCAAATACTATTGGTGATGAATTTCTCGGCACGCATCAAGACACACATAACGACATCAAGCTAGTGCGTCTTGTACTCTCCTTCCCGTGCCGGGCGCGGGCGGTACCAGCTTGGTATAGAAGGGCAGGCCTAATGACGGTCTTATAGAGCTGTCCCTTCAGCTATACCGGCATTTTGAGGTCATAAATGACACCTGTCACCTCCTGCTATTTGATATATAGAGATATATATATGTATCGCTCACTAAATCTGTTAGTTGGTAAGATTTAAGGCGTGTGCTGCGTTGAGCGTGTGACGCGAGCTGTTATTATAATTAATCCATTGCGGGTTTAATACTTGGCCCGCGGGACAGAATCTCTGAAAGGCTAGAAATGCAAAACCCGGACGGTATGCACGCGCCAGTGTCGCACCCTTTACCCTTTTCTAAATAATCTATTCTTAATTATCTATTATATTCTAAAATACTGATTACTCCAGATCAAAATATGTAGGTACAGAACAATCACTTTTTGAGTATTATGTAATTAAATACTTTATTGCTTACTCATTATTTAGCAAAGCGTATCCAATTATATAAATTGTAGTTGCACATAACAAACACGTTGTGACGTCAAATCTATTAATATAAGAAGACCACGCTTAGTCCGATTCGCTTATTAAAAAAATAAAATAAAAATCTCTGAATGGCAACTATTTGAACGTCATAGAACGTCATTCATAAAAGTCATAACAAACAATTTGATTTCTGTAGGATTGTTTATTTTCGTGAGTTGTGAAAAATATTATATTATATTAAATAATGGGCAAAACAATTAAAAAAGAACTGCGGGTGATAATTTTTAGCATGTTAAATAATTTAGACAAAAGTTCAAGCTAATAGTGACCTGAATGTTTACAAAAAGGACTGACAAGGACAGATTATCCCGAGATTTATAATTTCTACTATTGTCAGTCAATACGGACTAATCGTGGTCCTATTATACTAAAGTCTACTAAATATGCAACTTTTATCTCTAAATATTTTGTCTACATCAAGAAGATTTGAAGCCGATGCTCAGTGAAGGGACGACACGGCCAGAGGTTTGTTGAGGACGAGTCTGTTAGAACGATAATAAAATTGAAAGTCCATTGACAAGTGATTGACAATAATATATATTTTTAATAAAACTATTTTATATAAATAGGTCAATTTATTTAGAATTCTGTGGATAATACTATCGTTGTCGCAGGTGTAGGGTAGATGCAGGGTAGGTGTAGGGTAGGTGTAGCGTAGGTGTAGGTAGGTGAAGGGTAAAACAAAGTCGCGCCGGGCCCACTAGTATAGATTAATTTGTTAATACCTCATGTTAAAATCCATCAAGCCAAATAAATATTACAAATAAACACTTGAAAAACCATACTACTGTTAAAATCAAATGTAGGTATACTTCTTATAAAGCGAGACAATCTCGGACCGTTTAAAACAAGAACCTATTGAACTTCACCGAAGTGTTCGCCTGAGGCAAAGAAAATCAATGTTTTGCGAATGAGCGATAACTCTAATAAGTGACGTGCAAAGGAATATCTTATAAAGAAGATATAGAAATACGTCTAATCTAGTTCTGATATCATCATCATCATCATCATCATCACAGCCCATATGCCCTTATGTACCCAACAGGTGTTTTGAGAAGGGTAGTATTTAATCAGGCGAAAGTAAACTCCGATTACCTACGGGCTTTACCCCAGGAGCCAAAATATTTCGCTGTATAAAGTTTCAAAATTAATTTATCCAAGTAATTTTTTTTTTTTAAATTTAGATATAGGTACCTACAGACAGACATACAGCCAAACAGACAGACGGGGAAAGCGATTATATTTTGCACCATATTGTAAGGGTTTGGCGAATAATGTATTTCTAGTGTGCAGCAGCTAATGAGGTATATCAAAATGCAAAACGTCGTATATAGCGCATAGTCGTATTAGCTTTAAAATAACTATTTGACTGAGAGAAAAGAATGATGGAACAATTATCTAGTTATTGCTAAGTACCTACTTAAGACTTAGCTATCCATATACACAGGAGGTCAGTCCCGCGTCGACTTGATATAAGTAGGTACTGAATAAAGTGTGTTTTGTTAATGAGAGAGATGTTAAGTTATGAAAAACATTTTAAAAGGTTGGCCGTATTTATGCGGTGCAGTTTATCTGATGGTCTGAACCATTTGATGTTAACAGGAAAACATAATGCTAAAATAAAAAATAATAGGTCTCATATTAATAGTATAGTAATAGTACCAATAACGAGTAATTATTATAAAAGCGTGCTATACTGTGCCAAAAGCGTTTTCTTTAAACTTGTTATGTTAAATTTCAGTAGGAATAATTTTCTGACACTTAATATTTTACCATTCTTAGCCAAATTTTTGATAGTTTGGGATTTATGACGCCGCTGTTCTCTGTAATAGTAAGCTTAATTAAATCTTTTATATTCTATTCTGCTAGTAAGTTGGTTCAATTTTTCCTCTCGTATAATTAACAATAATATTTTACGAACATCGTTCCACTCCATTTTACTGAATCCTAAAAGTATTCAAGGATTCACTAAACGTTTTTATTGTTTATTAGAGCATTCCAAAATTTTAATGCCTTAGAACGCTGTAGAAAAATCGTAACGAATCCCCTATCGGCCAGAAGAGAAACCAACAGAAAATTTCACGGTTTAGCGTCAATTATGTTCCAAACAAATAACAATTTTATTAAATTAACCAATATCACAGGAGACTTCTGTCTGTAAGGAGTACCATTCAAAACAAAGCTCAAATAATTAAATTTAAATATTCCGAGACAATACGGCACTCGTAAAGCCCTCCTAAGAGGGCTTTCACGAATCGTAAACGCTCGATTTTAGGCATTACCGTGCTCTCACGTCTACCTAACTCTTACTGAGAATAAACGGCATCGAAAATCTCACATTCTAAGTCATATGTAGCGAACATGATTTTCATTCGTTCTCTATTCTTCCGAGGTTGTGTATTTTACTTGCGTCTATTTTATTTTGTCTATTTTTGTTGCTATGTTATCTTTGCCCAAAGAAATTGTTGCCCTGTTTGGGTTGAGCGAAGTCGTCCGGATTGATAATTTTTTGTCGCACGATAAAAACGATGAAAAAAAACTGTGAAGGAGTGACGGCCATTTGATTACTGTAAATACACATAAATTAACGCGCAAATAGGCGTATTATATTAGCTGAGGTAGATGTTCACCATTGATAATACATTCGTGAAGTCGACTTACGAATACACCAGTACGCAGATTTTTAGGCAATGTTTGGTTAGGCTATGTTACAGCAAATTCAACGCGTTCAATATTAATTCCCAAATTACTGAAATTCTCACTCGTGAAATTAGGTAATGTGAATATTCGTTTTGATATTTGTAGGTACTGTGGAATTCCGAACGAATCATTGCTTGGTTATGATGTATTTACTTGCGTAGGTATAAACATAACTCTGAGATGATGTATTAGCCGTTTTATAGTTTGATCGTAAAATTGTATGAACGATGACTTGACTGCGATGACTGTGCCTACATCGCAAGTCCTTGTAATACCGACTTTAAAAATATATTGCTTAGAAATTAATATTTTATCGCACGTTAAATCTGGATAAGTGATAAAAATAAATGTTCACGTAATTTATTACTTTTACTCAAAGACTTAGCTAATTTTAACACACTAGTTTATTATGTATCATCATTATCACAGTCAGTTAGTCTACTGATGGTTAGATCATAACAGTGGCAAGTAATGTTGCTTGCTGTCTACTTTCTAGTTTCCAACGATTCTAGCTAAATTAAATTATTTAAATATGTTCTAAATTATTTTCATTATATTTCGATACAATTATGCCACAACGTAACTTAAAGCGAGATGTCAACTTCATCGGAACGAATTATGTTTAAACGTCGATTTAGGCATTGAAGACCGTTATGGTCTTACCGATTACCAATCTAAAAAAGAGTCAGAGGATGGCTAAATCTGAAAGTAAATCTGAAAGTAAATAAACTGAAAGTATCATATATTGTCTTATACAATTTCACCACCATTACTCTTTAGAAGTCAGCGTAATGTAGGACACCCTCCGGCCAGGTAGATTGACGATTAGCGAAAGGCTACAGGTGGATGCTGGATGCGACAAGCAGAGGACAGGGTACATTGTTGCTCATTGGGGAGCCTATGTCCAGTAGCGGGCTAATATCGTTTGCTAAAGATGGCGTCCTGGCGTCAAATCGGTTGCACTCTAGCGTGGCGAGGGTCCGGGGTACGCCTTCCTACTTCTCGTTATCCACTTCGCTCTGTTTTTGGTATCCTTGGTTGTGTTAGGTGATGTCAGGCCATCGTTTCTTAGGCTGGCCTTTTTATTCCGTACCGGGCGGAGATGGCAAGGCCAGACATTTTGTTCCCTGCTAAATTGCTGGTCTGCGTGAGAACTGTCGAGGGCGGCACCCTTTGCAGCTTATCTCGATGTAACGGAAGAATATTTAAAAAAAAAGCCCGAAATGCTGGGTCCAATCTTTGTACTATAAGCACAATCTGCATTAAGTGATTGTCTATTCTTCATTTACAATCAATCAGGAAATGGCTGTTTTACGCCTACCCAAATTTTAATGTGCGGCCGGCCGGCGTACCACTTTGTATCTCCCGCCGAAATGCCTTTTAACAATAAAATATTTACCACCCTCTTTTAATTTTTATCGTCCATTCCAGCGGGAAGGCTAGCTTGAGTCCTAGAATTTATGTTTAAATGCAATTGAAGTGATATAAAATGCGAATCCAATACTTATTTATGTCAGTTTAAATTGCTTAGCGAGATTGAGATAGAAGAAAACCAATGTTATAGATATGTGGCATCTTAAGTCACAGTGGTAATGCAGGCTCAATAAATGGTAGATAATAGCGGCGAGAGTTATACCGCTTTCCATCAGACGAGTTGTTATCACTATTTACATAGACATATTTATTTCCGCCATTTGAAACTTGATACTAAAACGTTCGTTTGATCACGTCACGCTTGATCGCTTGACGCCGCGTCGCTTCAGTGTGATCGACTTTAGAGGAAAAGTGTATTGTTTAAAATAAATATAAATAAATTGGTTGATTAACTCAAATAAGCAATTCTTTACCACACAAATAAAACAAATACAGAATCAAAAAATCATCTGAATCTCTAAATCATGAGTGGAACGTGCATATGGCCGCCAATTTGTATGTGTGCGTGATTCGAGGGTTGCCATACAGATCATCCATTTTGCTCTTTTTACGAAGTTATGTATGTAGTTAGCAACACAATAAATAAAAACTCTTCATTTTAAACTTTAAATTCTTGAATTATAATTAGCAAGTGGGAATTATAAATCTATGAGAATAAAATATATATTGTTACGACCTTATCGAAGATAGCTGATACTTTAAATTTTATTGGAAAATAATGCTTCAATTTAGACTCGATTTTATTACTGAAGTACCTGGACTCTGATAAGTCCCGTTAACTAAACCAATTTAACAACGATATGCCCGAAGGCTCTAAATACACGAATTATGCCCGTAGTACTTAGTAGTAGTAATATTTACCTAAGTATGTGTATTTTTTTTAAGTTCGCGTTGTCATTTTACTGTATGTCTGATTTATAATCTGATTGTTCTTCTATTAACCCTCAGAGGCGAGCCGTCGCGGACTTACACATTAACACTTCGGGAGTCCGTCAGTTTGACGCACCAGCGTACTTAACAACTCTGTCGGCTGTTATCTATAAGCGAAAGTCTCCAATGACACATAAAAGGCGTGACTGGAGTGTCGTCTCCGTATATGGACGATAAATCGTGAAAAACTCTAGTTTGTTAGCGTCGTCGCGTTCGTGAAAGGCTTAACAGGCTACGCGAAGTAAGCTTTTTTGGTAATTCGGTTTACGAGTAGGTCTGGACACCTACCCGGCAGAGGGAAGAACACCGTCATTGTATTGACGTAAAACGACGGCGTCGTTTAAAGTGGTTTATTTAGGAGATGGCTTGATGTTTTGAAGTCCCAGTCCGAGGAGTTTTCTTATTATCTTATAGCGTCAATAGTTATCTACAAACTAAGTGTCCTCTTATAATACTATTATTAGCAAAATCGTGTTTAATAAAGGTAGGTATAGGTGAGGTATGTTAGTTCGAACAGTTGTTTATAAGATTATATGATTACTAATATTGTCATTTAAAAAGCTTCCGTTGCGTTTAAAGTAACCGTTGTGAGAAAACTAAGTCTTAAGGCTTATAATAAAGTGTCAAATTATTTAAGGCCTCATTTTAAAGGTACGAAAGTTCCACTGTTCTATGACCATTCTTCTTCTACAATCATATACGGATATACCTACATAAATTGTAAGTAGGTACAGAAGTACTTTAAAGTACATACCTACTCTAAAGTATTTACAATATAGCCGTTATACATTGTTATATGGCGATTATATAATTCTTATTGAAGAATCGTCGCCAGAACTTCAGAATAGTCTCGAACAATGGCGAAAAGCACTGGAAGACAGAGGCTTACGGCTTAGATAACAGACACCTACAATAGACGGAACCCCTTTGAGGAAGGTTGAAGAGGTCAGGTACCTGGGCTCCATATTGAATACCTCAGCAACCACGATACAGGATGTAGCGCACAGAATCAACACGGGCTGACTCAAATGGAGATCGCTCGCTGGAGTACCCTCGTGGCATTAGGTATGTATCGGATCGGATAACATCTGTTAGCAAATATTGCAGTATACTGAACAATACAAATACTTAAACTAAATATATTAAATATATACCATTATTATTCCAAATACTAAAAACTTTCCGTAACTGCTATAGTGACCTAAAATAGCATCTCCGTGCAAAGATGTACTCGACTTATCTACATTTGAATTTAGCCAACGTAGGTAGGTAGGCCATTAAATTGAATTTTTTGTTTTTTGCTGGAGTGGTCGTGCGGATACGTGAACAGGCAATGGCAATGACCCACACGGCGCGGCGAGCCGCAGGCTGTGTTTCTCTTCCGTCTCGATTAGTTCAGTTTAGTTATTAGCACGTGCTATTTAACCACCATGTTTTGGTCCGGTGATTGACTACCTAGTATTCATTGTGTAAGGTGAAACCTTCCGTTCCCAGAAATAGCGCAAATCGAACAATGACTTGTGATTGGTTGATTGGCCAAATTAGCAACTCTTTCGGAACTGGCAAAACGTAATTATGTTATGATGTTAAATTGTGACGACATTATATTATGACGACATTATATCAATTCTGTTTTGAGAAAAAATAAATAATTACTCATTAATACTCGCGAGCGATTAACTGGAATCACTTTCATATTAATCCCGTTGTGGGATAAGCTCGCCTTTGCATTATTAACTGTATTATTATATCCTATAATGTTATAAATTGATGCAATAAAGAGATTACATACACACATACTTCCTATTTATTTAGACGTCCACAACTTCGACCTATTGCAATAATTCCTTAAATTAAATTAAATACATTTAAATTATGTACCACAATCCATTGTTCATTGCATGGAAGTTGTGGGGATTTGTTTTGAGCAGCGCGTGATCAAGTGTCCAGTTTATTGCTCGCGAGTAGTCGCGAGTGTACTTATTAAAATTAATTTGTAAGTATAGCAGAATGGTTCTGCCTAAGGCGCATAATAATAGGTATCATAATTTATAATTGCATTTAATTAAACCTAATCAAATAAAGTATTGAATTTGCCATATTGAAAAAATAATATTCAGGTCTTAGGGTAGAATCCTATAGAAAGAAGACCTGTGAAATTGGCATTTTGTATGGCGAAAATTACGGAAACATTAGTTTTCATACAAACTTTTTAATATTTTGGAATAACAATGAAACTTAAAAAATAAGTATAATCAGCTACATTATGCTAACAGTGCACAATCTTTCATTGTGATAAAATAACATCTGATTAAAGAAACAAACCTGACGACAAATGAAAAGGGGTATTTTCACCTTTATAAAAACATAGAACATATTTTTTAATTTAATATTAGGGAATACAGTATCTATTTTGAAATTTGGATATATTACTTACATACAAATAAACATATTTAAGCAAATATTTACCTACTTGCGAAAAACACGCCAATTTCATAGGTAAGGACCCAATAGGCCAGAAACTGGGTAGCAATTTCTATTACTGCGATTTCCACACAGACCGCCTGCAAAGCGCGGATATTATGGCAAAGCCCTTCACCACTCATAGTATCATATATAGTACCCATAAAAGCAAAGGTTTATCATTGATTTCCCAATACTGCACGAATGATGTGATATGTTATGGTATGTCGAGTTTTCGCGCGTATAGTTATCATCGTCCAATTAGCACCGTGCGATTAATTTCCTTGTTTTTAGACTTTTTAAAGATTACATTTTTAAATGCTGTTTTAAAGATGGCTTGTTTTACTTCTAGTGCTACCTGGAGAGGTTTTTCCTGGAGAGTACAATATGGTGTTCTCAAGAAAGGGGTAAAAAGGTTTTTACGGGGTCCGCAAACACCCATAGGCTGCGGTGACTGATTACCATCAGGCAGCACCTCAGTGTAATAAAAAAAAGTTAATGGTTTATTAGGTCACTAGAATATAGCATTGACATGATTATTATGTAAATTTGATATCGTCTAACTAAACAATAAATTCGTTGTTGAGTTAGATTCAATAATGGTTTATTCGAGTAAAATGATTCAGTTGATCTATTTAAATTAATTGATAAGCTTTGAGTGCATATTTACATATGATTTGTGACTGACATAAAATCCTAACATATACATCTAGTTTATCGTGTCGGCACTTTTGTTTACATCGTTTAGTTACGGTCCTCTGTTTATACGAGTAAAGGTACGCAAACACTAATGTTTATCCAACAAATAAAGAGAGGTTGTTTATTTTTATTTCAAAGTAAATTAAATAACGAAAGTAGAAATGTATGTGTGGCAGTGTAGTCTGGTTGAGTGGAATCGACATTCTCATCCATTGACAGGAATCGTAAAATGCGACTAACGTCATATACTCAGACTAAAGTTAGTGCCAAATGGATTGGCAATAGCGGACATTGATCTCTCGGTCAGAACTAATTTGTAAGGGGTCAAAGCGATACCTGTAACGCTTTAAATAGTCGTATTCGAAACGAGAGCGTCGGTGCGTTGGTGGTTAAGGTATCCGACTCGTAAGCGAGGTACCATACTCTTTTTTTGACTTATGTACATTAATTGAATGCTAAGCGACGCTCTTACCGTGGGAAAACATTGTGATAAAACCTGCACATTCAGGCGACTGAATGTGTAACCATGATATAATCTGGTCAGGTTCCCTCGTTGCAGGGTCACGGAGGTCAGATGGCAATCGCTCCACTATAATTATCTGATCTGCCAAATCCTGGGTCATGGTCGATACATTCAATCGCCAGAATGTGCAGGTTTCACCACGATATTTTCCGTCACCGTAAAAGCATCGGTTAGCATTCAAGTAAATTACATAACTCTTTCACGAGTGGAGTATTTTGCCATTATATCCATGCAGGACAGCCGGGTTAGAGATCGCATCGTTAAAATTATACAATAGAAAAGGTTGTCTCATATTTTTGTCCACAAGGATGGACAGAAAAGAGAATGTATTTTTTACTTTGCATTGTTATGAGTATTTCAAGGCACAATTTGTCACAGTCTGAATTTCGGAAACAATAAAAATATATCATGAGGCAGGAGTCATTCTACTATGCAGAACACAACGTGGTCAATTTTGAACATATCATCATCACATTGCCGTAATCTCCACGCTTGGCAGACGGGTTGGAGATCGCAGTGTCATAAATATAACAATGGAAAACGCTGCTGCCCATTTACCAGCCTACGCAGACAGATCTTTTGCCTCGAAAATATTAGCCTCCTACGTCATCCACGAGTGTAAGGCGTTGGTGCTATTCTACTCTGCAGGACACCACGTATGAATTAACAATATACATTTGTTTACTCACTCACAAACTGAGGCCCAACATAGTTCCTAAAATTAATTAAACACTCTCGAAGCTTTACAACGTTTCTGTCCGCTAAATGGGTTGTGTTTGTTTACTAATTGGTGGTTCCAATCCAAACATAAAACCAGAAGATCAAATAAACTTTTAGCGCATTAAAACAAACATAGTTGCTCGCAGTACACATGATTTAAGTGTTTAAAATCCCAGCGGATTTGCATAGTTCACAAGCTGGCGTTCTCTCGAGTCAATGCTAATTTTTATTATGTCGGCCTTTTTAAATACGTCTTTTTTATAGATGAACAAAAGTATGGAACAGGCTTTGTATACCTACATGTAATGATCTTTGACGGTTTTGAATGACTTAACATTTACGTATTTATATAAAACTATTTTAACAGATGTTTTATTCTTCCATACCCAATTGTTTATTGCTAAAATCATTATTCTCTAGCATATGATCAGCAATAATTATGAATTTTCATAAATTCCTTCGTATGTTCATTAGCATACTTAGGTAAGTAGGTAGGTGTCTACTAATGTTTTTCTTTTTGTATTTGCTATACAATACACACTTTTAATGAAAGATGTGAAAAGGAAACCACCAAGCAAAAATCCATCGATGCTTTTGTCATGTTATTAATTTAGGAACAACAATGAAGTAGGTAAGTCTTTCAATATACAACTTTCACGTGTAAATTTTTTCTATAATACCTAATTCTATACTTAAAATATTAATGAAAAATATACGACCGATATTTCTTTGAAAATCTAAAAAAGTTATTTTATCTAGAACTAATTTCTAGAGGAAATGAGACATTGTATCCGCAATCTACAAGAGTATTAGATTCTATAAAGCAATAAGATACTGATAGCGCTGAGATTGGATATTAGTCCCTAAGAACGAAGAAAACAAACCGGAAATTTTTTTATGAAATTAATTGTAAGTATTGAATTTATTTCAATTAATAGTCCAAATGATTAAAGATTATGTAGCTTACATAAAAGTATTCCTAAAAAGCCTCACGTTCTTTTGAAATTTGGATCTCTTCAAACTGTTAAACCTACTTTGAACTCGTAAACCGTTAGTTGTAAAACTGTTATGAGTCTGATAAACAACCATATACCGGTTTGAAATTTACATATAATATGCATTTAAATAATATTGGCTATACTAAAGTAATATTGGTTTGAAATACATTCAAATAAGTTCAAGAAAGCCGCGTGTAAAATAGAATACATTATTAAACCCATATTTTAGACACCCACGGGTGTCGTACAAGTCGGCTATTGTCTTAGAGATGTTACACCCGTTTTTAAAAACAAGTATCTAAGTGTGTGTATGGACGTTAACTCTTTATTGCGTATAAATGCTTAGGACGACTATATAAAAAATAACATAAATGTACGAGGCGAGGTAATCCCACAATAGGATTTCTTCCAGTCGGTCGACGAGTAAGGACTTACTCGTAGATAGTCCGAAAGGAGCTTTTACGAGCGGTTAAGTATTACTTGTGTAAAGGACAATTTTTATTCCATTGTTTTTTTATACCACTAAGGTGGCAAAAGAGCTTACGGACTGCCTGATGGTAAGCAATCACCGCAGCCTCTGGATATTTGCTTTGACGTCAGGTTAGTTAGGTATATTGCATAAACTCTAAACTGTCAAAACTGTTCGAATTAGCCACTATTTCGTTTACTAGCACGATTTTGCGTTTACAATGGCCGGTGATTGTTAATATTCTAAGTGGGGTTTCATAGTAACAAGAAATTTAATAACTTCTTCATAAATACGGGAGTTAGAGGCATCAAAGCTAACTAGGTACTTTGTAAGACAGAAAATAGGCAGCGGGCGGCGCTGTCTCTTAGGTGTCTTAAAACATTTGAAGTCATTTACCAAGTGAGCAAACTATGGTTGATTTAAATGGTTAAACAGTTACATAGTTTGCTCATATGGATGCGGAGCCAACAGTGGGCAGTCAAGACCAGCAGTGGGCCATTACCATCGGATCGAGATTAAACATGAAATAATTTCAGTTTGATTTTGTGAACTGAATGATGAACGAAACGTGAAATTTCACTCAGTAAAGGTTAAGTCGATTTTTAGATTAATTTAATTTTTTCTTGCTTAACTCTTTATTTCAGTAACAATATACACAAAACGAAGCACTGAAGTGTTTGTACGAAAACGCCAAAATGTCAATGCGAAACTGGAAAACGAAGCGCAGACGAGTTGAGAGTGGGTTGTCAGTTCGTCTCCAGGATAAGACCACAGAACCTATTCAGCTGCAGCGAGGTGTTAGACAAGGTGATGTCATATCACCTAAGTTGTTCACCGCTGCACCGGAGGATATCTTTAGGCTTCTGGACTGGGACGGACTTGGCATCAATATTAACGGCGACTACCTCACTCACCTCAGATTTGCTGACGATATCGTAGTCATGGCTGAAACCCTGGAAGACTTGGGCAAAATGCTCGATGACCTCTGTAGTGCCTCTCAACAAGTAGGTCTTAAAATTATGTCGAATGTCCATGTTGTGCCTACTCCAGTGACAGTTGGAGGCATTCCACTTGAAGTTGTTGACGACTATACATACCTAGGATAAATAGTCCAGTTAGGTAGGTCCAACTTCGAGAAAGAGGTCAATCGACGAATCCAACTCGGTTGGGCAGCATTCGGGAAGCAACGCCATATATTTTCGTCCCAATTACCGCAATGTCTCAAGACGAAGGTCTTTGACCAATGAATGTTGCTAGTGATGACTTACGGAACTGAAACGTGGCCGCTCACTTTAGGCCTTATAATAAAGCTCACTATTACCCAAAGAGTAATGGAAAGAGCTATGCTCGGAGTCTCTTTGCGCAATCGAATCAGAAATGAGGAGACCCGCAAGCGAACCAAGGTCACCGACATAGCTCTAAGGATTGCCAGACTGAAGTGGCAGTGGGCAGGGCACATATCTCGAAGAACAGATGGCCGATGGGGTAGTAAAGTTCTCGAGTGGCGACCACGTGCCGGAAGACGCAGCGTGGGTAGGCCTTCCACAAGGTGGACTGACGACCTGGTAAGGATCGCAGGTAACAGCTGGATGCGGAAAGCACAGGACCGGCCTTTGTGGAGATCTATGGGGGTGGCCTATGCCCAGCAGTGGGCGTCTTCTGGCTGATATGATGATGATGATGATGATGATGATACATAAAACGACAATAAAATAATAAATACGCTACACATTGAAATAAAATTAATTAATGTTTAGTTAGATAACTTTTCATATTTGATGGTGTTATAATTTTTGTATGTTGCTGGTTAAAATATTATAGCCTCTACTGTTATTTCCAAAAAGTGATGTAGGTAACACATCGCATACATATAATATCAAAATCGGGTGTGAAAATTGTCTTCGCTGATATACCTATCTTTCTCCATTACGTCGGAGTTAACAGACCATATTACGTATACCTACACACGCCCACGCGTGGCTTACTAGACACACAGCCGTTCAGTTTAAAGTAAATGTTGATCGAATCATCCGCTTGACAGATTTTACCGAACCGAACACGTTGACTAATTTTAGAGGCGCGTCTGACGAAATTGTTATACGACCTTGTCACTGCACCGCTAGCATAATGCCCATCATTATATTACGCAGACAACGCTTCGGTATTCACGGTTATTTATCGTATAAAAAATCACCGAGCGCACATTGCTATTGTATTTTGTGTAGAGAATTTCTTGCCGCCAAGGCTGGTGCCGTCGTTGCGTTTAAAATTTTATAATATAGTATGACTGCATTGTTTGAATAACTAAACTAGTCTGAGTTTTTGAAGCGATCGCGAATAATTTTGTTCGGAAAATGTTGTAGTTACCTACATATTAAATAATGTTTTGTCATTTGTAACTTATTATGTACTTAACGTACGTTCCTCAGAGACGTAATAATGTCTTAAGCCTTACAGGTGACGTATCATCACCATCATCATCTGAGCGATTGACCGCGGCGTCTGCCACGACATCTTTCTTGCCCTTTCTTCTCCACATCAACCGTTCTTTGGCATCCTCACGTTGTACGCCGGTAGCTTTCCGACTCGTCGATGGCAATCCATCGTTTCTTGGGTCTCCCGCGGAACCTCTTTCCTGATACCGGCAGGTTTAGGCACCTATTTCCCACGTATCCCCGGGCCTTACGTAGCACCAAGCCAAGGCCGCCACAGACGTACTCGTTACGTACACGGTCAAGTCGTGTAACGCAACACAGTCCTGCTGCTGTGATGTACGACGGGAATATCATCATCACAATCTCTACTGTATCACGTCCTCTGCAAAAGATAGGCATCCTACGACTCGTGGGGACTCGCCACGGCTGCTATTGCGGTATCTATTGGTCGCCATTCGAGAAACTTTTCGCCTCATCAGCCATAGGTTCTGTGAGCATCGTGGCCTGTCCACTGCTACTTCAGTTTTTCGGCTCTGGAGCCCATGTCGGTGATCTTAGTTCTGCTACGGATATCTTCATTTCATTATGTAGAGCAACTCCAAGCATCCATCGCCCGCTGAATGATGAGGTCCTTAGCGAGGCACCAACGTCTCTGATCCATAATATATCACTGGCAATACCTACAGACCATAGACTTTTATTTGAGACCGGTATATAGCCGCTCACAACTCGCAAAATTACGCCCATAGGTACGTAATGCAATTACGTCCGTACGCTGTCAGCCATAGTGAAACGGGCGCTGTTCTGCTACGCCGTATCATACACGTTGTCCCTATTCTACGTGCAATATATTCTGAAATCTATCGCAATTTGGGTATTACAGGGGTTGACTTGCAGATTCAAAATATGCAGGCATTAGAATTGTTTATTTAATCCAGTCTACGTATACGAGTAAGTTGGAAAAAGTGTAGACACCTGTACTGATGGAATAGAATGACTTAAGCTATATTATTTATTGTCAAATGTATGAATATCTATCTGATAGATACATGCAGTTATCATTACTTACATAGTTGTAAGTAAGGCGTGTGAAAATATCTTAGCACTTAAACTGGCCAATCTTAATAGTCAAATCATTCTTAGCTGCTACGTATCAAATAATTCGTCACTGTTAACAAATCAATCTTCAATAACTTGAACAACTCACAAAAACTACTGATTCCAAATAATATCTATTTTACACCTACTAAAAGTAGCAAATCTATTAAGATAATATTGTGTCGTAAGACGCTGTAAGATAAATGTATAAATTATGTCATAAACAGTTTAAAGTTGTGCTGTGATCGCGGCCACGGTGAGCGTCGTGATAACAATTCCTTAGATTTATGAAGCTAAAGATAAAAATGATAAATTCCTTTTATTTCCAGGTTAAGTAATTAACAAGCGGTTTTGTTCTGTTTAACTTATTTATCACCAAACGGGGAGAGTTTCGAATTCAGATTTCTTTAACTTGAGGTTGCTGGTACTACAATTTCTTACCCTTACTTTTATTAATAATTTTACTTATAATTATTTACGAAAAACTTAAGCCTAAAATTACACGTTACTGTTACTTTTGTATATATGACAAATGCGTATACAGACGAAATTAAAGTTGTTTACAATCTGATATGGTACATAACATAATTAGGTACGTACATGCTAATTATCGTTAAACTAGACACCTAAACTAAGTAGCCTGCAGCTTAGGCGTAGAAATAGATATTTGGCTGTTTATATAACCTTGTCACACAAGGATATCTCCTTTAGACAAGGATATGTAGTTCAAATACCTCCCAGCCCCAGTGTTTCCTTCGGATTCTGACATTGGATCCTTCAAGAAGTATATTAGACGTAGAGAGAGGTTGGAGAAGTATATATTAGTGGTGGGCAACGCACAGATGACGCCCCTGGTGTTGCTGATGTCCTTAGACGGCGATGACCACTTTCCATCAGCCATCATCATCTGCTTGCCTGTTTGTATAACATAAAAAAGATTTATTCAGTTACCACTAATTTTGATAAAAGCATTCTATTTCAAAATATAGTATAGTAACTTCCGTTTAGGATAGTATCAAAGTTCTCGAGTTAAGTTTTTCGAAATATGCGTTTTCCAGAGCGGTTATCGCCCTAATAAAATGTGACAAAAGCGGCTTTTCTACGCAAATTTTAGGCTTAGCTCTTTCCGGGTTCGTGTTATCTTTGGGCCGAACCCCTTTACGCACACCCATAAAAAATACCATCACATGTCCTTGAACTGTTCAACCAGCCTTCGGGTCCACAGCGAGACCTTGGTCAACCTCGCTCGCACACCCATAGTTACACATCCATAGGTAATGAAATTAATAAAAGTTAACCCCCTGCGGCTCTTGCGTCATTCGCCGTTGAAATAGATGTAGTTCGGGGGTTCATTCATGTATGATGTATAGATATGTATGCAACATGGTTTTATTGGGCCATAAATTTATCTATAACCTTTTTTGTTTGCACGGAATAAGTCAAGGGTAAAGTTCGATAAAAAGTAGCGGACGACCCATAACCTATCTCTAAGCAAAAAACAGCAACGATCCGTTTAGCTTTGTTGCGCGAGAGGACCAAGCGCCTACAACTTTTTCACATTATTAGTAAGGCAGAATCACTACTATGAGCATTACTTAGAGATTTTGCAATTCACGATCCTTTCGGTCTCACGAAAAAGCGCTACACTAAAATTTGTGCCAGGAATCCCATGAATACTTTCAATTACAAGCACCAATTACAACACCTTAAACATAAATTAAATTAAATTTCATCCCTTCCATTTCTGTCTCACCGAAAATCGAACTCGGGTCAATGACTTATTTTCCGACCAAATATAGAAGATCCATTGACTGTTAGCTTTTAGCTATGCACCTAAGTGCTATTTGATTAAGTGTGTAAATATTATTTTACATGTTTATAATATTTTCATAAGCCCCTTCAAGTCCTCCCGTATAAGGTGGGTGGCCAAACATAGTAATGTAAGGCAGCCATTTCGACGTGTGAATATTCCAGTAAAACATTAAAAAATAGAACCTATTAGCACACAGCCGACGTTTTAGGGAAAAACGAACCGACCATTAGTAGTTAAATTCACAAGCCTCAAAGTAGTGTTGACTTACGACACAAGCATGGTTGTTCTCGAGTTTTAAATATAGACGAATGATTTGTACGTTCTATTTTTAGATAAATGGAAGCCTTAACCGTATTAACATACTTGTAGATCTCAATGTCGGATTGAAACACACGAAATACATCACGAATTAGCCACCAAGGCTATATTTATATTTTGTGACATAGCAGACACAAACCGACGTAATAATGGCTGTTTCGCAGAGTTTTCTCATGTAAGATATACATCTGTAATATTATGCTACCTTCGTGCTTCTTTGTAGGTGGGTACGTACCTGTCTATCTAAACATTTATAATTGACAAGAATATGAGATGTTTATGTCCAAAAGACGTAGGTAGGAACATTTTATGTTATAGAACGAGTATTTTACTTACGAGTACAAATATTCCATCGTCTTTTTTTCTGTATTTTAAATTACACTAGCCAATACGGCTTAATATCCATCTAAGATTAGCCGTAGAAACTATGGTTAATCCTAGCTGTCAAGTTACGCCACGTGTATTAATAGGGCTCGATACGTCTAACCAATGCAATAAGGTAGGTAGGTAGCTGAGCAAACCAATTAAGAGGCAGTGATTTAACACCCGGCGGCTGTGTGGTGTCCGGCAGAGTATATACTACACCAAACCAACCCCTTACACTCGTGAACGTCGTACATCGTCGTATGGCGACTAATGTATTAATGGTTCTGAAGTTTCTGTAGGCTGGAAAATGCGCAGCAACATTTTCCATTCTTATATTATAACACTGCGATCTCCAACCCGCCTGCCAAGCGTGGAGACTATGGCAATAACCTCTCCTTTCATGACGGAGGCCCTAAGTCCTGCAATGGATTGTTATGGGCTGCGATGATGATTTAAGAAATAAAAATTTAACACAAATCGTGGTGGTCTCCGGTCGAATAGAATACATTTTTATAAAGCGGACATTTTCAAGTAAATGTTTTAATTAATATAACGGACTTTTTTAAAATAGTGGATCGTATGAACCTGCCAGCAGCTGCAGCAATTGGCAAGTGTAAGATGATGATAATATAAAGTGTGTAGCGCATAACTTTGTTACTTACGAAGTTGACTAATGCTATTTCAATGTCTTAGGCACATAGGTCAAAGAGTAGACGACGCAACTCAGTGGACTACGAAAACATGGAAGTTCTGTGTGTTTTGATAGCTCATAAAGAAATCCTCATTTGATTTGGGTGGGTTCAAATGCCGTATTTATTAGCCAAGCGATTTATGTAGTATAAAATGTTTACAAAAAATAAAACCTTTTATTTTCTAAAAGAAAGAAAAGGGACGCCATAAAAGGATCTTTGTGTTAGAAACGGACAAAACCGGGAAACGCTTCTTCGGAAATTGGCACTTCCCTTTTATGAACAGAATTTATTTTATTACACACCAAAATAATAAAAAAGGTGATCTTTTCGCGTCTATTGTAGACAATCTAGCTACAGCTAGAGGCAACCTTCCATCTGATGGTTCTGTGGAAATAGTAGCGAACAATGGCCGCATATAACAGTATATGGGATTCAAACTCGGTACCACTCGCTCTAACCCTAACAGAGTGCCCACAGCATGGATATAAAAAAGTAAGACGCATTAGCGACACTAGAATAGGGTGACTTGGTTGTCAGTTCGATGTCAGACTGATATGGAAAGTAGGAGTCAGGATTAGCAACATCCTCACCGAGATCATCATCAGAATCATCATCCGCAGACAGATGATATAATCAGATGTAATCATCTGTCGCAATAGGCTGATGGGTTATAAATTTGATTGCATCAATCATTGCGTCAGATCCAATCATATTTAAAAAGATTCTCACTGAGAGTACAGCAGCGCAATCTTTGAATCTCGATGCAATGGTCCCAATCCGTTGTCTGCCATATGGTGAGCGGGGAACATGTCCAATCCTGCAATCATCTTGAGGTAGTTTAAGTCATTTACCCAAGGAGCAGCCAACGATACCAATTTGTCAGGACGAGGCACATTTGCTGGTAAGTCCAGAGCCTGGCTCATTATCCGGTCTGAAATGATCGTGGTGCATGCATCATTGAACAATCCTATTATCCTGTACAGCCCACAAAATATAATGAGGAGTCCCAGATCATGGCTTTCGGTCACTGAAGTTTTGGTGAGCCTTATGATTGGCTGTGACGGTTTCCTGATGACATTGAACATGCACCAGGGTTGATCATTTCCCCCTCTTTTGCAATTGTGACCCCATACGACGCCCAGTCCTTCTCATTCTTCTCTTCATATTTAAGAAGTGCAAGCTACGCGAATTCTTTAGCTGCCGCAAGATCTGAGAATAGGAATAGATGATACCATGCTGCTGGCGAACATTTCCCAAGCCTCGTTCAATGTTTTGTAACACTCCGAAATCATGAGATCCGGCTTCGTCCTTCCGACAAATGCTTCAGACGAGTATTTGACCACTGGTGTAGAGGATGGAGCCTGAACGACTACAGCAGTTCTATCTTTGATGTAACAATAATCCATTTTGAGTCAAAGAAGTCTTACCTCTGTTAAATGTTCTTATTACTTCATTGATTTAAATACGCATTGCAATGTTTTAATTTTTGGCAGTTTCGACAGTGCCTTTTATTTTAATGTAACAATAATAGTAAGACGGCGCGTATCGTCAGGAGGTTCCAGTCTAGCAGCCCTAATAATATAATCTTTATTTAGGGCTAATGTTATAAACTAGGGGTTACACATTTTACTGCACTTTTAACTGCACATACTGCGCGCAAAAATGAGGCTCACTTTCACACGGAACTCACTAAAAATCAGGGAATCGCTTTTACCATCAAAGGCTACTTAATTAATTTAAATGGACTATATGGGCTGCAAAGAGCACCACACGTACGCAACTGAGAATTCAGTCGAATAGGTAAATATATAGCGTGAGTTTTTGATGGCACGGTTACGTGATATAAAACAGGTACAACAGCAAAACCAATACAAGCAACAAAATGCATCATTGCCATACTTCAACCATACATTCCGCTAGTCAAATACATCTTTCCTACAAGTTGATTTCCGTATAACCTCAAACGTCTAGTGTAAAATTATTTTATACTCTTAATTTTTAGGTACATGTTAAATGTGGCAGGTGTAATAAGAACAACAATTTTTGATGCCCTGCTTCCCAAACTACGAATAACCTGTGTGTTGGGAATCAGTGAAACGCCCCATGGCGCCACATCATATTTTTAGATTGTGGTAAACAATGAGAAAACTTGAGAAAGAAAAGAAATATGAGATTAAAAAGAAACCCATGTCAATATCTCAATTAAAAAATGGCATCAGATACTTAAGGATTACATGGAATACCTAAACTAACATCCCTCCTTTCAGTTTTCTAATATACAGGTTGTCCCAAAATTCGACGTCAACCCGGAATCGGGTGAAAAGGCAAGTCATGCTGTTTGGCAGAAAAATATAAAAAAAAATCTAAGTTGCATGAATTTTTTATTTTGAATTTTTGTCTATGAGATAAGGCCTATTTTTATGCAAGCTTAAGCAGCTGGTTTCAAAATTTGATTACATTTTAGAGAAGCATTATTCAGGGCTACACAGCAAAAAAAAAATGGGATAAAGTAAAGATTTGTGGCAACAGGACTGAAAAGTCTGTCGCAGGGTGTGCAATATTGCGATTTTTTAAAATGCCTATAATTTTGAAATCATGCAACTTAGATTTTTTTAATATTTTTCTACCAACCAGCATGACTTGCCTTTTCACCCGATTCCGGGTTGACGTCAAGTTTCGGGACACCCTGTATATCTACTAAATATACTCAAGATTTCTTTTGCGTTCTAAACGAAATAAACAGGCAGACAGAGTTACATTTATAAGGTAGCATTATAATATCCTACATTCCTATCTTAGAAGGAATGTGAAACGCAGCCAAATACCTACCAGAGGGATTGCGTCCGTCACGCTGTGGACATCAACCATTTGTCAAAATACCTATGATGACCATTTAATTAATTTCCGCACTGACTACTAACATGTTTTAATATAAAGTACCTACCTACGTTCCAATAGGAAAAGGCAAACTTAGAGCACTACAGCTATAACTATTATCCACAAAAATCTAAATTAATTGACTTGTTTATTAATTTAGGTACTAAAATAAATTTTCTTATTTATGTACATTAGTTGAAGGCTAACCGATGCTCTTACGGTGAGGGAAGTCATTATGAAACCTGCACATTCAGGCAGCTGAATGTGTAACCAATCAGGTTCCTCTGGTAGCAGTGTCACGGAACGGAAGCCGTTCCACTGTAATTATCTGATCTGCTAAATCCTGGATCATGGTGGAGGCGGACCCCGGACCCTCGAGCGCGAGAGCACAACCAGGACATTAACGCCGAGCTGATTATTTATTTTATTAATTTTGGTACTTATCGTTGTTGTGCTCTATGTACTTTACTTTAGTAGGGAGATGGTTTGTCCGCAATTAGTCTCGCAGATGAAAACGCCATTAGTCTTCCGCTGTAACAGTCCACAGTCCACAATACAGTCTATAGGTATACATTTCAGGTGAAACTCATCAAAAAACTTGTTTCGCTGTCGCTGAATAACGTGCTCCAGTCCGAGTGCGCAACGGTCTAAAAAAACTCCGCTCAACTGAAAATTGAAAGGGGCAACTTCGGAAATTCCAAAAAGTAATTTAACTCTGCCCGATTCTGGTTATGAAGTCCCTTGTGCACCGGTCGATATCTCAAATTTGGTAACAGAATTGGTTCCGCTATGAATAATAATAAACACGTTACAGGCTCCGCCGTTGTACGGTACGGCTTTCAGTTGTATTGTATAGCCTCTTTATGAGACAAATCATTGATCGACTGGAAATATTGTTTTAGACTGGGCGCAGAGAACCTATAACCGAACTTTGCAGTCAGGCGACGGTGGGTGGTGCCAACCGCTATTCGGAATGCTCCCGTCCTTTTTTTAATGAGATTGCCACTATACAGTGTACCTACAACTGAAAACTGACCGCGCCTGACAGCATCAGGTTCATAAAACTTCCTGTTTTATCATCACCGTGTAAAAAACTAAATTATGGATACTGCACTAATTGATGTGCTATACTATGATATTCACTACCACTGGGCGTGATACATAACATAGGCATTCTAAAAAACACCGAAATTGTTTAAAATCGATTTCAAATTAGCGTTCAATAACGTTTTTGATTGGGACTCTAATATTTTGTGGGAGCCCTCTGACATACGGGTGCTTAGTGGCGAGCGCTGATCTGTGCTGTACAGGCAGATACCATTCCTAGCAGTGTACTTATGTGCTTGCGACCATACATACTATAAGGGTGCTTATGCGGGATTTGCAGTAAAAGATAATGTTTAAAGTTATTTAAAATGTATATTGAGAGTCCCACAATAAATGACAATAAATGTTAATTTAAATGAATGCACCAGCAAGCGGCGTTCCGAAAAATGCACTGCTTAGGTAATGTGCCGCGCAGGGCAATTTATCTAACCGCACCAAACACATATCTAATTATTGTATACATTTTGACGTTTATTCTTCTAAATTATATGACGTTCTGGATTCGATCATATTGTAGATGTAGGGAACTGTATTTCTAGAAGGCAGATTAATATGGCTTGGATGCCGAGTTTATTAGATGAGAGCTTTGCGAAGGCTTTAAAAATTGAATTGCTAGAGACGTGCGTATTTTCAGAGATGCAAAGCTAACTTGTGACGACTTCTCAGCTTGATGAAAGAAAACTACATTTTAAAATCCATTAAGTAGTTTTTAAGATGAAAAGATGACATTGTTTATATTTTAAAGAAACGCATTAGGTAGGTCATATAATCAGTCATGTTATGACATCATATTAAAGATATTTTCAGAATAATAATATAGACATAGCAATTTACGAATTTACTATTAATATGTGAATGTGTAAGTTGCTTAGACGTGCGCCCCAGGTATAGATAACTAGGTATGTAAGAAGTAACTTAATTCGCAACTCTGTATAAACCCAAACAAATGAATTACAGTACAATTAATTGAGTACGTAATTAGTTCTACAAAATCGTTAGCACCAGATATATAGGGATGGCACTATCAATAGGGCCTACTGTAAATGGGATATCTGACTTACCAGCTATTGACGCTGATATATCCCATACTGCTTATCTGGAAATCCTGGCTTGAATGAGAAGGCTTCGGCGTCGCCGTATTCAATATGGCCATTGAGCGTGAAATTGTGTGGACGCAGAGAGAATTTCCCACTACCCGATCTAAAATTGTAGCGTGCATGGACGAAAATAACAACCAAAAAACGGTTTGCACGAAAAGGTTATGTATAACAACAGCCCAACCAGTCTTAGGGATGGCTGATGGCTACACTTTCATCTACATTTTTATCGAATAATTTGATCGTAATGGATTTGCGGGGACGATAGAGAATATGTTGTCTCTGAAAGTATTGTTTCGTTTGACAATGTTATTGTTATGCCTGCTTAACACCTGTCACGCAGTGGAGACCAAGGAAGGTTGCTTAAATATTCTTTTTTTGAACTTTAACTACTATACCTATATGAAAAAATATAAAAGTAATATACCTAATATTTATAATAACACCTAATTTGCCGTCACCGGTCACCGTCACCGATCTTCTGAGACTGTTCAACAAGTAAGAAAAATAATAGTTATTTAAATAACCAAAAAATCCATGAGCACTTGTATATGAGCATCTAGAAAATTTGGTTTCACATAAAATACCTACCTGCGATAAATTTTCACTGAAACGGAGCTTGTCTGACGGATTATTCCGGTTTTCCTGGAAGTCGGGCTTCGATTGCAGGATGACATTCGCAGATAATTCGCTCGTCGTTGCTATTGAATGTACGCAATTCAAACTTGTGCATCGTTTGCATTGAAGACGTCGAATGCAGCTTCTGGAAATCTTAGGGGAAATGCGGCGCGAGGACTGAGATGAATACCAACCTATACATACAATAAATCTGTAACAGATCCGATTCTGTACATTGAAGATATTTTGAAACATTTTATTGGACGGATTATATAAACGATACTGAAGCTAATACTGTAATGTATTTAATTTTTTTCTGTATGTCTGTCTGTCTGTATCTTGGCCGCGCATCACTCCGTAACTACTAAATGAATTAAAATAAAACTTGGTGTGATATGAGTTCTTACTACGTGGTAGGACACTGGATCCCAATACCAGAGCTACCAAATCAATTTTTAATTAACAAATTTAAGATTATCTGACATATAAAAAATCCGTGCAATTAAAAACCGCACCCGTACATTCTGTAGTAGGTATAGGTATCTTCAGCTGTTTAGTATCTAGTAAAAAATTACTCTCACTTATTTTTACCGTCTGGTTTTAAGTGAGGCTTGCTCTTAATGCCACCGAGTAAAGTATCTTAGCGCCTCTTGGTATGCTTGGGTGGAGTAAACAAATTCAGCGGAGAATTAACGCTCTTACCTAAGGCGAGTTTAACAAACTGAATCTACATTTTTGGCAAATTACAGGAGTATTTTATGACTACTTTGCTGGAAAATTACCTAGGGCGTTTTATGCGGTGGAATATCCTATCCTACTAAGACTAAAAAGAAATATAGATGCATTATTTTAATATCATTATTTTTATATTATATTAATATCATTTTTTTTATATTAATTCATATTGTGATATGGGTGTAACTCGTTACTTTGCCTGAAATAAAGATTTATTATTATTATTTATTATTATTATACCCATGACCGGGAAGAATACCCCTTTAAAAACTAACCGAAGCTACGAAGTAGGTACTCCTTTAGAGCGAGTGCCGTTTTATTCTACTTATCAAGAATGATATAATAACTGCTGTCAAGATTTAAGGCTAGTGATTTCTTCCATGTGAGGGGGGCGCCGGTGGCCTAGTAGGTAAGGTATCCGAAAGCACAACCGAGACATTAAAGCCAAGATGATAATTTTAAATTTTTCTATGTGATGAAACTATAATGACTTCTTTTTTGTTTTTACAAATTCACACAGCGCCACCCAGCCCCAAAGTAAGCAAAGCTTGTGTTATAGATGTTAGATTATTCATGAACTACTTATATACTTTTATCGCATCGGTGGCCGAGTGGTTATAGTATCCGACTCGTAAGCCAGAGGTCCCGGGTTCGAATCCCGCTCGGCCATGTACCAATGTCTGTTTTCTGAGTTATGTACGTTAGTTGAATACTAACCGATGCTCTTACGGTGAGGGAAAACATCGTGAAGAAACCTGCACATTCAGGCGACTGGATGTGTAACCATGATCCAATGTGGTCAGGTTCCCCTGATAGCAGGGTCATGGAGGTCCACTGTAATTACCTGATCTGCCAAATCCTGGATCATGGTCAAGGCGGACCCTGGGCCCTCGTGCGCGAGAGCACAACCGGGACATTAACGCCAAGACTTATATACTTTTAATACGTACTTATTATACACACTCCACCCAGACCTGTAACAGAAATTAAAATTTATCATTACAATTTCTGCTCAGCCGGGAATCGAACCCGGCGAATCGAAATCTGTGTGGCGACCGGCACATAAACCAACTGAACCACTCAGGTCGTCAACATTGACATAAGAGCTACGTCGATAGCGTTTGTTGTCGCTAACTGAGTGTTTCGTTTCCCACATCATCTAGCTGCTTGTTCGCCAAGTCATCTATTTTCGGCTAAGAGATTGATGGCCGTCACTAATTATGGTTTCATGCAAATAAATTAGATGGAACTTCGCGAAGGCTTTCCCAGGGTTCTCACACGTTGGTCTGCACGTTCTCCTATTTACGTGTCGGAGAATTTGTCGGGACATATTTTATGAAATGAAGTTGAATGGCTTCGTTTATTTTAAGAGGATTTTTTTTAATAAATAAGTAATTTTCTTTATAATTCTAAATACATAATTGTTCTGTAAGTGTGTTTGTCACCTAACTCAACCTATTCAGCTGAACGAATTTAGTTAAAATTTTGTATGTATATTTGAGTGGTTTGAAAATACAATTGAACCCGGTAGATGGTGTCTGAGCGCGTTTGCATGACAAAAACGGATTTCATTATTTTGACGGTACTTTTTAGGGTACGTGTATGGTACGGTAGGTGTAGAGTAGGATAGAGGTAGAATAGAGTAGGGGTAGGGTAGGGAATGTGTAACACGCCACGCGAACGAAGTCGTGCAAGTTCAATTTAAATTAAGATTACATTAATAAGGCTTACATTGATCATTATTCATGACTTAGCGCTGCCTACCAATCGATCGCACACTAATTTTCACTCTCTAAACTCTAAACCAATTTACTCTTGTTATTCGTAACGAATTAAAACACAATATTGGCAGTGTGTAAACGACGACAATGTGAAGCGGCTACGCATGTACATATTGCTTGCCAGCGAACAACATCAGCATTCAATATTGTATTATGATGAATCCACGTTCTGTAAAACTGCCCATGAAACATGCATACGGCGGAAACAAAAAGATTCCGTTAGCTCAATCGTGTTGAACCCAATGAATCTGAATGTGGGAAATCTAAAATTGTAATGGTAACGTATTTATAGGCGCGCACAATCTTGCCTTTCAAAATTCAGCTAAGGTACTCCTCATTGCTTTTCATGTATTCGGGAATACTCGGGCCTGTTTAAAGAACTGGGACCGTAAGTAGTCTGCGAATTGTTTCTTTTAGAGGTAGGCTGGCGAGACAGCCAACGGTAGGCCGTAGACAAACGAAAAGTAGATAGTGTCTGACAATCTCTTACCTCCGACTCGGGGCTATTCTGCCGCTTTCAGTTCCCACTTCACACAGAAATTTTGTTTAGACGCAATCTTAGGAACGACTACAATTTCAATCTACCGTGACTGCGCAGAATAAATCACTCTAGAAACTAGATTAAATGTACTTCAATTATGCGAGAAATGACTTACTTCTAGGTACTTGCAGTTCCCATATCACCTACACCCCGTACATTTGGATTTAACACCAAAAGCTCGGCTTACTTTGAGTTTATAGCACAGTAAATTTTTATTATTACCTTTACCCGTTAAACCTAATTAAAAGTTACTACCACATTAAACTTGTGCCAAACATTAAAAGCCGTGCCGATGGTAGTTCATCTTCATTAATATATCATAATGTAGACACACTATATGTATTACATCACACAGTACACAAAGTCATGGGTCGCATGTCTAACAATTGCATAAATAATTGAATACTAACGTCCCAAATGTATTAGGTATACATAGCCATCTTATCCCGTATTCAGATCTATTTTGCCACTATTGATTCTCATTGACTAGTCATGCGGAAGCCAAAAAACAGTATCTAAATATAGTTACATGTCAGACTCCTATTTGCCATTGTAATGCAGAACGTCTCCGCAGCGGGCGGCGAAATTTCCATTGTTTAATATCGAACACTATGAATACACACATGGACTTCGTTATCGGGGTATCTTTTGTTGAACTTGCATAATTATGTGTTAGTGTAATCTGATACACGAGTTGCCGATTTTAGCTACCGGGACCTGGGACCGAGCCATCGGGAGGAAGATCTTTGCCTCGTGTTCTTTTTACACAAGACCGGATAACACATGGACTTCGTTATCGGGTATATTTTGTTGAACTTTGCATAATTATTCTAGTCTAATCTGACGAGTTACTGAATTTTCATTATTGGGGCCTGGGACCGAGCCATCGGGAGTTTCTGACAACACAAGCTTTGGGGCTAGATGGCGCTGTGTGAATTTTCCAAGCTTATTTATTTATTATTTAACAACAACCGATGCAGATTGTAAGCGCTTTAGCATTTTGCCTGCGAGCGCATCTCATTTTCCTAAGTATCTAGAAAATCTATTCATCAACCGTATTCGAACTCGACTTTGCAATCTTAAAGAAGGCTGCAAGCAGCTTCATTTCTGAATAAATTATTTCCATGAATATACAATACCTACCTATTGTCTATTATATTTGGAATATTTACGGCAATACTAATAATATAGGGTCGTCTGGGGGCCAATCTATAGCATCAACCCTTTCTAGTCGGATTTTGTAGTTTTCAATACTCGAAACATAACAACAATAAGGGTTCACAAATTTCATAAATATTTTACCAGTGGTTGAACTCTTTCCGCCTGAGTAGTCCGCGTGGATGGGTACCACCCTGTTATCTTTTTCTCTTGCCTAAAAACAATGTTTGCATTGTTGTGTTCCGGTTTGAAGCATAATTACAGGCATAATTACCATCTTAGTCCTCACAGTGACAACGTATCTGGTATCTGGGTTTTTAAGTGGTTTCGCTTTGCAGTACGAAACGTTATCGATCGAGCTATGGTTGAATCACTATTCCTACCTACACGGTAATACTAAAGGTGGCTGATGTCAACAGTTTGCATTTCAGTGTTGTTGACTGGTCGTTATTTAGATGCATGCATTTCGAAGCTGCTAGAGTGTCAAATCCGCGTCCGTTCAGTATTACAAATAGGAGGAGCTACCAAACACCTCCTATTCATACAGCGGTTGACGGAGGAAATATGCGCATGTTGCCCCACTGCCTGCGAAATTAATGAGTTTATGTTGCAACGGGCATCTGTCGTTGAATAAGGAAATAGGCAAATGCATCTGTGATCGACGGGTTACGGACTCTGTGCTATTTTTAAAGACATACCTGGCTATAAACAGAAGTCTCGTAAATTATGTATGCGATGCATAACTTTGCGAGTATAATGCTCGCCAAGCGACCGTTGTGAAATTCATAGTCTTAAACTGAGATACGTTGGTACACGTATTGTTTTCGGATGTAAGAATCGATCACTGACGATTCCGCATGCTTTTGGGTTGCAACTTATGGCACAAATTTGTAGCGATTATTGCATTATAACTTGTTCATCGTTATAGTGGAATTAACTTAAACTGTGTACAACAAACGTCAACAACCCTCCGGACGACTCAGTCGTTTTCTTCTCCATTTTCAAACTTTAGCGTCTGTTCCTTTTTTCAAATAAAATAATGTTAGTGCACTTATCTCTTGGCTAGATCTTATTTAAGCGCGCTATTTTACAATTGAATTTCCGGTGCTGTATATTTTATTGCACTATCCGGCCATCAATGCTGCTGTATTTTGCTATGCTTTTGATGCTTTAGTGTTACGTTTCAAGACTCAACTAAGTTCTCTCATACACAAAACTGAACAATAGAGGAAGGCAATTATGGAAATAGTCCACCATTTTGGTTAATAGTGTTTACCTTACCAGGATCATGAACATAAATGAAACTAAGTAGAAACTGTCCAATGTTATTTGCTTTCTTTTTTAATTTCGCCGCCAAGACATAGGTAAGTATTAGTTTAGGTTTAAAATTAAAACAACATTAAACTTTGTAAACTCAAAAAATATATGACGTTACAAGAAAATTAAGTAGGTAGGTGAAGTATTCGCCAGTGTTGTACAGAAAAAAAACTTTATTTCGTTCAGTCGTTCCCTCGGTTTAAAAGTAGGTACGAGTAAGCGAGATCTACTCTGCGCCGCTGTCATTTTGATTTTTTACCTTACTCTTTATTCATGGAACGTGTGAAAGTTCCAATATCAAGTTTTTCCTGAATGATATTTCACTCTACTTTCATTTTAATATCTTAATGTTTGTGTGCTACTTTAGTTCCGTTGCAAATGATTTGGAACCTTGTAGAAGGACTTCATAATAATAACCTTTATATTTTTAATATTACCTATGGTAATCTGAGAGAGGTTGGAACAAGTGGAACAATGTGATATCTTCCTGCCCAAACAGGAAAACGAGCAGAACTCGTGATGTTACGTATGTATGTTAATCCCATGAAAATACCAGAGTCTGTCCTTGTTTTTAATGCGCCCGCTTAATTCGAATAGAGTACCCGTGAATTTACAAATTATGATTTCAGGGAAGGATAGAAATTAACTCCCAATTTTAAGATAATTTAAGGAAATATTAAGGAAAACAATCCGAATTTGACTTCACCCCTAATCCCCTCCCTGAGCTTCCCTCCCTTTCCTTAGCTGAGCATACAAAAATAAAAATAATCTGTTAGGCTGACGGGATTACTGTGCCATGGTTTTCCTGTCAAATATAGGTCAGATACAAAATCTGATCAACACACATATTTTCTACCTAGCTTCATAAAATGTTTCGTATTTTTTACGTCAACGTATAAAAAATGCACAGACCTTTTATGTTCGTAATAAAAGGTTTGTGCATTTTTTATATGTTTCGGTACATTTTGAAGTGCACTTGCTAGGGATTACCTTCTGATTCGTAACCTATACAAAATATGTTGTTATATTGTTGTTAATCTTTCAAAAATACTGCCTCAGTACAAAGAAACCACTACCTCCTTATTAGTCAGAAAGTAATCTTAGGGACCGACCTTTTCCCTACTCCAAGTGAGTGACGTCGTGGACAAAACCTTATTCAGGTATAGTAAAATAAAAATTACAGGGTAGGTACATAATACCCCGCATTAGTCGTCATAAACGACGAAATTCAATGACAATTTATCTGTTATTTAAAATCGAAGTTCGCTAATGTTTTAGAGGATAAATGGACGGTCGTGCGAACGGGCGCTGGCGCTACAGCTGTCGGGTCCTTTTGTAAAGGCACACGAAATGATTCCAGTTCAAATGATAAGTTTTAAGACTTTCGTGGTTATTCACTACACTTATTCACTACAAATATTATCGGGTTTGTTATTTTTCTATATAACGCGTCAGTTTAGTATTCGGTACGCCACATGCTAAATCAGAAGCTGAAATTCAACGTTGAATTGTACCCTGCGCATCGAATATAATACGACCATTGTATAACTTTAAAATAACGCTCCAAGATGCTCCTAACATACTTAGGAATAAATTAAGGAAGGACCAGTTACGCAGTTATGCGCATCGTCTTGCGTAAAAACATGAAGGTCTATCTTTAGATATATTCATCATCATCTCAGCCCGTAACAGTCCACTGCAGGACTTAGGGCCTCTCCCACGAAAGGGGAGGTTATTGCCATAATCTCCACGCTTGGCAGGCGGGTTGGAGATCGCAGTGTTTAAATATAATAATGGAAAATGCTGCTGCCCATTTTCCAGACTACGGAGACTCTTGATCTTTTGCCTCGAAAACATTAGTCGCCTTGTACGACACCCATGAATGTAAGGGGTTGGTGCTATTCTACTCTGCCGGACACCACACGGCCATATTATGAAATATTATTGGATATATTATGAAAGTATTATAGATAAAACTTAAAAGGTAAGCAGCTGATTAAACAAAGTTTCCGTAGTAGGCTACGAATACATCGAATCTACCTATGCTCACAAAAAATTCATATAACTTACCAAGCATATCGTCTAACCTCATTTTGTGTCCCATAGCTCATCCAACCTTATGAAACCTATAAAGGCAGGCTATGTATAAAAATGTGGCGTGAGCCCGACCTTTCAAAAGATCCGAATCAGAATCATTCAGAATGGTATTAGGTACCTACTTATTGCAAAAAATATACGTTACATTTTGTTGCGTTCATTCGTTTTTATTCATTCTCGGTTGCTTTCGTTTTAAGAATCGGGCGGGAAGCAATAAGTGCCTTGACCTGGTAGAAAGAGCGTGTGAAAGGCTGAACCTGGACTTAATTGCATACTCAGTAGCACTCATCGGCTGTCGAAAACTCCGCACGTTATGATATGAAAACAAGGGCTGTTCAGCGGGTAATTCCATATTTGAAAATTAGGTTACATTAACAATTGCGTAATTGAACAATTAAGTTACAAATTACAATACGAGGGGTTTATAAGAATTATTTAACAATGCAGATTATAGTTGAACACTAGCTGATATTCTTATGGTGAGGGAACTCAAGTCAGACAATAGCGATTCATAGTGAAGACCAAGTACGTCATAAACTAAGACTTGAGCGAAGTATCTACCTATTTATGTCAGGAGGTCGGGAAATCTTTAAATCGAAATTTATATTTATTTTTATACCCTGACGATGACAGTAAAATCTATTTGTGGAGTCCAAGTTTCGTACAATATAGTAGAAGATGCCGCTGTATGGACGCTTATAATCTTGCATTACTTACGGGCACTCTGCCAAAAGTGGTCATCGTTCTTTGAAAAGTGTTCCATGAGTATCGGGAATAGATGGGCAACTTTTTCACGAGCCCAATGTCAATGACACGGGTGTTTTCCATAAGGAGCGGCTGCCAACCGCACGGCTATGAGCGTCATTTGCCCCATCCTAATTGATTTCATGCCGGCCATTATTTATTTTTAAAAACCTGCCATTGTCCGTGCCCATTCCCGAATAATTGTATCGACTGAATTAATTGCCCGAATTAATTCAATATTTCATCTTCAAATTATAGAGATATTTTATTTATTCAAAGCGCCAGATGTTTTTATCGACCACTGAATGTGTACTTATATTTTTAGCTAGATAAACACAACATAACAACATTGAAATATACAGTTTTCCTGGTTTAAGAAATTAATTAGTGGCATATTGTTGCACTAATTATTAATATCGGAATGTATTATTAGCTCACTGTGATATGTATGTTTGTATGGATATTAAATATATCCATAACCTTGGCAGAGTGGTGACCGGCACTCTAGAACGTAGAACCAACCTCATGTATTTCCCAGTGTACCTACCACACGGCGACAACACTGCGATCTCCATCTCACCTGTCTAGCGTGTAGACTATGACAACATCCTCCACCAATGTGGAGAAATCTGCATTTAATTGTCACGATCTCTCTGCTGTAGGCCTGCTGGAAGAAATTTCATTGTAGAAATAAGTTGGCCTGTTGTGTCTGATATATTCTTATATTTATTTTGAACTAGTGGACCCGGTGCTTATTCGTTCGCCTTACTTTACCCCTACCTACCTTTTTTTTTCTTGCTTATAAACCTTAAATCACTGTACCTATTGATGAAAACCGCATTAAAATCCGTTGCATAGTTCTAAGCGTACATAGATACCGACGGCGACTTTGTTTTATACTATGTATGTTTTAATTTAATGAATAACATATATTTCAATAACCTCAATAATAGTCAATTAGGTACAATAGCCTCATTTAGTATTTACACTTAAATCTTGTTTTAAATAGGAAAAGTTACCTATAAACGAGACGAGCAAACTTTGCAAATTGAAAATTCGTGTAAATAGGTACTTTCAATTTCGTAGAGAAGTTAAGCAGTTAGTCTTTAACGACTTAGTGTTTTGTTAAACGTCTTCGGAAATCGGTTAATTCCTTGCCGAGGAAAGTTGCGTACTTAGTAGTCCATTATGTTTGTTGAAACGTTCAACATGTTATATGCAGGTCGAATTTAGCTCTTACGATGGTGTGCATTAGCACTGCCTAATCCAGTGTGTTGATTCCAAACCTTCGGTACTTTAATACTTCACTCGATTTAAAATCCGTGGCGAGAGGATGTTGACTGCCAAATTTTAATTAGACAACGTCCGACAAGCTGTTTGAGGAAGTTTGGATCCTCCTTGGTGACAGCTGCGACGCTGCCAGTTAACAAACTTTGAATACCGGCCGAAATGGCCAAATAACAGGTTTGTACTATGTTCGGCTAACTAATTAAGAAAACCGAACAGCTTCGACCTTCATTTAATGATTTGCAATATAGTTGAATTAAAATAAAAACGCAATTGCAATAAAAATACACTCTCATTGAATCTGTTGCGCGTTCGATAAAAAGTCCTGTAGCTCTCCAGTCTAAAAACCATGGAGTAATCGAACCTGGTTTTGTGTAAATACATTCGCGTAAGTAAATGTGTTTTGTGTAAATGAAAGATAATTTAAAGTAACCAGTACAATGTCGCGTTTTATTTATCTAGACATATGTTTATAAGCAAAGCCATGTCGCTAGCGCTACAGCAAATAATGCCGATACGGCCTAATTCTTGTTTTCGCTTTCTTGTTACAACTATTTTTAGCAGGTCATTAGTCTCGCACTAATGATTTTTGGTTGAAAGATGTGGGTAATTTAGTGTCCTTATCCCGTACAGTGAAGACGAATTTAAGTTCTGAATATTTATAGGTATGCCACTCCTAACTTCGTGTTACAGAATCGCAATAGATCAAATCAAAATCATATAGGCAACTGTGTTGTAACAAAAGTCACATAAAAAGATTTGTTTGTATTTATGTTTCGAGTTCCGAATCTGAATCCGAGTATTCTTATTTATTAAATGCGTTATTCGGTAATAACACAATTATTCCGCGATACAGAAATTGCAACCACTCAGAAGATTTCTATTATTGAAAAAAATAATTAAGATCGGTTCAAAGAAACTAAATCTAATAAAATTTATTCTCGTAAGTCTGTAGTAATACCACAACGCTTTTCACAATAGTTTCTTCGAACTCGACATAAACGATCCGAGCCGAACCGATCTCATTTTTCTTTTTAAGTAAAATAGAAAGTTCCTGAGTGACGGCCAATTTTTGTATCGCGACATAACAGCTGCTAAAAGGAGATTACTGTACAATAAGTTTTTTTTTTCTCTGTCTAGGTCTCGATTAGGCCAACACATTAGAATACAAGTGTATGTTTTGTTTTTAACTTAATCGTTTTGACACTCAAGATAACGCAAATGTTAGTACCCACATTTTATAGCTATGAGATTTAATTGTACCTAATATAGGTCTTTATTTTCATAATAATATGCTATACGAATAAATAAATAAAGAGCTATGTGTAGAATAGAGTAACATTTGTAACTAGGCGCCATAGTATATTTGACCAATATATACCAACCACATATTATACGTTACCATTAGAGGTATGTAAACAGAAAAAAACACTGTTGTCATATTTTGTACACCATATCTCGGAACGGACTTACATTTGGAACATAGTAACTATTGTTCTGCTTGAATAGCTAGCAGAATGTATTATACGTAGCTATTGGAATGGGTACCACTGTCAATACAAATCCTGGCATCATCCTTTGCTACTTCATACATATACCTATAGATAGATATAGCCACTTCTCCACGTCGCGTCGAAACGTTCACGATCTTTATCTGTGGGAAAATACTACAATGGCCTCCCAAGACCACCCCAACGCTCGCCCTTGCACTGCCCGGCCCACCAACATCCACCCGCATACGGACCAATGGAGTATCTCTATCGACACCTTACACTGACAATAGTGGCAACTCGAGCGAAGTTCCTGCCGAACCGGACATATTAGTTTGCGAAGTAACAAACGAGGGACCCGGGCTTCCAGAACGTTATTTCTCTCAACAGCCACCTAATACAAGTAATTATAGGACAGCTATCTGATACCTCGTTTGTTGTTTGTTGTTTCTTTTTGTAAGTAATGTCTCCGGAGCCATTGGTGTCTTCTCACGATTATTGCATTGCTCTATTATTACGGTCCATGATGAGTGGTGCCATTTTCGTCTTACATATACAAATAAGTAAGACGAAAATGGCTAAATAAAAATCGTAAAAGAAAGAACAATCTTTCTTTTACGATTTTTGTTATCTTTAATGTAAGTTACTTTTTAATAGAATGAAGGTGGTTCTAAAAATACAAAGACTGGTAGCCAATTGGTTAGGCTAGACGGAGTGCCAAGATTCCACCACTTCCTTCCTGTAGCGGTAGGCAGAGATCACTAGTGATACTAAAGAAACAAAAATGTGGTGCTGTGTACAAAGGCAAAATTACGAGTTTACTGAATTCCTGAGCAAAGTTGCAGCAACTTAATATCGAACTGTAACATGTGGGATGTAACATTATTGCAATATGTGGGAACTGCACGTGCACGTACGGCACAGTCGAAGCGCAATATTATTTAAGTATATACTAACGAAGTCGTATCAGACGGGGCCATGTGACTCGATGTTTCAACTTTTTTCATATTGAGCATCTCACCGCATGATTGTCACTTCATTTCGTGTGATGATTGTATAAGAAACGTCGGGTAGCTATTGAGTATGAGAATTCGAAGGTATTTTTGTAAATTTAATCGGGTTGGTGGGTTTAACCTTTATAATGCGTATGACTGAGGAATGAAACACGTTGCCTGCGAGTGTGTTCCCTGTTCAATATAATCAGGATGCCTCCAAGAAGGCATGCTTCATCTTCGGCGGCATTGTCACTTACCACCAAATGCAGCCAAATGCCTGGATAATCTAATGAAAAAAAAAGGGTTTTGGGATATTATCGTTATTTTCTGCCATTGTTGCTCAAGTCTTGATAGTGATCCAAATATTCCTGATGGTGTAATCAATTTACCTACCTATACATATATCAACATTACGTAGGTACACTCATTACTCAACAAAGTCCAGGGAATAAGGGAAATAATCAAGTGTTTAATTTAACATATCTTTAATGCATCTACGTCAATAGGCAATTTAGTGCTCATTTACGTTTAGTTTCTTAAAATTAAAATAATGTTAAATTTAAATAAAAATGACATGTACCGTCTAAGGCATTGCGACGGCTCTATATCGGCATGGCATACTAAGTAGTATGAGGTTATAAATTGTCATCTGTGCAATAATACTCTATTATCGGTTTTTTATAGCATGTGTAACGAAAACCTACAACGAAACCGATCAATAGCGCCCAGAGGGCAAATACAAAATATTTGGGGTAAAGATTATTTAAAAAAGGATGAAACCGTTTAACCCTTTTGTACCTAATGTAGGTTCTTCTTGTTAATTACATGTCAAGCACACCCGACTTTTAAAAATATCATTAATAATTAATGAGGTCATTATTATTGCGTTTTCCGCGGTAATCAAAAATTTTGGATGGCTGTTGCATCCATAATTGTTTACGGTATGGGACGCGAAAGGTAATTAAACTGAAAGATAATTACAGGCATTATAAAATCAGGCATCTACGTTCAAACCAGACCATTGTAAGTTGAAATTTGAATCGTGATGAAATATGCGAAATTTATTTATTTATTTTTATTTTATTTATTTATTAGCAGATTACAGCAACATTACATTTATCATCAAAATACATTATAAAACAAACATGTGCCAATTAAGATTACTATTATTACTTACCGTGTACGCTCCGTACCATGCTCCATATAGACGATGTTATATATGCGATATATTGTATATGCGAGCGTCCAGCGTGTGATCACCCTCGGTATTGGCGCAAAATGACAACATATTGTGCAGAACTCACACCGGGGGCAAATAGAAAATGTAATAAAACCTGCCATCTCTAGTGGGTACTAGGAAAGTTTTGTCTGAGACCCCCCCGAGCCTCCCCCTCCCGTCACAATTCTATGACGCCCCCTCTCAGTCCTAACGTTTCAAAGAGCATAAAGTGTGAGAGGAAACTCAAAGCGTCTGAGAACAAACGACTTTTGACTTGCCCATACCTGTAAGGGAACTTGCAATCACGAAAGACCTTATGAAGGTCACATTTTATTGAGAGATGCCTCTTTTTGTTCGTAGGGTATCGCCCATTTTGATCATACGTTTGACGTTTGATATACATGACAATAGAGTACAATTGGAATTACAAACAATTAGGAAAGGTACCCATGTGCAAAGGAATTGTTTATCTATAAGCCGCTTGATAAGAATAGGATAGTCAATAGGACTCGATAGGATAAGGGCAGTCCCCTGCGGCGATAACCCTGGTGTTGCTTATATAGGCACCGGTGACCACTTTCCATCAGGTGGCCTGCTTGCCTAGTTGCCTAACTATGACATAATAAAGACGACGACTCCAGTGCACATATTTATGAAACTAAAGAATGACAGCTACAGTGTGAAGTCAGTTACGAACTCGACTACTTCTTCAAACCTGTCTTCGAGAAACCTTGCCAGAAATTCTTAGTGCCAGTTATTCGTAGATTTTAGAATACTCTCACTGTCTTGAGAGCAAATGAAACGTACCTATGCACAGTAACGAAATGTAAACTCGCCACAAAGGAAATTCGTTACAATCTTTAATCTATACAGACAGCGGAAAAATCAAACAATTTGTAAAATAAAATCTATGAATCGTAGCAAAAACAAAAAGATTTAAAATTGTGAGTTATTAATTTAATTTAAATTATATATTTTTAATATTTTTTAAACATGTTAAGCGATATAAAGACATAAATAGCAAAGGCGAACGTGATAGAAGGAACAAGGAAGAAGAGAAAGCTTTCGCGTTATTATCATTACAACCTAACTGAAACCTGCCTTTCATTTCTGATGATAAAACTTCTAAGTTTGCTTGCTGACGTTACTTTATGTATTAATGGTATAAAATTGAGAATTGTGGCGAGTTTTCAATAACCCGAAAATACTTGCCTATTAGTAAATTTAATGAAATATTTATCAATCAACGTAAGCTCCTAAAATTTTGCGTCTTTGAAGTTTGAAGTTCGTTATTGGGTGACCTTAATAGACTGAGATATTGCAGCTAATATCTTATATAATTTTATAATAAACTAGCGACCCGCTCCGGCTTCGCATGGGTTTTCTCGGCGTTACATAATATGCATCTAACTATTAACCATCCGGAAGCAATTATCGTTTAAATCTTAATGATACCTTGTGAAAACCGCATTAAAATCAATTCCGTGGTTTAGGATGAGTTAGTAGATGTATAGGACAGACGGATAGACGCGGAAAGCGGCCTTACTTTATGCTAAGTAAGAGTCGAACTACTTTAGCTGCATTCTGGCGTGTTTCTGGGCTACCATTACGGCAGTCTGGCAAGGCAACTGAGCTCGAACGATTTCGTTTTAGAGTCAAAATAATTTTTTCATACAATTTTGAGTGTGATAATTTATTTTATAACTTGTCCCGTGATTTTGTAGATTTTGTCTTCCTCATCATCATTGTCCTAGCGCTTATCCCGGCCTCTGACAGGGTTCATTTTCCTACTCGTTCTTCTCCACTTCGCCCGGTCTTCGGTATCCTCGCGTCGTAGGCCATAGGCTTTCGCATCCGACTCAGCGATGTCTATCGATGTATAGATAGATCTTCTTGTGTCGCCCACGGGGCCGTTTTTCTACTACCGGCAGATTCAGGAATTTTTCTTCCTAGTCGACCCGCACTAAAAAAAAATTCATGAATCGTTTTGAAACAGGAGAGGCCTGAATCGCGGTCGGCGCAGCGAGACTGCCGCAACGGTTTTCCAGAAACACCAACCCCCAACTAATGTATTTTATTTGTAAATGAGGTGACATTGTCGATGTTACTTATTTAAATGTTTTTATACCCCTAAGTTGGCAAAGACGCTTACGGCCTGCCTGATGGAAAGCTGTCACAGCAGCCTACGGACGTTTGCAATACCAGGGGCATCATCCACGCGTTGCCGACCCCGTAAAAATCTTTTCATCCCTTTCTCTTAGTCTTTTAGCGGTAGTTAAATTTGCATGAACCTTAAGGATTTTTAAGTTTCAGCATAAAATCTAAATCCGAACTGTAAGACGGCTTAAAAGTTGAACGTCAGAATCCTGAAGACGCCTTCAAAGTTGTTAAGCCACGTCAGAGTTCTCAACATAGCTGGAAAGTCTTAATATTGAATGACTAGTAGCCACTCCTATAGCCTAATTAGGTATTTACCTACATTCACGCTAAACATCCAAACAGAAAGATAATTAGAATATGTTACAGTAAATTAAAATCAATTTATAATAAATGATATACCTACAACCTGAATTACTCAAAACCTAAAGTTATGTTTTTTACACTTAGAAACTTACTTACGTAGTTACTAACTGCGCTGGCTCAGCGTTAATATCCCGGTTGTGCTCTTGCGCACGAGGGCCCGGGGTCCGCCTTGTCGGAAACCTTCAAATCGGAAAAAGTGTATACATGCTGGATCCTTCAGTGTACAATAGATTGCCCGATGATGTAAGGAATGCATAGTAATTTAAAAAAAATCTTTGTTTTGACATAAGTAAAATTAAATTCGATAATACCACATAATGTTCTGTCATTCATTAATGACAATTATTATAAATTTTGCGATATTGTGTATCAATGTGATTTTTTGACATGTAACAATGGTTCTCTATAAATAAACTTAATGTAGAGCAGATAACTCAGAAAAGAGTCACAGTGGGATTCGAATGCGGTACCTCGCGAGTCGGATACCTTAACCACTAGGCCACCGTGCTCTATAAACTTAATAAATATTATCTATTCCTACCTATTAGCCCCCAAAAATGTATCACCTATCCCCCTTTTAAGTAAAAATAGGTAGGACGTGTTTAATTAAAACCGTATACCTACTAGATATATTATCGTATTAATTTAAATAGTATCACATTAAATTGAAGAAATAATCAACAATAGTACGAAAGAAAACACCACGCGCCCACGAGCAATAGAACACCTCCCAATCATCGCGCCCCGTATCGCAACCCGATTAAGTGTCTGCTTAATGCGCGCACTATTATAATAATGCGATGCATACCGTCCACTTCCAAGTTTTTGCCTCCAAACTTGTTACCAAAATACCCGTGGCTTCGAAGGTCCGCTAAATTTAGAATCCGACGTGTTTGAACTCGCGACACCGCTCTCTTGAGTCACCTTCGAACACAAGCGGGCGATGTGTGCAACAAAAAATTAATTAATCAAAATTCAATTCCGACAAACAGACAACCCTTGCGATGTTGGTACTTGGTCCCCGATTCGTTGTGCGTGTCCTAACAATGGGTTGTGTTTAGTACACAGTGGACGCTAACTCATAAAATTACCGATTACAGCTATAAATAGAACGACAACTCAGAGGTAGAACTCTTGTACCTATAAACTGAATTTATCCAGCTGAACTGTTTGATAGGAATGACATCACCACGAATCCACAATAAACTTTGAGATAAGCTGATATAATGCTGATGGATTAAATGATTTGTTACAAAGTTCAAGAGCGGGTTGGCCTTGTGGGAGGAGTTTAACTTGGTGGCCGAGTCGCATTTTTAATAGCTACAATTATTCGAGCTAAGTTTAAATTTTATAATACCTTAATTTGAGAAACAGGCAAACAGGCCACCTGCTAAAAAGTGGTCACAGCTGCCTATAGACATTAGCAACACCAGAGGTATCACCACTGCGTTGTCCACCTCTGAACAGGAATACCATAACATTTAAAATCGTATTGCTTGGCCGTTGTATTCTGTATGGTGGAGGTACTTCCCCAGCACCTTCGCGTTAGATTTCTCCTTGTACAGTAGATAATAGAGATTTGTTAGGCTTAGTTTTACTCAAATCCACAAACAAGTTTTGTGGATCATGCAATTGTGTATAAAAAACTAAATGAGAGCATTGTTTCTAATTACATAGCTGGGTTATTTATAATTGACAAGGCCGTATTTTATACGAGCAGCAAAATTTTACGATTTCAGCATCTGGAAAATATCATTACTGTCATTTGTTGATCATCAAAACCGCGTCAAAATTTTTACTGGTTTACAATATTTTGCAGCCAATTTCAGACATGTCATTTTATAGGTATTTCCCGGGTTTCTTTCCGCGTACCTTACTCGTAAGATTATTTGTAAATAGTAGGCTTAATGCCATGTCGTGCCGTGGTGGTAGAAATGTACTAATGGTTGGCAGAATTCACGCCCAACTTTAAAATGTGCGAAAAACAAAAAGTCAAAAATCAAAATTTGTTTATTGAGTAGAAAAGTAACTATATCTTTCAATCGTCAAAAGGAGGGGGTAGGAAAGAAGGAACGTAACACACAGTGACATGTCGGGCGCCCCGACTTCCGAAGGTTTCCTTGCTGTCTTCCTTTTGGGTCAAAGTTCGCGGCATACTAAAAAGATGGATACATAAAGCAATCAGAAAAATAGTTAAATGCATGTTGGTTATAATATTAATACAGGCAAGTACCTAACAAAATATTGATGCCAGAGCAACATGTGATTCTTAAAATTGTGTTTAATTCGAAACTTTGGTATATGAGTCGAATTAACACTTGATAAGTTTTTAGCATATTTTGATGCTATACTTTAGTGTCAGTTGATGCTTCTATGTATTACCAATTTTACGTAAAGAAAACGTAAAAACGTAAAAAAAGAGCAGGATTTTGGTATGGGGGATTTTTGTATACTAAAGTTATATTTAAATAATTTTTACTAAAACATCTATGAATATTTCAAGAATCATTACGGTTCCAAGTTACAGGGCTTCTAATATGTTTTATTTTTTACTTTACGGGTACGCAGACCTCGAGAGGCATTGAACCTGCGCTATCTACATACAAAGCGCACTAATACATTAATTTGTAAATAATAAAAACTTAACTCAACTGTTGAGTTAAGCTCGCCTTTGTACTTAAGTTACCTTCTGTTAATTTATATTTATTATTTTGTGTACAATAAAGAATAGAATAGAATAAAAATAAATAATAATCATCTTGGCGTTAATTCCCGGAATTGCTCTCGCGCACGAGGGCCCGGGGTCCGCCATGACCATGATCCAGTATTTGGCAGATCAGGTAATTTCAGTGGAGCGACTGCCATCTGATCTCCGTAACCCTGCTACCAGGAGAAATTGGTCAGATTGGATAATGGTTACACATTCAGTCGCCTGAATGAATTTTTCCCTCACCGTAAGAACATTGTTTAGTATTCAACTAATGTACATAACTCAGAAAAGAGTTATTGGTTCAACGGGATTTAAACCCGGTTCCTCTCGCTTACGAGTTGTATACCTTAACCGCTCGGCCACCGACGCTCTATTAATTTGTAAATGCGTTAATCAAAATGCGCCATTAACACTACTTCACAGTATCTAGGAGGTAAAATAACACGACGATGGCGACTATATAATGAGGCACATTCCATCAATCGACATTAGGTACATCAGTCAGACTGTCTTACCTCAACATAATATGCATCAAAGTAGCGATGCTGTCAAAAGGCGTATACGTCAAGGTGAAACGTTTTTAACTTCCCAGAATAAGCATTTAGCTCTATTTCCTTATACACTTTATTATATCTCGAGTACATTTAAGTTAGATCTAGTAAGGAGAAATATTGTTTTGAAATTAGTTCCTTTCTTTTATGTAATACGGTAGACAAACAGGCAAGCTGGCCGCCTGACGGAAACTGGTCACCGCCGCCTATGGACATTAGCAACACCAGGGGCGCTACCAATGCGTACGTTCCTGTGTGAGGGTTACGCAGGGAGCGTGTACGTGATCTGACGTGGATGATTGTGTTCTGTTTTCGACTCGTTAGTCTTCAGTATTGTCAATTTTAGTCGAAATTGTACCTTTGCTGGTTATAATTTAAATTAATTTTCTTATATTCTATTAAAGCGAAGAAGTTGTCGTATCAAAGTGGTCATGCCCGCCACGAGTGAGGATAATGTAGTTTCTCTGACGTGCTTGTACAAATGTGTATTTTTCTGAATTATGTACTTAATAGTGCATGTGTGTCAATACAAGACGTTGTCTCCCCCTCTCCCTCGTCAATATGAGTCGAGTCGAGTTTTGCCAAAGTAAAAGAGGTGAAAAGAAATACATAAAAAATATGGTTGATATATCAATGCTCGAACAAGAAGTAAATGACACTTTCATTGAGACCACGGATAGTTTTGAATACTCGATCCAAACACATAGAGTGGTTGCATGTGATTCAAAAATACTTAGCCAATTTCCAATACCGAACGAAAATCAGAAGATAGAAATGGATCGCTATTATTTTTCCGGGCCCAAAAGTAGGTTACCTGGGAGGTTCGTGACTTCGGAAATAACATTTTTCTTTAAATGAAAATTTTTCGCAGTATAGCAGTCGTTTTGAAGATAACTCCTACTCCGACTCCTACATCCGCCAAAGTTACAAACGATCTCTTTATATTTAATATTAGTGTAGTATAAGCAATCAACTAATCCTATTTCCATAAATATTTTTGAGTTTGTGAGGTACGACCTATACTTAGGTGAAAAGATATCGAATTTAAATTATTATATTGTTTTGGTTTTTTATGTAGGTATTGAATTTACCTTTAACACTGTTTCTTTAAATTCACATTATCATACATTGCGGTTTCAAAAACCTAAGAATATCTACTTATTTGTTTGATCCAAAATATTATCATTCGTATACACAGGATTCCACAGTGTATAAGCAACAATCGTACCGTACCAGTCCGCCATATCTCGAACATATTATGCGCATAAATTAAACAAAAATAGACATACATTCGGTGTGTTATTTTGTAATTATTTGATTGTAATTAAGGGACACCGGTTTTTAAGGAAGAGGGCAAATAAGATACTGGCTTTAATACATATTACTGCAATGGACTAATTTAACTCTAGAAAAGACAAAATCGTGACGTGTCCGGCAGAGCAGATTTGAACCAACTTATGTCTTAGAGGCTCTGCTAGGGCATCCGTAGACCAAGCGGACAATAGCTTTTTCTGCTGTGTATTCTTATATACATATATACAAATATAACGTCATATTTGTTTCCTGTAGGGGTCTTCTTTGTACCTACTGTTACCATTTGCCGCGTAAGCGAGAGATTCGAAAACATTAAAGAGTTAAAAAGAGCTCATAAATCGTGATCTTTGTACGCTGGTTTGTATTAAATAATACTAGCGACCCGCCCCGGTTGCACACGGGTGTTCTCGGAATTTTTATTATTGATATGGATAGCTCACAACAGTCCACTGCAGGACTAAGGGCCTCTCCGCATATTATACATTATGTAAACCTTCCGGAAGAAATGATGTAAATGATGGTGTAAACCGTATCAAAATCCGTTGCGCGGTGGACAGGCATACACGGAAAGCGACTTTATTTCATACTATGTAAGGAAGGATGAGGAAGGAGGTACCTAATAAGTTTCTTTGTTTCCATTTCCTCGAAGCCGCGGTACCCACTCGGGTGCTTCAATCCTTCATCGTTAATTTTCCTAATGACACGGCCTGCATCATTAATCCACCTATTCACTCCAAAGTGGTCCATCATTACGCCTTTCGAATTTTGTCGGCAAGACGTTTTCGCCTCTGCGATCTTAAATTTTGCATCTAGGTAGAAGAACTAGAAAAGTAACTTCGTGAAATACATTAGGTATATAATTCGAAAATGACACTGATTGTTGATAAGCTATGTCGGTTATTAGACTCTTTTTCCATTGTGTCATTAATACCTTACGCAATAACTGCTTCTTCTGTTAGCTTTAGGTAAGGTTAGCTTAGATTTTTTTAATTAAGCTCTAGATGTTATGGACATCTGATAAGTCTCTTTTAAGCATATTGATGAGAAGAAACGGCGCATATACTGATGTCACAAAACTGTAGCCTGTTTACATTGAGCGAATGAAACTTACCTAGACCTGATATATTTTCGTAGTGCTTATTTTTTCTGTTTTCTTCTACCCAACCAATACATTCTATTAACCGCGTCTCTCTTTTTATAACCATACATAGCAACATTGTCTCTTTATTGTTGATATTACAAGTTTATTTGAGACTTGCTTTTGTGCCGGCTACTTCGTACCCGTAAAATGTTGGTTACTAGGTTACTACGTTTCGGAACCACATCGAATTTCGAGATAAACTATAGTCTATGTTACTCGCTGATAATGTAGCTTCATTTATGTAGATGAAAGAATATTTAAAATCGATTAGGCATGTCGTTTGGAGTTTATCCATTACAAACAACAATTTCTCTCTTTTTCTGAATATGTTTATATTGTTCTACTCATCGACATGCTTCAAGTTTGATAAAATAGAATAACATGAGCAATTATGTATGGTTTCGGAAATTTGGAACATTTTTATCGTTCTTCTATATACCCGTAATTCTACTAATATCAGAAATTTGGTAGGCAGCTAGATTAGGGTCTGGAATAACACTAGCCTACTTTTTAGTCCCCCACTTGCGCAATGTTACGAACGTGTAGTCCACGCGGGCGCAGTCGCTATATTTATATAGGCAGTTAGATAGGTACTGTACAAAAGTTTCCTCTTATTATGTCCTCATTGCATACTTCAAGCTACGTGACTGGAAAGTTAGATAGGTCTCTTAAAAAGGTAAGTCGGTATCACAAAGGCACCAGTTACTCATACAACCAATCCAGACCGATAATTACAGCAGTATAACAATTCAATTATGCCGTAAGAAATTACGTGCGAACAATTAAAACGACGAAATATACGAACCGACCTTCAACTGAATATGGATGCTGGCCACATAAATTTAACATACAACCAGATGTAATAAATTGTTACGCACTACTATTATGTGCACGTAAATACATGTACAGAAAAATTTTACTCCCGGACTTATCTGCCCAAAACGGTTAGACAATAGCCAATAAAAAGCGATAAAATGTTATTTCTGATACGGGAACCTCTATTATATTTTTAACTTAATGACTTCAGCACGTGTAGATCTAGCATGAGTCGTGGACTAAAAAATGAGATATAAAGTTTACCGCCAACCAAAGATACTATGAACTACGCAATACGCATTTTCCTCGCGAGGAAAATCCGTATCAGTCTTATTTAGCTATCGCTTTTGTCACTTTCCTGTAGCTTATGTCAAATCCCGTACATATTTCTTCTGATTTTACTATTCATCGCGAAAATATAATACAACTTTACTAAACCCTAGCTGAGCACTGGCTACTAGCTAGTTCTTACTTTCGCGCTTAAGCGTGAACATAACCCAGAAAAGGCTTAACCTTTACATGGTGTATTTATTTATAACTACGCTATGTTATACTCTCCATTACTTCAAATTTTACAACAGTAAGTCTTGAAGGTTTACTGATCTTTCGTAGAAAACAGTAATATACAGAATGGCATGTACCTATACTAAATAGATCAGGGCCGATATCTGTAGGGGGAAGGCATTTCCGACACATGATTAATTTGATCTTAATGACTAACACCCAGCTGATAACTATTCATGACACATCAGAATCTATTGCAAGCTTATTACATATTTATAAGAGACGTACTATTGTTATTGAAATAAATGATTGGGTTTATAGTTTAACCCAGAGATAATAAAATGTTACCAAATGTCTAGGCTAATTTGATGAAGGTAAATAACAACGATCACAGCGTGTACATTGAACGATAAAATACCCAATATGTAAAATATTTTCTAATGAATTGTGTCAACAGCAATGAAGCCATGGATTGATAATGTGAAATAATCTAAAACAATGAGATAACTTGGTGGTACAATGTTAGAGGAGGTCGTTCATGCGATTCTCCCACCATATCCTAAAAAGACATTTAGTTACAAAAACAGACCATACAAATATCGAACGAATGCCAAAAAGAGACGATACGTGGATGGTAAAATTGCAAAATACAAACAAGATGCTGATGGAAAGTTTAATGAACTTATGGACGATGCTCAAGCACACGAGGTTAAAAGGAAATCAAACAAGACATTAGAAATGCCAATCTTATTATCATTCCTCGTTTTCTATGTGTGTTTATTAAATGTGATAATTTCGTGTGATGTTAGTGTTAGTGATGTAAATATTAAGAAATTTAAAGATGTAGACAATTCATATAAAATGCGTGATTACTTAAGAGCTAAACCAAAAATGTGGCACGGACATAAATATGAGGAGATATTTAATGAAAAGGAATTACGTAAAGGACGGCCTTCTGTTAAAAGACAAACTGATGACAAAGGCGTACCTGAAGATCAAGACTTGAAATACTACGATAACAAAGAGTTAGGAGGCAATGTCACAGAGGATCCTCTTTTTTTTAAAGATATGCATGATGTTTCTCAAGCTGTCGGTTACCCTCATGATCTAGCTTCAAAGCCATATCACGTGAAAAAGGCAAATGTTCACCTTAGACCAGAAATGAATCAGTTTCACGAGAGGATAGTCAAACTAGGAGTTCTACTGCCCGCCAACCCCGAAGAAGTGTTTTCTTTAGCAAAGGTATTACCAATTATGGAGATTGCCATACCCGCAGTCACAAAGCCTACTGGGCCTTTGCCTGGTTGGAAGATCCTCGTTGATTACCGTGATACGGCATGTTCTTCTGTTGAAGGACCCCTAGCTGCATTTGAATTTTACATCAACGGTTCGGCCGGTAAGTCAATTGTACAATCTTTCTCTACATTAATATTATAGTTGTTTTGTATCCAAATGAGTAAGCTCGGCGTACGACTGACCTACAAATGAATATTTCAGATGCTTTCATCGGCCCTGGCTGCGAATATGTCATAGCGGCTGTTGCAAGATACGCTGCGCCTTGGGGAATACCAGTGCTGACTTCGGGTGCGCATGCAGAAGCGTTCTCTTACAAGTCTGGCTATCAGACGCTCACCAGAATGATGGGCAGTTACTCTCAGGCCGCCGCCGCCATGCGAAGATTCTTTGAGGTAATTTTGCAACAATCACATGCGTCCTTACTGTTTATGCATTGTGTCAGTCATTGGTGTTAGCTTAGCGATTCATAAGAATCATTCTCAACGTGCTTGTGAATGTTAAGTTTATTTGTTTTAATCATATATTTTAAGGGATGTGTTTTATAATTGTCTTATTGATTAGCGACTTCTTCTGTGTTTGTCTAGCTATAAAAAGTGCCTTATCCCAAATTGTAAATAAGTATACGTTTAAATTGCCATTGAATACAAACAAGCAATTTGGAATTTAAATAATGTTGGAGGAGGATAATCATTCCGCGTGACTCGAATTTGTAACGAAACTGATAGAATGTTAAATTAATAAAATTCTTGCAGCGTCGTAATCCTCACTCCGAGCGCGTTTTACTAAAGATTTCTTGGATAGGGTAGTTTATTAACGTAAACCCCTTCTATGAGGAATAACGTTAATATTTGTTAATAAAGCCCCCAGCAACTAATTAACAGTTTGGAGAACATAAAAGACTTATAAAAATACCTTTACATAAATGTAGGTAGCATTTCCACTTGTTAGATACGCGAAAAGGTTGTCCAAAAATTAATTACCTACCTAGGTACCTACATTAATTAACTCGCGCACGGTCTCGGGTGAAAATCTGAAATTCAAAATTTCTACTCCGCGAACTGTAATTCTCGGGTGATTTTATTGTGTTCGCCGCAGCCATTTTAATGCGAAAAGTATATTTTACCAAAAGGGGTAGTAAATTAAGTACGGGTTTTATTTAGCGAGAAGTTATTTTATTCATTGTAGATATATATCACGGATGTATTGTAAGCACCGTCGCTATTCTAACATCCAAAATCGCTTAAAATAAAAAATGGTAAAACTAATAATTTATTATTTAAAATTAAACATATTGAAGAATTCCAGTGGTCCTCCGGTGCAGTTCACATCACAGTTAGAACCTAACGTAATTGAAAAGTAGCGTCTTATAACTACTGTAAGCGGCACTGGTGTTCACGGCTCTACATTCAAAGAAAATGTACCTAGGTAAAATAAATACAAGTACGCGAGGGCCCGGGGTCCTTTTGGCAGATCAGGTAATTGCAAGTCGACTGCTAATAATATACTAATGTACTAAGGTACTTCGTTCGAACCCGCTTGCATGTCGGACCCCTTAACCAATAGGCCACCGACGCTCTACAATAAAAATACAAGTAGGTAGTTATGTCTGCTTAGGTACTCTCTAAGTAGACGAATTTAGCATCCTGTTTCGTCATTGCCTTTGACAAGTAGGTACTTTCAGACAAATTTCATACATGATTGAGCGATTCCACCGTGAAGCAATAGCCTGCACTACTCACTACACTACCACAGTCATATGTAGCTACATATAAAACAAAAGACGTCTGCGCGGTAATTCCAAATATTTGGTTATGACAAATAGCACACGCAAAACTGAAGTGGGTTGGATTGTTTTTGCGTCAAAATGTTTTGAGGATAAGCATTTTTTGGGACCTGCGGTTTTCTCTCCCGGGGAATAATCTTTTTTACTTTGTTTAATGAACTCGACGACCGGGTTTCTCAACCCTTTACTTGACCGGCCATTGTTTATGGAAGTATATTATATCCGTCACCAACAAATGACAGATGCCGCGAGTGCCGAGACGAATGATGCGTGCGTTCCAAATTAATGAACGTTTTATAACACACATTTTGAGTTCTGAACTGCACAATAAATTCGTGCCGCAAAGAAACATTTCACAATACATCACACATAAAAAGGCATAAACAGTTTATAGTGGAAATTTATGTCGAAGAACGAATTAGTTGCCACTGTTTTTAAGTACACAATAAATCTAAATATAAAAGGGATAGGACTGACTTGATGACTGACAGATGTGTTTATATGAACTTACACAGTAAACGGTATTTGAAATTTGGCATGCAGATAGGCATTATGACGCAAGGAAAGGATTTATGGAAACTCCCCCGGGACGGGGATGAAACGTGTTGGATATATTGTACGGAAAATGAATGAAAAGAAAAAGCAAAAAAATTGACCAGCCAGACGATGTCGTTGGTATTATAGATAGGTAACCAGTCTGGTGTCGAAAAACATATCGACCTTAACGTTATCCTATTGTATCCGTAGTCTTTTTACGTCAAGAGGAATATTAGCTTTTAATTATAACGTTCCAACATAAATATGATATAAGTAAGGTTAGATTATTAGATTGTAATAATCAATTTTATTATGTACCTTCATAATAAGAATTTGATTGTTGTTTTACCATCGGATGGATCTGTAGTAACGAATTATTATTAGCTCGGAGAGTAGCCACCTACGTCAGTACCAACACCTACAGGTCCGTGCCGCTCTGGGTTTATTGTTGCCCACCATTTCGGACTCGCCGTCTCATTAAGCCCCAGATAAAACTTCCGATAATATCTCAGACAGATGAGGCGTCGTTTTTCTGCTGGAAAAGCATGATTTAATTTGCCGCGAGGAAGTTCGTGCCCCTATTACATAGAGCTACCCTTCCAACATTTTTAATACCTACCTACTTATAATGATAATTTTAGCGTAAGTAGGATACAAAAGAAATTGGGGTTTTCATTTTTTGCTTTTGCACTTTGTGGTTCTCAGTCGCTTTTTGCTAGGCGTTTTAGTCGCATCTTTTCTGTCTTTTTTATTTCGTTATTAATGTTTGTATATTTATTTATTCTTATGCAAAAATTTATTGTTCTTTTTATTTCGGAACTGTTTTAGTAAATAAATGATGCCTACTGCGATTTTTGTTTTACTTATTGTCAGTTCTTTCCTGTCTTTTTGTTTGAATGTTTTCATGTCCATTATTATTACTTATTATTTTCTTACTTTTATATAAGTAGTATTAGCTACTAGATAAATATCGTGCATGCATTCATAAAACCAAAATGTAAACGTAGATACTTTACAACAATTAATTATGAAATAAAAGTCTGCATACAAATATCATCGGTTTTGTTTTTGTAGACAGGCTATTTTATGTGGACCATATTGTTTCAGGAGTTTAATTGGCGGAAGATCGGCATGATGTACCACAACAATGCGTTCGGAAAGAAAATGAAAGGCAACAGCCTCTGCCATATGACCGTCAGTGCAGTCTTCACAGCGATGAAGGAAGACGGCTTCGCTATACCAAACTTGCCTTTCGATGAAACCAACACCACACAGACGCGACTCAAGGAAATGCTTCAGAGTTTGTCTTTCAGCACCAGAAGTAAGTAAATCTCGACAAACGATCGGGTATCACGACGGCAACTGAATGCCCATTATCCTTCCTATTTTTCTAAGTAAAAATTATACGAAATAATCAAGTAGTACCTCTATTGACTTCCCAAGCATTGACATGTGATTTGATATAATATGCATTTTTTTTTAAACATAATGTTTTGATAATTGAAATTATTTATTTTCGTTAGGTTTCTAAGTTTTTTAATATGTGTGCTACTTAACTAAATGTACAAGTTTTTGTCACTTGTCAGTGATACTTGTCTTCTGTTTCTTTTTTGTATATTTTAGAGTTGGCCAAATTATCTAGTCTTATGATTTAACTGGGTCTATGATTTTAGTGAGATCATTTTGTAATATGTTATGTAAAATGGCAACCTGGTAAAGATCGCAGGTACCAGCTGGATGCGGAAGGCACAGGACCGGCCTTTGTGGAGATCACTGGGGGAGGCCTATGCCCAGCAGTGGGCGTCTTCTGGCTGATATGATGATGTTATGTAAATGAATGTAATTATGCAAATATAGTACATGTAATATACAAGCAACCTAATTCGTAATTTATGCCAACCCCACCTAGTGGGATAAGGACAGGGGAATGAAGTTGATAATAAGTACCTAATTCTCGTTTTCTATGTTAAATATACCGAATAAAATTATTAAATTGTCCGAGACGAGTAACGTTTTGGATGAAACGTGAACATTTTACTCCTTAAAATAACAGAGAAGCACTTAATTGCCATTTAAGCAAAAAAGTGTGATAAAATCTCGAATTCTTAGAATACCCAACGAAATGAGATTCTGTAGCGACAGAAAGACAAACGGTAAATTGCTTTCATAGTCACTGTGTTAACGCTTAACAGGCCATCCATCAAGTCCGTTATAGCTTGTACTTTTTCAAAATATATCTTGAACATGTAAAAAAATTCAACATCTATTTACACATGTACACGGCTCATTTTATTATAAATAATTTTTTTCGTAGTATGATGAAAAACAATAGTGAGCAGATACGCCACAATTGGAGCGAAAGCATATGTAATATAAAGATGTGCTAAGATACTAATAACCTACTTTGAACTTCCTTGAAACACAAATCTTGCAAATCGCTCAAATGATTATGAAAATCTAGGTTAGTTTCTAATTATCCAATCCTTTGTGACTTAGAATTTTTGCTAAAATCTGTGTTTTCCGAGTAGGTAATCTGCCGAACCCATTAAGTTTCAGCACGCTGTGACGTATTACTTATGGACGCTTCACAGTTAGATTACTGTTATTAGATTACTTATCAGAAAAAACCTATTCATGCATATTCATATTAAAATTAGGTAAGTTAAAGAAGAGAATGAAGTCGAATAATGAACATCCAGTTTTTTTTCTTCTGGCTCAAAATTGTGAGCTTATAGTATGAGCAAGAAACATTAGCTGGAAATTTCATTAAAGCTGTAGAAATTGTAATGATAAACCTAAAGATATCATAAAATTTATTGAAATCCTTTTTTACTTAACTTTTTTAGACTTCTTCAAAGTTTACCGTAGGCCGTAACATAAACATTCGTAAATTGGGGTTTACATAAAAAAAATTGAGTTACATGGACATACCAAAGAAGATCAAAGAAGCTACATATTATACGTTTTCCTATTTAGATATAATGTTAGAAGACAGTTTAATTAGATAGATATAAGAGTATCCGGGCATTTTCAGTTACACGACGAGCCTGCTCTTTAATTTACGTAGAGATTTAATTAGGTAAAGTAATAGTAATAAATAATATCAAATGTCATCAACAAAAGTCAATAAACTTGCTTTATGAGCCCGCCTTCTTTCTGCTAAATTAATCTCGGATATGATTGCAATAACAAGAAGTTATAGGGGTTAAATTATTAATCTACACGTATTTAGTGAGGTCGTTATAGGATATTTTCTCTTTAGTAAATTATTTATTTATTTAACCATTTACTGTGCACAATGAAAGTTACAATAATATGAAAAGAAAGAAAACAATCACAAAAGGTACAGGTAAATTGTGTATTGTACGTATTTCGACCCTGATCCATGACAACGATGCATTCTCGTAAAGCAGGGTTGTAACATATCAAAACTAATACATAATTTCCGATATAGAGTAACTGTCTCCCTTTTATACAAAAAGGACCTACACTTCTTGCCCAAATCATATAAATAAATAAATAGTTTGAAATAATACTTTTCATTATTTTTCGTAACCGTGTATCTATAAGCTCTACCGCAAAGTATTCTAGTTAATAGTGTAGCCTAGTAGTAGATATTCTAAGATAAAACGTAGCTCAGCAGTGGGCGTCTTTTATATGATATGATGATGATGTGTGTAGGTATTACACGCATGATTGGATATCAAACATAGTTACCAAATAATCTATTTTCACCCTTAATCGTATGTAGACACACGTATTGTTGAGTAGAAGCGCATTGCAGCTGTAGTGAAGATATCAAACCATCATTTGCTGGGCCAAGGTTAGTAGCAAGCATGTAGGTACGTAATTCACTTCGACTAAATGACTCGCGCGAACAAGGCCAATGCGAAATAGGAACAAGAAAAACTGGACGCAATAAGTCTAGCGGAGAAGGACTAAATTGTACAATTAGTCTTCTTCGATTGGTGTTTTTGTAGAACCCTTGAGACAAATGAGCAGGCCATCACACACCCACCCACCCAAACGGTAACTCTAATACACTTAAGTTCCCTTATTCAAGTTCAGAACCGCAGGTGAGTTGTGCGGACATGCACTTCCCAGTGTCTACCACACTACTCTATGCAGTCTTGTTTGGCTGCTAACTCTCCTACTAGTAACGACTGCAAAAGTAACACCATGAACGGTGGAGTTCTTGAAATACCCTTCGTCTATGCTCATGATTGTCATGAATTGAATCGCTACGGCCGACAGTATGGTAATAACTTAAGACTGACAACATGACATAGGTGAAATGGAAACGGTACGTCGATAGAATAATAATGCGACTTGGGCATGTGGGAAAATATGGCGGCTGTGAGCGAACAAAGGTTTAACCCTTGACAACTTACTACAATGTAGCATGCGAACTTGTGTGAATAATAACTAAACATTATTCGAGCAAACTACCAAACAAAAACAATAAAATATTGTCAAAATAATTCCAAAAAACCGGAATTTGTTACAAGGCAAGAAAGTTGTGTTATTGAAAACTGAATAGAAAGAATATGGATGGAAATCACTACCTGGCGTCTATTTCATAAACTGACAATCCGAAAATGACAGTTTTTCACAAATAAGTCGAAGTGTCGAGCCAAGTGCCTATTAATAAAGTTCAGATGCGACAGGTAAATAAATACTGTCAGAATTGTCAAACTAAACACCCGTTTCATAAAGGCGACAATTGACAGTTTTTACCTGTCGAGACCCTAAGAAAATATTGTCTGACTTATTTGTCTTGGAAATTAAGAAATTTGTCACCTTTTCCTACATATTTGTCACAACACAATATCGCAGCATGCATAAGAGAGAACGTGAGGGTAAGACAATTTGTATTTTGTTTTTGAATTTAACTTCTGTTTTTGTTTGCTATTTGAAAGTGACGCTAAATTAATAATTATAGGCCAAGTTAAAAGTCATATCCACATTATAAGGGCCATAAATAGTTTGCTTGCATTTCAAGCAATCACCAAATATGAAAGGTGTTTCCTCAATTACCGAGCTTTGGGTGGACCCATTGAGCAGTTTGGCGAAGAACCCAATCCTATCTCGCTAAATTTGAACACATTTACCAAAAGCAACCCACAAACGTTTCGTTATAGGCACGGATTTTGTATGAGGCGCTGATCATTATTTTAAATAACGGATAAGCTTTCTTATGGAAATACCGCGGAGAAATTAACGATCGAACTTTTGGTATTGCGGTATTCTTGACAGCGTTTAAAAAGATACGTCCCTGAACCGCTGTCACATTAACGTTTTTGATCGAGTACGTTAAGAGCAACTTTTTCATTGAACGTACCAATTTTTTTAGTGGTTTTGCTTCTACCCTTTTTGACTGGAAAGTGTTCATGAGTAAGTTTTCCGCGCGGCCCGCCAGGGCCCGTAGACATGGCGGCACAGCAAGCGCGTTAGCAAGAGTAATATCCTTCCTACCTAGTTCAAAGGGATAGATGGTGTAATAAAAAAGGTTCCTCCTCAGATCAAGATTGCACTACCCTGCGTCTCCTACTAATATTTATATTAAAAAATATGTTGATATTGGGCACCAAAGCTTGAAAAGAATCGAACAATCTTTCCGGTCCCGCCCGCAGCCTTTCTGCTTCCGCCGATATAATGGCAGGCTCAGCCTTTCACGGTTTCAACTTGCGGGAGCGCAGACTGGGTAATCCAGCTGTCGTTGCGGACACGCAACTCCTCTAAGTGCAGCACCATTGTGCGACTATCCTCCAGAGCCTGTCTGCTAGTTTAACAAGTCCGGACCCAGCTTAAGATACGTGTATCCTATGGATATTGACATACGTCGATGCCACGCAACGGAGAAATTATTTGCTAAAATGATACAAGTGTGGTATTTGCACGGTTGCGGGAGCTCTATGGCACTATCGCTGCCATCGTAGACGCGGTGTGGATGACAGCGACTGACAGAGAGGCGATTGCATTGACCGAGGTGCTTAAACCTAAAACCAAACACGTTCCGTTTAAATGGTAAAACCGTTCATTTTTGGTGCGATTGCCGCGAGGCGCGAAGGCGCTAGTAGTTCTTTTTTAATTTTATTGCTATTATCGGTCTCAAAAAATTTGAAATTTTAATAATCTTAATATATTTTATACATAAAAAATGTCCGTAGTAATTAAACTTTCGTCCAGCAGACGACGGAATAGTCGTTATATCTCGCGCTAAGTAAAGCTTAAGTACAAAGTCAGCGCATTTCACATGTCCTGTCACTGTGCACTCAGTTCTGGCAAGTGTCGCGGCAGAAGGACCACGCCCTATAGAAGCCTCACATCTCCAGAGTGTATTGACTATTCAATCAAATTATATTTGAGTACAACACACACATTACGGTATTTGCTAAAGTCTGTCAGTGACACCCAGATATTGTTACATACTTAGAAGGAATTTCTTTCATTTGTAGAATTTATTTTGTGTTCGAGTTGAAGAGTCACTTTCGATTGTTGGTATAGGTAATATTTGTACGTTAGTCTATAGTTTTAGTATTTTTAAAAGACTAACGGGTTATTGAATTGTAATCGTACTTTAAAGTATATGTAAGTATACTTAGTGTAGGTACTCTAAGGTTTAACAAGTCTCTGAAGTATGTCTCAAGTGTAAGGTATAAGTAGATTGTATTATTATAATAATAATAAATTCTTTATTTCAGACTCTTAGTTCATAGTACATTACAATATTGTAACTAAATATTGAAAATTAAGTACCTAGTATTAATTTACTCTGTACCCTTAGTTCAAAATCGTTTGTGATATCTTTGAATTTATTTATTGCTAAAGATATCATAATGTGCATAAATGTTACATACTTAGGTGCAATTAAGCCTAGTTAGTCTAGGTAACTAACGTACCTACGTTGACGGCATGCATCGATACTCATTTCTACCGATACCGATCCGGCCTGTATCTAAACAGACGTAATATTTATTTTAAATGTTTACTTTATAATAAAATTGATTATGCAGAATATTATGTTCAGGCATGAAATTTACATTTATGAAAGACACAATACAGCGCTGAATTGATGCCAGAGCCAACGGCTTAGGTAAGATGGTAGAAAAGTGGACCATGGCAGAAGCCGAGATTGGCACCTCAGATGTTGAAGATTATGCATAGATGACACTTTTAAATATACCTTTTGTGCATAATGCACACTGTATGTCTGTTTAATGGGTATCCATATCGGATGAATTCCTAATAGTCGTATTCTTACTTTAGTCAGCGCTTCATTAAAGCACGTCAGGTAGGTAGTTTCGTTTTCACATTTACTCACACGAGTGACTAGCATTACTTACCGCCGATATATGTAACTATCTCATCTGACAGACGTTGTCCTTTACAAATTACACGGGTGTGTGGTAGCGTCTTAAGTACACAATCGACCGCATCATCATAGGTCAAGGTCCAGGTGAGACGGCGCGGATCATGCTCGTCTATACAGCATTCGCCTATCTACATAACAATCACCTCAAAAATTCGCATCGTGAATGATGGTATTCAGTTCTTTACAAAACTCCCACAGGATATTTAACGGACTTTCCGCCGAATTTTCGAATCAGTCCAGCTTTCCAAGGTTTCCTCTGACTAAGAAGAATTGCATTTACCTCCTTAGCGAGTCGATCGCAAAACACATATAACATTTACTTAATTGTTATTCATTTACACAGAACATAGGTAGATATTGGTAGGTGCTATTGGATTAGGTAGCCATTGCTCTAGCAGGGCCAATAAAACAGACAATTACGGATATAAACTCGGAAACTGTTATTATCATGTGACAGTTTCCTTGTTCATTCGACACAGTGAAAAGAGGCCATAAAGCGGCTCGCGAAAGGTTGTAATTGCCTTGGTCTCGCGGGCCCCGATTGGCTTTATTAGATTTTTACAATCCACGCCAGGAGGATTTCTCTGCAGATGACAAAAACGGCGTCGTCATATTAAATGTGATAGCGGCTTTTTCCACTTTTTTAATGGTGTTGTTCATACTTTTTATACGTAGTGTTCGGTGCATCGTTCGCCAAATTGAATTGGCTGAATGAAGACACCATTTTGCTTATTTCTATAGCCAGAGTCTTCTTTATAATTGGAATTTTTTTATTACGAAAGGTGTCTCCTATGTAATGCTAAAATGTACACTTCCAGCCATAACACGATGTATTTTTGTTATTATTCATGTGTGGGCTTACCGCACCTACTGATTTAATAGCCGAGTCCAGATGTGTATTCAAGATAGGTGTTGGTGCAAAGTGAAGATTTCTAAGTAAGACAATGGAACGCGGTAGGCAACTAGGAGGAAAATGCTGAGGAGGAGAATTCTTTTTAATAATTCCCTTAAAACTACTGTTATTATAGTCTTCTTGTAAGCTTAGTAGCTCGTGTTGGAAGACTCAGCTAAAACATAGTGACACTTTTACCGCCTCGGCCAACTTTTTTTCAAATATTGTTACAGTGTTATTGTCTTATATTGTAACGTAATCTTTATACTTATAGACTAATTTATAATTAAATACTTGTATAAGCAACTGTTCTGTTCTTAATAAAACATACCTACACATTGGTCTTATAAAACATACAGATTGACCCATCAACAATTTGTGGACTTAATGGAGACGATAAGCACTAGCAATAAGCTTATTTTATTTATACCATAGGTATCAAACAAGCTTATGACCCGATTCATGGTATGGAGCTACCACTACCCGTGGACATCTGCAAAACCAGCGTGGGTATCAACCTTCTCCCTCCTATTTTTTAAATCTTTATTTATAGAGCGTGATCGCATTTAAACGACCATGCCATTCCATATCTTGAACTTCACGTTGTACTTACTTTCCAGGGTAAACTTCTCCCCAATCTTATCATACTGTTCTTCTTCAATACTCGTAGTAAATGTCCATAAATATGTTCAGTTGAGTGTGTAAGCTGTCAGTAATATTTTTAGGAGTGGTATCACTATATAACGCCTCTCATCACGCCTTTTTCCTAAGTATAGGCGAGCGATACCACATTGTTCGAAATGGCCAATTTTAAGCCCCCCTTACACCGCCGGCCGCTACGTGACCAAGGGGGAGGCGGAAAGGATACATTTCCCTCGAAATAGTTCGGGACCCACGTACAACCATCTTTGAGAGACATTCCTTGTCTCTGATATATAAAAACAAATCGTAGAGACCGATTAGATCTAATGCCCGATAGCAATAAGCTTTAGGCGGCGGTTAAGTTGATTTAAAATATTCTTAACAAGAGAAGAACTGCACTAACACCAACGTTAAGTGAAATCTAAACTCGCTAAGTCACTCTTAATTTTATGACACCTATTATGTGACTCTTTAATGCTTAGGAATATCTTAAGGCGTCATCTTTACTGTCGCCTAAGGTTAGTGCACTCGGGCATACATCAATGCATTAAGAATATTCGAGGCGTAAAGATAACAGAAATGGGTTCTACTTTGAAACAAGTCTGGTTAATTAAGAATACATCTTCTACTTTAACTTGCATCAGCTTTTACTTTGACCACAGATTCTGATAGTATTGTGTAGAAAATAAATCACCAACCTATACTGATTTTGTTGCATAAAAACACAGTATGATATATGTAATGTGTACCTACCTACAGTCAGCTGCAAAATGAATGGATCCCCTACCGTAATGTATTAAAATTTAATGCACATGTGGTCGGGGGTCCGTACACTCTGCATCCGATTGTACAACGGTTATTTTGTTACAAGTTTGCAATTTATTTTTTCGAAACTGATTAGCCGACATTAAACCACAATTAATTATATTTAATAATTTTTCGAGCTGCTTTATTTGGCACGTAATACAACATACTAATAGTGTATAACAAAGCAACGCATCAAAAACAGGGTGGTTAAAAATAACACTCGAGAGAACTACTAAGTAGACCCTATCAGCTGTTGAAGAAATTGTGATTAAGGACACCGGTACCTCTGCTGTAAATTTAAAATTATAGTAGAATTCTTACGTGTTTGTCACTTATTTTTATTCTTTTTCTTTCGCAGTTGTGGTACTATGCGCAAACCCCTCGACGGTCCGGAACATCATGCTGGCAGCAGACGAGCTCAACATGGTCTCATCTGGAGAATACGTCTTTTTCAACATCGAGCTGTTTTCCAAGTAAGTTTTCCTTTTTGCTTGCATCCGATGGGTTATTTCATTCGGTATATGGTGTGTTGACATGTGTTATTAAGCTATATTTTTGCGGGTGCACTACCATGACCTCCCCTCAAATTCCAATTAAATTCTTAGTTTACAAAGAACTTTTATTATTTATGGAGATGTATGTAAATACTATATAATACTATTTGAGTAGGACAACCATTTGTCATCAATTTCACACAATAGATCGAAAAATTTGTATACCTAAGAGGGTGCCTAGCGCGAAGTATCTTATAGGATAGTAGGCTGGGTATGCGTTTGCCTTACGTTGGATTTACGTCGTGGTTACCACCTCAAAATATTAGGAAAGATGAGTGCCAACGCATTTTGTATTTTTTTATTCATCCTACTGCTGGGCAAAGGCGTCCTCCCTATTCTTCCATACTTCTCTTGTTTCTATGGTTTGCCAAAACCACTGTAGATTGGGCACCCAATACCCGGAAACGAAGTCGCGGCTGACCAAACAAAATATATTATGGAGAGACGAGTGGTTGGTGTTCGACAGGGACTGGCATTTTGTATATCTAGTGCAGTAATTCAAGAAGAAATATAAAATTAACATACGAAACATTTTCGATCCCTTCACATTTTCAATTACTACGCTGTATTGCTGAAACGTAACGCTTAGCTGGACTTTAGCTCGACTCTACAAGAACAGTATAGTCTAGAAATAATGGTTGTAGTGTCAACGCAACCTGCTCTGTGTCTCCGTTACCATAACTAGCGATCATGCCACCTTGCTTGCTCGTACACCGAGTACCAAAGAGCAATAAGCGCAGTTTGCGCGGTCGAATTTTTACACCGATTAATGGGCCCTCTGACACATAAGGTGCTATGCTTTGTCTAAAATAGGATGATAATTGTTGGTCTTTGGCGCATGCCTACAAAGTGTCGTGTTTTTTTCCGGTAAAATGTTCAACGGATAATGACGTACTTCATGGACAGGTACCGCTTTAGTGAAGTGCCACGAATAACGAATAACAACAATCGGTTTTCAAATAAAATAATCGAATATTCAAAATTAACATTTAGGTAATTATGTAATTTTTTTTAACCAAATTTTTTATTGTTTGTATTGCGGCCTAAGAAACCTTTAACAAGAACGATATCGACTCGCGCGTATTCTACGGAATAGGCAGACTGACCGAATAAAAATACTTACGTGTCGAAATCGTCGTTGTGGAAGGGTTTTTATTATTAATTCAAAAGAAAAAAAAAAGTTTATTTTGTATAATACATACAGCATAACCATGCAACTATCGATTCCAACTCCTATGAGAATGATAATCGATAATCGAATGGAATCATTAACGATTTTACACCACCCCATCCCTACTGTGAACTGTCAAAATTATCATCCTATATTTGACAAAGTATAAGGTTTTTTCCGGCTTATGCAATCATTGGGGCATTGACCCGGCAATCATAACCAGGGCGATTCGTCGTTGACCTGACCCGGTGGCAAAATATACGGTCACGCTATGCATATCCCGGCAGTCGGCACTTAGTTTTCTGTTTAGCAGTAGTATTTCTATTCGGGACGAACGCTCCTACAGGCGACAGCCACCAAATGATGCATTATGACCTGTTATGTGCGTCCGTGTACTGAATTTCGATGTTTTACGAATCGATCTGTGAAATAGAACGAGCGAGATGATATCTTGGGCGGGGTTGATTTTGTGCCGAGATCGTAGTTGGCATTATATTGCATGCTATTAAGAATATATATTCATATTCATTTATTAGTATTGTTCATACATTGTCCAAAATTCAGTATGTATGTATGTACTAAGCAGGAACTGTAGTACGTACAACACAACTCTGTTAAAAATCTAAGTCTGTATCGGTCATACTGAAAACTGGACAGAATCCTAAATACTTAAATTAAATTTACCTACTATAAATTCGCCGCGAAATTTCACAAAAGGGCAGATTCAAAAAGTTACCTGTTGTACAAAATTAACTATTTTACCTACCTACCTATGACGCGAATAACCATTCGGACTGGAAAAATAAGCCTGTAATAGATAATAATAACACTTAATGTGTTGCAGACTGAATTTTTCAATTTGTGAACAGGGGTAAATAAGTAATACAGACAGATTATGAAGCATAGGACAATAAAGCATACTGACTCTTTAATTTTTGCCAACAGCCTAGCGTCAGTCGCCTCCACTGAGCCTTGGAAAGTGGAGGGCGACACTCAAGAGAACAACGAGCGAGCGAGACGGGCATATAGCGCTGTCCTTACCGTCACCAGCCCCACACCAGAGTCATCGGACTACTTGGAATTCTCGCAAAAAGTAAGTACACTTACTTGCTTTTTGACAACGCACTTGGGTTTTCTCTTTAGACCACACGACGCTACTAGAAGATCTGAAGAACCTGAAAACGAGTTATCATATTTTTTTATTTGTAACCTTACATGCCACAAAAACTCGACGCGCTTAAACTTGGATTCTCCACGATACTTGCAAGAGTGTATCATTGTTGTTAGTTTTTACCAATTTCCATAGCTTAGATTTCCTAAGCAAAATATACATGAGTATCGAGGTCCACACCCCAGTAGTGAACGTCCAACGCCTGAAAGAAGTTTTTTTTTTCACACAATCATAAATATTTCATAGCTTATTTCTATAAGTAAAATTACATTGAAGTTGGAACTTAATCCCTCATTTTTTACGACAATAAAGTTCTAAGTAGGTGCTAAATCCGTTAACTGGTATCGAATTCTCTCCATCATTGGCTTTGTTAGATAAAAAAGGTTGTGTAATTTGCCTTATTTACGTAATAAAACATCAAAGCCCTTAGAAAAAATAAAAATTATTTAAAGGGGTAACTTTTAAAAAGCTCGATGAAAGGAGCACGCTCACTGACTGAGATATTACAAGCCTTCGATGAGTAAGGACTTAAATATGGTAACTAGCATTCCACACCCCCTATGAGTCGTAGGGAATCGATGGATGCAAGGAGCACAAACACGATCGGGCTCCCTGTGGCTGAGATGATGATGATGATTTGTCGCTAAAATGTTCTTGTTTCTCCCAAACTAGAAGATTAAGGGGCTGGCAACAGTCGTGCGACCATGGTCGTACAACGGACGTCGCCCGACCAATAGGAGACCTCAAAACCGCCAGTCGCAAGACCGTTGCTAATGAGGACAGCGCCTAAGGCGCGTGTTAGTCTCTTTTCTTCCTGACTGATTTTGGCCCGTCTACCGCTTGAATTAAACTTATCGTCATTTTAATGTAACATTATATTTATCATAACATTGGAAAGCTGAAGTCTTCAAATTCGAAAATCCGTATGACCGTGCGCTTACCTAGGCTAAACAATCACTAATGCAAAGCTAAACTAATCCCGAATGACAATGTTTATTTAAGAAAAATTTAAAGTTCCCTCGAGTAAAGTTAACGCCCAATGAGACCAATTTCAAGGGACCGCTGGTTTCAAATACATATTTTAATGAAATCGTTGGTAAATGCTACTTTGGCCGGAACATCCTTAGATAAACCGCTGAGGTAATCTAAAAAATAATGAAAAGACGCCAGTAGCAGTACCAACTAATTACGAGTTCCTTTTATGTACCTGAGAAGTCTAAACAAGCTTCGTATCGTATTTCAAAAACATTGGGAAGGTTCGCATAATTATCTTTGTACTTCGGATAGCAAGTACCTACGTATGGCTGTCTCCCAGGCTCTTTAATTTAAATATTGATTTCGGAATTATAAATTCAAGGTAATCCTTTTGGTCTAAAGTCGGCGTTGGAACAATTATATTATGCTGGGTTTACACGGGTCTATTTTCTCCGGTATCGTTAACAAAATCGAGTCTAAACCAGCATAGCAAGCTACCCAAAATCTATTGGATAAAATCGCAAGTGACTAGTCCATTCTCGTATGAAATGTGAGCAGGGTTGCGATTCTCTAAGAAACATATTTGATCGCTACGATGAAATGAAATAATGGGCAAAACAATTAAAAAAGAAGTGCGGGAGATAATTTTCAGCATAATTAATCATTTAGACCAAATAACTGAATGTTTACAAGAAGGACTGACAAGGACTGACAAAGACAGAAAATTATCCTCAGATTATTGCCATATCCACATTTTATAATTTTTACTGCTGTCATTCGATACGGACTTATCGTGGTTCTATTATATCAATATTTCTATAGAAATTTGGGGGTACTTGATAACCTGGCGACGATCTGTCATGTTTCAACGTTGGGCTTACGGATGTTGCCAGAACAGATAATTTTACATGCTAGCTGATTATCTGCAACTGCCCATTTGAGCGTAGAAACGTCTTTTTATGTCAACTATTTGCCTAAGCGATTAAACATTTTTTATTTTTATTAAAAGTATTAATTATAAAGCGAGGAGCGCCGGCTAACGAGTAAGTCAGAGATATCGAGTTCGATCCACAGTGCCACCACATACTAATGACTTTTTCCGAGTTATGTACATTAGTTGCAATGTGGCCAACTTCAAATTGGAGATCCTGCCTTGCATAAGCAAGAATACGGACAAATCCTGCCGAAATAATACGAAAACAATATACTTAACGATTTTTATTATAATTATTTTAGTTTCCTATTTTCTTGTAGTAGTCATAGAATTTTATAGACTTACTTCGTTAAAAATCTGTAAATTTTGTTGATTCTTTAACAATAAATTACTTTTTTTGTTAGTAACTTATTTTAGCAAGTATTATTATCGTTTATATCTTTAAGTACATGGCCGCAGCGGGATTCGAACCCGGTACCTCTCGCTTACGAGTCGGATACCCTAACCGCACGGCCACCGATGCTCCCGCTACTAGAGAAGGCTGATCCCTTAGATAAACCTCTGTTAAACCTATATTAGTGACATACATGGCCGCCGTCGCACGAACAGCTGATTTTATTCCCTTAGTGATTATTTATGATTGGCTCGTGACTCCATTCTGGACATTTCTGGACTTCTATCCTGAAGAGAACAGGCAAAGTGGATGTGTATCCGTATAGCCACGACTTCAATCATTTTTCTTGGAACTCCGTTTTGATAGCAAATTTCAGCTCATTATGTTTTCTTTTTTAGACTACAAGCGATTTTATGTTTTTGGCTATTAATCCATCAGAGCGACAACATGATGATGCCAATCTGTATTTTATGTAAGGAATAGCTAATGAATGTTTTAAGCCTGCTAATTGCACAAAATAAACAGACCCCTTTTTTTGCGCCCACCGTAAAGGGCATAATATGGCACCCTCCGGACTTACGAGGGAGGGGTGCGCACATTAGGATTCTGTGCCAATACCAAAACACAATCTGTGTATTAAAAACGATGCATACTTCGAATCGAATTACTTGACTCGAGGGACAACACGGAGGGATGGATATATAACGGGTATATTATAACGGTATAAAAATATAATTATAACACCTAATATTAATACATAATATTTTCTGCTACTAATATATTATCATTTCACAGAACACAAAATAACCATAATATTCTTGTGTTATTTTTTCTATTATATTCTGTTATGTATGCGATTATCGTCGTCGAAAGTAGCAAAACTAATGTTTGTACGTGGTGATACAAATATATTGATTAATAATGCATTTATAAATACGGTTTTGTTCCCCAAGGTACTAAATCAACTGTAAATAATAATACAAACTGCAAAACTGCGACCGTTATACGGTACATAAAATTATATTACGGTCTTATATTATAACGTTAAAAATAACAATATTTTTAATAGCATAACGTTACGTTATGTTATATGAATATAACGGATCCGCGCACCTCTACTCTGTACGCATTGTACCTAATACGGTGTCACATCTGTTAAACACCAACTCTGTGGACCGGTGAGTACGTACTCACTGGTCCACAGCGTTGGACGAAACAGATCCCTAAATTTCTTCTGTCATATTCAAACATAAAGTCAACATCGATAGCGCGTTCTAATTTATCCGCATTTAACACTTAGAAATATCACAAATAGGCTATTTAACAGCACAAATTAAAAAAAAAAATAGACCTGTTCGTTTTATTTGCCAAGGCATTCGTGCAGCGGAAATCGAACACTTTACGTAGGCGGATTGGAGCGGACACATATTTGATATCAAATATCCTTAGAAATTCTCTGTCGTCGCTATGAGGGGCTTAAGGAACCATTTCGCGGGCATTTCTATTCTGTAAAAAAATGTATAAATTAATTATTATAATTAATTATACTTGTACTTGAACCTGTACCATTTTCGACACGTATCTAAAATAAATTGGTGCAAATTCTAATTTTGCTTTTTCTCCTCTTGAATACAGAGTTGACATCTTTCCTCTGGTGCCATTTTCCTCCATGTGAAGTTATCTGGCTGAGAACTGCTAGGTCTTCTAGATACGTGCCGAACATAGCGTGGAATATGATTTCTGCCGTTACAAACGGGTCCGCTCCGCTCCTCATCTTGAACTTAAGCCCGGCCATTGACAGTTTAGTATAATACTTTAAAATTCCTGCTTCCGAAAAACTCCAATTCAGATCAGTTGGCTTGTTTTTCCACATATTGTGTATAAGTAATAACGGAAAATAAACCTTTTGTGTAGAGCGAGCAGTAATCAAGAGTAGTATGTCGCCTAATTCCTTGAGTATACCCGCAACTGCTCCTTGTTTTCGCCTCTTTAAGGCATGTCGTTATTTCTTGCGCCAATGTAATCTTCGATATCATAATGACTAGTGTAAAATCGATATCTAGTAGTACTTGAACTTGAAAGAAAAGGAATTAGGTATTCATATTTTGCGATTAATGCGGGCAGATCTTTTTACCCGACTGCGGCGAAGCCCAAAATGAAGATTATTGTTAGTAAATAGTTTACTTAGCACCTACTTAATCACTCTCTGCATGGTCTGCTGGTTGACTGTTAGACAAAGCCTCAATGGCTTTAAGTTCGCCAATTGCTGTAATTTGTGCAATAAAGTTTTAAAATAAATAAATAAATAAATAAATAACAATCTTGCAAATGTTAGTTTTAATGAAACTAACATTTGTATTACCGTGCTCGTAGTTACCTATTTATATAAAACAATCTGCTTGTTTATTACTTTTCAGGTTTTATTAGCAGTGTGGAGTAAAATATTCTATTATTCTATTTTGATTTTTTATGTAGCTTAGCCATTAGTTTCGAACATTTAATTGGATTAGTAAAATTTTTGCCAAGAAAAGATGCTACCAAAATGGAGTATTTGCAATTTTCGCAATTTATAGGTATTTGTGACAGCAACACTAGTCGGCTTATGAAGTTAGTATACCATAGTAACTTTACGAGTCGGCCTAGCCGGCAACCATTGCCAGCCATTTTTTGCGACCTTTCAAGTCACGATTCCTCTGAGTTGGTGTCGCCGTGCGCGGCCAAACTAAAAATTAACACATTAGTTTAAGTACTTAGTAATTTACACGCTAAACAAACAAACATAGCAATAATAAGAGTAAGTTATTAAATAACTCCAAGTGTATGCAATTTGAATTCACCGCGAATGCGCGACGCGCGCATCACCAAATTTCTGTTCAAGCGTCTGCGCCACGCGCCTCGACTCCTCGTTTTGTGCGGCTAGTTAGCGCTTTGAAAGGAGCAACTTAAGCATTTCTCGCAATGTTCTTGTTGATATTATGATTGTTTTGGATAAGTTGGAATATTTGGCATGCGTTTTCAACTTTTAGATAGTTCTAATGAAAAAATGAGTAGGTAGGTAGGTACCTATTTCAACGTAATCATTAATAGAATCTTATGCAAAAACCTTTCTCAACGAGATCGTTTGGCGAAAATCGTTGATAATTAACGAATACTACGTAGGTTTTGTTTTGGAAAAAAATGTAACCTGAACCTCGCGCCGACCCAACACTATAGGCCAGGATTCGCCACTGGTCCTTTTCTATTCAAGTATTAAAAATATTAGCCGTTTAGAGGCGTATATTAAACTGTAATTGGCAGCATCCATTCTGAGTTCCAAAACAGAGTGGTGTAAACCGAGCGTCAGTGCCGCGGCGGCGGCGGCCTCATCGGGAGTCGGGCCTGCGAGTCATTTGACAGTCACGGAGTGAATAATGATACCGAATAGGTACCAAAATAAATAATGGATTCGAGAGAAATTACTTCTTGAAAGACATTAATTTTGTTCAAATTATAGGCACCCCGATGACATCCACGACAGCTGAAACAGTGCGAAGAGCGTTAACAAGGTCTGCGTACCTACCGAATTTTTGGTATTCACTTTCTTATTGTCTGTGTTGTGCCAATGTTTTAGGGTCGTACGCAAAGATGTCTATGTAATACAGATTTCTTTGGCCGTACGTTTAAACCAGGGAGGGATCGTGAAGGGCGTAGCTTCTTGGCCTTTCTAATATTCGTTGTTACACAAAGTATCGCCCATAGAAAACACGGGAAACTAAAAATACTTACATTTGAGTAATAGTTACTTTTAATTATGTACTCACGTTTATGCTTGTAAATAACGACGTATCACCCGCGGCTGTATAAGTGTAGCATCCGAAATGTTCATTTTGATGAATACAATCAACCCCAAAAAGACACCGTGGTTCACGTTACGGCCGCTCCGTATAATTTAAAATATTCACAAAGGACGGTGATTGTCGACATCCCCGGGCATAAGCGTGGCGCTCGTAATACGCTGTGGAGTTTCGTGTTTGATATTTCGCTAACAAATGCCTCTGTAAGCGTAATATGAAGGCGGACCGTTTTGATAAGAAATCGTAAATTGGGCACCCAACAATTTGTCGTCATTATTTCTGTTTGTATTCATTTCTATAAATTTACTGGTCGGTTTCAAATTGTTGTACGGTCTGCAGCAATAATATGTGTCTCTACCTACATTTTATTAATAAACTAATCACAGTCTACTGCAGGGCAAAAATACTTAGCAAAAATGTCAACAATTTCAAAATACCTATGCTACGTTAAGTTAATCAGCGAGACACTTTTTCGGACCATAACAAGTGGTACAATGTGATCTCTGCCTGGCGCTTGCCCTTACGGGAAAAAGTCGTGACATTATGTAGTCTTGTATTTAGTAGTATCTTGACGACAATATTCCAGTGCTCCCGGGCGCGAGTGCCTGAAGGCCGTCTTGTCAATCCAGGATTTGGCAGATTAGGTAGTTACAGTAAAACGACTGCCACTGACATCCATTTATAGTATAAAACACAATTCATTTGGCTACAGTTAAAAGTCTATTACGGGCTAAGTATAATACCTACTTGAGATTCACAGAATATACATTTGTTCATTTAGTATAATATTCATTGTTAAATACAGTATTAGGTATAAACACTTAAGACTAGTTAAAAATTGTAAACAAATTTAAAAAAATTACAAATAAAAAACTGAATCTAAATCGCTGCCTTGCGCAAGTGTCCCCATAAGGCTGGCAGCGTTACCTCTCTGAATAGTCAAACTTATTAAACGAGGTAAGCGCCAGCACGTGGGTTTCCGGTAGACTCAATTAGCCGGGTAGTAGTTATCTCTTGGAATACACATTTATACATACATTGGCAGTACGAGTAGTATCACTGACTTACACACTTACTGCGCTGTCTCAGCGACCCAAAGTGGATCTTGACTTTCGACACCATGATCGCCACCTCTTTCTGTCCTGCGCCAATCGAGGATGCCCAGTGCGTGCAGGTCTTTTAGAACTTTATCCATCCAGCGATATCTGGGCCGCCCGACCCTATCACTACTTACATGTATTTAACCTAAGACTCATGGTTTTTCACTACACTTTCATCACACATTTATCACCGATCACATCACACATCCCACGCACCGCATCACATATTATCTCGTGACCATGCAACTGCGTCGAAATATCGAGGTAAAAACAATACTAACCGTGGTACTAAATGTGTGATGAAAGTGTTTAATATAATGCAGTTGCCAGATGTATTGCATGTTACACTAACTCTTTAAATTAGATACCTGCCTACTCACACAATATTATGTAATTGTGTCACGAATTCACGAGCAGACATGATACCTAAAAGTTCGGCTGCGGCGAAATAACTTTCCTTTGTTAACAGTGTGTGTTTCTATAAGACAAATGTACAGTTCCAAGTGGTTGTATTGGGGTTCGCCTTGCTTTCTTTACTTGCTCAGAGCGTAATTCAATTAAACCTACTGATATAGGTATATGAAATACTCATTTACTTTCAATAACGACTGATGTGACAACGTTTGGTAATTACATTCATACATAAGTATGGCCTGTAGTTAAGCATAGATTTTATAGAGCGTCGGTGAACTAATGGTTAAGGGGTCTGACTCGTAAGCGAGAGGTGCCGGCTTCGATCCTAGTGCCACCATGTAGGTACCAATGTCTTTTTCTGTGATGACGGCAGTCGCTCCAATGTAGATCTTTCAAACTGATCTTTCAAATCCTGGGCCATGGTCAAGGTTAACCCCGGGCCATCGCGCGCGAAAGCGATCCCATGATTCAGGATTTGGTAGATCAGGTAATCACAGTAGAGCGACTACTATATGACCTTCGTAACCCTTATAACATAGGAACTGGATCAGAGTGGATCATGGTTGCACATTCAGCCAGAGGCATTGGACTTATTTGGAAGTAAATATCCCGAACACAAAAAGTGACACTTAGGTTTCTAACTAACTGCCTCTTCTCCTGTTGCAATAATAATTGGAATATGGTAGCCTACGTCACTTGGAGGTTGTGGGAGTAGATTGGGCGCTTTTATAATTCGTAACGTGACGATATTATCGTGGACGTCCACGATGTAGGGGAGAGGTGGCATGAAAGGAACACGTATTGAAAGAGATAACTCAAATAATCCATAAAATATGACATGTCTCGAGACGACAATATTTTTGTTCTGAGGCGACCCCGAAGCACAACCATTCGCACCAAAAACGTCACACTCCTGTCATATTAAATAATGTCCCCCTCATGCCACCTCTCCCTTATTTCATGAACGTCCACGATCATATTGTCACGTTAGAAATTATAAAAGCGCTCAATGAAGGCGTTTTCAACAACAAAAAGCATATAAAGCTAAATTAAGTACATACATCGCAAGGAAAACGAGCTCTTGGACAATGTTATTTTTAGATGGAGACCGTAAATGGCCCACCTGACCCGGCAAGTTTTGGAGCCAATTTCCGTAACCTTTGTCAATCTTACTCGTCGCTTTGGTGAGTGATCTACCAACCAGCTTTACGGTTGTGTAGAAACAAATATGGAATACGTGTAGAGAGGAAAATAGCTCGTATTTGATCAGGAATACCGTGCGTGCGAGTCCCTGCGGTGTTGGAAAGTAATGCCTGTTGAAATGTCTTTGATCAACTGTAACAAAGTATTGCCGTTTAAGTTCGTAATACGTTTTCATTATTAAACCATTGGTCGTTGTAGCTTTTGCCACAGAATAAGAAAATGTATCGACTATTTTTATACGTTTAAGAGGCCGTTCTGTTTCGGAGCCGTTTGGCGCGGTCTTTGGTAAATGATTATGGCTAAAGTAGAAAGATTTATTTAATGTTGTGAGTGTATTGGTCATTTCTTTGACTTACGTCACGTAAGTTGACCCGACACTACACCGAAGATATCCCGGACATCAGCCTGTACGAGATTAGTATGGCTCTCAAACAGCTCAAGAACAACAATGCGCCGGGTGATGATGGAATTACGGCTGAGCTTCTGAAAGCTGGTGGCAAACCTGTGCTTAAGACCCTTCAGAAGCTATTAAATTCCGTCATCCTCGAGGGAAAACACCGGAAACATAGCACAGAAGTACAGTGATATTGTTCTTCAAGAAAGGTGATAAGGCTCTCTTGAAGAACTTCAGACCAATATCGCTGCTGACCCATGTGTATAAGCTGTTTTCGAGAGTCATTACGAATCGTCTCGCACGCAGGTTTGATGACTTCCAGCCTCCCGAACAAGCCGGATTCCGAAAAGGTTTTAGTACCATAGACCACATACATACGCTGCGTCAGGTTATATAGAAGACCGAAGAGTATAACCGGCCATTATGATTGGCGTTTGTGGACGCCATGATATGAGAAAGCCTTCGATTCGATCGAAACTTGGGCGGCGCTCCAGTCTCTACAGCGGTGCCAAAATGACTATCGATATATCGAAGCACTGAAGTGTATGTACGAAAACGCCACTATGTCAGTTCGTCTCCAGGATAAGACCACAGAACCTATTCAGCTGCAGCGAGTTGTTAGACAAGGTGATGTCATATCACCGAAGTTGTTCACCGCTGCACTGGAGGACATCTTTAGGCTTCTGGACTGGGACGGACTTGGCATCAATATTAACGGCGAGTACCTCACTCACCTCAGATTTGCTGACGATATCGTAGTCATGGCTGAAACCCTGGAAGACCTGGGCAAAATGCTCGATGACCTCTGTAGTGCCTCTCAACAAGTAGGCCTTAAAATGAACATGGACAAGACGAAAATTATGTCGAATGTCCATGTTGTGCCTACTCCAGTGATAGTTAGAGGCATTCCACTTGAAGTTGTTGACGATTATTCATACCTAGGACAAATAGTCCAGTTAGGTTGGTCCAACTTCGAGAAAGAGGTCAATCGACGAATCCAACTCGATTGGGCTGCATTCGGGAAGCTACGCCATATATTTTCGTGCCAATTACCGCAATGTCTCAAGACAAAGGTCTTTGACCAATGTGGCAATCACTGGCAACACAGTGATGACTTACGGAACTGAAGGGTGGCCGCTCACTGTGGGCCTTACAAGAAAGCTTACTATTACCCAAAGGGCAATGGAAAGAGCTATGCTCGGAGTCTCTTTGCGCGATCGAATCAGAAATGAGGAGATCCGCAAGCGAACCAAGGTCACCGACATAGCTCTAAGGATTGCCAGACTGAAGTGGCAGTGGGCAGGGCACATAGCTCGTAGAACAGATGACCGATGGGGCAGTAAAGTTCTCGAGTGACGACCACGTGCCGGAAGACGCAGCGTGGGTAGGCCTTCCACAAGGTGGACTGACGACCTGGTAAGGATCGCAGGTACCAGCTGGATGCGGAAAGCACAGGACCGGCCTTTGTGGAGATCTCTGGGGGAGGCCTATGCCCAGCAGTGGGCGTCTTCTGGCTGATATGATGATGATGACGTAAGTTAGTCAAAATCTCCTGCCGATATGGTTTCCAGGAAAATTTCGTTTAGTGTTACAAAACTAGTTGGCCGTGTGGTGTCCGGCAGAGTAGAATAGCACCAACCCCTTACATTCATGGGTGTCGTACAAGGCGACTAATGTTTTCGAGACAAAAAATCAAGAGTCTCCGTAGTCTGGAAAAAGTCTGGGCAGCAGCATTTTCCATTATTATATTTAAACACTGCGATCTCCAACCCGCCTGCCAAGCGTGGAGATTATGGCAATAACCTCCCCTTTCGTGGGAGAGGCCCTAAGTCCTGCAGTGGACTGTTACGGGCTGTGATGATGATGAATTTGGGTAATAAAATAAAACAACTTAGACTAAGCCGGGCTTGCATCAAATTCTCAAACATATAGGTATAAGAATGACGATTAACATCATTTTGTATGAAATTTGTGTTTATCTTAATCTTAAACGCGATTAAGAATTTGGTGCAAGCGCTAAGACACAGACATAAATACATACATACTTGCTACAGACCAAACACACAACTTCTGCATTTGAGCTTTGCCCCAGGCGGAGTAAAAAACAGATTGCTTTCCTTCCATCATAGGGGTGCCAAGACTATATAATATTTAATTATTTAGTATTTCCTACCTACTAGGTACTTAAAATTTACAAAAGGAATTTTTTTAATGCAAAAGTATCAAGGATTCTGCTTTTTGTAGCAGAAGTCAATTGTGTTTGTTAATGTAAAATGGATCATTTTTGTATGAAGCCTGGGATATCTGTCAAAGTTTTTTTTTTTTCAATTTGCACCAAATTAGACACTTTGCATGTTGACAGAGGACATAATTAAGTACATAGAAATATTTTACAAATGTCCTAGTGTGCTGTTTAAGCGAGGTTTTCGACTTCTGAAATACTCATATCAAACTTTGAAGTGGAATATCTCGGAGAAACTGCGGCATGCCTATTTGTGTAGCGAATGACGTAAAAAACTACGCTATAAGATTTTCCATAGGAAAGTGTTTGTTTGTAATTTTGTCCTCAATGGATTTGCACTCTCAATATTGGCTACGCAAATTGAAAAGAAATAAATTGAAAAAGTTTAGGTAAGTATCTATTTCCCATATATGTTCTATCCTCTATCCTGCAAGAAAAGTGGCTCAGAATTTACCGATCGTCCAAAATTTGATAGAAATGTTAGTGCTGAAGAACTCAGGACGAACTCTCGAGTTCGGACAGTTTCACAGCGCTTCCTGGAGTTCTTTCTTACTACTTCGTTAAAAACGTGGATAGCAAAATGTGTAAAAAATACTGTCATTACTAAACAGACGTAGATGAATAGCGTATTTGTCAGCTTATACAACATTCAAACAAAATATCAGCGAAAAAAAAGTAAAAAAAACTGTAAGTTTGCCGAAATGGGAGCGCCGAAATGTAGTTTATGTCTATTATGATTAAGACCAAATCTCGTAAAATTAAATGATTTACAATAAAGTTATTATTACCGTAGTCCTGATCATATTTTGACCTACCTGTTTTAAATAAAACATATTAACATAATAAAAAACAAAAAACAAACATAAGCTGCCCCGCGCCGCGGTCGAGCGCTGCAAACTGTACGGGCTCTTAATAATAACACAATACACCGGGGTGCCAATCGGTTTCCGAGACTGTCCAACCAGTCTCAGGGTCCCCAGTGGAAGACCTTTCTCGACCTCACTTTGCTAATAGTATAAGGAGACACATCTAAAGTGTGGCGACCTCGTTGCGGTGTTGAACTTTGACGGTGCTGAAGTTCCCGGACTCTGAGAGCGTTGCTTAACTTTGTTTACATCTATTATTACTTAGTAAAGGGTGAGAACTTCAAAATTTAATAAAAAGAAGAAAGCTTTATTGCAAGGAAATTTTATGGCATTTATGTTTGAATATTATTGGAAATTGGCGTTATTTTCGCAAGAACACAATTGCTCAAATATTTTTAATTGTACATAAAATATAAAAATTTATACTTGATTTCGAAAATAAAGTATGTGTTTAGATGCAAATAAGTCCCAAACATTTAATAAAAAATATTTTTAAAGTTTTTACAAGGGTTTGAAAATACCACTTTTCAATTGTCGTCAGTTTTGCCTCTTTAACAAGATGTAATTACGGAAAAAGGGTAGTTATCAAAATAAAATAGTATGCACCAGTTAGCTTAATGTTGTCTGATTATACCCACAAAGTTTCATCGTAATCGGATTGGCTTTTTCCAAGAAATTGAAAAATTTGCTTTTATGAAAATTTTATTTCCGTCATTTTCGCCATACAAAACGCCAATTAAATAGGTAAGGACCTAATATTTCGGTTAAGTGACCGTCGTGTGTTTATCAACTTAATCATTTAACCAAAAGTGAGCTTCATCGCCGTACAAAATGTAGTATGGGGAAAGAAATACATTAGCGAATAATTTCACATTGGCTACCGAGATTGTGTGATCTAACTCCATTATATTATTTTCTTTGGAGATATTATGTAAAGTCCTTTTCTCCACCGATAAACCAGAGACAATCGTACACAACATTCGGTGAGTTATTAGCGATATCCGGTCGCAATAGTTGCGAAAAGTGTATGAAAATAGTACATCCACATTGGGCCATCTACGTGTCAGTCACGGTAGCCACATAGCCGAAATTATATTCAAACATAGATGCCGTAAAATTATCTTTCCAACTAAGCAAATTTCACTGAAACTAAATAGTTATTTTTGTTTTATTTCAATTTACAAGTTCTCTGCCTCTAAAGAAAACATCAGTTATTAATACCCTGCTGGTGTTGTAAGGTCTCTATACCTACGTTTCACGAGGGCTACGTGATTTAATTTAGGTACTTCAACTTTTTAATGTCTCTTAAAACACAAACATTAAACTCATTTATGGAGTATCACTTTGAAATGCATGAACAACCCTCCTTGGGGTGGTAATGGGTGTTGTTCTGTTTTATTCTTCAAAAGTATTATTTTGATTTATTAGGTACCTACTTCTGAAGAATAATTATCCGACTCGTTAGTTAGAGGTACCGCGTTCGAATCCCACTGCCGCCACGGTACATGAACCAATGACTCGTTTATGAGTTATGTATATTAGTTGACTAACCACATAACTAAGCACATTCAGGCGACTGGTGCTTTCTTTAGTAGCAGGATCACGGAGGTCAAATGTCAGTCGCCCCACTGTGCACTGTAATTACTTGTGCCAAACCCTGGATCATGGTCAAGGCGGACCCCGGGCCTGCGCGCGCGAGTTTACAACCGGGACATTAACGTAATTTTACTTAGGTTAGATTGATAGTAAATATCAGCGGAAATATGAAATAGGGGCCAAGCTCGGTACAAACGATTGTTGATTGCATTGTCATCGACAAAGAGCTGGGATCCCCGCGGATGCTTAACTAGTTTCATACAATTTATCAGCTGCAGGAATTGGATACTTTTTTCAATTTTATGATGAATTTTTTTAATTTTATGTGAAATGATAGGTAAGACAACTTGTTTGCTTTTCAACAAGTAACCGGGCAAGTTTTATATATATGTAAACTGCGTCTCCGGAAAAAAGGCATTTGCTAGTTATTCGTTCATTTGAAATGTCCATAAGTGATTATAAAGATTGATTAAATCAGAGCTTAAGTTTAAAAGTTTGGAATTGTTGGTCTTTGATTCGTCAATACTCGTCCCATATCCTATGGGCGTCGTTGGATGATCACCTACAGGGTGTCTAGGGCCGGCGGTGGATGATCTCAAATGAAAAACATTTTTCAAAATAAGCTTTTATTGCGCGTTTTAGTAAAAACACGATGAAGTTACCTTGTTAAGCTCATTCGTTTCTATGACCACCTTCCGACCCGACTCCATTATCAGACCAGCTCCATAATTCCATATTAGTGCATTGTTATCCAAGTTACATAGGTGTACCAAATTTAAGCTCTATTTGGCTTGCAAGATTCCAGGACATACAAGTCATTCACCATCATCTTCCTTCCAAGCGGTTTGTCCCGGCTTCTGCCAGGGTCCGCTTTCCGACTCATTCTTCACCACTTCGTCTGGTCTTGCGCATCCTCGCGTCGTATGCCATTGCCTCTCGCGTCCCACATACAAGTGAAGTTAAATATAAGGTTGTAAAAATATATTTACTTGCCACCAGGTGAAAGACCTGGCCGAAACGAAGTACAACTACACCTTCGGCAAGGACGAGGTGGTCTCCACGTTTGTTGCGGCGTTCTACGATGCTGTGCTGCTGTATGCGCTCGCGCTGAACGATACTCTCCACGAATCCGAAAACCGTGGGGGGCCTCTAGATGGCGCGGCCGTCATGAAGAAAATGTGGAACCGCACCTTCAACGGTAAGTTGGTTAACGACGTGGTCGCCATCTAGGTATAACCTAAGTCGTCTCACTATTGCGGTCCCTGTAGGTAGAGGCACCTGTAATGACACCTGCTGATGCTTCTGGTGTGGCTTTTGTTGAGACGCCTGTTCAAACACTGGCGAATGTTGTATTTGCTGTTAGCGTCTACGACCTATTGTGATATTTGTTGAGATAAGAAACGATATTTGCCCTGCTGGAGCAGCTTTCAAATTCTATGCTTTTGATGCCTTACAAATCAATTGTGAGGCATCAAAAGCAAAGTTTCAATATTTCTAAAGTCCAATAGTAGATTACCAAGCTGTAGATTACTAAGCTGTTCATTACATTTTATATGACGATAATGTCCCGGTTGTCCTCTCGCGCACGAGGGCCCGGGGTCCGCTTTGACCATGATCCAGGATTTGGCAGATCGGGTAATTACAATGGAGTGACTGTCATCTGACCTCCGTGACCCTGATAAGAGGGGAACCTGACCAGATTTAATATGAATAACGATATTGATAAATAAATATTCCGCCTAGATGGTGTCTATATTTCGCTGTTGCGCGCGAGAGTACGGGCCGACCATGATTCAGGATTTGGCAGGTGGTAATTACAGTGGAGCGACTGCCATCTGACCTCCGTGGCTTAACAGGGGAACCTGATTAGATTGGATCATGAATACTACTAATACTTACAATGTTTTCAGGAATAACCGGCGAAGTGAAGATCGATGGCAACGGTGACCGCGTGGCCTCCTACTCCCTTCTGGACATGAATCCAAACACCAGTAAATTCGAAGTAAGTCATTAGTCATAATCTGATAATGTGCAGGGCTATTTCTGGTTCCACTTACGACGCCATAACATGCCAGTCAATCCGTTCGAACGAATAGTTTTAGTTTGTACGACCTTCGGAGAGTGCCGATAGTTTTTGATCTACGGTACGGAACGTTGCAACAATAATCCTCAATTAAATAGATTCACTCCGGGCCACTGCGATTCTAGACGTCTGTCTTGTTAAATGTTTTCATGAAATCTTAGTGTCACTATGGCAAATATAGTTATATTGTTCAACAAGCGAGCAGTTATTTTTTATTGACTTTACGCTGACATGAAACATAAAAAAACTTGAACTCATGAGGAACATACATTTTTTCTCCTCTCCAGTACGAACTCTTTTGTCACGTAAAAGCTCTTACTTAGCGATTTATTTCTAGTGGATATTTATGTCATTAGCTCATAAAAAATTACACAATTATTGTAAGACTTATGTCCTATTTAGTTCAGCTAATAAATCAATCAATCTCTGGCCACCCTGGTGAAATGGTATCTTGATGGGATAGCATACTCGTATGAGTCTGTACACAATATTGTTACTTTATGAGTAGATACTCAGTGCTTGGTAGTGTCATTCATTGTATACGACACTACTGGTAAAACTTGGTAGTGTCATAGCTAAAAATTGACTTAAACTATAGCCAATTCATTTAGAAGGCTAACATTTGACCCTGTCCATAGTCATCCATTATTATTCTGTATAGTACTTATTTGATATTATTAGACAATTGGAAACTTATCTAGAAAAGTATGTATGCCGTTTTGTTCGATAATTTTAAGGATGGACGTAATTCCCTCCATCGCTTCGCTCAGAATAAGTTCTAGGTAGGACTTATAATGGAACTAAGTTCGCGAGTGATAAATATTCAGCTCGGCTATACATTTTGGTCGAGTAAAATGTACCTAGCTGGTTATCTGTTTCTATGTTGTGAGTAAAGCTAGAATACACTTGGGTAAAGTTCGAACTACACACTTTAGACTTAAAACTAATTTTATTTGTCTTCACGTAGGGACATTATTTGGAGATAAAAACGTAATAGTTTTACACTAGAACCTGCGTGAGAGACTAGTGTATGCACTAGTTTATAAATACCTGTTTTACAGACCAACAGGCCCTCTAAGTCCAAAAACCTGAGTGCATGAATAGTAGGCGTTGTTGGCGACAGTTACATACACTTTGCATCAGTAGTAAAAATCTAAGATATTTATTGTTACAAGGCTCCAATTTATTATTATTATAATTATTATTATTAAACAGATACTAGCGACCCGCTCCGGCTTCGCACTGTAAATAACCTTAACAAATTATACACCTAAACCTTCCTCATGAATCAGTCTGTGTATTGGTGAGAACCTCATGAAAATCCGTTCAGTTATTTTTGAGTTAGTCGCGAACAGGCAGACAGAGACGGCTTGGGACTTTGTTTTACATGTAGTAAAAGTGATGTTTGGTAATAGTACAGTTACGACACAGGTTTGTGCACCTAACATAGGTACGTGAATATATTACGCCAGACGTAAATTTTTGAGGTAGGACCGTACCCATCATGTAGCATCGGCGCATGTTTACGGGCGAAGCAAGTTGTCCATTTCGCGAAACCTATTCAGTGCAGATCTCACACCAACTTCTAATTAGTGGAAGTTTACACGTTGCACGTTTATGGTAGAGTATTAAGATTCAGATGCCTTTATTTATTGTTTTCAGTAGGTATAGGTAATGGAGCAAACTTTATTTACATGAAGTAGTACGAGTTATGCATTTCACCATAATATTCATTAGATACTTTACGGGCTTTTGTATACTTGTTTATACTACACCTACGAGCAGACCACCTAATGGTAAGCGGTAACTGCCGCCCATAACATCTACGATTCATGCATACGTTGCAGGCAACAAAAATGTAGAACCGCAGGCGCGTTGTCACTGTGAGGACTAAGATGAATTGCCTCTTGCCTGAAATTGCGCTGGCTATGTAATCCTTCTAACCGGAACACAACAATGCAAGTATTGTTACTTGGCGGCAGAAATAGATAAGGCGGTGGTACTCGCCCAGAAGGATTCCTCAGGCTCGACAGATTCCTATCACCTGAATACCAGCTTACCGCCTGAAGATTCGCACATGTAATAACCTGAATTACAAGTATAGAACTGTAAAGTTTCAACAAACTCGCCTGCCATCCACTTCCACAAACGCGTTCGCGATCTTACAAGTAGTTACCTACGAAATAAAAATTAATGTGTTTATTTTCTCCTTATTTTTTTTGTCTTCCGGGACTCGGATGGCAAACAAGCATGTGAGCCACCTGATGGAAAGTGGTCACCACTGCCTACCATACATTAACAACACGGCTATCGCCAATGCGTTGCCCACCTCTATTATACATTGCGCTGGCAGCAATCAGGCAACTGCCATTCCACTGCCAAAGTCACGGTTCTCCAAATCCCCATGCCATGCAACTCTGGATACCTGTCTCACTGGCAGGAATACAATACTATTTAAATTAATAAGTATTGTTTGGCTACGGTATTCTGTAAGGTGGAGGTACTATCCCAGTGTGGCGGCTCCAAATCGAATGGAAACCTACCCCCCCGCTATGCCCTACCTCACTTAAGTGGTTTAAAGGTACCTAGGCACTCATTTTACATTAACATAGTAAACACCATTGAATGGACGATCATAATCCGACCGATAAAGAGCCCGTTTTGGTGTGAACGTCCTCCTGATTACGGTAACACAGCCAATACTACCTAAACAAGATTAGTGTAAAATGCGACAGAGATTACAGCACACTATAGCTTTTGGCCACGTATTTTCGTCCGCGTATTAGGTTTTGCCATGTTTCGGCGAGAACCACATTGATTTTTTTAGTTATAGCCTAAGTGTAAGTTATTCTAGTAGCTATATAAGCGACAACACTTCGTCAAAATCCGGTTAGTAGTTTTACGTGAAGGAATAACTAACAACATTACAGACTTTCGCCTTTGTATCGAGATAGCGAGGAATGTCAACCGATAAGTACCTAAATGAACATTTATAGCTCTAATTCCGCCTTTTTATTGAACATTCCAAAATCGGTCCCCAACCTTAACTTTTATCCAGACGTCATTTCCATCTCAAACCTTTTAAAAATGTCTCGGTATTAAATACCTTTTAAAATAGTTATTTGGTACGTAACTGATCCAGCCAGTGTCTGTTGATCAATACTTCAAGCCGTAATCTAAAACTTCGCTTCCCCTGAAGCCCTTAAAATATCGGAACTTGCAGTTTCGTTCGAGTGGCAAATTCCGTGGCCAACTATGTTCGAGCCCTTTTGATGTTCACGAGTGCAGATATCACGGGGTGGTAGCCTCTTTTACGGAATATAGGTCAGACGTGGTGGAGCGATAACTTGAAAAAAGTATCCGATTACAAGGCAGCCAAATTTTGTGGCTAGCAACAGCATACTTATTTGCCTTTATTTTGTTTAAATTTTAATTTGCTCACCATATTGGTACGTACTCGCAGAATTTAGTGAACTTACTCTTGGTATCACCGAAACAAATTCTCCTCCATCAAAAAACAAGATTCAAATATTTATACAAAGCCAAGACATTCCTCGGAAACAAATTCGGAACAAAGTTTAATCACTTCCAAACTTGTGACATCTAGATGACAGATAATATTGCTTTTTAAGCGGCGGCAGACATTTTAGACGAATTAACTTTGTAGCACCTTCGTGTTTCCTACAGATTTATTGATCCCGCTCCGATCAGTAGCCGATGCAATTAAAACAGAGGTTCGCCAGGTCACTATAGTAAAAATGTTAGGCATCAACGAGCACTTGTAATCTTTCTTCGGCTCTGAGCCGCAATTAATTCGCGCTCGGAACACAATGTGGGTCGCTCTGTCGGCCGTCTGAATCACGCGTAGATGTAAGAGGGGATCGACGTCGGCTCATCATGCACCCCACGCGTCGCCCCTATTAAGTGGGTCTGCGAGAAGGCGGGGAGGCTCGTTAGTGGTTATTTACTCGCAGAGCCGCCGCACGCGACGAAAATTCAACGAAAAACGTTGCGCCCGCGGTGGCGGTGCATTTTTCAAATTCAATCTGTGTACAATCTCACCCCACTCGTGTCGCGACATTGTTAACTCGGAATTGGGTTAATTCTATTGGATGCAAAGCGGTCGGAGTGGAAAATCTACCGATTGAATGTTACATGTGCTCAATCGTGTTAGCGAAGTAATACTTTTTTTGTAGCAGAGGTGCTCCCTTGAGATAAAATGTGCGGACATTGGGGTGACTCGACATATTTTAGGGTGTACTCATACTTTTCACTATGTATAGGATGGGAAAGGAAAATGGATAGGAAAATGCAGGTAGAATGGCAAATGCTTTACCGATACAATAACAAGATGAATGCTAAGGGCCTAATGCTTGCTAAGGGCTTTAATTATAGCAATGTAACATTTAATTATTGCTGCTTGATGAACTCCTCAGACACGGCCTCTAGCGTAACTTACGCTTTAGATTGCATTATAAGGACGTAGGAACACCCACACGATCTAAATGTAATAAACACCCACCCTCTGCTTGAAAATAAATTCACACATCGAGACCTCTAGTCGTTACGTCCAAACGTTTCACTGGCAGGCTACGCCCAAGGGATAACAACGCGTCTTTGTTACGACGATGAAAACACGGTGGGATCCACAAATCCCTTTATACGGTACCAACGGTGAACCTTTCGACACCGCTCGTTGTCGTTGACCCGAGAAATTACTCGGAACACGTAATAAGTGACAGCAACTTGTGCTCATCAGTTTTATGAGGGACAGCCCAGAGCTACCCACGAATTAGCCGCGCGCACCCAGAGGTTGTCAATTGGAACGAGCCGCCAGGGCTGTTGAAAGCTGAAGGATCACCCGCGTCTGGGCGAGGCCTCAATTCCGGCGATCACGCTATTAGCTAATGTAAAGATCACATCGTGTTTAGCCCAATTCATGTAATCTATTAGCCGTCATCCATTCGGATCGGGGTGTGTTTGATTGAGATCAAATCCGGATCCATTTACAAAGGGAATTGACATAAATAGTTTAACATCTTGTAAGGATAAGTGGAAATTGGTTTAGAAGGGAGAGTACTTTAGCTCTCGATTTGATTGATAAAATTAGAGTCGGCGTTTTCTTGCGCTCGTTCAATTTGCTAGCGACAATTAAGACAATTGAAAACGGGGTATATATTTTTGTTGTAGGCCTTCTTAAATACGGGTGCACGCAATGAAAATTTAATGAGCTCGGAACACAATAGGGCTCAGACAATGGGTGTCCGGAGCACGATGGAAAACGTTCTACAGTAACATGGGACGTGTTTCAGTTTAAATGGCGCAAGCTAATGCAGGGTGATTTTAAAATGCACTTACGGGCATGTGAGTGTGGCCTGTTCAGGCTCAATAACGTTCGACGGGATTGAATCCACAACATTCTTGATCAGTAAACGTATTTTACAAGAGAGACGCGTCATTAACATAAAATGGATACATGAATATAAACTCGTACGTAGAAATATTATGTGGGAGAGGGTTGGTAGTTACTGTGCATATAGATATATCCTGCTCGTAATTCTTATCTTTATACTTATTGAATCGCGTTATCTTCACGGTTTTTTATGGCAAAATTTATGACTGTTATAATATTACAGAATACGGAGTGAATTTACCGGGTCCAAAAAGTAATCCCATTATTGCGTTTGATACCGGCTTTTTTTTATAAAATTATTACAGAATTAAATTAAAACTTTCGTTCTCTAAATAGTTACATTTACGGAAATAGTCGTTTGTTTCCTGAAACTACTACCAATCTTTCTATCAGGTGTTAGGACTCTGTCAAGCCTCAGGAATCCGTCAGGGTGAGAACCACCGCCTTATTTCTTTCTGCAGCTAGCAATAGGCACATGCATTTTTGTGTTCCTGCTTGAAGGAAGGCATGTGGCACTTCATTTTGGTCCTCACAGTGACAACGTACTTGCGGTTCTGCATTTTCGTTCTGCAACCTGTACTGTAATCTAGCATAAGCCGTAGATGTTACGGTCGACAGTTACTACATTTATACCTGATAAGGTAGGCTGTCTGATCATTTGTCACTAAGTGGCATAAAACACATTCATCTCTATGGACTAAATGTGGTCCAAAAGTTGCCTGTTATCTCAGACCATTGACTAGAAACCAAGGCCAAACCAACAAACTTAAGGTGGTAGGTTTTTCAAACAAATTTTGTGGATCTTTTTATGTAAAGTATTTCAAGTGTTTGACGTTTTTAAAATGTGTTACTGCAATTGGCCGTTAGTAAATGTATTTAATTGACTGTGAAATGGATTTCTACATGTTAATAATACTTTTAAACAAAGCAATGACAAAGAAAAATAATAAAAACACATAACAGCGCTATCTAACGGCGAATTGTTCTTTTTTATATTATTAACATGTAGAAATTCATTTTGCGGTCATCTGCTACATTTACATTAACCATAATACAATAACTAAAGACTCAAAGGAATTAATGAATGGTAAGAGAAAATTTGTATTACACCTTAAAGCTTAACTGTTCATAGAGGCATAGAAATATATTGGTTTGCCCAACTTGTCTACTTCTGTAATTACTATCTACCACTATCTAGCTGGCTATTAGAAGCTGTTCAAACAGCAATTATAATTTGTGAGTGACACTTTAATCTTATGTTCAATCAACATCAGACGAATGTTGTATGTTTAAACTTGAGATATATACCTATTTGAGATATGTAGTTTACATTTTTGTGGACTTACGTGTTATAATTACATGTTCCCAATATGTAGACATGTTCTTATATAACTAAATAGTAAAATTTTAATGTTCGTTCAATTAAACAACTAAATTGGATAGTAAAGCTCATGTATTTTCAATGTCTTACATTTTAAATTTTCGGCTGGGTAGCCTAATATCAAGGATATCACTAGGGTGTTCAAAATAATCTTTGCCAGGCCTGCAGAAGCTTGAAAGAGGTTGTAAGTGATTTAGACCTCAATATTCCAAAACAATATAAATTACAAAAATTGTAAAATACCTCGCCTACATGAAGACTAATATAAAAGAGACAGTTATAAATATCACCCCTAAGAAGTCTCTCGGGTACATTGAAAAAAAAGAAAGAAATAAGGACGCGGAAAATATTATTTATTTCGGCTAAGAAAAAAAAAATAACGAGGAGCAAGTTTGCATCTCGCCACTAACAGCATTTCCTTTCAATTTCGTGCCTCTAAAGCCCATATAATAAGTCGCCAGTGTTTGCTGTCGTTCTCGAGTATACCTATTAAAACTTATAAAATGCTAATAAGCAATTTGCTATAATAATATAGCAGTGCACAGTAGCTACCAACCCTCTCCCACGTAACATAATAAGATATTTGCTATAATAATAGCAAATTGTTTACTAGCATTTTATAAGTTAGTTTGACTAAGGACTAATTAGCTTTGACAAAATTAGTAAGACTTACTTTGCGCAACATACATACAACTGCGTATTAAATGAATGAATAATTCAAAATCAGTAATTATCTTGCCGTGTCGTCTCAAAATTAAAGCATAAATAAAACATTGTTAAAAGTAATAAAGAGAAAACGAGCATGATTACGATAAAATCAAACGAACAATATTTTTCCACACAGATACTGTTTCATTTCTGCTGTAATCCGGCTCTTGAAAATGTAAAATCATAATTAATCCCCGCTGACTGAAAAGCTTTCGCATTTTCTCTCATTGTAATTCTCCACAGTAGTACACAGTGCTGGTGTAAGGCCGGTTTTTCATAGTTTAGGCATATTCAGATCAAAACTTTTTGGATTTGGTACAGATTAACGAAGAGCCTCTTAAATTTGAATGTAAAGAAGTCAAAATTTAATCTGGCCAAAGGAAACTCATTAGTAGCTAGCCCGCAAATTTCGGCTGTGGCGATTCGGTTATGTAAATCTAAAATATAATAAAAGATAAAGATTAAAATCTGTCTAAATTGACAACATCTCCTTTGTCGGTGGAGCAAGCTATTCTCTTTTTCATTCTCCGACCTCCTCACTGCCTAGTAGAGAAAACTTTTCGCCTATTTAATCTACCTCCAGCCTTTACCTGCCTCTGCCTACTTATAAAAAGAAAATCCTGCTCTCTTACCTGCTTAATCGTTTGATTCCCTCTGTAATAAATAAAAAGTACTTACTATATCATTAGTATCAGAAGAGGTGGAGAAAGCATTGGTAATGCACTGTATCTGGTGTTGCAGAGGGTATATAGGCGGCGGCCCTTGAGTTTCTAGAAGCTGCAGTTTCTAACATGGACACTGGACACCACTCATCAAGAGTTGTTGGATGCCGGTAGCGCAATATCTATTGGTGTATTAGTGGGGATAGTGGGAGATATTCGTCCAACAAAGAACATAAAATATTAGAAACCAATTTTTTATTTAGTGTCGTGTTTCTTGTATTAGAAAACTAATAAGTACTTGAAGGCGTTTCGCGGACCAAAGTTCTTACGTAAATATCTATTTACGTAACGATCCAGACGACTTCGCCATTATCTTAAAGTCGTCTTTTGTTTCAAAACTATGCAAAGTCTTTCATCTTCTCAATCTTCATGACAGAGAATCCATAGTCGCCGTCCACAAAGGAACGATAGGTCGTCTGGCTAAAATTCTCTACGTCCAATTGGTGCGGCAGTTGAGAATACTTAATAGTTTGAGAAGAACAGAGCAATTATAATAATATAATATTATACTTTCTCTGTGTACATTGCACAGAGCACCCAACTGCTAAATTAGAGTGTTTGACAGCTTCGAAACTTACAGAGATTATAATTAAAAGTTTTCTTATAATTTGGAGTATCGAAATTCGTTCGTTCGATAATAAAGTGATCGGATGTTTGCAGTATTACTTACTCGGAGACTGAGGTAACAATTTCATTTTGAAGCGAGACGTTTTGTTCTGGGACCGCCCCTGGCCGGTAAGAGCATGCGACTTAAAGCATTCATTTTACGAGAATTCTTCGGTCTAGTTTTGTTACCTAGAATAGTTGTAGGCATATTTTTATCGTAAGGTAGGTAGATATTATACTCAATAGGCTATAATACCAAATTACTATTTCTCAGTAATTTAGCTACTTCAAAAAACCTTGCCTTTTGAGAGGATCTAATAAGAAAAGGTCACATTTTGCAAGTGAGCGCGTTGTGATTGGAGGTCTGCAAACCTCGTTTCATTGCTCGTTTGATCGTGCCACTTATCAGGGCGTCGCGAAATGGGAGCCCGCGTGCCTTTTCATCGTAGAAAATCTCCACTGAAATTATAAGGGGTGATTGCTCAACCTGTTTACTTACTGCAGTTTGTTTGCTTACATTTTGTCTTTGAGAGTTTTAATTTTAATTAAGACAGCAAAGAGCGAGTAGGTTGCTGTTCAAATGTAACCAAGTGATTAATTTAGCATCTATTTCTTAGTAATATTAAATGTACCAACGAATTATCAAAAGATAATAATTAGGATACATACCTACAAGCCACACGAAATAATAATACAGGTACTCCTATGTTTTCACTCCACAACACGACCTATCTAGGTCATGTTGTGTAAATTATATTTGAATTGGGATTTTATTCATAAAACCATAACATCTACGATTCATGCATTTAAGTTGCAGACAACAAAAATGCAGAACTGCAGGTGCGTTGTTGTTTTTGCGTAATTACTACAGCGCCATAATGACTGTCCTCAAACTCACAGCCTATTTATATTGAAACAGATGTGTGATTTATTTTATTGTGTTTCACTTTATGTACAGTTGGCCACACAGACGAAATCGTCGCAGACATCACTTAGACTAGTATTAAATAAAAATGGAGTGTTAGGTAATATGTGGAGGATGGAATTAATAGAAAAATCGGATCGAATCGATGCAACTATTATGTGGGTGGCCAGTTATCTGATTAAACTGCCAGGCGAAGATTGCCAAAAGATAGACAGAACCTATAAACACAATTATCTGGTTCCAGAATCAGGGTCGTATAATATAAAGTTAGCAATCGGATTTAGGGACGTGAAGGCTGGGGTGGCCACGTTGAGTAGAGCTTCGAGTGGTTGAGGACGACTTACAAACGAAGGGTCTGTTACAGGTGGTGGCCACGTATGTAGCGGCGCATTCCTCCCTGCAGTTCATCAAGGACCGGCCGATACACTGGGCGGGGGGGAGGCTCACCCCCCCTTCGGATACCCCCGAGTGTGGTTTCGACGGCTCCCTCTGCCCCGACAACTGTGAGTACCACCCCGTTCAGATCGAGTGCTCCCTTGTAACGGTTGCAGAGCAAATTAACTCGCACAAATGGCACTAAACGCACGTTGTATAAAGGAATAATGTAAGAATAGCTGGGCACCATTTAAATAGCTACAGTAAAACAGGTTGCTTCAAAGCGACCGTCTAACAGGAGATTGTTAATTATCATCAGAATAGCCAAACTGAAAGCCTTAGAAGTATCAATTTCGATCAACTGGCTACAGTCAATATTAATAGACAGTTGGTATTGCTGAAGTGAAGTTTTAAGTTAAGTTATTGGTCTGGCAAATATCTGAACCCAACTAAGCTTATAATTAGGAGGATAAGCTCTCGCCCTCCCGGGTAAATGTTCTCCGTGCGCAACTGGCTGTTATTGTTGTTGGTAGAACTTTGAACGTAATGTAACTAAAACGGAGGATTAGTGTAAGCAATGTGTGCAGTGCCACGTAATAATACTGACGTATAGAAATAATAATTAATATGCTTGGACAATTCACACAGCGCCATCTAGCCCCAAAGTAAGCAAAGTTTGTGTGTGGGTGCTACAGATAGCTGATAAACTTCTTATATACTTTTAAATACATACTTATTATATATAACACCCAGACCGGTAACAGATATTAGATATCATCATTCCAATTTCTGCTCGGCCGGGAATCGAACCCGGGATCCCTGCGTGGCATGTTAACCAACTGGACCACTCAGCTCGTCAGAAATATATTTTAAGATATCATTTTTCCAAATTCCAAATGCCATTATTATGCCAATTTATTATTTACTCATAAGACTTCTCTTGGAATATTTTAATTTATTATTTTTCCCTAATGCCATAACCTGAAATGACCCAATGCAAAGTGTATATATTAAATACTAGCTCTAGCCCGGCGCGATTACTTCGCGTGATGTCCTACTCTACAGATACCCTACACATACCCTACCCCTACCTATACCCTTTTTTTCTTGCATACAAACCAAGTCCTCACAATCACAAATTTTTAAAGAATAATTAGTCAGATAGGTGCAGCCTAAACGGCTGGACGAATTATGAACTAACGAATATTCCATTCCACAAACTGATTTTATTTAAGTATAAGTATAGATATTCGAGTGTGCTACATTGGTCATTATTACACCCACACGAGGTGCGATTGCAGCTCGAGCCCAAAGCGATATTTTTCATATTTCGATTATATAGTTACGGCGATATTAACTAAGTGCTTATTTGTAACAAAAATAAATGTCCACTTTCCCATTTTTTATCCAGAGACTTTCTTCAACTTTGTGAGTACGATTACGAACGTTTCATTCGACTTCTAATGGAATCAAAGTTGGTGCTGGAGCATAATTAGTCACACTTGATCAATAGCTCGAATTATAATCTGCATAAAGTATCTACCTAATTAGTCGAAGTGTAAGGATGTTCAATGGCAATCTGGGGACCCACTTGCACGTTTGCCTCTCTATATTACAGGGGTGTCAAACTAGATTTTCTAAAGGGCCATTTATAAAATTAGGGTGTGTTAGCGAACCAGGTTTAAAATTAAGAACTAAAATAACCGCAACTTACGGTAGAATTTTGGCTCAAAAGGGTTGAGCGAACTAAAAACAACAAACTAATGGAGGAGCGAGCGCAGCCAGCTCGGATATTTTAGTATATTGGCTCTTAAAATTCGTATTGGTTATAAGCGGCGGCTGCGGGTAGTAGCAATGTTTAAAAAAAATTACGAGCGAAGCGAGCGATTTTTCGAATTTTGGCTCAAGAGAGCTAGAGCGAACATAATGTAAGTAACAAATTAATGAAGGACCGAGCGCAGCGTGTCCGTAATGATATCGCTTAAGGGCCGCATGCGGCCCGCGGGCCGTATCTTTGACATGGCTGCTCTATTACATTTATAAAAAAGAAGAAAAATATTCGATGCTGGTTTTTTGCAATTTAAATTTGTTCGAAACATAATTACGTTGATGATATAAAATACTTTAGACAAAATCACCTGTAACTCGTAAAAATAATGTATTCCTCAAGGCCCCATATGCATCTTTAACGATCTGTAAACATACTACCAAAAACACGAACCAAGAATTATATTCATTACGAGTACCTCTTTGGGACAAACAACTTTACGGTCGTAATAGTTTTGGGTAAACAAAAATTTATTGCAAATAAAAAAGCCCACAACCATTACCCAGACCGATTGAACATAGCCATAAAGTTCTACAACTTTTTAAGTCTTGGTCGTACAGAAGTTAGATATTATTTCAATCGGATGTGTTCAACTTCGGGGGGCAATTTGTCAGAAAATACTACTGCGCCTTACTTGGACCTTAAACGAATTATCGCGTAAAAGATTTAGTCGTTACGGTATCGCTAACTATTACACGTTTATCTTCCCTCGAAAATGTAAACTTTAATTACTATGCTTTTAGGTCAAATTAAAATATTATGCACTTCAACACCATATTTCTCTCAGACGACCTGAGTGGTTCAGTTGGTTGACATGGCCGGTCTGTTTAGATTCCCGGCCGAGCAGATGTTGAAACGATGAGTCCGAAATTGCTGTTGCGGATCTAGGTGTAGTATGTAATATAAGTATGTATTTAAAAATAAATATAAAAGTAGTTTATCAGTTACCTAACACCCAAACTTGGCCGTGTGGTGTCCGGCAGAGTAGAATAGCACCAGCCCCTTACACTCGTGGGTGTCGTACTAGACGACAAAAGTTTTTGAGGCAAAAGTCTCCGTAGAGTGGAAATGGGCAGCTGCATTTTCTACTGTTATATTTATAAAACTGCAATCTCCAACCCGCCTGTCAAGCGTGGAGATTATGGCACTTACCTCCCCTTTCGTGGGAGAGGCCCTAAGTCGTTTCGTGAGATAATGATCACCCAAACTCAAGCTCTGCTTACTTTGGGGCTAGATGGCGATGCGTGCATTTATACAAGCATATTTGTTTATTTCAAAGGTCAAGGCGTACCCCGGGCCCTCGTGCACGAGAGCACAACCGGGACATTACCGCCAAGATGATGATTATTTTTATTTATTTCAAACGAGGGATAGAAATTTCTCCTGTTAGTTTCGACATCATTTACGTAAACAGTGTACGCCAATTACGTTAAAACGATCGGCCCATGAATGCCAACGCCCTGAAAATCGCGTCGCAGGCCTGTAAAAAATTACCCCCTTCTTCCCCTTCTAATATCGGCGCCAAACGGGGCGCGACCGTGGCGCGTCTGGTTCGGCGTGAAATTAGCTTTTATTATCGAAAGCATTTTGTTGATTCCCTCTTGTTCCCACTCGCCGGCAAAGTCTGGCTTCGACTTGTTTCACTCTAACGCTAAGTGCTCTCATTATCGATTATCGATCGATATCTTTTAAAATACCAGTGTAATTCCCGTTCTCGCTAACATTCATACTGACGGTAGCGTCAGAAAATAACCAACTGATCAAAATGCCCCTCTTATATCCTACCTCCATGGCTATAACGCTAACCGACTGTACTGAAAGGACGATAGATACAGATTAAGGTTGCGTTAAATGGTTGGCTGAAATTCAAGTACCCTCAAACTTAGCGCGTACGGGTATTACCATACATACTTATTATTAATTAACTCTGTAGGTACGTCTACTTTTCGTGATTCAAATAGAATTTTAGACATAAACATAGACATAGACGTATCTTAATTTGGTCCAATAACACATTAAAAAAACTTAAAACTAACAGAAAGCAGGGCGATGCGTCCTCGGACCAAATTATAATGTTGCTTAATAAAAATTAATGTTGCTTTAGCATTATATTTCATTATTTTAGTATGTATCGACAAGGACAGCCAATACGAGCAGTAGGTACGACCGATATTACAAAAGAGGCGGGTAAAGACTCGGAATCGGTAATTTAATCTATCGGTTAATTGTCATCCGGGAAACGTTTTTCTATAAATAGTGTTTCGAAATGGAGTATTAGAGCTAAGGAAGGGCTTTCCCTACCCAGGGAAAGAACGGTTTAGGAGTAAAATCCTGCTATGAATGAACAATGGTCAGTGAATGCCATGCAGTGCAAGTGAAACCTGGTGACAGACCTACCTGAATTAATACCTCTTGCAGGTTACGAATTATTGTCAATGTCAACTCAACTGGTTTATCGATTGGTTTAATGTTACAGCGATTGGAAAATTTGACAAAACCCGTAAGCAAGGGTTTTGTCAGCTAAAGTATACATTTCGAGGTAGGAATCTTGAACAGGAAAGAGCAGAGATTGCTCCAATATTTCGTTGTAACAGAGAATATCGTTTATCCTTGCTCGCCCCAATTTCCATATTTCAGAGATATTCATAAAATAATGTTTTTGGAAGGCAGAGCAAAGGCATTTGCTATTTATTAGTCGCAGTGAATACCCACTATAATGGGGAAAAATGTCGTATGAACACATTGTATAATGTATAGATATAATTTTCACGCATAAAATTGTCGCGGTTATAATCAGATATTTTATATCTTGAGACGGTTAAACGCCTTAATGCCCCAAGACGGTATTTCTCATGGCATTTTCTATGCCGTCATTCGGAAACGTAGTGCCTCATTGCTGGCGCATTGCTCATGATGTGAAGATGGATGCAGTTGCATGCGAGTTAATCCCCGTTCATTCAATAGCAGAATAGTATTAAGATGTTAATTATAGTAATTCAATTTAATTCGTTTATTTGACATTTATAATTGTATTGACGTTGTAATTTGTGTTGTAATTGACATTGACATTGATATTGACATTGACATTGTAATTTGTATTGAATTTGACATTTATATCTTGACATTGTAATTGTTATTTTATTTTGTATTTAATTTGACATTGTACCTAATTTTATAAATGAACGTATTAGAGTACTTATTATATGGGCTACCATGAGCCTGAAATAAATTATTTTTAATTTGATTATTTAAATTTTTATTTTTATTCTTTTATTCAACTTTTCGGATTTCGATCGACTTATCGGGTGAGAGGGAACAAATTATGGTCGTCCCAGGACTATGATGCATGTAATTGAGTTTATTGTACAATAAACGTAAAACAATTTGTATGGGAATCCGTAAAGCGCCTCTATCGGGCAGTAACGGAACTCAAATCTCTACCATGAGTTGCTATCTGTTGGTTAATTTACTTTACCACATACGTTTTAGTTTACATAGGGAGTGTAGTTTACGTAGCGTTTTGCATACTGATTACGATGAATATCGGAGTGCTGGTAGAAAACTGACATCCTATGAACAGAGTAGGGCCTAATTTGTTCAGGATAATACAGAATGTTATCTAACGTATTTTTACAACAAAATATCACTGGGTTGTACGTACTGTCTCTTTACCCTAAGTTACGATTATACAAAAACTTCTTATATTCTTAGAAGGATATCAGAGGGAAAACAAGTAATAAGACATACAATCTTGTTTCAGCTTTACAAGTCTACGCCATACTGAGTATCGTGCTCAGCTCCGTGGTCGTCATTCTGGCAATATTATCAGTCTTCATATACCGGTAAGTAACCAGCTACTAACAATAATTTTAGTAAAACAAACCTAAGCACAAGACGTATGTGGCGGTATGTGTGTATACCGAGCAACCAATTTCAGAGGGCTGAGTATAAGTATTGCTTCGATTTTACTTTACTATAGCGTTTGCGTTTACGTGGAAATTAGTATGGAAAAATATACAGTGCCATCTAGTAAATGAAGTTTTTTCTTCATACTAATTTCCACGTAAATGAAAATGCGATAGCAAAGTAAAATCAAAGCAAAACTTAGGTACATTAAACCCTCCGGAGATTGAATGCATTCAAACATTTATTTTCTTCAAATATAAAAGTGTAAAATAAGTGTTTGTAATAGTGGACCCTTTCAACCGAAATGACTCTAACTGCTTTTAATTGCGTAGCGACCTGCTAGGGGGTATCCATTAATTACGTAAGCTCAAAATGGGGGAGGGGTCTAGCAATGAAAATCTCACGTCAACTTTTTAATTTATATAATTAACATTATTATAGGTATAACAATATAATTTTACAAAAAAATAAGTTAAACGCTTAAGTGATAATGCGTGATATGAAGCAAAATACATAAAAATGTTTAATAAATTTATAGGTATATTTATAAATTACAAGCCAAATCTCACGTGAGGGCAAGGGGACCTCACAAAATTTTGAAAAAAAAAAAAATACTCTTCCAAGCTATTAATGGACGGCCCCTAGTTCCTCCGTGCAGTAGTTTTTAAACAGTATTTATTACACAGCATTGTCCACCTTGCCTTCCAAATGTGGATTATGGCAAAATACGTAATACGTACGTATGTCACTGATACGTAGGTATGTCGTAGGTATGTAGAAACAACGCTATAGATGCCAACGTACCTATTTTAGATCCCGGAGACATAAGCACGTTAGTGAAAACCACCGGGGTCAAGTACATTATAAACTGTTCGCCGGAAACTGACCTAAGCTCTCTTAGCTGACGTTCAGAGCGTGGGAGCGTACGTAACTGAATCAAGTTGGCTGAAAGTGCGGTGCGGCCCTCCGGCCCGAGAGCGGATGTTGGCAAGCCCTCGTTACCGCGAAACCTCATTATCTTTACCGGTACATAACTCAATACGGTTGCTGAAGTAAGGCACAAGATACACAGGCTAGGGGCTGCCATGTTGTTTGTTCCATAACAAAACAACTCTTCGTTGTGTACGTTGCGGTCTTCTATGTAAATATATGTAATATTAGTTCTTGTGCCTGCGACTTCGCCCGCGTAAAATTCGGTTAACTACGTTCCGGAACCGTTCCCATAGAAACACTTTCGGGAAAAACTATAGGTAGCTTATGTTATCGCCTGATAATGTATCGGAGAAAGTAATTTTTGAGTTTATCCCTTACAATAAAAATTTCTCCTTAATATTACTACTAATATTAAGGAGAAATTAGACCTACGTCTATAATACTACAGAAAGTGGAACACGACAATCGATAAACGAAAAGTCTGTCACCAATGACTTACAAACTCAAAATCCGAAAAGTTATTTTAATAAAATTAATCTCTTAATAACGTCGAAAACACTAATGAAATGAGGGAATTAAATTAACCGTTATACTAGTTCATCCATGTAGGCCGTATATACGTACGTAAAATTTATGGTACCTGCATTCCATCGTTACATTTAAATAGGTATACATGAATGAATTGAATTTATAACCGCGTGGCTCGGTTTTGGTCTGGGAAAATATAAGTACCTAATAATAAATGTATACTTAACCTATTGATAATTGACACGATAAGCAGAAGAATTGAATTGAATTGATTTGAATCCTTTTAGTGTTGAATTTGTTCACACATCAACCAGATTGGTATCTCGTCTAGCATACCAACCTAACATTCATTATCAAGTATCAAGTATGTTAGTCATCGCAAGAACGACGTTACACACAGTAGGTATGTTTTAAAAATAACGCTGCTTGGGATCATATCTCGCACCCCGGCATCAATCTAATAGGTCATAGGCTTTTACCTTATCAGTTTATTAGATTCCAGCTTACGGGTCTCGTGCTAGGCGACTGTGACCCACTTCAAAGTAATGGTATTAAAGTATCGTTTTATTGGCAGTCACTACAAACTGGAAGCCGAGATCGCGATGATGACCTGGCGCGTGAGCTGGAGCGACGTGATGCAACCCGGAGGCAGGCTCAGGGGCAGCATGTATTCCCTGGGACGACGTTACAGCACTGGAGTAAGTCACTGTTATTGACAAGCGGTTGTGTCTATAAGTAATTTAAAAGAAGTTTTGAAGACGCCGTAAAAGCAATTTATTCACAGTGAATCGGATGAGGTTCGCACTCATAGACCGGATTCAAGCTTTGATTTAACAAAAGAAATCACGATGCATTCGCGGCATATTTTCTTTGTTCCAGTTCATTTGTTCCGCCCCTGAATACAGAATATATCGAGGAAAATATTATTCTTGTTCTTGTTTAGTTCTGAACCTGATTTTGTGCTCTGACTAGGTGTCTGGCGATCTGGATTCTTCCCTACAGGTTCTGAGACTAATTGTAATTGGGTTACCACATTTGCTGATGGCATTTCTTTTACAGATAAGTCATATTGTAGAGACCTATAATTAAGGTTTATAACCTTCAGATTTTTAGAATTTTTAGAATAACCATTAGAGCGTTGTTGGTGACCTATTGGTTAAGGGGTCCGACTCTTAAGCGAGAGGTCCGAGTTCGGCTCTTACGTTGAAGGAAAACATCGTGATGAAACCTAGGCTGGGCGGCTGAATATGTAACCATGATTTAATCCGGTCAGGTTTCCCTGTTAACAGGGTCACGGAGGTCAGATAGCAGTCACTTCACTGTAATTACCAGATCTGCCAAATCCTCGGTCATAATCAAAGTGGACCCCAGGCCCTCGCGTGCGTGAGCGCCACCGGGACATTAACGCCAAGATGATTATTGTTTATAGTGACGTATACTTAACAAAGGATGACGCAAATCTTGGTACCCACCTGAAATAGTTATATGTAATAATTATGTCGTTGGATTGCTATTTTCGAGCTAAACAAAAGTTACTACGGCACCCAATTCCAAATGTTAGTCCATTCCGAGTTATACTGAATTAAACATTTCAACGGTAGCTTTTCTGTTTGCATAATTGTTTGAAACGTGAATGTTTCTTAACAGTCTAGAGCTGCGCTGTGCTCACCGCGTCTCGCAAATGCTTTTAGGTCTTATTGCAATCCTTTTTTCTAGACGGGATACTCCGACGAGGCGATGTCGTTGGCCGGCGACAGGCAAGTTTATACACCCTGCGGCTTCTACAAGGGTTGTCGTGTGGCCCTCAAGAAAGTGGACAAACAACGCATAGATCTTACCAGACCGCTGCTGCTGGAACTCAAGAAGATGAAAGATCTGGAGCACGACCATTTAGCCAGATTCTACGGAGCATGCGTCGACCCCCCACACTGTTGTCTGCTGACCGAATACTGTCCCAAAGGCTCCTTGCAAGACATCCTGGAGAACGAGTCTATCAAGTTAGACTGGATGTTCAAGATCAGCCTTATGCACGACATCGTCAGGGTAAGTGCGTTTTTCAGACACATTTTTTGGTCGGGGTGATTTGTGATTAGAATTGTAGACTGGTTATCTTTTAAACCGAACCTAGGTATTTACTTTTCAATATATTTGTTTACTAGTGCTAAGGAGTTGATATAGGTACTAGGGCGGCTGATAAAGTTACTTACTTTTAAGGAATTATTTCTTATATATACCGATGTATCATATTTATTCCTATTTGTCATTGTTATAGGCGACATACCGTTTTTCAAGTGGGCTGTCTGTTCATTTGTTACTGAGTAACATCACTACATATTATAAATAAAACAAAGTTTCACGCCGCGTCTGTCTGTCTGTTCAAAAACTACTGAACGGATTTTCATGCGGTTTTCATTCATAGATAGAGTGACTTAAGAGGAAAGTTTAGGTGTATAATTTGTTAAGGTTACTATATACTATCCGTGCGAAACCGGTGCGGGTTGCTAGTAAAAAATAAATTCAAACTGCCAAGACTTAAATAATTCATAGGTACCTACATAATATATAAAAATATCAGCTAAATAATATTCAGTTGCTAAGACAGTGAACTTGTAAGTCGTCCCTCGTATTAACGAAGTGTTATCGGAAAACACGTGCTTGATTTCATTAGCTTAATATGTTTTCTCCCAACACCAACAGAAGCCCCCGAGTGTCGGGTCGTGCATATTTTCCCCCAATATTAATTGATGTCCCTCACGTTTAAACAATTCTGACCGCTAACAGACATTCGTTATTCCCACCCCTTAATGATAGCTCGGTGGTCAGAAACCTTGTCGAGTAGCCGGAACGTTTTCTGAAGATTGGATAGAATTATCGATATCATTTCACTCGTTCGGAAATTTATTTATTCATGAAACAGACAAGAAGAAAGGGTTCACTCATTAGCAAAAATACGCTCGATATCATATATTTTTCATACATACCTACCTATACCTATCGTAAAATAACTAAACTAAAGCCTCTGAATGTCAGCTGTATTATTCTAGCAATTAGGCAATATAAAATGTGTGGGAACGGTTGATACAAAAAATTTAGATTATTTCTATTAGAATCGCGTTAAAAGTTAAAATTAAAAGCCACCGCTGACTGGCAGGTTTTGAGGGCACAGAGCAATCAGCTTATCTGAGAACTGACATTTGTCGCCATCGGTGCACTCGAGCGTACGAAGATACCGTAGACACTGATAATCGAATTGCATCTCATCTCACCTGCCGGCCATGGCATGAGGCAGGCATGAGGCATTTCATCTTAGTCCTCACAGTGACAACTCACCTGAGGTTCTGCGTTTCTGTTGCCTGCAACCTAAATGCAGGAATCGTAGATGTTTTGGGCGACAGGGCTCAGAGCCGTCTGCTCGTTTGACCCTGCATAGAATAAAAAAAATTGCCATTTCACAGATAAGCTGGTGGTACTGTACCTACCTCCTACTAAATAAAATGCAATAGAGTCTTATGTAAATCTGTGTGTATTTTTAATCCCCGCCGAAATTTACTTACTTTATATTATTTGCACAGGGTATGAACTATCTGCACAATTCTGACATACGATCCCACGGGGCGCTCAAGTCCAGCAACTGCGTTGTGGACTCGCGCTTCGTACTGAAGATAACGGACTTTGGACTTCACGCACTGAGGACTCACGAATCGGATGCGAGAGCTCACAGCTTCTGGACACGTGAGTAAAAAATAACAATACACAATACTATAGAATCATCATCATCCGCATATCAGTTGAAGGTTGCCCACTGCTGGGCATAGCCCTCGCCCAGAGATCTCCATAAAGGCCGGTCCTCTGCCATCCTTTGTGTCTCCACATCTTACCATCGGTCGTTGGCGGGAGGTCTACCCATACTGCGGTTTTCTATAAATAGATGTGATGTGTGCTAAAGCACTATCTAGCTAAGCATACTTGATAAACTATGTATCATCCGCATCATCACTTAGATGGCTGGCAGACAAATACTTGGCTATAATACTCAAATTAATACTTAGTAAAAAGATAGTAGGTACTGCTCAAAAATAAGAGCTGTGTCACTATATTGTCATTACTCATTCTAACACTAACATCACTGGTAGAATGTGTGGATCGATGGTAATTTAATCTCAATCAAAACGTTGTTAGTGTTGATGACTGCACCATAAATTTAGCACCTTGTATTTGTGAACCTAAATTATAATAAGCTTCCAAATACCAATTACGTGGTTGTGTTGCCCTTCTAAAGTACGAGTAAAAGAGCACGCATTTGAGTTAACTGTTTTAATCCGCACTGTGTTCCGAGCCGGCTTAAGGACCCACATCACATAATACATTCAACTGACCCTTTGTTCACAGTCAGATGTAATAAAGACTTCGCATGAATATTATAATTAATTTAGGCATGGTGTCATGGAAATCTTATCTACCTTCAGCACTGTCACATTATATTAAACCGTACAAATTATTCCCAACGTTTAGTCAACTGCGTGTTCTACGTATAATAAAATGTTTCAGAATTGCGGGCGCTGCGTTAAAGTCACCTTTATGTTTTAAGTACTGTCTCTGGATTTGAACCTGTATTTAATTCTCAGATTTCAATTTATTATTGAAATTGTTACTTTTGTGATTACGTATGATAGATTTAATAGTTTATGTTTAATGCAATGGTACTTTGTTAACAAGTGGACCCACGAAATCGATGATACGTAATCGCGAAAGTAACAATTTCAATCAATGAAATCAGAGTACTGTTACCAACAGAGTTACGTAATTAGCCTACTAATATTGCTAAAACAAAGATATCACGGTCAAGTTCTGTATTGCTATGATTTATGGCTTATTTTGTAATCGAATTTTACGTAGCCAATATAAATATTACAAATATACCCATTTTTTGTGTAGGGTTAGTCAGTAGCGGTTGTCCTACAACTAGTGTCCGACCGAAACTTCGGCTTCGTCTTCGCCACCCTTGGCCAAAATAACCACCTTCCTGCGAAGGGTTCGCCGAAGGTGGTTTTGATTATATTTGACAAATAAATTGCAATGTAATTATTTTTATTATCTCTAGATCAATTTCTAGAGATGATTTAAATTGCCTTCCTATATTATACAGTCCGTATAAGTCTACAACATTAACGTTTTAAAATCATTTATATAATTAATTGTAGCTTGTAGTCAATCTTGAACAAAATTTCTGTTGCTGAATAATTGGCTTCGACTTCGACCAGAAATTGACCTTCGGTCGGACATTACCTACAACTTAATTATTTGACGTATACAGTTCTACTTAGAATAATTTTTGTCGTGAACTCATACTAAAACGGATTGCACTATGTCTATAATATATGGTTTAAATGATCTTGCTCTGAACATTAGACTAAATAATTGTAAATTTTGGACTGTTACTTCGCTTATCTACTTTTGATGCTGTCTGTACACCTATCTAGTCGGTCCGGATATCGAGCAGGTGCCAGGTTCACATATAATTTTAATTACGAATGAACTGTCTTTTCTCTCCGAGTTGTCAGACCTAATGAATAATTAACAAGTTCTGCAGTAAAAACTAAGCGTGCATTGAATGAATGAGCGTGAAATAGGTAATTTAAATTATTTTATTGCCCTGTAAATAGAACGAAACTGAAGGCGTTTACGTGTAGATTGTCAATTTATGTGCAGTTATCACAATATTGAAAACAACAACAACAGTTATTTAAAAGTAAGCTGCAAAAGTGCCATTCTAATCAGTCTGCATGGGAGCGAATACTCCGCTAGAGCCTCAAAAAACCGTCTGCGAGAGGTTCTATGAAGCTCATTAGAGAACGGCGTAGTTTATTGACTAACTGTTTGGTAACAATTAAAACAGGAAATGTTTCTCTCTCTCTCTCTCTCTCTTCCTTTGTCTCATTCTCTCACAATTACACATACCGGCCAAATTAGCGGGACAGAAAAAAGTAGGCATATGAAATATTATGTTATCGTTTCCCATAATTTAGACTGTGTGTTCGATTGTCACTGAGTAGCATGTAAACGTATTTTAATTTATTTAAACAATAGATATAGAGTTTGTAACACCTCTTCCCCTGCCCCTAATACTTAAACCTACTTACTTACATGACCGAGATGTCTCTATCTATAAGACGTGTAAATTACACATAAATACATTGGCCGTACATCGTGATCGTCTAGCTTTATATACATTACAAGGACCATCTACGTTGTATGTTTGATAAAATCGTATGTCGAAATAACACAATTAAGGTTATAAATATCGCTAAATTAAAGGAAAACTCATTTAAAGGAAATGCATTATATAGAATCGCTGAACGGAAAAGTATATCGTACAACTAGCGGGAGATCAAATCCGCAACCAAGATAAACATGTGAACTCTAAATTATCCGTGAAACAAATAAAACATAAGAGAATAACCACAACTATATAAATATAAAAATTAGATTCGTCAAATGAATGTACCGTGTAAAATACGCGAGTCAAATGAAACATCAATTCCACACATAAAGTAAGAGGCAATCAAAATTTGTATGAGTAGACAAAACAAGCAAAATATAAATTAAGAAACTCAGTTTCCTGATCCTACTCATCAAGAGCGTGGTCCACGTCCGGTCCGAACCTGGTACCCTGTGTAGTGATGTTTTCTATGAGCGGGCCGGGTCATAAACGTGTATAAACAACTTTTCATTTTATTCCCAATAAAAGCATATTGAGTTGAAGAGAAATTGCATTGAGAAATGAGTAAATTACGCGAGAAAGAAAGAACCCCGACACGTTTATTGACATCCGGCCACAACAGACGCCAGAGGCTCGGCAAGAGGTGCAAAACACATTACCAGAACTGTGCCCATATGTGTACTCTAAGTGATAGTTTATTTTGATTTATTTAGAAGTTGGGAATTAATTTTACGGATGTATCGGATTTAATTATTCTAAACAGTGTATTTAAAGGGAATTAGTAGGGAACTAGTGATCGATTTTATTTGACTAAATAACTTTCACTCTTTAGTATAACTACGTAATGGCCCTACCAAAATATAATTATGGCCACCATAAAATGTATAGGTAATTCAATATCAGACTTACTGCAAAAGCTCGTACAAAACGCAAGTCACCAACATACCCGAGTATAAACTAAAATTGTGGACGATAGACAACACTACGAAACCACCACACAAGAGATACCTAATGCTCGTACAAAACGTAGATCATCAACTCTAGCACTCGACAACACTCTCGAAAATACCACGCAGTGCATGCGCGCGCACTCCTCGTATCAAGGAAATATCCCTCGCCGAAGAACCACCCAGTCCCGGGACCTTAGACCAACTGTAGTTCCCGTCTTTCTTTCCTTAGCCCCTCAACTCCACATCCTAAACCGTGAGAAACCCAGCCATTGACCAACATATGTTACTCAATGACTCTATTAATGACAGGGTCCGCTCGTGGGCATCCTTTGTTTTCTCCGGGACTATATATCGCCTTTGTGATTAAAATATATCGACGCAACGCTAAAATATTACAATAGAGACTAGGGAACAATATGCCTGCTGTGAAGGAAGGAAATAAGCGCCGTTTCTTAGTTAATTGTCGCCTCAAAACATCTTAAAAAATCCTGTGTCTGACAATAGCCCACATGTGTGCAGCAGCGTCGGTTAAAGTCCAGAAAACGGCATATCGAAAACGAGTACTTTGTTTTATTTGTTCTATTGTATTTCTAAATTGCTAAAGCGATTACAATGCACCCCAATATAAAACTCGCCACTAAAGTTGTGTGCCATTATTTTGTCACCCGATCATGCGCATTTAAATACGACATACGAATACTGTGATTTTGAAAATCATAACTATAGTGATGTAGGTAATAACTAATCTACTGGAACGCACTTATGGCACATAAGGATCGTTACAAGTTCCATCATAATTTTACCCACAAACTTTGCCCACAGATCTGCTGTGGACCGCTCCGGAACTTCTTCGCATGCAAAACCCTCCCCCAGAAGGGACCCAGAAGGGCGACACTTACTCTTTTGGAATCATCATGCATGAAATCGTAAATCGTCAAGGTGTATTTTGGACTGGAACTGGAGCTGAGATATCTCCTAAGGGTAAGTCTGGTTAGATTGCCATGACTGTATGTCTCGGACATTAATGCATTCAGGTATTCGGGGGGTCAGTAACATTCAATTCACCTGCTTGTAAAAGTTGAGGAGATACCTAGTAAAATCGAAACTGGTAATTTAAAATCAAATTGAAGTATTTATAATATATAAAGAATATAATACCTAAAGTTTAGAAAAATATCCGAAGAAAATGGAAAATATTCCGAGAATTGCGAGATTTATGATACCTATACTTTTAGAATAAAGTGACCTTTCTTCCTTACTATTACCTTCCTTACCCACTTTGAATATCGCTGAGCTTCGACTTTGTATTTACCTACTATGAATGTTACCTACGTATGCGTCAGAGACGACGCTTTTCGAAGCCGCCGACATCAATACCTACCTACTTTTCTAAACAGCTTTTCAAATATAATCTCGGTCGAAATATTAATCAGAGTATTTATTCACACGTTTTTCAACGTTGAGCCGGCTGCTTTGAATTTCCGTACTTGAATATTTGCGTGTTGCATTAATCTTCGGTACATTGCGTCTAATCTTAATATTAGCTTAGTGTAAGATTATAGAGTGAGATTGAATCGCTAGATCTTCAGATTAAAGCGTCTCAATGTATATGATAGAAATAAATTTCATTGCAATTCCTTGTAAAGTTTTTGCCTTATTTTACGAAATAGTACGTTCCTGACTCATGCATTATAAAATGCTTATTATTGGCATAGGTACATGTTTTGTTATGCCTATAGTCCGGATATTATAATCTGCTAGCGTTGCTTTATTTATCTACTTTGCGATGCTAAGTGAATGTGTTTTCGGTATGTTGACTTTCAGGTTTTATGTACTGAATGGTTGAGGGAAAGCTCATTGTTACTGACAATGAGCTATTAAACATTGCTACCTTATCCTTGGGGCTTGGTCTCGAATACATTAGTTAGAATACAAAATTATTTTACTTGTTACGTAAAAGCCACGATATTTGACCTCAGCAGACACATCTCAACCTAGCCTCCCACTCATACATATCAATCAATCACTACAACACTAAAAGTGTATGTGCTGGCGCATATTTATGAGCTTCTAACGCGAATTTCACCCCGTACACGTCACATTTGGAGCGTGCTCCGGCGATAGTGTGAGACTCGATTGTATTCCGTTATCGTTTGGTTTCGTTTCATGCAGAGGTTGTGGAAATGGTGATCGCGAGTGGCCTGCGTCCCAACACGTCGTACTACCGTTCGACGGAGGTGGACGAAGCCACGGAACTGATGCGCCGTTGCTGGTCCGAAGACCCCAACGAGCGCCCGGACTTCGGTTACCTCAAAGGCGCCATCCGCAGACTCACCAAGTAATGCTAATTCATGCTCAACCATCCAGCTTCACCATATCTACCGTTACAATCTTGTCATATGCAACTCGACCTAATCATGGCTAAAAGGATTATCGACAATGTGGATATCGACATCCTAATGGCATGGTTTGTTGTTGAGCGACTGGCATATACTAAAATACCAACATATAATTCACCGCCACTATTTTATTCATACCTAAAATGAGGATCATCAGTTTTTTATTTCATTTTTACAATTTTTATAAATGTCAATAAGCCGCAACAAATAGGATGTTTTCCAATTATTATGATATTTTGCAAAAAGCGAAACTGTACCAAATTTTTTCTCCGCCTGAGCGATGATGCAATGCGTGGTTTATGTATTTCTATCTGATAATACTAATTGTATGCCTTATCTTACACAGGAATTGATGATTTTCTATCCTAGTGTCGTTTGTTGACAGATCTGGACAGAGCAGTAATATATTGGACAATCTCTTAACGCGTATGGAGCAATACGCTAACAACCTGGAGAGTTTAGTTAGCGAGCGCACCCAAGACTACTTGGAAGAAAAGAAAAAATGCGAAGAATTGCTGTACCAGCTCCTGCCAAAGTGAGTTTGTAATATCATACTTAGATTACGACGTTGGCTTATGCGGAATAGGAAAAAAATTACGGAAATGCTTTTTTCTTTCATAACAGAAAATATATATAGGTCACCTATCAGAAGATCAGCAGAGAAGCTTTGTTATTTTTAGCTCTTATCTCCAGACTCTATAAGAAAAATGAATAGAATGAGTTATTTGGAAAGCTCATTAGGGGTGTCAGAGAAAATGAAAGTCCTTTGAGGGATGGACGCCCTACCCGGATAATTATACACGAAAAATCCGGCGGATTCTGTGCATAACGTAAAAACAGCATTTCTGAATAATAAAGAAGAATGTAAATTTTGTTCGCAGGAATAAATTTACGTCTAGCGGTAGCTATAGGTATTCTTTTTATTTTACAAAACCGAGCAATCTCGTGCCATATCTTTAATTTTCTTTTTCCGTTTGTCTTAAGTATAGCTTAGTCAGTATAGTAGTGTCAATTGCTAGAAGACCAAATTTTCAAAATACAAAATATAATGAGGAGTTTTGCGTGATATACCTTTGTTACCCTTATTTGTATTTTTATTTGTACTATTATTTGTTACCCTGTCAATCTACTGTATGACAAAAAGATGCGGTTTTCCAGCCCGAAACAGTTATTTATTGACAACGTTAATGGCTCTAGCCACTAGTTAGTGACACTTCATCTATAGAAAACCTTACATCCACATGCGAATAACTAGCTGTTCCCAGCGACTTGCATGCGCAGTTCGTATCTCTGTGAACATTAAACTCACCCGCGGGTTCTTTTCGGGTATTATTTTTCCAGGATAAAAAGTAGTAGCCCATGTCACTCGGGAATAATCAGCATTCTATTAGCGAAATATTTTTTTAAATTGGTGCAGTAGTTTCTGGGTTTATTCATTACTAGATAACCAAAATACATGAATGCAAATCTTTCTCTCAAATATTTCTAGATATAGACTAGCCGTTCTCAGCGGCTTTCTCCCGCGCGCACTTTGGATCTCTGTAAACATTCAACTTTCACCCTGGGGACATATTATTTTCCCGGAATAAAAAGATTATGTTACAATGCTAATGAAGCATTCTATTAGTATAAATTTTGTTTTAATCGGTCCAGTAGTTTTGGTGTTTATTCATTACAAAGAAAATCTAATATTAGTAAAGATAAGCAAGCTCCAATGGCTCTTCGATAGAATCCACAGTTAAAGACCCACTGGACTATCCAGCAACCATACGGTTAAGGACTGTTGATAACCCTGATGACACTCCACAGATCAGTGGCATCCCAGCTGATCAATGGACAATCCGTGGTCGCAGAGTTCTTCGAGCAAGTGACCATTTACTTCTCGGATATCGTTGGTTTCACCGCGCTCTCCGCCGGCTCGACGCCTATGCAAGTGGTCGACCTGCTCAATGACCTGTACACCTGCTTCGACTCGATCGTGGAAAACTACGACGTGTACAAGGTGAGCTGGCGATATACCTAAGAGTCTTGGAAGTGCCTATTAAAAGTTACCAGACTTGTAGTTGACTAGGATATTTTCTGTGTGAGCAATTTATCAGCTTTCTCCTTCCTCTCAATTGTTATTGTATTTTTTGTTAGCTAAGACCAAGAAAATTATGCGAGATTCGCAGACCGAATCAGCTGGTTTAAGCCTAGGTTGGATGGAAACACTCATCTTCGGAAAGTGAGCAAGCTATATTTTGTCTGAAATCGCTGTAGGCACGGGACGAGAGCGGCATGAGCGTACAGTCGTTTGAATCAAACGAAATATAATAGTAACAAATATATCCCACTATTCTCTACCCGCTGGGTGAAGTAGAGACGAAAGAGAAGGGAAGCAGGCCATGGCAGAAGCCGGGATTGACCACGATGAATGACGAAGATGACTCTCCTCCGGTATCTCAAAGCCTGTTTTCACCAGGTGGAGACCATCGGCGACGCGTACATGGTGGTGTCGGGTCTGCCCGAGCGCAACGAAAACCGCCACGCCTGCGAGGCCGCCCGTTTGGCCCTGACCCTGCTGGGTGCCGTCAGCCGGTTCCGCATCAGACACCGGCCCGGGGAGCAGCTGATGCTGAGGATCGGGTTGCATACCGGTAAGATTGTCTAGGTTCTTCTCTCTTTCTTTCCTTTTCTCTAGGTTTGCTGCGTACTTTGCTTTTTGAAGAGTGAAGTTGGAGAGAAGGACGGGAGCGATCGTTTCGTTTATCACTTCGGATTCGACCAACGAGTTATAGTATAGCTTGTCCTCGTGAGTGAGTAGTTTACAGTACGAAGCATAGGCTCTTTGCTCTCTTTCTCTCTGTTTTGCTCAGTCTTAGATATTTCGAGGAACGAAGCTAGAATCAAAGAAGGGAGCGATGCTACTCCTACTAGAAGCATATACGTTTGCTGAATAGACCAAGAAAGTTTTCAAACGTTTAACGGTCATATAGGCTAAATAGTCCGCATCGCGTTCCGTCGCGGAGGGATATCCGTATTTATGTAGAGCTCGTCTAAGCTGAAATGACGCGCCCCACTATCGCATTAACGCACACAAGCAAATTTAAAATATCGCGTCATTTCTGCTTAGATAAGCTCTAAACAGGTAATAAAATAAATATGCTTGGACAAATTCACACAGCGCCATCTAGCCCCAAAGTAAGCAAAGATTGTGTTCTGGGTGTTAGATAACCGATAACCTACTTATACTAACCTTTTTTTTTCAAATACATACTTATTATACATACTACACCCAGACCCGTAGCAGAAATTAAAATTCATCATTTCATTTCTGCTCGACCGGGAATCGAATCCGGAAGCTCTGCGTGGCACACCAGGCATGTTAACTAACTGAACCACTCGGGTCGTCAAACTAATTAGATATTTAAGATCTGTTCGTTCACAATTCAATTTCGTTCCAAATGCATTTCCACTTTAAATTATGTTGAAATTATTTTGCGCACACTTTTAATTTTATTGACTCAAGAAGAAACACGAAACATGTCTATAGTATGACTTTGTAGGTTCCATTGTTGGACTTCAACTGTAAACCGACAGTCAACTTATCTTAATGTTTAAAGTAGTAGTTAAGATAAGCTTACTAATGATGACATTAAGGTCTTCGATGAAAATCAAGTCCCCTAAAGTTACAACCGAAACCCAACCCTATGGTGTGAACAATAATGTTCAATATTGTGCAATTACCATACGATTTTCGCTTGTATTACGACCGAAAACAATAGACAAGGTTGATTAGGCCTGCGAGGCTGTGATATATCGGATTATTGGGGATCAAATTTCCTACTACGCGGTTAATAATATCCCAATATCTTGCGTTTAGTTCATTACATGAGGGTAGCAGCAGTATAATTAATTCCGCTAATTACTGTTGACATAATGTTCCATGAATAATTTCTATGGTGATCGTGTTTGCTCAATTTAATTCTACATACGTATGTGCTTTATATCATACTGTAGTACAACTTGGACCGTTTCAATAAATATTGATACTTAAGTCGTTGGGATCGTGGTGAAGGACATGGATGGGTTAGTGTGAATAGGCTGCTCCAAGACGGGCATGCTCCATCTTCGGCGGCATCGTCACTTACCAACAGGTGAGATGGCGATCAAACGCCTGTCTTGTATAATTTAAAAATTATTAAAAAATAGAAGGACATGGTCGAGACGGACCCCGGGCCCTCGTGTGCGAGAGCACAACCGGGACAATAACGCCAAGATGATTTTTTTATTTAACTAATTGGGATCGTTAACTTAATTGAACACCCATTTCCCTAGTTTTAACAAACTACACTGACAAGCACAAATAACAAGGTCACTTGCATAATCGACGATATTTTATAAAACTTTTTTATTTTACAAATTAAACCCATTTTACTTTCTGAAATACATTTAAATGTTCCTCTGACTTCATAAAGCTACCATGAGTTGTTTAGAAAATATCGTCGTTTATATAGGTAGGTTGTAGGTTGGCCGTGTGGTGTCCGGCAGCGTAGAATAGCACCAACCCCTTCCTTACACTCGTAGGTGTCGTACAAGGAGACCAATGTTTTTGAGGCAAAAGATCTAGTCTACGTAGGCTAATTTGGAGATTATGGCAATAACCTCCACTTTCGTGGGTGTACTGTTATGGGCTGTGATGATGTAGGTAGACCTTGGAACGTCAGTGGCCTAGTGATTAAGGGGTCTGACTCGTAAGCGAGAGGTCCCGGGTCGTCCATAACATCAACGATTCATGCACTTAAGTTGCTGGCAACAAAAATGCAGAACCGTATTGACGTCATGGAGGTCAGACGCTAGTCGCTCCACTGTAATTACCAGATCTACATAAACCTGGATCATGGTCAAGGCGGACCCCGGGTCCTCGCGTGCAAAAGCACAACCAAAGATGATTATTTTTATGTAAATGCCCAAGTTATTTTGGCTCGTCAGTGTATAATAATAGAAAGTAGTATTTTATAACACTACATTAAATGAACTTTAAGCTCATTAGACATCAGGATAAGCGACTACTTACTTATTCCCTTTTTGCTAGCAATTTAGTACCGGGTAGCTCCTAGAAACATAAATGTCTTGAAACTCAGCCAATACTATCACACAAAGCAGGCTTAGGCACCAATTAAGCTTAGATACCCGCCGAACGTAGGGAATCCACTCATAAACCCCACCAATTTGCTATAAATCGGCGGCATGTCACCAACAGAGTAACTAATTTTCCGTTCCACTAGTTTGGAACTTTGGGCGGGTTACTTGAATTATAATATTCGAGGCAAGGCTATTAAGTCCACTGTCAAAACTTTTCGACATTAATACAGAAACTATTCTACTTACCTGTAGATGGTGCAACTTAGATGACAGGATACTGGCTTTGTAGCATAGAAATAGTTATGTTATTTTAACCTGATTTGATGGAAGGGTTTAATAGGTCTTCAAATTCTGGCTCAAAATAGCTGGGGTGAACTTATATAACTTAGGTTATTGAATGAGCGCACTCAGGGAGCTCTGAATTTTTGGTATTTTACCTTTTAAAATTCCGAGTGTACATGCGGCGTGGATAAAGTAAATAAAAAAAATGAGCACGAGGTCGAAAATTTCCGATTTTTACTTAAGAGCTGGAGTGAACATAATATAACAAACCAATGTAATAAGAAACGAATTAGAGGTTGAGTACCTACATAGGTACCTACCTATCGCACAAAACATTTTCCGGTACACTAACTAATGGCTACGATAAACGGTTTGACCACTTCTTCTTCTTTGCGTGTCGACTAGTGGCGGGTCAAATTTGCGAGGACCAGTACTCCGCCACTGATACAGCGTTGTTCGTGGCCGCGTACAAATCCTCGCGCGGAACACCAATATGATGATGATGAATTTTACATAAAATAGCTCAGACTGGGCAAGAGACTTGCGTGGGTGAGATACGTGTGAGGGCAGGTTCCATCCACAGAAGCTTTTCATTCTATTGCGTGCAAGCTTAAGTTTTATCTAAAATTAAGCTTTTTGATCAAAAAGGATTTTGTCAGGTTTATTACTAAGTAATTTAGCTTTCTTCAAAAGTCTAGGTATTTGATAAAAAACCCGATTTTTTCATAAACCTACAACATATACCTACACTAACGAGGATAACATACCACCAAGTATTTTTCCATTTGCACATACATTTCTGGCGTTATAAATCAGTCCATAAGTCATCAACCTAACAAGTAACTAACTTCATGGATACCTACTTAATCAATTTTAATTTGGTTTTAGCAGTTTGATAGCCAATAAGACAATTATTACCTCCGTATTACATTTTTATTTATTCCTAAAAATATAAATTCACTTTATTATGGTACAGACAAAATTATATTTTTTAAATTGAGTATAAATATTAGGTAGTTTTCAGACTAAAACACCTGTAATCAGAATAGCCTATGAAAAAATATTTCTACTGAAAAAAGCGTTCTTTAATTAAATTAATTCATTGTATAGTATCAAACCGGGATAACATAATTTAATTTATGGAAAAATATGAGGTGGCTGGATGTAGATTTATTTCTATGTGGTTTTTTATTTGAAAGCAATATAGTTCGAGATGGTTCTTGGCTTTATTTCATTAAAATCGCTTCAGTGGTGTAGATTTTAGCAGTGGTTTCCCGACATCTGTCCATAGTATTATTATTATGTAGACTAGCCAGGCATTTCACCGCCATCTCACCTGGTGGTGCATATCCCTTTCCCTATATCCCGGTTGTGCTCGCGCGAGCGCCCGTGGTTCGCCATGACCATAATCTAGGATTTCATAGATCAGGTATTACCTACAGTAGAGCGACAGCCGTCTGTCCTCTGTTATGTTAACACTCCGATCAGATTGAATCATGATTACACATTCAGTCGTGTGAATGTGCAGGTTTCCTCTCGACGTTTTTCCTCGCCGTAAAAGCATTGGTTAGTTTTCAAACTAAAAAAAAACTCGTTGGTACATGGTGGCACTGGGGATTGAAATCGGTACTCGCTTACGATCTGATCCATTAGCATTAGTACAACGATGCTCCCGTAGGTTAGACACATATATATCCATAGGTACGCAGACCACACGGCCATCTACTAATGAGATCAATTAATTAATAATGCCAAGACCTTTTAGTAGGTAAATCTGACGTGTATGGGCTAACTACCGTACCGTACCAATTACTCTGATTAATGGTCAAGTTTATTGCGTATAATTGATGTGAAATTCGAATTTGGTTTTAGTGTAGCAAAATATTGTTACAAATGAAAATGTAGGCGGTGAAAGATTTTGAGTAAATACGAAGCCCAAACTTATAGACGATGTGCATTATTTAGGTGCTGCTTTGTACCTACTCGTACAACAATAGACAATCACTCAAATACCAAACAAAATGAGACTGCGCCATTTATAAGTGACATTCTCGAATAAAATTAATCAAGCGGAACATGTCCCCCGTTCCTGTTCGCGAAAACGTGAGGCCGCGATACTCTCATGAAAGGGGTACACAGATGCGATAAACCGGTTAGTTTCCTGTTTACTCTATGACTGTTGATATATTTCGAGTCACTTCACTGGCATCCTGGCTGGCTAGAAATAGAAAAAAATATTGAGTTGAAAGGGAATGGAGTGAATACGAATAAGAAATCCCAATTGAGTTTGTGTTGTACGAATCCCGTCCAAGTATCGTGAGATTTATTTGCTTCAATCCGTGCACATAGTGGAGTTATGAATATGCTACAGGAGAAACCTACTTCGAATAACATGTAGGTATTAAATAGTAGGTAGTAAATTAAATGAATGTGAATTGCTGTTCGTTTGTCTCGCTAAAACTCATGAACGGCTTGACAGGTGGGTAGGGTAGGTGTAGTGTAGGTGGTAGGGTAGATGAAGCGTAGGTGTAGGGTAGGGGAGCAGTAGGTTAGTGGTAGGGTAGGGGTAGGACAACACGCGAACGAAGTCGGGCCGGGCTAAATAGCATTTTACAAATATTAGTTTACTACTTACGCCATATACACATATTAATTTACCTGTCCTCAACCACGTTTTGTGTGAACATTTTTTTATCGCCAACCTCTTTTATTCTCTTGCTCTTCCCGTGAGAGTTATCAATTATCATTTGTGTTAGGGATCCAGGCCACAGGATACCTATCTATATTATAGAACAGTCTACTAGCAAATTTTCAATTTGCTTCTTCCAGTAGTTAGGACTGGCTTTAATACATCAGTGTGTCAGAGTCAGACCTTTTTCTTTCTTATGTTTATGTTTACATACAATAATGCGGTGTTATTCGCGCAACATGTTTATGGGACCCCTAATATCGCGGTTCGCTTCCCAGATCCCCCATCTAATTCATAACCGAGGATCACGCGGTTGAAAACGCACAGTTCACTTCATGGCTCATTTGAGCGAACATAATATGCCCACATTTCTTTATTCATACAAGTCGGGAGAGTAATGAGGCGACGAAGCTGAATTACAGTCGGAGGATGTAAATAAAATATGAGGTCGTGAGCGTTCGCGGCCCGTTCGCGGGCTCGTAAAAATGAAATGTCATTCCGTAGGGATGCCACGAACCGTGTCGACGGATGCGAAGATTGAATCCGACCACAACAACCAGCGCATTCAAGATCGGCTTAAAGCCATATCAATTCTATGATACCTACTTGCCTATTGCCGAACACGTGATCGGTAGTCCGTAGCAGACGATAGGTATTCATTCCATAGAATATGGAAAGCAGATGATCAGCTTATTTATTTATTTATTTATTTATTAAATCTTCATGCACAAAATAGTACAGTGGCGGACTTAAAGCTAAAATAGCCTTATCTACCAGTCAACCAGGAGATGATGGATAAAGAAAAAGGTAGGCGGTGCAAGAGAAGCTACTAGACAAAAAGAAGGAGGGGAACCGTCCCGAAGGAGGGGAATCAGCTTCGAATACCTACCTACTTAGTTCGCTCAAGCATTTCCAGAGCTGTTAAAGCACTTTACATATTAGATAGGCTGGGTTTAGAAAGGAGATAATTCTAGGCCTAGGCCACAATTGCGACTAGGCCAGTTGCAATTGTGACAAATCTCTTTAACGAAAGATTATAAAAAACATGCGCAAATTGTTATGTCATAAATGTTGTCTGACTTAGTTATACCTACTTAGTTAAGAATATAGATAAAATAATATGTTTTGTATGAAATGTGTGTAAATAACAGAGTTTAAGACAATTCTTATACCTATGACATATAGAGGAACGTATATAATGATTGGCACTTTAAGAAAAAAATTCACTTCATTTGTCAATTATAATTTTTGTAACATATTTAGAAGTAATTTAAGAGTTTAAATGTATTCTTTGATATGTTTTTATTTATGTTAAAATACATTTATATTGTAAACTAAACGTTTTTATTAAAATAAAACAGTAAACTTCTAAAAACGTCCAAAAGTCATTGGCACTCATAGTACAATCATTGGCATTCTAATTACTAGTGATTGGCACTTCTTTTTCCTATCTAATTATATCACATTTTTAATGGTAAGTGTAAGGTGGGGGGACAGTTAGCGTAGGGTAAAGTAGAAGTAGGGGTTCACTAGGGTAGGGTAGTGGTAGGGCAGGGGTAGAGTAGGGAAGGATTGAGGTAGTAAAGGGTAGAGGTAGGATACCACGCGAACGAAGGCGCACCAGGCCAACAGTTATAAGTAAAAATCAATTTGCCGAATGTATGTTCGCGCATCTACACCTATATGACTAATTTTTTATGTTGGGTTTGTACTGAGCCGTTTTCAAGACTAGAATCTTAAAAAATCCCTTCAAATTCGCTCTAACGACGAAAACATTATAACGTAGATTACATTACATTGCAATCTACATAACTTACATTGTTTTAAATAGCACACTGAACGCGAATGTTGTGTGTGTAATTATAATTGCAAGTGGAGCGACTGCCATACATATCTGACCTCCATGACCCTGCTACCAGGGGAACCTGACCAGATTGGATCAAGATTACACATTCGCCTGAATGTGCAGGTTTCATCACGATGTTCTCCTTCTCCCTCACTGTAAGATCATAAGTTAGTAATCAACTAATATACATAACTCCGAAAATAATCATTGGTACATGAAGGCAGTAGGTTTCAAACCCGATACCTCTCGCTTACGAGTCGATTACTTTAACCACTTTGCCACCGACGCTCTGTGTCATCATCATCATCATCATATCAGCCAGAATCCGCCCACTGCTGGGCATAGGCCTCCCCCAGAGATCTCCACAAAGGCCGGTCCTGTGCTTTTCGCATCCAGCTGGTACCTGCGATCCTTACCAGGTCGTCAGTCCACCTTGTGGAAGGCCTACCCACGCTGCGTCTTCCGGCACGTGGTCGCCACTCGAGAACTTTACTGCCCCATCGGCCATCTGTTCTTCGAGCTATGTGCCCTGCCCACTGCCACTTCAGTCTGGCAATCCTTAGAGCTATGTCGGTGACCTTGGTTCGCTTGCGGATCTCCTCATTTCTGATTGCCCTTTGGGTAATAGTGAATTTTCTTATAGGGCCCACAGAGAGCGGCCACGTTTCAGTTCCGTAAGTCAAAGACCTTCGTCTTGAGACATTGCGGTAATTGGGACGAAAATATATGGCGTAGCTTCCCGAATGCTGCCCAACCGAGTTGGATTCGTCGATTGACCTCTTTCTCGAAGTTGGACCTACCTAACTGGACTATTTGTCCTAGGTATGAATAGTCGTCAACAACTTCAAGTGGAATGCCTCCAACTGTCACTGGAGTAGGCACAACATGGACATCCGACATAATTTTCATCTTGTCCATGTTCATTTTAAGACCTACTTGTTGAGAGGCACTACAGAGGTCATCGAGCATTTTGCCCAAGTCTTCCAGGGTTTCAGCCATGACTACGATATCGTCAGCAAATCTGAGGTGAGTGAGGTACTCGCCGTTAATATTGATGCCAAATCCGTCCCAGTCCAGAAGCCTAAAGATATCCTCCAGTGCAGCGGTGACATCACCTTGTCTAACACCCCGCTGCAGCTGAATAGGTTCTGTGGTCTTATCCTGGAGACGAACTGACATAGTGGCGTTTTCGTACAAACCCTTCAGTGCTTCGATATATCGATAGTCAATTTGGCACCGCTGTAGAGACTGGAGCACCGCCCAAGATTCGATAGAATCGAAGGCTTTCTCATAGTCCACAAACGCCTAGCATAATGGCCGGTTATACTCTTCGGTCTTCTGTATAACCTGCCGCAGCGTATGTATGTGGTCTATGGTACTAAAACCTTTTCGGAATCCGGCTTGTTCGGGAGGCTGGAAGTCATCAAACCTGCGTGCGAGACGGTTCGTAATGACTCTCGAAAACAGCTTATACACATGGGTCAGCAGCGATATTGGTCTGAAGTTCTTGAAGAGAGCCTTATCACCTTTCTTGAAGAACAATATCACTATACTTCTGTGCCATGTTTCCGGCGTTTTTCCCTCGAGGATGACGGAATTGAACAGCTTCTGAAGGGTCTTAAGCACAGGTTTGCCACCAGCTTTCAGAAGCTCAGCCGTAATCCCATCATCACCCGGCGCCTTGTTGTTCTTGAGCTGTTTGAGAGCCATACTAATCTCGTACAGGCTGATGTCCGGGATATCTTCGGTGTAGTGTCGGGTCAACTTGGCTTTGGGGTCTTTTGCCATACTGGTAACAGGTGCCATGTATGAACATGTTATCTTTATTTAAATACAATTTAACACTACATATTACTCAAAAACTCTTTGTGCACGTCTGTTACTCAAAAATGCATATTATAGTAAAGAAAAGCCGAGAAAACCCGTGCGAAGCCTAGCTAGTTTTAGATGTAATAATTCAACGGTTTTTGTAGGCTCTTTGGGGCTCAATTTAGATTAGAATGATGGCACTTTAGCAAATAATTAATTGCGTTTAAAAGCGATTTATTTATGGCAGGCTTGCCATATAACAACAACAATACCCCATAAAGTCAAAAGATTAAAATAGGTTTTACGCGGTTTTTAAAGGTAGAACGCGCCATTTGTCAAGACAATGTTTGTATGCAATAGAAAAGGGTAGGTAGTGATAGGGTAGCTGTAGAGTAGGGTAGGATTAAGGTAGGGGTAAAATTGGGGTAGTGTAGAGTAGCGTAGGATAGAGGTAGAGTAGAGTAGGGTAGGGTGTAGTGGTAGGATAGGATACCACGCAAACGTAGTCGCGCCAAGCCCTCTAGTAATCAATAACATGTAACGACTTTTTAACAATGTCTATTTATTAACGACCATTTCTTGATGTAAAAGAGATTTTACTCGAATGCGTAATACGTAAACAAAAACGCACTTGTATGTAAACCATAAATCGGTTATATAATAATGGCCACTTTACGAATAAGTGTGTTGTGTGCTCATCCATAGTATTTCATTAGCCATCTCCACCACTTCAGCTAGATTATAGTTGTACAAAAAAAAAAATACATGCGGTCACTCGATGTACGCCCAGGCTTATGGTATGAAGGTACACGAATGGATACCTGACCTGACAATAACTGTAATTATTGGTACAACATCAGTAGTATATAGTGATTGGCACCCCTTTTAGTATAATGATTGGCAGTGCCAAGAATTCGTTGCCAGGTGATTTTATGTATTTCAAAACTATGATTTTATTTGATTTTACTTTACACTTCTGTAATTGTTAAAACATAAAGCAACAATAAAAAAAATCCAATTTTAGTCATTGGCATAGGTGCCAATGAATTAGACTTTAGTACAAGAAAGAAATCAGTCATTGGCACCCAATTAATTGGAGTTTAATTATGTAAATGCTACTAAAACTCAATTAAAATTTATTTATAAAGTTAAACGTAGAAAATAATTATTTACGTGACAGTCAACCTTAAACTTAAATAAGACAGTTTTTAACATACCTGGTCGTTGTTAAATCCGTAAGAAATTCCATAAAAGGCGCGCAATCTCCGGGCGACCCGACTTTTTTTTGTTTGCTGTGTCATTAGTTATGAATGTTCAAAAATTACGAAAAGCAGATTATGATCTTACCATCAAAGATTTGAAAACAAATATTAATTTGTTTTAATTGATACACCGATTCTTGTGTTGTAAGTTGCATGTGCCAATCACTAGTGTGGTGCCAACAATTGTATACGTTCCCCTATTAAGGAAAAAGTTGTATTAAAAATCTTTCAATTTAAATCAATTCTTTCGAAGATCAATTCAATATCATGATAAAGAACCCGAGAGAACCGGGACTATCGTTCAAGAAAAACTTTAGGCCCCCGATCCTTAACGAATAGATTAGCGGAATCATCGACAATTTCAGCGCATCCCTACCATTCTGAAAGGGTCGTAGCTTTCGCGTCCTTGCGTGGCTTGTTTACATTGTTTTTAATTGGAAGATGAAACAGAGCACGTCGCGAAATGAACTGGCTCCGCCAGACACCAAACCACAGCACGTGACTTGTTACGAAGAAGACTCGACTAAAGAAGGCTTATTTATACGTAAAAGCGTTTATCTGTTACCGGCAGTGTGTTTAGTCCACATCAGCATCGGCATTAGTTTAAAAGGCAATTTCTCACTTTGCCTAGGTATTCTTGAGAATATTTCAGTTTAAATTCGGGTAGATTAGGTTGTTGTAACAAAGCATAGATATGATACTCTTGGAAGTTAATTCACGTACATTTATGTGATATCTGGTAGAGAAGTTACTCTTTGGTACCACTCAGCGGTCACTTGCAGAGTAACGGTTGAGGTTGGTTTCACGGAGGTAGTACGTAGTGTCGACCGTTTAAACTTTGCCTTATTTCTTACGTATAAACAATATATGAAATATGTACCTACTTTATGGATTGCCTAAACGAGCACGGCGTTCTATAGAATAATTCTAGGCATTATATTGAATCACTTGGCTCGGATCCTAAATAACTTCCATATGTATAGATAATATCATCAGCATCTTCCGAGCGGTCCCTGCCAGGGTTCGCTATCCTTCACTGTTTTCTCCATCGCTCGGTCTTCAGCATTCTCACGTGATCGTGGCTCTCGTGTCAGACTCTGCGATGACAATCCTGAGTGGTTCAGTTGGTTAACATGTCAGTCTGCCACGCAGAGGTCGGGTTCGATTCCCGGCTAAGCAGAAATTCAAAATTAAGAATTTTAATTTCTGTTACGGGTCTGGGTGTAGTATGTAAAAAAAGATGTAGCAAAAAAGTATATAAGTAGTTTATCAGTTATCTAACATCCATAACACAAGCTTTGCTAACTTCGGGGCTAGATGACGCTGTGTGAATTTGTCCAAGCATATTTATTTATCTTTTATTTATTATCGCTTGTTGGCTTGCCGCGGTACTTCTTAGCAGATGTAGGCACTTCTTTTCCCCGTAGGGTTTGCGCAGTACGTGACCAAACCAGCATAAAGCCTCTTCAATCCCATACATACACGATAGAGGCTCGTTTATCTCTTTCGCCAAGGCCGCGCACCAGTCGGTGGGTCCTATAAAACGTACTTATAAATTACATTGTGCAGGTCCATGCGTGGCTGGCGTGGTGGGCCTGAAGATGCCGCGCTACTGCCTCTTCGGCGACACTGTGAACACCGCGTCCCGAATGGAGTCCACCGGTGCGCCGCTCAAGATACACGTGTCACCCACAACCAAAGAGCTGCTCGATTTCTTTGGGACATTCGTGTTGGAGTGCCGAGGCGAGGTGGCCATGAAAGTAAGTTGAAAGAAAATACGTTTGATGTACACCACAATACAGTAACCGACTTTAAATCATTATCTTAATTTTACCGGTGGTAGGATTCCATCTATCCTGAAGAACTATACTATATATATCTTGGATAGGTCATTTCGGTTTCACCTTCCAAGCCACAACGCTTGTAGACAACTTAGGGTCAACCCAGGATTAGTAAAAACGATATTACAAGCATCATACACTTAATAACTAACTAACTATTACACTATCTATAACACTCTCATTCACTTCTCGTATCACTAACATTAACTCAAAACACTAATACTTAATAAAAATCGCGCACCATGGTTTCGATATTTTGCAAATTACTTAGGTACCTACATTTCACTCAGATGTCACTGTGCCATCATACAAAATCTTGTTTCTGACGAATGATAATACAACGCCACAAACTTATCTGACCCGGTGCCAAAACGGGAACTAAGTGTCGCCATTTAGAAACGTCATGTTGTTGTCAACAACAGCGACGCTTTTAACGGGTCAGATAAATGTCTGACACCGTACACTACAGGTTTTCTTACTTTAACATTTCTATACTAGTCGTCGGGCTACGATAAAAAACCACAAATCGATGTACAGGATAGTCGGTACTTTTGGATAAGACAATCATTTTGAGCGGTAGTTTCTAAAAATATTCCCATGGCAGTGATGACATCGTCAATTTTTGCATAGATAGTTCAACTCAGTTGTGCGCGCGGCGCTATATGTGCGTGCGCTTGTAAATATACAGCTTTCATTTATGTGGCAGTGACGCGACCACTTGGCGTGCCAATGGCGTGGCGTCATTGTGACGTGTCTGTATATGTACAAGGTTTACCCACACATAGGGCCGCGCGCACAACTGAGTTGAAATATCGTAATGGGATTTGAAATTTTTTTTTGAAACATGTGGTTCGTATCAAATGAAGGGGCTTCACAAGCTGGTTATAAAAATGTACCACACCGATACCCCTGGGCCTCCTATTTTTTTTAAATCCAAGAAATATTTTTAAAACATGCCAAGGTTGTGCCCCTCCTGATAGGAGACGGCTTAGTAAATTTTTGGAAAACATACTAATAATAATAATAATAATATTTATTCTTGCAATATTTGCTTTCTGCACCGTCCAATTAGCCTTGGACCTTAATTAGGGTTGTGGGCATGCCCATCGTGCCCACATCAGTGGATCAGCGCTGGTGTCGCGAGCACACTTGTGTTAGCCGTGTTGGTCTTGGGCATCCTCGTGTCATAAATTTATGAGACCGAATACTAACGCATAATTATTTCACAGGGAAAAGGTATAATGACCACGTACTGGCTAATGGGCGAAAAAATCGACCCCAATAAGCCGCGGCCGAACCTGATAAAATCGCAGACCTCGTCCGGCGAGAGCGGCTCCATGGGGCACTTGACGCCCTTTCGGACCAGGCTGGTACACGGCTCCCGGCCGTCTAGCCGGAGGTCATCGGGCATTTATGATCCAAAGGCCGGTGACGTACCGCGACTGGACAAGGAGCCCCATCGACCCGCGATCCAGCGGCAACTTTCCGACCCCACAGAATCCGTCAACGGCGGTGCAACAGATGTGGATGACGGAGAACAACGTGCCGCAGCTAACGCTTTGGCACTAAATGCCAGCACTCTGAACCATGTGCCCAAGAACAGCCAGCACAAAGTGTTAGTGATGGATCAGCCCTTAGCCGTGGTACCAGCCAATAATCGACAGAACAACAGAGGAAACAACAATTGGATCCCCAAAATTCCAACGGCCAGCTCCTTCGACAATGGAGCGCAAAGGCACAACGAAGGAATGAAGGACTACAGCAGCGTTCCATTGCTGTCGAAAGCAGACCAACCAAGTGACTCCATAGTTTAAACAGCGGTCGTTTAGCAGATACTGACGTTGACTCCAGGGCGTGACTTCCCGCAATACCAAACTCAACTTTGGCCGGAAACAACGCCTAACATGTGAGGATGCGTTGTGTCTCGCTTCCTAGGAAACTGGTTTAAATAGAGATTTGCAATCGCCCCCCTCCCCCGCTTTAAAAAATCTATGCCAACCACGACGCTTTATATATCTACTCTGTATTAAGTAATCCCTCTTGAAATAAATACCATAGCCATACTTAGATGGACTTAAATAATTCTGTATGTTCATAATAGTTGTTAAAAAAAATACAAAAAATATATATTCAATAAAGTGTTGTTCGTTCATAGTAATTTATTGAAGAGGTATCAATATTATCAATATTCAGGAAAAAATATATATATATATATTACATAAAGTGTTGTACGTTCATAATTAATTATTGAAGAGGTGTCATGTTATCAATATTCAGGCCAAGTGGAAGTCTAAGTGTTATTATAGGTCTATGCGTGAAAACCATACGGGGATATTCGCCAAATAGTAAGTTGTTAATAAGAGCCAGTAATTAACTGTCGATAGAACAGAATAGTCTAATTCTGAACATCTTTGTGAAAGGCATAATGTACCGGCTGTAATTGTTTCCAAATAAGAACCAATGCAGCTCCAACAAGGCATATTGGAGACCAAAATTTGTTTACGATTGGCTTGAGATTTTACATCCATGACATTACGGGAAAGGCAAATGAATCAGTATCTTACATAGACGTTCAGTCAGTTGGGTACTAGGGGGATAAATTCACTCTGCAGCTGACTGTATATACATGTGAGTACGGATTCTAAGATCCCAGTGTGTAAGAACTAGCAGAGTATACAATATAATCGTAAAATTAATATAAATTGGTGTTATAAAGTGTTTCTAGAGCAACTATCGCTCCCGTAACTAGATACCCCCTCAAAGATCGTAGATAAATTATTTACATTCCTAAGAGCTTCTCTTCGTAAGACTGTCCAGCCATAAGTGTGATAATTTTAAGTAGATTCTTGAAATTGAGATCGATGAGATATTTCTAATTCTTCTACGGAGGTACATTTAGTTGTTATATTTAGTTGTTGTGTCAAAGTCTAAGTAATATAAACAGTATTTATTATCCATCAGTGATGAGACTAGATGTATATAGCTTTTCGGTTAAGTTTATTTATTGTAAATATTATTTCCTATATGTTGACTTAAAAGTGTTTGTTCTAAAATTCTGAGATATAAAAGTAAATTATAAATATATACGAAACATAATTGTTATTGTGTTAAATATTACAGTAGATGCAATCACTTTGATTTGTTTCATTTTTCCACTCTAAGATACCCAGGGAAACGCACATGACCAAAAAAGCAAAAGGCCAATAGGCTCATTTGGCCAGGTTCCTCCGCAAACGGCCGAATAGACACATACCTAAACGACTGACCAAAACTTGGTCGCTATTATTGAAGTAGTACGTATAGTCACACAATAAAAAACGGCCTCCCCCATTTCTCTATTGTGGCATTTGTCCACCAGGCAACAACCAATGTATAGGTTTTGTAGGTTCAAGGATTAAAATGAATGCAAATTAATCCCTATCCTTACTTATAAATGCGAAAGTATCTCTGTTTGTCTGTTACGCTTTCACGGCTAAACCACTGCACTGATTTAGATAAAATTCGGTAAGGAGATACCTGAGCGATAGTGAGCTGAGGATATATCTAGGCTTGATGTCGACATAAATTCAATATGGCAGCGACCGTGACATAAAGCGTAGTCCACGCGAACGTAGTCGCGGACGGACAGCTAGTGTCAAATAAACCTTTAATAAGATGAGTCAACATGATAATATATGATCTGTGCCATCATCATCATCTTTGCGTCAATATCAAGCATGCTAATTTTTAGTATTCTAATAAGCTTGTTATTACATAATAAGCATTGATTGTAGTCGAAATGTCTCCCAAAGGACAGATGACCGTTATTATTTTTGCGATGGTGATACGATGATATGATAATCGGAAGAACGTTCCCGTTGCGCTGACAATAGAATATTGGTAAGTAATTAGGTAAGGTTTTAAGTATCTATTAGGTCACTCCACTGATGCTGAAATTTTTTTATATGACTCATGCCTATTTTCATAGGAATCACCTAAATCCGATGCCCGAATACTTAGGAATTGCTTAAGACGAAAATGCGTTTCATCAGCCGTTAGGAAATAACGATCGCTGTTAGGTAAAGCTTAAAGTCAGGAAGTGAACTGGGCAGTGCTTAACCCCTAGGGCATCGCCTAAAATGACAGTGGTGTTCTGATTCTCATAGCAAATTTATCTAACCCGGTGGCCAAAACTGGAACCTAGCGTCGTTTTGAAATGTCACTTTGTTGTCAACAACAGCGACGCCGTCACCGGTTCAGATAAGTTAGATATGTAGGCTACACCCAGAGGGTCGAAAAAAAACAAAAATTATTTTAACTAAATATAATAAATTAAATAAAATGTACAAGGAAAATTAACGTAGAAACTAGTTCGAAGTGTAAACATAGATTGACTTAAAATTAAGTTAAATGCTGGTCGGCGTCCCGGGTCGGTAAAGTGCATCGGCTTGTAATTTCCGTCGATGAGGTAAGTGCTGCGTCTGCAGTCTTCACAGTGAAGGTATATGTAATTCCTCCACCCGAAGATCATCAACTATTTTAAGATGTCAAGAGAAAATGTTGCTAGGACGTTCCCCTGTTGATCTTCCTTCTTGTCAGGAACATGGTAAAATGGTTCATGCGCTGTAGTAGGGTCAGGAACTGTAGATTCATTGAGATTTCTCCGTTGATAGTTGCACCATGACGTAGAGTGGGATGGTGGTGTGATACATGATGTCTTGAGCTGGATGTTCAAGTTTAATAGGAGCTTCTATTATCAGCTTGTATTCTTAGGTCGATGGAGTTGAGGCTGACATGGGTTAATGCTGTATCTTGATCTTCAGCCGGGTATGGGGTTTTCATCAAGGTGAAAGGGTGCCCTTGTATCTTGGTGAACTCAGGCGTGCGTAGATAATAGTTTACAGGAATCGTCGCGAGATTGTAGTGTGCTGAAATCTTCTCTCTCGCAGTTGACTTGTACCTTCGTTGCACGTGGAATTAATGATACTACGTAGTGTTGGTAGTCGAGCTTTTCCATTGCAAGAGAACTTGCTAGGGAGATTCTTGTGAAGCTGCAGGATTCCTCTAGGTCTTGATTCACGATGAGGCACTGGATACAATCAGGTTTGGAACGGATTTGATGGTTGATGTTCTTTTTTTACAGAAATAGCTACCAGTTATCAAACTCCATGTACACGAACGTGTTTTCATTGGTTGCAATAAACATTCCACTGCAGGACTTAGGGCCTCTCCCACGAAAGGGGAGGTTATTGCCATAATCTCCACGCTTGGCAGGCGGGTTGGAGATCGCAGTGTCATAAGTATAACAATGGAAAACGCTGCTGCCCATTTTCCAGCCTACGGTGACATTAGTCGCCTTGTACGGCAGCGACGAATGTAAGGGGTTGGTGCTATTCTACTCTGCCGGACACCACACGGCACAATAATAAAGGATAGGACGGGACAATGGCTTGCTGATGCTTATTGGGTGTTATGGAAAGCCTAAATAAATTAAGGACATCTTGAGAGACTACGGGAAATTCAAAAACGATAACTATTTGTTTGTCAACTTAGTAATATCCAGGTTTAATTACATCGTAGTATTCTCTCAAATCTAAGGTGTAACCATGATCCAATCTGGTCAGGTTCCCCTGGTAGCAGGGTCATGGAGGTCAGATGGCAGTCGCTCCACTGTAATTACTTGACCTGCCAAATCCTGGATCATGGTCAAGGCGGACCCCGGGCTCTCGTTCTCGAGAGCACAACCGGGACATTAACGCCAAGATGATTATTTATTTATTTATTCTCTCAAATCTAAGGCTAAAATTAGATCACTAATATAAAGGGATTTTAATTATATATCATCGATCTTAAGACCTCAATATCTATCATTGAATGATAGGTGTTGGAGGTACGAATAAATGCTAAAGTATTTTCTAACCTAAATAATTCGGACATTAAATCTTCAAAATTAGGCAAATTTAGCGTACTCAATCAAGTTACTATCTCTATAAGCTTGCCTATCTAAAATTAATCCTAATGTAGCATTGCGGTGCGTTTCGGATTGCGGGGTCTGTGTATGATTTCCAATCAGTGAGCTGAGCTCTTGTATCTCTTTTACAAGGGAATCGATCTCCTCATTATGGATCTCGATGCGAGATAGGACGTCGGCGTTGGCTTTTTTATATAGCACAGTGAAATCGACGTAGGCGTAGGCGCCGCCTAGTGACACGTGAGTTTGGCTCTTTTAGATTTGGATTACTTGGTCGCCCAAACATGGCAAGAAGCTCGGTATAGTTCATCTCGCTGTCATTTAGAGTGCGAGAAGCGTAGCACAGAGGGATAGTTCATCTCGCTGTCATTTAGAGTGCGAGAAGCGTAGCACACAGGGATAGTTCATCTCGCTGTCATTTAGAGTGCGAGAAGCGTAGCACACAGGGTTGTCACATCCTATCGGGCCTGAGGACGATATAGCTCCAATAGCAACGTTAGATGCATCTGTGGTTACTAGAAATTCCCGAGAAATGTCAGGATATTGAAGGGTGGGGTCGTTAGTGAGAATGGATTTACACATCTCAAAACAGTTGACATATTCGGAGTCTAATGTGACTTTTGACTTTTTTAAGTCAGATTGTGAGTGGCTTCGTAATACGAGCGAAATCGGGGTTGAATTTTCGGTAGTAACCGAGAAGTCCTAGGTCCATTTTGGGTACTGTAGTGGTAGTGGCAAATCTAGAAAGTATCTGTCTACTGCTTGGGGACTGATAAAATACTGGTTATCACCTGTGTCGATGAGAAGCTTAAGGTGGATTATAGATTTTTCTCGCTCGATAATTGTCTCTGGGTCTGTAAATTAAGTTTTTTGATGTTGTAGTTAATTGAAAATTCTGCTCCGATTGACTAGGCCGGGGCCGTCTGTCAGTTGGTAACTCGTCAGCTGTTTGTCCGTCGTTATAGTCTGGGTCGATATATGTCGCGAAGGTGTCGTATTCGAGCACGGTGTAGGTATTATCGTCTACATAGTAACCAAACTCGGGCTCACAGTAACCGTCGTAATACACACTCGTTCATGTTCATTTCGCGACTTTTTAAGTAATTAGTCGGTGGAGGTTGAGAGCCTCGGTGGCCGAGCGGTTAGGGTATCCGACTCGTAAGCGATAGGTACCGGGTTCAAATCCCGCTCCGGCTTGTACATTAGTTGAACACTAACCGATGCTCTTACCACAAAATAGAAAACTAACAGAAGGTCCACTCCCGTCGTCTTCGACAATTATTTCCGAAACTTGGCGACTCGCTAGGGTTGCTACTGTATTTATTCTGCATTTTGAAAACAGTATTTAAAAGATCGAATAAAACTTTAAAGATCGTTCACAATAACATGTCCCTTGCAAAGGACCAATATCTAATCCTTGCCATAATGTGATCATAATTGCTTCTCAAGCTGTTCAGATTGTGTTCAAGTGTTAGATTTTCCATGCCAGCTTCAGACTATATCATCATCATCATCATCACAGCCCATTACAGTCCACTGCAGGACTAAGTACCTCTCCCAAGAAAGGGGAGGTTATTGCCATAATCTCCACGTTTGGCAGACGGGTTGGAGATCGCAGTATTATAAATATAACAATTTACCTTATGAAATAAAAAAGTTAGATGGTAACAAGTTTAAATCAACGCTTAAAAATTGGCTGTTACTACAGTCATTCTACAGTCTATCGGAATTCTATAATTATAGAAATGATACCTACCTATATTGTTAATTACCAAATATTTTTGGCTTTGTTTTAAATTAAGATCATTATTTTGTTAATTTTAAAGACTATTACCTATAAGTTTTAAAAGTATTAAAGACAAGTGTTAAAATGGCAGGTATTTGTCTGTTTTAGTATTAGCTTATTTATAATAGATACTATCATCTAGAATATTGTACGTCCGAAATGGACAACACTGTACTTAGTAAGAAATTATTGTCAGTGTCCTACAATAAACGATTTCTATTCTATTCTATATATCACAAATATGCCGCTCTTTCGTACAATGGCACTTAGTTCGGGCTGTTACTTTTTAATTATTCCGGGGCACACTTTTACAATTGTTTTACAACTTCAACTAAAACCTACAATATTTTATTCACGAATTTGTCTCTCAAATCGTCATTTGTCGAAGTGATCTCTCAGTGCACACACACATTAATTTGCTACGACATCAATTTTAAAGCTACCTACTATCACAACAATTGCTGCCCAATTTAGTTACTTTTGCCAACAACTAGAAGCAGCTTAATTCACTTCTTTTATTTATTATTTATTATTATTATTATTTAATCGTTTATTGTACACAAAAATGGAAATAAATACAAAGCAAATGTAAATATGACACAAAAGGCACTACTTAGTTCTATGAAGAAATTTGCTAACAAAACACATATTGAAGCTAACCAATAGCTCTTTAAGTAACTGACTAATGGACTTTGTATTCGATGACCGCTCATAGTGGTGCCAATAAGGGGTTTTCCCCGTTACAGCGCGTCCCGCAGCGTTAAGCGGGTTTCGGCCTATTTCAGCCTAATTTCGGCCACATGATTTTGCTAGCGTGCTTTCTATTGACGGTATATACCACCCGACCGCTGTGTGGATCTGATTTTATGGCTGAGACCTATATTTTACTAAGAAAAAGGTTTGGAATGCCAAGGATTGGAATACCGCAGTAAGTAAGTAAGTAAGAAGTAAGTTGAAATATCTACCTATCAGGTATCTCCGGAAGCAAAATTTGGCAAACGGGCTCAAGTTTCCATTGAACACGACGAGTACCTAGGACCTACCCCGTGATACAATCCAAATTTTGTCAGACATTGTTTTTATCACCCTAGCTAGCATAAACCTCGCACACTATTTTGTGAAACAGTCTGAAGTGAAGAAATTTAATATATCTACACTAGATACAAAGACACCAAATGCAACACAATTGTATTGGGTGCCTATTACCTCGGTATTTCACTATTTTCGCCTTTCAGCTGTCTCTGGCACAGCGTCAGCCTTTTTAGAGGTAAATGGCAGATGGAAGGAATCCCTTTAAGAATGCGTACCTGCGATTTGAGACAGAGGGGTTAAGGGGTTACAGAGACTTAACAAAATGATTATGAACCGCTTTTTTGAAAGAAAATTTACTGGGACTACGCTTGATCTCCAAAGGAAGTTCATTCCAAAGTCTAGCAGCGATTAAGGAGAAAGAATTAGACAGAAATCCAGTCCGATGAAGGGGAAGGTTTAAGGGGTGAGTGTTTGAAGAACGTAGGTCATGGGTGTCGCAAAGAAATTTAAATTTGCATTTCATATATTCAGGGACGGCTGGATCATGGAGTATAGAGAAAAGGGAGGTAAGTATTCTTTGGTTGCGACGATGTCGTATAGGCAGCCACCTGAGCTTCTCACGAAAACTTGATACGAGATCGTACTTACGCAAGCCGTAAATGAAGCGAATGCAGTTGTTTAGAAGTCGATCCAACTTGTTCAGCTGATCCTGGTTGAGGTCGGAGCAACACACATCACCATAATCGATAATTGGTAAAATTAAAGATTGGACAAGTAAAGTTTTTGTTTACAAACTTTATAAGCAATATATATTAAGTCGTGCCTGGAGAATGCAGGCGCAGTCAACTGCTCATGACTGACAACGCGAGTAGAAGAAGAAGTTATTATGAGGTCAAGCCAAGTATCACAAGTGTCAAAATTGGTATGAGTGGGTTTAAGGGGTAGTAGCGAGAGGTCAGCGGAATCGACAATGGATAGAAGTTTACAACTGTTCCTTGATGTTTTACATAAGTCAGTGTTGAAGTCACCCATTATGTTTATGTGTGCGTACTCAGAGGAAACAGAAACCAAAACCGAATCGAGTTCATTGAAGTAATCGATCCCAGGAGGGCAGTCAGTATACGACGCCTAGAGCAATCTTGACGCCCTTCACGTCCACTTTCAAAAACTAGTACTCAGGGAAAGCTGTATAATGGGGAGAGGAGGACACAATTAATTTGTAGGAAAAGTCAGCGCGAAGGTAAATCGCGACACCACCCCCGCGCTTACCGATGCGGTCGTTACGTAAAAGCACGTAACCTGGTATAGAAAAGGAAGTCGAGGCCAAGGAAAGGTTCAGCCAAGATTCAAAGACAAGGATAGCGTTTGCAGGTGAAGCTGAGAAAGCTCCAAGTAGCTCGTTATGCTGGGGGATACTCTGCGCATTTATATGACAAGTATTAAAGGTTTTATTTTTGGATAAAATCGTGTTCAGAGAGGTGGAGATGCTATCATATAAAGTATTGAAAGAAAAACAGGCAGAGCAAGCAGAGTAGAAAGAAGTATCACTATCAGACATAAACTAAAAATAAATCGGTATGTAAATAATAATATGAAATAAGTAAAGGTGGGTGCAAAATGCAAAAACAGCCGGTCAACATAATTTAAAAAGAAATACAATATATGAGTTGTTAGACAGTAAAGCATAAATTAAAATTAAAAAGCAAAGCAAATACACCACAGCTCACTACACAAACCAGAAAACGCAAACAACTACATATTTCAAGTTTACAGTTGGCTATAGATGCATTAAGCACTAAGTGTAGTCTTGTAAGTCTTACAACTAAATAATATAAAAAGCAAAAAAGCAAGAGGTATAAATAAACTAAGATGAAGAGATGGCTGTATGGGCCCAACATCCTTTGCCAATAAGTACGTAGTATGTAGACATGACAGTCGATGTCAACCTAAGAGGTGACAGTCTTGCCCTGAAGCTTGGTGGTGTAATACGGTGTCGGGTGTACTTACTGTTATTAGGACTCCTGTTCAAACAACTGTTCAGCAAGTTGACACTTTTATTTGAAAATTTTATACATATAATTGGTATATTCTTGGGTTTGGCCCTTTCGGCTCTGATTACTCATCAGCCTTGCCTGGAAAATTAGTTAATACTGTAAATTCTGACTACGTTGTACCGACGTTCTACAAATATTTTGAATCGAATCGAACTTCGATTAGAGTATTTTCTTTTGGGGAAATGATCTCTCGTTTCCTAAATATTCAATTGGTAAAAGTAATGATGTTTTTTGAACAAATACAAGGGTATTGTCAATTTGTACAGGGGTAGGTGTGTTGGATTCTTACCGTTGTAACTTCTTGTTTTCCTTTTGTTTGGAATCCAGGTAGACCCCCATGCCACGGGGGTCATTTTTCCATCACATTAGAGTGTTTCTTTCGTGGCAAATATTTGATTTTGTACATAAAATATCACATTTTCCAAATTAATCATCATATCAGCCAGAAGACGCCCACTGCTGGGCATAGGCCTCCCCCAGAGATCTCCACAAAGGCCGGTCCTGTGCTTTTCGCATCCAGCTGGTACCTGCGATCCTTACCAGGTCGTCAGTCCACCTTGTGGAAGGCCTACCCACGCTGCGTCTTCCGGCACGTGGTAGCCACTCGAGAACTTTACTGCCCCATCGGCCATCTGTTCTTCGAGCTATGTGCCCTGCCCACTGCCACTTCAGTCTGGCAATCCTAAGAGCTATGTCGGTCCAAATAAATGTTAACCTTTTATTATTTTATTCTTTATACGTCATATGTTGTCATGCGGACACAGTTCATAGTCGGCGGAGATTTTAATCTTTTTTGTGCTCCCCTTATTCTAGATAATTGCTGGATCCAATTCTTCTTCATGTCGTCATGGATTATATCCTTGGCTGCCAAACACGAGGTCGTCCGAAAATAACTTCGGGAACTGGCTGGTTGACTATGAGTACTGGCCATCAAGACTATATCTTCTTTTGAGCCAAATCGTTCTCGAACGTGTTTAAGAAAAGCCCCGATCCTGCGATACAGAGTACAGCTGTTGAGTGGACAGAGTTCTCCCAGACTTCGAACTAGAAGGTGGATCAGTATCATAGCTAGAAGAAGCTATCTTCAGAAACTAGAACGAAATACAAGTGACCGGTCAAAGTATGCACGTGGCTGCATAAATCATTTTCTTCGAAATTCTCTAACTAATTAGTCTGTCGGGTCAATCTGCAATCTGTACTTTTTCGGCCACAGTGAACACAGTGATCCAGCCTGGACATAGGTTGTGTGGAGTGGACTTTCGTAGGAACTTTCGTGCTTTTAACCTTTTAAATTCCTTTTATAAATTTCTTGTTTTGTAGTATGTAATTTCTGGACTGATTGTATATAACCCCGTTACCCTGAATATTCGTTGTTTTCTTATTAACTGAGCCTGGCACTGTCCGTAGGACAGAGTTACGTTACAGCTGTCAGTCCAAAAGCAAATGTAAAATTTTGTCAAAAAACAAGCAAAACAAAACAAAAAAGGCGAAATATAATAGGGTAAAATAATAAAGAATAGTAAAACGAAAACATGAATGTATGCAACATACTACGGACATTAACTTGTAGGTACTTATAGAAAAGCGTAATGCAAGACAATAAAGTAAGTAGCAAAACGACATTACAAGATTAAGCGAAAACTTATTAACGTACAACCTTTTTTCTATCTCTCTGACTTATTTTCCCAGGCACGTCGGGAGTTCCCACAGGTACCTTCAGTAACGAGACGGGAGTAGCACCACCACCCTGCTGGGGCCCACCATCGGCGCCAATTTTGGGGTGTTCAGCCATTAGCGCGTTGAGGTCGTCTTTGGTCGTCACACGCTTAATATTGTTATCAGGAAGCTTAACGAGAACATTGCCATCCGCAGACCAGACACTCCGCATGCCAAAATGTTGACGAGCTGCCACAAAGAGAGAGACTGGCGCATCTTTGTGAGAAACTCATGTACCGCGAGTTTGGTCCAGTTAAGCTTCGCTTTTTGAGCCCAGACTGCGGCACGAATGGTTTGGTTGTTGAAGCGAACCAACACAGGACGGGGCCCCGCATCCTTGCCTGGACGGCCCAAGCGGTGGCAGTAGCGAAGAGATGAGGGGGATAAGCTGCTCACCTCAAAGTGCTTGCTATAAATCCCCAACATAATATTTGTGAGGTCTTCTTTGTCAGCCTCAGGAACTCCATTGAACAAGAGAAATTTCTTGCGATGTCTTGTTTCCATGGCATCCACAGCAATGCTCAACTCTGCAATTTGGACTTGGACAGGAGAGAGAAGCTTCACAACCAAGTCCTTCAAGGCTGCAAACTCCCCGGATACTTTGTCTACCTGCTGCGGCTGCAAGGCAGCGTTAAGTTGACTTTGAAAGTCATCCATTTTCTTCTGGATCAACATCGCCAGTGCTGTTTGTGACTCAGTTATTGCCTGGATGGTCGTCATTGGTGAAATATTCCAAAGTGCAGTGCTTCAAAAGTGCAACTTGTGTAAATTTAGATTATGTTGCCGGCAGGCTATTACCTTAATCAATCAATAGTGCATACAAGTTTATGCAAACAATACTGTAAGTAAAACACTTTGTACTGACCAGATTAAACATAAATGCACACAAAAAACACTTGCTTTTCTGGTGAATTAGAATAAAATTTATTCCACACTAAACACTCAATTTGTGGCCTACCGCCAAAAAGTTGTGTCATTGGATAAAGCAGTTAAGTCCTGCCAGCAATTGCCTTTTGTGAAAACTATTTCAAAGTCTAACAAAACTGCGGAAATAAAACTAGCTGCATATGTAGCTGAACATAGTTTTATCCAAAACGTTGATCATTTAGGTGAAATCCTGCCATATCTTGATCTGAAATCAGAAGTGCTAGGCACACTAAAAATACACAGAACCAAATGCAGTATGCTAATAAAAAAACGTTCTAGGTCCAGTAATGATGCAAGAGTTGATATTAGATGTTGGCGATGCTGCATATGCGCTTATTGTAGATGAAACTTCTGATATAACAACGGATAAAATTTTGTGCCTAGTGATACGGTATTTTTCAAAAATAAAGCAGGATATAATTACGACATTTTACAGATATATAAAAATATCAAAATGTGATGCAACAACCATTTATGAAACTTACTATACTATAATATAAATGAAAAATACTTTTCGAGAGGACACATTGAGTCTTGAAATGCTGATATGAATTGGGCTAGACGGAACCAATGTAATGATTGGTGAGCACCATTCTGTAGCAGCACTACTAAAAAAAGATTTACCGGACCTTATTGTCATGAATTGCACCTGTCATTCGCTGCATTTATGTGCCGAGAAAGCATTAGAAAGTATGCCACGTCAACTGGAGTTTTTAATTCGAGAAATCCACAATTGGTTTAGTGTAGTGCAAAACGACTTGAAGCCTACAGGGACTCTACCAAATAATGAATTAAAGTCGAGCACCCAAATAACATACCCGACTTTTGCGGTACACGCTGGTTAGCCTGTTCTCATGCAATACGCACTTTACTTGTGCAATGGGACAAACTAAAACTTCTTTTCATGATGGCAAGAACTGAAGATAACTGTTTTATGGCGGAGAAACTGTATGTCATAATGAAATGTAATGCTAACCAAGCATATTTTACCTTCCTTGATGTTCACTTACGACAAGTCACTAAAGTAAATGCCTTATTTCAAAGTGAAAATGTCGACCCAGCAAAACTATTAGCCGACTTATTAATGCTGTTCAAGAGTATCTTGCAAACGATTGTTATACCCCGGAAGCTCGAAACTATTACAGAAGCACAATATGCTTCATTTGATTTTAAGGCGCATTTAATGCATGTATCAGGTATGCAAGTTGTCAAAACTCGATAGACGTAAAAAAGACGACGTACGTGAGAGGTGTAAAACTTTTCTCGTCATTTTATATTCCAAATTGCAGAAAAGGTTGCCAAATCAGATCGCATTTCTCAAATCGATAGCGAAGCTGTCGCCGGAAATAGCCACTTCTCAAGTGAAGCCCACACTAGTTGATGTGCTAAAAAATGTAAAAAGGGCAGCAGTATAGAAGCTGTAAAGAAGAGGTGGAAATAGAATGGAATAACATTCAACACAAATCGTGGCAAAATACAACAGGATGCGTTGATTTTTGGGCTGAAGTTCAGCGGGACTTAGATTGCTGGTGGAAATAAAAGATTTGCTAATATTTTCAAATTAGCAATGTCACTTTTGTCGGCGCCTTTATCTAATGCAGCCGTAGAAAGGGCCTTTTCTCTATACTCAGTCGTTAAAACAAAGCTTAGAAATAGGCTATCTCTTCCCATGATACAGAGTATAATGACTGTAAGATACATTTTAAAGATATTTCATAAATCTTGTGTCCACTTTACTCCTTCAAAAACAATGTTAGACAAATTTAATACTAACATGTATGACAAAAAAGATACTGATGCCGAGGATACTTTCATTGTAATGTGCCAATAAGAAACTGTAAAAATTCGGATCGTTCCCGTTGTCCCCAGAATGCTATCCCCCGAATGGGGGATAGCGGGAATTTTAGTTTCGTTATCCCCCGAATTCAGAAATGAGGGACAACGGGAATAAAAATTCCACCATTTTTAATTCAATTATTTTTGTTAAGAAAACTTAAAAGTGCCATTGTGCTCGGATGTATGAAATAAAGGTAATAAATGAATTAACAAAATTTTAGTTATAAAATCTTATGTTTGTTATTTTTGTAAGACAGATTTTGTATCGTAATACATATGTATGGACATAGTTATTGTCCAGTTATTTTATTGTAAGTGTAACATTAAAGCAATATGAAAAGAGGTGAGGGTGAACAAGCCTCAACTAAAAATGTACTACAATAGTTTTCAGACGTAATTCATAATTCATAATTCTTTATTTGCAACATGGTCAGAAAATTGACAACATTGGATAAGTATGGCGCATACACATATTTAGCCACAATTATTAATAGCCATGCAAAAGTTACACACTGTCAAAAATTATATCGTTAGTCAAAATTTAACATTGTAATTAAAAAAAATCCATACAATTAATATAGAAATACAATTTTCTTTTAATAGAGGCAAAGTAGTTTTAAGCGCCGTAACCAGTTCCGCAGCTGACGACTGTAGATCTTCCTTCCACGAACTGCGGATTCCAAGCAGGACGAGAGGAAGTGCTTCGGTCCAAGTTGAAGTGGTGTGGCACATGATGGCAGACTTTAGCTGTCGATGCAGACGCTCGACGATCCCGTTCGCCGCAGGGTGATAAGCGGTTGTGTGAAAGTGACGCGCACCAACCAAGGCAGCGAGGGATTTGAAGAGCTGGCTCTCAAACTGGCGTCCGCGATCCGTGGTCACGCGGGCAGGACAACCGAACCTGGCTATCCAGCCAGACACAAGGGCCGCTGCGCATGACTCTGCAGTGATGTCCTTGAGCGGGACTGCCTCAGGCCATCGCGTGAATCTGTCGATGACGGTGAGACAGTACCTGTAATCAGATGAAATGGGTAAAGGTCCTACGATGTCGATGTGTATATGAGTGAACCTCGACGAAGGAGTAAGGAAGGTGGAAAGGTGGGACTTTGTATGGCGGATAATCTTGCTTTTTTGGCATTGCAAGCATTGCCGTGACCACTCTCTACAGTCTCTTCGGATCCCTGGCCATACATATCTGTGTGAGACCAGTCGCGCTGTAGCAGTACTCCCAGGATGACTCAGACCATGGAGTGTGTCGAAGATCTGTCTACGGAGCTGTGGAGTGATGTACGGACGAGGCGGTTGTACTGAGACGTCGCAGAAGATAGGTAAGTCACTCTCGTTTTCCTTGATCTTCTTCAGTTTCAGAGCGCTACCATGAAGGAGGAGGTCTCGCAGTTCTGGATCTGTTTCCTGAAAGCGTGCGAGGGCCTGATAGTCGATGGTGGCTGTAATCTCTTCAACCCTAGATAGAGCGTCCGCGACAACGTTGTCCTTTCCAGGTATGTAACGTAGGTCCGTGGTGAACTGTGAGATATAATCTAGGTACCGGAACTGTCTGGGCGTGCACTTGTCTTTGCTTATGGAGAAAGCAAAAGTGAGAGGCTTATGGTCTGTCAGCACGGTGAACGTCCTAGCTTCCACCATATGGCGGAAGTATTTGATGGATTCGTATATAGCCAATAGTTCCCTATCGTATGGACTATATTTCTTCTGAGCGCTGGAAAGCTTGTGTGAGAAAAAAGCCAAAGGAGTCCAATCATCGCCTTTGCTGCGCTGCTGAAGTACACCACCGATGGATACATCCGACGCGTCAGTGACTATAGCTAATTCAGCTGATGCATCAGGATGTGATAGAACAGTAGCTTGACATAACGAATCTTTGCAGTCCTCGAAAGCTCGTAACAATTCCGCAGTCATCTCCACTGGATGGGAACCTTTGATTTTCGGTCCCGCAAGAACGGCATTCAACGGCGCTTGAAGTCGAGCAGCGTTGGGAATGAATCGTCGATAGAAGTTGAGCATGCCCAAGAATCGACGAAGTTCTTTAACGGTTTTAGGCACACTAAAGTTCTGAATAGCCTGAACTTTCGTCTCCAAAGGCCGGGTACCAGCAGCTGAAACGGTGTAACCTAGGAATGTCACTTCAGATTGACCTAAGTGGCACTTCGCAGTGTTAACGAGTATTCCGTATTCCTTAAGTCGGTCGAAAAGCTGTCGCAGGTGCAACTTATGTTCTTCAGGAGACGAAGAGAAGATGAGTATGTCGTCTATGTACCCGTAGCAGAACTCAAAACCTAACAAGACCTCGTCTATAAACCTCTGAAAGGTTTGAGCTGCGTTCCTAAGACCAAAAGTCATAAACGGGAACTCATAGAGACCAAATGGAGTCGTGATCGCAGTCTTCGGAATATCGGCAGGATTAACAGCTATCTGGTTGTACGCTTTAACTAGATCTATAGTGGAAAATATTGAACATCCTGTGAGCTGGTGAGAGAAGTCTTGGATGTTTCGAATTGGATACCTGTCTGGGATAGTCCTGGAGTTCAATGCTCGATAATCTCCGCATGGTCGCCATCCGTCGTCCTTTTTCTTCACTAGGTGAAGTGCAGAAGACCATGGACTCTCCGAACGTCGAGCTATACCGCTTGCTAACATATCCTCAAACTCTTTTTTGGCAGCCAGTAGCCGAGCAGGATCTAGACGTCGAGGTTTCGCAGATACCGGAGGACCTGTGGTTGTGCGAATGTGGTGTAAGGTGCTATGCTTAAGCGTACTAAGCATACCTGCTGGCCTGGTAATCTCAGGATACTCTCTTAGTAGCTCGTGGAACTCCGACTGACCAGTAACAACTTTGACGGAAGCGACATCTTCAGGTAAGTTGGACCTTATGGCACTTACGGTAAGTGATGTGATGCCATCGACGAGACGCTGCTTCTTGCAGTCCACAAGTAAGCCATAATGGCTTAGGAAGTCTACCCCGATGATGGGCCTACTGACGTCAGCAATGGTGAAAGTCCAGGTAAAATCTCGCCTAAGTCCTAGATCTAAGTGGAGTCTAGTTGGACCGTAGGTATGGATGACGGTGTTGTTTGCAGTAACTAGATCGTATTTCGATTTAGGGCCAGGCGCCTTGGTCGCTGACCGCGGGAAAACACACAGGTCGGAACCAGTGTCCACAAGGAACTGCATTTTCGAGGCGCGATCGGTAACAAATAGGCGGCCTGATGATGAAGGGCTGTCGTTGGCCGCTACTTCCGACTGCCCTGAGAGTTTTCCGACTCAAAGCTGCAGGGGCTTCTGCATTTTCTTGCCTTCTTACCGTACGTGTAGTGGTAAAAACAGTAAGGATGGTCTGGTGGTGACTGGCGTGTACGTGAGCGACTCCTGGAGCGGTTGCGAGGCCTGCTGTTGGATCTAGATCTATCTCTTCTATTTACTTGGGCAGAAAGATAAGCTATCTGCTTTCTGAGCTCAGCTACCTGCGTTACTAGATCGTCATTAGAAGTTATTGGTCGAGTGGCAGCTGCAACCTGAGGAGTGAATGGAGCGATCTCGTACACCTTATCTGCTATATCAGCCAGCTTCTCCAACCCTAAATCAGCCTGAGATGCTATTACCGTCTGGATATTATGCGGCAAACGGCTGGACCAGATCGTCATCATGAACTCCTTAGGGACGGAATCACCTGCCAGGTCTTGTAGATGTCGCAGGAACTGCGACGGCTTCCGATCACCTAACTCCTCGTGCAGCAGCAGCTGCTTAACACGTTTCTCCTGTGATGCAGAAAGTCTTTTTATTAATTCGGCCTTAATTTTCTCATATTTGCCGGTAGTAGGTGGATTGATGATAATATCTTTCACTTCAGGGATATATCGGTGCTCGAGGAAACCAACTACATAGGCATATTTTGTCTCATCAGACGTAATCCGTGCCAGTAAAAACTGGTTCTCTATTTGAGCGAACCAAGCAGCTGGTTCGTCGGGCCAGAAATTAGGTATTCTCACACCTACTTTGACCACCTCGCCTAAAGGGTCAAGTTTATTTCCACTGCCAGTTGCCATTTCCTAGCTTAGCTTAAAATATAGGTAAAACAATTCGCTCACCGCCTTGAGATTTTATACCACCTCCAGAAACGCTGATCCTTAAATTGTACAAAATTTTTGTACAACTACCGCACTCTTCACCGATCCACTAATCTTGCTGTCGAAGATTGCGTCTTCTTCTTCGTGGGTCACCAATATGGGCGCAGGTTAGTGAACCCTCGCCCGATAAGAAATGGGGCTGTTATAATTGCATAAGGCAATTATAACAATAAGCGGCAGGCTAGAAGTTTAGGCTAGCAGTTAGCTGAAGGCTAGATAGGTAAGATAATTGAGAGACAACACTGAATAAAGATTAATAATTTTCTAGTAAAAATTTAATTGGTTTATTAAGCCAATACAAAGCGCTAAGCACAAATTAACAGCGGTAAGCAATATAACGTAAATAAGCGAATGCGTCTAAGTCCAGTAGCGGTGTGTCGATCTGCGCGGGCGCATAGTGGCAGCGGCTAGCAACAACCGCGCCTCGTGATTGGCCGCGCGCCGCCGCGCGCTTCACTCCAGCCTTTTGTTCTCGTGCATCTTGCGTTTGGTACAAGATGCACAAGCGGAGCGTTTCTCGCCAAATTGTAAGGCGGTTGCCCAAGTGCAAACCGCTTGAGCGGATTAGATGTTCGCCACATAGTCTTAGATGGTGTGCGATTTATCCTTGTGCTGTGTCCACGCGATGCTTCAGCACCTTTCATATAAGACATTCGGTGAAAGTAAAGCTTGTAAGTCTCAATGAGACCACCCCGTATCCTTATTTCTTTCAGTGAAGTGAGTTCAATGCTTGTAGTCTTTCCTTATATGACTTCTGTTTCAGGGCTGCCGGTATCTTGGTAGCTCTTCGCTACACTCTCGAGAAGATCAATGTCTTATAGGGAGTTTTAACATTTTAACGAAAATAAGTGAAAAAACAAAAAATACTTCTCGCTTTAGAAAATATAATGAGAGACGTAACCACGTATTTTTATCAGCCGCTTGTGCTTCGGCAAACATCCTTCAAGTAAATATCTCCTTCCAGGCATTTTTGTCACTAAAATAATAACTATATCCAAACGAAAAATACTTCTCACATTATAAATTTTAGTGAGTGACGTAACCACATTAGTTACCGTAATTGGCATCTGTCAAATTTGTGACCAATGGTAGGGATTTGTATGCAAAACACTATGTAAACCACACTCCCTACGTAAACTGTAACGTGAGTGGTAAAGTAAATTAACCAATAGCAACTCATGGTACAGATTTTAGTTCCGCTACTGCCCGATAGAGGCGCTGTACGAATTCTCATAGAAATCGTCTTACGTTTACTGTACAGTTTACGTAAAAAAAACACTGGTCTACAGCATTGGGCAAAATAAGAGATCTCTTGAGGAGGACCGGCAAAACAAACTTTTTTTAAGGATATTATGTCCAATCTCTTGTATGACGTCAAACCACTGTGCAACTGTGGCTGCTTTCCATCAGATGAAGCATCTATCCGTGTGCCTCCCTAGGAAATAAAAAATAGTTATCGACGACAAAAAACACGACGCCAATGAAATAACCCAGCAAGCGTTGAGTACAAACAGGACCCTATAAAACGTAATCGTATTTGTCCAGTGATTTATTGGGACATTATTTTCCATGGCAAGAAAGGCAAGTTAATCGATTCCCCGTCCCTAAAATACATCGCAAGTTTTTTAATCAAGCCGAAAAGGCGACAATCCCTTTGGAATAATGGTAGCGAAAGTAACAGCCTGCTAAAAATATAGAAGTTAATGAAACGTTTCGGCGTTTCTTTCAAGAAAGAATTTGCATTAACTAATATATGACTCGAGACCACAAATATGCGTTTATTTTTTTTGTACTTATATTGAAATACAACAGTGAGCATTTTTAAATATGGAATCTTCGGAGTCAGTCATTAAGCCCCGACAGACATGTCGGACAGTCGACCGTCAGTCGACAGAACAGCCACGACTATAAGTTTTTTCGCAATATTGAAGCCGTCGAAGGAATAAGATGCAATTCTTGGTTAGAAGCTGGTTTTATCTAAGCTATATTAAGTTATTATATTTATTTTATCAGGTGTAGCCTGAGGCCTGGATGAGTACCACGGCCCCATCTATTTCTGGCGCCAAGCATTGTTGCGTTCCGGTTTGAAGGATAAGGTAGCCAGCAAAATTACAGACTGAGGCAAAATGAGGCATTTCATCTTAGTCCTCACAGTGCAAATGCACTTGCTGTTCTGCATTTTTGTTCCCTGTAAACTAAATTCATGAATGATAAATGTTATGGGCCACAGTTATCAGGAGGTGGGCCACATTTATCAGGTAATCAGGTGGGTTGTCTGCTCGTTTGTTGCACTGCATAGTATAAAAAGAAAGTATGCGTAGGGGCTAATGGCAAAATTAAGTAAGTTATAGATTAACACAGGTATAATAAATATAACCATCAACACAAAACATAAAACTATTTTATCAATAAATAAACTGAAATCGTTTGTCAAACAATGTGTCTTGACAATCAAATTGGTTGTCACCGTGACGTTTGACATGCATTTTGATAAAAGAGTCACTCTACTCAGCCATGAATGTAGCAGCATACTTTCCGATCGCATTTTTGTTCCACCGGATTAAATAATCATCTTGGCGTTAATGTCCCGGATGTGCTCTCGAGTACGAGGGCCCGGGGTCCGCATTAACCATGATCCAGGATTTAGCGATCAGGTAATTACAATGGAGCGACTACCATGTAACCTCCGTGACCCTGCCTACCAGGGGAACCTGAACAGATTGGATCATGGTTACAAATTCAGTTACCTGAATCCTGAATTTGCAGGTTTCATTACGATGTTTTCCCTTACCGTTAGAGCATCGGTTAGTATCCAACTAATGTACATAACTCAGAAAAGAGTCGTTGGTACATGGCCGCAGCAGGATTCGAACCCGGTACCTCTCGCTTACGAGTTGGACACTCAACCGTACGGCTACCGACGCGCTTATTTTGGCTTTAGAAGAAAGCAAACAAAAGCCTTCTTCTTCAAAAATTAATATGGCATCAGTCATTCCTTGTTCCACCGGATTGTGTTGTAAATAATTCTTAATAAACGGGTTCCGAACAGTTTCAGTGTTTATTTTAACGACCTAGGCCCCGGAATGTATACGTGGTCCATCGTAATCGGATCGGACCGGATCGACGATCGGTGGCAGTAACTGTGGATCGCTGTCCACGAAAGACCTCCAGGAGCTGATGATCCCGGATCAGCCGGTGATCTACTGAGCTGCAGGCACTGAGATGGTGCCTGAAGGAGCTGGTGCGGAGACCAAGAAATAGGAAGAGGTGGATTCCTACAACCACAGAGGTGTCTTTAGGAATGGACGGATACAAAAAAAAATTTAAGTGTCTTTGAACTTTATTAGTGAAAACCTTTGGACTTGTAGAAACTATTTTAGTTTAGACTTAGAATAATCGGTACAGGGAGTCCATGCCTATTTTAAATAAGTTCTGCTGTCAAACGCTTGTATTTTTTTGGAATAATCCACTTAGAATTTATTTCAACTATTTGGACATAGCGAACATTATTTACTACACTTTTCGAAATCGGAATGCAACGTCTACTTGTTAATTTGTTTTTGGGTTTCTTATCAACATCAACTAGGCAACAAAAGCTAGAATACATTTTAAGAAATGTCCGAAAGAGCGTAAAATGCAGAAACCAGGTTAGAAAACTTAGAGGGGTGGTGGAAAAAGTTTAATTCCACACATGAGGATCTAATATGGAATTCCCCATTATGCAAATCGGAATATATGAAGGAAGAGAGGCGACTTAAAAACGGAATTTAAAACTTACTTAGGTACTTATGTCCGTCTGTCCGTCCGCAGCTTATCTCAAAAACTATTGGTACTAGAAAGCTGAAATTTTGTATCATCATCTTGGCATGATGTTCCAGTTGCGCTCCCGCGCGCCAAGCGAGGGCCTGGGGTCCGCCTTCCGGCTCTTCTTGGCCCACTTCGCCAACGTACCTAAAAACAAAAAATTACAAAGAACAAACGAGTACATAAAGTTACATCTACATCTACAACAGATGATACTAATTTATAATTTACCTATTTAGATAATGGCTCCCTACGCAGTTTTATACGGTGTTACCTGGTAGAACCCGTGGCAGTGCGTGCGCAGAGTTGTGGGTGGCATCGGGGGTGCCATATCCAAGGCGCAGTGCGTATCAAAAGATTTACAATAAAAATTTACATTAGCTGACATGACGCCACGCTATACGTTGCTTAGCTACGCCCAGACGTCTATCACGCGCGTCTGCGCGCGCTGAAGTATTTCCTGGTCTGATTATGTCACCAGAGAGGAGGTAAAAACAATATGTCACTGTCAAGTGAAGAACAAAGTGATGAAAATTTAATTATTTGTAAACAATTACGTGAAGTGCAAACGGGTGTGAAAATACTTTTTTTTATAGTTATAAGTGATTTTTTTCAAGCTTTTCATTATATGTATAAAAATTAATCTTATTCTTTTATTGTTTGCTATTTTTATTGTAATAACGCTTTATGATCTCAATACACTGTTAAACTGTTCGGCTAATCTTTATTTCAACATACTATCCCGAAAATACCTTCTGATAGATCTCTCCCCTGCTAAGGTCTGCCCTTATCTACGACATATATATAGAAAACTAGTGTTTCGCTCTGTGCTCGGCCAGCTAACTTAACTACTTTCATGATGATAACTTTCCTAAACACCAAATCCACAATAAAACTGAGGTACAAATTATAATAGTGTTAACTGTCATAAATGTCATAAAAACGGGACAAAATCTTTATTCATAACAACACGTTTCGGCAATCCATAATAATTACAATGTACATTTCAAACGGGTACCATCATCACAGCCTATAACAGTCCACTGCAGGACTTAGGGCCTCTTCCACGAAAAAGAAGCCGACAGCCGCCCAGAAAACGTATATAAACAAAGTAAGCCACACCAGGGCGAAACCATACAATCTAACTGTCTATCTATTGAAATGCATCGACAAACATGGACCTTGAATTTTATAGATATGTAGAAGTTTAACAGTCACCAATAACAGTTTTTCCAAAGGTTCCATCGGAAGCGACGTGTACCTAGGATCTACCACAAGATTTAAAAATAAACATCATTTTAGTATCCTTTTTTATAAACCATCTTGGCTTATTTCACACCCACGATACTGTAATGAGACCTTTCAGACTCTATGGTTCAAAATATTTGGTTCTTAGCTCGTGAATATCTCACAATGTCAGCTTACTTGAACTTCCTTAAGACTGCTCGAACCAGAGTAAGATCATCAAGAGCTCTTGTCTCATCATCAGCACTCATAGCAGTCAATGAAAAACCGGATGATGAAGAAGGGTTTCTTATAAAACAAAATTGACTGAGTCGACGGTATCCGATTTTGCAAGAGCCGAATCCCTGAATCCTAACGATCGATTTACGTCCTATGATTTTTCTCATAGGCAGTACCCTAAAATTGGACATTAGCACGTGACCAATAGAGAGTGCACTTATTTCCGCTTGTTTATTACCTCTATTTTATAACAGATATGATTATTGGTTTCACTTATTAGTCTTATTTATTTGCATCGTACTCGTTCCCATACGTAGGATTAAACCTTTCGTTGATACGGTACCCTGTATTTATGACGAAGACGAGGAAACTTATTTTGAAAGAACAACTTTGAATAGTCATTGAAATATGGGATATGTCACTTAAATCGAATATACTCTTTATGTATAATTCAATGTAAAATATTTTTATAAAATAAATAGAAAAGTGTTATAAAACACAACTTGTTTCAAAAATTAATAGATTCTGAGTGAAGTGACAGCCTCTCAAACGAAATTTTCTGGTAGAAAGGAACACGCTAAATTTTAAAATTCGAGATGAGGGAAAATATTGTGAAAAAAAAGACAGACCCTTAAAGGTCCCAACAGAAGCAAAAAGTTTAAATGAGTGGACACCGCCGTTGGTGTCCGCCCCGGAGCGTTTTCGCTACACTACCTTCTTAGCTAATTACATATTTATGTACACAACCCACACCACTGCTCGTTCCTTCTAGCTTCAGCTCCTGATTTTAGCTGAAATACTCATTACTATTCTGGAAATAGGAAGCCTATCCATTTAGAGTGTATTAGGGACTGCTTCAATGAATGCAGAAAATTACAACAGTAATTTTGTAGTAACTATTACAGTATTGTCGAATCTGCGTCGTTTAATCGTTTTTTAACACATTAATGACATCATAATTTAAAAAATTTGGTGACACACTAAATAGGCGACTCTTAATTTATCGCCTCAAGAAATTTACAAAGAAAGGAGTTACAAAATCGATCTCATAGCGCTATAGTGACTTAGTGCGATATGGTTAGATTGGTTGGTGTTGGTGCAATGCTTTATCTTGTTAGGAAATAAAAAAGAAAATGAAGTAGCAAAAACATTCAGTCACAGGTCTATGCAAATAAGCAATCGATCGATGCCCTCAAAAACAACAAATTCAGCCGGATCTATGCGGCAGATTGATTGAAAACTGGACCTCTTTCGGATTCTTGCCACATCGTGCAAAGCCGCGGCGAACATTTGAACGATATCATAATACATACTTAATGCCATATATGGGGCCTTTCAAATAAAAAAAATAAGTGCATTAATACTCATACACAGTTTGTTTTATTGAAAAACCATTATAACCACGGAATAAATACAGAATCCATTGGAATCAGTCCCTTTCTCGACTATAAGTATTATTAAAGTACAGAATGAGATACTCATAAAGATCAAAAGGTTTTCATTTTTGAAAAACCTGAGTTGCAAAAGTAGATGTTGTAGTACAGATATTGGCTTTAACTTGGCGGGAATAGGGAAGGCAGTCTATAATCTTGGTAGCAAGCGGCGCCTTCGCACGCCTAGTAAATTATATTAACGCCCTAATTTGTCTCTGGAGACGATCAAGATGAAGCGAACTGTGTGAATTGGATATACACAAACGTTTTTGATCGTACACACACAGTAGTTCGACTTGCAAATTGCTATCTACTTCGAACTGAATGGATGTTGATTCTGTAACAATTTAGCAATTTATTTCTGTGTGGTTTAAAGATTATACGCAAAATGACATCTAATTGCTACAAATTTTTCTGGCCTTCAATTTCAAAGACGAGGTTGTTTGTTTTTGAAATAAAAGAAAAGCAACTTCTTCTGTTGTCGATTCAATCGTTGCCTCAAATAAAAGGGAGTCAGTGTAAATTAGCGAAAGGCGTATCAGCACAATCGACTTACTATTGAGGGTCAACACTATACGTAATGAAAAACAAAATCGTAGTCAATTGTTTAGTTTTGTCACGTTTTTAACTGGCCACGGTTATATGAAACACCGTACCTAGGTTGTAGGAAACAACGTGCCTAGGTTATAGGAAACAACGTGCCTCGATTATAGGAAACAACGTGCATAGGTTATAGGGAACAACGTGCATAGGTTATAGGAAACAACGTGCCTCGGTTATAGGAAACAACGTGCATAGATTATAGGAAACGACGTGCCTCGGTTATAGGAAACAACGTCCCTAGGTTATAGCAAACAACTTCCCTAGGTTATAGCAAACAACGTGCCTCGGTTATAGGAAACAACGTGCCTAGGTTATAGGAAACAATGTGCGTAGATTATAGGAAACAACGTGCCTCGGTTATAGGAAACAACGTGCCGAGGCTATAGGAAACAACGTGCATAGGTTATAGGAAACAACGTGCATAGGTTATAGGAAACAACGTGCCTAGGTTATAGGAAATAACGTGCATAGGTTATAGAGAACAACGTGCATAGGTTATAGGAAACAACGTGCCTCGGTTATAGGAAACAACGTCCCTAGGTTATAGGAAACAACGTGCCTAGGTTATAGGAAACAACGTCTCTAGGTTATAGGTAACAACGTGCCTCGGTTATAGGTAACAACGTGCCTCGGTTATAGGAAACAACGTGCCTAGGTTATAGGAAACAACGTGCATAGGTTATAGGAAACAACGTGCCTCGGTTATAGGAAACAACGTGCATAGGTTATAGGAAACAACGTGCCTCGGTTATAGGAAACAACGTCTCTAGGTTATAGGAAACAACGTGCCTCGGTAATAGGAAACAACGTGCATAGGTTATAGGAAACAACGTGCCTCGGTTATAGGAAACAACGTGCATAGGCTATATAGGAAACAACGTTCCTAGGTTATAGGAAACAACGTGCCTCGGTTATAGGAAACAACGTGCATAGGTTATAGGAAACAACGTGCCTCGGTTATAGGAAACAACGTCTCTAGGTTATAGGAAACAACGTGCCTCGGTAATAGGAAACAACGTGCATAGGTTATAGGAAACAACGTGCCTCGGTTATAGGAAACAACGTGCATAGGTTATATAGGAAACAACGTTTCTAGGTTATAGGAAACAACGTGCCTCGGTTATAGGAAACAACGTCCCTAGGTTATAGAAAACAACGTGCATAGGTTATAGGAAACAACGTGCATAGGTTATAGGTAGGTAACAATCAAGGCGGCTTTATAAAGTGCCAGGTAGATAGCGGTTGAAGTTCAAGTGCCGAAAAAAATAGTTTGAAGAAAACGGAAGTGCTACACTTTATTAAAAAACTTATCAAGTATTCTTTGGACACGTAAACCAGATTATTGAAATCGTTATGCCTCGTAAATTAAGGGATTCCAATAAAATATCTAACCTTTGTAAATTTAATTTGGCCGCAAACACCTCTATTTTTATATGATATGCTGCTATAGGTAACATTGTTTTCTTTATTCGTATACCTTCACCTTGTGATTTATTAGGTACTGGCGTTCACCGCCACGGAAGGAACGTGTGCTTAACCTTTTGGTAGTTTCAACGCCCCCCGCAACGATTCGCGGCTTGACTGGGTTAACCGATGACCGATTCGTTTGGCTCCCGAGATAGTTTTTTTCACTCCCCAACCACCCACTACTAATTTGTGGTCCGTACTTGGCGGCTGTCAGAACCTACCTATAGCGCACGACTGATAGCGGCCCTTCATTTCACTGTAGTAGACTACCAATATTTTTAGTCTAGTTTTGTAATCATATCCAATCTTCACGATCTCGTTTGTTAGTTATAATTTTTTTAATGTTCCGTTGGTTATTGTTTTTCCGATGTCATACCTGAATTGTGCGCGCGTTTTACAAAATAATTTCCCTTCACAGACTAATTATACAATAGATGTGTGATCTTCATAGTTTACTGCTTTGAAAAGAGTGCCGGTTCCACTTTTAAACTTTAATTTTGTTCACTTACTTCACTGTATTAACAGCAACGCCGGGGACATAGATTATGATTTATAACATTGTTGAACAGAACGGACATTTGTAAGGAGCAAAGTACCTAGTAAATCGGTAACAAATATAAATAAAACACCAGTATTAAAATCGTAAAGATATTTATATCTACTATTGAACAGGCAAGTCTTACGGTGAGGGAAAACATCGTGATGAAACCTGCACATTCAGGCGACCGGATGTGTAACCATGATCCAATCTGGTCAGGTTCCCCTGGTAGCAGGGTCATGGAGGTCAGATGGCAGTCGCTCCACTGTAATTACCTGACCTGCCAATCCTGGATCATGGTCAAGGCGGACTCCGGGGCCTCGTTCTCGAGAGCACAACCGGGACATTAACGCCAAGATGATTTTTTTATTTTATTGAACAGGCAAGTGCCATGAAATAGTGTACACTATGTTAAGGCGCGACCGTTATAATTTGACCACATATATGTATGTATATGCAAACATACTGATACGTTCATTACCCTCCGCCGTATTTGGGTAATAATAATTTGAGCTACTCTAATAAATTCTTATATTAAGCTAGCTATATTAATGTAGGTATCTAACTATAAAAAAACATTTTCATCATCAATAGTTCGTAATAGTCCAAGAGGGGCAAAAGGATAAAATAAATTTCGTGATTACAAAGACGGCGGGCAGAGACAAATCGACTGGAAGTAAGATTTTTACGTAGGTTCCGACGATAAAATGAAAGAAAATTATTAACAGATTTTTATGAGCGACACAATTTCTTTGGAAACTCAGTGTTATGGATCATGTTAAACGGATATGGCTGCCCACCCTATACGTATGACCTGTTTGTTCTTTTGCAAGACAACCTTTCTCCGCTATCTCTGTCACCACACTGGCCTACCCACTAGACTCTAGCAGATAGGGTCTAGAGTCTAGGATCAAACCGCAACAGTTCGCTACTGGTTTTTAGCAGAGAGTGGCGATTAACACCCCATGATAGGACGGTTGATCGTCTTCATGAGCCATCTGGGTCGTGAAAGTAGTGAATGGGAGTTTGAAACTGCGCCATTACTCCATTTTACAATTTTAAAGTAGCAGCTATGATATTAAACCCTCCACAATATTTATGCCACTTCTTTGTGGAGAGAATATGCACGCAGAATGCATGACCAAAACTTATTTGGTAACTTCGTGACAGAAATAGAGAACGTGTATTGCCATCTTCAAATTACTTCTCACGTCTGTCCGAAATGATATTGTAGTTGGCACGTGATAAACGGCATATATGTACAACATTTAAATACACAATTGTTAATGAATAATAATACTGAATAGCTGACCACTACGAGAGGTAATTATTAAGATGCAGGATTCAGTGTAGTCAAACGCGCCTACATAAGTATTTTTATTATTTATATATTTTGGCGGACGTGGGTAAAATGTTATTATTGGTATGTCTGACATGCGTACTCAATGGTCGCTGCGGTCATATAATGACAATTATGTAGTACCTTACTTGGGCGCGGTACCAAGAATCCATTTAGCATCCGGATAAATTCCATTTATAGACTCTGTTATGATTGAAAAAAATAAATAAAATATAAATGAATATAAAATAAAAATTACATGTGTGTAGGTACGCCTGGACTTAAATTCGGCATTACGTAACTAGAACGAGTAGGTACATCCTTAACAGCTTTATAACCAAGAATGAAAAATAATCATCTACATACAGCGAAATCTTCCGTAAATATCCTGGTTATGCTCTCGGGCGCGTGGGCCCGGGGTCCGGCTTGACCATGGCCCAGCCTTCTTTAGTAATATAGAAATTCAGTTTACATCTGCGTCATGTCCCCTATCAGTAAACATAAGTCACGATTTTATAAAGTTTATAGAAAATAGTCTGCGGTCTACGATGGCGCATATACCTGTGTATTAAATACCTATTAAGGAATGAACCGAAATAAATGAATTAAATACCTATTAATGTAGTGATGACATACGGAACTGAAACGTGGCCGATCACTGTGGGCCTTATAAGAAAGCTCACTGTTACCCAAAGGGCAATGGAAAGAGCTATGCTCGGAGTCTCTTTGCGCGATCGAATCAGAAATGAGGAGATCCGCAAGCGAACCAAGGTCACCGACATAGCTCTAAGGATTGCCAGACTGAAGTGGCAGTGGGCAGGGCACATAGCTCGAAGAACAGATGGCCGATGGGGCAGTAAAGTTCTCGAGTGGCGGCCACGTGCCGGAAGACGCAGCGTGGGTAGGCCTTCCACAAGGTGGACTGACGACCTGGTAAGGCTCGCAGGTACCAGCTGGATGCGAAAAGCACATGACCGGCCTTTGTGGAGATCTCTGGGGGAGGCCTATGCCCAGCAGTGGGCGTTTTCTGGCTGATATGATGAAATACCTATTCACTCTTGTCTTAAAGAGATCCAAGAGATCCAGTCCCTTGCCGTTCGCAACACAAAAGAGTTAGAAACACGCGCGAGTGCGTATAGGTGGAATGTCGACAATATAGGGATGGTACGCTGACCTACACCAGGAGCCCCGAAGATGAAATGGGGCTGGTGGAACTAATTTGTGTAAGTAATTCCGTCGCACATTCCCCAAAGTGTAGTCTGTAGAAAACCGCCAGAGATTCTACTTTACGGCGGTGATCCAAATCCTGTACATTTCCTTGCACTAGTTTTTTAGCAGCACTTTTAGCTATAGACTCGATATACCCAATAAAGTATGATATGTGTAAATCGAGGAGAAAACGTAAATCTCTGGCACGTGGATCTCGAAGCACTAAAAGTGGCACTAAAAGAAAAGTTGATGGTTTTGACAAAAGTATGATACATTAACAACGAGGAACGGAACGTACCGTAATAAGTTAACAACCCGCTGTCCGTATTTAAATCGAAATAACAATAAAAACATTTCTTAACTTCCAATTTTAGTATTTTAACCTTAACTTACAATTTTAGACTTTAGTGCGACGTAAAGTGACAAAAAGTGCAGATTATTACGCCGAATAGCACACATTTCACACCAAGGTATGGACCAAATTTGACCGTTTTTTTAAGACAATTTAAATATTTTAGAACAACCACAGCAAATCACAGCGCACAAATTATTTTAAACAGCTGATTGGATATGAATTGTTATAATTGACAGCCGTTTGACACCCCGTTGACACAAAACGATAAAATAACAAGACTTATTGCATTATTATTTATCTTTTATTTATAATATTTTAATATTATATTACAATACATAAACCTCAAATAAAACCACCAAAGAGAATTGCGTTAAATGCAATAAGATAATTTCTAGTAAACATATTCTAACTTGCAATGTTTGTGAAAATACTTATGATCTTACGTGCGCAAACAGAGAGAAACTTTATCTATTAATGGATGATAAAAAGAAGTCAAACTGGACATGCGTTACTTGTAAGCGTGATAAAGAAAAAACCAGCACTCCGACACAATACCAATAGCATCTCCGCTAACTACAGAAACCAACAAATTGGACTTGCCAGTATCTACAAATTCATTAATGTCGTCAGATCATGAACGTGTAAATAAAAATATCGTGCGCAGAGTCATAACCCGTAGTAGATATAATGTATCGACACACAACTCTTTTGATTCATTATCTGATCATGATACGGATTTCAATGATTCTCCGTTATGCAATGAAACCCTACAACGAAGTTGCCCTGAACTAACTCGTAATTATAAAGATGAACTAGAGGAGATTAAAGAAAAGATGATTAGACTGGAGGAAAATCTGGAAGCAGCGGATAGAGAAATAGCGGATCTAGGATCTGAAAATAATCAATTAAAAACTAAACTTAAGGACTATGAAAAACAAATAAATTGCTTAAAACTTATCGCGAAATCCACGCCTAAAATCAATAGTAAGGAAAACATTACATGTAACAGTTTTGGAATACGAAGGACAAAAATAGATCATCTGAAAAAATTTTCACAAACAATTCCAAATATGCAGCAGTTGAACGATACGAGAATTTGGAACATGGAAGTGACGGACACGGATATTATGGATACGGCGCAACACCAAGACCAGAAAACACCAACAATTACAAAAGAAGACAAACATATTTACATTCTGGGAGGAAGACAATGTTAAGGATTGGCATCAGCCCTTATAAAATCCAGAGAAAATACAAAATATGAAGTTTACAAAATCAGAGCCTTAAAACCTGACGCAATCAGCGAAGACATCTTAAAATCTGCAGACACACAAACAGCCACAGCTAATGATGCCATTGTTGTAAGTATTGGGGAAAATGATGTAAATCCGACAAAACTTTACACAGAATTATTGTATTTTTGAAGACACATTCCGAACCAATGATAATCGTTCTAAGTATAAAAAACAGTGTCCATCTTAATGAAAATAAAACAAACAACATGTTACGTCTAGTGTGTAAACAATTCAAAAATAGTATATTTTTAGATTTAAGTGAAATTCTTATCTAACGTAGTTTTTAAAATAAATATAAAGATTGACTCAATTTATTATGACATTAAATATTTGGGTTATAAACAAAATATTAGGATGCGATTAACGTCAGTAACTATTGCTGCTACTGTAGGAAACGGAAAGCTAAAAGAAACGAAACCAAATTGCGACCTCTGAAAAAGACAATTGGTGCAAAAAGAAATAACTGACTATTTTTCGATGCGTACAGAGGTTCTTAAAACCTCAATTAAACACAATAATAAGGAGCTTTTTCGTAGCTGATAAATTCAGGATACTACACCAAAACATTGCAGGGTTAATGAGTAAAAAAGAAATAATTGAGATTACATTACATGAACTTGAAAATAAAGGCAAGAGTTTTGACATAATTTGCTTAAGTGAAACCTTCATAAAATTAGGTAGCGAAAAAAATATACAAATACAGGATTACCAAGTTGGGGCTACATATTCTAGACAGCATCAAAAACGTGGAGTAGTATGCATACTAACAAAGTGGGGAATTGTAACTAAAGAAGTTGCATTTTTAATGGAGTTTTACGAGGACTACGTCTTTGAGTGTTGTGGTATAGAGATACCTTCTATGAAATGTATTGTTTTGTGCATTTATAGAACGCCTACATCAAATATGAAATTATTTCCTACAAAATTTGAGCAATTAATAAATCTACAAAAAAATAAAATGAGACATAATTATAATAGCAGGAGACTTCAATATAAATACACTGAGAGACACACATGAAACAAATGAATTGAATAGTTAAAAATAATAATTTCGTAATACATATTAAAGAACCAACAAGGAAAAAGACATGTTTAGATCTTGTAATGAGCAATATGTTAGGTGTAGAAAGTGAAATACATCACTTAGGCCTCTCAGATCACGAAACGGCGCAATATATCAATTTCACTGTGACAAAATAGAGTAAACCTAAAACTTGCAAGTATTATTGGAAGCGGGACTTATGCCAGTAAAATATTGCGAAATTTCGGGAATGTATGAGGACTATACTTAGGACAGACGTATACGAAGTCGATGGCTTACAAACTGCATTTACAAATTTTTATGAGCGTTTTGTAATGTTTTATAATTTATGTTTTCCAATGGAAAAGTATAAATATCTCCTCAAAAAACATCCTATAACATGGATCACTAAAGGGCTTAAAAAAAACTATAATCACAAAAGGACATTTACAGTTACTACACAAACTCAAATAAAACAACAAAAGTAAAATATTTAAAATATTCGAAACTACTTCGGCGATGTGTGAATCATGCTCAAAAAGTCTCAAATACTAAATATATAACTCAGTCCAAGAACATTTGTAGAGCTACATGGAATATAATAAAAAATACAACGAACTTTATTGCGCATAATAAATACATTGACGAAATACATTTTAATGACATTATAATTAATTATCCAATTGACATTGCTAATTCTTTCAATAAATATTATTTTAATTTGACTAATTCTAAATCTCTTGACTCTGCATCTACTAGTTCAAACATAAAGCCAAATAGCGTCAGTATATTTTTAAAGCCCACCGACGTTCATGAAATTCTTAAAATAATTAATTTCTTAAACTCATCAAATGCGACTGGCTATGATAACATACAGAGAAAAGCAGTCAAATCCATTTCTGGGGATTGTATTAGACGACCGGTGCACGTGGTACCCACATATCTCAAAGTTATGCAATAAAATAAATTCATTGCGTATGCACTTTGGCGCCTCGCAAAAATCAGTAGCCAAAAGGTGGCCTTACAAGCTTACCATGGCTATGTGTGCTCCATATTAAGGTACGCTATTATACTTTAAGGCAATTCATCACTTGCGAATCGAGTTCTTCTCTGTCAAAAGCAATGTATAAGAGCCATCTGCAATGTAGATACACTAACCTCGTGTAGTAATAGACATATTTTCTTTTTTGGATAAGTAGTTATTTATTGGGATTTTATGAATTTAATTGTTGAAAGTGACATTGTACTATTTATTTATTTTCAATTTTATATTAAGTTATTTTATTCGCTAATCACATATTTTTATTTTATTGAATGATTAATTGTTTTTAATTATCAGTTTCACTGACATTATAATTATTATTTTTGGTTATCGAAGTTAAAATCATTACAAATTATTGCATGTCAGATTCTGGCAAATTGTGTAAACCTGTGTGAAAATGTTAATTAAGATCTATTGTAAACCACATTTTACGCAATAAAAATATATTCTATTCTACTCTATTCTAAACAGATCAATTAATTTTGTAGAACAGTATTTTTGCTGCTATTCGAGTCGTAACAGTCCATAAATTTTATGGTGGGAGCGAAACAAACGAGTGGGTAAGAAAAATGTTACACATGGGATTTAGGATGGATTTAGGCCATTATGGGACGATCCCAATGGAAAAAACGATATCGCTGCAGCAAATCATAACATGTCATGTTACAAAGACAATAAGTACACAGTATAGTAAATTTCCTTTAGGGCAAAGATACAATATTTAGATTTTGTATCTTTTGGAGGTTGACCAAGGTCTCGATAGCCGATAAGCACCTCGTGACAGGATATTTATTTATTTTATACTAGCTTTTGCCCGCGACTTCGTCCGCGCGGAAATCGTTTTTAGAGCAGTTTATCTTTTTACGGAACGACCATTTTCTATGACCTCCCTAATGTATGAAAGCTGGTACTGTGGAGAGTCAAGCTTTGGTACTACATCAGAATTTCCAGTTTCCAATCAAATTTTTATTTTTTTATTTTTTTAGCCCAACATTTTAATATATTCTATGTCTAAACAGAGCGCCTCGGTGGCCGAGGTGTTAATTCACAATTGTAAGAGATATTTAACGTCCTAATCAATAAAGAAATTTTGAGTTTGAGTTTGAGTTTGAAAACGAAGTAGAAATAAGGCGCTTTAACCAAATCCAAAGCACATCAAAGGAAAACAAAATATCGGTTTAATAAATCTCGCTGAGACGACATTTTAACACTGTTCACTTGATGTGTAGGTAAGTTACATTTATTTTTCCCGCATTTGGGACATGACTACGTATTTGGACAATAATGGGAATTCCACGCCTAATAACAACGAGAACTACATACTATTGCGTTACTTACTCGCGAGATGGCGCCGTATGTATGTTAGAACGCGCTAATGGCTCGTTCGGCCGGTTAGACTTATACCCAGCCGCTTGTGTGTATTTTCATAAGAAATACACATACATTTTTGAAGAAGAAGGCTTTTGTTTGCTTTCTTTTAAAACCAAAATAAGCGCGTCGGTGGCCGGGCGCTTGAGTATCCAACTCGTAATTGAGAGGTACCGGGTTCGAATCCCGCTCCGGCCATGTACCAATGACTGTTTTCTGAGTAATGTACATTAGTTGAATACTAACCGATGCTCTTACGGTGAGGGAAAACATCGTGATGAAACCTGCACATTCAGGCGACTGGATGTGTAACCATGATCCAATCTGCTCAGGTTCCCCTGGTAGCAGGGTCATGGAGGTCAGATACTCCACTGTAATTACCTGACCTGTCAAATCCTGGATCATGGTCAAGGCGGACCCTGGGCCCTCGTGCGCGAGAGCACAACCGGGACTTTAACGCGAAGATGATGATTGAAAATTTCGTCACATTCATTGTTAAGCTAATGGAAATGTCAGTAAACAAAAATCGTGTATGATCCTTATTTTGACAGCTGCGGATTTCGTTTGCGAAATATTTACATTTTTGACAAAATATTGTTTTAAATTCCTAAATCGCTATAAAAAGCGTAAGCCACATTCTAAAAGAAGTAAATGATAAATGAGGCATGTAAGCACCTTAATTGGATTGACTAACTGACAACATTACTAATGCCGTTACAATGGAGGCCACAATTACTTATTAGAAGCATTTGCCAAATATTAAAAAGCTGCCTATTTATTTTATGAAGATGACATCGTTGTTTAAAACGATAAAGACGAACTGTGAGTGTCGATCCGGGTTTTTTATCAAGCCTGCTTAGTTCTAACCATTTTATTTAAGTGCCTCTAGTCTCTGTACTTCTGCACCTGGCCTGAAATGTATCGTGTTCCTTTTATTTTTATATAATACAGCTGAGCTTACGCCGCTCTCAGACGACCTTTCCACCTAACCTAACTGTCGACCTTATAGTACTTGGTAGTTTTCCTCTTTATTACGTGAGCCTACGCCACTCTCGAATGACGTAATGTTTCACTTGCCTCTATTGGCTGAACTTTACGCCACCTAAACTCGGCGTAATGCTTACGCCACTCCTTCAAAAGGTGCAACGTTACAAGTACTGCAATCCGAAGGAGTTAATTTAATGCTACATTCTAGTCAACCGGGCACAATAGTCATGGAAAACGAAACTGAATACGCCTCAGTGAATGAATTACGAAAACGACTCGTCAAAATATAATTCTCGCGGCAAACTACTAACGAGCAATTTCCTTCGGGCCGCATCTCAACGCTGCATTAATTAAATTCTCCCTAGCATTTCATGGCTATTATAAATGAAGGGTATGGTCAACATTTTCCCGTCGGCACTGTTATGCTATGATTTTGGAAATGAAATAAATTTTGTTAGGTATTGTCGGCCCTTTTTGAGATAATGACATGACTGCGAGAGACACTTTGTATTATAGCATTTAACTCAATCAGCAGAACAAAATAATTCCTAATGGTAACTGTTATGTGAAGTTATTTATTAAAACTTTATGCACAAAAAGTACAGTGGCGGACTTAAAGCTAAAATAGATACCTACTATATAACTTGGTATACTAACAAACACAACATAATCCACAGAAGTAGGTAAAAAGGACTTGTAGTGTGCGCACGTGCTTCCCACTGCAACTAAAATCACTCGCTCGGGAGGCCCCAAGACGGCACGAGTGGCAGCAAGACAAGTGCATGGCTCGAGTCTCATTCTCTAGTGTCCGCTTTTTCGATTTACTAGGTTTAATTTAGTAAAACACCATATCACTGAAAATATATTAGAGTTTTGAATCTGTAGCGTTCGGAATCCTATATTGGCAGGAGATGGCGCAGGATACGAAGAGATGGCGATCGATGGTGTCGGAGGCCAATATTCACTTTGGGTCGCTGAGCCAGAGCAGTAAGTAAGTAGGTAAGTAAGTTTTGACATATCACCAAACATGTTTAGTAAGAAGACGTAATGAACAAGAATATTCGACATTTACCAATAACGACATAGGTGTCTGAACCTGCCGGTATCAGAAAAGAGACTGACATCGCTGAGGATTCGGGAGCCAACGGCCTACGACGCGAGTATGCCGAAGACCGGGAAGAGAAGAATAAGTCGAATGATGAAGATCCCCAATTGCGTTGACTTAAAACCGCAGTATTGCGTTAAGCCGCGCCACTCGCGCTGCCCACTCAGCCAAATCTTCATATTTTATGTCATACTGTAGGCGAACAGGCAAGCGGGCCACCTGATGGAAAGTGGTCACCACTGCCTATAGATATTGGCAACACCTGGAGTATCGCCAATGCGTTGCCCACCTCTATAACACGTTGCTCTGGCAGGAAAAAGGCAAATGCCCCTCTACTGCCAAAGCCACGGTTCCCCAAATCCCCACCCCATGGAGCACTGGAGACCTTACTTACCGGCAGAAACACAATACTATTTAAAAGAGTATTGTTTAGCTTGCGGTATTCTGTAAGGTGGAGGTACTTCAACAGTCGGGCGGCTCCAATTCGAACGGGATACCCCGCTATGCCCTACCTCTCTAAAATCTTTTAATCTTAAAGCGCTCACCAAAAGAACATATTTTTTATTTAAAGTAAGTATTTTAAAACCTTTAACAATTGCATATACTCTACAGTAGAGATGAAACGGATATCCGGTTACTATCCGGTATCCGGCCTATCCGGCGTTAATTTACTATCCGGCCGGATATCGGATAGCAAAAAATGTATGAAAAGAACATATACGTGATTTTATTCATAGGAAAAAAGTAATCCTAAAAATTATAAATATTCCATTATCAAAGCACTGTTGTTCATTTAGTAGGTAGGTTAGCAAAAAATATTTTTTGCAAAGTTAATCTATGGTAAATAAAGATATATATTTTTATAAATTGAGTTAAAATACGAATTGTCTTCATATGCGAGCTTAAGAGAATCTTTCACTACACTCTGGTCCACAATGCTGGGGCTAACTACCCGTATAGTGGTCGAGCTACGATAAGAAAAACCGCAAATCGATGTAGAGGATAGCCGTTTGGTACACGGGTACTTAAGGTTAAATCAATCATTTTGACCGGTAGTTCTTAAAGAATCCATGGAGAGCAGTAGTGAGATAATCAATTTTTTGTATGGCATTTAAAATTTTTTTTCAAATGCCTTTCGTGTTTGGTATCAAATAAAAGGGCTTCACCAGCTGGTTCTTAAAATATACTTCACAAATCACATTCGGCCACGTGTTTTCTAAAAATCCACGAAATATTTTCATGCCAAGTTTGGGCTCCTCCAGGTCGAAGGCGACCTAAAATTTTTTTGTAAAATATAAGCCAAATGTTTCTTAATATACTCATATCCAACGTCAAAAAGGCAATTTTAAAAATATTAACAGTTACTAATTTATGAAGCCCTTTCATATGATACCAAACACGATGGTTTCTGAAAAAAATATTCTAATCCCATACAAAACAATGATGACGTAATTACTGCTCACCATCACCACCATCACAGCCCGTAACAGTCCACTGCAGGTATTTGGGCCTCTCCCACGAAAGGAAAGGTTATTGCCATAATCTCCACGCTTGGCAGGCGGGTTGGGGATCTCAGTGTTTAAATATAACAATTGAAATTGCTGCTGCCCAATTTCCAGACTACGGAGACTCTTGATTTTTGGCCTCGAAAACATTAGTCGCCTTGTACGACACCCATGAGTGTAAAGGGTTGGTGCTATTCTACTCTGCCGGACACCACACGGCTAATTATTAAAATTAGCTGTGTGTAAAACGGGTAAAATTTCCTTAAGATAGACGCCAGATACAAGATTGAAGCTATGTTGAATGCAAGCTACACATTGCATTCTTCGCATAACCCGGTCGCTACTAATGTCGCCGACTACCACAATTTCAGAGCCTCTGCTCGGCTCTCTTCAGACCCAGTTAGTGGCGCGCTTTTGCGAGCCTCACTTCAACAGCTTTTTGTGCTTTATTTAAACTCTCTATTGGTAAAGCTTCGTAAGCCTCCGCGACGCGGCGGCAACTGGGACTTTTCCCCTTCCATTATGAGCGCTTTGTTCGCCATACCTAACACCTTCGACGAGCTCTACCACCCCATTGCACTGAGCAATTGGGATAGATCCATCATACAGATGTTCATTGCACCCAACACTCGTGCTGGAACCTGCACCATTATTAATGGCGCTCCACTCGAGTTTACGGTGATTGGGAACGTGCTTACGATTAAAGTGGCTACGCCCGTGCAAATAGACTTACTAGACTTGACTAACATAAGTGGTTTCATGCGTATCCGTAGCCATCAGTACGCATGGACACTGGACCGGACAGCCGCTCCTCCTGTTCAGGGAGCGGCTATGATCAATGGCTTTTTCGGTGGATTGGGTCAAATGGATATCATTCAAAGTGACGCCGTTCATTACTGCTCCCCTCATGGAAAATTTAAGAATAATTTTAAGAACTACTCAAAGGTCAAAATGATTGTTTTACCCTAAAATATCTGTGTACCAAACGGCAATAATGTACATCAATTTGCGGTTTTTCAGCAATTTTTGATTTGTACACCACACCGTCCACTAGTATTTCGAATCAAGGGTACCGCCCGAGGTCGGACGAATTGTTCAGAATAAAGTTCAAATTATTTTTATTGAACGAAGACTTGAAATCACGTAAACATATGCAGTCTAATTTCTCACCCACGCTCATAGATTGCACAGACTTGTTCAGAGACTATGTCCTGCCAAATATCCGGCCGCCGGATATCCGGCTATCCGGCTTATGGGATGGCCGGATATCCGGTATCCGTATCCGGCCAAACAACTATCCGTTTCATCTCTACTCTACAGCCTCCTCTGACTCAGTTTTCTGTCATTGCAGTGCCAATCTAATTTAATTGAATATTTAAATTACTTATCAAATATTGGACCTTCCCCTGCGGATTAGACTACTTGTGTTAGAGAGAACCGACGGAACCTTAAAATCGCTATACATCCCACGTGGACATCATTTCTTTTCATAGGTTGTGAGTCGCATGATCGCATAGTTAAATGCCAGTCAGCGCCTTAGGATCATCAGTGTTTATAAAAAAATTGTATTATTTTCACACGGATCCCGAAAATTACTTTATTAAATTTAACTCCATTTAAACGTGACACCGATACCTTCTACCTATACCGGATATTTTTGCATTATTTGTATGATAATTCGATGTCAAACGTAATATGTGCGAAAACATTTCGTTAATGTAAAGCCAGTAGTAGTTTTAGGCTTGATGCGATTGGAGACGATGGTGAAGAAGATTTTACTTACAATTTATGGATTTTTACATCTGTTTCTATTCAGTCAACACACTAACTCTGCGGTTAGACAGTAAAAGCTAAATACCTAAATAACATAGGAGTTATGACCTACTAAAATGTTACAGCGCCATCTGTGGCCGAGTAGCTAATACATGTTTCTCGCCGCACGAGCTCAAGTTCATTTAGAGGTAAGTGTTACAAATATATCTGGAAAGGTGGCGTGGTAGATGAAGAATTAAACGTCATGGTATGGTTTTACTTTCGGTAGTGATCTAATCATAGCTAAGCGTTAATTTCAATATGATTTGTGTAGGTAACATGACTTAATTACGGAATTATGCCACTATTAATAGTTAATACAAATGAGGTGCTTTGTTCATTGTCTTCAAGTTCCCTGTCTTCTGGCATCAAAGCTAATATTGCTTATGAGACCTATAACAAACAGAGTCTTACCAAATGGGCGGCACTTATCATAAATAGGAAGACCTATAGCCTTGACTTTATTGTCACATACCTGCTACAGTTTTTTAGTAGGTTCAATCTAGCAACATTCTTAAATTCATGGCAACACAAATTTTTTAAATTTCATTATTTGTCGAACTTTCGTAAGAGCGGTTAACCTACCTGCTGATCCTTACTATTTTTTTAAATATATTGTAAACTAAAAAGCTTGTTTTCATGCTTTAATAGTAAATTATCGTCGTTAAAACATAATAAAGCACATATCCTGTTGGTACGATCGCCCTTGGACATTCCAATTAGTAAAAAGATTACCGTTTGGCATTGTGATATTGTTTGTTACATTTATCCCCATTTTACATACTAAACCGGAGTTTTAAAGATCGTAACCCTCCGTAAAGCCGTAACGTGATAAGTGGAAAATCTCCATATTTGATAATTAATCACATTGGAGGATACCGCCTATAATTTACGCACATCAAAATGCGTCGAAATGTCGAGGTACAAACAATACTAACCGTGGTAACAATCCCGAGAATATGTGTAGTGAAAGTGTAATGAATAACCACGAAAGTCTTAAAACCTACCTACATATTACTGTTTTAATAATTTTTGTTCTCTGGATAAGATCAGTACCTACCGATTGGGCAATGCTGTTCTAATGATACCTATATTATTTGGGTGGGAGTAATCTGTCCTTGGTGCATTAGTAATCATAAGAAAATAACACCAACAGGTACCACAAATCAATAGCCCATAGTGTAGATAGAATATTGGCATAATCTCCACACTTGGCAGGCGGGTTGCGAAAACAGGTAAAAGTATCTCACCCCAACTAATGGATCGGGTTGGGGCTACATTCTATTCTGCCGGCAAACTAACAGAATTTATTTGTACGCGGTGTTACTAAACCGCTCCAGAGTCGCAAGTAGCGCAATACACGTGCCGTGAAAAAATATTCGGTCTATTTGGCTAGATGGCGCTGCTTGTCTTTTAAAACGCGCTATCGAACTGCTATCGCCGTGAAATATTTAACCCCCGCTGTACTTGTATTGTTTGTGTATTTAAGAACAGTGCTTAGGTAACCTAATCACTGTCCTTAGATACTAAGAAAAATAAAATAAATAATCATCATAACAGTTCACTGCGGGCCTCTCCCACGAAAGGGGAGGTTATTGCTGAGGCTGAGACATACTAAGGTAAAACGTGTACTCGAAAAACCTTCTAAAGCCACCATGGACTTAAATTGTTTAAATAAACACTTTTCCACTCCTGATGTTCTAGATAACCTTACTAAATCTCCTTCCCTTTCTTACTTATTTACAATTCCCCGTCCCGATTGTAAAGCATTTACTTTTCAACCTGTTTCGGAGGACAAGGTTAGGAGGAGTATCCTTTCCATCTCCACAAAGGCGGTGGGTAGTGATGATTTAAGCCTGGACCATGCTACTGGCAATCCTAGAATATGTTCCACCTATCATTACACACAATTAAATTTTTCTATGTTGGTGAATATATTTTCGTCATCTTTTTTTGTGCTCACTACGCCTAGGACGGGAATTGATCAGGAGTATCTCGACCGTCAAGTTTTTGGGGATGACGGTGGAGAAATCGCATTCGTACGAAAATGACTAGGATATCTACTTCGTCTTAGGGAATTAAATATGGAGTGCTCCAAATACTGTACTTTGGCACGTTCGTTGCTACGGTGACGTAAGCGTCCTCTGTATGGTGCAGTAGGATCGGGTTATATGTGGTGAAGATCCGTCTGCTCAGAACTCAGTGCCCGGCAATGATCCTTCTAACGAAGGCGTACCGTATCACAAGTACTACCGGGTTAGAGCCCATGATAAGGCGGTAGACGCCTGGCAGGAGCGCTGGGATGTTGAGAAGGGTACGGATCTCAAACGCTTCTTCCCGTGCGTACGCGTTAAATTGGGGGCCAGGTGCGTGGAGCCCTATTATTTTGTTTCCGGTCATGGGGCATTGAAAGCGCGATTGTGGGCGTTCGGTCTGCGCGACTCTGAGGAGTGTTTATGCGGGGAGGCTTTGGAGGCTTTGAGGTGTGGGACATGGAGCGGAGCATCATGCTCGCTGGGTTAGAGCGGAAGAAAGTGGGTCCGGTCTACTTCACGGACCTTGTGTCTTAAGAGAATTTCACAAGGTTAAGAGAGTTTGCGTACGCATAACACCGCGTGAGAATGGAGGAGGAATAGGAGCAGAAGAGATAGAAGAAGGAGCGAAGGAGTATGGTAGCTGGCCGACGGAGCAGTTATTGTCACGACAGCCCGCTAAGGGAGATTGCATGTGGAACAAATAGATTTGTGGGTATCAAGAAGTGCGTATTTGATTTGACGCGGTCCGTGTGTACGAGAGGTCGGTAGTGGAGACGTATCCCCTCTGAATAGAGAGCTTACCAAGGCGAGACGCACTTGACTGGAAGGAGGGATATCCCACAGCGTTGTTCATCCCGCTTGCTGTGTAACTACCGCCTGGACTTGACATGCCTTGGCCGACATGGAGTCTCTGAACAGACTCCGACCCAAGACGGCCGAATCAAGGAAAACGTGTGTCGGTGGGGCGACAGCGAGGATTTGCGCACAGCCACGGATAACGCTGTCTGGTTACCTCAAACCGGTGGTGTGGTTATCTCAAAGGCCGGAACCGCATCCGCTCCCGGACGGTAGCCGCTTTCCTGTAACCTCCACAGACAATGAAAAAAAACTTTAACCGCCACGAGTCGACACGCCAAGAAGAAAAGAAGAATAATACTCTCAGCTAGTCCAATAGTTGCAATGCTTGACTTTCAAAATGACTGCTACAAAAACAGCTAGTCAATAGGTCAGAATGTCATCGGTGTTAAAATGTTCAGATGCTACGAAGACCCTAGTCAAAAAGTCCAAATATTAAAAAGACAAAAATGTCATAATGTCCTGATGCTACAAAAACCACTTGTCAATAATAATAATATCGAGTGAAGTGCTCTTTTTATTTGCAGCTGGCAGAAAATAAAGGTGAGTTCATTGTTTTACCGCTGACCCGGTGCGCATTTTTTCTATGACAAAAGCGTCAAAGGCCACTTTTCTACTCTGTGCGTAGGTACACATTAGAAACACAACGATAAGTTCCTGTAAAGTATTGCTGATAAAATGAAATAAAAATATAATTAAGGAACATAATATTTTTAACAATATTTTCAATCAAATAAAACAAAATGTGCAATAAAAGACCAAAGAATACATCACTGTTAAATACTTAGACAAAATCTTTTGAGTTTCTTTAAAAATTGTACCTAATAGGTACCCCTGGCAGTGTTGCAATCGTCCGGGCATCAGGCGGGCGTGGAATAAAAAAGGACACAAAAGTGGCCAGTTTTTGGTCAACGACGATATTTCACAGTTTATATTATCGGGTTTCAATACGGACCATTGGTCGAGTATATCAGATTAAGTGCGAAATTTATTACTTTTGGATGCTTGAATTTCAGCCAAAAGTGGATTATATAATAGTAGTTGAATTGTTCAGGCTATTCGGTGAATGGTATTTTTATTACCTTTGAAATGTGAGCAAAACAAATAAAAGTATTGTGATCGTAGTGAATGACATTTCCAGCCAAGTACCTGACTGCTATGATCTAATTATGAAATAAATAAAAAAAAATCGCGGCGCCAAGTGGTTGCATAGAAGTAGCAAATATATAATTTTTATAGAACCCTGGGCCTCGGCTGCTATTGCCGGCTGGCCAGGGTGGTGGAGCGTCCTGTCTCTTGTGGTTTTAACCAGGCGTGCACTATTTGTTGTTTGTTTTCGTATTCATTGTAAATCGGGTCCGCCTTGACCATGATACAGGATTTGACAGATCAGTTAATTACGGGGAGCGATTGGCATCTGACCTCCGTGACCCTGTTAACAGGAAAACCTAACCAGATTGGATCGTCGTTACACATTCAGTCGGCTGAATATGCAGGTTTCATCACGATGTTTCCCTCACCGTAAAGGCATCGGTTAGTGTTCAACTAATGTAGGTACATAAGTCAGAAAAAAGTCATTGGTACAAGGCGGCACTGGGGTTCGAACCCGGGACCTCGGTACGAGGTACGAGTCCTGCAAAACTGAAAGAGTGGTCAAACAATACAATAACATCGTTCGAAAACGACGAGCAAGGTCTGCTATCATGAGCTGTGTATCATTTAAGAAAGGAAAACTCATAAAATCAAAAAGTTAAATGTCAAACCGTTATTCTACCAATATTACGTGAAAATATCAACTATTATGCTGTGGCATACCATGAACATGACTCTCAAGCCTCGCTCAAAGATATGAGTAATATAGGTACACCATGTAGTTTCACTTCTACTGATCCCCATCTCCGCACTATATTGTGGATGACGGCCTGGCCGGTAGATTTAAAAAGCTTTTCTACGCACGAGCGAGCGAGCACAATGTACGTCATTCACATTTTAGTGCTTTGCTGTTCCGTAACTTAAAAATTATTTTACACAATATGTGTGTTTTTTCTGTGTAATATTGTTTAAAATCTCTAATAGAAAACGTGACAAGGATAGTAAATATGAGTTTTTGAGTTAAAACTCAAAAGGTTTGTGGCGAATTAGACGTGGTCGACGACGTCACACATCGTTTTATTTAACCTACAACAATTTATTTGCAATGTTTACTTGTTGATCTATGAACAGTCGGAATTATGAGACATTACTTAGTAGGTAGTATAGGTATAGTATATATAGTATGCGTACCTAGTTATGATAAAATATTTTAGCCAAGAGAAGTCCATACTGTTCGTAGGGGCTGTGCTTACGGATCTAACTACGGGATATTTCTATGTTACCTTAGCTATCAGTATGCCTACAATTATGTAAGTACCTATACATACGATTCCAAGCGTACAGATTAGGTTTGCGTGTTTCTCAGAAGGACGTCTCACTACCCGTTTTAAGCTACTTACTTACACTTTAACATTCAATTGTAATTGAACTTCACGCACAGACAAGTTCGTTTAATCATCAATTATTATTACAATTACAAATGAAAATAACCCAGGACAGAAACCTGTCATGACAGCTGACCGACTGCGGTATACGACATACGTCGTTACTAAACAAGTACAATGGTCATATCCTGAAATGTATGGAGAAAATAAATTGGTTGTTATGCTAGGTCCACTGCATATCGAAATGACTGTAATATCTTTCATACGATCTTGGTTGAAAGGCAGTGGCTGGACTGCAAATTTAGTGAAGGCTGGTGTGACCACACAAGGCAGAAAAGAAATCATACTTAAACGTACTTCTCGAGGATGCATTTATGGGAGATGAAGAAAAATGTGGAATGAGCTCCCACCCAAAGTTTTTTCTTTGCACTTTAACATGGAGTTCCTCAAAAGGCACGTCTACAGGTACTTCAAACGCCACCGCATCCGCTACCCTTAGGATGCGAATGTCCTCGACGACAGTGACCACTTTCCATCAGGTGGACCATCCGTCTGTGTAGGCAACAATAATAATAAAAGAGGTGTCAATGTGTCACTCATGGAGTAGGTGGACTTTAAAAAAGGGAAATCTGCTCATTTTAAATATTGGTCCACTACGATGGACATAGAAAAAATGCTCTTGTTAATGGTACGCAGTGTTTGCCAAGGTGACATAACAGATTTTATGGGTTCCCTCCATCGTATTTGTCCTTGGATATTTAGTCTCGCCATGTTATAAACAAAGAATTAAAAAAAAGGAACTTCGCAATTTTGAAGACAAAGAGAAACTCACGTATGGGCCACGATCAAATCCACGAACAAAATATCAAGATAGTTAAAATTGACAGCAGAACAATTAATAGACTTATTAATATATGACTATATTTTTATATGGATAATTTTCAAGCATTGAAATGATACGAATGATAACTGAGTTTGAAGAGGTATCCTTTCGTCATAAAGAGCTGCTTAATATTACAGCACACCATGAAGACACTATTGCTTATGCATTGCGGTTAAGAAAATCCGTTAATGATCTTGCCCTTGTGTCCAAAGGCTACGCGCGGAAACCCCTTTGAAGACGATAAGCTTACTAAGGTCAACAGCAGGTGTATTGACCAAAACATCACAGTAATCTGATACTTTGGCAGAAACGAAAGAAAAATTATATTCCGAATACGTGACAGATCATTTGCACTTATGCAACAAATCCATCCATACTGTTTATCCATTAAACGCAACAATTTGCCACTGTTCAGTAAATCTAAAGACAAGCAAATGATAAGAGACCTCAAAAAAGACCGCAACCTATTTTACAAACTATATGTAGCTAGTCAGGGTAGGGTAGATGGAAATGTAGATGACTTTTTAGCCACGAGAATAATTTGTGCGCACCCTCATTTGGGAAGCTACGTAAACTCTCATGTGCATACCATCATCGTCCTAGCTCATTGTTCCTACTCATTCTTCTCCACTTCGCCCGGTCTTCGGCACCCTCGCGTCGTAAGCCGTTGGCTCTCGCATCCGACTCAGCGATGTCAATCCATCGCTTCTTGGGTCGCCCACGGGGTTTCCTGACACCGGCAGGTTCAATCACCTACGTGGGAAACGTATCTCTGAGGCTTACGCAACACGTAACCAAACCAGCGCAGACGAGTTTCCCCGATCTTATCTGCGGTATCCAAGGTAAATTCCTACTGCAGTGGGACGTCTGGAGGACTCAGAGGGCAAAAATTGTCTCCATGGTGCTGCAGTCCGGCCTTAAGCCGTATTGGCGTTCCGACAAGGAGCATTCCAGTCTAGTCTGGTCTATAATACGTTCGAATAGCTTAATTGTGTGGCTCATAAGTTTGAATCCTCAATAGTTGCAGCACTCTTGCATACTGCTCTTTTCTTGCTCTGACACCTAAACCGAACTCAACATTCCAGCAGTATATACTCTCGACGAGACGAAACGAGTTTTAGTTCAATACATAAAACGAAAGTTGCAGATCTTTGATCCTGTCGACATGGTATTTGACCAGTATATAGAAGGCAGTTTAAAAACGGACACTAGAGAATCAAGGGGTTCAGCCCAAGGTGAATCAAGGGGTTAAAAGTTCATGAACTTACTTGGCACGTTTTTTATGAATTCCGTAAATAATTCGAGTCAATAGCTTCGAAAATCCTCCACTTTTGAAACAGAAAAGCATAAAGTTAATTAAATTTAAACTAATTTTATGCATAAAACTAAACTGCACGAGATACATCACAAAAAAAAATGGTGGCTCGCGGCCCTGACAGACAAGCGAGCCGAAGCCTCGAGCTGCGAGTTACGAGAAAAAATCAAACTTGTTGGATGGCCGGCGAACTTAGTACGCGTACTTAGGCTGACACACGAGCGATCAAGGTAGTAGAGCCACAAATACGCGGGCTACAAGGATCCAGGACGGGACGGAACGAAAATAAAGTGCCCCCGAATTGAATCCGTAGCTCAAGCGAATTTATGAAATTTTACTGCATCGACTACATGCCATCCGGGGCGGAACGGAACGGAATTCTTTCCGGAAGCAACCGAAACCTGTGCCGTTTTTCTCCGTGTCCTCCGTACGGTATGAAGTTGTATGTAGCTGAATCGCGCGCCAGTTCGATCACAGACGTTGAAATGGTGTGTACCTGTTTTGCTATGTCTACGTGTCTTTATAGCTATACTATTGCCTACAATCTGGAGTTTAGTAAGCGAATAAAGGTAAAAGGTGTCCAGCGGGAATTTTTCAAGTTTAAATCATCGTTACTCTTTTATTAGAGGGGATATAGGAGCGCGGGAGGGGTAGCGCTCGTTGCGTCGTCTTTGCGGATTTGTTAGTAACCATGTGTCATTGGGCGGGAGCGCACCTCGCGTTTGCGGTAGAGCAATATTTAAAGTGTCGGGAATCGTTGATTCGAGCGCGTCGTGCTTTGTGTTCCCACTTTGATATTTGGCGATTAAACGATGGTCCGAGCACGCAGCTTATATGGTCGTGGGTGCAAAGATTCTGACAAAATGGGACAACGGTTAATAGGCTGCCAACAGGACCGTCTACGTCAGCAGCAACGCTAGAACGTGTGGCACAGGTGCGACAAGAAATCGTTAGAAATTCAAGGAAATCAGTGAGGAAGATTGCGGCCTCTACAGGCATTAAGAAGTCGACTGTGCATGTGATTGTGAAAAAAATAATAAAACTGCAACTATATAAAATGCAAATCGTTCAAAAACTAAATGACAGCGATTATGTTTTAAGAGAAACGTACGCCCTAACGATGTTGGAATGTTTTCGGACCCCCAGAACACTTGGCAACATATTGTTTAGCGATGTAGCTCATTTCCACATCGGAGGCTATGTGAATAAACAAAACATGCGTTACTGGAGCCATGACAATCCAAGGGAACGGCATCAAAAGAGTTTGCACTGCCCTCAAACGACGATATGGTGCGCGATTTCAGCTAATGGAATTACCGGTCCATATTTTTTCAATCAGAGAGAAACTGTCACTTCTTCGGTATATTGCCGTATGATTGATGAGTTTTTGGTACCGCAATTGCAACTGTTTCACGGACGCAACAACAGAACTTATTTTCAACAAGATGGGGCAACTCCACACACTTCCAGGGTATCAATGTTGAGGTTTAGCGAAATTTTCCCTAGAAAATTAATAAGCAAGTACGGAGACATATCCTGGCCACCTCGATCGCCGGATTTGGCGCCATGCGATTTTTTATTGTGGGGTTACCTCAAGTCCAAAGTGTACTGCAATTATCCCTGTACCATAACTGCACTACAAGAAAATATCCGGCGTGAAATCGCTACCATTCCCCCAGAGCTTTGTTCTCGTGTACTTGCCAATATGAGGGCTCGCTTACAAGAGTGTATTGCGAGAAATGGACGTCACTTGGAAGACATTATTTTTAAGAAGTGAAATCTGCAGACACTTGTTACGTTTAAAAAATATAGTAAATATTCTAAACTTATTCTTTAATTTTTTATTAATATTGAAAAAAAAAATTCCCGCTGGACACCCTTTACAACGCGGGCAGATGTTTCCACCACGTTACAAACCACTAGCGGTTGCATTGGTCCGATTATCACATCTGCACATAAGTTTTTGACAATTACCAGGTTAAGGTTATCGTAAGCATGATCCTTGAGTCCAATGAATCCAATGAGTATTCGGCGTTCGCATTCGTTCAGAGCAGACGTGTTTAAAATTTACTCTTAAATATTGAAGATTGTGCCTACGAAGATTGTAACTAATCAACGATAGTTTAAGTCTATTCTGCATCGTGCGTGGATTTGGCACTTGTCACCATACGAACCTGATCAACAGTGAAGATTGCCCGATCCAGCCACGTGAGGGCGCCACTCGTCTCTACGCGGAAAAGAGAAGCTTGCATTTTTCATCTCAACTGTATCCTGCTTACCCGCTCAACAATAGGACAACACAGCACTTCACCTACCGACGCATAAGTTAAGTGACGCATTTAGATCATTCCAGTTACTCCCCCGTTTCTCGACCGAATATGAGTCTTTTGCGATCGCCTTCTGGTACAGGGTCTCAACCCGACCTTTCCAAGCTTCATGAAGAGAAGAAAGTCTCACAAATCACTCTTCGTTAAAGGAAGCAGCCTGATGACATTGGTTGCAACTGTGCAAACGTAATGAAAGTGATGCGCGAGGAACTGACAAGTATCTCTTCTCTAATTGAGAAGCTCGTAAAATGTAATGAAAATACCTCAAAACAAACGCGCGAGAGTATTGCAGAGTTGAAAGACGAGGTTACCAACATAAAATTATCCCATGAGCAATCTATGTATACAATGAATCATAATTTGAATGATGTTAAAACGCAAATGGATAACATAAAACTGTCGATGTCTACCCTATCGGTCGATCAGGTGAAAATAAAAACGAACTTATGCCAACTTGAAAACAAAGTCTCACAAGGAGAAGAAAAGCTAAAATCGGTGACTTTAAATCTTGGAAATCACTCCAATATTCAGCCTCAAACACGGGATAGTCAGAAAATACTACAAGAACTCCAAGAACGTACTAATCATAAAAGTAATATTATCCTAGCGGGAATTCCTGAACAAGCATCATCGATCTCTACCTGAGAGGCTATCAAGAGACAAAGCGGACGTGATTAATGCTATCAATAACTCTTTAAAGATATACCACCACCAATTAACATGTTACGGATCGGTAAATACAGCCATAATAAAAGCCGTAGAGTAAAAAATTGCTTTTATAACTGTGAGCCCGTCAGACAGATGCTTAAAAGCAAAGGCAACTTACCAGAAGGTCTAAAAATAGACGAAACACCAGCTCAACGGAAATTGCTACAAGATCTTTGTCGTCAAAAAGCTGGAGAAAGCGATCTTACGATAAAATATACTAAATGCATCCCAACAATTGTGAGTACTAACCTAAAAAAACTAAACAATTCATATAAACGTACTACCGATGGTGTAACTTATCAGATAGTTACGAACTACGCAGATTTACAATGTAAGTAGTCCTGCTTGAATATCATGTATTTTATCGCACGAAGTATCTGTAAAAAGTTTGATGAATTCAAATGCATAATAGGTTTCATCTCTTGAAAGACGCACATCATTTTACTGACAGAATCTTTGATAAAATCTGAAGAAAATGCCCAAACTTTCCGCCTACCAAATTATACTCATTATTACAGCTTCCGTGAAGATAGAACAGGCGGTGGGGTTTCGGCGTTTGTCCATAATGATCTTGAACATAGCTTGAGTGAGAGTACATACTTTGGAGGAAATAACTATTTATGGCTGAAGTTACAAAAATATGCAAGAAATATTGGTCTAATTTATAATCCAGGCAACACGAATTTTGAGAAATTTATTTCTACCTTAGAAGCACAACTTCATCACAGATAACGAGCCATACTCTTTGGCGATTTTAATATAGATCTACTACAAAAAAAACAAGCAGAAGCAGAACTACATAAATTGTTTAAACGCATCAGGATTTAAAATATTAAACAACATCAAAAATAAACACTACACAAGAGGAACCTTATCAAGAAAATCTATCCTAGATTACATTAGTACTGATTTAAAAATGACAACTACCATTTCACCCTGAATGATTCTTCGTTCTCCGACCACAGACAAATACACCCGGCGCTTAAAAGATATAAGCCTCCACCCAAACCACTAGTCACTTATTTAAACTATAGATTACGAAAAGCTATATAGATTAGTCAAAAACACTGAAAACAAGAATATCAAGATTTTGATATTAAAAGAGCTTAAAATCCAAAACGAAAATTTTGAATACCTTACAAAAAGATTGGATTAATCGAAGGAATTAACCGAAGAAATGAACTATGGGCCAAGTTGCAGGAAGAGTCAGATAACATCACCTTACAGAACCAGTTCAAGAAAGAAAGAGATGCTACAGCAAAATTGAAACCGACTAAGGAGTCCTACTACTACAATAAATTTATCAAATGCAGCAAAAAACCGAAGAAAATGTGGAACCTGATTAGTGACCTCTCTAACAACAAATGAAAACCTTGTTGTGTTCTTCCTAAACTTGTAACAACCATTACCGACCCTACTTTAGTCTGCGAGACTATTAATAATTACTTTTCCTTCATTGGAAAGTTATTAGCTAACGAAATTCCTTCCCATTTCCATAAAATTGATACTTCTGGCCAGTCAGCCAACTCTCCAAACAGTACGACGCAACTTACAGACTTGGCTCCTACCACGGTTAGTGAAAAAAAAAAAATTATACATAGATAACCTAAATTTCAATTCAAGCATTGGGTTGGACAACATTAGCACTAAGGTCATTAAATGATTGAAAACTTTGATAGCCCCGCAACTAACTTATTGTATAAACAAAGCCCTATCCAAGGGACTCTTTCCAGACACTCCTAAAGTCGCAAAAGTCAGTCCTATTTACAAGTCTGGCTCAAAAAATGACCCTGGCAATTGTATACCGATTTCATTACTCCCAGTACTATCGAAAATTGTTGAGAAAATCCTACACACACGTTTAGAATTCTACTTAACATCTTTAAATTTTATAACTGAACGTCAGTTCGGCTTTAGACAAAAGAGCAATACACTGGCTGCGACTATAGATTTAGTTACCAAAATTAGACACAACGTTGATGAGAAGAGGATTGCACTTACAGTCTTTATCGATTTCAAAAAGGCATTTGAACCGGTGAGTCACTACCTTCTAATACATAAACTGACTGAGTTTGTGACTAGGGTAAACGGTAATGCACTGGGCATGTTTGAGTCATATTTGAAAAATAGACAACAATTAGTAAGTAGTAAGAACACTAAAGCAAATCCCAGCCAGTGTCTTTTGGGGTACCCCAAGGATCGATTTTAGGACCTCTTTTGTTCTCGATTTATGTAAATAACATCATGGATTTACAATTACACGGACATATAACCTTGTATGCGGATTTTCTACTTTGGTACGTCTACATATGACATAATTATACTAGCCCAGAAAGACTTGAAACCCCTTCATAACTGGCTCCAGTCGAACTTGCTAACAATAAACGTGGCTAAAAATAAAACACTACCTATGCACCCATCCTTAACTATCAACAATTTACCGATACAAGAGCGGAAGGCTGAAAAATATCTAGGGCTGCTACTACTAACTACTAACTAACTACTACTAACAACCGACTGACATGGAAGGCGCACATTGAGCATATTAAGAAAAAACTGTCTACACTTATGGGTTCCCTTAGTTATTAGGCATAGTTCGTTGCCTCCCTAAAAAAGTGCGAATGACAATTTACAATTCCCTAGTAAAATCACATCTCTTGTATCTTATTATAGTATGGGGCAGTGCAAGTAAAACCACTCTCTCAGAATTACAAATTACTCAAAATAGGATAATTAAAATGCTATTTCACTATCCCTACTTGACGCCAAGCACTACAGTATACAAACAAACTGGTCTACTGAACATACGACAGCTGTATAATTACAGTGCTTGCGATCTTCGTCGATCTCACTTATCCATCATATGCAAGTGTCTAAACGCTCCACGAGACGCTCGAGCTACGTGATACTGCCCAAGATCCGCACTAACTACGGTAAGCGAATGATCATTTATGAGGGTGCGCAACTATTTAATAACTTACATTTTAGAATATATCCTAATTAGCTTAATAAAACGACGTTCTCGATCTAGTAACACAATTTGAATCATCTACCATCAGCTTACAAAATCATACATTACGTATGTGGCGAACTACCCACATTACATCTCCTCCACAATTACATTTAACACTGGGAATATGGACTTTGTATTACCATTATAAATTTGTTTAAAACAATTTAGCAATACATAATTTAATACAGGCAAACTCCCTATTGCTACATTATAGGTACATTGTGGTTAGCATTATGAATAGGAACAAGATAGTTTTACCGTAACTCGTAACATTTAAGTTGATTGACACAATAAATAGATGAGGTGTTATCAAACGGCAGGTACACTTAGGTACACTATATACACTAGGTATTCTGTAGGAGTAGCCTACGTACACTTAATACAATTAGATAGGTATACCATTCGAACATAACAACAACTTCTCCTCCACAATTAAACCTTAGCTTAGTAGGCACCTACGCAACCATTAACATTGTTAGGTACAGTTCATAGTAAGTAGGTAAGTAAAAAAATATTACGTAGGTACCTATAACCGTTACACATAGCATCTCGTAGAGAAAGGAACGAGTGAGAAATAAAGATAAATAAACTAAAACAGAAACAATTGAATGCGAAATTCATTAAAACAGGCGTTTCGGGGGAACAACAACACGTCCTGATCGAGTGCGTTTGACGTTATCACCCGATAACGGGGGAGCTTGCGTTTGTCGTGTTGCATTATCTGGAGGCTTTAGGTAGTTACCATCATCGCGCGCTCCCGAGGCGGGCGAAGGCGAGAGCGCCGGGGCCGGCCCAGGGCCCGCGCCGCCGCCGCCTCCAGCCGCTGGGGCGGGGCCGGCCCAGGGCCCGCGCCGCCGCCGCCTCCAGCCGCTGGGGACTTACCAGCACTGGAAGTCAAATTCTCATGATCCATGTATCCCCAAGCTGCATTGCCTCCATTGGATTGTTCATGTGTTGAACTTAACAACTGATTTACGTGGCGCCTCCATACAATATCCGACCCACAAACACTTACGTCGTATAAAACCTGGCCTACGCGGCGTACAATGGACCCGAGGACCCATTTGGGTTTCGTCGGATCGAACCTATAGTCTCGTATCCATACCTTGTCGTTTTCACAAAACGTGCGACGTTTGCCTCCAAAATAATATTTTTTTCGTACTTGACTCAAACGCACTCGGTTGTCAACATCTGGTAGTGTAGGTACTGCGGGCGCGGGCGCGGTTACGGTAAACGCGTCAAGTTTGCAACGCAGGTTCCTACCGAACATGAGGGTGAACGGTGATACACCTGTCGAGCAATGCGGCGTGTTACGGTAATGAAACAAGTAATCGAACAGGCGGTCTTTTAATCCCTTAACTGAGGTATACTTTAATGCATTACATATAAAACGTTTGCAAGTTTTAACCGCATTCTCGGCGAGTCCATTACTCTGCAGTGAATAAACGGGTGATAGCACGTGTGTTATGCCGTTGCTGTCACAAAAATTACTAAATTCTGACGAAGTGAAAGTTTTGGCATTATCAGTGACAATCGACTTAGGAAGCCCAAATCGAGAAAAAATTTACTTCAATTGTAATATTAAATGTTGAGTGGCCATACTTGACATTTCCATACACTCCAGCCACTTGCTGTGTGCATCTACCAATACTAGGAAGATTTTATTATGAAGTCCCAAAAAGTCCAGATGTATTCTGTCGAACAAAATATCTTTAAACGGATGATCCTCAATTAAGATTGTCGGGTAAGTTTAACTCCAACTTGTGATGAAGCCAGACTCAAGGAAGCCATAGGTATAGTTTGATCACATGGTTTTCTCTAATTGACACAGTTTGTTAAACTCTTCATTGATAAGCTCATCGATCTTCTGGTATCTAGTAATGCCTTCGCTGGAATGTCCTTAATGAAAGCGGGCATTATGGCTTTCCATGTGTTCCTTTTGTGATGGACGCGTAAAGCCCGCGAAAGAATTGCCCGGCCCTGGATGCTTCAAGTAAAATATCCGAAAAATATGTGGCAGCAAGAGTTCGCTTAATTCTATTGTCACCGAAGAAAATGAGTGTTCTGCATGTAAAGGTTATATTATTATTAAGATCGGTAGGTATTGCATTAGTTCATACATAGGTACATACACATTCACGCCCGTATCCCACAGGGATAATCATTTTCGAACGCGTGTAGTCGATGGCACGGTTTTATTTTCGTTCCGTTCCGTCCCGGATACACGAAGTCCGAGCCCAAATTTGGACCCACTGTCTGAATATAAACCCCGAAGTACTGGATCCATGCAGTTGGGGATGGCAAAATAATAACAATGGGCCGGGTTACACGGGTCCTTTATGGAAGACACTGCTTTCATGGAAATAAATATGATTTTGGTTTTACCCCGTAATAAATATTAGTAAAGAAAGAGCCTATTAGTCGACATGTGACCGAACAGTACAAAATAAAGTTGCTTTTCGCCCTCTGTACCTCTGCATGTTCAAAATACGATTAACAATAGATAAAGTTCTTCAAGAGGAAAGTTTATAGGGCAGGACAACAAGCGAACAAGGTCGCGGCGGGCCAGCTAGTCTATATAAATAAATAAACACCTAATTTTCGAATGCATAATTGTCAAAATATAACAATTACTTCTGTTTTAAACATGAATCTCGGCAATTCCAGCTCGGACCAGGCATCATTGCCTATTCGTTATGGGGGTTTAGGCGTTCGGAAAGTGTCGAGTGTTTCTCTGCCAGCTTTATTGTCCTCGGTGCACAGCTCGGGGATAAGCTGTTACCGAAACTATCGGTCTTCACTACCGAGGCCAAAAACGCTTGGCAATTTGCTTGCCCGGAGGATGAGCCACCGACTAATTCCTGTTCACAATGGCTTTGGGACGAGCCGCTCTGCAGATTGGCGCGAAATAACCATTATGTGCATATTCCAACTCTGCAGAGCGTGCCCGTCTCTTGGCTGTGGGCGAGTAAGATTGGTGTCTTTGGCTTCAGGCAATACACTCTAGAAACATCAACACACTGCTCAACCGTGATATATTCGCATCTCTTGCCATTCGAGTCCCAACTCAAGTACGTTACGCACGACGACAATGGACTATTACACCAAAATTTTCATCGGTGTATAGCTATATACTGTCTCGCAAAAAAAAATAAAAAATTACTTTAACAGTATTGTGTACATCCGCTTACGGCACTGCGGCCTTTTAAAGGTTTCTTTTTATTCGATTCAGAGACTTGCGGTTGTATAAAGAAAGAGATTCGGCTATTACTGAATGAACATTAAAACGTTTGACATGTTTATTTTGCTCCAATTTTCTGTAACATTAATATACCTATATTTCCTCCCACATTCTTGTTTTTATTATTCTATCTGTAGGTATATTCACTCGTCCGAAATCGGTGGTCTGTTGTGCGGCGTGTGGCGATGCATCGTAGCAAATCTGCCGCAAACCCTATATTTGAATACGCATACGGATTATTTACCGCGGTGCGCGCACCTCCGGGAGATTCCATACTTCACAGATATTGCGGAAAAAATACGCACAGAAAATATCCGCCGTGCGCATTAGTGTTAATTCTTTTAGAATTGCCACGGCCCTGCGACATAGCACTCCTTGCAGTGCTCCAGTACTCGGCCACCATGGCCTGTAAGATAAACCCGCGGTGCTGGAACCGAATAATTTAAAATGCAACTTCGATCAAAATGATTTTGACATTTGATCACTACAAATATAGATATATTATATAAGGGAAAGTGCAAAGGGTTCATTAGTTAAAGATTATAGTAATATAAGTAAGAAGCAAATTAAGAAATACAATAAACTAATTGACTAATTCGAAGGAGAGGCCCCGTGACGTATTTTTTTTCCTGCACACCTTTCACGTCAATACGTCGTCGTCTCAAACTCGCGCAAATGTTTACTATAAATTAATGTTATTATAGATTGGGGCGGGTAACAACATCGGCAAGCGTACCATTGTTGGGAACCACTGCATCAGTAAGTAATTCAGCAACAATCAGCAAACAGGCAATACACGCATATTGCATTGCCTACGCCCCGTGGGAATGCATACGGACAATTTGTCGAACCATTTTCGCTAAGCCTCTTTGATTGGAAACACTCTACGCTTCCAATCCATCCCCAATCGAATGTTTGCGCTACGAATATTATTTCCATTAGGTCTTCGCATGACAATTTATTGGTATTGCAGATTGAAGCTTATCACAAATATGAATAAAGGGATGCCTTTTTGTTTAGAATCCCATTCTTGACCCTAATCTAGCTACTTACCATACTTATAACATCCAAATCCGTACATCCGTTAAAGCATGAAGAGGTAACGAACACACACACACACAAACTTTATGGCATATCATTTAAAAATTACCTTTATATTTAATTTTAAATTTAATACATGTACTAGTGAACACCAATTTTGATAATCCTATTACAAAACGGCCTACGTCGAAATTTCAACATTCAGTTTATTAATAAATGAACGAGTCCGCAGTGATATTCTCTTCAGAAAACCTTCAAGATAAAGTATATTCCACTTGAATGAATACTTTATCAAGCTGCGGCGACGAGGTTAATATTAATGAAGTTGTAACAGGACTGTTTACAATTGTTTCGCGTCTGACAGCAGCATGCCCGGGGGATCGTAGCCGGCAGCTAGCTACTGCAAAGTTCACTTATCAAGAAGTGGCCAGAAGAAGTATGTACATCTTGGCAGAGTTATAGAATTTGCAAGATTTTTATTTTAAAAACCGTTAGTTTGTAAAGAATAAAAGTTACTTAAAAATAAAGGAAATTGTAACTCTGAAGAAAGGATTACTGCTTTTCCAAGTAGGTATCACTCCAATTAATCATTTTCACTGACTACACCATTTATATCAAAATATAGCATAGGTACAATACTACTAACGTGGGAACCCACCAAAACTAAAACGGAAGTTAGATTCCCACTAATTTTGAAAATGATCAACACATATAGGTTAATTTCGTTGGGAACGTACGTTCAATTTCACATAACCATTCGATACTGCTAATGGGTATCTACATCTTCCAATGGGTTGTGCAAACGGATATGACGTTTACAAATAACAGATGAGATGCAGATACCTACCCCGATTTCCGTGTGTATCGACACACGATTCCAAACTCCTGCAATAAAATACAGAATAGCGAATTACGAGATTTATAGATCTGTATAAATTAATATGTCTATAAAAAAGATAACAGGAAAAAAGTTTGTTTGTAAGCCAACCCCGCTATCACACCAGGCGTGATGGTGGATTAATTTTACTTAATTCATACCAGTTGCAATGGAGGAGCAATTTTGCCACCATCGTGACTTTGTTTCAGACCTTATTAGAAAAACCTTTTTGTTTCTACGGCTGGCATCGATCTTTACAAAACAAAGGGCTTGATATCATTATAGAAAATTATTATCATTAATTTAATTCGTGGTTTTGCTACGGATAAGGCATGTCCGGAGTTCGAAAGGCAGAAGGCTAATATTAGTCATGTCGCAGAACTGTGTCTAATTTGTTGAGGTTGCGGGTAGATTGCCCCGACGAGGGTTAAAAAATCATATTCCGAGGTCTCGCCCCTCTTAACTAGTTCTTAGCCCACTCCTTCTGCTGCGTCGTCTCAATAGTCTTACCATAAGGCCGTGTGGATTCCCCGTTCTTGTCCTCGTATCTCCTGTACCTAAAAAACAGCCAATATAAGAGTCACTGTTATGTTTGCTTTGTGGTGCATCCTTCGACAATGACTCATGCATTGGCGAGATGGTTTCTGTATGTTGGATTTTATTGAAAAATTCAGAAAGTGCTCTGTTGCTCTACCGTCACAGTGTCTGATAGTCCATTTAATTTTAGTTTGTTAAGTTCAAATCATAATGTCTATAATGTTGAAAACCCTATTAACAAACATTGTCCTTCCGTTCTGGCTATCTCTGAGACGTGGCTATAGTTTGGTTACCGAAATTAATTCCTGGCAAAAATAAAACGGATAAAACCCTCGATAATTTTGCAAACTTTTTACATTGCTACTATTAAGTAGCAATGTAAGAAACATTTAGCAAGGTGCCACAAATTTAACTCACCCGGGGACGGCGTCGCTGTTTTTGACAACCAAAATGTCATTTTAAAAGGGCGACACTTAGTTCCGGTTTTGTTATGTGGCGAAATTGTCAGTTGGTTGTCAGTAATTTTAAGCTTCCCTGATTTGATAATTAGTGTAGTAAACAAATTTCGCAGTAGGTGCACTAAAAAATGTTCGACTAAGTGATCAAAAAGATTGAAATAAAGATGATACCCTGTTTTATTTAAGTGGCAGACGTTGAATTGTCTTGGAAATTAAATGGAAACGAAAATTACAGGTTAAAGAAAAAAGAGGTATGTATAACCCCATTGTGAAAGGGAATCGGTTAATACAAGTTATAAAACGATGAACGCTAACGAATATAAATTATTAAAATAATAGAATAGAACTTGGGCGCGATCAATTCAAAAGTAAAGAGGGCGCCACTTGCGAAAATATTACGGCACAATTTGACAATTCATTGAACCAATCCCACGAAGACGGTGAAGCTTATAGGTGTCACTAACAAATTACGGACAGGAACCTAATTTTTTTAAATAATTCTTGTAATTTAGTTTTACATTTCTATTCCAGATCAACACATTAAAATTTAGCTCTCTTCAGTATACGCCAAGTAAAATCTCTTTCAAAATGGAGTGTAAAGTTTCGGGATAATATTTTCAATGAATTATAAATTTTTATCGGCTTTGATTACGCTCATCGAACAAAAAAGCCGGATTCAATTTATATTTGTTTAGTAGCTACGAAGTCACAGCCAGACACACAAAAACAAATATACAATAGTACCACCAACATAAAATTAATCCAACCAATACAAGATCAAAACCCAGGTGGCCGATAATATGTGGATGAGGGAGACTTCCTGTCGATCAGGATGATCAGGACGCATAATCAGGATGGAAGAAACTGGGGGAGGCATATGTCCAAAGTTGGACGGAGAAATGCTGATGAAATAGAAAAAGAGATGAAAATCAAAACCGATCATAACTATAGGTGGACTTCATTTACTAAATGATGACATTGCACTAGGCTCATTAGCGTCCCCAACTTCTAAACAGATAAGTTGGTGACAAAAATTGACACTTATGAGTTGGGTCGGATAAAAACTAAAACCAACCCTGACTGGTGAAACCCTAAACCGCGATTCCCGACGTTTAGCCCAGAGATACGGGCCTTGACATCACAGTGGATATCATTTATTTTTAAGCCCCCGTTTTCTAGCATTAATTTTATGGTAATTTTGTGCTACTGAGTGACAAACAAGCAGGAAGCACACCTGATGGAAAGTGTTACCTAACTGTCGCCCATAATACAATAACCAACCATTTTTCTCGCGAATTTATCTAACACGACTGTCACTTTTTCTTTGGCTAGTACGTTTATGCGGTGTTTGTACAATCATTTAGGAACTCCCTGTACCAACAATAATTATAATTGGGTCAAAACAACCTTAGTACCTACATTACTTTTGTGCAGCCAGTTAAAATAATTTCAACTTTGCGTCGCGGTATTTCCGAGCTCGTCGCCAAGGGCATAAAGTCATTCAACGAACGAGCATTCCTTTCAAATACCCGTATGCCGGTATGACGAAAAATAAACGAAATATTCGCAGTCTGCGGCTTTATTTGAAAACGAGTAAATGCGAAACTCGTTAGTGGCTGAGAATGAGGCGAACTGCCACCGAAACGGCGAGAGCTCTCCACGAAATCTAGAAATTAAACCTCTTTAACCTCCTGTGGCATGACGATTTAACACAAGCGAGCTTTTCTTTCGCAGTAAAACTTATTTGCACTTGAAGAAGCTTGAATGCCTATAAGTAATGAATAGCCTTGCTTTCGCAAATCCAGTTCAAGCTGCCGGCCGTATATAAATTTCTGTGGCAGTATTACAAAGAGCCCACCAACCTATTATACAAGGGCCACCTCCTGCACTCGGAGATCGGCTGCCAGCAAGGCGCCTTCGGGCGGCCATTTCTAGTCTCGCTATTCACCCCATGATCGAAAAATTATATTCCAAATTCAACGTTTTGTGCTTAGATGACGGTACCGTGACTGTGATATGGTAAAGTGAATACAGTATTACAGGATTGCAGCTCCTCATTTGAGAATTCAGTGCCATAGGGCCAGATATGAATTTCTCGAAGTGTCAGCTGTATATTTCTTTTTAGCACTTTGCTACACCTTCTAGCCCATTTTAACTAATCCCTGCAAAATTTTGAAGATAAAAATAATCATTATTTTACTTCTATTTCGGACCGCCTACTCTGGATTAATAGTCACATGGCCTATGCCATATTTCGGTATTGTTAATTTATACTTAGCTAAAAAGCATGAATGAATTATATTAGTTTCAACGATAGATGATTTCCAGACCGCCTTAATATTCTTGGAATTTCTCCGCATTGCCAATAATTCTGCTCTTGGCTACATTGAGATTCTATGCAACCAATTCTATCTGTATAGATGAGTGTTGATGACTATCTGGTATGAGCACTTCCACTACATTAAAATAATAACAACATCCAGAAAACCGCTGCAATAGGTACACTGCAATTATGAAAAACATTTAGTTTCCTGAAGCAACAAATGAAATAAGGAAAGGGCATGACGAACAAATCCTTCCACAAATCCACCGTGCTAACCATCATATAAAATTAAATTAAATTTTTTATTAATTATTTTAAATTAATTTTTTTAGTCTCTACCCTAACCAAATTCCTTAACATAAAACGTGTCTAAAACATCTCAGGAACCGTCGGTCTCCGTTTACAATCGCTTAATTATCTCCTCCAGTTTAATATCAAACACAAACATTTAATTTATTTTAACGGCTCTGTGAAGATAACGTGTATCCCAGTGCTTCGGATGGCCCGATACAACATGTAGATAACATATGCATTGAGCCTAACGAGCCACCGTCAATGAGATCCGATTAAATCCCCTTTAATCCCGTCAAATGCAAATTGACACGAGTAAGTTCGCGCATTTTAGCATTGTTCTACTCGTATGTGGGCATCCCCGAACATTAGACTATAGGTAGTTCCAATAGTTCTAAATACAAATAAGTAGACTATAGTAAGTACCAATTCATCAATCGAACGGGTCGGACACATGTAGTATGTAACATTTTAACGAATAAATAAAATATAATTAAAAAAAATTCAAAGCAAGAAAGTTAAATAAAATATTCACGCGGCACCAGGACATCTTTGTGTTTCGTCCCCGGTCGCTCCAATGGGCTCGGCGCCGGTGTAAGTGTAGGCGTCGCTGGATGTGCATGTTTAGCAAAGAGATAGCAAAGAAATATTTTTATGCAAATAGTTCAAGATATTTCACAGGACGCCAAACGGTTGTTTGCATAGCAACGCCGTCGGGTTGCTGGGCAACCTCTACGTATGAATGCGCGCGCAGTTCAAGAGACAAACCTAAGCAAAATAGGTACGCAGGTGCTAATAACGTCAGTGAAATTTCAGACGTATTTAAGTTCAACGTCATGTCACCGAGCCGTCAATGAAAATGAAGGAATTTGCTATGTTTTATGTGGTATTTGGATGTTTATGCCTACAGCTTTAAATAGATATAATTATCGTAAGATTGCCAAATTTTTAACTTATTTTTGTATTATTTATAAATATCTGTCAGTTAATGCAAATAACGATGCCGATATTCGAGGGCATTCTATCGATGGAGTCACTTCTTTCCAGTGTTTTCTCTGCCCCCCGGCGCACTTTATAAAAACTAAACGTGGCCTCAAAATAATATAAAAAACAACATAAGGAAAACCCAACTAGCATACCATCATCATGTCTAAATTTCAATGCCACCCCTCCATCAAGCATAACCCAGGACGAGCCCCTGTGGTCATATCTTTCAAAACTGAAAGGGCGCTCGTATTACATTCGCACAAAAGTTATCACCTGTTATTAAAAAACCGTAAAAGAAAACTCAAAGCGCGCCTGGACTCAACTTCTCACATTTCCATTCCAAATTCTTAACGTAAGTAAGAAAAATTAAAAATCTTTAACAACTAAAATTAAACTAAATTATTCCTAAAATAACCCTTTAGATAATTTCTTCAAACAAACCGGTATAATTTATTTAATACGCAAAGGAAAATTGAAGAGAAAGTGAGTGACGAGGACATAAAGGTTGCAGCGCAGCTGCTGTTTTCACAGGACTACCTCGCTCCTGACTCTCAGGAAACATTAATAGCGCTGTAGGAAAAACACCCATTAGCACCACAGCCCGATTTGACTCACCGCTAACTGTGACGATGTGCTGTGACGGTGGTGATGCCTTTAAAAAACGGTTCAGCCGGGGGCGAGGCCCACGCACTTTAGCCGCAGCATCTTAAATATCTGTTGTGCTAGTCTTGCGGGGACGCTGGGGTCAAGCTATTGGAGGAGAGGGTAAACGCGGATATCATTGAGACGTTATATGGTCCAAACCTGTGCGTGTTAATAAAAAAATATCTCCATCCTTTTTGAACCCGATTGCTGTGGGGACCATCCTTCGGAGACACGACTTCCAAACATCTTGTAAAAAATTGGCTCTAAAATTAACGTCTAATAACAACCTATTCAGCTTGGTTTTAGAAGTAAAGGCGGCTGCGAAGCCGCTGTACATGACTTATGCCAAAAACGCATTCAATTCAGAAACAGAGACACCCTACTCATAGAAATTAAATAACAATATCCAGAACTCCTACCTTACATATGGCAATGTTACAATATCCCTTCTAAATTAATGTACATGTGGGGAACTCTTTATAACGACCTGACATTGACATGACATTGATATGACATTCTTCTTCACCTTCCTTCCATTCTGTGTATTTCTTGCTTGAATTGTGCTGGTGTAAGGAATAAATTGTGTACGAACATATATTGGCATTGCTTACTTGTAATTACTTACCTACTCGTGCACTCGAGCGACACAGAACACAGCAGGTACGGAATTTACATCATCCACCATACCTACACTGGTGACCCCGTAGGAACATCTGGAAGAAGATAACAAGAGTGTACCGTGTCCGAAAAATTATAAAATGTCGGTGGACAAAGGAAAGAATACCGCGTTATACAGCGATGCAACGGACAGCGAAGTGCGCGGTTCCACTGTCCCTTCCGCGGAAGTGAACAAGGTCGGCATTCGGATTTATGGACGATCCTGAGTTATGGTTTGCACAAATAGAATACCAGTTTGGGTTATCGGAATATCCAGCGACACCACAAAGTTTTACTACGTCACGGCATAACTGGATCCACAATACGCGAAAGAAGTAAGAGATATAATTATTTCTCCGCCACCAACAAACAAATTTCTCAAATTGAAGAGTGAATTAATAAAACGTCTATCATCTTCCAACAAATAAAAAGTAAAACAACTGTTGATGCACGAAGAACTGGGTGTCCGGAAGCCTTCCCAGTTCTACAGACATCTCCAAGGGTTGGCAGGTGTAGAAGTCTCGGACGATTTTTTGAAATCCATTTGGTCGAACAGATTGCCTAGAATTATCCAATCTTTCATCGCCGCGCAATTCGACTCCCCCACCAGCGTCCTTATGGATTTGGCAGATCGGGGGCAGGACATCGCGCCAACATCACCACAAGTCGCAGCAACGTCTACATCGGCGCCAGGGTCTTCAATGGATGCCATGGCAAGAGAAATAGCGGACATACGCAAGCAGATGCACGATCTGACAAAACAGTTTCACAACCGACGTCCCAGATCCCGATCACAATCCAGAGGTGTCTACCTCGCAGTTCGTCTAGGACTCGTACAGACAGCGAACATCGAAGATTTCCGGTTTGCTGGTACCATCACAAATTTGGCAAGAATGCGAGGAGTTGTACAAAGCCGTGCGACTACAAGCCGGAAAACTTCTAGGACGGTAGGTCATGGCGACAAACGGCTGTCCCAATATTTCTGGTCGCCTGTTCATTACTGATCGAGCAAGTCAAATGAGATTTTTGATTGATACGGGAAGCGATCTCTGCGTTTACCCTCGTTCGAAACTTAAACAGCGCCGACAAAAACAGATTACCAGCTATGCGCAGCAAATGGGATCACAATCAATACGTATGGCTACGCACACCTGGAACTAGACTTTGGACTTCGTCGTGCCTTTTCTTGGCGTTTTGTCGTCGCTGACGTAACCAAAACCAAGCCCATTATTGGGGTAGACTTCTAGACGTATTACAACCTCATGGTCGACGTCCGCAACAACAGGCTGATAGGCAGCGTGACGTCAATCGCGACAAGAGGATCAGCAGCTACCTCCAATGCCATATCATCAATCAAGATATCCTTGGGTGAGTCTACATATCACAAGATCCTCAAGGAGTATCCGGAGATAACAAGTCCAGCAGGAGTTCTGGGAACACCGAAGCATAACACAATGCATCACATCAGAACCACTCCAGGACCACCGGTCAGCTATTCTCCCAGACGCCTCCCTCTAGATAAACTCAAGATAGCAAAGGCCGAATTTGAAGCTTTGCTGAAAAGCGGTACAGCAAGACCATCGGAGAGCGCCTTGTCTTCACCTCTTCATCTTGTGCCTAAAGAAGAAAATGGGTTGAGACCCTGCGGGGATTACAGGATGCTCAATGCTCGAACAATTCCGGACCGCTACCCTATACGGCATATCCACGACTTCACTTACTCCATTTCCAACTGCAATGTGTTTTCGAAGCTTGACTTAGTAAAAGCTTACAATCAGATCCCTGTAAATCCAGCAGATATTCCGAAGGCCGCAATCACTACACCATTTGGTCTTTACGAGTTCGAATATATGACATTTGGTCTGCGAAACGCAGCCCAAACATTCCAGCGATTCGTAGACGAGCTTACCAGGGGGTTAGATTTTTGTTACGCCTATCTCGACGACTTCCTCATTTTCTCTCGAGATCATAGAGAACACGAGGAACACCTACGCCAAGTCTTCAACCGATTGAAGGACTACAGTATGGTTATAAACACCGGCAAATGTATTTTTGGAGCATCGCAGGTCGACTTTCTTGGATACAGCATCAATGCCAGTGGAATCAAACCGCTTGACACCAGCGCAAGGTGCAAGCAATCCAGAACTTCCCCACGCCCAGAACAGTGAAGGAGTTGAGAAGGTTTGTGGGCATGCTTAATTTCTACCGGCGGTTTATACCTAACGCCGTCCAACAGCAGAGTCCCCTTAATTCATTATTAACCGGATCGGTTAAGGGTAATCATCCTGTGAAGATGTCCAATGAATGTCTGGAGGTATTCCAAGCATGCAAAGATAGCGTATGTCGAGCCACATTACTGGCTTACCCTAACTGCGACTGCAAGCTATCCCTTGCGAGTGACGCTTCTGATGTGGCCGTAGGTGCGGTTTACAGCAATACCAAAATGGTAATTGGCAACCGTTAGCCTTTTTCTCTGAGAAGCTCAGTCCCGCTCAGCAAAAGTATTCACCGTACGACAGGGAGCTATTGGCGATTTACGAAGCAATCAAGTATTTCCGTCACATGATCGAGGCCCGTGACCATCTTCACGGACCACAAGCCGTTGACGTTTTCTTTTCACAATAGGAAAGATAAATGTTCACCCAGCCAGTACCGTCACCTGGATTTTATCGCACAGTTCTCTCGACAGATATTAGACATATCTCGGGGAGAGACAACGTCGTCGCCAAGTGTCAAGAATCGAAGAAATACATATTTCACCGGTGGATATCATAGCTATCGCTAAAGCACAGAATGCAGACGACGAATTGAAAGAACTTCTTCGAGTAGGATCATCACTTGCATTGTCGAACATAATAATGCCTGATGCTACATTAAACTATACTGTGATACCAGCACATCAATACCAAGACCGTATGTGCCAAAGACATTTCGCAAGCAGACAGTACCTAGATGACAAGGCACTAGGAGGTAAAGCAGCTACAGGTTTTTAATTATTTACATAACTTATCGTCTGAATTACATAAAATAGGTCTACTTTAAATTTTTCGAAATGCGAGTTATATTTGAACCCAAAATTGAATGACAAAGAAAAAATAACAACTGAATTTCACTCTACGGCATCTTAAACGAGGAAAATCTCCGCCTTCTGGACTTTTTAAAGAGAAAAACAAAATTCGAAATTTATTGTGTATTCACAATAAATTTCGAATTTTGATTGACTCGCAAAGATAAAGTTACACATGGCCCTGTAACTGTACTTAGTGTACTTTTTGCGGTGTAGTCCGATCCCCGCATCCACCACCAGGAAATAAAGACCACATGCAAACTCACGCCTATTTCCCTTTACAAGGTGACTTTCCGCTGTGACATTTCCTAAGCCCACCAAGGTACAGCTTAAATGTCAACAGGATCAGCATGTCGTCCTTGAAGGCAGCTTCACCGTAACTATTGCGCAACATTGCCTTCTGAAGAGCACGGAGTTCACCCTTATTGAGACCTACAATAGACTGCGAGAACAGCCTCTGAAAATAACTTCAGTTCCACTACGTCAACAAACTAATAAAATAAAATTACCCTTAAGGAATAAACTTAGACGACTTAAGCTCTATTGAGAAACAGATTACTTTGGAAAATCCTATCCAAATTGATAAAATGCAATCAACCAGCATTTACCACACAACCATACCTATGTATATCGTAGGTTTGATTACCATCGGAGTCCTTATCATATTATTTTACCGTCGCTACCGCCGCAAGCCAGAGATAATTGTGAAAGAAAACATAGATATGTCATTACCACCTGACAACAAAAAGGACGCAACATTTTCAATAGACTTTTGCAAATAGTTGCTATTCTTAGGGGGGAGGTGTCATGTTGAAGCTAAGCCGGGTTTATTTGCGGTCAAAACAGAGTGCAGTGTTAACAGTGTTGTGCAATCCTAAACGTATCGATTCATAAAAAGTAATACAAGCCCTTGCGGGGCGCCTTTCTTACTCATCAATCGAACGGGTCGGACACTCAGATTATAATATTTTAATTAATAAATCCTAGTTTATAATCCATTTCTATTTTTTAAATTATGACGAAAACTGTTAAACAAAACATAAAATACAACGGAAGCGAGCGGCACTGTGCGTCGCGGGGGTGCGCAATCAGTGCTAAACGGAAATTAAAAAAAAAGAGATATTACGAACTCTGACGACTCAGTACGCATTGTTCCTAATACGGTCTCACTTATGTCTGTTATACGTCAACGCTTACATCCCGCGATTATGTACACACCGGTCGGAAGCGTTGGACGAAACAGACCATTTTATATATTTTTTATTTTTTTGCGCCCAACGCAAAGGAAATGGGCACCCTCCGGTATAGCGGTTGGGAGGGCGGAGGTGAACTCTCATGAGTACCAACCGGCCGGCCGGACTGATTATCCACGACTCGCCAAACAAAAGCGACCTAGGCGCATACGTGCTAAACACCCCCTGGGAACGCACAGGCGTTCAGAGCCGGGAAAGCTTTTCAGGTTTCATCGTATGCCACATCCCGTGGGGACGGGGTGCGTATCCCTACGGGAAAAAGCCGTGTAATAATTCTTGATTTTCAAAATCGTTTGTAGCACATACATTGCTCGTGTCGTGTGGGTATTAAAATATAGTAGTTTATGCAACTCGCGTTATAATAGTTTGACACGAGTGTTTCAGTATCTAATTTTATGCAGTTGCATACACCTTTATCGACACTCATATTTTCATGTTAAAATTTCGTACCTATAATTCTTTCAACTTTGCTAGAAGTAAGCTGCAAGTCATTTCTGTTGCCGCCTATTAATTTGCTTCAAACAAGAAAAAACATTCCAAACATAAGTTACAAAAATTAGAAAAAATATTTTGTTTAGCGGGAAAATAAATCCAGACAGCGCAGTTCACTGACCCTCCATCCATAGAAAATGGCATAGTTCGGTATTCAGCCAACTAAACGTGCCCGACCAATAAAAAATAAAAGTGTTGCATAATGATTAAAAACTTTTTACAAAATACCTTTTAAAATTTTATAGACTCGCGTGAAAAAAGTTCATCCTTAGACGACTGTTTTCGAGTATGTAATTGGAACATTCAGCTATGAGTGTAGACAAATTTAATTAAAGACGAGGAGGCCCGAGAATCAAAATCCGTTTTGCACCGATAAAGTGGAATGTGTTTCCCAAAGAATTTCTCAGGTGGTATAAATAGATTCTTTTTCAGTAAGTTCTTTTGAGATACGAAACCCTAAAGCCTTCGGGACCTGATATGACTGCCTTGAGTCACAAATACAATAAATAACGAATTCCCCACTATTAGAGATATTTTCCTGTAAAAAAAACTAGCAACATCGTTGTAATTTTTGTTCGAAATTTACTCAAAAGTAAATAAAACATAATTATGAGAAATTAGCTCGAATCATCATTACTTATGCATAGTAGGTAATACCTCCTGATTTTTTTAAATTTTTTGTCGTTACTTTTACAACATTTGACCACATGACGGCATTTATAAATAATTTTCTTCAAGGAAAAATACGTGTTATCGGTACGAAATGGCGGCGCGTTTTAAGACCTGATGAGTGTTTGTCATGTACAACAAAGGAGTTTGTCACACCTTGCATGCCACCCCATCTCTTGAAGGTAAAAGGGATTTTGTTTTTGATTAATTTTGCAGCGCAATCTAGCGTCAATGTTACGTATTAATGAAAATTGGGCCCGAACTCACCCATGCCATTCGAGGATAATGTTTTTTCCAGAAGCTTCGATCAAAACAAGATAAGTAAATGAGCAAAAATGAATCAGCTGACTGACGAGTTTTGTATGGAGAGGCCAATTTTTTTAGTATTATTCATTCATTCATATAAGGTATTCGCTATGGCCAGCGCAGATGAACTAGAAAGTAGTTTATTTACCGGCCGACCGGATGATTATATTGCTGGACTGGTTATTCACCCAACGCTCTAGACTAGTTGTAGGTAGGTATGTACACACTGGTCAAAATAAAAGATCTCTAAAGGAGGACCGGCAAAAATGTATGGACTTTATATTTTCATTTGACAACAGAAAGGACTTCCGGACAACCCAGCGTATATGACCAATAACGTTGAGCGATATGTCATTGGGAAGGATTTTAAATTTTCTACAACTTTTACTATGCCAATTATCCTCGAATCACTGTGAGAAAAAAGTTATGGTCAATTAAAGTAAACTTCATTTTGTACTGGGAAAATTCGACCTATATGACCGTTTGAACCGTTTGACCGATTGAACAATATGTCATTGGAAATAATTTTTTATTTTCTACAACTTTTACTAACTTTTAATATCGTTATTAGTCATATAGGCTGGGTTGTCCGAAAGTCCTTTCTGCTGTCAAATGAAAATATAAAGTCAACATCTGTAAGGATCAGGCATCCGCCGAGCCCTTGAATTACTGAAGGGGTTCGCATGTCCATGCTCAAACGGAACAAGGCCTTTCGTAAGTTTAAAGCGGATCGTACTGAGTCGAACTGATCATCATATAAATACGCACGCAATCCGAGCAATAAAATTGTTAGAAACGAGTAATACCGCTACTTCCACTAAAGCCTGACGGATTCCTCCGCCGCTAAAATATGGAAGTTTCTCAAGACGGTTGGTGTCGGCAAACCACGAGCTCCGGAGCAGAAGCTGCCTTTTTGTCCTTACGTCCTAAATCGTAATTTCTCTGTTACACCTCAATTGGATAAGGACATTATTAATGGTTATAATTTGAGACTCGAGCGTCGGTGGCCGAGCGGTTACAGTATCCGACTCGTAAGCCAGAAGTCCCGGGTTCGAATCCCGCTCCGGCCATGTACCAATAACTGTTTTCCGAGGTATGAACATTAGTTGAATACTAACCGATGCTCTTACGGTGAGTGAAAACATCGTGGTGAAACCTACACATTTAGGCGACTGGATGTGTAACCATGATCCAATCTGGTCAGGTTCCCCTGGTAGCAGGGTCATGGAGGTCAGATGGCAGTCGCTCCACTGTAATAACCCGACCTACCAAATCCTGGATCCTGATCAAGGCGGACCCCGGGCGGAGAGCACAACCGGGACATTAACGCCAAGATGATGATGATGATGATAATTCGAGACTCGGCTTTTAATGCCATATGAATAGATTAAAAAAGCAATAACCTCCCCTCGTGTGGAAGAGGCCCTAAGTTCTGCAGTAGATTCTTATTTGCTGTGTGTGATGACGATGATAATGATGAACTCGATACAGTAAAAATCTACATTGCTCGTGCCTAGGTACAAATGTGTTGCCCTGCCTTACCCACCGGCTCTCAAAGACCTAGTAACCCGAGTAATCCCTGGACGGCCTCAGTTAACTTTCCTTTTCGATTTTTCGACGTTTGTAGGAGATTAATTAACCCTGCCTGTTTAAATAAACATTTTTACTTTGACTTTGAATTCCCTAAGCCTTTAATTTATTACAAACCGACCTCGTCACACTTACATACATGGATTAAATACGTATTTGTTTAATTTAAATTATGTAATACGAATTAGTACTTATCTACAACATTTTCCTGACTCTGTCTAATAGAACGACATACAATCAAAATATGGATGTTGTTATTCAGCCGCAGGACTCTTTACATCTGTGTACAGGCACTCCACCACCCCACGCCTTCACATCCGATATTTCGATGGTCGAGCGTCCATCTCTTTGATAGTCTAGCTGCGATAGCCTGTACGCGGTGCTTCGAGAACCTTTTCGCCTCATCGGCCAATTATGGATGTACTATGAAAATAAAAGATATATTATAAACAATGTCAAACCATACCATAATCTACTTTTTGACAGTAAGCATTATTGTTTTTATTTCGTAACTAGTAATCTTAAATAATTTAGGTTTTCATGACGGATCTAATATTGTTTTACAATTTGTAAACTTTTATGCGCCATATCATTATAAATCGTTATTTCATACAAAAAGCATGTCAAATGTGTTTATTCTCGCTCCAATACTACAACAACGGTGATGTTTAGACGGCAAACGAATACGAGATATTCAAGTTTGTAGAAGATATTATCGCTGCTCTAGCGTTAGCAGCTGTTGCGACTGCTTTAGCATGAGGGCTTTACGACGATGGTGAGTTGAGGAGACATGGATGACTGATAACTAACGCCTATACTGTGAGAGTACTATAAAATCACCAGATTTATCAGAAGAGCGAAGGATGTGTGGAACTAACCGCTTTAGGCGCTTAAGAGGAGTGGAAGTAAGTGCTGCCACTTAAAAATCAGTTCTCAATTTAATGTCTAGAAATAATGATGATGATATAAGTTTTAATATAAGATGATATAAGTCTTCACATATACCGTCTTTGTTTATCTAAACATTAGGCTCTATAAAAATGGAAACATTGATAAAATCAATAAATCAAATCAATTCTTTATTTAATTAACAAAAAGTACCTTAAATCTATGGTTGCTGGAGACTCCTTTTAAGCTTAGCCTGTGTCAGGAGGCACCAAAGACATAACAGACTAAACACAAATCACAAATATTCCCTGGTCGCTCGCTCTACAATGATTATGAATCTTGCTATCCCGTTTTTTCATCCATTGGAATAAGTTCACGGAAAGTGATGCGCGCAATGTTTTGAACGTTCGACATATTGCTCGAGGGCCTAACGACCTGACATTTCTTTTGAAACATCTGTGTAAATTTTATAATTTCCTAATAAAATTTAAATCAAACCATTTAAAATATTGTAATTTAGTGTGTAATTTAGTGCACATTTATGTGAAAGCGCAAAGTATGGAAATACACCTGGATTATCCTTTCACCGGTAAGTAAACATTCGTGATCGCGGCGATCCGAAATAAATTTTAGAAATTGTGACAAAAATATGCATCGAAATAGTGTGAATTTGCAATAATTGAAATGCTTTACCTTAAAACAACATGCCATTAGAGATAGATTTAAAATTATTGGCAAATTGAGCAATATTTCGGTGTCTAAATAGGTACGAAAATATTTTGATGCTAACAGGGTCGGAGTTAGTATTTATTTTATAGTATTTTGTTACTCAAATCTTGTGAATAGCGGTCCACAATTTTATATGTATCAGGGTTCCATGCCAAAAATGTACCTAGATGACATTTTTAATGTTCAGACATTATATGAATCAACGGATTAATCGCGTATTTACGTTTATTTTTCATAAATATATGTTTTTCTAGGTTTCCTAAAGACCAGACATGGTTATGTCTGGGTTGCAAATTGGAAGTGCTGCGTTGTAAACATTTTGAAGAACAAGATAATAATTAGATGCAAGTCCCTTCTGTCCTGCTGCACCAGCATTATATGAATTTTTACTGAAAATAAAGAATATGCTGCTTGTTTAATATATTAATGTATCTATCCTTTTCATTATTTTTTTTTTCATGACTATGTCCTCTAGAGGGCATCATATTAAATTTATGAAGTCACATAGGCCAACCTGTGAACGATGAAGACGCTTCTAACTATAAGTAAGTAGGTAGGTATCTACTTAGTTTAGAAGTTATGAGGCAACAAATAAACATTAATACCGGTCAAAATCATAACCCTCCTTTTTGCAAAAGCAAGCACTGCCGATTCACGGTTTGTAGGATCGAGAGATCGAAAAGACGGTGGTAGGTATCAGGGCATGGCTTTGATTCACTAGACACCTTTCCTTTTATTATAATGTCAATATTTAAATCTAAGGACCAGTTTAAAAAAATTGCATAGTCATCTGGTGCGAACAACAAGTCAGATTTGTTTGTTGTTATAGAGATGTGTGACATTTTGTCTCGTATTTAAACTCTAAATGTACTCTCTGCTTCTGTATATATTTTTTTTCTCTATGGGAGGCACCTTATCTACTCATATCTATGGAATTGGTACGTATAGTATAATCATTATTCTAGTTACAATTAGATAATATGAAAACCTAATCATATGTGTGTGTGTGTGTGTGTGTGTGTGTGTGTGTGTGTGTGTGTGTGTGTGTGTGTATGCGTAAGTGCGTGCGTGTGAGTGTGTGTGTGACTATCTGTACAAGATTTCGGCACTAGTGGTAGATATTGTGATCAAGTCATACATTCCAACAGGTTCTCAATTACTTTATAGTTTTTACCTTCTAACCAAGTCTTTATTGTTTTCTTGCACTCATAGTACAGTTTAGGATAAATGTTCAAATTTTTATTTAAAAGGTTATACAAATGAGCTGAGCGTTTGTGATACTGTCTATCGGCGAAAGTGGTGTTAGTTTTTGGAAGGTACGCTACTATATCTTTCCTTCTTCTGTTCGTAATGTTTGGGTCGTAAGGTCATGTCTTGTGTTTCCTTAGCACGGTGTTACTGATGTACAATGTGATCACAGTCCTACACCTACACATTTGATACAGAGTATCGGTCGGAAAACGTCTCTTTTTAAAATAAATAACTTTAAGGAGGCTACGTTGGGCATGCTCTACTTTAAGGAAACGAGTTTTAGCTGCACCCCCCCCCCCACACCGGGAGGCAGTAGGCTAACACAGACTGAGCCAGTGATACGTATATGTCTATGAGGATATCCCTAGACGAGTCATGGGGCCCAGCGACCGCCCTTGGGACCACATGTCTTAAACATTTAAAAATCCAGGTTAGTTTTCGCAATCTTGAGATCACATGTTCACCGTGCTGATACCATGACAATCGATAATACCCAAATATTTTGCATGAGAGATTTTTTGTTACATGGGCAGCAACAGTTTGTTGTGTTTGGTGGGTTTCCGCAGAATGAATTTTGGTCCCGTTGAATGCATGTGGTGAGCTTTTGCACAAGTTTATGCACTCCTCGAAGAACTTTTCCGCCAGCTCCGAAATAAGGAAAGACGTCATTTCAGTTCCTACCTATTTAATAGTAATAATTAAATTCTACTCATGTATGAATTCAAGAAGGTGAATATTCAATTTGAAAAGCTGAAAAACTACCTTACAACACTATTTACGTACTAGGTACGGTCAGGAGACCCAGTTTTACCATTTAGTCAATTTACTAGTAACAGACGCTACGATTTGCCTCCATTTGCAGTCCATACTAATCCTTACAAAGTACAAAATAAAGCAGCTTTTGGGTTAATACGGATGCGCGGGCATGCCGTCCTTGGTCGGCCGTCCGACCACGTATTCCGCACTCAAAAGCAACTATTTTATCCTGTGTAAGGATTATTATCAACTACAACTAACGGTTGGTTGGCTCCAGAAAAAGGGGAACCTTAAGAAACAAACATGTACCTAGTGGCCTAGTGGCAGTACAATTACTTGTTTTATGCTATGTAGTGATAGTCCACCTGAAGGCAAGCGGTGACCGTCGCCCATAACATCTATTTCAATTCAAGCATTTAAGTTGCAGGCAACAAAAATGCAGAACAACAGATGCATTGCCACTGTGAGGACTAATGCGCTTATTACACCTGGCTAAATTTAGTCGACTAAATTCAGAAGCAAAAAGCGTGAAAGGAAATCAAAGTGGAATGTATTGCTCATAGTATAAGGTCCATTTTTGTATCACTAATATTATCTGACGTGTCGCTCCGCTCTTCAAAAGGCGGGCGTGATTAAAAAATGGACGTTATTATGTGTGCAATACATTTCACTTTCAAATGCTCTCACAGTTTTTGCTTCCGAATTTAGACGACTAAATTTAGCCACATGTAATAAGCGCATAAGATGAAATGCGTCATGCCAGTATTTGCGCTCGCTTATTTTGTGGACACTCCACGTACTAGGCGCAATGGGATATTAAGGAGATCTAAATTATCCGTCTTGAATTTTTTGGTTCGAGGGTTCTGTACAAAAAAATATTGTAATCAATTATGATTTTAATTCAAAAGGTTCATTCATAGTTTTCTCGAAAGTGCACCACCACCTAACTAATAGCAAAGTAGACTAATTTAAATTACTGTAGCATATTAATGTAGCAAACTCTAATTAATGTAGCATCTTTGTCTTTACGAGTTTGCTTTCTCATGTCATGTCTATCAGTAATGTTTCAGTGTCGCGTAAGTAATCGTACCTATCTGCCATGAGATTTTTCGATACCTACACACACATATTTTAGTATCAAGTAAAATAAATAAAATACCCTAGCGCCGCCGGCCGTAATGAATGTAACATAAATAAAACAAAGACTGTAGGTAGTGGAGCTTAAGACAGAACCCTCTACTGATGTGGGGAAGGCTCAAACCCTCAGTAGATTGTTATCGGCTATTAATGATGATTAAAAGCGTAAGATTTCACGAACATTTCTCATCAACTAAAATTAACTAAATGATTCTAAGTTGATGGAGCTATACCTGTAAATATCCCATGCTTCACCCAGTTGGAGAACTTAGGTTACCTAGGTGGAGCACGGACACAAACACAATTTTAGAAATTACTGTATAGGTTACTGTCATTGTACCAAATTACCCGATAAAATAGTGGTAAGCAAATGTAATCTATCAGCGTCATCATAAGGATTATTATTATCCCACTATTGGATTCGCTTGAGCCTCATTTTATCAAATAAATAAAATCAACATTACGGTGCATCTACCAGGAGAACATAAAAGGCGAAATAAGTAAGACTCCTAAAACACGGATCCCTAAATAGGAATCCTTTTGTGCGCCGCCGTCGCGCCGCCAAACGCCGCGCCGCCATGGGCCGAGGCGAGCCGGCCTGTGGCGGTGCGTTTGACCTACGGCGCGGCTTCTATTGACGAAATTTACCTACTTTCGTGTCGTGTTCGTTCATTCGGTTTTTAGCTTTTCGCGTGATCGAAGTGATTACTAGTTGCATTGTTTGTGTAGGATACCTAAGTACCTACTGTGAAGATAACTGTGATAAGAGTGTTAACGATATGAATGAATGAATGATTTATTGCTTAAGGTACCAGCATTAACGTAGTCTTGTCTGTGTTCAGCGTTCAACAGTTTAAGTATTGTGATAATCATTATTCTATGCATGAGTGCCAAGTAGCAGTAGGCCAAACACCATGCTACCTACCTACTTACGTATTGCATAGCAGCCAGAGCCTGCGTAGTGTTGTGTATCTGTGTGTATGGAGTGTATCTACCTACCTACGCAACGATACGAGTACAAGCTTTCTTGATAGTTAATACCTATCAGTCATCCGAGCCACAAGAAAGCAAGAAGTATGTTTTAACCGCGCTGGCACCTGACGCCGTATGTTTTTATAAAATAACTTTAAAAAGGTACGTACCTACATGCTTTAAAGGTCTAAGTTCTAGCTAGACTAGGAGACGCTACCTTCCACCTAAACGTTAGAAGCGCAACCGCCGCCGTCGGTTCTTTTCCGACGGGAAATAGGTAGAAAAGACAGCGCTTTTATCTTTTCATAAAAACATGTAGGTATTTAGTGGAACCTGCCTGTAATGTGTTTCACCAAAACTAGACTCGACTCATAAGTGGTTCCCCACGCTACGTAGGTACTTAGATGAGGGACCCGTGTTAGTAGGGACGTAGTACTTACCTATCTGTGTAGAGCCATTTTGTCAATTGAACGAAAGCCGTTTCAGTTTAGTAGATATCTTCTTAAGTAGGTAGGTAGGTAGCTGACTATGTTTATTTTTATTTAGTTGAAGTACCTAGGTACCTATCTGCGGCAGTCCACACCGCGGCTCCGGCTGTCTCCCAGACTGATTAACATTTTGTTTTGTTTTTTATTTACTTAGGTTCCTACCTACCTAACCTCCTACATAGATACTGTTTTAAGCCTTTAGTTAATAACTAAGTATTATGAATTTAATTCCTATTTTACCTTTGTTGTGCTGGGGTGGTTTGCCCTGTAAGGTACCTAGTACAAATCATCTCGGTGTTAATGACCTGGTTTTGCTCTCGCGCACGAGGGCCTAGGCCTGCCTTGACCATGATCCAGGATTTCGCATTTCAGGTACTTACAGTAGAGCGACTACCATCTGACAGTCCTGAGTTCTGCCTGACCCTGCTACCAAAGGAACTTGATTGCCTGACCAGATTGGATTATGGTTAGACATTCAGTCGCCTAAATGTGCAGGTTTCATCACGATGTTTTCCGTCACCGTTAAAGCATCGGTTAGTATTTAACTAATGTAAGTACATAAGTCAGAAAAGAGTCACTGGTACATGGCGGCAGTGGGATTCGAACCCGGTACCTCTTGCGTACGAGTCATACCTATTGAAAATAATTTGTGTAGGTAAGCTCCTAGTTAATTTAGTAGATCCTATGCGCTTATTACATTTGGCTAAATTCAGTCGTCTTAATTCAGAAGCAAAAACCGTGAGAGCATATCAAAGTAAAATGTATTGCTCATAGAATAAGGCCCATTTTAGTATCACGCCTTTTGAAAAACAGAGCGACGCGTAACATAATACGAGTGAAACAAAAATGAACATTATTCTATGAGTAATACATTCCACTTTGATTTACTCTCACGCCTTTACCTTTTGCTTCTGAATTTAGTCAGGTGTAATAAGCGCATTATTCATGTAGATAAGTAGGTACAGATATTTCAACTCAGTTGTGCGCGCGGCCCTATGTGTGGGTAAACCTTACATATACAGTGACTTTGTATGCGTGACAAGAGGTACAGTCGGGTACAAAATACAAATACAGTTATTTAAACAAATTTGAAACAAAAAGGAATAACTCGGTTTTTAAGGTCTGTAACTTGTTGTGTTTGATAATATACGGGTTCTTAAAAAAAACAATAATTTGGTAATTTAATGTTTATGTATTGAACATATTATTCTGAATCGCTACTTGAAAAATCAAATGATGAATTTTCGGATTCGCTGCTGTCACCAAGGTTAATTATGAATTCTGCCTCCAAGTCAAAATGTCGATAGTATTCTTCTTCTTTCTTTTGTACATGTCGACAAGTATTACCCCACATCCCTTCATCAATTTGACTTAACGTTCATTTATTAGTTTCATTATTCCCGTCACATTTTGGTCGACATTACGCGAAGCAATATAATTTTTTAAAATTCCCCACACATTTTCTATGGGGTTTAGTTCAGGATGATATGGTGGCAGTTGAAGAACTTTTATGCCATATGGCTGAAGTATGTAATCAATCTTATAACAAATATGGTTTTCTTTATTTTTTTTAATCAAATCATAGAGTTCAATTTTTTTCATATCTAAATTAAAAGCTATATTTTTTTCAGTCTGCCATCTCTGCATTTCAATTTTTTTGGAATTAGAATTTGGAGCTCTGTCATTTTGAACATTATGGTATGAGGCATTATCAAGCACAACCACAGAGTTAGGTAGAAGATTCGGTATTAGACGTTATTTTAGCCACTTTTCATAGTTTTCTGCATTCATGTTAGAGTGGTAATCACCGGAAACACTATTTGCTTTGTATGTCAATAGTGCGTTAGGTACGAAACCTTGTTCTGAACCAGCATGCACAATAATAATTCTTGGTCCTTTCGACAGGTTTCTCTTTAGAGGTGGTCCATCTTTATTACCCCATCCTTTGTTTTGCACGTGATTAGTTAAGATATAGCTCTCATCTGTATATACGATACACTGATTTTCTTGACGGTATCTGAGTAAGTTTTTCAGGTAACAAAATCTTAGTTTTTGGATGTCATGCCGCTCTATAATAACACGTCTGTTATCCACAGTTTTTCGCTATTTGTATCCCAACTTTAACAAAGCTGTACGCAGAGTCAAATTACTTCCATCATAATTAAGTTTCTCTTGAAATATTCTTTTCAACTTTAGCAATGTAGGTAACGCGTGATGTTCTAAATGGTAATTTTGAATAGTTGAACGTATAACATCAACGTTAAAGTTGTCTAAATCTAACTTCTTTGAACGATTTTTGCGGTCTTTATGCGGAGATTTGAATTTAGAGTCAGATTCTTTTCCTTAAGCTAATATATTAGTTATTGTTCTCTCTGATACCCCCACTGCCATTGCTGTTCTTTTAAATGTTCACTTAATTTCGATATTAAAATTGGACTTGCACTGCAAACTGGATCACTTACTAGTTGCAATATATCTCTCGTATCTTTTTTCAGAAATTCGTAAACCTTAGCAATGGTTTCTCGAATCTAAAACAATAATACGTTAACGTCACAAGGATATATTTTTTCGTATATAGAATTATTATAAATATCTTTTATATCTAAATTCAAAATTAACCGCCTACAGTACCGACAACGCCGAATATTTGACGACGAGCATTTTTACTTGTCTTAGATAATGATTTAAATATTAAAATGCATGCCACTGGCCAAACCATCATCGTGAGTATTCCAAGAAACATCCCATTCACCAAGGAGATAAAATGCAAGGATTACAGAATGATTTCCTGCTTCAATGTTCAAGATTAATCAAGGAAATGTTTTACTACTATTTGCGGAATGTGAGAATAGTTGTAAATAAAGTCTCAGAAGGAAATTTCAAGTGGAAAAACCACTACTTAAACCGATTCTTAAGGGAGATGGGCCCGGTTATCTCAGGAACCGCAAGGAATCTTCTTTTGAGACTGTCTCCAGAAATAGACACCACAGGGTACATGCTCGCATTCTGCTATTGCTTCGCCCACAAAGACCCAAAACACAGTCAATTGGGCAGCTTCGCTTATTCCCTATCTGACGGGACGACTATAGACTTCTCAGGTGAAACTGGTATATTTATCTACGATGATAACGCAAGGTTATATCGTTTGATCGGGAACAAGGTGTAACGAGGAACGCTGAAGCTGACGTAAGAGGCTTACTCAGTCTGGCGATGCGGTGAGCAATGGCGAAGCTCTGGCGTGAGGTTGCGCTGTGAGCTGTGCCGAAGCAATGCTGTTCCCAAGTCTACAGTGAGTCGAGACTGGGTGGGGACAGTGAGATGCCGCGGGTCATTCGACCAGGAAGCACGCGTTGTGCCGACTATGGTCGAGAAGCTGTGACTGCTGCTTGCGGGGTCAGGTAGGGAGACGTAAGGATCACGTCGGAATCACGTCGGGGTCACCACTTTGGCGGTGGAAAGTTATAAGCTAGCCGCCAATGTTGGCAAGCGAAGATGGAAGAGGTGGAAAAGGGTAATTACCCACCTGGCCGGGTGTTATGACCAGGGAACCAAGGGTCCGACGGTTGATCGTCGGAAGTTGTATATATGCCGCGGAAGTTGGCATATTTCGCAAGCGCGATTTAGGACTGTCAGCGCCATCTATGTGCGTATGCTTGCCAACCTTGTGTTCGTGTACTCGTAATGTGAGTACCGTTAAGTTTTCCTATTGGAGCGATAGATGTCGCTACACCGTTGACTTCATTAAAACCCGTGTGGTGAAGTGCAAAGCTGTTTGGTTGAGACGGCTGGTTTTGCAGATATGAGTTTTGTTCATTTCACGTTCACGTCTAGTTGTATTTTTTGAGCAAGGTCTCCACCAACACCCGCGAAATAATTGTTAACAAAATTTGCTGAGGCGGTAGGAGAAGATTTTATATTAATTAGTTCGGAGTTTATGCTATTCACTTTGTTTGTATATGTAATGTCTTTAATATTTTTACACAATAGTTTATTATTTTTAGCCGATTTTGATAACAAATCTCTTTCGTAGTCTCTCTTTAGCTTTTTTATTAGGTTGTTGCATTAGTTTCTGTATCTTTTGTATGTAATTTGTAATATATCATTGAACGGATAATTACGAGCCTGTTTCTGAAGTTTGTTTCTGTTTTTTATGCATCGTAGGATACCTTTTGATATCCGCAGTTTTATATTGCGATCTTTCTTTGATATATGTACGGCTTCCGTGTTTTCCTTTAAAACCTGACCCAATTAACATATCAATCCATTCAAAACGAAATTTGAATCATCACTTAAAAGTAATTTAGTCAGATTTTTAGACTATAATTGCTCGAGAGCCAATTCAAAATTTATATTATTTTTAGTTTTACAAAAATTTGAATATTTTTTAATTTTTTTAAGCATAGGAATATTGGGAGTGATCTGTGATAGAGGTGTGTAGCACAGCTATTGTCGCCTGGAATTTAGTCTGATTTATCTTTAACATTATGTGGTCTAAACAGTTCTTTTCTCTTGTCGGTATAGTGTGTACGGCCAATATGCCATACATTGAAAGTATGTTCTGATAGTCAAGTCTGTTTTTATGTTTATGAGATGGTTCTGTGGGTTTGAGTGTGATGTTGATATTAATGTCCCCTGTGATAAAGATGCTCTAAGTAGTAGTGTTTATGGTATTTAGGTGTGCACTTAGAGAGTCAACAAAGCCTTCCGCATTAGTGTTAGAGGGAGACCTGTACATGCACAAAATGGTGTTGTTTAGCACGTCAAGCTGAAGACAAGATGCTTGTGTCAGTTGTATTTTCTTGATTTTGTGTTGTATTGTCTTTTTAACATAGACAACGACCCCATCATTCTGATTAAGTTGACATAAGGTTGAGTATGAATTATAATTTGATAATACTGGTATAGATTTATTTATGTTTATTCTGCATTCAGTTAGAACAATTACGTCTTCGTCAATTTTAAAGCTAGACAATTATACCAACAGATCGTCAAAATTGCAGTTATATTACGTATATTCTGGGATACTAAAGTAAAATATTTTTTTTTAACGTTTATGAAGTTTTTGAGGTTCTCCACGTCACATTCAAATGATCGCGCCATCTCCAATCTATGAACTTCATTTATAGTACTAATAGTGTCCATCATTCAACAACACAATAAATATAAGAACATGTTAGATATTCATTGCTATTCTGTTGTGTGCTTACGGTATTGATTAAGAGCAAGTGCCTTTTTACTACAATTGTATGACTGAAGAAAATTTTGTGAACAATCCGATAGAGTATCCATTATTTAATTAATTCATCATAAATCCAGTAATTAAAGTGTTTTCTTACCAGCAATCGGACCAGTTGCTTCAGTTATATCAAGCACAAGTACGATCCTGCATGGAGTACTGCTGCCACCTCTGGGATGGATCAGCGAAATATCAACTGGCGGCTTTGGATTCGGTGGAAAAACGTCAAAGAAGATAATTTGTGACTCGCGGTTGGTTGACGCTAGGCTGCAAACCCTCGAACATCGGCGTGGGGTTGCGCGTCTGTCGGTCTTCTACAGGTTACATTTCGGAGAGTGTGCGAAGTAGCTGCATGACCTTATAACAAATTGCGGTGCTCAGCGGCCCACTCATCCCAATCTACTATTGGCCTGCAGTACAATGAAACCTATGAACGGCAACTCTTATATAGAACTAGTAAAATGGCAGTGACTCCATGTACCTACGAGCGAAGTGTAATTCGCGAGCGGTTATATGATTTTTTCAGTAAGTTCTTTTGAAATACGGCACCCTAAAAACTTCGGAACCATATCGGACTGGCTGAGTCACATAAGACCGAGCCTTCGTTATACCCATTACCCTGATATTCGTTGTTTTTCTTATTAATTGAGCCTGGCACTGTCCGTAGGACAGTGTTACGTTACAACATAGATGGCGCTAACTTTCCTGCATCGCGCTAACGGAATATGCCAACTCCGCGGCATATATACAACTTCCGACGATCCAATGTCGGACCCTTGGTCTCCTGGTCACAACATCCGGCCAGTTGGGTAATCACCCTTTTCCACCTTCTCCATCTTCGCTTGCCAACATTGGCGGCTACCTTATATCCTTCGCCGCCAAAGTGGGTGTCAAAACGCGTCGGCATTATATCGATTCATTGGTTTAATATTGCTAATCTGCTGTAAACAGGTCACAGAGGTAATGGCAGCTGCTCTACTGTAATTACCTGATCTACTAATATCCTGGATCATGATCAAGTGTACCCCGAACCTGTTACGGGAAAAAGCGCTAGAAATATAAATATAAAATCGATCGAATCGAGACGACAACAAATAATCACTACTTAGTCTATGAAATAGGCGAGACATGCCAAACATACACGGGACAACACGAATACAGGCAAATACTCCCTCCACATTCTCGTGTTCCCGCGGAACCATCCATATGTGGAGTGCGCTTAAGACATAATAAACAAGACAAAAAACAATTAAATATTTTGTTAACCAACCTTTCCCAGAACAGATGAACAAGATCATTACGTGTAGGCTTTAGCCCAGGCCTGCTATACCGCGTTATTGGTCGGTGTTTGTAACTGCTCTAGCACTGGCTAGGAAATTGGGCTCTTCGAGACACTTCTGAGTTAATCAATCGATGCACAGGTGTGCTTGCTCTATTGCAATGTTGTGTAATATTACACAAATTATTTGTTATACACGAGAGCAAAGTTAGTTTTCGCTGCGAGTCCGGACTTTAAATCACAATCTAGCGAAGTAATCTATAATTGAATCACGAGCGAGTAATATAAAAAAATATTTCACACAACTTTTCACCTCTGCCATAACTACAGACCATAGATAATAATAGGTATATTGTTGTTTAAAACCTATTTGCTCCATGTTTTATAAGTTTATTTTTTAATAAGATGTTGCGATCGGTTTTCTGCACAGCTTACATTTTTATAAAAACTTATCATCATAATAGTAAATACCGATACATTTATGTTCACAGTATTTATTTAAAATATGACGTCTTAAAAAGGCAACGGTATAATTTATAATTAATAAAAATAATATAGGAAATGTCGCACCCAATGATACAACATTAACTAATAAAGTGAAATTACTAGGCCAAAATGAGTTTCTGAACAAACCATCGCCTAGTTTATTTTTTTTTTCAGCACGGAGTACGTGGTATTACAAATTCTATCACTTTTCCTCTAAAGTGAATAAAATGCGTTTTTTTCCTGCGAGTTTTCATGCAAACGAGCCCTTTTCGTGCTGGAGAGGTGAAAAAGCATTTCCAATGAACCTTTGGGGTGTAATCCGTGTAACGCTACACCCCGTGCACAAGTAAACGGCGACAGCGTGCTTTGAGGAGCCCAATTGTGCGCTCAATCGTACTTCTGGCGCGAACATGCAGATCGGTGTAATATACCTCTGGTGTGTCAGGTGGTGCATCCACTATCGGTGTCATCTTTGACCTTCTCGGTGGATATCCAAAGTCACCTACAAATTTAGAAATACTTTATGTGAAGAAACCTTTAAGTTATGTACCTACTCATTAACCCATATAGACCGACCGTACCTACCCTATGTGGTACAGTGACGTAATAAAATTATTTTGATATACCCACAAGATAATCACTTTTTATTTGAGTTGTAACGATAAGGTGAGAGTGTTTAAAATATACAACTGTGTAAGTGGTTTTGATAATTATTTGAAATTTGCTAGCCGAAAAAAGGAATGAATACCATGTCTTCGAAAAGGTAAGTTTTATATTATTTATTGTGATTTCTAATATTTATTACAATAATTCTAACGTTTACAGTATAATGCTTGTCTAGTCTAGGATATAACATAATTTAGGTTATTTTTGGATACTAAACTAGGTGTACCGATAAATATAGTTAACATTTTATTGTAAAATTCCTCCTTAATTTACTATTTTAGATCCTTGACGCTGATGAAATGAAAATGATGATTGGACTGATAAAGACTCGGTTGAAGAAGATTTCGTCAGCATAAATAATTCACCTCCGTGTTTGCTTCGAGCACCGGCACAGTTTGCTGCATATATACCTCTAGAAGAGCCAGACTCTGAAGATCAAGAGCCGAGTGAATCTCAAGAACCTTTGAAAAAAAGTATTATGAAGTAAACCTGGAATAAACGCGATTTACACTCCAGACCTACAACTTGGCTACCTCTTTATCACGTTCCTCTTGAGAAAACTACAATAGAATGGTTTTATTTTAGAAGAAGTATGTAAAAACCATAGTTTGAACCATATCAAGGTGCGTTGACTTTTACAAACGCTCGCTATTCTCAACTAGGTCTCAGCGTTAGCGTGATTTTTACTTATGCAGATCAAGTAGCACGTTTGGGATTCGGCTAAGACTACCGCTTTGTGCCAACTTTTTTACTGGTCCATGAACTCACTGAGAGGGGTTTTCGCATTACTGAAACTATTAGAGAGAATAAATAGGTCAGGTTAGGTTAGGTTAGGTTAGGTTTACTTTGATGGAAAATAAATACCCAAAAACAAAAGATAGAGGCTTTTACGATTGTCGTATGACTGATGATATAATAACCTGCAAGTGGCATGACAATAATATGCTTTCCGTATGTTCCAATGTAGTTGGTATTACATCAGTCCATAAAAATGACCGCTATTCTCAACTACAAAAAAAGAAGAAATTTGCATCTCAACCCCATCTCATTCAACAATACAATAAGAACATGGATGGAGTTGATTTATTGGGCCAAAATATATCTGCACTGCGAACGAGTATCAGACGAAAAAAGTGGTATATGCCCGTGATTCTCCATTGCATTGACATGTCTGCTCTACAGGCATAATGAAGGGAATATGAATATGCTGAACTTTCGAAAATGTATTGCAAATTAACTTATTGATTGTAATAAACAACGTTAAAAGCCAGGCACTAGTCGTCCATCTTCAATATTTTCTTTTGAATCTCGATATGATGGCAAAATCACTGTATCACTAAGCAGGAAAAAGAATGGAATGTTTTAAAATGTATCATACTAAAATAATAATAAAAAGCTCACTTGGCAAAACTAATACTTCTTGTAAGCATATAGGCCTACTGTACCCTATATGGTACGGCTACCAAATCTCCCCCTATTCATTTAATTATTTTTTTTGTATTTTTTACATGTATTTTAGCCTTTCCATAACAATTTGTTGGTAAAAAACACAAATTTATTCACAAAAATACGTATCGGTCTAAATGGGTTAAGTTAGACTTTCCTGTATAAATAATTTGCTCTTAATTATCCATTTGTATTAATTGATATATATTAAGGAAAAGGAATCTAGAATGAATATATATTAAGGAAAAAGGGTAGGGCAGGGTAATGTTACGATAGATAGCTGTAGGTGAGTGTTTAATATTGTAACAGTAAAAGCGATTGCTAGATAAGTAAAAGCGATCTACGATCTAATACTGACATCACCACCCTGATGATAACGACCCTGATACACCACTTTATTTAAAAAAAAAAAATTTTTTACATACATTTTCGTGGTGGACACGTAATTCGAAACACTTCCAACAGATACTTTGCCCTATCACTTTTTAATTGGAAATGAAACAACAGATAGCATAAAATATGTAAAATTGCTTTATATTTATTAGAAAAACAACAAAGCTCACTAAACGACTGTCGTTGAAATATTAAATTTCGAACAAACAATTTAACGACTTTTAAGGTATCAACAATAATGGACAACTAATTAGAAACATCAGAAAGATAGGTATATGTAGTGGTAGGTATATAGATATATTTGTATTGTAACTGTAAATATTTTACGTCAATAAATGTCATGTGTCCATTTATTTAAATAGGTTTTAAATACAGAAAGATACAGGGAATAATTATGTAATTCATTAGTTAAGTAATAAGTATTATATTATTTACGTGATACTGTTCTCAGGTTACTAAATTTAGTTATAATAAATATTTAGTAGCCTTTATTGTCAATGACAGCTTTGCCCGGCGTTGCATTGATTCAAGCTATTTCAGAAATTTATCGAGTGGGATTGAGTTCCGTGCTTCGGCAAAATTTTTGTAAAGTTTGTTTTGATTGGAGTTGCGTTTGTTTGAGACTTTCTTTTTACGTCGGGCCACAGATTTTCTATAAGGTTTAAATACGGACTATTTGCAGGCCAGTCTAAGATGGAAATACGCTGTTCCCTAAGAAAACATTTGACACTTAGTTAGTCTTGTGTTTAGCATCATTGTCATGCTGAAAGATCCACGTTACAGGCAAATGGTCGTCAGAGTAGGTATCATTGTCTCCTCTGAGATTTATATATATTCTATTACAGCTGTAATGAAAATAGTATGGGAAATGCTGTATCATAAAGTATTCTTTTAAATTCTATAGACTGTCGTAAAAGAAGTGTATCCTTAAACGACTGTTTTCGATTATGTAATTGGAATAATACGCTTTGAGTGTAGATTAAATAATTTTTTAATCATTATGCAACAGTTTAACTTGAAGAAATGTAGGCTAAATACCTAAATATGTCATTATCAAATTCAAATTTCCAACTCAAAATTGAAACTTTCCTGGTTATGTTTGTGATTGTGTATGTATAGTATTATTTTCCAGCTAAACAGAATATTTTTTCTAACTTAAAATTTGTGCTTGTGGATGTTTTTTCTTTTATTTAAGTATATAAATAGATAAATGTAGTGAGGTGAATTTCCCGCCACATGATATCGACGCGTAAGTACAACAGAACTGACTCGCAGCTTACTGTTGAGAAAATTATAGGTACGAATTTTTAACATGAAAATATGAGTGTAGGATAAAGTAGTGTATGCAACTGCATATATCATTAGGTATTAAAACACTCGTGTCAAACTATTATCGATACTCATGTTTTAATACCATCATAGTTGCATAAACTACTATTAAACGTGTTAATAATAAGAGCGTCGGTACCCGGGCGGTTGAGTATACAACTCGTAAGCGAGAGGTACCGGGTTCGAACCCCGCTGAGGCCATGTACCAATGACTGTTTTATGCTTTTACGGTGAGGGAAAACATTGTGATGAAACCTGCAAATTCAGGCAACTAAATCTGTAACCATGATCCAATCTAATCAGGTTCCCCTGGTAGCAGGGTCACGGAGCTGAGATGGTAGGCCAAATCCTGGATCATGGTCAAGGCGGACCCCGGGCTCTCGTTCTCGAGAGCACAACTGGCACATTAACGCCAAGATGTTTTTTATTTATTAAACGTGTAAACAATAAACAAACACCGCCGATGGAACCTAAACTTAGTTCGTGTTCTACAAAGCTACCTCCAATTAGCTCCCGGATAAGCTCGCTTAACTTTCCCTTTGCTTTCCGTGATATTTTTGACGTTTGAAAAGAGATTAATTAACATAATCCTGTTTTTCTGGAGAGGCTAAGCAGCTTTTAAGACAGCTATCAATAGCGGAGGCCAATTATCAACGCCAATTGGATCAGATTAATGCTAGCTGTAACAACAAGCGGCTTATATCTCACTATCTATTAAAAAGGTTACTAAGGAGTTACTAAACACGACAGTGGATTGCCTTAATTCTCTGACTAACTAGCGATTGATATTAAATCGTGGGATATCATCATCATTCATTAACTCACCCAGAAACTCGATTTGGAGTCTAAGAATTTAGTGTGACCTACAACAGCAGCAAGGAATTATCCACATTTAAACAGTTTGCAGATTTCTTAAATATCATCAGTTAATGTTAATAACATCAGTTATGCGGACGACATGGTGCTGTTGAGTCCGTCGATCGGGGGGTTCGCAAGCTCCTTCGCATCTGTGAGTCGTACGCCGGGGCCCATGGTCTCAGATACAACCCTACGAAGAGTGAGTACATGATTTTTAAAGCAGGCACTAAAACCTACTCCTCTGCATCATCTATCACGCTCTGTGGTGCAACGTTGAATAGGGTAATCAAGTGCAAGTATCTGGGTCACTGGGTCACGGAGGACCTGTGTGACAATGAAGACGTCGAGAGGGAGCGCAGGTCGCTGTCTGTGCGGTGTAACATGCTCGCACGTAGGTTTGCACGTTGTACTGTCCCAGTAAAAGTAACTTTATTTAAATCGTACTGTCAGTCGTTTTACACGTGCAGCCTATGGAGCCGTTACACTGAGCGGGCATACAGCGACCTGCGCGTCCAGTACAACAATGCGTTCAGGGTGCTGATGGGGCTGCCGCGGTTCTGCAGCGCTTCCACGATGTTCGCGCAGGCAAAAACAGATGATTTCTACGCCATCATTAGAAAACGGAGCGCCTCGCTGCTGAACCGCCTCAAAAACAGCACTAACGGCATCCTGAGCGCATTGGCCGGGCGGTGGGACTCCCCTATAATGGCGAGGTGGATGAGACTGCATGCCAGCTCATCACCATTCGTCAAATAAAATTGTATGAATTTATTTATTTTTATTTATTACGAATCAATAGCAATTTATGTTAATTTTATTTTTATTATCATTCCAATTTTATTTTATCTAATGATTTAATTTTTAGTTGACATTATGTATCTTTATTATTTAATGATTATTTTAAATTTGACATTTAATTTTACATTATGACATTATTATTTATATATATATATATATATATATATATATATATATATATATATATTACCTATTATTGACCTAAATGTATGGACATTGTCTGAAATAAATGATTTTTAATTAAATTTAATTTTAATTTAAACTCCGGTATAGGGCTTTTGAATTTTTAGACGCTAAATCACCCTTTGTTAAGGGTCAATTCGGACCTTTTACTGCACAAAGTGCAAATTTAAACAGTGTAAGTAAGTTTCAAGTCCTGCATGTCGCTTTTGTATAAACAGGTTTAACGGGTTTGGTTAATATTCTTCTGCACTGTACGCAACTAGTTAATAAAACGGTTTATTTTGCCTCGTTTGTGTGTATTTCCTTCCTTCGGCTGACCTGATTAACCTCGATCTTGTAGGCAGGGTAGAGGTAGAGTAGGGTAGCCGCGGCTGGCCAGCTAATACATAAAATAGAAGTTTGCATGAGGTATATTTCCTACGGACTCCGAAAAGACTGTACCGATTTCGACGAAAATTTCAAGCAATCATCAGATTAGCTAGCTGGTGATTGGTACTCGTGCGTAGCTCCGGTGCGTCGCTAGTTTAATCTATAATATTAATTCCAGTAGAAATAATACTTTTATATTTATGTCAGTCATAGAATTTCCATTAATATAAAGTTTCATTTATATCTTTGTAATAGAAATAAAGAACATACCAAGGGGCCACTAATATTATGTATATTGCTGAGCTGTTGTCTTCCAGTGGATGGATAGACCATACGAACGAGTTATGATTCGCACTACCGGCACTTGCAACTACACTCTCTATTCCGCGTGTTCGCATCACAAATGTGAAAAAAAATAGACATGAAATTGCTGTCAACTTACGGTGGCGAACCTGAAAGTCCAATCGGCTCCAGAGACTGTTCAACCGAAGTCTCTGGAGCCGATTAGCACTTCGTGACGGTATATTTTAAGTCTTAAATTAATTATTTTAATTAGGTTTACAAAACTACATGAGAAATATTCCAAGCGAGGCGGGCCCCGTGCCCGCACCATGTGCGGCGGGCGATAAACCAGGTGCAGCGCTGCTTTATAAATATACCTATATGAAACAGCGCCAACAGCAGACACTCGCGCTGGGCTCACAGCTCAACGCCCTTGTCAAACTCAAGGAGATTATAATTATACTAGAGCATAATTTAGGCTTGTGAGGTTCTATGGCAGCGAGACATGGCCAGCAAGATGTGCGGCGTTACACGACTCGACCAAGTCCATAACGAGTACATCCGCGGCGTAGTAGATACACGCTAATAATATATGATTATGACTCATAGACCCTGTAGGCCCATCATTCCTAGATCATAATAATTATAACCATGATCCAGACGGTAAGGTTCCCCTGGTAGCAGGGTCACGGAGGTTAGATGGCAGTCGCTCTGTATACATCTGACTGTAATCACCTGATCTGCCAAATCCTGGATCATGGGCGAGGCGAGAGCGCAACTGGGACATTAACGCCAAGATGATGATGAATAATTAAAATATAAAAAATTAATTTGATTCTATTACGTACCTGGTCATTATCTGGAAAGTGTATGTATTTTTGTCTCATCTGCAATGCATTAAAGATAGCAGTAACCTGTGTAATTACAGATGAAACAGTTTTGTCCCCGGATATTGCCTACAGACGTTTGTATAACCCCGTCGCGAAAAATGACAGCGCAGTCAGAATCTAAAAATAAGCAAGAATTTTAGTGATAGTATGAAAAACACTTATTGAGGCAATTAAAAGCACGTAGGAATTTTACCTTACTCTTAACTCAACAGAGAAATCAGTGGCTGTTGTGTCCGTGCTAACTTCAGAAGTGGCTTCAGAAGTTACTTATTTATTAGGCGTTATTTGTCAGTTGGTACCTATTTCCAAACTCCGCTTCATCTAAGTTGAAAGGGTCACCTCAAAGTGCTTGCTACAAATACCCAACATAATATTTGTGAGGTCTTCTTTGTCAGCCTCAGGAACTCCATTGAACAAGAAATATTACTTGCGATGACTTGTTTCCATGGCATCCACAGCAATGCTCAACTCTGCAATTGGACTTGGACAGGAGAGAGAAGCTTCACAACCAAGTCCTTCAAGTTTGCAAACTCCCCGGATACTTTGTCTACCTGCTGCGGCTGCAAGGCAGCGTTGAGTTGACTTTGAAAGTCATCCATTTTCTTCTGGATCAATATCGCCAGGGCTGTTTGTGACTCAGTTACTGCCTGGATGGTCGTCATTGGTGCAGTGCTTCAAAAGTGCAACTTGTGTAAATTGAGGTTATGTTGCCGGCAGGCTATTACTTTAATCAGTCAATAGTGCATACAAGTTTATGCAAACAATACTGTAAGTAAAACACTTTGTACTGAACAGATTAAACGTAAATGCACACATAAAACACTTGCTTTTCTGGTGAATTAGAATAAAATTTATTCCACACTAAATCACTCAATTTGTGGCCTACCGCCAAAAAAAAAGTATTTCACTTACTTTTTGGGGTAAAAGAACCAATTAATTGTAATTAATATTATAAAATCTGCAAAGACCACGAAACGCAGTTTCGACATAAAATCATGCTTGCCGTCAAAAGTTCGCTCAAATTAGCTGGAGTGTGCAGACCCATCACGGAAGCATTCGTCACAATCTAGGTGTGCGAGCAGTGTGGCGTTGCATAAGCTTCTCTTGCAATCTTCTAACGTCCCCGGTAAGGTGTACTGTATAGGAAACTTTTACAAATCCGGAGATTATTCAACGGCAGCGTCGGGAAAAAATCACAAGGAAGCTTCACAGGTTCTTCGCACTTTTCGGTGCGGGAACTGTATTTATGGCTTCTACCTTAGCTTCCAGCGGGTTCGATGCAACTTTCACGCACCACAGCTTGGAGCTTACCGTGATAAAATGGAGTAGAAATTAGCCACAAAATTCGACCAGATCGCGATAAAAATATTAAAAGACAACATCATTTAATAACTGTAAACATCTCAGCCGTAGGATGTTCACTGCTCAATATATACCTCCTTAGTGCTCCTTATATTCCGCAAATAAGATCAGAGAATCTCACAGAGCCCTTTAATTTACGTTTGTAAATATGAATTTTTCAATTGGAATCAGCTTGCAATCAATCCCAGTTCGATTATCCGTACTCGTATTTGTTCTGATCGCTAATCCAACAGTAGACGGCTTATAGTTTCCAGGACGGTTCTGATTGAGTCCTTGTGTACCTTACACATTGCGTAGACGGGTAGCCGGCTTACCCGGCGAAATGGTCCAAATCTTCCAACAGTTTCAAAACCCATGCTGTAAATGTGATAGGATAGGTAAGACAAGGAATTTGATTGACATCCAGTCTCGCTATCCTAATAGTGCGAGGATTAACGCGGTGTCTGAAAAAAATAATTATTGAATGTAGTTGAATGTGTTGAATGCGATGTAGTTTGAAAAGGACCTGCATAACATACACACTCACGATCGTGTCCTACAAGGGTAGGCAGAGACTATAGAGTGCCACACGCTTGATACACCTCTTTTGCCTCTTCCACAAATTCTATTTATACCTACATCTTTCACATTTAGGCCAGATAAAGGAAGGTCTTTTATTTGATGAGTACCTAATTATGTCCTTCTCGGGCGCCCTCTGCCGATACTTCCATGCATATTCGTACGATAGCTACCTTTCGTAAAGCGTCTTTCATCCAATCACGGCAAACCTCTTTCAAGCCAATCACTGCATCATCCTTCAGATTACAACGAACTCTTTAAACTAATCCTCATTCTATCCTCTATGGCGGCCCCACACTTACTCCCTAGGGAGCGCATTTCCACCGCATTTATTCGACTTTCATGTTTTCTGCTATTCCCAACATTCAAGTCCATTCCATTCCATGACAAACCTTTTCATTCCATGTCCGTTAATTTGATGCACAGCAATGTTACTTAATTGTAATATAAGTTCTTAAAATATTGTAAAGTAACCTCGTAATCAATATTTAATGAGATTTGTCGTTTTCGATAATATTAAATCGAGAATGGGACATGGCCGTCTTGACATAAAACGTCAAAATGGACTACAGTGACGATTAATGGATGGACCACCTTAAACTGATGATAAGTTTTAGAAATCTGGAGGACACATTCATAAATATACAAAGTGGAAGATACATTAAATAATTCAAAAGTCCAATGTGGTCTCTCAATGTGAACTTACAGAAAAATTACAATGGGGATGATGACTAGGTCAACATTTTTAAATGTCTACCCATCCCTATGCCATTCAAAATTAGTTTATCAGTTAGATTGTAAAAAAAAATATAAACAACCAAAGACTTCTACAATATACTAGCGGAATATGTTAAAAACGTATTTATTTATTTATAAAATCAATAAAAAATTACAAAGACATAAAATTGTTTGACAAAGGAAAAAATGCGTGTCCAATATTTTTTGATAATCTACCTCTTACCAATTTTTATTCAGTTATCATCCCTAGTACCTACGTTAACAATGTGACAAAACGCCATGAAATGCTACACTAAACAACAAGTCATTACTTACTCTGCACTCGCAGAAAACAACCTCGTACAAAACTTAGTGTGGGTAGACTGACATCAATTCTTGGCACTACGCACGGTTTCCAGCTTTATGTAGATGCGATATATTGTAGCTCGGCGGCCACTCGGCACAGCCTCAATCCCGCACTCTGTTGATCAGTGCGATCCGACATTATTGGTCGTCAAATAAAGGAAATTGCAAATACTATTTATGCAAAGTACGGTGAAAGGCACCTTTTTGCCCACCATCGGCGCGGATGTGGATCGTAAATCCCTTTGCATTATTAACTTTCAGTGATTTACTGGTACGTCGTAATCGTATCGGTAGATTAGGAAAATTGGTTCCAATTCAAAAGGTTTCAAATGCCAAGGGTTTTAATTACGGCCCCTGATTTATTGCCCTTTGTTGGCGTAACTGTAAATAACACTATCGCGATTGGTCGACAATAGATTTGAAACAATATCCACATTCTTTTAACGGAGAAGAAACTATTGCATTTATGTCACACCATTTACCTAACCTATTTCTATAAAAATCTGTTATGTGCATGTAGTGTGACGGGAAAATAAGTTCCTAATATTTTAGCTGAGAGAGTTATTTGTGGAAAGATTATACTCTTAAGTACTGTAAGTTACTATAGAAAATACGATGTGTACATTAGTACTTATCTAGTATATTTAGTTAATAATTGCTACTTGTCCGTATGACTCTTATAACTTGAGAAATAAAGTCGGCTACAGTTAAGGTTACCCATTTAAAGCAGCTTTTTCTCCGAGCAATCAGGGACTAGAATTTGTTTTGAAATGATATTTTCTGCGGGGGGTGTGGAGCCTCACCACCATCTTAGGGGCCCAAATCAACCTCACATGGCCGTGGTCCCCCTGCTGACACGACAGACGAGGCTCTGGCGAATCGGCTATTCCCTAACGGGTTGTGCGGGCTGGATGGTAGTCACCGCCCGTAAAAAGCCAAAACACCAATAATGTAGCTTGACACTGTCATGCCTATTACGCCATCCTGTTTAGATGACAGTAAGGAAGACAAAAGAGCTCGAAATTTTTGGACGTTTTCCAGTTTATTGCTCATTACTCGAAAACGGAGACCTGTAGCAAAAATGCTCTTACACTACGATAATCTACATAAAATTATCTTCAACTTCATCACATTATGTATACTTCATCCATGACATATAATTATAAAATTCGTCAAGCAAGAAAGGTCACAAAGGTTACATCACAAGTAAAGGGAAAACAAAACAAAACAAAATTAGTAATTTGTACATACATCACATAAAAGTACATGTATATTTTTTCATACAATTTCCTAATAAAATCATATTTTACCTACCGCCACAACCGAGACTCTCTTGCTCGTAAACGGTAGGATTATTTGGGGAGTGATGCACCTCTTTATGCTGCTTATTCAGCAGCTCGTGGAAATACGAGCGTCATCTTCCCTTAATCGCGCGGTCGTCGCATAACAGCTTACCGTGAGGGTCATTTACACAGCACCACATGGAAATATCCTGTGCCGCTTTGACCCTCGATCGCTCCAACTTTATAATGAGTTTCTGGCTCTCAGACGATTTCCAACTTATCGTACAAAGGACGTAAGTAGTCTTGTCTGGCTCTGGCTTCCGCTCCTTTGGCATCGTTCCGACCGACCGTTTGACCTGGTTCCTTCAAGCAACAACCACCGGGTTTGGCGTCGGCTCTGCTCCTGGTATTTGCCTCGGAGCTTCATGCGCAGGTCCATCACTAGGACCCATCTTAACACTATAAATTTTAATAACGTGCATGTTACGTAATATTCTTCTGCTAATCTCGCGGAATACAGGTTTACTCCTAGTCCGGCGGTCGGGCGGTGGCGTAGGGCGCTTCCACTTGCATCAAATATACCTTTACCTACTGATGATATTTTGTATCATATAATTGTACATTACGATAAACTTCAATATGTTCTAACTGGGCTAAAAAGTGTTATTCTCCGATAATATTGTATCCGTGTTACATGCTATGAATAAATGATTATTAAAAAAAAAAAAAAAAATTATGCACAATCCAAATATTATCATCATCATCATCATCTTCGTCATATCAGCCGACGCCCACTGCTGCGCATAGGCTCTCCCAGAGATTTCCACAGTGGTCTATCTTATGCGGCAATTTAAAGGATAAGCATGCAATTTCACTAATATGTCCATTTAGTGTGACGGTGTTGTGTTAGCCTGTAGGTATACTACGTTATGTTTAACGCCGTCGGAACAATAAAGTACACACGGCAGCTTAAGATAAGGTTAAAAGGTTCCTGTACATTCTGGGTTTTAAGTTTTACACCTCATTATTAAGTTCAAATACTGAGGTGTAATCTCTGAACGAAGACCTTGAAATATTTACGGTAGAATCTTTAAAGCCCTTTCTAACAATAAAAGAATGAATGAAATCGGACTATGCGTTAATGAATTACAACTAAGTACACATTTTGACTTATATTGTCCTTCTACTCTAGATAAAAAAATAATAATCATCTTAGCGTTAATGTCCCGGTTGTGCTCTCGAGAACGAGGGCCCGGGGTCCGCCTTAACCATGATCCAGGATTTGGCAGGTCAGGTAATTACAGTGGAGCGACTGCCATCTGACTTCCATGACCCTGCTACCAGGGGAACCTGACCAGATTGGATCATAGTTACACATCCAGTCGCCTGAATGTGCAGGTTTCAATGTTTTCGCTCACCGTAAGAGCATCGATTAGTATTCAACTAATAAAACAGTATCTACATAATTCAGAAAACAGTCATTGGTACATGGCCAGAGCGGGATTCGAACCCGACACCTCTGGCTTACGAGTCGGATACTGTAACCGCTCGGTCTCAATTACAACTAAGTACACATTTTGACTTCTATTGTCCTTCTACTCTAGATAAAGATTGGAAATCTTACGGATGCCTGATAGGCCAGGAAGAAAGTACGATTGGTCCACTGTATGATATGTTTTTTAATAGGTTTCCAATACATCAATTAGCCAACTTACGTATTGCAACTATACTTGGAGATGAAATTAAAGATCAAAAATGTAAACACACAACTGTCAATGTCAAAGAGACCATCCAGGGGTATAAAACCTTTTTTATCGAATGTATTTATTTACCAAATGGTTATAATGCACACTGGCTGATAAACTTTCGAAAACAAAACAAATCGATTAACCCATATTTATTCAATTTCTTAAAAACGTAATAGGTAACTCGGAAACTATTATAGTTAAAAAACTTCAATATTAGATTATTGTTGGCGGTTGTATTAGTATTTAATTACATTGACATTTATTATTGACTTTAATTTAACATGACATGTATTTAATGCTTATTATCTTATGGATTTGTAAATTTTTATATATTTTGCATGTATATTAGAAATAAGTGGCCGCCATGTATAATATACATTTTATGTATTATTATTTGAGAAAAGCAGTATATATGTCTCGGCGTCGGTCAATCCCTCACTTTCCGAGCCTTGGCAATAATGTACCGTATCAACGACACAAATGTTTAGAATTTCTCACCATTACCAGTAGCATAAATGAAAACTACACATTTTATTGAAGCATCACAAATACGAAATAAGAAAAACATTGTTCCCTATTTAATTCAGTAAAATATTTTTAAATATTTATATAATTTTATTTCATTTTGAATGATTTAAATGATTTTAAATAATTCACCATTTGGGTAATTTTTTTAATAGTGGCAACCCATTTGTTTACATTTTTATCTTTAATTCGATCTTATATCTTACTGTATCTCGACATAAGGATTGTGCTGCTCTGTTGTCATACGGTTATGAACCTGCTCGGATTACCCAATATGACCGACACAATGGCTCAGGTATTCATTCCAAGTTTAGGAAATTACATAGATAGAATTTTTAAAGACGGAGAGGAGTTAAAATATCCTTTGTCGTATGTTCCGTATCAAATATAGATTAAGTAACAAAGGCTGCATACTCAGCGACCGTAAATCCGCATTATATTTGAATGGGTGCATGACACAGGTGCGCTACTGAGATCCATCAGATCTATAAAACCCGAGACACATCACAGAGTCTCAGGCTATGAATATTCTTTTAAATGCTGGTTGTATAGCATATGTATTTTCGCATACATATGTAATAACTAAAGTATATACAGAAACCAGAGAAGTATTATATTATTATTATTACAGAGAGAGATTATATTACAGAGAAGTATTATGATTCAGGTGATGAGGACGATGACGGAAACTTAGTTACGGCAACTATGACATCCAGAGATCCGTCTGCTTGGGTACTCATGTTAAAGCAACTAAAGAACAGATGCCACAGAAGGCGAGGAAGTTCATCAAGGATGTTGCAGCACGCATAGCTGATCCTAGAGAGGGGACAATAGATGCGCATTTAAAACTCATTGCCGATGCACTATAAGATAGATATATAGACATTGAGCGTCGGTGCCCTAGTGGTTGAGATATCCAACTCGTAACTAAGAGGTAACCGATTTCGAATTCTATTGGCGTCATGTACCAATGAATCTTTTCTGAGCTACGTTCGTTACTTGAAAACTAACCGATAGAGGAAAAACATCGTGATGAAACCTGCACATTCAGGCGACTGAATGTGAAACTATGGTCAAATCTGGTCAGGTTCCCCTGGTAGCAGGGTCACGGAGGTCAGATGGCAGTCGCTCAATGATTTACACGTTTTGCCTTCCAAAAATTACAGTTTTAATTTCAGCATTGTTTATAGAGTACTCTCTAATAAAAAAATTCAAAATATCTTCAATGTACAGAATAAGACCTGTTAGTTTTATTATATGTATTGATATTTTCGGAACACTTGCTCCTGAGGCAATGGCGGCATTGACGCTAAAATAGCCTATTCTAATAGCCTGATACATTGGTGTACCTACCTATCTAATTTCATCAAAGCAAAGTTTACTGTAAGCAAACTGCTTACAGAACAGACCCATTTCAAAGAACGTGTGCATTAGACAGGTATATTTAATTACTGTGGGGCTGGTCACACATTATTGTATTGTAAATGGAATTAATATTAAGGCTATTCAACGTTAACATGTGTAACGGTACAGTGGTTGCTTAATACATTGTAGTCTAGGATTGGAAATAATTTTTATGAACATTTATATCGTTATGTAAAAATTACAAACTGGAAAAAGTTGTATAAGGCCACTTTATTCACCTCAACATCTGTACAATCAATAATACACTTTATGACCTGTTAGTGATTGACCCAAAAATGTAATTTGCAGCATTTTTTTGGCATTTCAGAGCCCGCGGCAGCACCCCGACATCGAACACTTGGATTTTTAATGCATGCTTCAACCTGTATAACATATACGAAAATCACCCATACCTTACCCAAAGGTAGAACCTTTTGCAAGGTAGAATGTACGATTTGACTGGGTGCGGAAAGCGACTTTATTTTATACTATACTCCAATTGCAGTAAGTACTAAAATAATACCTCGTGACGTTTCGGTAGTGTACCTACTATGCGACGGTGCGCGTGGTCTACAAATTGTAGCTTCATTACGCACTTTGTGCTGCCTTTAGTGTCAAGCTGTCTGTGGTTCTCCGATTCAGTCCATAAAGGCCGTATTAAGCACAGGACCGACAAAACTAGTATTAGCCGTGCTGATTGGATTGTAACTACGTATCCAATCCAGTGCCATTCCTGCACCTATTTTGACTTACAGAGTCAACTTCGTGGTAATTTGTGAACCGGTTTTCTCTCTATTGTAATCCTTGTCCGAAAAGCACATCACATATAATGTGGCAAATGAAACGCGTCGCACAGACATTTAATTAATTCTACGTATTAAAAACCAGTTTTAATTAATACATTACATACGAATTAGCGTTCAATGCGAAATAGCGATGTGACCACAGTTATATAATTACCTTTCGGTCGAAAGTTTTAAATAATTCAAGCATATTCCATACACCCTGGCTACTGCTGCTGCCCCTAGCGGTCTACATCTATAACCCATGTGTTCTAGACATATTTTATTTATTATTATCAATATTTCAATACAAATCTTAAATCCCATGTAACTAAGCCATGTTTCATTGGCTTTGATTCGTTAATATTGAAGGGACCGAGCGCGCTCGGGGGACACTCATCTTAATTATTTTAAATAATTTTACGGAACTTTTGCGCCATTTCCCTCCTTCTTTTTTCAGATATGAGTATATTATATAAACAGGACGATTGGTTCGGGTGATGATTCTCACTTTGTTTCGTTAGTTTATGGATTTTTAACTAACAATGTTGTGAGACATTTTTTGCTTTTGCTTACGATCATTACGACAAACCTTGCCTCTATCTTCGCTAGTCCAGCTTTGAGGAAGACAATGCCCCTCAATTGACTAGTGACGTCGACGTGGGCGAAGGTTACGGGTGGGGGTTTGTTCAAATCCCTCGCCACAAATGCCGACACGTCGTCAGGATCGGTTACTTTGAACACAGTGACACCGTATTCTCGTCTGCGGGCCACCATCGTTTCCCTGATGTTGAGCGAGGTGTGAAGTAACAGCTTCGCTTCTGAATCAGAATTAGAAAGCTTTGATTGTATAATTGTGTAGATACATTGTTGGTCGTATAAAAAGACTTAAAACAGAACTTACTTCAGATATGTCGTTCTTACTCTTATCACGTCCAGCTTCTGCTGCAGGAAAGCGAGGAGCTCGATCACTATGACTTTATTGCACGTACTCATAGTAATGCATAAGCTATAGGTATATACTCGAACCAAATCACTTAATAGGCTGAACGCGGCCGGTGCATACGGCGCATAAATGCGACTACGAGATTGCATTCATGAATGCGTTTAAAACGGTGATGCTTTTTTTTCCAAAACGAGGTATTGGTAATAGCCTAAGAAATTAGCGCACTCGAGGCTCAAACAGGCCGTAAGCCTATTTGCCACCTTAGGGGTATCTATAAAAAGAAGCTGAACATTTCACTATTCGTTAACTAATATTTCGCCATCGTCAAACATGCCATTATTAAGGAGTTTGTCTTCACAGAAGGACTGCAGACAAGCAAGGGAGGCCCTTCCCATGATACTCCCCTCTCTATCTAACAAACTAATAAACCTAACAAAAAAACAACTCCGAATGGTAACCGGGGCACTAACAGGACATGGCCCGTATAATAAACACCTTTTCACCATAGGTCTGACGGACAGCCCAGTATGCAGAGCATGCTTGGAGGAGGAGGAGACAGCTGCCCATGTACTGCTAAAATGCAACGGCGTGGCTTCCTATAGGTCAAAGTATTTAGGACAACCAGCCGCACTCTCGGGGATCTTCCGAAGACCGAAGGGTCTCCTGAGTTTTCTTGAGGAGTTGGGTTGGCAGGAACATTAGTGTTACCCAAACAAAAAATTTTCCACCCTCACGTAAAAAAGGCGCAAGGTCGTCGAGTTACGGTAAACGCCCGGGTATATCTATCTATCTAAGGAGTTTGACGCAATCTTCGAGGTATTGTTGAGGACAAAATAGCATGCACGTGTTCCTACAAACAGCAACAACATACAAGGATCCGATCCTAATCCGCCAACAATACTGTGTTTATTACTAATATGCACCATTCGGAATACAGGAAGCAGACAGGATACAAGCGAATTGAATAAAGTAGGTAAACTACACCGGACACGGCTTTGCCGGATGCAGTTGACAAATCACATAAAACCGTTTGATTGGCACGGCAGAGGTTGTATCTCGTCGTCGCGGCGCATTTTCCCAGTTGGTTCTCACTCAGTGCGTTTCCAGCAGTCGCCGGGAGCGGACCTGCTGAGCGCTCTGCCGGGAACATTACGCGAGCTTCAAATAACAACTGCGTTCTGGGAACTTTTTAACTATCGCAAAATTTGTTAATGCGCGTCGACAATATAATATTGTGGACTAACGAATAGAATGTATTCTGTGCAATGAACTTGATGGTCCTTTTATAAGGTATTTGGTAGATAGGCCACGTTTTGAGTGTTTTAGCGTTGTGGAAAAAGTGAACCGTGACAAAGTTGTGTTTTTGAAGTTTTACAAGTAATTAAAATTGTTATAACACAAGTAGTTTGTAACTAGATTAGATATAAGACTTTTTGTGATTTTGGTGTCGACGGAGACATCCGGTTCGCGTACGTAGAGGGTGAGTATCTAACAGCATACGAATACGTATTTATACAAAAAGATCAAAGTCTATTCAATCTATTATAGGTACACTACGTTGGGGCCGAGCAGTAAATTTCATTTCTATTTAAACTAGGTATCGTTGCCAATTACTTAATAAGGGACTTCACTTTAGCCGTCACTCAGCTGGAAAGTTGAGTAGCTATTATACAGGTTACGTAGCGTTGGATTTCGTAGGCGGCCGAAGGCAGTCGCAGGATGTCGATCTGTTCGTAGTTTAATTCTTTGATGTATAATTTTATTTATAATTGATGTATAATTGAGCCAAGGTTTCATGACATAATATCCTTGACATATAAAGGGTATTTTTTTAGCGGCGGAGAACTTAAAATTCAAATAAAGCAAAGTAAAAAGTATTTAGTATCAGTGGAACTAGCTTTATTGGAAAGATAATTTTATGGCATTTATCCTTTGATATATTAATGAACAATTATATAAATGCATACACCATCGTTTTGTGGATCACCTATAAAAAGAAATACCTGTTTTTTTTATTTACACTCCAGTTTAGAGTTAATAAATGGCGTATATTTTGCACCTAAATATTAGGACTAAAGAATTAAATTTACCAAGTAAATACAAAAATTTGTCAGATATTTTGATACTTATTTATCGTATGACTTTTGAGTTCCTACTGCTACTTAAATTAATTATATTTATATAGGTATTATCAATATCGGATATTTTGGAACCCAGGCATTAGAGGCAGCTGCGATTCAGGGTATCCCAGTGTGTGTGGAGATGTGTGTCTGGAAGATCATCATAACTAATTAGCTGGTCCAGGACGGTGTTTTATTGTGTTATTTCTGAATGTGATACTGATAAGCGACTTTGCTGATAAAATATAGTTTCGCCTACTATATTCATAATATAATAATAGGCGGACACCTAAAATAGTAGGATAGTACATTATATAGTAGGGTTGGCAACCCTAGTCATGCTGGAGGTCAGAGCTTCTCTTGCTGATCACACAGCGCTGGCTAGGTACAAAATTCAAAACATATTCCATATTGTATTTTTGTTACTTCTGCATTTCTTACGCAATAAAGAGTTTATATACATACATACATTTGTTTTAACGTGTTAATCCGAACTCTTAATCCAAACGGAAATATTGATTACCATTCATAAATTAATTTTCATTCATTTATTTTGTAAATATTCACGGATATTTACGTTCTGACCAAGTTTTGTCTAGGCTACCATATATTATTGGATAAGGGAAGGAAATACCTTTCATTTAACATAACACGACATGACATAAAACCAGATGAGGGCAGATTGTCTCCATGGCAACCTAATAGAAGGACCAGGGCGAGAAAAGCAACCCATATATTTTTTGTTAATTAAGTTATATTCTTTCGTATACCAAACGATTTTTTTTAATAATAGAGAGGGAAGATATAAGATAAGATAAGACCCAAAATTACCCTTGTGGCGAAAATGTAATATAGTGCTGACCCCAAATAATATGGGAATAATAAAGCAGGGCCAAAGAAGAAAGAAGAAGATGAGGGAAGATATTAGTATGGCCGGATCTCCTACAAAATGCACTACCAATTTCAAAATAATAAACAAGTAAATTATTTTTTGATCATAAAAACGAATTATTTCCAAACCATTGCACTTATTGGCATAACGAAAAAAGCTCCTTAAAGTAAGGAGTATATTTTATTCAATGTTGCTAAATGTTTGAAAAACACGATATAACAATTAGAAGAGGTAATACATATAACTTATGCCTAAATAAATACTCGTATATCGAAGATATGTTCCTACTATTCCGTACTCTTCTACTTTGGTTTCCTCTAAAAAACGACTCCCTATGCGTAAAGTTATTCGGAATATTTCTTTTAGTTGCTAAGTGTCCATTTCCATTATGTTTTGTATTTATTTATTTTACTTTCTTTACGATTCACCATCATCATCCGAGCGGTCAATCCCGGTTGCTGCCAGGGTCCGCTTTCCTGCTTTGTTTTCTCCACTTTGCCCGATCTTCGGCATCCTCACGTCGTAAACCTTTGGCTCTCGCGTCCGACTCGGCGATGTCAATCCATCGTTTCTTAGAAGACGTTCAGAAGTCGGCCAGATCCCGAGACCGGCCAGTGCCAACGTTTAGTGTAACTGCGAGGCGCTAACTTCTCTAAGACTGCCCGCGCGTGACAGGGTTAGCCCTAGCCCACTTATCGCAAGTGTAGGGCGATATGCCTGCGCGTCGTTATATGGCGACTCCCTAGCATGATGTTCCATTTCCTATCAGACCTGTTCATTTCTTGGTTTTGTGGTGTTTGCGCTTTTTACGTGCGGCGACTACCATACGGCCCGCACAACCCATTAGGGGAAAGCCGGTTCGCCAGAGCCCCGTCCGTCTATCAGCAGGGGGACCGCGGGCAGATGAGGTTGGCTTGGGCCCTTGAGGGTGATTGGCCCCATACCTTTACTCTTTCTTTACGTTTATCTGAAACTAATTTAATGTAACTAGGGAATGGAATACCGGGATACCGGGATCCCGAAATACCTTGATCCAGCATACATTTGAAGACCACTAATCTCGGTCAAAAATTTTGCGGGGTCCCGCTGGACTGACGTGATTACAGAGAAGCGTCGTTGAGTGGACTGGTTGGCTGGGCGCTGGCTAAACTATGCAAAGGCGTGGGAGAGAGAATAGGGATGACGACTGGGTCAACATTTTAAAATTATAATTGGTCCGTCAGTTGCATTTTAAACAAATTAACAAAGACAAAGCGTATCAAAGTTTCGGAGTGGGGCTGGTGACGTAACTTCTGAATAAAATTTCACCTCAGGCGTGACGTAATGCAACATTACAACGCACACGGCGATATTTTTTGTTTGAGTAACAAAAGAAAAAATAAGTGACCAAATTTTTATATAATCTATGACGGACTAAAATTTTTTTCGGTCATTCTTATTCTCCTCTCTCACTAAGGTCTAAGTGCAACATGCTGGATCCCGCGAGTACCTGGATCCAACAGGACTAAGATGTTTCAGTCCCTCAAATACCTGGATTGAAATTATCTTCCGTGAATGTAACCATCTTATCTGACTGTTATCGTCTTCAGTTCGAGCCTACGGTGGCAGTTGCTGTCATAAACTTTAATTGATTGACGGGATCACGAAAAATTAACTTAGACAACAATGACATGATTGAATGACTACAAAACTTTAAAACAGAAATTACCAAGTTATTTTATCTATACTCATAGCGTAATGTACCAATTAGAAATTCGAAAACAGTATTCTAAGAATACACTTTTTTCACGCCAGTCTGTAAAATGTTTAAAAATTACTCTATGATATAGCATTTCTCATACTATTTTCATTACAGCTGTAACATAATAGTAGTTTATGCAACTGGCATGTAAAAAAGGTTAGGTATTAAAACATGATAATACTTTGACACGAATGGTTTAATACCTAATTATATGCAGTTGCAAACACTACTTTAACTACACTCATATTTTCATGTTAAAATTTCGTACCTATGATTTTCTTAACTTTGCTGGAAGTAAGCTGCGAGTCAGTTCTGTTGTGTCTACGCGTCGAGGATATCAAGTAGCGGGAAATTCACTTCACTACTGTCACATTTAACTATTTATTTGCTTCAAACAAGAAAAAACATTCAAATACACAAATTACAACAATAAGTAAAAATATACCGATTAGCGGGAAAATAGTGACAATTACATTTATGGTGAGCCAGGAAATTGGAAACAATTTCAGGACCTCAAAACCTAGAAACTGATGAAATGTTGACAAGTTGGCGTTATGCGCCTTTGTGCAGCATTATATTTGTCTGAAGATGGAGTTGCCCAGAGGCAAAGTATTAAGTAATTACTTGATCTGCCAAATCTTGGATAATGGTCAAAGCGGACCCTGGGCCCTCGAGCGCGAGAACACAACTGTGACATTAACGCCAAGATGCTGAGATGACCTACATATTTTTTCTACTCCTTATAGACGAAATTCTATTTCCTAAAACTAGATTGAACCTATTAATGAACACGGCCCTTGTCAATCACCTGGGTGAACCGATGTCGGCGGGCACGCGCCGACCTCAGCTCTACCGACAGATGGATAAGCAAAAAGATAAACAGGAATGAATTTCTTAGCACTATCGGTAGATTCAGTTTTTTACCCATTACTTCTAACGATAGCCCACCCCATTGTTTGTACATTGAGTCGAGTTTATTGACTGTATAATTATATTGTCTATACAAACTTTGACTCTGAAATCGTTTAAAAAGTTAGGTACTATTTCCAATACATGTAAAAACTTCAGTTACAGTTTATAAAAATTAAGTAACCATTGCCAAACTACTGACAGAATTGAAAGAAAATGGATACTTAAATAAAATGTAGATATGATTCAAAAATAAAAGAAGAATGTTGACGTAGCTAAAGACAAGGATTTGTCTGATTTAGAAACTCAACAGAGAGATCAATATAGTCATCACAGTCGGTAATTTTCTGGAATGTTTACGTTAATTTAAGCCAATTTACTTTTACCTTTTTATGTCAACTGATGGAATTGAAAGAAGATGATATATAAAATGTATGATTAAAAAACCAAGAGAAGAATGCAAACGTAGCTAAAGGATTTGTCTGATTTACAAACTCAACTGAGAGATAATGATAGATATCAAAGTAGGTAATTTCCTGAAAACATTACGTTAATTTACGCCATTTTACTTCTACCTTTTTATGTCAATCGAATTTGGATATTGTTGTATGAAAAAGTAACCTAGTATTGCTCGGCTTGCGATTTGGCATTGCTAATTAAATTTTATAGGTGTTTAGTCGATTCGACATAAGTGAACAATACAACGAACTATAAATGTCGTTGACCCATAGATTAGATTTTTCATAAGGGAAACCGATGGGAATCTTGTTATATGGACTTTTCGCCACTGGTAAGAACTACAAGCAAAAGTAAAGTTAGTAAGTAAAATTCATAAACATAATACCTAGGTGGATTTGATGGTTACAAAAACGTACCTGTTTTCTGTGACTGACGAAAATTGAAGGGTCTAGTCTTAACTATACCATTTTTAGAGAAGTATTAAAAGAATAGTTGCATTCACAAACGCAAAACGCAGAATGAATAATTCTTGAATACGGTATTCTTCGCCACCGATCCGCCGATTTCAAAGCGCCTTGTGCTACGGAAATGCTCCTAAGCTTGTCTCATGACTTGAGCAACTACAACTCCGTCTGCAAATCGGCGGCTCTTCGGTTTCTAAATTAAACAAATACTATTAATAAGAACGCGCAATAAGGTAAAAGTATAAATAGAGGAATTTTGTCTAAATTGTTTAAATTTCCTGTAATCCACGAAAAACGTGTAATAGACACAGCCTAGCTAAGCCTAGCTAAGTCGTAAGTCGCTGTTTTCACACCATCGGTATTTTTATAAGTGAATCTGGTATGGAGCGTCGTGAGAAAACAATTGGAACGACGAGCGTCCCCTTAATTTATATCTCTAATAATTAAGGGGACGCTCGTCGTTCCAATCGAAGCGAATATTTCATTTAAAGAAATGAATTAAAATAAGAAGAACGTACGCACAAATCAACGAACGTAGAACGTACGTTATGAGTGGTTTTCTTTATTTATAAATAAAATCCTATAAGTATATATACCTGTATTTCATAAAGTTACATTAAGAAGGGCCATGAATATTTGTTTTGGGACTGGAACTATGGATTATAAAACGAAATGGACGAATCTTCCTTGGATGTTCTTTGATTAATCGATTATACGTTAAAAGCTGTTTTCTATTGACATACCTACATTCGTTACGATTCATCAATTTAGTTGCGAATCACGAAGTTGAAAAGAGCATTTTCGCGATAAAGCCGAACATGAATCGAGAATCTCCTTTTTATGGATTTTGCGCAGTCACAGATTCTTAACTCCATTCTTAAATAAATTGCAGATAAAAAACTTTCAGTCGATATTATTTAACCAGAATTTGGATATCGTGTGAGCCAAAACAAAAGGGCTTCCGTCATTTATTAATTATAAAACGGGCTTGCGCGATGCAAAGTCATCGTGACCAATTAAGATGCGCTATCGCGGTGCACGAAACAAAGCAAGTTTCCTGGGTGAGACATAATTTTAAACGGCTAACGTGCAAAGCTCCCATCAAACCATCTGCCGCACTAAGACCTGGGATGTCATCTGGTCCCCGCGCGTATCAGCCTTCATCAAGGCTAATGCCGTCCTGACACCTCGCAGTGAGCTGTAGCAGGGGCGCGGTTAATTCGGGGTGTGTGACTGACTGTTGATTTGAATATAGCCTACGCATTGCCGTGTCACTGACTGAATGACAAGCGGTTTTCATGATAAAATGCGTTCAGGCCCCACAATAGAACTTGTCCGCTGTACTCGTTACGGCGACATTATGCTAACCGAATAAATTAAAGAATTGTGCCGGTAGTTAACTACCTATTTATTTTACCGCATTTTTCTTTGTGATGTCTAAAACGACACAATTATTTGTATAAAGTGCAGATTTACAACCGGCGGCGGCATGGCACCCATTGAACAATCAAGAAAAGCAACACATCTCGATTGAATTGTTTTTTTTATTATCTATCATTATTCTATAACAAATAGTAGAAACAGAATTTCATCACTAGCTTGTAATGTAAAAAACGAGTTGTCATGCAAAGCGAAGTTTCCCCTGTGGGTATAGCGTTCCATTTCTGATGAAATAAAGTTAAAAGGGTCGGGTTGTTCCCCTGGGAGGCCGACTTGGACGCAAACATCGAACCGGACGATAACCTTTGCGTGAACGAAATTTAGCCAAATTAAAATTTCCACTACTAAGTAGAGCCGACTTCGTGTGTCGCGAACCTTGGCGCCGGCCGACCTTCGTTTCGCACCGACCACAACTTCGCTAACGAGGTCCTTCTTCATAAAACAAACGTATTCGTAAACTACTAAATAGTTTTAAGTAGGTACTTGTTGTTTATTTGACAATGGTAGATATTTCTTTGACCTACCTCCCACGAGGCCGCACACCCCACAAAAGTTGCGCTACGAGTATCGAAAATGGATAGACTTGGTAATAAATCCCTTGAATTCCATAAAAGAGTCTCTTAATTCTTTTAGGATTCTCCCTTCTTACAACCCTTGACAAACCTCAAATCAGAGCGAGTGCAAGTGACAAAAGAGAGAATCTCATTTATCACATTACTTCAATTTCAACGTAACGGCCCCTGATGTATCAATTAAATGTTTCGACGTGATTTGTCAAAAGTCGAATACAAAATCAAGTAAACCGTCAAATAAAAGTTCTTGGTCAAATACAAGGAACCCTGATAGCTGTTAATAACACTGTTAAGGTAACAAACTGAAAACACATTAGACTAATAACCTTTGGGATTGCCGCTCCCTTCCACACATTTCGTGACTGCATTACGGTGAAATCGAGTCACCAAATTACAAAGTATATGAGGATATAATGAATTCGGAATGTTTGCTATTCGTAGGTGAAATAAGACATAAATATCTTAAATTAAGTAATTTATTATCTAAGCTTCAGTATTGCTTGATAGATGACAAAACTCCTCGTACATGTTATACAAGTAATGATGGAGTGGCTGGTAATGGAGTGCAGATTATTATAAGACTTCTGTGATGCTGACTTATGTTACCTATTACAACTTAATCAAAACGTATAGGTATTCACCTCTAACCTATACCTAATCATGAAATTTGCCAAATTTCAATGGATTTTGTGGAGTTTAGTTGTAGGGTCTTGCCCTGACTAATGGTGGTGTCATTCGGTGTCGAATGTACTTACTGTTATTAGGACTCCTGTTCAAACAACTGTTTAGCACGTTGACACTTTTATTTTAAATTTTTATACATATAATTGGTATATTCTTGGGTTTGGCCCTTCAGGCTCTGATTGCTCATCATATGTAAATTCTGTATGTGTGTCTGATACTGTAAATTCTGACTACGTTGTAACTACGTTCTACAAATATTTTGATTTGAATCGAACTTCGATTAGAGTACCTTCTTTTTGGGAAAATGATCTCTCGTTTCCTAAATATCCAATTGGTAAAAGTAATGATGGTTTTTGGACAAATACAAGGGTATAGGGGAGTGTGTCTGGATTCTTACCGCAGTAACTTCTTGTTTTTCTTTTGTTTAGAATCCAGGTGGACCTCCATGCCACGGGGGTCATTTTTCCATCACATTAGAGAGTTTATTTCGTGGCAAATATTTGATTTTGTACATAAAATATCACATTTTCCAAATTAATGTTAACCTTTTATTATTTTATTCTTTGTACGTCATATGTTGTCATGCGGACACAGTTCATAGGCGGCGGAGATTTTAATATTTTTTGTGCTCACCTTATTCTAGATAATTGCTGGATCCAATTCTTCATGTCTTCATGGATTAATAGGTTGGGGAGAAAGTTTCATCGCGTTTTATATAAAAATTCAAAACATTTTAAAATATAGTTTATTTACATTTAACTAAAGTATGTAGGTACCATTTTGTTCGATAACTTTTTGCCATCTTATAGGTAGGGACATGATCCCATTGCTATAAAAAATTTTGGGGCTTCTGATCAAAAAACTGCGTCAAGTAGTTTTGGCAGTCCTCTCATGATGTTAACCTGACACTGCCTAAAGAATTCTGAAGAGACCGAAACAGGTGGAAATCTGAAGGTGCAAGGTCAGTGATATGTTCGGTATTTAGGTAGCCGTTAACAGAGAATTAGCGGAGCGCAATTAAACAATTCTTCTTGGTACAATCGTATAATGCAAGACTGCGAATGGCGGTACATACAAATAATAACTTTGGTATCTACCCCAAACATCACACCCTCACCCTTAATATGTACTAATGTATATATTTAAAAAAACAATGTAATGGTACAAATATATAGGTAAACAGCACTGGTGACTTAACCTAATTTGACATTAATCGAATTACAATCCATACCGTTTGATTGGAATTCTCTGGCGCTTCGAGCGGGCCCTGATCGGTTCTGAGGTATCTGTGACCGCGACGGACCTGATTATGGGCGAGGTTTTCCTTGTGGGAACCGACCCTGGTGGTGGTCCCACTGAAGGCGAGCCCGCGCTCGACGCGGCCGCCAGCTCGTGAGCCGACGGACTGGCTACGGCCGCCTCGCCGGCAACAGGCGGCGCACAGTGGGCTGAAAATCGAGCTTCATAGACATAGGCAACTCAACTTTTAATGTGTCGTTTTTTTGGCGGGAATTGCTTCCATGAGCTATAACTATACATAAAAATGTTATCCGAGTTAACTCTGCGCAAAAACAAATGAATTATATTTTTTTTACGAAAAAAATGTATGGAGCCAATATGAAAAATCCA